>CM060445.1:57102299-58419979 GCA_030545235.1 Helianthus tuberosus | reverse complement strand
TGAATGAACTTACTCAAATTCATACTTTCAGATTTTCTCATATGTTTTAAAATCAACAAATATGTTCCCCATTTATTCTGTGGTAGTGCATCAGCTAGCTTATCAACTCATTCATCGTCTTCTTTCTTGATGTCCAATCTTCTCATTTCCTGAACAAGATGACAATATCTATCGATAGTCTTCTTAGTCGTCTCATCTTCAAAAGCTGTAAACATATCAAATGATTTCTTTAGTAATGCACATTTATTTTTTTATCATATCAGCACTTCCCTTAAACTTGTTAATCAACGCTAACCAAATTGATCTAGCAGTTTCCTCATGTTGAAGCAAAACAAAAATATCTTCTTTTACCGCTTGTTGGAGAATACTAATCATCATTTTTTCACTGGTGTATTTTAATTTCTCATCCGCTGAATAATCACTTAAAGATTTTTCATTTCCACGTTCATCTTTCGGTTTAACGTAATCTTTATCTAACGAAACCCATGCATCAAATTTATAAGCTTGCGCCCAAGTTTCAAAACGATTTTGCCATCCTTTAAAATCCTCGATGTACATAAGCTTTGGAGGCTTTTGAGAAGTTCCCGTTTCATTTTCAATTTCAACAGTTTCGGTAACTGTAATTGGAACAGCTAGAGTAGTAGCAAACGTGTTGTAAAACTCTTCTTCCATGTTACGGTAAAAAGTTCACAAATTCTGATTGTCTAAACAAACTGGTTTGATGTGAATTGGCCTTAATGCGAATTGGACCTTTTGAAACGATTTGGACTCTTTCCAAATGATCTGTCTTGATGCGAAATGGGTTCAAACGAAATGGAATCTCAAACGAACAGGACTCTATTTACTTCAAACGAACTGGTTGAAGTTCAATTCATGCGAAATGGGATCACTAATGATCAATACGTACGAATTAGAGTAATATTCAAACGACTTGGGATGATTTCATGCGAATTGGGCCACTTTCAAGCGAAATGGAGCAGATTTGGTACGAATTGATCTATCTCAAGCGAAATGGACAATATGGTGCGAAATAGAGTCTATTACGTGTGAATTGGATGTTCTTGGTGGACCTTTCAAGCGAATTGGATTCCAATTCGTGCGAATTGGATTCCAATTCATGCGAATTGAGTGTAATGTCACACGAAATGATGCTGATGTCACACGATCGGTATGTTTTTGATAAAATTGATCAAGATTTAGGTCGATTTTAGGTCTAATTCTTTCAAGGATTGATTAAAACTGTGTTTTGCATGTTATATGTGAAAATCAGTTCATTTTAACCGTAAAAACTTCGTTAATTTTGAAAAATGTAAAGAAGAATGAGTAGAAGTCAGAAATTTCGATGAAAACAAGCTGAAATCGGTATGAACTCTTCCTCCTGAGCTCTGATACCACTTGTAGGATCGGGATTCGACCTATATGAGTCATTCAGAAGAGTTCTAAACCAAACCAAAGGCGTAATTCAGTGATTCGGACTTGATTACAGCTTGATTCACACACAGATTCACTTATAATGTCTTGATTATTGATTTGAAAGCGTTACAGATCATACGACACTTCAGCAGCACCTAAGCTCTGGAATCACAACTGTTACAAATGAAATGACAAGCTCAGGTATATATAGTGTATGCCATTTCGCATGGAATGGACAAGATCCATTTCGTGCGAAATGGACAATGTCCATTTCATACGAATTGGCCTCTGCCATTTCGTATGAAATGGTCCAACACCTCTAAAACCTATTTTCTATGCTACCGAGCTTCATTCTATCCTATCTAGATACAAGACTCGATACAAGACGAAGTCGACAGACATATGCACCAACACATGAATAAAAACCCTTAATTAGGGACACAAAATGCTAAGACACCTTAACTTTCCGGAAAATGCATATAAACATAAAGTGTCTGATCCGCGCTAAACTATAACAATAATATTTGTTCGTGAATAAAAAAAATTCAGCATTTTAATGCTTATAAAACTCAAAAATGATGTTATACATCCTAAATAAACCCAAGGACACTAATGGTGTGTCAACGATAAAGCTTCCTGTATTATATCACAACTTTCATGAGTTATCCGGTTTCGAGCCGATAGGCGAACAAGTGATATTTTTATCATCCAAATGCCTAAACTAATGATCTAGTTAAGAGTTGTTTGGCATAAAAAATGTCATCACAACACTAACCACACAAGAATTCCTCTAATTCCCGAAAACCACTAAATCCCTAAACTTAACATTATATATATATATATATGTGTATAAAGTTAAAAAAATATATATACATATAAAACCCTTTTACCACATGCCCAAAATTGGCCAAGCTGGCCCCCACACACATCACCTACGACTTGCAAAATATGATGGAAGATATTGTGAAGGCATGGCGTAAGTAGATCACTCTTTGACTTTCAAGGATCACTACTTTTTATAAATAACCACCATCACCATATCTCCATTATTTGCAACAAAAATCAAACACCAAACACCCACTTTCCCCGCCATCATTCACGGCACCACCACCACCTCCTCATTTTCTAACCCCAAAAACCATAATTTAAGCCATTATCAGCCACTCTAGGATGATCTAAGGAACTTGCAAGCATGGATGCACATTAGAGGATACTTTGGAACTTGTTCAGCGTCATAGTCTTCATCGTAACTCACTAATCTCTTACAAAGTTGTAAGATCATCTCCTACCATTTTAAGCTTCTTATGATGTGTAGTGATGTGTGTAAAATGCAACATATAAATTACATCAAATGAGGCATAAAACTAACCATTTTTTACTACTAATGTTGGAAAAAGTGTGCTTTTGTCTTCCTTTTGTATTTTCAGGACCAAATGAGCTTAAATGAACAAAAGGAACAAATATGCAGCAAAAACTAACATAAATACAAAGAAAAGGAATAAACATGGCATGCCCGACCCCTTGACAGCATCTCCCCAAGCAAAAACAAGAAACACAGGGCTGACCACGGCCCGTGACCAGCGGATACGGGGGGCGTGGTCAGGCGTCTGCAGAAAACGACAAAGCTGTAGAAGCTTCGATTCCTAGCACGGGGGCGTGCCCAGCTTAGCACGGGGAATGGTCAACGCTAAGATTCGCAGAATCTTGCAAATCTTGATAGTACAGATATGCTTCTGCATACGGGGCCGTGCCCAGCGAACACGGGGCCGTGTGGAGCCTAATGCAGACAATTGCAATTAATGAAGAAAGAGAAAGATGATGGCCACGGGGGCGTGTCCAGCGGACACGGGGCCGTGGCCGGGCTTCTGTTCAGGCTATAAATAGAGGTGCTTGGTTCACTTCAAAGGCATCCCTTGGCAAACCACATCTCTCCCACTTCACCACCACTCCACCACCAATACACAACACCCACATCCACCACCATCATCCATCATCCACCTTAGAGTGTGTATAGTAGTCTCGGGATCCAAGATTGATAGTAAGAGTTCTTGTCAATCAAAGGCCATGTTTGGCTAAGTCTCTTACATCACTTGGTGAAGACAAGCATTTTAATGTAATACTTTTAATTTTTAATCTTTTCGCACTTTTTATTTGGTTTTGTATTAATGACTTTAATAACTAGTTTCTTATGTTGAAGGTGAAACTTCTTTATCATTTGTCTGTGGTGTCTTGGCATTACTTTACTGTCTATATAAAGTAAAATATTTTCACCATTCATATCTCTACGGTCTATATAGAGATATGTTGGCTACCTGGTCGGGGGTTAAGGGAATGGTTTGATAAGGTTCTTGCCTTGTTCAGTGTATAGATCCTGCAAGGACCTGGGTCAAGCTTACTAGGAGCTCCTTCAATACCCACTGGTATTGGATGGTGGGGGTGCGAATGGCTTGTTCCCCTCATATGTAAACTACTATTAATACATTAACCAGGCTATATGGGATTGTATCCCTGCTGACTCAAACCACTTAGCCGAGGGTAACGTCGCCTTCAAAAGAGGGGCCTACCACTTTACGCATTAATAACTTAATTAATTATCTTCCAATATTCCGACCCTTTGGGATTGTATCCTTGCTGACTCAAACCACTAGGTTAAGGGTAACGTCACCTTCAAAAGAGGGGCTTACTACTATAACTAAGATAATCTCTTAAAAAGTGCAAAAGTGCGGAAATCATCAAAGGTTACATTGAAGGTGAGTCGGATCCAAGTGATTCATCTTGTCTATCTGTTTTTATTTTATTTTTATTTTCAGCATTTTAGTTTTATTTTTCATGTTTAAAACATTTTCTAAAAAAAATTGATTTGATTAGACGTTGAGGATAAACCGGTACTAAAAGCTCTTCTGTCCTTGGATGACCTCGGTATCTTACCAATGCTATACTATGCTCACGATGGGTGCACTTGCCCATATGTGTGTTTAGTGTTTGTAGAATATCGTGTTTTATAAATTTAAAACTTGACTAATGTGTAAAATGGGCTTAAAATATCAATAAAAACATATTACACTATACACGCATCATGTAGATTATGAAACTACAACTTGATCATCTTGAAGATTAAAGAAACCAAAGCTTAAAAACCCTAATCTCAACTTAAAAAGTCTATAATAGTGACATATTATATATTGATTATGTTGATTTGCGCTAGTTAGTGTGTCACACCCTTAAAATCCACATGCGGAGTATTACCGCGAGGCGTGTGGCTTACCAGGACCATGCCACCAATCATATTGAACAATAAATAAAAGTAAATAAAGTCCATCACAATCAATACAATTAGTGTTTACGAAAACAAATATCCGAAACCAAGTTTAAGTGTCAGCGGAAGCATAAAGTTAAAAACCCAATAAATTGTTAAGTTCATAATGTTCAATGAGAACCCAACAAATGGTTCCCTGCCACAACGACCATCCCTCTGTGCAAGCTCCAGCCATGTACCTAACGACCTGCAAAGCATGTAGTAACGTATCAACAAATATGTTGGCGAGTTCACAGTTGTTTAGTGTTGTTCCAAAAAAAAATACATAAGTTTGTTAAATTACTATGTTCTTATAAAACATGTCATGGGGAGCTACCCCACCTTTTTAAGCTACTAAACCCGTTGCCATACCGACTACTAGTTGTGGTTATGTTTAGTGCCTCGCATCAATGTCTATCGTCATTGACTAGTGCCCAAGTGTATTAGTCCACACCTGTCCTATGCGGCACGGTGTGAGGCTTGTTAGACCTAATAGCGCTATTCAACCAATAACCCGTTCGCCATTGGCCCGACGATTAATTGGTATAAAATGTGTAGGGACTTTCAGATAGAGTTTCCGTCTAGTACGCTTAAGATATGTAGTATAATAGTAAATTAACATGTTATCCCACCCAAGGGGGACAAGGTTTCCCGTATTCTACCCAAGGAGAATACGTAAGGATATCCCACACAAGGAGATAGTTGTTGTTTATTCCGTTCCCAAACCACCGGGAATACATGCTTTTATAAAAAGTGTGAACTCACCTTAGATTATCTCAGAAGATTAAGTTATCAAAAGAAATACGCGAGGTGGAACCGGTCAATCACGTCCTAACATGATTACCGTTTAAGGTTAGTGGGTGTGCTCACGCGGAAACACGAATCCTACACGTATCTAGCACGTAGCACATTTTATCATACAATACTAGATATCATTCATGCATTTATCACGACATAGCTTAGCGACAACACAAGTGTCACGAAAGACTTAAAATACTCTTCAATAAAAATTCAGCAATATAGTGCATTTTTGGACAGTTTTTGGAGTGTTATCCAGAATAGTTCATGTACAGCAAAATTTCCAAAAAATGACAGGACGTGTCAACCGAATCATCGACTATTGTGTAAAAATTTGGTGACCAAACTCCTTACGGATTTTCCGTGACAAATCTTGCGCAGTGATCAGATTCTTCGTAATCTGACCATGTTTGCCGAATTATTTATTTAAAAATCTACGTTTATCCGTTTGACAAAATTCTAATTGGAGATTTGCACAGACACTTAAGAGCATCTACAGTAAAATTTTAAAGTATAAAAAGTAAACACATACCAAGTTATGACATGAAAAGTGAGCTGCGTTTTCTGAAGAAAAACACAGCTTTAATTGCTTAAACCAAATAATTTGTTTAAAAGAGCAAACGATGTCCAAAAATCATGATTCCAGCACCATTAGAAGTGTATTTCTAAATAACACGTTATAGTCTCAATAAAATCCAATTTTCATTAAGTTATGAGCCGATTACAGCCAACTGAAGTCGGCTGTAGCTGATGGATAGCCTCAGCCTCCTATTTTCGTTACCCGATCCCGCAAACAATTATCTAGTGAACCCAACGACCTATAATCTTTATTTACAGCAGATTGCAATCATCATAAGCCATTTACACCACTAAATCAGCAAGAATCAATCTGAAAGCAAAACCCTCGTTACTTACACAAGCCTACACGTATCTAAAAGGTAAAAACGACGTCATACGAGATTCCCATGCATCCTATTCCTCAAGTTAACAACTAATCAACATAATCATCATAGATATAACCAAACACAGCCTTGTATCATAATAGAGATAAAAAACGCAGCCAAGTATTCAATAGATTTAACAACAAAAACTTGTATACACTAAAAGAACTAAACATTAAAACTCAACACTTACTAACCTAGTGATCAAGAGAGTTCGGTTGCCTAAAAGAAATGAGAGCTCAAAGTTCCTAGATCCCCTTGTTAGGGTCAACAGTGGAGAAGAGGCAGGAGAAGTCGCAAGTTTGTGTGTGGGTGGTTTAGGGTTTGTTTTTTTGGGAAGTTAGAATGTGATAACATGCAAAGTACGTAAATTAAATAGGTTTCATGTTTGTGATGGTTTTGGGATTAGATGGGGGGTTGGGCCGTAATAAAAGGTGGGGATTGGGCATCATGGCAACAAAAATATATGAGAGATATGGGATGAAATTTGAGCGGCCATTTAGAATCAAATTAGATAGGTTGCATCAATTAATTTGTTGTATACAAGTCTAGTTTATATCATATACAAATTTTTTTATCAACTAATAGTAGACATATAATCAAATCAACTAATAATAAAATATAATTACAACTTAATATAATGTATAATAATAATAATGCTATTGTTCGGGCCTCATAAGTTTTGAGTTACGCGAGTGGGTTGAGTTAACAAGCGAGACACGTACTTTGGTTCAAACGGTTTGGGTCGGTTCAACACAACATGGATTTGGTTTCGACTACACGTTTGCACACTATAAATTAAATAAGTATATTATAGATAACTGATTCGTCGAATAAGAAAAGTATTAAAAAAATTGATTTATAAAAGCGAAAGAACTTTGGTTTCGACTACACGTTTGCACACTATAAATTAAATGGTTTTTACCTCGAGAATTTGGGTTGTCACATCATCTCCAAGTTGAAAGAAATTTGGTCCCGAAATTTACAAACAGTCGTTGAAGAGGCTAATGTAGTTGAACGTTTTCATGGGGTGTTATATCATCCCCATGTTGGTTTGGAATTTCATCCCGAAATTCAGTAGAAACTTCAACATTAGATGCGCCATTTTTAAACAATTGGGGATACTTGTGAATCATCTGATCTTCCCATTCCCAGGTAAACTCTGGGCCACGACGTGAGTTCCAACGAACTTGAACTATAGGTATCTTGCTATGCTTAAGAGTTTTGATTTCCCGGTCCATGTTCTCCACCGGTTCTTCGACAAAACGTAGCTGGTCATCGATAGTAAGTTCCTTGAAAGGAACAATGAGAGTTTCATCTGACAGACACTTTTTCAGGTTTAACACGTGGAAAACGTTGTGTACACCACTGAGTTCTTCTAGCAGGTTCAGTCTGTACGCTACTGTGCCGATTTTCTCAGTGATTTCAACATAACGCGGATTAAGTTTGCCGCGTTTGCCGAAACGAACCACACCTTTCCAAGGTGAAACTTTTAGCAAAACTCGATCTCCAACTTGGAATTACAGGGGTTTCCTACGCTTATCAGCGTAGCTTTTCTGACGGTCACAAGCAGCCGCCATTCATTGTCTGATTTGGGCAATCTTTTCAGTTGTGTCGAGTATGAGTTATGGGCCAGTGATTTGGCTGTCGCCAACTTCATCCCAGCATAGAGGTGATAGGCATTTCCGTCCGTACAAAGCCTCGAACAGAGTAGCCTTAATACTGGTATGGTAGCTATTGTTGTATGAGAACTCAACCAAAGGCAGGTGTCTTTCCCAGCCATTACCAAAGTCTATGACACACGCTCGCAGCATGTCTTCCAAAGTTTGGATGGTGCGCTCAGTCTGACCATCCGTTTGCGGGTGGTAAGCAGTACTCATGTCTAGACGTGAGCCAAAGGATTTGTGCATCACCTGCCACAAATCAGATGCAAAACGTGGGTCACGATCAGAGATGATGGAAGTTGGCACTCCGCGCCTAGCGACTACTTCCTTCAAATAGATATCTGCAAGTGTAGAAAACTTGTCGGTTTCCTTGATTGCTAGAAAGTGTGCAGATTTAGTCAGTCGATCCACAATCACGCAGATGGTGTTGTTCCCTCGTTGAGATCTAGGTAAACAAGTGACAAAATCCATGGAAATTTGTTCCCATTTCCATGTTGTGATTTCTGGTTGTTGCAGTAACCCTGATGGATTTTGATATTCGATCTTAAACCTAGCACAGGTCAAGCATTTACTAACATAGGTCGCTATGTTAGCTTTCATGTGGGGCCACCAGTACAAAATCTTGAGATCCTGGTATATCTTGTCAGAACCAGGATGCACCGAGTAACGAGACTTGTATGCTTCATCCATCACAAGCTCTTGTATGTTTCCATAGAATGGAACCCATACATGTTCCATGAAGTAGTAAGTGTCATCCTCCTTGCGTTCGAGTTGCTTCTCCATGCCCCGCATGGACTCGGCTAGAAGGTTCTCTTCCTTCAGTGCTTCGACCTAAGCGTTTCGGATTTGAGTAGGAAGATTGGAGTGAATCGTAAGCTGTAATTCACATACACACTTAGTTTTTGTTTCCTTTCGGCTTAGGGCATCGGCTACAACATTAGCCTTGCTTGGATGGTATTTGATTGCGCACTCCTAATCATTTAGAGGCTCGACCCATCGACGCTATCGCATGTTCAACAACTTTTGATCAAAGATATGTTGGAGACTCTTGTGATCGGTGTAAATGGTGCACTTGGTACCGTACAAGTAATGTCTCCATATCTTGAGTGCAAAAACTACGGCTCCCAGCTCCAAATTGTGGGTAGTGTAGTTCTTTTCATAAACCTTGAGTTGGCGTGATGTGTAAGCAATGACTTTCTCGTGTTGCATTAACACACAACTGAGCTGTTGAATGGAAGCGTCACAATAGACAACGAAGTCATCTCTGCCTTCAGGTAAAGAGAGAATAGGTGCACTACAAAGTTTCACCTTCAGTTGCTGAAATGCAGATTCTTGAGCGTCACCCCATCGGTAGGTAACACCCTTCTGAGTTAGAGTGGTAAGAGGCTGAGCAATCTTCAAGAAATCTTGAATAAATCTTTGGTAGTATCCTGCCAATCCTAAAAATTGACGGATTTCAGTTGGAGTACGGGGTGCTGGCCAGTTCTTGACCGAGTCAACCTTAGCTGGATCTACATGAATCCCAGCTTCATTAACCACATGGATGAGGAAATGGACTTCACGAAGCCAAAAGTCGCATTTCAAGAACTTGGCATAGAGTTGCTCGCTTCGAAGAAGCTCTAGAATAATGCGTAGGTGTTGTTCATATTCCTCCCGACTCTTAGAGTAAATCAGGATGTCATCGATGAAGACTATGACAAACTTGTCAAGATAAGGTTTACACACTTGGTTCATGAGGTCCATGAAAACCGCAGGTGCGTTCGTTAATCCTAATGGTATAACGAGAAACTCGTAGTGACCGTAACGAGTTCTAAACGCTGTTTTGGAGATATCTTCGTCTCGGACCCTCAAATGATGATAGCCCGATCTTAGATCAATCTTGGAATAGAAACTCGACCCTTGCAACTAGTCGAATAAATCATCAATACATGGAAGTGGGTAACGATTCTTCACGGTAACCTTGTTGAGTTCGCGGTAATCTATGCACATACGGAAGGTACCGTCTTTCTTCTTGATAAACAATACGGGGGCTCCCTAGGGCGATGAGCTAGGACGAATGAAACCTTTGTCCAGTAGCTTCTGTAATTGCGAGGACATTTCTTCCAATTCAGATGGGGCTAAACGATAAGGTGCATGAGCTATAGGTGCTGCTCCAGGAGTTAGCTCGATTTGAAACTCGACTTGCTGATGAGGCGGAAGGCCATGTAATTCCTCAGGGAATACCTAAGGAAAGTCACAAACAACATAAATGTTTTCAATCTTCTTCTCTTTAGATTGAGTAATGGTGATGAGGGCTAGAATGGCAGTATGGCCCTTTCGCAAACACTTTTGGGCCTTTAGAAACAGAATGATGCCGACAACAGCACCACTCTTGTCACCCTGAATGGTGAGAGGTTCACCGCTGGAACGGGGAATGCAGACGATCTTCTCCTTACAGAGTATCTCCGCTTGGTGTTGGGATAGCCAATCCATCCTAATAATGATGTTAAAACTACCAAGAACGATGGGCATGCGATCGATGATGAAAGTCTGACTAGATAACACGAGTTTACAATCCTTGAAAATGTGTGCGGCCTCAAGACTTTTACCATCAGCTAGTTCAACAACATGCTTGGGGTTCAGAGGAGTTGGGGTAGGTTTAAGCAGTTGGCTAACTTTTAAGGACACATAACTAGTATCATCTCCCAAATCAAATAATACAGAAACAAAGTGGTCGTCTACAAGAAACTTACCCGTCACGACACTGGGGTCGTTCCTTGCTTCTCCCTGTCCAATCACGAAAACTCGCCCATTAGCGCCAGTGTTGTCATTGTTGTTATTCCCATTGCCCTGGTTGTTGTTGTTATTGTTGCGGTTCTGATTCAACTGAGGGCAGTTTCTCTTGAAGTGCCCTTCTGCTCCACATTGGTAACATCCCCTATTGTTACCCTGTTGTTGTTGCTGCTGCTGGTTCTGTGGGGCTTGTTGTTTTTGATGGTTCTGCCTTGCAGGATACAGACTCCTACAATCTTTTGCTGCGTGGCCTGGCTTGTTGCACCATTGACAACGGTTCTTATTGCATGGTCCACTATGGTGCAAGTTACAACGGTGGCACTTAGGGTGATTTCCCTTGTACCAACCCTGGTTTTGATTAGTAGAGATCTGCTGATTGGGGCTTCTGTTGTCGTCGGTCCTTCTCTACTGTGACTGAGGCTGTGAGGAGTTTGAACCCTTGCTTGAATTTCCCTCCCATTTGCGTTTATTGTCACTGGGTACATCATCAGTAGTAGTACTAACCCGCTTAGGCAGCTTGCCCTGATCGACTGCTTGGTCAGTGAGGCGGTGTGCAAGTCGTATAATTTGCTGAATTGTCGGGAGGTTTGCTGCAGTCACCATGCTCTGTATTTCTGGTACTAAACCCTTGATGTAGAGCTCAATGCGTTTGTAAGCAGGATTAGCCATGTTGGGACAAATTACTACCAAATCGTTCGACCTCTTCGTATACACTTCTATCTCAGACCCCACCATCTTCAGATTATAGAATTCTACCTCCAGTTTGTGAATATCGTCCCTGTGGCAATATTCTTCTTTGATTAGATCTTTGAAATTGTTCCAAGGAGTGGTGTTAGCAGCTGCCAATCCTAGCATTTGCACCTGTGCGTTCCACTAAGAGAGCGCACTTCCTTCAACCGTTCTTGTTGCAAACTTCACCCTATTGTTGACAGGGCATTCACACATCTCAAAGACAGACTCGATCTTCTCAAACCAGTGGAGAAGACCTACGGCTCCTTCGGTACCGCTGAAAGAACTAGGTCGACAATCCATAAAAGTCTTGAACGTGCATGCTCGATGTCACACCCCAACCGATGGCGGAATCATCGGGTCGTGGCACTGAGCGAAATAGATTGTTCAAGAGAATCCACAACAACTATTAAATTACCAAATCCTTAACGTTAATATCCCATACTAGTAACAGATTAAGTAAAACTAGTCATTACAGATAATAGTCTCAAAAACAAGTAAGCTGTTCCGACAACTCAGATTTATTTAATGAAGTTTCTAGACCTCCTACTCGTTTCACCAAGAAAAGCATCCTATCAACCTGTCACATACGTTAAAATAAAGTCAATACATAAAATGTAAAGGTGAGTACACAAGTTTGAGTAGCATATAGTATAGCGAAAGCGTTACGCATAACTAGCACGTAACACGTAGAAATGTGAATCAAGTAAGCTATCAACAATGACATATGCAACCGATGTGATAGCGAGTGTAGAATGCACAACACATTATCACCACTGTGACCATGTGATGTAATACCCTTAACAACCTCTGTCCACAACAGGTGCTGAGTCCAAACTATAGTACTATCGTTGCTAAGGTTTCAGACAACAATCACTGTGTAAACATAACATACAAGCATTCATCGAATCACGTATAACATGCGAGAGCTGTTAGCATTTATAAAAAGAGTTGCGTTGTGTGTTGTTGTGTTTTGATATAGAACGTATCTAACACCCAAAAGTGTGTTAAGCGAAAAAGGGTTCGAGTATGCTCACAATATATGTTTAATAAATAATCACAGTCATGAATTGGATTGAAGGGAGCGCCTTGAAGTTAGCCTAAGCATAGAACAGTAGCATGAGCGTTGAACAGTGTGTAAACAGCGTGTTGGATGAGATAAGTGTCGGATGGTGAGTCGATCGAATGAGAACCCATTCGATCGGATGGTCATTCGAATGAGATGTGAGTGTTTGTAAATTGGTTTAGAAACCTTTTTGAAGTTTTTGTTGTAGCATAAATGCCAAGTCATTCGACCAGATGGTCATCCGGAGGGATGGCCATTCGATCGGATGGCTATTCAAGTGGAAATTTGGTAGTTTGAAGTTTTCGTAAAATTGATTAAGTATTGAAAGTCATAAAGGGGAAGGCCACTTGGTCGGATGATCATTCGACTGAGTGATCTGTTGTTTTGGAAACTTCAAAATTTTTTCAAAGTTTTGAGTTTAAAGGAGACGGCGTGACGACGTGTCAAACAACTGGAAACCATACCAAGTCTAGCTCAGTTGATCGGATGGGAATCACCTCATTCGATCAAACTAACTGTTTGTGATGGGGTTTCATGTTCAACCCGTGAATCGGTTGTCTCTCCGGTGTAAATCCGTTTCCAGACCGGTTCTCTGCTAGGGAATGAGTAGAGAGTCTGAATGAGTCTGGATTCCATCGGTTCTTAGTAGAAAAGTGAAGAAAGTTGAAGAAAAGTTTGAAATCAGTGGAGAATGTTCATATCTTGTTGAGATTTGTGTTAAAATGTGTAGAAATCCTTTAGATCTGAACTAATCTTGCCAGGATGACGTCACACCACAGTTTGCATATGCAACCGAGATGATGACACCTTCAAGGAGTCCAAATCAGGCAATTTAATAGAGAAAATCAGTGATTTTGATGGAGAAGATGGTAAGGAAGTGTGTAGTGATGATGGAAGTACGAGATTTAGGGAGAAATACTTACGAATTAGCCTTGAATCGAGAGAAAAGTGCTTGAAAGGGACTTGGGAACGTGCTGGTCAAATGGAGTTGTCACATTAGTGAACAGTGATGTGACAGGCAGGTATTTATAGTGTAAGAGGAGTTAACGCGGTGGAAGAGAGGGTGTCGGATGGCCATCTGATCGGATGGTTATCCAGACGGATGGTCATCCGGGCGGATGTCTATTCGACCGAGTGGTCATTCGATCGGCCTAGTTGAGCGATTAGTTTTCTGACTTTCGTTTCATGCATTAAGCGTTGCATTGTGTTTAAGCAAGTTCTGAGTAAGCTTTGCAATGAGACAACCACATAATCATTAAACAAGTACTAATCACATAAGTAACACACATAACACATAAAATGCATAAAAGTAAATCTGCATTTCGAGTTGCATTGAGATAGCGTTGCGATAGCGTTTAGTATAAACATGCGATGTAATATGCGATAGAATGTGTGTAAATAGTATACATTTGTAAACTGTGTGAAATGCGATAAATGCGTTTTGAATAAGCGTTGTGAATGCGTTGTAAAACATAGTTTAAGTTCGTTAACCCGTTAGCGATAATCAAAATCTCGAGCAATAAATGACAGATCTAAGTGATGACCCGAAAAGTCGGGTTATTATAGCCTCCCCTACTTTAGGAAATTTAATCCCGAAATTAAGGCACATGCATAACGAAGATACATGGATATTTAGCTTTCATATCACTTTTGAGTTCCCAAGTGAACTCAGCACTGCGTTTGCCTTCCCAGCGAACCTTCACTATAGGAATGCGAGAGCATCGAAGTTTCTTGGTCTCTCGGTCCATGATTTCTACTGGCTTTTCCATGAAGTGTAGGGATTCGTTAACTCGCAAATCCTCAAGAGGGACATGCAGGTTTTCTTCGGCTAGCCATTTGTTGAGGTTTGAAACGTGGAAAGTCGTATGTACATTGCTGAGTTCCTCCGGTAATTCGAGTCGGTAGGCCACTTTGCCAATTCTTTCCAGAATTTTTAAGGGTCCAACATATCGAGGCGCTAGCTTTCCTTTCTTGCCAAATCGGATCACCCCCTTCCAAGGTGAGACCTTTAGGAGTACGTGATCACCAACTTTGAACTCAAGGGGCGTGTGGCGTTTATCGGTGTAACTCTTTTGACAACTCCAAGATTTCAAGAGATTATCTCGTATCTGGAGGATCTTGTCAGTCGTTTCTAGTATTAACTCAGATCGGTAATTTGCGCGTCTCCGATCTCGTGCTATACAATCGGCGATCGACATTTTCTTCCATATAATGCCTCAAAGGGTGCCATTTGAATGCTAGAGTGATAACTATTGTTGTACGAGAATTCGACTAATGGTAAATGCGAATCCCAATTACCACCAAAGTCTATAACGCACGAACGAAGCATGTCTTCAAGGGTGCGAATCGTGCATTCAGTCTAGCCGTCGGTCTAGAGATGGAAAGAGGTACTGAGATTAAGGGTAGTACTAAGAGCAGATTGAAAAGTTTCCCAAAGGCGCGAGGTAAATCGACCATCGCGGTCAGAGATGATGTCACGAGGTGTCCCATGTCGACAAATAACTTCGTCGGTTAAGCGTTGCGTTTAAGCGAGTTGCGAGTACGCTTTGCAATGAGATAACCACATAATCATTAAAAAAGTACTAATCAAACAAGTAACAAACATAACACATAAAATGCATAAAAGTAAATCTGCGTTTCGAGTTGCTTTGAGATTGCGTTGTGATAGCGTTTAGTATAAACATGCGATGTAAAATGCGATAGAATGCATGTAAATAGTATGCATTTGTAAACTGCGTGAAATGCGATAATTGCGCTTTGAATAAGCTTTGTGAATGCGTTGTAAAACATAGTTTAAATTCGTTAACCCGTTAGCGATAATCGAAATATCGAGCAATAAATGACAGATCTAAGTGATGACCCGAAAAGTCGGGTTGTTACACTCGAGGCTGAGCAGGTTGACATGTAGCATAGAAAGGAAGAGGATGAGGTTAAGAATAACAGAATGACACAAGAGTAGGATCTAGATATCCTAGGATGGTTCAGAAAGGTAGGTTTACCTCCTGGTTGAGTTGCTAAAGCTTTCGCAACCCAAGCGTTAATCCGGGCAGTCAGCTGGTCCTGAGTCATGTTAATACCACCACCACGTCCTCCGCCACGTCCAATCATGATCTTCACATCCATAAAACACAAAGTGAGGATGATGACACAAGAGTGTGAAAAGAATAACAGAAGAGAGTTTAGACCCAAGCACATAAGGTTTTCAAGTAAACAGTTGGATGTCAAAAGAGCGTGTTAGGGTTGATGGATATCTTGCAACTAAAACCCTAAGAACTAAGCATACCATAATCGACACACCAAGTAACCAACAAGTAGGCATTTAAACATAAATCATACCACCTAAAGTGTTAAGCCTTGCACGTGGAGCAAAGTGTCGTTGTGGATCATTGAGTACTGAGCAGGTTATAGTCTGGTTTTCAGAAAGATTTTCCCCTTTTAAAACCAAGTTCACTATAACCAATGGCTCTGATACCAATCTGTCACACCCTCAAAATCCACATGCGGAGTATTACCGCTAGGCATGTGACTGACCATGACCATGCCACCAATCATATTGAACAATAAATAAAAGTAAATAAAGTCCATCACAATCAATACGATTAGTGTTTATGAAAACAAATATCCAAAACCAAGTTTAAGTGTCAGCGGAAGCATAAAGTTAAAAACCCAATAAATTTTTAAATTCATAATGTTCAATGAGAACCCAACAAATGGTTCCCTGCCACAACGACCATCAATCTATGCAAGCTCCAGCCATGTACCTAACGGCCTACAAAGCATGTAGTAATGTATCAACAAATATGTTGGTGAGTTCACAGTTGTTTAGTGTTGTTCCAAAAAAAAACATAAGTTTGTTAAATTACTCTGTTCTTATAAAACATGTCATGGGGAGCTACCCCACCTTTTTAAGCTACTAAACCCGTTGCCATACCGACTACTAACTATGGTTATGTTCAGTGCCCCGCGTCAATGTCTATCGTCATTGACTAGTGCCCAAGTATATTAGTCCACGCCTGTCCTCTACGGCATGATGTGAGGCTTGTTAGACCTAATAGCGCTATTTAACTAATAACCTGTTCGCCATTGGTCCGGCGATTAATCGGTATAAAATGTGTAGGGACTTTTAGATAGAGTTTCCGTCTAGTATGCTTAAGACATGCAGTATAATAGTAAATTAACATGTTGTCCCACCCAAGGGGGACAAGATTTCCTGTATTCTACCCAAGGAGAATATGTAATGGTATCCCACACAAGGAGATAGTTGTTGTTTATTCCGTTCCCAAACCACCGGGAATACATGCTTTTATAAAAAGTGTGAACTCACCTTAGATTAGCTTGGCAGATTAAGTTATGGAAACAAATACACGAGGTGGAACCCGTCAATCACGTCCTAATATGATTACCATTTAAGGGTTAGTGGGTGTGCTCACGCGGAAACACGAATCCTACACATATCTAGCACATAACACATTTTATCATACAATACTAAATATCATGCATGCATTTATCACGACGTAGCTTAGCGACAACACAAGTGTCACACCCCAACCGATGGCGGAAACATCGGAGTGAGACGAAAACGAGATTGCAAGAGATTTCATAACACTAATTGTGACAATAATTAAAGAATGGATTTCATTTCATTTCTAAAAGTCGATTACAAAGGTTAAAATCAAATACAACAACTTGATATACAATATGTTCAATACAAGAATACAACAAACAAGTACGAATTGATACATCAAAGTAAAACTTAAGACGTCTAAGTGTGTATCTAAGCATCATCACTACTTCAATTTCAAAGTGTCATCATCCTCAACCTATAACATGTTTAAAATAATGTTCAATGCAAAAGCAAAGACGAGTATACAAGTTTGATACATACATAGCATAAAAATGAGTTTAAACAATTCCACATGGCAAGCTATTGACACGAGATAAACAATAAAATCGGCATGTGTTTAACTAATCAAACCAATGATGAAATGCAATAAGTACATGACATAACCCAAAGTCTACAGGCGGTGCATTAATCCTATAGTGCTATATATATCAAGGATAGGCTCGTACGAAGTTAATGATACGTCTAACACAAGATGAAATAAACCCAAGTTTAAAGTATCAAGTAATCAAGTATGCATGCATAGGGAATGTTTGCGCATCACGAAATAAGTTTTAAGTGTAAGTTAATAGGTAACATGTTACACCCCAAAAAGTAGTAAAACGAAAAAGGGGTTCAAGTATACTCACAGAATTGCTAAGTCTTTCGATTATCCAAGTGTTGACGAGTGTATGAGATTAGGAGGATGGAATACCGAAGTCACCCTATATGGGAAAACGGAGGTGTATGAGTAATCGGAATTATGATGGAGGATTCGAATTGGAATTAGAGCATATCTTGCTGATATATATGTATGTATATATTTTACATAGTTTATGTAAAATTTCTAAATTAAACCCATCGAGAGTATTATAGAAGTTTTGTAAAAAGATAAATATACATTTATATTCATTGTTATACATAAAAAATTATTTGAATATGATACGCTTTTATTAGTGGTTTGACTATAAAGTATACATTTATGTTTTAACGAAAATCGGGCAGAGTTTCCTCTGTTTTCGGACGATCCCGACAATGCTAGTTGTCGATATATTTTTTTCAAAATTCAACAATAAAAGGATAAATAAATATACACATATTTCTACGTATTATTATTATTATTATTATTATTATTTCTACGTATTATTATTATTATTATTATTATTATTATTATTTATACAAATTACATATGGTGCGGTTTTGTGATAACAAAATATTAAACAATACAATTAAAATATTTGTGTCGTTAAGACAACACGTCTCGTGTTTAACCCGATGACCCAAACCCATAACCCGACAGCATCGAGACCTCGGTTGTCCAGGTTTGACCTGACAGTTGACTGTTTGACCGGAACACCGAACCGAGCCCGATTGTAACATGACCCGAACCTGTTGAATAACAAAATAATTAATCAGACTTGAATGGAAGCAAAGACCAAGGCCCGAACCAAGACTAACCTGAACCAAAACTGGCTGTGAACTCGAACCGAGATAGGATCTGAAACGAACCTGAATGCAAACCGAGCCCACTGGAATCGAACTGGCCAAAACAAATCAAAAACAGAAACTGATTTTGAAATAAAACTGAAATTTAAACGAATAATGCTCGAAATCCTTACCAAAATGAACCAAACTCGACCCGATCTGGAACCTATTTGAATCGCCTCCACTGCCGACGCCGGCTGCCGTCGCGCGTCGGCTCAGTTGTTCATCGCAGATCCGAACCAGAACGACACAAAAACCCAAACCAATCAAAGATAACCTGAAGCAAAACACCCACACTTCCGTGGACCTTCTGCAGCCGTCGTTGTTGTCGAGAAACTGATGCCGTCGCCACCCGGAGTGGTGTCGGCCACCTGCTGAAGAGAGAGAGAGAGAGAGTGATGAAGAAAGGGGAGTTAGGTGGGTGTTTGTGAAGGAGGGAGAAGGTTGTCGCCAGAAAAACGCTCAATGTCGGAGTCGCCGGAATCTGGCTCCGGTCCCTGGACTTTAGAGAGAGCAGGAGGTGTGGTCTTGAGGGGCTAGGGTTTGTTTGAGTGAACGAGAGAGTTAGGAGGTTTATATAAGCTAGGGTTTTGAGTGTGTTGGCCTAAAGCCCAATAGCGGCCCAATTGCGTTTTTGGAGCCCAAAACTGCACCCGAGCTTGATAATATGTCATAGGATATTATTTTACAGTCAAAGCTTCGTGAAATGATGTCGGTAGTTGATTTTGGGCCACGTTCATTGTCGTTCACGGTAAAATTGCGTAAATGCTTCTGTGATCGTTTCTAGCTCGTTTTTCGATTTGATTTCGACTGTGACTCTAAAAAGAATAGAAAACGAACACGAATTTTCTAAAAGTATAGAAATACGAAAATACGAGGCGTTACAGTCCCCCCCTTTAGGAAATTCCGTCCCGAAATTTATTCAAGAGGAAGACTTTAAGAAGGATGGAATGATTGGTTTTGTTAAAAGGAGTTTGTTTGACTAAAATGAGTTAAAGCATTAAGCATAAGTATAACGTGCAGGTGTGCGCATAGGCAAATGAGTTTAAGCAATTTTGAATAACTCAAATGAAGAGGTATCCTTAAAATATGATATCCAAGGAGTAAAACTTTCGTATAAAGCGGTAAGCATTTCGATGAAAAGTGTGGCCGCGCTGTAAATTGTAAGAAGAATTTCGTTGATTTCAAAGAAGAAGAATAATAAATCACTTGTTTGTAAGAAATTATTTATTGACGAGGAATGAGAACATTACGTATCCTAAGTAAAACGATTTTGGAGGTAACGGCCAATTAAGTATGTTTGCCCATAAATAAAGAATAGAAAGAAAGTTTTAACCAAGAAGGTACTTTTAGACTTCGCACGTGTAAACAGATTTGTTCGTAAGGAGGCTTGTATGAAAGACAATGGATAACGTGGAAACAACGGAAGTAGGAGAGGGAATGATTGATCTTATAAACGAATGCAAGTATGAGAAGGGTAAGTGTATTGGACGAACGATAACGTTGCGTTAGGGGTGAGGTCTCGTCGTGGATAATCGGATATCGCGCGCTTAGCAGTGCATTTGTGAGTTGTTAAAGTTTGTTTCAAGTCTAAAAGCTCTGCAAAACACCGAATTTCTCATGGCACATTTTACGAAAGTTTGGTAACATGGTGAAAACACTTATATATAGGAAGTACCAGCGGCGTATCCACCATGTTTTGACCATGTTACGTCCGTCTTGTTATTCGTGTCATGTTACGTTCCGTGTCTTACCATATACAGTAGTACACTCTATGATTCTCATGCGCCTTTCACTATAATCTGTGTGCACCCGCGATTATATTGATCGTCGCATGATCCACTTAGCTTGTACTAGTTGCGTATGAGTTAGGGTATTTAAAAAAATATGAACGAGTACGTATACAAATGTAGTATATAAGCTTGTATGGGACCCACGTAAGCGAATCCCTCAGATTCCGCTCGCTTACGGGTACGAATTTTGTATATAAGCATGTATGGGACCCACATAAGCGAATCCCTCGGATTTTGCTCGCGTACGGGTACGAATGTATGACTCATGAGTATGAAGGAAAGTATGAGCATAAGTTGTAAGTATAAATACGCATGTGGGTGTAAGTATAAATATAAAATGTATGAGTATGAGTGTAGGTACGAATAATAAAGATTGCGTAAATAGTATAAATTGAAACATAACGAATTTAAGCATGTGAAAACGATCGAAAGGTTGAGTATGTAAAAACGTATGGTATAAATGAAATTGTCGCAAGATCTCGACTAAAAACGTGTATGATGATATGCATGTATAGTGGTTTAAGCGAAACATTGAGTTTATCGAATCAAAATAGATTGTCTTTGACAAGTAATGAAGATTCTAGCTTGTAAATGTAAGAAGGATATAAGGTACTTATGGGTTATACATAACGTATTTTGTAAGGAATGGAAATGCTACTTTTGTTTTAATAGAAGACTTACGTAAGTTGAAGATTGTTGGTCCCCAAGAAGTCTTCTTGCCCACATTTTAGAAATTTGAGTGTCGTATTGAGCGGTGTATAAAAGTTTGTTATAAATAATAAGTTCGTATTATCTCAAAGGATCTTGCATTAAAATATGAAATTTGGAGGTTCTTGTGAAAATGTTGATTCGTAAAAGAAGTTTAGCAATGAAAATGATTTGTTGGTTTTGAAAAGAGTTTGTGGTAAAACGATCTTATAATATATATAAGATCTTATCAATATATGAGAAAGTTGGTTTGTTTACGACTGAGAATGAAAGTCTTTAGTATAATGATGTAATGTGAGCGCGTTTTAGTGATTAGGTTAAATATGAAGTTCATGGGCAAGAGATCCATTGGACCGATTAAGTTGATAGGTAGCATTTCTCAAGGTTTTGAAAATTGGGTGATAAAACGTTTTAAGGCATGATTAGGAATTTTTGTGTATATGATTTACGTGAAATAGGTTATGAGATAAAGAATACGTTTGATAAAATAATAAATTTTGAAATTCGCATAAGTAGGGATTTCGACGAATGATAAACGATTTAGGTGTAAAATATGATTGTGTTGTATGATGAAGTCTCTTTTGAAAGAAAATTTTGGTAACGATCACCTAGGTAAGGGAATCACCCCTAACTCATCATTGAGGTTGTTTTAAGAAAAGGAGTGGAGTTAATCGTCAAGGTAAGGAAATCACTCCTATCTCGATGATACGTCTCTATTTTGGTGTTACAAGGAACGTAAACAAAATTGAGTGACGTTTTGAAATTATGCATATGTATAAATGTATGAAAAGATTTAGTATGATGTGTGTGAGAAAAAAATGATCTCAAAAATAAATTTGAATTTGAAACGAGGGAATTGTATCATATAAAAGCGATGATAGTAAAGCATAGGTTTGATTAAAACTTGGATTGTTCCAAAACGGAACTTTGACTAAACCAAAGTGGTCGAAAATTCCTTTGAATTTGAGAAACATGCTTTGGCCTAATAGGTGGAATACTCTCGCTGATATCTCGGTTAACGATATTCACCTTTCCAGTTACTGCATGTTCCAAATCAATCGAAAATTCGAGACTTGGCGGGATATTTTTTTTTGAAAATCAAGGAGCGGAACTAGTCGACAAGGTGCGGGTTTCACCCCTAACTTGACGATTTCGTACCCTACGTGTGGTTGGTACTCGTCGGGTCAAAATTTAATTTCGACACTTTGACAAGGGTCCACTAGAATTTGAAATGGAAATTCTCCATCAAGGTGAGGATTTCACTCCTAACTTGGTGGTGAATTTCATGTAAAAAAAGAATAGATGGATTGAGAGTCGTTCACCAAATTGTGGGTTTCACACCTATTTTGGTGAAGTCGTCTCATTGGTATGATACGAGTGATTCCGAGTTTAGCATAAACGAGTAAAAGACGTATGTTCGAAATAATAATAACAAGTATGAGCTCATAAAGCATTTTGAGAAAGTAACACGTAAGAGACATTCCAATAAATTAGCATGTGAATCAAGTATGGTTGAAATTGGTACTTAACTATAGACTAGGTCAAAAGCATGGAAATTTTCCTAATTCCCTATAGTTATGGCTCTGATACCAATCTGTCACACCCCAACCAATGGCGAAAACATCGGAGTGAAACGAAAACAAGATTGCAAGAGACTTCATAACACTAATTCTGACAATAATTAAATAATGGATTTCATTTCATTTCTAAAAGTCGATTACAAAGGTTAAAATCAAATACAACAACTTGATATACAATATGTTCAATACAAGAATACAACAAACAAGTACAAATTGATACATCAAAGTAAAACTTAAGACGTCTAAGTGTGTATCTAAGCATCATCACTACTTCAATTTCAAAGCGTCATCATCCTCAACCTGTAACATGTTTAAAATAAAGTTCAATGCAAAAGCAAAGGCGAGTATACAAGTTTGATACATACATAGCATAAAAATGAATTTAAACAATTCCACATGGCAAGCTATTGATACGAGATAAACAATAAAATCGGCATGTGTTTAACTAATCAAACCAATGATGAAACACAATAAGCTCATGACATAACCCAAAGTCTACAGGCGGTGCGTTAATCCTATATCGCCATACATGTCAAGGATAGGCTCGTACGAAGTTAATGATAAGTCTAACACAAGATGAAATAAAACCAAGTTTAAAGTATCAAGTAATCAAGTATTCATGCATAGGGAATGTTTGCGCATCATGAAATAAGTTTTAAGTGTAAGTTAATAGGTAACATGTTACACCCTAAAACGTAGTAAAACGAAAAAGGGGTTCAAGTATACTCACAGAATTGCTAAGTCTTCCGATTATCCAAGTGTTGACGAGTGTATGAGATTAGGAGGATGGAATACCGAAGTCACCCTATATGGGCAAACAGAGGTGTATGAGTAATCGGAATTATGACGGAGGATTCGAATTGGAATTAGAGCATATCTTGCTGATATATATGTATGTATATATTTTACATACTTTATGTAAAAGTTCCAAATTAAACCCACCGAGAGTATTATAGAAGTTTTGTAAAAAGATAAATATACATTATATTCATTGTTATATAAAAAAATTATTTGAATCTGATACGCTTTCGTTAGTGGTTTGACTATAAAGTATACGTTTATGTTTTAACGAAAATCTGGCAGAGTTTCCTCTGTTTTTGGATGATCCCGACAATGCTAGTTGTCGATATATATTTTTCAAAATTCAACAATAAAAGGTTAAATAAATATACACATATTTCTATGTATTATTATTATTATTATTATTATTTTTTATACAAATCACATATGGTGCGGTTTTGTGATAACAAAATATTAAACATACAATTAAAATATTTGTGTCATTAAGATAACACGTCTCGTGTTTAACCCGATGACCCGAACCCGTAACCCGACTGCATCGAGACCTCGGTTGACCAGCTTTGACCAGATAGTTGACTGTTTGACCGGAACACCGAACCGAGCCCGATTGTAACATGACCCAAACCTGTTGAATAACAAAAGAATTAATCGGACATGAATGGAAGCAAGGACCAAGGCCCGAACCAAGACTAACCTGAACCGAAACCCTCTGTTAACTCAAACAGAGATAGGATCCGAAACGAACCCGAATGCAAACCGAGCCCACTGGAATCAAACTGGCCGAAACAAATCAAAAATAGAAACTGATTTTGAAATAAAACTGAAATTTAAACGAATAATGCTCGAAATCCTTACCAGAATGAACCAAACTCGACTCGATCTGGAACCTATTTGAATCGCCTCCACTGTCGACGCCAGCTGCCGTCACGCGTTGGCTCGGTTGTTCATCGCAGACCCGAACCAGAAGGACCCATAAACCAAAACCAATCAAAGCTAACCCGAAGCAAAACACCCACACTTCCGTCGACCTTCTGCAGCCGTCGTTGCCGTCGAGAAACTGACGCCGCCGCCACTATAACAACCCTCCTAAAATATTTTCGACACCCCTATAATATTTAGAACACCCCAATACGTCCAAAAATACACCCCGTATACGAGAAATGACCTTAAATACCTTATATAATAAAAAATTTAATAAAAACAAAAATCTATCATCGCTCTCGGGCCGCGAAGACTTAGTCTTCGTGCTACGCGAGGCGCGATAGCTCAAGATCAGGGCGACACCCTGAGCTGCCACGTGGTCTCGTGTCCAAGCTACATCTGGCGAATCAGGAAACCTAGCCTCTATAACCCTACATCGCGGTTCGCGAAGACCCCTAAGGATCTTATGCGGGCCGCGAGAGACTGGTCGGACAGAACTATAAATAGAGGCCATCCGCTTTCATTTTCAGTCACTCACATTTCGAATTCTCTCTCAATTTTCTATAGTGTAGAAGCTATAATCGGGTATTATACCCACTAAAGTAGTGAAGCTTTGCCTCGATGTAAGTATTACTGTTAGTGCAGTTGTCTGTCGACTTCATCTTCGTTCGAGTCTTAGAGTAGTAATGAAAGATCAAGTCACACAGTTCAAGATAAACAGGAAACAAAGGTGAACAAGCCAGTTCAAACGAAGTGGACAGTTCAAACGAAGTGGCCAGTTCAAACGAACTGGACATTCAAACGAAGTGGCCAGTTCAAACGAACTGGACCAGTTCGTATGAACTGGAGGTGCTTGTTCAAACGAAGTGGAAATAGTATAATATGTGACTTGTGATTTTAATTTGTAACATACGATTCCGGTAGCGAAGCTCTGCCGAAGTGTCTCCAAGTCTGTAAACGTATTCGAATCAATATAAGAGACAGTTATTAGTGAATATCAAGCTGAAACAAACTCTGATTCATTGAATTCCGCCTTTGAATTAGTTTAGAGTTCTTCTGAAGACTCGTTCAGATCGATTCTCGATCCTACAATTACAACCCCCGGTTATGTATTAGATACGCTGCCCGATTGATCTAGTGCCCCGTAACGGCTGACGAGGTTCTGCCCGACGTAGTCGTTGGAGTTCTGTCTCGGGGAGGGTATAACTAATGTAAATATTGGGTTATTATACTAACGCGTGTGCATTGTTTAATTAATAGATTATAACCAGGAAAACTGTCACACCCCGATCGCGTTAAAACAACAAACCGCGGTGGAAACATCGGGGAGTGTCGTAACAGAATCATTGTTTAACAACACATGGATTTGAAATTTCGTTTTATTGAATTAAGTTTATTACATTGTATTGAAATCAGAAGCAAAACATGAACAATTGTGTTTCATTGTTATTAAGTCACTAAGGCCTCATCCATCCCTATGTGAGCATGCATCATAATCATTATCAAACATCATCAACTATGGTACCTAAAACATATGTGAAAATACGTCAGCATAAAAATGTCGGCGAGTACATAGGTGTTGTGAGAGTATCAGATTCATGGCTCGTTTACATGTTGCAATACCTCGTTTGACTACAAGAGTCGTTACTTGAAAACCTTGTATTGAAAAGAGTTTGGTATTGCAATATGAATAACCAGCTCAAAATAAGTTGGTTATAGTTTATAAAATCTTGTTGCCATGAATCTTAACCCAAAACATTTGTTTAAGTAAACCAAATTGTAAATCGTTCTCGTAATAAAACTCGTATGGTTTATATCGTATAGAAAACCTTGTAGTGTAACTTCGTTTTGAAAACAATTTGTCCAAGTGATCTAGATAACGCAACGACATGTAATGTGTTAAAAGCACTTATATATAGGAAGTACCAGCGGCGTATCCACCATGCTTTTATCACATTACACCCGCCCCATTACCTAATCACTTACCATAACCCAATCATTTAATAGTTCAATTAGTTCCAATCGTTCAATAGTTCAAATAGTTCACATAGATCAAATAGTTCCAATCGTTCAAACAGTTCAAATTGTTCACATAGATCAAATAGTTCCAATGGTTCAAACATTTCAAATAGTTCACATAGTTCAATAGCTCCAGTGGTTCAATAGTTCAAATCGTTCACATAGTTCAGATCATTCACATAGTTCAGATAGTTCCAGTGGATACTTCATTAGAAACGAAAATGACAAAATTAACGCAGGATTACTCATTCCCTCAGTGGGTATTTCTTTAGAAGTGAAAATGAATGATCAATTCATTTTCCTCGGTGGGTACTTCATCAGATATGGAATGAATTTATTCATATTCCTTAGTGGGTATTTCTTCAAAAGCGAAAATGAACGGATGGTTTCTTTTCCTCAGTGGGTAATTTATCAGAAATGAAAATAAATTTGTTCATTTTTGAAAACCTTTTGTAATGTTTTTGGAAATCATGTACTAAGTATATTAGATAATCATTTTTATAAAATGTTTTAAAACCATGTGAGATAATTTTGAAAACGTGTATGAGGTTTTCGAAAACATGCATAATCTTTGGAAGTCATATGCTGTGTAAAATATTGTGAAGCTGGGAAGATATGATATGTAAGACTAATCAAGGCTTACGGAATTACCCTTGGATATCCTATTAAGGATTTAAAGTGGTACTTTGGGTATTCGTCCAGAGTTATAACTTGCACCTTGTGTTTTGTTTCTTAGAAGAAACGAGTATTTAGGATTTTCGTGGAGATCGCAAGTGATCACAAAATAGAAGAATTTCGAGAGTAGTTTGCTTGGCAGGGAACACGGTTCCTTGGTGTCGGTATCATAGTGGATAAGTTGTTCATACATGTAACCACATTTGTACATCGTAATGTAAATAAAGATTATTTATAAATCAAAATAACTGTTTCATAGACTTGGATAACAAAAGGAAATAATACATAGAGTTTGATGGTTTCTAAACAACATCGTCTACCAGTCAGTCGAATGCTCATCCATGTCACACCCCGACCGCGTAAAACAACAAACCGCGGCGGAAACGTCAGGGAGTGATGCGACAGAATTATTATTTCAACAACCATGGTAATTAAACTTTTGTATTGTTAAGATTAATGTTTACATTGTCTTGGAATTTAAATAAAACATAACATAATAATTGTCTTTTAAGTCACTAAGCCCCAAGTCCGCCTAAGTGAAGCACAAACATCATCATGCATTTACACCTGAAACACATGCGAAAATAGGTACGTCAGCATAAAAATGCCTGTGAGATACATATGTTTTATTTATGCAAGATTCATGACTTGTAGTTAAAAGAAGAGTTTAACAAAAAGTAGTCATGAACCTTGTAAAATGTTTTCTTTTATGAAATCATGTGAAAATCGATATGAAAATCAAATGATATGAAAGAAATATGCATTGCTAAATGAATAACCAAGTAAAAGTGAATTTGTATAAAATGTTTACTTTGTATAAAAATGTTGTGTCCTTGTGAAAAATGTTTCATTTCTTTGTCAAGTGGCTTAGATAACGCAACAATGTATAATACAATAAAAACACTTATATATAGGAAGTACCAGCGGCGTATCCACCATGCTTTTATCATATAACAAATAGCCCCGTTACATAAGTCACTTATCAATAACCAACCAAAATGTCTTGTTTAATGTTAAAATGTTTATGTATAAACCATGTACAATGTCATGTGTGAAATGTATCATGTATAAACAAATGTAATGCATAGCAAGTAGAAAGTATCTACTTAACCACGTGAAAATGTTAATGTGATAATCAATGTTATGTACGGTAAATGACTAGTAGTTACTCAACCCCATAGGAAAATGTACAAAACAATGCTTTTGAATAAACCCAAGTTTAAATCAAATGTTATGTTTTGCAGAAAACAATGCTTTATGATTACAAACATTTATGCAGTATTGTTTATTCGCATATATTCAAGCCTTGCGACTGTGGCGACAAACCTTTAAACAAATTAAAGGTTCATCTAAGTTATGTTTATCGGATTCTGTCATTCCCAACTTCCAAACAAACCTAGGAAGTCAGAAACGGGAGTTGTCAATTCCAATGGTACCATTACATACTACCGAGCGGCGTAGCTAATGTTAATGAATGTATTATTATTCCGATTAAACATACCAAATGTCATAACCAATGTAGCATGTGAAAACCATGTACTAAGTATGCTAAGTAAACATACATAGTAGAAATGTTCATGAAATCAATGTGCTAGTATGCTAAGTAAACATACATAGCAAAAATGTTTATGAAATCAATGTGTTAGCATGCTAAGTAAACATACATAGCAAAGGTGTTTATGAAATCAATGTGCTAGCATGTTAAGTAAACATACATAGCAAAACATGATTGAAAACATGTACTATATGTGTACTAGATGAAACTAGCATGATTATGTCATAAAAGCAAAGAAAGCATGAAAGTAACAAGTATGCACATGTCACACCCCTTTCTACGGCGGAAGCACGAGGTGTGATCATGAAAGGTTCTCATTGCATACGAAGAGTAAACATGCTACATGCTCATAAAATAACATCAAATGCCATAATTTGAAAACATAAGTTTAGCGTTTACATCGCTAGACAGCTTAAAACATTGTCTTAAGAGTTTACAACTTTATTTAAAGTTAAACACAAGCGACATCCACGAGCATAAGCAAGACCACGCATACATCCATCCTAGTTACCTGAAATACATGTGAGTTTTTGGAAAAACGTCAACATAAAGTTGGTGTGAATTCATGCAGTTTTGTAATTCACGTTTGTATACTTTGTATAAAAACATAGTTGTGAATAAATCAAGTTTTTCTCGAGTACTCCACGTACTTCAAGTTATATATTAATCCTCTTGAGTACCCCACGTACTTCAAGTTATATATCAATCCTCTTGAGTACCCCACGTACTTCAAGTTATATATCAATTTTAGAATGGTATGAATTTTATGTAAATACAGTATTTCTGTAATTATCAGATTGTTAATGGGTTGCAAAGCCATTAACATGTGGCACGTCATAGGAAGTCACCAAACCTAAGGCATTTAATTGGTATATTCTGAGACACAAAAGCACTCCTCGGTTCTCGCCCCGACCGGGAGTGTGGCTGCCAGGCACCCGTTAGATCTAACCTTTTGTTCTGCGGTCTGAATGTATACGTTGATTAATGGTGCTTCTGTACCCTATTCGTGACACTATTTCTCATAACGCATCCTACTTGGTTCTCGTCCTCACCAAGCGCGTTTCTTGTTATCATTTCTCATAGCGCCTCATACTTGGTTCTCGTTCTCACCAAGTGCGCTTCTCATATTCTTATATTTCGTCACACTTGGTTCTCGTTCTCACCAAGTGTACTTCTTGTATTCTTATATTTCGTCACACTTGGTTCTCGTTCTCACCAAGTGTACTTCTTGTATTTATATCATACCATTTATAAATATTGTACTTTTGTACATGTATTTCACCCCCGATGTTATGAAAACTGAAAACAGCTAAAGAGAAAAGGGGGAGCATGAACTCACAACTTTGCGTTCCTAGCGTCGTAAACTCCACCGGATTTGCTTAATTAACGTCGTAACCTATACGCGTTTTCTTAACGTTAGTCACTAGACTTGCGTCGCACAAGTACAGTCACTCTCTTTTGTGTATATTCTTGTGTTAAAAATATTCTTATATTTTTAACTACGTATCTTACTTATATTATTTTCTCCAAAAATAAATATAAGTCTTTTATGTTTTGCACTTTGCACCCGAATTATGTTTCTTGTATTTTGTATGTGTATTTTTATATTTCTACTCCTCATGAGTAATTAGTGTATTTTTAAGTCTTAATACACTAGCACGTATAACACATACTTTATACACTTAGCACAAAAGTTGGTGATAAAATAATATATATTTTTCTCTCAAGAATATACATACTTATATCCATTTTTATTCTTGAAGAAATCCTCATTTCTTATCACCAAACATTAGGGAAACCTTGGTAGTAACCTTAAATACATTTTTAGGGAATAAGTTTCTCAAAAACTTATATTTTTCTAAGTGTCAAAATTTATAAAAATTTTGACAGAGTTTCCCCTAAAAATGGAGGTTTCCCACGTTTTCAAAACGTGTGTTTATCTTCTTTTAAACACAATCAGGATATCATCGATAAACACAATCACGAATTTATCGAGATATGGTTTGCATACGCGGTTCATCAGGTCCATAAAGACCGCTGGCGCGTTCGTCAATCCAAATGGCATCACAAGGAATTCGTAGTGCCCATAGCGCGTTCTGAATGCAGTCTTTGGCACGCTTTCATCTTGGATTCTCAGCTGATGGTATCCAGATCGAAGGTCGATCTTGGAATAGTAGCTTGATCCTTGCAGTTGATCAAATAAGTCATCAATCCTCGGTAGCGGATACCGATTCTTGATTGTGAGCTTGTTCAGTTCCCTGTAATCGATACACATCCGCAGTGATCCATCCTTCTTCTTCACGAATAATACTGGAGCTCCCCAGGGTGAGAAGCTTGGCCTTAGGAATCCTTTATCCAACAACTCCTGAAGTTGTGTAGATAATTCTTGCATTTCAGATGGTGCAAGTCGATAGGGTGCCTTGGCTATAGGAGCGGCTCCTGGAACCAAGTCTATGTGGAATTCGACTTGTCGTTGCGGAGGTAGTCCTGGCAGATCTTCAGGGAACACATCAGGAAATTCCTTCACCACAGGAATGTCTTCGAGTTTTGGCTCCACAGCCTTCTTATCTACAACGTGTGCTAGGAAAGCAACACATCCTTTCCGTAAGCACTTCTGTGCCTTCATACAACTGATGATTCGTAGAGGCATGTTTCGTCTTTCTCCATGCACGATGAGAGTTTCACCATTCGCTAAAGGGATGCGAATGATTTTCTCATGACAAATAACTTCAGCTTTGTTCTTGGACAACCAGTCCATTCCGACTACTACATCGAAGCTACCCAATTGAATAGGTAAGAGGTCGATGCTAAAATTTCGCTCGCCAAGTTCCAGTGTGCAGCCTCTAACAACTTCACTCGATTCAACAAGTTTACCATTGGCTAGTTCTATGGAATAAGGAATTTCTAATCTACTAGATTCTATTCCGAGTATGCGTTTAAATTCCACAGACATGAAGCTATAGTCGGCGCCAGTGTCAAATAATATGGATGCAAAGTGATTGTTAATGAGAAACGTACCGGTGACCACGTTAGGGTCCTCGCGTGCGTCTCTTGCTCCAATCACAAATGCTCGAGCCGGAGCGTTGTTTCTCTCTGGGCAGTTCTTCATGAAATGATCATTGCTTCCACACTTGAAGCATCCTTGCCCTTTCCCGTTGCCATTCTTGTTACCAGCACCGTTCCCATTTCGGTTCTTTCCTTTTCCCCAACAGTCTTCTGTTTGATGACCCAATTTACCACATTTGTCGCACCTTGGAATGCGACAAGCCCCATCATGATGATACTTACATTTTTGGCATCTAGGCATGGAGCCTTGGTATGCTTTGGTTGCATGGGTTTTCGTCTCCTGAGGCGGATTAGTGTCGCGCTTCTTGCTGAAACCCTTGTTGTTGCGAGTTGCTTGGTTCAAACTTGTATGCTTTCTCTTTTTGTCACCGGACGACTCAGCATGTGTCTCGGTCTTTTCTGTTGGGTTCAGTGATAGCTTCTTCATACGAACACAATCTTCAGTAAGGCTGACAGCCAGAGTTACAGCCTCGGTGATCGTTTGAGGTTTGGCCGACGTCACCATGCCACGAAACTCTGAGGCCAGTCCCCAAATGTAGCGTTCCACACGCTTAAATTCAGGAGTCACCATGTAGGGAAGCACTCTGGACAGATCGTGGAACCTTCGAGTGTAACCATTGATGTCAGCACCTTCCATAGTCAGGTGCCAGAACTCTGTTTCCAGCCTTTGGAGTTCCGCACGAGAGCAGTACTTCTCTCTCATTCTTTCCTTCAGTTCCTCCCAAGTTAGGCCATAAGCGGCATCATCACCCAAGGTTTGGACTTGCAGGTTCCACCAAGTCAGAGCTTCATCGACAAACAACCCAGTAGCAAAGGTGACTTGTTGATCCGCGGTACACTTGCTCATGCGGATAGTAGCTTCAGTCTTCTCCGTCCAGCGCACAAATGCTACTGCACCTCCTGTGCCATCATAGTTCATTGGCTTGCAGTCGAGGAACTGCTTGAAAGTGCAGCCTTGAGCTGCATTGCCTCCAGACGAATCTCCATTCCCATTACGCCTAGCGTTGCTTGGTCCTCCACTGTCTTGAGTTTGGTTCGCCTCGTACTGGGCGATAGCAGCGGAGATCCTTTCCTCCAGTAGAGCGTTCAGCTCTTCAGCAGTTCTTGGCAGTGGGGGAGGAAGAGGTTGATCGTTATTGCGAGCATTCACAGTTTTCCTGGGTGCCATGTTCTGACAGAACATAACACAACAGGGTTAGACATTTGTTTGATATCGTCACACTAGATAGTAGTATCATATATATTCATAGGTATATATACCACATAAGTGACATCAAACAATTATTACTCTAGCAGAGTACTTAGTAGGCTTGCTCTGAGGGAATCTATACGTGACAAGACTTGCTGTGGTTTCTGTGCACTGAATTCCATAATTATGTATGCATCCATAATTACGTAACTCCTTGCACAGTCCGCACAGTTTGTTTCATCCTCGTATTTCTTCCTTCAGGTAGGCCATTGCTTTCAGGTAAAGTCACATATACTTGTGACATTCTACTTCTAGTATGTGCTAATCATCACACATAATTGCAAATAATTTTCTAGTCAACGACAAGTGCTACTCAAGTGCACTCTAAGTCTCGTAGTGTCTTTTCTAGACTCATGTAGACAGTTTTAGGCAGTGGATGTCGCGGGACGTTTTATGCAATGAAAACTCTTTGAAAATTATTTTCGTGAAAGGATCCTAGAGATTGTAGACTAGACTCGAGAAGGAATCCTGGTTCACTACAATCGCAGCTCTGATACCAATCTGTCACACCCCTTTCTACGGCGGAAGCACGAGGTGTGATCATGAAAGGTTCTCATTGCATACGAAGAGTAAACATGCTACATGCTCGTAAAATAACATCAAATGCCATAATTTGAAAACATAAGTTTAGCGTTTACATCGCTAGACAGCTTAAAACATTGTCTTAAGAGTTTACAACTTTATTTAAAGTTAAACACAAGCGACATCCACGAGCATAAGCAAGACCACGCGCACATCCATCCTAGTTACCTGAAATACATGTGAGTTTTTGGAAAAACGTCAACATAAAGTTGGTGTGAATTCATGCAGTTTTGTAATTCACGTTTGTATACTTTGTATAAAAACATAGTTGTGAATAAATCAAGTTTTTCTCGAGTACTCCACGTACTTCAAGTTATATATTAATCCTCTTGAGTACCCCACGTACTTCAAGTTATATATCAATCCTCTTGAGTACCCCACGTACTTCAAGTTATATATCAATCCTCTTGAGTACCCCACGTACTTCAAGTTATATATCAATTTTAGAATGGTATGAATTTTATGTAAATACAGTATTTCTGTAATTATCAGATTGTTAATGGGTTGCAAAGCCATTAACATGTGGCACGTCATAGGAAGTCACCAAACCTAAGGCATTTAATTGGTATATTCTGAGACACAAAAGCACTCCTCGGTTCTCGCCCCGACCGGGAGTGTGGCTGCCAGGCACCCGTTAGATCTAACCTTTTGTTCTGCGGTCTGAATGTATACGTTGATTAATGGTGCTTCTGTACCCTATTCGTGACACTATTTCTCATAACGCATCCTACTTTGTTCTCGTCCTCACCAAGCGCGTTTCTTGTTATCATTTCTCATAGCGCCTCATACTTGGTTCTCGTTCTCACCAAGTGCGCTTCTCATATTCTTATATTTCGTCACACTTGGTTCTCGTTCTCACCAAGTGTACTTCTTGTATTCTTATATTTCGTCACACTTGGTTCTCGTTCTCACCAAGTGTACTTCTTGTATTTATATCATACCATTTATAAATATTGTACTTTTGTACATGTATTTCACCCCCGATGTTATGAAAACTGAAAACAGTTAAAGAGAAAAGGGGGAGCATGAACTCACAACTTTGCGTTCCTAGCGTCGTAAACTCCACCGGATTTGCTTAATTAACGTCGTAACCTATACGCGTTTTCTTAACGTTAGTCACTAGACTTGCGTCGCACAAGTACAGTCACTCTCTTTTGTGTATATTCTTGTGTTAAAAATATTCTTATATTTTTAACTACGTATCTTACTTATATTATTTTCTCCAAAAATAAATATAAGTCTTTTATGTTTTGCACTTTGCACCCGAATTATGTTTCTTGTATTTTGTATGTGTATTTTTATATTTCTACTCCTCATGAGTAATTAGTGTATTTTTAAGTCTTAATACACTAGCACGTATAACACATACTTTATACACTTAGCACAAAAGTTGGTGATACAATAATATATATTTTTCTCTCAAGAATATACATACTTATATCCATTTTTATTCTTGAAGAAATCCTCATTTCTTATCACCAAACATTAGGGAAACCTTGGTAGTAACCTTAAATACATTTTTAGGGAATAAGTTTCTCAAAAACTTATATTTTTCTAAGTGTCAAAATTTATAAAAATTTTGACAGAGTTTCCCCTAAAAATGGAGGTTTCCCACGTTTTCAAAACGTGTGTTTATCTTCTTTTAAATCATTATCAATCATCAACAACAATTATCAACAATACTCATCAGCAATAATCACTAGTTTCTCCATATCATGAACTTGAATATTTACAAAAATGTGTAGTAACTTACTAGCACATTTAGTAAGTCTTGTTATCGTTAAAAATAAGTTTAATTTCTTAAAAACTTTATTTTTAACGGATATAAAGTTTCACAACTTCTAGTTGGTTTTTACGAAAATTATTTCTTTGTTAAAACCTTTGTTACACAAGTGTCCACACACTTGTTTGTTCACAAAAACCACTTTTGTTTGTGTAAGATCCGGTTTAGAACATGTGATTTCTTTTGATGCTTGGTCTTTTGAAAATACCACTTGTAGATACATAGATCGGCTAGTTTTAAACACTATTTTGCAAGTAAAAATACTTTTACACAAGTTCATGTTTCATGTGTGGTAGAGTTTCACCTTTTAACCCTTATATCTTATAACATAACTTTATGTCATGATCCAAGAACATGACTACATCGGGTTAAATGGTGATCCGAGCTACCACAATCATAGATCGGGTCTAAATAATCACAACTTTCAATTACTACAACATTTACACAACTTATGTGCTATTAACCACCATTTTTCATGCCTTTCGTAGACTTTTAAGCATCATATTGCATGTTAACGAGTTTTAACCGACAAAAATCCTTTTAACCACTTTAGATTAGTTCAAATATGAGTTTTAAGCATTATACCTCTAGCTCAAGGCTAGGGAAGAATCTATGCGCAAAAGAGGTGGATAAAAGCTAGATAAAGAGGTCCTTCGAACTCCGTTTGCTCCAAGCTTCCTAATACGAGACCCTTAACACTTGTAGATGCTTGAAATATGAAGATCAAGATCGAAAGTATGATGGATGGAATAGGGGTGTTTGGCCGTAAGCTTATAGAGGGAGAGAGAGAGTGGTAAGTTGTGATTTGTGTAATGAAATGAATGGTGGGTTTAGTTGTGAACTTATAGATAATTACAAGTGTATTACCCAATGGTTTATGTGCCTCCTAGATATTAGGCAAATAACATTAAAATAATCAACATGGTACAAGGTGTGTCCCCCTCATGGGGACGGTTTGTAATGGGGGGGGGGGGTACTAGTTCGATTCCAACCGTTAGTTACGTACTTAGTTAGGTTAAGTTAGTTGGTTAAGTGCTTAACCTGGTTAGTTATGTGTAGTGCTTAACAGTGTGTGTTAGGGTGTTCAGGGACCCTAACTGGCTCAGAAAAAGAATAAATAATGAAAATAACAATATTTTCATGTTCCGGGTATAGTCCGGTTGTTCGGTTACATACCGATTCGTTAAAGTGCTAAATTGCACCTTTTAGTGTTTAGTAAGTATCTTTGTATAACACTATCGATTCCCAACACTTAGGGAAATATTCTGGATAATAAGACGACATTTCTGCATAATATTTATATGTCTAAATGCTGATTTATTGCTGAATTTTATAAATTCTGCACTTAAAGTGCGTTTCGGGTGCTTTTTAGTGCTTATTTTTGCTTTCGTAATGCATATACATTAACCCTTGTATGTACTCTTGGGTTTTAATGCATTCTTGTCGTCGGACCTACACCTAGGTTCCAATTTTATTGTGTGACTGCTTTCTGCAGTTCTGTTGACACATTGTGTCTTACCGGTGAGTTTACTATTATTCTGACGCAACGCTCTCGTTTATGCATAAAGCAATATTTTGTAGTATACAACATGCATGAATTCACTTGTTTAATCATGTGTTCAGACATTGCTGACACTTAAACTCATAATTGCAGTCATTAAGCAATAATTAATGTGTACGGAAATTACCGGTTTGGGCCAGTTGTCACAGTCTCCCCCCGTTAAAAGAATTTCGTCCCGAAATTCAGGCTGAACTCACTCTCGCTGGAGTCTTCTTGAATAGGTGGGGATACTTTTTCTTGAACTGGTCTTCACGTTCCCATGTTTACTCGGGTCCGTGCTTAGAGCTCCAACGTACTTTGACAAGTTTCACACTGCTCCTCCTGGTCTTGTTGACTTTCCAGTCAGTAACCTCAACGGGTTGCTCTGTAAATCGGAGGGCTTCATCAATATGCACTTCATCCATCGGGATGATCACGTTTTCTTGTGTTGGACTCTTCTTCAAGTTGTATACATGAAACGTATCATGTACTCCATTAAGTTCTTCCGGTAACTCCAACTTGTATGCCACGGTACCAATTCTCCTCAAAATTCTGAATGGTCCGATGTATCGTGGATTCAACTTTCCACGCTTTCCAAACCTGACTACGCCCTTCCATGGTGAGACTTTTAACAACACTTTGTCTCCCACCTTGAAATCTACCGATTTTCTATTCGGATCAGCGTAGCTCTTTTGTCGCTCTCGAGCCGCCTTAATGCGCTCTCGGATCTGCGCAATCTTGTCGGTTGTCTCTTATACAAGTTCAGGACCAACCATACGTTTATCTCTGGCATCTGCCCAACATAAGGGCGATCGGCATTTGCGGCCATACAGAGCTTCGAACGGCGCGGCTTTTATGCTCGTATGATAACTGTTATTGTAGGAAAACTCAACTAAAGGTAGATGAGTATCCCAGCTGCCGCCTAGATCCATGACACATGCGCGAAGCATATCTTCTAACGTTTGTATAATCCGTTCGCTCTGGCCGTCTGTTTGCGGATGGAATGCCGTGCTCAGATCTAATTGAGATCCAAAGGCTTCCTGAAATGATTGCCAGATTCTTGAGACAAAGCGTCCATCTCTGTCTAAAATGATTGAGATTGGCACTCCATGACGTGCCACAATTTCTCTTAAGTATATCTCTGCAAGCTTTCCAGTGCTATCCTTTTCTCGGATTGGTAGGAAATGCGCAGACTTCGTCAATCGATCAACGATTACCCATATCATATCGTGCCCTCTCGGGGTCCTGGGTAATTTCGTTATGAAGTCCATCGAGATTTGTTCCCACTTCCACACGGGAATCTCTGGTTGTTGTAGTAGGCCGGACGGTTTCTGATATTCTGCCTTAACCTTGGCACAGGTTAGGCATTTTCCAACATACACAGCAACGTCGCTTTTGAGTCTCGGCCACCAATAGTACTCCTTCAAGTCTTGATACATTTTGTCCGATCCTGGGTGGATCGAATATCTCGATTTGTGGGCTTCATTAAGGATGACTTCTCGTATGCCACCATAGAGTGGAACCCAAATACGCTTTTTAAAGTATAAGGCTCCCTCTTCGTTTGGCATCATGTATTTCAGCATACCCCGTAGGTATTCAGCTTTACGGTTCTCTTCTTTAAGAGCTTCTTGTTGTGCATCACGAATGCGTGCAGTGAGGTTCGTTCGAATCGTCATTTCCAATGCTCGAACCCTTAGGGTCTTAACCCTTTCTTTTCAGCTCAACGCGTCCGCTACAACGTTTGCCTTTCCAGGATGGTACTTGATCTCACAGTCGTAATCATTTAGCAGCTCGACCCAACGTCGCTGGCGCATATTCAATTCCTTCTGATCAAATATGTGTTGCAAGCTTTTGTGATCTGTGAAGATTGTACATCGAGCACCATATAAATAATGTCGCCAAATCTTCAAGGCGAATACCACTGCACCCAGCTCCAGGTCGTGAGTGGTATAATTTCTCTCGTGAACCTTCAGTTGTCTTGAAGCATAAGCGATGACTTTTTGGTGTTGCATGAGCACGCAACCCAAGCCTTGTCGTGAGGCGTCGCAGTATACCACGAAGTCTTCAGTGCCTTCGGGTAATGATAGTATCGGTGCGTCGCATAGCTTGCTCTTAAGTAACTGGAAGGCTTCTTCTTGTTTGTGACCCCAGTCGTACTTCTTGTCTTTCTGAGTAAGGGTCGTTAGCGGTTGAGCTATCTTCGAGAAATTCTCAATGAATCGCCGATAATAGCCCGCTAAGCCCAAAAATTATCGAACTTCAGTTGGGGTCTTGGGAGCTTCCCAATTCTTTATTGCTTCTACCTTGGACGGGTCTACATGAATGCCCTTCTCATTCACCACGTGACCAAGAAATTGTACTTCGCGAATCCAGAATTCGCATTTCGAGAACTTTGCATAAAGTTTCTCTTTCTTCAGTAGCTCCAAGATGGTTCTGAGATGCTGCTCGTGCTCTTCTTTCGTTCGCGAGTAAATCAGGATATCATCGATAAACACAATCACGAATTTATCGAGATATGGTTTGCATACGCGATTCATCAGGTCCATAAAGACCGCTGGCGCGTTCGTCAATCCAAATGGCATCACAAGGAATTCGTAGGGCCCATAGCGCATTCTGAATGCAGTCTTTGGCACGCTTTCATCTTGGATTCTCAGCTGATGGTATCCAGATCGAAGGTCGATCTTGGAATAGTAGCTTGATCCTTGCAGTTGATCAAATAAGTCATCAATCCTCGGTAGCGGATACCGATTCTTGATTGTGAGCTTGTTCAGTTCCCTGTAATCGATACACATCCGCAGTGATCCATCCTTCTTCTTCACGAATAATACTGGAGCTCCCTAGGGTGAGAAGCTTGGCCTTATGAATCCTTTATCCAACAACTCCTGAAGTTGTGTAGATAATTCTTGCATTTCAGATGGTGCAAGTCGATAGGGTGCCTTGGCTACAGGAGCGGCTCCTAGAACCAAGTCTATGTGGAATTCGACTTGTCGTTGCGGAGGTAGTCCTGGCAGATCTTCAGGGAACACATCAGGAAATTCCTTCACCACAGGAATGTCTTCGAGTTTTGGCTCCACAGCCTTCTTATCTACAACGTGTGCTAGGAAAGCAACACATCCTTTCCGTAAGCACTTCTGTGCCTTCATACAACTGATGATTCGTAGAGGCATGTTTCGTCTTTCTCCATGCATGATGAGAGTTTCACCATTCGCTAAAGGGATGCGAATGATTTTCTCATGACAAATAACTTCAGCTTTGTTCTTGGACAACCAGTCCATTCCGACTACTACATCGAAGCTACCCAATTGAATAGGTAAGAGGTCGATGCTAAAATTTCGCTCGCCAAGTTCCAGTGTGCAGCCTCTAACAACTTCACTCGATTCAACAAGTTTACCATTGGCTAGTTCTATGGAATAAGGAATTTCTAATCTACTAGATTCTATTCCGAGTATGCGTTTAAATTCCACAGACATGAAGCTATAGTCGGCGCCAGAGTCGAATAATATGGATGCAAAGTGATTGTTAATGAGAAACGTACCGGTGACCACGTTAGGGTCCTCGCGTGCGTCTCTTGCTCCAATCACAAATGCTCGAGCCGGAGCGTTGTTTCTCTCTGGGCACTTCTTCATGAAATGATCATTGCTTCCACACTTGAAGCATCCTTGCCCTTTCCCGTTGCCATTCTTGTTACCAGCACCGTTCCCATTTCGGTTCTTTCCTTTTCCCCAACAGTCTTCTGTTTGATGACCCAATTTACCACATTTGTCGCACCTTGGAATGCGACAAGCCCCATCATGATGATACTTACATTTTTGGCATCTAGGCATGGAGCCTTGGTATGCTTTGGTTGCATGGGTTTTTGTCTCCTGAGGCGGATTAGTGTCGCGCTTCTTGCTGAAACCCTTGTTGTTGCGAGTTGCTTGGTTCAAACTTGTATGCTTTCTCTTTTTGTCACCGGACGACTCAGCATGTGTCTCGGTCTTTTCTGTTGGGTTCAGTGATAGCTTCTTCATACGAACACAATCTTCAGTAAGGCTGACAGCCAGAGTTACAGCCTCGGTGATCGTTTGAGGTTTGGCCGACGTCACCATGCCACGAAACTCTGAGGCCAGTCCCCAAATGTAGCGTTCCACACGCTTAAATTCAGGAGTCACCATGTAGGGAAGCACTCTAGACAGATCGTGGAACCTTCGAGTGTAACCATTGATGTCAGCACCTTCCATAGTCAGGTGCCAGAACTCTGTTTCCAGCCTTTGGAGTTCCGCACGAGAGCAGTACTTCTCTCTCATTCTTTCCTTCAGTTCCTCCCAAGTTAGGCCATAAGCGGCATCATCACCCAAGGTTTGGACTTGCAGGTTCCACCAAGTCAGAGCTTCATCGACAAACAACCCAGTAGCAAAGGTGACTTGTTGATCCGCGGTACACTTTCTCATGCGGATAGTAGCTTCAGTCTTCTCCATCCAGCGCACAAATGCTACTGCACCTCCTGTGCCATCATAGTTCATTGGCTTGCAGTCGAGGAACTGCTTGAAAGTGCAGCCTTGAGCTGCATTGCCTCCAGATGAATCTCCATTCCCATTACGCCTAGCGTTGCTTGGTCCTCCACTGTCTTGAGTTCGGTTTGCCTCGTACTGGGCGATAGCAGCGGAGATCCTTTCCTCCAGTAGAGCGTTCAGCTCTTCAGCAGTTCTTGGCAGTGGGGGGAGGAGGAGGTTGATCGTTATTGCGAGCATTCACAGTTTTCCTGGGTGCCATGTTCTGACAGAACATAACACAACAGGGTTAGACATTTGTTTGATATCATCACACTAGATAGTAGTATCATATATATTCACAGGTATATATACCACATAAGTGACATCAAACAATTATTACTCTAGCAGAGTACTTAGTAGGCTTGCTCTGAGGGAATCTATACGTGACAAGACTTGCTGTGGTTTCTGTGCACTGAATTCCATAATTATGTATGCATCCATAATTACGTAACTCCTTGCACAGTCCGCACAGTTTGTTTCATCCTCGTATTTCTTCCTTCAGGTAGGCCATTGCTTTCAGGTAAAGTCACATATACTTGTGACATTCTACTTCTAGTATGTGCTAATCATCACACATAATTGCAAATAATTTTCTAGTCAACGACAAGTGCTACTCAAGTGCACTCTAAGTCTCGTAGTGTCTTTTCTAGACTCATGTAGACAGTTTCAGGCAGTGGATGTCGCGGGACGTTTTATGCAATGAAAACTCTTTGAAAATTGTTTTCGTGAAAGGATCCTAGAGATTGTAGACTAGACTCGAGAAGGAATCCTGGTTCACTACAATCGCAGCTCTGATACCAATCTGTCACACCCCTTTCTACGGCGGAAGCACGAGGTGTGATCATGAAAGGTTCTCATTGCATACGAAGAGTAAACATGCTACATGCTCGTAAAATAACATCAAATGCCATAATTTGAAAACATAAGTTTAGCGTTTACATCGCTAGACAGCTTAAAACATTGTCTTAAGAGTTTACAACTTTATTTAAAGTTAAACACAAGCGACATCCACGAGCATAAGCAAGACCACGCGCACATCCATCCTAGTTACCTGAAATACATGTGAGTTTTTGGAAAAACGTCAACATAAAGTTGGTGTGAATTCATGCAGTTTTGTAATTCACGTTTGTGTACTTTGTATAAAAACATAGTTGTGAATAAATCAAGTTTTTCTCGAGTACTCCACGTACTTCAAGTTATATATTAATCCTCTTGAGTACCCCACGTACTTCAAGTTATATATCAATCCTCTTGAGTACCCCACGTACTTCAAGTTATATATCAATCCTCTTGAGTACCCCACGTACTTCAAGTTATATATCAATTTTAGAATGGTATGAATTTTATGTAAATACAGTATTTCTGTAATTATCAGATTGTTAATGGGTTGCAAAGCCATTAACATGTGGCACGTCATAGGAAGTCACCAAACCTAAGGCATTTAATTGGTATATTCTGAGACACAAAAGCACTCCTCGGTTCTCGCCCCGACCGGGAGTGTGGCTGCCAGGCACCCGTTAGATCTAACCTTTTGTTCTGCGGTCTGAATGTATACGTTGATTAATGGTGCTTCTGTACCCTATTCGTGACACTATTTCTCATAATGCATCCTACTTGGTTCTCGTCCTCACCAAGCGCGTTTCTTGTTATCATTTCTCATAGCGCCTCATACTTGGTTCTCGTTCTCACCAAGTGCGCTTCTCATATTCTTATATTTCGTCACACTTGGTTCTCGTTCTCACCAAGTGTACTTCTTGTATTCTTATATTTCGTCACACTTGGTTCTCGTTCTCACCAAGTGTACTTCTTGTATTTATATCATACCATTTATAAATATTGTACTTTTGTACATGTATTTCACCCCCGATGTTATGAAAACTGAAAACAGTTAAAGAGAAAAGGGGGAGCATGAACTCACAACTTTGCGTTCCTAGCGTCGTAAACTCCACCGGATTTGCTTAATTAACGTCGTAACCTATACGCGTTTTCTTAACGTTAGTCACTAGACTTGCGTCGCACAAGTACAGTCACTCTCTTTTGTGTATATTCTTGTGTTAAAAATATTCTTATATTTTTAACTACGTATCTTACTTATATTATTTTCTCCAAAAATAAATATAAGTCTTTTATGTTTTGCACTTTGCACCCGAATTATGTTTCTTGTATTTTGTATGTGTATTTTTATATTTCTACTCCTCATGAGTAATTAGTGTATTTTTAAGTCTTAATACACTAGCACGTATAACACATACTTTATACACTTAGCACAAAAGTTGGTGATACAATAATATATATTTTTCTCTCAAGAATATACATACTTAAATCCATTTTTATTCTTGAAGAAATCCTCATTTCTTATCACCAAACATTAGGGAAACCTTGGTAGTAACCTTAAATACATTTTTAGGGAATAAGTTTCTCAAAAACTTATATTTTTCTAAGTGTCAAAATTTATAAAAATTTTGACAGAGTTTCCCCTAAAAATGGAGGTTTCCCACGTTTTCAAAACGTGTGTTTATCTTCTTTTAAATCATTATCAATCATAAACAACAATTATCAACAATACTCATCAGCAATAATCACTAGTTTCTCCATATCATGAACTTGAATATTTACAAAAATGTGTAGTAACTTACTAGCACATTTAGTAAGTCTTGTTATCGTTAAAAATAAGTTTAATTTCTTAAAAACTTTATTTTTAACGGATATGAAGTTTCACAACTTCTAGTTGGTTTTTACGAAAATTATTTCTTTGTTAAAACCTTTGTTACACAAGTGTCCACACACTTGTTTGTTCACAAAAACCACTTTTGTTTGTGTAAGATCCGGTTTAGAACATGTGATTTCTTTTGATGCTTGGTCTTTTGAAAATACCACTTGTAGATACATAGATCGGCTAGTTTTAAACACTATTTTGCAAGTAAAAATACTTTTACACAAGTTCATGTTTCATGTGTGGTAGAGTTTCACCTTTTAACCCTTATATCTTCTAACATAACTTTATGTCATGATCCAAGAACATGACTACATCGGGTTAAATGGTGATCCGAGCTACCACAATCATAGATCGGGTCTAAATAATCACAACTTTCAATTACTACAACATTTACACAACTTATGTGCTATTAACCACCATTTTTCATGCCTTTCGTAGACTTTTAAGCATCATATTGCATGTTAACGAGTTTTAACCGACAAAAATCCTTTTAACCACTTTAGATTAGTTCAAATATGAGTTTTAAGCATTATACCTCTAGCTCAAGGCTAGGGAAGAATCTATGCGCAAAAGAGGTGGATAAAAGCTAGATAAAGAGGTCCTTCGAACTCCGTTTGCTCCAAGCTTCCTAATACGAGACCCTTAACACTTGTAGATGCTTGAAATATGAAGATCAAGATCGAAAGTATGATGGATGGAATAGGGGTGTTTGGCCGTAAGCTTATAGAGGGAGAGAGAGAGTGGTAAGTTGTGATTTGTGTAATGAAATGAATGGTGGGTTTAGTTGTGAACTTATAGATAATTACAAGTGTATTACCCAATGGTTTATGTGCCTCCTAGATATTAGGCAAATAACATTAAAATAATCAACATGGTACAAGGTGTGTCCCCCTCATGGGGATGGTTTGTAATGGGGGGGGGGGGTACTAGTTCGATTCCAACCGTTAGTTACGTACTTAGTTAGGTTAAGTTAGTTAGTTAAGTGCTTAACCTGGTTAGTTATGTGTAGTGCTTAACAGTGTGTGTTAGGGTGTTCAGGGACCCTAACTGGCTCAGAAAAAGAATAAATAATGAAAATAACAATATTTTCATGTTCCGGGTATAGTCCGGTTGTTCAGTTACATACCGATTCGTTAAAGTGCTAAATTGCACCTTTTAGTGTTTAGTAAGTATCTTTGTATAACACTATCGATTCCCAACACTTAGGGAAATATTCTGGATAATAAGACGACATTTCTGCATAATATTTATATGTCTAAATGCTGATTTATTGCTGAATTTTATAAATTCTGCACTTAAAGTGCGTTTCGGGTGCTTTTTAGTGCTTATTTTTGCTTTCGTAATGCATATACATTAACCCTTGTATGTACTCTTGGGTTTTAATGCATTCTTGCCATCGGACCTACACCTAGGTTCCAATTTTATTGTGTGACTGCTTTCTGCAGTTCTGTTGACACATTGTGTCTTACCGGTGAGTTCACTATTATTCTGACGCAACGCTCTCGTTTATGCATAAAGCAATATTTTGTAGTATACAACATGCATGAATTCACTTGTTTAATCATGTGTTCAGACATTGCTGACACTTAAACTCATAATTGCAGTCATTAAGCAATAATTAATGTGTACGGAAATTACCGGTTTGGGCCAGTTGTCACAGCACATGTGTATCACCCCAAAGTATTTGAAAGCGGTAAAATAGGGGAACTATGTACTCACTTGGGATTCCTTATTAGTCTTAGGAATAAGACCAATTTAAGCTCCAAGTATCACAGAATCAACAAGGCACCTAGTATAGGTAACTATGTTAATAATCGGATCCTAAATCGGGAGATAGGGTAGAATGATGTTCTATAAATCAAATGAGTATTTGAACTCATATGGTATGATTTAATAGAGCTAACATTCTGATTTGAAAGTCTACCTATGTGCTCTTGACCCGTTTCGACCCGTTATGGTAGTTCAAGCTACTATAACGCGTCGGTTGCGTAAAACTATGGTCGGATGGTTATCTATAAGCTAGTCAAGTCTTACATGCCCAATTATACCCTAACATATTACTAAATCAGATTAGATGTCAAAAATATGTTCACATATGAACAATATGGTTTTATGTTTCAAAAGGGCATTTTGGTCATTTCCTATGGGCATGTACACTACTTAATGAATAGCTAACCAATCCTATGTGATCATAAGGTATAACCTCATAGGTTATTCCCTATGCAACTATGATCACTAAACATGCTTGGTCGGATCCTAAAGATCGACCAAACGGGTCATGTTCGAAAGTCTAAGCGGTTGTCTAGTCCGCTTAACTTACGACCCTAAACAAGCACTAAACTAATAGTGATGAGTTAAACATGTCAAAACATGTTTAACAAATTTAGAAAACTGATTTGGTATAAAAACAAAGTGTTATGATACCTAAGAGTAGTTCCGTTGCAAAATGCGTGCTAAAACGCATTTTGACCGAAACTTTGACTCGTCACTACACCTAGTCAACGTGGTAATCAGTAGGTATAATCGCTAAGGATTATAACCATCGTGATTACAATCACGTTGCAAAGTTCAATTGAAATTTGACTTGAGCAATAGATGGTCAAAACCGAAAGTCAAACTGTTGGCCAAACTGTTTAACTTTCTGCACTAACATAAAGAACAAGCATGAAAGAATACTCACAAGAGTCCAATGCTTGAAGAAAGAAAAAAAGAAAACCAAAGAGGAAGTTCCCAACACTTGTGGAATCTCCAAATCAGATTAGAGAAGAGATTGAGAGGAAATGAGCAATTGAAACAAGTGAATGGCCTTGCTATTTATACTAGAGCATGATGAACAACATCAAGACACTTGTTTGTGTGGCCAAGAAGCAAGAAATCATGACCATACAAATGTTACAAGCAGATTAGAAGCCTTGGAGAGGTGTTAACTTCGTTAACACACAATAAAAATGACATAAACAACCCCTGATCTATCAACAGGTTGCTGAAAATGGAAAACAGTCACTGGGCACTTTTAGGCGGCCCGCGTAAGCTAAGGGATAGGCTTACGCGGCCGGTGTAAAAGCTGCAGTTCAGCAACAGTTTCAGCATTTACAAGTTCAGTTCTTGCAATGTGTTTAAGCTCATTTCAGGCCCTTTTGACCCCTATTAAGCCATTTTCAATGCTCTACAAGGTCATTAAAGTTTAGAGGACTCAAAATGTGCTCGGAAAACTCTTGGATGTCGGCTTGTTTGGTCGTATGGTCGCGTTATTCGTCAAATTACGACGAAACTCGAACGGACACGAAAACGAACCAAATTAAGAGAAGAATGGTATTTTTGCATGCCAATCACTAAAATAAAAATATTTTAGTGTCTACAAAAATTTTGGATGTCCAGATGTGGTCAGAACGTAAGTTATGCGTGAAAATGCAAACTTACGCCGTTTTTGACACTTTTAGTCCCTGTAAGATCAACTAAAGCATGTTTTCGCACACCGAACCACTCAAAGCTTATTTATAAGCCATGTTTCAGTTATATTTGGTATGTTTAGCTTATGATCAAGTTCCAGACCGTACGTTTCCTTACAAAACGGCAGACTTTTGCAAATTGACGCAAATAGTCTCTGTGAGCGAATAAACTTGTTTTTGCCATACCAAAGCCTTCAAAACTTATTTCTAAGTTATGTAAAGGTTATTTAAGGTATGTTAAGCTTATGTTTCTATTCCAGAGTGTTTGTCACATTGAACTGATTACGTTTACGTATCAGTTTGCGTATAACTTCCCAGAAAGCAATATAGAATTCAAAATTGATCAAAAATCAAAACGTGCATAACGTCAAACATAAATAAAAAATATTGGGATAAAAAAAATTGTTTTATTAATATTGAATTGTTCAGAGTTTGTAAAATGATTACACAAGCACAGATGTCACAGTCTCCCCTACTTTAGGAAATTTCGTCCCGAAATTTATTTAGAGGAAACTTGTGAGAATAGATGCGAATATTTTGCTTTCATCTGATCTTCACATTCCCAAGTAAATTCTGGGCCACATTTAGATTCCCAGCAAACTTTGACAATAGGTATGCGCTTGTGTTTGAGCTTTTTGACTTCACGGTCCATGATTTCCACAGGTTTCTCAATGAAGTGCATCGTGTTGTCAACAAGAATTTCATCAAGTGGTATGTGGAGGTTCTCATCAGCTAAACACTTTTTGAGATCGGACACGTGGAAAGCTGGATGAACATTTCCAAGTTCAGGAGGTAGCTCAAGTCTGTAGGCTACTTTTCTGATTCTTTCAACGATCTTGAATGGTCCAACATAGCGTGGTGCAAGTTTTCCTTTCTTTCTAAATCAGATCACACCTTTCCAAGGGGATACCTTGGGTAGGACATGATCACCAACTTGAAATTCTAAGGGCTTGCGTCGTCGATCCGCGTAACTCTTTTGACGACTTCTAGCTATCTGAAGGTTATCACGAATCTTCTTAACCTTATCTGTAGTCTCTAGAATGAGTTCAGGCACAGTAAGCTGAGCTTCACCTATCTCATTCCAGCAGACCGGTGAGCGACATTTTCGATCGTATAAAGCTTCGAAAGGAGCCATGTTGATGCTAGAGTGATAACTATTGTTGTAGGAGAATTCGATCAATGGTAGATGTGAATCCCAACTACCACCAAAGTCAATCACACAAGCTCTAAGCATATCCTCCAGTATCTGGATTGTTCTCTCAGATTGACCATCCGATTGAGGATGATATGCTGTGCTCAAATTAAGTTGGGTACCCATGGCAGATTGCATGGTTCTCCAAAAAAGAGACGAGAATCGAGCATCTCTGTCAGATATAATGTTCAAAGGAACACCATGTCGAGACACAATCTCATTAACATATATCTTGGCAAGCTTGTCAGCAGATAGATCCTCACGGATTGGCAAGAAATGTGCTGATTTTGTTAAACGATCAACGATTACCCAAATGGCATCATGACCTCTCTTAGTATGTGGTAGCTTGGTAGTGAGATCCAAAGCAATGTTTTCCCATTTCCAAACCGGAATCTCTGGTTACTCCAATAATCCAGAGGGATGTTGGTGTTCTGCCTTAACCTTAAGACATGCAAGGCATTTGGAAACATATAAGGCAATGTCTTTCTTCATACCTGGCCACCAATACTGGGTTCGAAGATCCTTATACATTTTATCTGCACCAGCATGAATAGAATAACGAGACTTGTGAGCTTCATCCATTAGCAAGGTGCGAAGATTGTCTATACTTGGGACCCACAAACGGCCCATGAAATAGAATATCCCAAAGTCTCTCAGTTCAAGCTCAGGCTTAGTATGACACGGTAATTCTTTACCCATTAAGTCTTATGTAATACAAGTATGTTGAGCCTGAGAAATGCGGGTTTGGATGTCAGATCGGACCTGAACACAGTGAAGCTTGACACGTTCCTTACGACTCAATGCGTCAGCCACGACATTTGCCTTACCAGGATGGTAGCGAATTCCGTAATCATAGTCGTTTAGGAGTTCAACCCAACATCGTTGCCTCATGTTAAGTTCTTTCTGATTGAAAGGTGCTGGAGACTCTTGTGGTCAGTAATACTACACACTTTGTACCATAAAGGTAGTGTCTCCAGATTTTGAGAGCAAATACTACAGCACCTAACTCAAGATCATGAGTCGTGTAGTTTTTCCCGTGTATCTTCAGCTGTCTCGATGCATAAGCTATGACTTTGTTTCTTTGCATAAGAACGCAGCCAAGGCCTAAGTTGAATGCATCACAGTACACGACAAAATCGTCGTTACCCTCGGGCAAAGATAGAATAGGTGCATCACAGAGTTTGTGTTTCAAGGTCTGGAATGCTTCTTCCTGTTTGGATCCCCACTCAAAAGGTTTATTCTTTTGAGTTAAAGCAGTGAGAGGAACCGCAATCTTGGAGAAGTTTTCTATGAAACGACGGTAATAACCCGCGAGACCAAGAAATGAATGAACCTCGGTAGGAGTAGTAGGTGTATCCCAATCCTTAATCGCGCTAATTTTGGCGGGATCTACATATATACCTTGTTCGTTAACGATGTGCCCCAAAAATTGAACTTCCTTAAGCCAGAATTCGCACTTGGAGAATTTGGCGAAAAGCTGTTCTTTCTTTAGGAGCTCCATTGTAAGACGGAGATGTTGCTCATGATCAGCTCGAGTCTTAGAATAGATCAGGATGTCATCAATGAAAACAATGATGAACTTATCCAAATAAGGCTTACAGACCCTATTCATCAAGTCCATGAAAATAGCAGGAGCATTTGTTAGACCGAAAGGCATAACAGTAAACTCATAATGACCATATCGAGTACGGAAGGCTATTTTGGGAATATCTTCTTCAAGCACACGAAGTTGATGATACCCAGAACGCAGATCAATCTTTGAAAAGCAAGTAGCACCCTGTAGCTGATCAAAGAGATCATCAATGCGAGGTAGGGGATATCGATTCTTGATTGTAAGCTTGTTAAGCTCACGGTAATCGATACACATCCTGAAAGATCCATCTTTCTTTTTCACAAATAGGACAGGAGTGCCACAAGGGGAAAAGCTCGGACGGATGAATCCTTTGTCAGAAAGCTCTTGAAGCTGCTTAGACAACTCTTACATCTCAGACGGTGCAAGACGGTAAGGTGACTTAGCAATAGGATTTGCACCAGGTACGAGATCGATACGAAACTCAACTTGGCATACATGGGGTAAACCAGGTAATTCTTCAGGAAATACCTCCGGATAATCCCGAACAACAGGGATTCTTGGATAGTCTTACCCTTGCCTTTATCCTCTATGACATGTGCCAAGAAAGCAACATATTTCTTCGTAGGTATTTTTGGGCTTGGGTACAAGACATGAGTTTAAGGCTACTAGCAGGTTTCTCCCCACGAACTTCTAAGATCTCACCAGTCGAAAGCGGTATACGGACCAACTTCTCAAAACTTACTACCTCAGCATGGTACTTGGATAACCAATCCATTCCTACTATTACATCGAAGCTCCCGAGTTGCATCAGTGTGAGGTCGATAGGAAAAAGATGGTTATTAAGGTTCAACTGGCAATTTCGAAGAACAGAATCGAGTACAACGGGTTCACCACTAGCTACTTCTACTGTCAAGGGCTTTCCTAGTTTTGTTCTAGTCATCGAAAGCAAAGGCTCAAAAGCTAACGAAACAAAACTCTTATCGGCACCCGAATCAAACATAATAGAAGCAGGTTGGTTGTTAACAAAGAGCGTACCGTTCACCACTTCGTTATCTGCTCGAGCCTCATTAGCATTCAGATTAAAAGCTCTACCACGAGCCGGTGCCTGATTTGCGTTTGCCAACCTCGGACAGTTGTTTCTGTAGTAGGTCAGATCCCCACAGTTGAAACATGAACCAGGAGGATAATGAGGTCGTGCAGGGTTATGGGCAGGGTTTTGTGCATGGTTTTGTACCGCCTGGTTTTGGTTCGGAGCAAAGCGGCAGGTATTCGCAAGATGACCAGATTTACCACAGTAAAAGTGAATTTGTATAAAATGTTTACTTTGTATAAAAATGTTGTGTCCTTATGAAAAATTTTTCATGTCTTTGTCAAGTGGCTTAGATAACGCAACAATGTATAATACAATAAAAGCACTTATATATAGGAAGTACCAGCGGCGTATCCACCATGCTTTTATCATATAAGTCACTTATTAATAATCAACCAAAATGTCTTGTTTAATGTTAAAATGTTTATGTATAAACCATGTACAATGTCATGTGTGAAATGTATCATGTATAAACAAATGTAATGCATAGCAAGTAGAAAGTATCTACTTAACCACGTGAAAATGTTAATGTGATAATCAATGTTATGTAAGGTAAATGACTAGTAGTTACTCAACCCCGTGGAAAAATGTACAAAACAATGCTTTTGAATAAACCCAAGTTTAAATCAAATGTTATGTTTTGTAGAAAACAATGCTTTATGATTACAAACATTTATGCAGTATTGTTTATTCGCATACATTCAAGCCTTGTGACTGTGGCGACAAACCTTTAAACAAATTAAAGGTTCATCTAAGTTATGTATATCGGATTCTGTCATTCCCAACTTCCAAACAAACCTAGGAAGTCAGAAACGGGAGTTGTCAATTCCTATGGTGCCATTACATACTACCGAGCGGCGTAGCTAATGTTAATGAATGTATTATTGTTCCGATTAAACATACCAAATGTCATAACCAATGTAGCATGTGAAAACCATGTACTAAGTATGCTAAGTAAACATACATAGTAGAAATGTTCATGAAATCAATGTGCTAGTATGCTAAGTAAACATACATAGCAAAAATGTTTATGAAATCAATGTGCTAGCATGCTAAGTAAACATACATAGCAAAGGTGTTTATGAAATCAATGTGCTAGCATGTTAAGTAAACATACATAGCAAAACATGATTGAAAACATGTACTATATGTGTAATAGATGAAACTAGCATGATTATGTCATAAAAGCAAAGAAAGCATGAAAGTAACAAGTATGCACATGTGTATCACCCCAAAGTATTTGAAAGCGGTAAAATAGGGGAACTATGTACTCACTTGGGATTGCTTATTAGTCTTAGGAATAAGACCAATTTAAGCTCCAAGTATCACGGAATCAACAAGGCACCTAGTATAGGTAACTATGTTAATAATCGGATCCTAAATCGGGAGATAGGATAGAATGATGTTCTATAAATCAAATGAGTATTTGAACTCATATGGTATGATTTAATAGAGCTAACATTCTGATTTGAAAGTCTACCTATGTGCTCTTGACCCGTTTCGACCCGTTATGGTAGTTCAAGCTACTATAACGCGTCGGTTGCGCAAAACTATGGTCGGATGGTTATCTATAAGCTATGACAATTCTTACATGCCCAATTATACCCTAACATGTTACTAAATCAGATTAGATGTCAAAAATATGTTCACATATGCACAATATGGTTTTATGTTTCAAAAGGGCTTTTTGGTCATTTCCTATGGGCATGTACACTACTTAACGAATAGCTAACCAATCCTATGTGATCATAAGGTATAACCTCAGAGGTTATTCCCTATGAAACTATGATCACTAAACATGCTTGGTCGGATCCTAAAGATCGACCAAACAGGTCGGGTTCGAAAGTCTAAGCGGTTGTCTAGTCCGCTTAACTTACGACCCTAAACAAGCACTAAACTAATAGTGACGAGTTAAACATGTCAAAACATGTTTAACAAATTTAGAAAACTGATTTGGTATCAAAACAAAGTGTTTTGATACCTAAGAGTAGTTCCATTGCAAAATGCGTGCTAAAACGCATTTTGACCGAAATTTTGACTCGTCACTACACCTAGTCAATGTGGTAATCAGTAGGTATAATCGCTAAGGATTATAACCATCGTGATTACTATCACGTTGCAAAGTTTAATTGAACTTTGACTTGACCAATAGATGGTCAAAACCGAAAGTCAAACTGTTGGCCAAACTGTTTGACTTTCTGCACTAACATAAAGAGCAAGCATGAAAGAATACTCACAAGAGTCCAATGCTTGAAGAAAGAAAATAAGAAAACCAAAGAGGAAGTTCCCAACACTTGTGGAATCTCCAAATCAGATTAGAGAAGAGATTGAGAGGAAATGAGCAATTGAAACAAGTGAATGGCCTTGCTATTTATACTAGAGCATGATGAACAAGATCAAGACACTTGTTTGTGTGGCCAAGAAGCAAGAAATCATGACCATACAAATGTTACAAGCAGATTAGAAGCCTTAGAGAGGTGTTAACTTAGTTAACACCAAATAAAAATGACATAAACAGCCCCTGATCTATCAACTGGTTGCTGAAAATGGAAAACAGTCGCTGGGCACTTTTAGGCGGCCCCCGTAAGCTGAGGGATAGGCTTACGCGGCTGGTGTAAAAGCTGCAGTTCAGCAACAGTTTCAGCATTTACAAGTTCAGTCCCTGCAATGTGTTTAAGCTCATTTCAGGCCCTTTTGACCCCCGTTAAGCCATTTTCAAGGCTCTACAAGGTCATTAAGTTTAGAGGAATCAAAATGTGCTCGGAAAACTCTCGGATGTCACCTCGTTTGGTCGTATGGTCGCGTTATTCGTCAAATTATGACGAAACTCGAACGGACGCGAAAACGAATCGAATTAAGCGACGAATGGTATTTTTGCATGCCAATCACTAAAATAAAAATATTTTAGTGTGTACAAAAATTTTGGATGTCCAGATGTGGTCAGAATGTAAGTTATGCGCGAAAATGCAAACTTACGCCGTTTTTGACACTTTTAGTCCCTGTAAGATCAAATAAGCATGTTTTCGCACACCGAACCACTCAAAGCTTATTTCTAAGCCATGTTTAGGTTATATATGGTATTTTTAGCTTATGATCAAGTTCCGGACTGTACGTTGCCTTACGAGATGACAGACTTTTGCAAATTGACGTAAATAGTCCCTGTGAGCGAATAAACTTGTTTTTGCCATACCAAAGCCTTCAAAACTTATTTGTAAGTTATGTAAAGGTTATTTAAGGTATGTTAAGCTTATGTTTCTGTTCCGGAGTGTTTGTCCCATTTAACTGATTACGTTTACGCATCAGTTTGCGTATAACTTCCCAAAAAGCAATATAGAGTTCAAAATTGATCAAAAATCAAAACGTGCATAATGTCAAACACAAATAACAAATATTGGGATAAAAAACACATTGTTTTATTAATATTGAATTGTTCAGAGTTTGTAAAATGATTACACAAGCACAGATGTCACAATCCACGAGCTGGATTTGCATTAGCAAGCTTTGGGCAATTGTTTCGGAAATGGCCCATCTCGCCACAGTTGTAGCAAGAACCTGGTGGAAAACGAGCTTGAGCAAGATTATTGTCAGCTTGATTTTGTGCAGCTGCAGCTCGGCATACCCTAGCTGTGTGACCAGCAAATCCACAATTTAGGCATTTGCGGCATTGCACACTAGCATGATGATGAAGGTTACATTGGTTGCACAAGGGTGTAGTCCCATTGTATAGCTTCTTAGCAGGGGGTTGAGCTGGTTGGTTAGGGACAGCTTGATCGTTTTGAGCAACCAAGGCAAAGTTCTTGGAAGCCTTACGCTTCTTTGACTTCTTAGATGACTCAGTCTGCTTATCCTTTGGTTTCGACTCATCGGTTGATTTCTTGTCGCCTTTTCGGAAAAGTTTACCCTTCCTGCTCTGAGATTCAGTTAGGGTAGCGGATAGTTCAATGGCCTGTCTAACTGTAGTAGGGTTACTACCAGTAACAATGTCTTGTACTGAGTCACTGAGGCCATCATTAAACTTTTCAATTGCCTTATCCAAAGGCGTAACCATGGTTGGGCATAACAGACTTAGTTCCTCATATCGGTCCGTGTAGGCTCGATGCTCACCGCTATCATGCTTAAGATCATCGAATTCCCTTTCCAATGCCCTGATTTCATGACGAGGACATAATTCTTTCATTATTAGAGCTCGAAGCTCTTCCCAGGTTTGAGCCATTGCCACATCGGCACCCTTATCCCTCATCACACCATTCCACCATGTTAAGGCTCGTTTCTCAAAAACACTAGATGCGAATTTAAACTTTCGCTCATTTGGACACTGAACATGTCTGAATGTGCTTTCCAGACTCTCGAACCATTGTAAGAGCGCAGTTGCTCCTTGAGACCTAGAAAATTTCGATGGCTTAGCTGAATTGAATGTTTTGAAGTTACACAGAGCATTGTTATTGATGTTATTGTTATTGTTATTCACTTGGTTTATCTGGGTAATGAGGTTTGGAAGCACAGCAGCCATCTGCTGAACGATTATGGCTGCGAGGGCAGCATTTTCAGTTTGATCGCGTCTAGGAGGCATTTTCTAAAAATAACAAGAAAACATGAGAAACGAGTGATATTGGCATTTGGATAAACAAAAGAGGTATCGAAGATAACAACAAAACATAAGGAAGGCGATCATTCGTTCGTTACCTCGAATAAACAAATGACGCACAGAGGCTGAACAAAGTAAATAGGTCTTTATAATATATCGCGAAGACATGCTTTAGCCTATAAGTGGACACTCACCCCAAGAGTTCCCAGGTAAGAGTGACTGGTCCAATTATGTGGATTTGTACGAACACTCTAGCCTTAGACAGAAAACTCTTGATACAGGCACCCACCCTTCCAGATTGCACGTGTTCATATTAATAAGACCCAAACTTTGACTAGATTTTGAAAACTTTGAAGGTTCAAAACCTTATAATAAATCATCTAAGAAGAGATGATTAGTGTCACACCCCCAAAATACCACATGCGAAAACACCGCGGGACGTGTGATGTACCAGGATCCAAGCCACTAATCATATCAAACCAACAATAAATATTTAAATAAAACATTCATTTCATTGCATAAGATAAATCCAAGTCATGAGTTAAAAACCAAAGAAAATATTCAGCGGAAGCATAAGGTAAATTGTTAAACAACTATTGCAGAATGTTGGTGCATACGTCTGTCGACTTTGTCTTGTATAGAGTCTTGCAATAGAATGTTAGATCAGGGCACGTAGTACGAGGAAAATAGGATATAGGTGTTGTATGTTAATTTCGCATGAAATTACAAAGAGTAATTTCGCACAAAATAGCCATGTGCTATTTCGTACGAAATTAACTCAATGTAATTTCACACAAAATTACAACCCCTATAAATAGCCTTCATGTCAGTTCATTTGTAACAACTTCTGATTCCGGTACCGAACTGCTGCCGACGTGACAACTGATTGTAAACGTTGTTAAATCAATATACAAGACAGATTTAAGTGAATCAAGCTGTTTCTAAGTCTATTTCTCTGTTTCCACCTTTGAAATAGATAAGAACTCTTCTGAATGACTCGTTTGGGTCACAAAACGATCCTACAAGTGGTATCAAAGCTCAGGAAGAAGAGTTCTTGCCAAAACAGCCATAATTTCTGACTTCTACACCTTCTTTTTCAAAATTAACAGAATTTCACGGTTAAAATGGATTGAATTTCACATATTAAGTGCGTACCAGTGTTTTAATGAATCCTTGAGAAAATTGGACCTAAAATCAAACTAAAACTTGTTAAAATTGTAATTTCGCTTGAAAATCAGATCGGACATGATGACGTCAGCAACATTTCATGTGAAATTAGCTTGATTTCGTTTGAAATTGGTATTTCGTGTGAACTAATTTCGCACGAAATTACACATTTCTGATATTTCGCTTGAATCAGCTATTTCGCACCAAGTTGTAATTTCGTGTGACTATTTTCGTACGAAATTACGTTATTTCGTTTGAAAAGTTCTTATTTCGTACGAAATTAGCTATTCCGTGTGAAAGTGTATTTCGTTTGAAGGTATTCCGCACCAAAAGTGATTTCGTTTGGGAAGATTATTTCGCTTGAGATCTTATTTCGTGTGAACCTGTATTTCATGTGAAACTTGTATTTTTGTGAGAAAAATTTGCCAAAACATGGAAGAGGAATTTTACAATGCGTTTGCTACACCAGTTGCACCAGTTACCGCTGCCGAAACTCTTTACAGTGAAAATGAGATGGGAACTTACCAGAAACCACCAAAGCTTATGTACATTGAAGATTTTAAAGGATGGCAAAATCGGTTTGAGAACTGGGTGCAAGCTTGTAAGTTTGACGCATGGTGTTCATTAGAGAAAGATTACGAGAAACCGAAAAATGAACGTGGGCTTGAAAAAGCTTTCTGTGACTATTCAGAGATTGATAAATTGAAATATACAAGTGAAAAAATGATGATCAGTATTCTTCAACAAGATGTTAAAGAAGATATCTTTGTTGTGCTCCAACATGAGGGTACTGCTAGATCAATTTGGACGGCATTAATTCAAAAGTTTAAAGGAAGTGCAGATATGATCAAGAACAAAAAGGCCTTACTGAAGAAATCATTTGATATGTTTGTAGCATTTGACAATGAAACAACAAAAAATGACCATTGATAGATATTGTCATCTGGTTTTAGAAATGGGAAGGTTGGACATAAAGAAAGACGACGATGAATGGGTTGATAAACTAGCTGATGCTTTACCGCAGCAGAAATGGGGAACTTATTTGTTGATTCTGAAACACATGAGAAAATCTGAAAATATGAATTTGGCTCAGTTTATTCAGAAGATTGAGGAGCATGAGTTGGATATCCAGAAAACGACAATTATGAAAAATCCAAATGCTCAACAAGATGTCAGTTTATATTACAGAGGAAACAAATTTGAGACTACTCCAAGTCCAAAGATTCAGACTGGTTTCAGTGCTGATAGTTCTTCTGGAACAAAAGGTAGTACTGTGACTCAGAGTAGTGGACATTCGTCTTCGTATTCAAGCTTTGATCCAAATTTCACTACACCAAATCCTCAACAACAAAATTCAACGAATCTGCAATGCATTGTTACATTGAACATTCAAAATGGTCAAAATCTGTCTCCAGAAATAGCTAAGCAACACATGGCATCACTTGTTGCTATGTTAGAATCATATGAAAGTTTAGTTGCTGGCAAAATTGGAAATCCGATGCTCACCAAAGAGGATTATGACCAAATTGATGCTGAGGAACTTGATTTGATGGACATAAAGTGGTGTTTAGCTAGTGCAGTTAGAAGAGCAGAAAAAATTACACAAATAACTGGTAGAGATGATCTTCATGATGTTGGTACATCTCCGTTAGGATTTGATAAATCAAAAGTTACGTGTTTTTGGTGCAGATGTAGGATCGAATCGCGACCTAAATGAGTCGTTCGGAAGAGATTTTATCAGTTTCAGAGGCAGAAACTAAGAAACTGACTGCGAAACAGCTTGGTTATCACTTTAAACACTGATTTGATTGATATAATAGCAAATACAATCAGTCTTCACACCGGCAGCACCTCGGTATGGAATTCACGAATTGTTACAAATGAATAGACATGACCCCTATTTATACTATTCATGTTTCGCTGGAAGACACACATATCAGCTTCAAGCGAAACCCACTAATTTCATTTGAAGCGAAACCTACCAAGATTACATGTTCAAGTGAAACCTCTTTTGTCTTCTAGCGAAACCTTTCATGTAAACTTCAATTCTGTTTTGTGTTTGACTTTGAATGATGATGATGTCATATTCATGATGTCATCAATGAGTAAGATGACATCATGTCTTGATCAAATCCGCAACGATACTGAGACTCGACATAAGACGAAGTCGACAGATGAATGCATCAACAGACTCCCCCTCAGATGTTGACGAGTCTTAAGTGTCGAGTCTTCGCATCTTCAGTCTTTATCAGTCTCTTTTCTTTCTTAACATATACCAGGATCTTCTCTTTGGCTCTAGCCTCGTCAGACTCCCCATCTCATCATGATGGGATCGCCGTCTAGAATTAGTTATCACCTTGAGATCAATCCCTGGCTTTATCTCTGTTTAAGCTCATCTCCTGCACAATTCTCATCAAAACATAAGTTTCTACTTAAATCAATAAGAAAAACTTATTAGAAATAGTTCCATCAAGTTCAAATTAATGACCATGATTAACTAATCTTAACTTCTTTCTCAAATCAAAATTTTTCAATTCAATACACATACTCCCAAACCAGTTCATCATGTTCAGCACTCGGAATTTTGAAAATCAGCTTTCCAACACCAGTTGTCAAAAATATTTTTGACTTTTTCAAAAATTTATGCTAAAACACACTAAAAATCTTTTTGGAATTTTTGAATATAAAGAAATGCAGTAAAGAAATATTTATAAACAATATTTTTGTGAGTTTGTGTAAGAGGATCATATCAGTTTCTGAGACAAATCACCAACATCGTTAAGCTTTAAACATTTTAAGTTCTAAACAATTCACTTAAATTATCAGTATACTGATCCACTTAAATTCTCACACAAAGTTCAATTGCTTCGAGATATGATATTAATGTCTTAAGAACTTAAACTTAATCGCGTGTCCCACCTCAGAATATACTCCCATATCCAGATCCCAATATTCAGTCTTACAGGTGAGTATACCACAGATGATATCTATAAGGGGAATAAATTATGAAACCGTGAGAGCTCAGGTCAGAACTACCGTTCAGCAGAGAGATCCCGGTTCAGCTTTAGGTGTGTCCCCTTTAGAGGATCTTTTTTTACAACAGCAATGACTATCAATTTTATTGTTTCATCAATTTGCTGAGGGTGGCGCTATATTTCAAGCATTTACAGAAAGTATTATACTGGGACTAGGTCAGAATTTCCATTCAGCAGAAGTCCCGGGATAATACCCCAGATATCACTGAGCATAAAGACCTAGTATCTCAGAAAGAGGAACCTTTCAAACAAGATTTCGGGGGTTACCCATATATCCGAGAGATGTTTCCCCACGATATAAGGAAGTTTGAATTTAGGTTTATATCTCGTCACAATCTACTAAATGTGCAAAAATCTACTGGCACATCATCAGTGAGACCGTTTATCACATTTTTACTTTCCATTTCTTTAGCATGTTGTGATAGTCCACTGATGTACTATCATTTCCTCTTCTTTGACACAAAACTCATTTTTGAATTTTATCATGTTTTTGACTTTTTCAAATTTTCTAATGTTTTTGGATTTTCTGAAATTATACTCCCCCTAAAATGCAAACACATTTTAGGAAATTTGAAAATAAACTATACAATAAAGTGACAACTGATATCGAATCACTTCAATTCGCCATCCACTTGGCATAAACAATCAGAACTCCCCCTCACAACAAACTATTTTCCCATTGATTTCAAAACACTTAAGTTTGTTTTAATCAAATGGTTTTTCTGGAAAATTAGTTTTGTTGATTTTACCATTTGTAGGTTAAGGGTTTGGTTCATCACATTGTTTTTTAACCACTTGTAGGAAATCAGATACAACTTAATGTCCCTGATTTATCACTTGTAAGATCAATCCAATCAAGCATTTTCAACCAAACATCATCTGATGGTTGAATTCTCAAGGTGCCGATTCCTACTCCACACTTACCAACCTGGAAGTTCCGGCAATTCACACTTATACAAAAACACTTTTCATACACAATGAAAGATGCCGATTCATGCTCCGCAATTACCAACTTGGGAGCTCCCACAAGTCAGGTTTTTCTATTTAAAGAGTTTCACCCAAGCCTGACGGTCCTTGGGTGCTTTTGAAATTCCATTTGACAATGATGGAAAATTTTCATCATTCATTGTCAAACCGGAATCACCACTTTTTACCTCAACACATGGCTCCTTTGGCTTTACCATACCAGATTTATTGCCTGAATGTGGCTTGTCTGACTTTGATGAGCCAGATTCATCGCCAACATGTGGCTCCTTTGTTTCCGAAGAAACAGATTCATCACCACAAAGTGAAAATTTTACTTTCTTTGTTTTGTTAATCTCTTGATTAACCAATTTCTCTTTCTTCAAAATCCCTTTCGTCCTCAGATTTGTATCTGAAGAATTCGTTTTGCTTGATTTGTCATTCTTTGGTGAGCAAGACGATTTATCAGAACTTTTATCTGTTTTACCAGTTGTATCTGAGGACAAAATCCTTTCGAGATACTCTCTCGCCTTCTTTCTCTTCTTCCTCAGTCTGTCTTTTTGCCCCTGAGAAAGCTTCACTTTCTTTTCTTGAACTTTAGGTTCTTGAACCTTCTGTTCTTTGGGCTTGACATTGACTGGTTTCTTCACCTACTTCTGAGATTCAGCCCTCGATCTTCTCATTGATCTCATAGAGCAATCTCTAGCAATATGGCCAATGATGTTGCAGTTAAAGCATCTCCTTGACTCAAACCTCCAACTCTGGCAGATAACAGCAATGTGTCCTTGATAGCCGCATCTGTAACACACTCTGTTGTCGTACCAATCACCATTTTCAGTCCAAACATTCAGATCAAAGCACTGTTTGGCTTGGTGATAATCTTTCCTCCTCTTATTTGCTGGATTTGGCCTTTGAGCTCTGTGGTCCGACCTGCACCACTCATTACCAACAATTTTTAAATTTTCATTTTTTACTTTTTGTAATTTTTGATTGCGATTGGATGATTGGTCTGATGAACTTTTATTTTCTTTTTGAACATATTTCAAATTTTTCTCTTTTTGTTTTTGTTCCACTTTCTTCTTCAAAGGTTTTTGCTTAGAGCATTCTCCTTTTTCAGTTGATTGTGGAACAGTTTCTTGAATATTTTCTTTTAACTTCAAAAATAAATTCTTTTTCTTCATTTTTTCATTTTCATCATCAGATTTCTCATCGCAATCTTCAACTTTGACTTTGTCAAAGTTTGTGATATTGTCACTTATTGGAACTGAATTAATAGGTTTTGGACAAGGAATAGTTGAAGTATTCACAAACACCTTCAACTTTTCTTCCTATTCCTTGATTTTCTTTTGAGCACACTCTGCTTCCTTTCCAAGTCGAATAATCTTTTCAAGATGAGAATTGATTGCAATTTGTTTTTCAAGATTGTTTTTACCAAACAAATCTCTCTCATCTTCTAAAATTTTTATTTGACTTTGAAAATCTTTCTCAATTTTTACTTTTTCATTTTCCAAATTGTGTATTTGATTTTTCAAAACATTATCTGATTTTTTAAGATTTTTGTTTTCTAATGACAAACTCTCAACCTCCTTCAAGAGTTTGTCATTTTCAGATGTCAACTTCTCACAATTTTTCAGCAAAACAAGAATCTGTTTATCATCAGCTTTTGTCTCAACCTTTAAACTGAAATGTTTTTAACCTGTTTCTTTTCCTCATGAACACTATCATTCTTACTCTCGTCTTCTGATGAATGATCAAAGATAGGTGCGTCTTCTGCAACCTCTTTCTTTAACTCTGGTTCAGGATTCACAGATACAGGTTTTTCAGATTCTACTTTCTCTACCTTGACCGATGGAACTTGTTCAATCTGCTCAGCTCTGATCTCTTCTTTAACAATAACTGCCTTTTGATTCTTTCTTTTTACATCTTGTTTTTCTTTCAATATTTCAATTTTATCGGCATAAAATAACTTTCCACTACGTTGATCAGATGGAACTTGTTGTTTAAGATATTCAAGTTCCCGGATTTCCTCTTCATAATTGTCACTCTCTTCATCAGACGAGTGATCAAATACCGGAACTTTTTCCAAAACTTCTTTTGCTGAGACTGTTTCTTCTTCTTTCTTTATCGGAATATACTGATGAGATTCATGATGCACATATGCCAACACTTCTTCAAAATCCATGTTTCGATGTTAAATGTTCACTTTAAATGTTGATTGGGCTGATAATGTGTATGAATCACGTGATAACTTGGGCTGCTCAAAATTGGTTCAAACAATCGGATACACTAAGCCGACAACGATTTGTTATATCAAACTATGATTTGGCCACCTTTATCACTCACTTGATTATCGGGCCCAGATCACATGCAACAATTTCAAAACCCAACAACCCTTGATATTATTCTAAATGTTCAGATTACACAATTACTTGATTGGGCCGATATATATCACATGAGCTGACAAGCTTGAATATTGATTGGGCCGAGAGTATGACTTGGGCTGAGAATTTGTTCAACAATTAATATTCACAGGACTTTAATCAAAAACCGACAAGCACAATTCCAATTGGACCTCACTATTCAATTAACTGACAAGCACTATTTAATTCAAATCACATGCAACCGAAAACTTAATAAGCCTAATATTAATCACAGTATCCAAGAAAGTTGAATCAGATTCTCGATGTAATTAACCTCTCATGCAAACTGACAAAAACACACCAACAACTTTAATAGTTACCGAGATCACATGCAATCTTTTCCCAACAGATAACCTTGTTTAATGTTTTCACACAACCCGAAGATAAAAGACAATACCACTTCGGGAATGATTATCACGTGAATGGGCCGAAAAGTCTTGAAATAACAACAGTCACATGCAATCTGATTTAACCGACAACTAAATAAATGTTCAGCACAAATCGATGCACTTTCAAGTGGTTCACACTTTACAAAGCACTTTCAAGTGGTGTGTCGTTTCAAGCGAATGCCAGATTCAAGCGGACTCAAACACGTATTTCAAGCGAGACCTGAACTTTTCAAGTGAAAGACCTGGTTTCGCTTCAAACTACACTATTTTTCAAGCGAAAGCCAGATTCAAGCGAATTACGTCAGCAAATAACGAACCAATTTCAAGCGAAACACAGATTTTAACCGGTTTTAAGTCGAGTTAAGTTCTGAAACTTTCCAGGATTTGTTAATACATGAATGCGCACAATATGTGTGAATTTGAGCTGATTTTATCCGTGAAAATTTTTAATTTTTGAAACAGAATGTGTAGAATTCAGAAAAAGTGACGAAAACAGGCTGATTTTGAAAGATCTCTTCCTCCTGAGCTCTGATACCACTTGAAGGATCGGTTTGCGACCCAAACGAGTCGTTCAGAAGAGATTTTAGGCTATACAAAAGGCGGAAACAGACGTATAGCTGTGAAACAGCTTGAATATCACTTTAATCTTCTCTTATATTGATTTAACACAGATTACATGCAGAAGAAATACCGGCAGCACTTCGGTACACGTTACAAGACTCTTCTCTGTCCGCTTGAAATGATACAACATGACACATATATATAGTGGAACTAGACCGCTTGAAATGACACATACACTTTCAAGCGGTCAGACATTCAAGCGAACAGACACACTCAAGCGGTTACACATGTTCAAGCGACCTACACATTTCAAGCGAACAAAACAATAAACAACTCCTATTTCATGAAATTATTTTGTCTTCTTGTAATGATGATGTCACTTAGTATGATGTCATCATCAATGATGATGACATAATCCTTGTTCCGAACCGCAACAAACCTGAGACTCGATATAAGACGAAGACGACAGATGTATGCACTAACAGCAGAGAAAAAGGACATTTTAAACGAGAATGTAAAAATGAAGAACCAACCGGAAGACAAGATCAGAGTGGAAAGAACAATTACTATCAGAAGTCAACTTTTCATCAACTTGTTTAGCATCCACAAACTGCACATGCACGTGCCATTGAGGATGATAAAAAGAAAATGATCGTAGAAGCAAATAAGAAAGCTTATTTTGGTATAATAGAACAGGATGATGAAAAAGTAGCTGAAGCTTTTAGTTGGGACAAATACACCCCACCTGGTTCAGGTCTTGTTGCTAGAGTTCTGGGAGAAGAAGTCAAATCTAGTCAGAAAAGAATACCGATTTTTCCAGATCTTGGAAGTGATGTAGATACCGATGATGAAGAAGAATATCTTAAAAAGGCTAGAAAAGGTTTAGATCCTGATAGTTTTAATTTGTTTTTTTGCAGATAAAGTTGAGATGCTGAATGAAAAGAAGATTGCCAAATTGAAAAGAGAGCTGGAAGTAAGAAGAATAGCTGATGAAAAGGCAAAGATGGAAGCTGAAGAAACACATGTTGAAGAAAATTCGACGAAAAAGATTAAAGATGATGAACCAGTGATTGAGAAGGTGATAAAAATAGTCGAAGTTGAGAAACTCATCGAGGTAGAGAAAATTGTTGAAGTTGAGAAAATTGTCGAAAAAGTTGTCGAAGTAGAAAAAATCATTGAAGTAGAAAAAATAGTTGAAGTTGAAAAGATAGTTGAAAAACTTGTCGAAGTTGAAAAAGTGGTTGAAGTTGAAAAACCATGTTTGAAGTGTTCAGCCCCTTGCAAAGTTTGTGAAGAAAAAGACAAGAAGATTGCTGAATTAGAGAAGATGAAAGAAGATTTACTGTCTGATGTGAAATATGTGAAGGAATCATATGATGTGCTGAACAAGACAGTTAACAGTTTGAACAAGACAAACTTAGAAGTTGATGCTGCTATGACAATGATGAGTTCAACGTTAATGACAAAGCAGAAGGTCATTAATGAGTACATTGAAGATTGTGCAAAGCTGAAACAAGATCTGGAACTTGAGAAGATTGAGAATGAGAGAATCAAACGATTGCTATTGAGTTATACAACTTGTGATTATCTGATTGACAGAGTTTATCCTAATGTTGCAGGTCTTGAAGCATTCAAAGATGAGAAGATAGAAGATACTGATACTGGTAAGAAACAAAGTGTCAAGTATAACAGATGTCCGCCTCCGATCTAGAATAGTTATTCTCCTAGAAAACCAAATGAGGAACGTCTAAAAAAGGCAGTCAACATCAAGTTAAAGTCTGAAACCATTGATGAGTTACCAGATAATATTGATGTCACATTCACAGCGTCTGACACTGATCATAAGTCTGAGTTTTTAAAGAAAGTTGTTGATCAGGTGTTAGATATGGATGAAGAGTCAAAGTCGGAGTCTAAGTCTGAAAGTTCAAGTTCATCAGAAAAGAGTCCGAGTTCACCAGTCAAAAGGGATTATAATAAAGAATTTCTTCTATCAAAGAATAATTTGAATGATGAAACATTCAAAGTAGCGTATACTTTGCATGATTTTGACAAATTATTTTCTGATAAAGAATTTCCAATAAGAAGTGTCAAAACTGAATTGATCAACAAGGTTTTCAAATTAACAGAAATTAACAATTCTAAAATAAAAGATTTAAATCTTTCTGAAAAACCTAAAAAATACACTTCAAGAGTTCAACAAAGAGTAAACAAGAAAATGGGTTACGGTTGTGGTTATAATTTTCAAAATAAACCAAATCATAACAGTAATTTCAAAAAGAAAGGCTTAGGGTTTATTCCTCCAGAAAGTTATAAAATCAGAAAACTTATAAACCAAATACTAAATTTGTTTCAGGTACAAGCTCAGAAGAAGAAAAGGAGAAACTGTTCAGAAAACAGTCAAATCAAGAGTTTCTCGCAGAAAAGAAGAAGAATGTTTTGAAGAATTTTGGAAAAAGAGTTGATAGAAGAGTTTGTTTCATTGTCAAGAAACTGGTCATATTGCTTGGTATTGCACAAAGCAAACCAACAACAAACAGGGAGTTTCTTCAAACTCAGATTTGAAAAAGAAACAACAAACTGAGAAATTAAAAGTGGTCAAAAACTCAATTTCTGAAGATAGTGAAAACTCAAAACATTTTTACAAAAGAAGAGTTGATTTAAATAAACAAAAATGGGTTATTAAGTGTTAAGAAAGTAGTTCTGACAATGAATCTGATTCCACAAAATCAGAGCAGTCATTGGTTGAGAAAAGAGTTGAGAATTCCGTTCCGGAGATGAACGATGAAAACTTTCCGGTATTGTCAAAAGAAAATCTAAAGTTAAAAGGTAGATTTGAGATTTCAGATCAATTCTTTGCTGGTAAGGAAGAATTTGATGCTGAAAATGCTTTCAATGGGAAAGTCAAACATATTTTTGTGAAGATGGTTGATGGGAAAGTGAAAAGTGCAAAAGAATTTTATAAATCAAAAGCAGGATGGAGTGAGAATGACTCAAAATCACCCAAGGCTGGTCAGGCTTGGGTGACAGCATTTTCTACTTAAAAACCTGACTTGCCGGAACTCCCAGGTTGGTAATTGGGGAGTAGGAATCGGCATCTTTCTTGAGAAATATCACAGTTGTGAATGGATTGAGTTCTGTGAAATTTCGACTTACAAATGGTTGAGAAAAAGGTTTTCACTTACAAGTGGTTAATCAAGGACATTAAATTGTACTTGATTTTCTACAAGTGGTAATTGATTAAATCTAAAAATGTTACAATTTTTCAAGAGAATTGTAAACCTACAAGTGGTAAAGAAAACAAAGTGATGAGTTTATCCCCAAGCCTACAAGTAGTTTGTGAAATGACATACAAAACTAATTTTCTAGAAAAACCATTTTTGATTAAAACAAAATTAAGTGTTTTGAAATCATAATGGGAAAATAGTTTGTTGTCAGGGGGAGTTCTGATTGTTTATGCTGATTGAATGGCGAATTGAAGCAATTCACAACAGTTGTCACTTTATTGTACAGTTTGATTTCAAAATTTCCTTTAAATGATTTTAAATTTTAGGGGGAGTAAGAATTTTCAGAAAATTCAAAAACATTAGAAAATTTGAAAAAGTCAAAAACATGATAAAATGAAAAAGAGTTTTGTTGTGCAAAAGAGAAAATGATAGTACATCAGTGGACTATCACAGCATGCTAAAGAAATGGAACGTTTAAATGTGATAAACGGTCTCACTAAAGATGTGACGATAGGCTCAGCTAGACTAGTAGATTTGCGATATCGATACAAACTTAAATAAAAAAAGCCTAGTTCTAGTGGGAAACACGGTTGAAAGCATAGTACTTAGTTTTGTCCTTCTTGACTGTGTGCCTGCTCGGTAATCGCTGATTGTTGAAAGACATAAAACAGGTTAAGTCTATGAACTTTCACAACTTGCTGAAAAAGTCACTGTGATTGTGCATTTCATTTTGCAAAGATTTAAACTTCTTTTATTTCTTTATTTTGTTTAAGCATTGGACATCCTCTGCGTATACGAAAGTATCGATCTGGATGTTATTGCCTAAACGTTCTGCTTTATTTTCTTTGATGTTTCGTTTAAGCTTTGGATCACCTCTGCATATACGGAAGTATCGACCTGGTGGTTAAAGCCTAAACAATTTCAATTTGTTTTTATTTTCTTATTTTGTTTAAACATTGGACTTTCTCTGCGTATCGAAAGATCGACCTGATTGTTAATGTTTAAACATTCTGAGTTGTTTTCGCACCTCTCATAGTTGATGAAAGTTTAAAGGCATTACTTGAGTTAGTGTATTGCATGATGAGGGGATATGCTGAGATCGTGGGGTCCATAAGAACTTAGTGCAAAATTAATATACCTTAACGTATCGGTAAGCTTGTCGAAAGTTTTTAGATTGAGTTTAAGAGGATAATTATATCGTCAATCTACGTGAATCGTTTAGAACTCAAAATGTTTAAAGCTTAACGGTGCTTGTGATATGTCTCAAAAACTGATATGATCATCTTACACAAACTCACAAAAATAGTGTTTGTAAATATTTCTTTACTGCATTTCTTCAAAATCAAAATCCAAAAAGATTTTTGGAGTGTTTTAGCATAAATTCTTGAAAATACAAAAAGATTTTCGACAACTGATGTTGAAGAGCTGATTTTCAAAATTCCAAGTGCTATACATGATGAACAACAGGTTGGGAGAGTTTTGTTGAAATGAATAATGAATTTGCAAAAGAATTTGAATGATATTTCTACATGTGGTTCATAAGAGATGTAAAATGTTAAATCATTTTGTTTGAAATTTGCAAATGTTAGTTTGAGTGTGTTTTTGCAAGTGGTAAGCAGAAAATAAATTTGTCAAATTGTTAAATTTGTAAATTTATTTTGAGGTAGAGGATGTGCAGGATAGCCAGGTTCCTGACTTTGAAGAGCCATGTTGTGATCCTGATCCTGTAAAGATTTCAAAGCATGAGCAGTATGAAAGCTAGGTTTCGATTCCAGAACCTGTGTAGGCCAGTCTATGACCCCAGCATAACTCCAGGGAGAGTTTGCGAGTAAAAAGGGAGTCTGAAGATGCATAGAGCCAGATATTGAATCCTGAGGATCTCACAAGCTGATAATGCTGATGAACTTAAGGAATCAAGAGATCTGATCAAGAGAATTAGAGAGCTTGAGAGCCAGGCTGCTGATTCTAAAAGTGTTAGATCAACATCGGAGAGGGAGGTTAATTGATGAGAAAAGAAAAGATTAAAAGAGCAAAAAGACTGATAAAGACTGAAGTTTGCAAAGGCTCGACACCGAAGACTTCGTCAACATCCGAGGGGGGGTCTGTTGGTGCATACGTCTGTCGACTTTGTCTTGTATCGAGTCTTGCATTAGAATGTTAGATCAGGGCACGTAGTACGAGGAAAATAGGATATAGGTGTTGTATGTTAATTTCGCACGAAATTACAAAGAGTAATTTCGCACAAAATAGCCATGTGCTATTTCGTACGAAATTAACTCAATGTAATTTCGCATGAAATTACAACCCCTATAAATAGCCTTCATGTCAGTTCATTTGTAACGACTTCTGATTCTAGTACCGAACTGCTGCCGACGTGTCAACTGATTGTAAACGTTGTTAAATCAATATACAAGACAGATTTAAGTGAATCAAGCTGTTTCCAAGTCTATTTCTCTGTTTCCGCCTTTGAAATAGATAAGAACTCTTCTGAACGACTCGTTTGGGTCACAAAACGATCCTACACAGAATAAATGTTCAAAACCAATGTAGCAAATATCCAAGAGTCTCTATCCATGACCACACCAGCACTCCCAGATAGCAACTCCATATCAAGAATCTAACGACCTGCAAGCATGCAGACAAGTGTGTCAGACGACGCTGGTAAGTTCAAAGTTTTATTAACGCGTTCAGTTACCTGATATGTGTATAAAACAGTTCAACAATTTGTTTTGATGTTGTTATTAACTCGATTACCGCAATGGCTACAAGATGTATTTGCCCAACCCCAATGCCTCTATCAAAGCATTGGTCAAGTGGTCAAGGTAATTAGTTCACGCCCGTCCTCCCCGGTACGGTGTGAGGGTGCCAAACTAATAGCGCTATCAACTAATAACCTCGTTGCCTCCCCGGCAACTATCAGTAGATGTAAGGGTGCCAATCCTCCCCGGTACGGTGTGAGGGTGCCAATCCTAATAGCGCTATCAACTAATAATCTTGTTGCCTCCCCGGCAACTATCGGTAGATGTCAGGGGTCTTATATGATAGAAACTGAGTATAATAACAAACATCCCAATAATCTGACATTCCTCCCCAGAATGTTACCCGATATCCCTCCCCGGGATGCATGCTTGGAAAAGAGCAGTGAATCACCTTGGTTTGCTCGGTATGTATTAATTACCCGTCCAGTTGGTCAACCCCAAACCCTACCGTGCTTACCAAACAGTATCAGTTTCATAGCTATTCGAAACGCATGTTTGCACATAGTAAGTCACGCACCTATGATTACACAGTTTGCATTTAGCATTTCGAGCTCTGTTATCATGTGACACTTACAGAAATATCCTGACAGTCCACAAACCATGCTCATGTCAAATGACATCAAACCTTATAGTTATCATGCACTACCATATTATGTAAACAAGATATAAACAAGATACTCATCATCAAGTATACATTCTGTTTCCAACTGTCTACTCCTACGGTGAAACCCCCACATGAAACATCCCATGTTTCGTCGGACTCCATGCATGGAAAAACACTATAGGTTTCGTCGAGTTCCATGCATGGCGAAACCCTACTAGTTTCGTCGAGTTCCCTATACGGCGAAACCCTACTAGTTTCGTCGACCCCCCTCTACAAATGATGAAACAGTTAAAGAACATCATTCTGCACGGTTTTCACGTAACCTACGAATCAAACAGCGGTTACCACATATAATCTAGTGACCCTAATCAACATTCACAGTTTCAACGTAATCATTGACCAAATGTAGCAGTCCTATTCATTGTTCATCAATACAAGCAAAACCATAACAATCTTAATCATAGATAACACTAGTATGGATTCAACATGATAACAAATGTCAATCAAGATCTACTACAGATTCAGAATAAACCCATCAACCCTCATAAGAACAACATCACATACAGATCATTGAGTTCTTAACATACCCGTTCTAGATTCACCAAGTTTATGAGAACCCTAATTATGCTCACAAGATTCAACAGTATTTTACAAACATCACAACACAATTCCACGTATTCGAATTAATCCACCAACGAGATCAGACACTAACCGTGTACCGAAAGATCAAGGTTAATCGAGACAGTATATTTCGTGATCTACTGCCTGCTGTCGCACCAAGAATGAGAGAAAAGGAATCCTAGGGTTTCTTACGTAACCTCTCACAACAGTTGGCATATATGTTTAAAGAATTGGGCCACAGACTCTACTGGGCCGAGGACCTTAATGACGAAACAAGACCTTGATGAAGCACCAAGGGTTTCGTCGAGTAGGCATGGTGAAACTCCTGAGTTTCGTCGCCAAGGGTTTCGTCGAATGAGGTCATGGGAAACTCCTGAGTTTCGTCGAGTAGGCATATGGTTGTACGAGTTGAGTTATAACTTTAACAATTTATAGATTTCCAAATAATTAACCAAACAGTAAAACATCAATTAACCAAACAGTAAAACAGTTTATAAATCATCTAACAAGATGCACATATTACAATGTAACGGATTATGAAAACACAACTGTGAGACAAGTAACGTGTCGGGAAAGACCTTGGAAAGTCGGGTTATCACATCATCCCCCACTTGAAAGAAATTTCTTCCCGAAATTTGATAAGCAATCCAAAACAGCAAGACGGTAACTCAGGATGACTGTGGATTTTCCACGGGTACCACATCATCCCCAACTTGAATGGGAATTTCGTCCTGAAATTCACTAGTCGCATTAGATCTAGACTTACCAGGCTTGGACTTGTCCTCTGTAAATAAATGTGGGTACTTGAGCTTCATCAGATCCTCGCGTTCCCATGTGAACTCCGGTCCACGTCTTGAATTCCAACAAACCCTCACTATCGGAATACGGCTGTGCTTACGAACCTTGACCTCCCGGTCCATAATTTCTATTGGTTCCTCGACAAACTGCAACTTGTCATCAATTTTCAGCTCTTGAAACGGTACGACCAGTGTTTCATCCGATAAACACTTCTTGAGCTGCGATACATAGAAAACATCATGAACGTTACCCAACTCAGCAGGTAACTCTAACTTGTATGCCACTTTACCAATTCGCTCCAGAATTTTGAATGGCCCTACATAACGGGGGTTAAGCTTGCCGCGTTTTCCAAAATGCACCACACCCTTCCAGGGTGAGACCTTCAACATGACGCGATCATTAACTTTGAATTCCAAAGGTTTCCTACGCTTATCAGCGTAGCTCTTCTGACGGACGCGCGCTGCTGCCATACGGTTCCTGATCTGTACAATCTTTTCTGAAGTCCACAACACAAGTTCAGGGCCTGTGACCTGGCTGTCACCCACCTCAGCCCAACAGAGAGGAGAACGACACTTTCGTCCGTACAATGCTTCGAATGGAGCTGCCTGAATGCTAGTATGGTAGCTATTATTGTAAGAAAACTCTATCAATGGCAAGTGTTTCTCCCAACCCTTGCCAAAGTCAATCACGCAGGCTCGTAACATATCCTCAAGTGTCTGGATGGTTCGCTCACTTTGACCATTCGTCTGCGGGTGATAAGTAGTGCTCATATCAAGATGTGAGCTGAATGATTTGTGCATCGACTGCCACAAATATGAGATGAAACACGGGTCACGGTCAGAGATAATAGATGTCGGCACCCCGTGCCTAGAAACCACTTCCTTTAGGTAGACAGCAGCTAGTTGTGAGAACTTATCTGTTTCCTTGACTGCCAGAAAGTGCGCTGACTTAGTGAGACGATCCACGATTACCCAAATTGTATCATTCCCGCTTTGAGTTCTCGGCAAACCTGTGACGAAATCCGTTGCGATTTGCTCCCACTTCCACATGGGTATTTCTGGTTGTTGCAGTAATCCAGATGGTTTCTGGTATTCCACTTTAACTTTTAAACACGTCAAGCATTTACTAACACACGTTGCAATGTGAGCTTTCATCTTCGGCCACCAATACACGAGTTTGAGGTCCAGATACATCTTATCCGAACTTGGGTGAACAGAGTATCAAGACTTGTGCGCTTCGTCCATCACAAGTTCTCTAAGGTTACCAAACAACGGAATCCATATTCGCTCCATGAAATAGAAAATGTCATCTGACCTCTTCTCGAGTTGTTTCTCCATACCCCGTAAATACTCAGCTTCATAGTTTTCTTCCTTCAATGCCTCGGCCTGAACCGAACGGATCTGATCTGGCAGGTTAGAATGAATGGTGAGCTGCAAGGCACGAACACTTTTGATTCCATTCGACTGAGAGCGTCAGCTACGACGTTAGCCTTACCTAGATGATACTTGATTGCACAATCATAATCGTTTGAAAGTTCTACCCAGCGACGCTGTCGCATATTCAAATCCTTCTGGTCGAAAATGTGCTGAAGGCTCCTGTGGTCGGTATAAATAGTGCATTTAGTACCGTACAGGTAATGCCTCCAGATTTTGAGTGCAAACACCACGGCTCCCAACTCTAAGTCGTGCGTCGTATAATTCCTTTCATGAACCTTCAGTTGTCGAGAAGCATAAGCGATCACATTGTTGCGTTGCATCAGCACGCAACCAAGACCCTGAATGGAAGCATCACAATATACCACAAAATCTTCTGTTCCTTCAGGTAGAGACAAAATTGGCGCACTGCAGAGTTTCTGTTTCAATAGTTGGAAAGCCTTTTCTTGTTTCGTTCCCCAAGAGTATACTATGCCCTTCTGTGTTAACGAGGTGAGAGGTTGCGCGATATTCGAAAAATCCTTAATAAACCTCCGATAATATCCAGCGAGACCAAGAAATTGTCGCACCTCGGAAGGAGTCTTTGGTGCCGCCCCATTTCTAACAGCATCAACCTTTGCAGGATCCACGTGAATCCCTAATTCATTCACAATGTGTCCAAGGAAGTGTACCTCTCGAATCCAGAAGTCACACTTAGAAAACTTCGCAAAAAGCTGCTCCTTCCTTAGAAGTTCCAAAATAAGACGCAGGTGCCACTCGTGATCTTCCTTGCTCTTAGAGTAGATCAAAATGTCGTCAATGAACACTATAACGAAATCGTCGAGATACGGTTTGCATATGCGGTTCATGAGATCCATGAAGACCGCTGGCGCATTCGTCAATCCAAACGGCATAACCAAAAACTCATAGTGCCCATAACGCGTTCGAAAAGCCATTTTCGGAACATCCTCCTCTCAGACTCTCACCTGATGATAGCCCGATCTTAAGTCAATTTTCGAATAAAAACTTGAACCTTGCAACTGGTCAAACAAGTTGTCGATGCGTGGCAATGGATAACGGTTCTTGATAGTCACCTTGTTGAGCTCCTGATAATCAATGCACATGCGAAAGGACCCGTCTTTCTTCTTTACAAACAGAACTGGGGCTCCCCAAGGCGAAGAACTGGGTCGAAAAGCCTCGGTCCAATAACTCTTGCAGTTAATTAGACAACTCCTGCAACTCTCCAGGTGCTAGACGATAAGGAGCACAATCAATTGGGGCTGCTTCTGGTGCAAGATCAATCTAAAATTCCACTTGATGATGAGGAGGTAGACCAGGAAGTTCCTCAGGAAATACATCGGCAAATTCACGTACAACTGGCAGATCCTTGATCTTTCTTTCTACAGATGGAGTGTCAGTAACTAGTGCTAGAATTGCAGGATACCCCTTTCGTAGACATTTCTGCGCTTGCATAGCCGAGATAATACCAACCATCGTCCCACTACGATGCCCTTGAACCGATAATGACTCTCCATCAGGGAGAGGGATACGTACAATCTTTTCCTTACACAGAATTTTAGCTTGGTGTTTAGACAGCCAATCCATGCCAACCACTGTATCAAAACTACCGAGGGTAACAGGAAGGAGATCAATATCAAACACTTGACCAACGAGATCTAGTTTACACCCAAAGAGAACATGCGAAGCTTCTATCATTTTACCATCGGCTAGTTCTACTACATGCTTAACCTCTAAAGGTGTTGGAATTATCCCTAACCGCTGACTAAACTCTAGAGACCCATAACTCCAATCGGCACCGGAATCAAATAACACAGAAGCAATAAGATTATTCACATAAAACGTACCAGTCACGACATTGCCGTCATTCCTAGAATCACCAGCACCGATCGTGAATACCCTTCCACGAGCACCATTGCCCCCATTGTTGTTGTTTCCAGCATTGTTGTTGTTCTAACGGTTGTTGTCGTTGGCATTCTGATTCAACTGAGGGAAATCCTGCTTGTAGTGGCCCTCATCCCCACACTGAAAACACCCCTTCTTAAAGCCCTGGTTCTGATGAGTTTGTTGCCTTAGCTGTCGCTGATACTGCTGATTTTGCTGCTGCTGCTTCGGCTGCGGGGCTCTACAGTCTTTGGCCTCATGGCCCACTTTCTCGTACCTACGGCAAGCCCGGACACACTGCCTGTAGTGATGATAACCACACTTATTGCACTGTGGTTTCTTCCCAACATAGGAGCCCTGATTCTGATTGCTGCCCTTGCTTTGGTTAACTGAGGACGACTGACTAAAACTGTAGTTGTTGCTGTTGTCAGACCTTTTCTGAGATTGACTCACACTAGTTGCTTTGTCAGTATCGTTCCACTTGCGCTTGTTATCACTAGCAGGCGTAGTAGCTGTGGTTGCAGCAGCAGTAATGGCAGAAACACGCGGTGGTAGAGAACCACTCTCCACCTCCCTTCACCCGTGGAGCTAATCTGAGGTAGGTTGTTGAGGTTTGCTGCAGTAACCAAACCCTTCACCCGTGGAGCTAATCCCTTGATGAATAGTTCTAATCTCCGGTGCGGAGGTCGGGACAAGTTCGGGCACATGATAGCCAACTCATGAGACCGTTTCACGTATGCCTCAATTTCTGATCCCACCATCTTCAGATCGTAATACTCATTCTCTAGCTTCTGAATCTCATCCCGAGGGTAGTACTCCTCCCTTATCAACTCCTTAAAATCATCCCAAGTAGTGGCATTTGCCGCCTCGATGCCCAGCGTCTGAACCTGGGCATTCCACCATGTCAGGGCACCATCCTCAAGCATGCCCGTAGCATACTTCACTCTGTCCCCAGCAGGACAGTTGCACATCACAAACACTGATTCTACTTTCTCAAACCATCGCAGGAGTCCTACAGCCCCTTCTGTCCCACTGAAGGTCTGTGGCTTACAATCCATGAACATCTTGAACGTACACGCAGGTGGATTGTTTTGGTTTTGCGCTTGCTGACCTAATGAATAAAAGAAAACACATTACAGGGCTAAGAGTCATGTACGTGACACAAGATTAAAGAGTGTTTGGCTTATTTCATACCGGCTTGGTAGGCTGCCAAAGCCTCAGCCACACGTGTGTTGATTAAGTTTGTCAGCTCAGCTTGGGTGATTGCGATGTGACCACGTCCATGACCTCGTCCACTCATGATTCTATATAAGGAGGGAGAACAAATTAAGAGTCGAGATAGGGTAAGAGTTAAGTATTAAGTTGAAATCTACAACTACCAAGTTTACACACAGTAGGGAAGAACCCTTCTCACACTCGTTAAGCGTCACTGGGACTTACATGCACCTCACATTATTATTATGTGAGCACCCATAATAACAAGGTAATTTGCATGCTCCTCTCAGTGCCTCTTAACTTGCGCTAAAAGTTTCCCCCGCATTCAAATAGCAAAACAGAAGGTATCACAGGATTACGAATCACAAAACTCGAAGAGTAGTATCACACTATCAAATCGCCACAGTATCTAGTATGTCGTTTCATGCAAGTTGTGAGTGTGTGACTACTAAACAAGTAATGCATAAAGTAAACAGAAGACGAACCTTGCAATCTGGAGCTGAGTGTCATGGTCAATTTTCGAAGTTGTTTGGTTATAGTCTGGTTTTATAAAAACGTTTTAAAACCTAGTTCACTATAACCAGTGGCTCTGATACCAAACTGCCACACCCCCAAAATACCACATGCGAAAACACCGCGGGACGTGTGACGTACCAGGATCTAAGCCACTAATCATATCGAACCAACAATAAATATTTAAATAAAACTGTTGGTGCACTACGTCTATCAACTTCGTCTTGTATCGAGTCTTGTACTAGATTGTTAGATTAGGGCACGTTGTACGAGAAAATAGGGTTTAGGAGTGTTTGAAGTTGATTTCGCTTGAAAGGTTCTAATTCCGCTTGAAATGTCACTTGACACTTTCAAGCGGAATCACAAATGTTGATTTCGCTTGAACTGGATCTTGTCACTTTCAAGAGAAATATGAAGTCTATATATAGGCCTCCAAGCAAAATCATTAGGATCGATTCTCTGATTTTGTACCGAGGTGCTGCCTGTCTGTTTACTGATTGTAATCGCTGTTATATCAATCAAAACATTGTTTAAAGTGATATTCAAGCTGTTTCGACCTCAATATGTCTGTTTCCGCCTTTCATATTGAGTAAAACTCCTCTGAACGACTTGTTTGGGTCACAAACTGATCCTACAAGTGGTATCAGAGCTCAGGAGGAGAAGTTCTTACCGATTCAGCTTAAAATTTCTGTTTTCTACACCTTCTTTTCAAAATTAACTAGTTTTCACGGTTAAAATCGGCTAATTTTCTCATATATTGTGTAAAACAGTGTTTTAACAAACCCTTGAAAGTTTCAGAACAAAATTCGGACTAAAAGTGACTAAAATGGACTAAAAAGGTAATTCCTCTTGAACGAACACTTTCTGATTCCGCTTCAAGTCTGTTATTCCGCTTGAAATATCTTGATTATTTTGCTTGAAAGTACTTATATTGCTTGAAAGTTTCAAGCGAAATCTGTGATTTCGCTTCAGTCTGATTCCGTTTGAAAATTGCTGGTGATTTCGCTTGAAAAGGTGATTTCGCTTGAGTGAGTATTTCGCTTGAACATTTGAAAAGTGATTTCGCTTAAGTTGTAATTTCGCTTGAAAGTATTTGTTTTGTGAAACTTAATATCGATTTATGGAGAACGAGTTTTACAATGCGTTTGCTACCCCGACTATTCCAGCTACAGTTGCTTAGAGTATGACCATGGAAAATGAGACCGGAACTTTACAAAAACCCCCGAAGCTAATGGGAATTGAGGAGTATCACAGCTGGAAAGATCGTTTTGAAAACTGGGTTCAAGCAGTTCATCTAAGGTCTTGGGAAAGCATTGAAACTAAGTATGTGAGACCACGTTCTGAAGCAGGAGTTCAAAAGATTATCTCGGGATTTTCAGAAACAGAGAGAGAAAAGTACAAAGGAGAAAAAATGATGGTCAGTCTACTTCAACAAGCAGTAAAAGAGGATATTTTCATATTGCTTTAACATGATGGTAGTGCTTATTCGATTTGGGATGCACTTAAGAAGAAATTCGAAGGAAGTACAGAAATGATCAATAGCAAGAAATAGTTATTAAAGAAAGAATTTGAATTGTTTACAAGCGTGCCAGGTGAAACTACAAAGACTCTCATTGAGAGATATTGCCACTTAGTACGTACAATGTCTAGATTGGATATTACTAAAACTCCAGCAGAGTGGGTTGAAAAGTTAGCTGATGCTTTACCGCAAAAAGAATGGGGTACATATTTCATGATTCTGAAGAATACTGGAGAGTTCAGTAGATTGTCGATTGCACAATTCATTGAGAAACTTGAGGGACAGGATCTTGAACAACAAAAGATTGCAAGAATGAACAATTCAAGTGGTCAACAAGACATCAAGCTGTACTATAAAGGAAATGTTGAGAAAGTTGAAGCAAGTCCAAAAATTCAAACTGCGTTTAGTGCAGGAAACTCATCTGGATCAGTAAATCAAAGCTCAACTAACACTAGTGGATTCTCTTCATATCCGAGTGTCAATCCTCCAAATGTTCAAAGTTCAAATGTTGGTAATGATCATGTGATACAATGCAATGTTGCATTACATCTTCAAAAGGGCCAAAATTATACTGAAGAAGTGGTTAAAAGTCATATGGCATTACTGGTTACTGCATTGGAATCTTATGAATGTTTGATTGCTGGAAAAATCGGAAATCCTATGCTCACAAAAGAGGATTATGATCAAATTGATGCAGAAGAATTGGAGCTTATGGATATTAAGTGGTGTTTAGCGAGTGTGTTAAGAAGAGCAGAAAAGTTTAAACAGGTTACTGGAAGAAATGATTTTCTTGATGCTCATGTTTCTACTTTAGGTTTTGATAAATCTAAAGTTACTTGTTTTCGATGCAGGGAAAAAGGGCATTTCAAGAGGGAATGTACCAATCGTGAAGCAGGAGGAGCTCAGAATCCGTTTGGAAACAATGATTATTATCGAAAAGCAATATATCAACAAGTTGCTCAACAACCACATCAGAAACAATCATCATCATCAAATATTAAACAGATTGAAGATGGAAGCAAGAAAGCTCTTATAGTTGATCAAGATGATGAAAGAGTGGCAGAAGGTTTTAGCTGGGATAAATACATTCCACCTGATACAAAGCTTGGAGCATTCATTGCAAGAATAATTCAAGAACCAGAGATGATGAAAGAATGGATGGATGTATTTGCTGATGATGAGAAAAGTCAAAATGAAGAATCTGTTTCCTCAGAAAATTCAGAAAAGACACCAGATTCTGATCAATCATCAACTGATAGCAGTGATGATGAAGAAGAAAGTCAAATAAACAATGGAAAAGTTCATTTATCTGATGAAAGTTTTAAATTTTATTTTGCAGAAAAATTGGAGAAGCTGAAAGAAAGACGAGCTACAAAGATAAAGATGGAAAATGAACAAAGTCAAGAAGTTAAAGTTGTAGAGAAGATTGTTGAAGTTGAGAAGATGATTGAAGTTGAAAAGGTTATCGAAGTTGAAAAGGTTGTGGAAGTTATTAAACCGTGCCTCAAATGTTTGGAACCCTGCAAACATTGTGAAGAAAAAGATGTGAGCTTGACAAGATGAAAGAAAAACTGTTGTTTGATGTCAAGTATGTGAAAGAATCATATGATGTTTTGAACAAAACAGTTAACAGTCTGCAAAAGACAAACTCTGAAAGAGAAGATGCTATAACGATGTTGAATGCAACAATGATGTCAAAGCAGAAGGCTATAAATCACTATATTGAAGAGTGTGCAAAGTTGAAGCAAGAGTTAGAGACTGAAAAAATAGAAAATGAAAGAATCAGACGTTTGTTGCAAAGTTATTCTAGTTCTGATTATTTGATTGATAGAATTTATCCAACTGTTGCAGGTTTTGAAGCTTTTCAGGACAAGAAGCCGGAGAAGAAGGATACTGGTAAGAAACAAAGTGTTAGTTATAACAAGTGTCCGCCTTCGATCTGGGAAGGTTATTCACCTAGAAAGCCAAATGAGGAGGAAGTCAAACAGGCTGTCAATATAAAGTTAAAATCTGAAACAACTGATGAGTTACCAAAAAAACATAGACGTCACGTTCACATCGTCTGACACTGATCATGAATCTGAGTTAATTAAGAAAATGGTTGATCATGTGTTAGATAAAGATGAGGAGTCAGAGTCAAAGTCAGAGTATGGAAGTTCGAGTTCATCAGTTGACAGTCCAAAATCGTCGGTTAAAAGAGTTTACAATAAAGAGTTTTTGTTATCAAAATCTAATTTGAATGATGAGCCAGTCAAAGTGGCTTATACTTTGAATGATTCAGACAAATTATATTCTGATGATGAATTCCCTATTAAAAATGTGAAAATTGAAAATATCAAAACAGTTTTTAAACTGATTGAAGTAAAATTTTCAGAAATAAAAGATAAAATGGGATTTTCAAAATCTAAAAAGTACACATCAAGAGTTCAACAAAGGTTAAACAAGAAAAAAGGTTACGGTTCTGGTTCGGATTTTCAAAAGAAACCAAACCATAATGGTAATTTCAAAAAGAAAGGTCTTGGTTTTAATGCACCTGAAAGTTATAAAAATGAAAAATATGATAAAGATTTTAAATCAAAAGTTAAATTTGTTTCAGGGACAACTGCTGAAGAAGAACAGAAGAGTTCATTTTGGAAACAATCAAACAAAACATTTCTTGCAGAAAGACAGAAGCTTGAAAAGAATGAAGCTGAACAGAAAAAGGAGACAAGAACCTGTTTTCGATGTCAAGAAGTTGGTCACATTGCATGGAATTGTCCATTGGCAACAAAAACAAAACAGGAAGTTGTTTCTAAACTCAAAGAGAAAATTGTTGACAAAACTGAACCACCAACTGAAAAATTCAAAGTGTTTAAAAACTCAACATATGAAGTGGGTGAGTGTTCAAAAAGATTTTACAAAAGAAGAGCAAATCTTGACAACCAAAAGTGGGTTGTTAAGAAATCAGATGTGAAATCTGGCGATGAATCTGATTCCACAAAGTTAGAGGAGCCACAAGTTGTTCAAAATGAAGAAAATTTAGTGCCACCAATGGATGAAGATAATTTTCCACCGTTGTGTACTGAAAATTTAAAATCAAAGGTTGGAAAGGTTGAGATTTCAAATCAATTCTTTGATGGTAAGGAAGAATTTGATGCTGAAAAAGTGTTCATTGGTAAAGTGAAGCATATTTTTGGAAAGATGGCTGATGGTAAAGCCAAGGGAGTAAAAGAGTTTTATGAATCAAAGAGGAGAAATTACACACCGAGTGAAAATGACCCGAAAGCACCCAAGACTGGTCAGGCTTGGGTGTCAATCTTGTTTGTCTAAAATCCTGACTTGCTGGAACTCCCAGGTTGGTAATTGAGGAGTAGGAATCGGCATCTTTCTTGAGAAATTCACAGGATGGTAACTGTGATTTTCCGTCCTACAAGTGGTTGAAAAAGGTTTACACTTACAAGTGGTAAATCAGGGACATTAAATTGTACTTGATTTTCTACAAGTGTTTTTGTTGACAAAATCTAAAATTGTTAAAATTTTCAAGTAATATTGTGGAAAACAAAGTGATGAAGTGAACCACATACCTACAAGTGGTAAAATCAACAAAACTTATTTTCCGGAAAAACCATTTTGATTAAAACAAACTTAAGTGTTTTGAAATCATTTTGGGAAAATAGTTTATTGATGGGGGAGTTCTGATTGTTTATGCCAAAAGGATGGCGAATTGAAGCGATTTGATATCAGTTGTCACTTTACTTGTACAGTTTGTTTTTAAATTTTCTTTAAATGATTTTGAATTTTAGGGGGAGTAGGAAATTTTCAGAAAATTTAAAAAACATTAGAAAATTTGAAAAAGTCAAAAACATGATAAAATCAAAAATGAGTTTTGTTGTGAAAAAGAGGAAATGATAGTACATCAGTGGACTGTCACAGCATGCTAAAGATATGGAAAGTTAAAATGTGATAAACAATCTCACTAAAGATGTGACGATAGGCTCAGCTAGACTAGTAGATTTGCGATAACGATACAAACCTAAATGAAAAAGCCTAGTTCTAGTGGAAAACACGGTTGAAAGCATAGTACTTAGTTTTGTCCTTCTTGACTGTGTGCCTACTCGGTAACCGCTGATTGTCGAAAGACATAAAACTGGTTAAGTTTGTGAACTTTCACAACTTTGCTAAATAGTCAATGTGATTGTGCATTTCATTTTGCAAAGATTTAAACTTGTTTTATTTCTTTATTTTGTTTAAGCATTGGACATCCTCTGCGTATACGTGAATATCGACCTGGATGTTATTGCCTAAACGTTCTGCTTTATTTTCTTTGGTGTTTCGTTTAAGCTTTGGATCACCTCTGCGTATACGGAAGTATCGACCTGGTGGTTAAAGCCTAAACAACTTCAACTTATTTTTATTTTCTTATTTTGTTTAAACATTGGACTTTCTCTGCGTATCGAAAGATCGACCTGATTGTTAATGTTTAAACATTTTGTTTTTCTTTCGCATAAATCACAGTTGATGAAAGTTTAAAGGCATTACTTGAGTCAGAGTATTGCATGATGAAGGGATATGCTGAGATCGTGGGGTCCATAAGAACTTAGTGCAAAAATTAATATACCTTAACGTATCGGTAAGCATTTCGAAAGTTTTTAGATTGAGTTTAAGTGGGCAACAATATCGTCAATCTATATGAATCATTTAGAACTTAAAATGTTTAAAGCTTAACGGTGTTGGTGATTTGTCTCAAAAACTGATATGATCCTCTTACACAAACTCACAAAAATATTGTATATATATATTTCTTTACTGCATTTCATTTACATAAAAAAAAAGCTCCAAAAAGATTTTCAGTGTGTTTTAGCATAACTTTTGAAAAATGCAAAAAGATTTTCGACAACTGATGTTGGAGAGCTAATTTTCAAAATTCCAAGTGCTGAACATGATGAGCAATTGGTGAGGGGGGGTTTGTTTAAATGAGAAAAAGTTTTTGAATATTTTATCCACAAGCGGTTTATCAAAGATTATAAATATTAAATCATTCTGGATATTATCTGCAAGAGGTATATAAATTGGTCAAATTTTAAATTTGAGAAATTTATTTTTGGGTAGAGTTCTGTGCAAGTTAGAGTCAGGAATCGTTCCTGAACCTGTGGATAGAGTTTGAGCCAGATCACGATCTCAAGAGCACAACTTAAGGGGGAGTTTGCAAAAGCATAGAGCCAGTGTTCGATCCTGATAATCATGCTAGCTGATGAACTTAAGGAATCAAGAGATCTGATTAAAAGAATTAGAAGATTCAAAGAGCCAGGTTGATATTCTGAGATTGAAGACTATATCAATATCTAAAGGGGAGGTTATTTGTTGGTGCTAATAGAGACGCCCAAAGACTGATAAAAACTGAAGGTTGCGGAGACTCGACACCGAAGACTTCATCAATATTCGAGGGGGAGTCTGTTGGTGCACTACGTCTATCGACTTCGTCTTGTATCAAGTCTTGTACTAGATTGTTAGATCAGGGCATGTTGTACGAGAAAATAGGGTTTAGGAGTGTTTGAAGTTGATTTCGCTTGAAAGGTTCTAATTCTGCTTGAAATGTCACTTGACACTTTCAAGCGGAATCACAAATGTTGATTTCGCTTGAACTGGATCCTGTCACTTTCAAGCGAAATATGAAGTCTATATACAGGCCTCCAAGCGAAATCATTAGGATCGATTCTCTGATTTTGTACCGAGGTGCTGCCGGTCTGTTTACTGATTGTAATCGCTGTTATATCAATCAAAACGTTGTTTAAAGTGAGATTCAAGCTGTTTCGACCTCAATATGTCTGTTTCCTCCTTTCATATTGAGTAAAACTCCTCTGAATGACTCGTTTTGGGTCACAAACTGATCCTACAAAAACATTCGTTTCATTGCATAAGATAAATCCAAGTCATGAGTTAAAAACCAAAGAAAACATTCAGCAGAAGCATAAGGTAAATTGTTAAACAACTGTTGCAGAATAAATGTTCAAAACCAATGTAGCAAATATCCAAGAGTCTCGATCCATGACCACACCAGCACTCCCAAATAGCAAGTCCATATCAAGAATCTAACGACCTGCAAGCATGCAGACAAGTGTGTCAGACGACGCTGGTGAGTTCAAAGTGTTGTTAACACGTTCAGTTACCTGATATGTGTATAAAACAGTTCAACGATTTGTTTTGATGTTGTTATTAACTCGATTACCGCAATGGCTATAGGATGTATTTGCCCAACCCCAATGCCTATATCAAAGCATTAGTCAAGTGGTCAAGGTAGTTAGTTCACGCCCGTCCTCCCCGGTACGGTGTGAGGGTGCCAATCCTAATAGCGTTATCAACTAATAACCTCGTTGCCTCCCCGGCAACTATCGGTAGATGTAAGGGGTCTTATATGATAGAAACTGAGTATAATAACAAACATCCCAATAATCTGACATTCCTCCCCGGAACGTTACCCGATATCCCTCCCCGGGATGCATGCTTGGAAAAGAGCAGTGAACTCACCTTGGTTTGCTCGGTATGTATTAATTACCCGTCCAGTTGGTCAACCCCAAACCCTACCGTGGTTACCAAACAGTATCAGTTTCATAGCTATTCGAAACACATGTTTGCACATAGTAAGTCACGCACGTATGATTACACCGTTTGCATTTAGCATTTCGAGCTCTGTTATCATGTGACACTTACAGAAATATCATGACAGTCCACAAACCATGCTCATGTCAACTAACATCAAACCTTATAGTTATCATGCACTTCCATATTATGTAAACAAGATAAACAATATATAAACAAGATACTCATCATCAAGTATACATTGTGTTTCCAACTGTCTACTCCTACGGCGAAACCCCCACATGAAACATCCCATGTTTCGTCGGACTCCATGCATAGCGAAACACTATAGATTTCGTCGAGTTCCATGCATGGCGAAACCCTACTAGTTTCGTCGAGTTCCCTATACGACGAAACCCTACTAGTTTCGTCGACCCCCCTCTGCAAATGATGAAACAGTTACAGAACATCATTCTGCACGGTTTTCACGTAACCTATGAATCAAACAGCGGTTACCACATATAATCTAGCGACCCTAATCAGCATTCACAGTTTCAACATAATCATTGGCCAAATGTAGCAGTCCTAATCATTGTTCATCAATACAAGCAATAAACCATAACAATCTTAATCATAGATAACACTAGTGTGGATTCAACATGATAACAAATGTCAATCAAGATCTACTACACATTCAGAATAAACCTATCAACCCTTATAAGAACAACATCACATACAGATCATTGAGTTCTTAACATACCCGTTCTAGATTCACCAAGTTTATGAGAACCCTAATTATGCTCACAAGATTCAACAGTATTTTACAAACATCACAACACAATTCCACGTATTCGAATTAATCCACCAACGAGATCAGACACTAACCGTGTACCGAAAGATCTAGGTTAATCGAGACAGGATGTTTCGTGATCTACTGCTTACCATCGCACCAAGAATGAGAGAAAAGGAATCTTAGGGTTTCTTACGTAACCTCTCACAACAGTTGGCATATATGTTTAAAGAATTGGGCCACAGACTCTACTGCGCCGAGGCCCTTAATGACGAAACAAGACCTTGACGAAACACCAAGGGTTTCGTCCAGTAGGCATGGTGAAACTCCTGAGTTTCGTCGCCAAGGGTTTCGTGGAATGAGGTCATGGGAAACTCCTGAGTTTCATCGAGTAGGCATATGGTTGTACGAGTTGAGTTATAACTTTAACAATTTATAGATTTCCAAATAATTAACCAAACAGTAAAACAGTTTATAAATCATCTGTCACACCCTGGCTTTGCGGAAGCGTGGTTAATTTTGGTGTGACTTCTTAATACCATAGCTTAACCATAACAAAGCTATATGAAATAAAATCATGCAAGATCATCCATTTGATTAAGTTTTAAAACCAGAGTAACACAACATTGTCTTAAGGACTTACAACCTCATAACGTAAAACATTGTCTTGAAAACCATAAACATCAACATGAAATAAACGCAGTTTAAGATTTGTGACTTGTCCAGGAAAGAGTCACATTTCCTAAACTGGGATGACCTTGGAACCCTTATGCAGCGGGAAAACATAACATACCGCGCCAGATCTTTAGTTTCCTGAAATACATGTAAGTTGAAAAATCAACAATAATGTTGAGCGAGTTCATGTGTAAGTGAGTATGTAAAACACTTGTAAGTATAAAAGTTCCCTGTGTAGCAGTGTAAGGAAAAGAGATCACCAATGGTTTGCAAGGCCATTAGTATGTGTGAAGTGCAAGTAGGAAGACTTAACCTAGCAGATTTCGCGTCGGGTACAAAGTCACTCAAGGTCCGTTCTGCTGGGCCTCTTAGAGGTCCGTTCTGTTGGGCCTAGAGTTGGGCTCGCTACACCCAGATAGATCTACCGCTTACGTCCCTCGGTGTTTCAGCCTACCCACTCACATGATCTAAGTAGTAAACCTCCTTACGCTAACCATACCGTGTATAAAGTACTTGTAATCAAAGTAACATGTATTTCACCCCCGCAGTTAAGAAAACTGAAAACAGTTAGAGAAAAAGGGGGACATGAACTCACAGTGTAGCGTCTCTACCAAGTATCTCCTGCTCACGCAGCTGTGCGACGACCTACAGGTGCTAATTTCTATTAGACGGACGGCCGTGCCTTAGCTTTATAGTTTAAGTCTTTGGGAAATAGTTAGACAACTATTTCGTGTTTACATTCTGTATATACTTGGTAGTAAATCTTTTTCCCAAGGATGGGGGATTCAATACATGTGCGTTCAAATTATATCATTAAGTCTCACTTAATATATGTATATATTTCCAATTTCCCATAATTTTTCTCCAATAATACGTTGTTAAAATACGCGTTCATAAATATTTCCGTAAGTGCGTAAGTTACGTTTTAACAATCGAGTGGTAATGTAATTACCAGTGTAACTTATATATTTATGGCGAAAGCGTTCGTATTATTTTGGATTCGTTAACGTTCGTAAATATTATTTTTACTCTAAAAATAATATCTATGTATTTTCACAAAATAATCATAAACAGTGTGTGAAAAATATATATTTATCACCTTAAATTTTGTGAAAATCCCACCTCCGAATATTTAGTAAATAAAGTCATGGCGAAATTTATATTTCGAAAACATGTCAAAAATAATTCTAACACTTGTAGTGTAAATAGTCTAAGTGTTAGGTTTTTAGAAAAATTTCGCCAGAGTTTCCTCTGTAACTGGAGGTGGCCACGCTTTCAAGCGTATCATTTTCTTTAACAAATCAACTCAACAATTTTCTTTATTTGATCAGAACAACTTTCATCACAACAACTAATCAACATATGTGTAAATTGCCAAAAATTATATGAACTTGTAGTTTTTCCCAAAACTGTGGTGTAAATCCCCTTAAATTTAGTAGATCTTCATATAAGGTAATTTGATCTTGTAAAAACCTCGTTTTTGGAGAAAATCCATCTTTACAACTTCCCGTCATCTTTTACAAAAACTGTTATTTTGTCGGCTCTTTTCTTTTCATTTCACAAGTGTTTACACACTTGTGGTTTATAAAAATCATGCTTGTTAGTGTAAGATCCATCTTTTAAAATACATGATTTCGTTGATACGTGGTTCTTTGATAATACCACTTGCAGATGCGTAGATCTGCTAGTTTTAAACACTATTGTACAAGTTAAAACACTTTTACACAAGTAAAACATTTTTACACAAGTTCAGGATTCGCGTGTGGTAGAGTTTCACCTTTTAACCCTTGTATTATTCAAAACAAGCTTATGTTAAGATCCATGATCTTACCAAACCGGGTTAAACGATGATCCGAGCTACCACATCATAGATCGGGCCTAAATAAACACAACTTTCAATTACTACAACATTTACACAACATATAAGCTATTAACCACCATTTTAAGTGTTTTTAGTAGACTTTTGTGCATCATTTTGCATTTTAACGAGATTTAACCGATACAAATCCTTTTAACCACTTTAGATTAGTTCAAGATAGAGATTTAAACATCATACCACTAGCTCGAGGCTAGGGAAGAATCTTGACGAAAATGGCGTGGATAAAAGCAAGATAAAGAGGTCCTTCGCGTTCCGCTTGCTCCAAGACTCCTTGTATACGACCCTTGATGCTTGTATGATGATGGAACTTGAAGATCAAAACCGAAAATGATGGATAGGGGAGGGGGGTGTTCGGCCGAGAGCTCTAGAGGGCAAGAGAGAGAGTTGGAGTGTGTTGTGTTATGATGATTATGTTGTGTAATTTGTGGGACTTATAGACTAAGATCAAGAGTATTAACCTTTGGATTATATGGTTGCTAGATATGAGACAAGGGAGATTAAAATAATCAAATGATGTACCATGGGGTCACAATGTGATCGAGTTCGGTCAAGGGGGGGGGGGTCCGTGGTTCGATTTTAACTTGCCACTAAGTATATAGTTAGTTTAAACCAAGTTAGTTAAGTGTTTAACTTAGTTACTAAAGTGTAGTGTGTTACAACGGGTGTTAGGGTAATCAGGGACCTTAACTAGCTCAGAAAAAGATAAATAGTGAAAATAACAATATTTTCATGTTCCGGGTATAGTCCGGTTGTTTGGTTGGATAGTAATCCGTTAAAGCGCTTAATAAAGCTTTAAAGTGTCGTTATTACTCTCTTTAGTGACACAGCTTATTCCTGACACTTTGGAAAGTGTCTAGTGTTATTTTTCTCATGTTTTGGCACTTTATTAGTTAGTTAAAAGCTGAATTATTTTGTAAAGTGCTGAATTTTGTACTTAGAGTACGTTTTAGGCACATCCAGTCATTGTGACTTATCCCTAGAGATGCAGTTCCACAACCCTTATATCCCTACACTCACTACTAGTGTAGCAAAACATTTCAGGCTCTTACAGGCCTTAGAGGCAGTGTTTGCCTGATGCTGGCTTTATCAGCATGTTCAATAGGTTATCCGTTATAGTGCTACTGTGCTTTTTGTGCATCATGGTTGTCACTAGGGTTCAGCATGTAAATAATGTAGTGACGATGAGTACAGTATGATGCAAGTAAGTACATGTATCAGATATCAAGTAGCAGTTCATCAGCTTGTTCAAACAAGCACAGTAATTAAGCAGTAATTAATCATTAGTTAAGTCGTACGGATACCTGGTTTAGTGCGGGTTGTTACATTCTCCCCCCGTTAAATAAATTTCGTCCCGAAATTTAAGTTATGCTTGTAGATGCAGGGTTCTTAGGAAAAAGGTGGGGGTATTTCTCTTTCATCCGGTCCTCACGTTCCCAGGTGTATTCAGGACCATGTCTGGCATTCCAACGAACTTTGACGAGCTTGACACTGCTCCGGCGGGTCTTGTTTACTTTCCAATCCGTAACCTCAACCGGTTCTTCAACGAAGTGGAGCGTGTCGTTGACATGAATCTCGTCGATGGGAATGGCAATGTCAACTTGAGTTGGACTTTTCTTTAGGTTGGATACATGAAATGTATCGTGAACACCATTCAGTTCAGCAGGTAGGTCCAACTTGTATGCTACTAGTCCTATTCTTTCCAGAATTCTGAAGGGACCAATGTAGCGCGGATTTAACTTCCCATGCTTCCCGAAGCGTGCCACACCCTTCCAGGGTGAGACTTTCAATAACACCATTTCTCCAACTTGGAAATCCACATGTTTCCGGTTTGGATCCGCATAGGCCTTCTGTCTGTGGCGAGCTGCTTCGATGCGTTTAAGAATCTGTGCGATCTTGTCTGTCGTCTCTTGGACGATTTCGGGGCCAGCAAGCTGTCTATCACCTGCGTCAGCCCAACATAAGGGTGATCGACACTTGCGTCCGTAAAGGGCTTCGAATGGCGCGACACCAATACTGGTGTGGTAGCTGTTGTTGTATGAAAATTCGACCAAAGGCAAATGCTTATCCCAGCTACCGCCCAAATCCATAACACACGCTCTCAGCATGTCTTCCAAAGTCTGTATCGTTCGCTCGCTCTGGCCGTCAGTTTGCGGATGAAACGCAGTGCTCAGATTCAATTGTGAGCCAAAGGCTTCTTGGAAGGATTGCCATATCCTTGACACAAACCTTCCGTCTCTATCAGAAATGATCGAGAGAGGCACTCCATGACGTGTGACGATCTCTCTCATGTAAATTTCAGCCAATTTGCTCGTATTATCCTTCTCTCTGATAGGTAAGAAGTGTCCTGACTTTGTTAATCGATCCACTATCACCCAGATATTGTCATGGCCTCTTGGCGTTCTTGGCAATTTTGTAATAAAATCCATGGAGATTTGTTCCCATTTCCACTTGGGAATCTCAGGTTGTTGCAGAAGTCCTGAAGGCTTCTGGTATTCCGCTTTAACCTTAGCGCATGTTAAACACTTGCTCACATAAACAGCAACATCGCCTTTCATCCTAGGCCACCAATAATAATCTTTGAGATCCTGGTACATCTTATCCGCTCCAGGATGGATAGAGTACCGTGATTTGTGAGCTTCATCAAAAATAACTTTCCTTAAATCTCCGAACAAAGGAACCCAAATCCTTTTCTCGAAGCATAACGTTCCTTCCTCGTTTGGTACCAAAAGCTTCTCCATCCCACGGAGATATTCTTCTTCAAGGTTTCCTTCCTTGAGAGCTTCTTTCTGCGCGGTACGAATGCACAAGGAAAGATCGGTTCGTATAATCATTTCTAAAGCTCTAACCCTTATGGGCTTGATTCTCTCTTTACGACTTAGGGCATCGGCGGCCACATTCGCCTTCCCTGGATGGTACTTTATCTCGCAGTCGTAGTCGTTCAGCAACTCAACCCATCGTCTTTGCCTCATATTCAACTCCTTCTGGTTGAATATATGTTGTAGGCTCTTGTGATCTGTAAAGATTGTATACTTCGTACCATAAAGGTAGTGTCTCCAGATCTTTAAAGCAAAAACCACTGCGCCGAGCTCCAAATCGTGTGTGGTATAGTTCTTTTCATGCACTTTCAACTGACGCGATGCGTAAGCAATAACCTTTTGGCGTTGCATCAACACACAACCCAATCCTTGACGCGATGCGTCGCAGTATACCACAAAATCATCAGTACCTTCTGGTAGAGCTAAAATTGGCGCGTCACAAAGCTTATCCTTCAATATCTGAAACGCTTCATCCTGTTTGATTCCCCAATCAAACTTCTTATCCTTCTGCGTGAGGAGCGTCAATGGTTGAGCGATCTTTGAAAAATTCTCAATGAATCTTCGATAATAGCCAGCCAAACCCAAGAATTGCCGAATCTCGGTTGGCGTCTTTGGCGTTTCCCAATCCTTGATCGCCTCGATCTTTGGTTGGATCCACGTGGATTCCATCTCCATTTACCACGTGCCCAAGGAATTGCACCTATCATAGCCTAAACTCGCACTTAGAGAATTTGGCATACAGCTGTTCCTTCTTCAGCAGCTCTAGAATGGCTCTAAGATGCTGCTCGTGTTCAGCCTTCGTCTTTGAATAAATTAAGATGTCATCGATGAATACAATCACGAACTTATCCAAGTACGGCTTGCAAACTCTATTCATTAGATCCATGAATACCGCAGGTGCGTTTGTCAAACCAAATGGCATAACGAGGAACTCGTAGTGTCCATAACGAGTTCTGAAGGCTGTCTTCGGAATGCTTTCCTCTTGTATCCTTAACTGATGGTATCCAGATCGAAGATCGATCTTTGAGTAAAAGCTTGAACCTTGCAGTTGGTCAAACAGATCATCAATTCTTGGCAGAGGATACCTATTCTTGATCGTCAGCTTGTTCAATTCCCGGTAGTCAATACACATACGGAAACTACCGTCCTTCTTCTTGACAAACAGGACCGGAGCTCCCCAAGGCGAGAAGCTTGGTCGGATAAAACCCTTGTCTAACAACTCTTGAAGTTGTGTCGACAGTTCCTGCATCTCAGACGGAGCAAGTCTGTACGGTGCCTTAGCCACAGGCGCGGCGCCTGGAACTAAATCGATGTGAAACTCTACTTGCCTCTGAGGTGGCAGTCCAGGCAAGTCTTCTGGGAAGACTTCTGGATACTCCCTCATGACAGGGATGTCTTCGATTCTTGGCTCAGCAGCCTTCTTATCCACAATGTGTGTCAGGAAAGCAACACATCCTTTCTGCAAACATTTCCTTGCTTTCAAGCAGCTGATAATCCTCAACGGCGTCTCACGCTTCTCTCCGTGAACCACAATTGTTCCGCCATCTTCGGTTGGGATACGAACGATCTTTTCGTGACAAACTATCTCAGCTTTGTTGCCTGATAACCAATCCATTCCTACCACCACGTCGAAGCTTCCCAACTGGACTGGTAGTAGATCTAGAGCGAACTCACGTTCTCCCAATTCAATCACACAACCTCTGATAACTTCATTGGCTTCTACTAACTTCCCATTGGCCAATTCGATTGAGTAGGGAACATCTAACTTATTAGCGGCTAAACCAAGCATATTCTTAAATTCTAACGATACGAAGCTATAATCGGCACCAGTATCAAATAAAACGGATGCATAGCGTTGGTTCACATGGAACGTACCAGTAACGACATTGGGGTCCTGGTGCGCTTCCCTTGCTTCGATTTGAAACACTCTTCCACGGGCTTGGTTTAACTCTGGGCAGTTCTTCTTAAAGTGCCCGATATCACCGCAGTTATAGCATCCAAGTCTTTGCCCGTTTCCACCAGCTTGATCATTCCTCGGGTTACGATTCACGGCGCCCGCTTGGTTAGCATTGTTGCCTCGATTCTCGTTACATCCATAGTTTCCTTGTGGGCGATTTCCATTTCCACCCCGGTTGTAATTTTTGTTTCCGAATCCTCCCTGGCCTCCCTGACCAGCAGTGGCCCAACAAGTATCCTTCAAGTGGCCACGTTTCCCACATGCTTCGCATACTTTTGGCCCGCAATGACCAGAATGGTGGCGCTGGCAGGTGTTGCATTTGGGCTGGGTGCCCATATACCCTTTTCCTTTCTTCCCTCTACCAGCTGTAACCTGAGCTGGCGTGTCTGATCCTCCTTTCTTAACCACCACACTGGCGCCCTGCTTGAAGTTTGAGAACTTCTGTTTGTTACCTCCTGATGACTCGACGTGAGTCTCTGCCTTCTTGGTCTTGATCTCATCAAACTTGTTCAGGCGAATAGCCTCCTCAGTGAGAGCTACGCTCAAATCAATCGCCTCAGTAATGGTCGCAGGCTTGGATGAGGTTACCATGCTTATGATTTGAGGAGCTAGTCCCCAAATGAAACGTTCAATTCTCTTGAACTCAGGAGTGACCATGTAGGGTACCACATGCGATAAGTCTTGGAACCTTTGAACGTATTCTGCTATCTTTGGACCGTCCATTTTCAAGTGCCAGAACTCGGTCTCCAATCGCTGGATTTCTGCGTGGGAACAATACTTTTTGCGCATAAGTTCCTTCAGTTCGGTCCAGGTCAGCGCGTAGGCAGCAGCTTCGCCAAGTGTCTGTACTTGCAGATTCCACCAAGAGAGGGCTCCATCTAGAAACAGCCCTGAGATATAGGTGACTTGCTGATCCAGCGCGCATTTGCTCATGCGAAGAACAGATTCGGTTTTCTCAGCCCAACGAACGAAGGCGACAGCACCTCCGGTGCCATCAAAGTTTACGGGCTTGCAGTCTAAGAACTGCTTGTAGGTGCATCCTGCACATACGTTATAACATACATTTGGCATTAGCATCATTGCTAAGGATATCCCATTAGGTCATGGTATGTCTAAATGACTTAGTATTACCATGAGGTGGATTATTGTTGCCATTGTTGCCAGAGTTGCTTCCACTCGTTCCTCCTTGAGAGGCAGCATATTGAGCAATGGCAGCAGCAATAACTTGCTGGAGTTCTGCCTCATTGGTAGGCATGCGTGTCTCACGTCTCGGCGGCATCTTCTAAAAGATGGTTTACGTTGGTCAGGCCATAGTGAAACGTACGTATAATGTAATAGTAATAGCACATAACATCTCATGTTATCAATACATCACAAATATCAATCACACAACATCCCGTGTCATAAAAATATAACCAAGCAATCAAGCGAATCAAATATGGTGAGAATACTGCGATTGCCATATATCGAGACCACATAGTAAGTGTATCAGTACATCCCTGTGTCATACGATCATCAATCAACTAGGGGCTACATCACCCCTGTCCAAAAACTATATCATGTTAGTGTCAAATACGTCGAATACATGTCAACAAAAGTCAGGATCATAAAGTAGTCTCCAAAAATGCTGTGCAGTCCAACAATCGCCGTCTTCTCACCAACGTCTACCCAAACAGCACTGATGAGCTCTATACAGATGGCGGCGGAGGAGGGGGAAAGTGGGTGTAAAACAAACGACGTAACTGGAGCCAGTCCTCCTCCATGGCTCGCTGGGTACGAATGATAGAAGCAACCTGCTGCTCTAGTGTAAAGAGACGGGCAGCATAATCTGGTGGTAAGGGTCGAAATGGCTGCAGAGGAGAGTGTGTCTGACCATGGCACTGACATGGTGGCAGCTGAGCTCTCTCAAGCTCCTGGATGCGCTGCGTGTGTGACTCGTGCTGGGCGACAAAAGACATCAAAACGTCCTCAATAGTATACCCCCTATGGAAAGAATGGTAGGGGTCAGTAGGTGGCATAGCAGAGCCTGGTGCCCAAAGGAACGGCTCACTGGTGGGATCAAAAGGTGCCACATGAAATGGAGCAACAGAGGGTGGAACAGATGACATCTGGGGCATGAAGGGGATGGACATCGGTACATGCCCAAAAGGACGGGCTGAAGAACCCTCACCAGTCCTCGCTGGAGGTACAAACTGAGGAACCTGAAAAGAAGAATCAACATGTCGTGTATCAGGGATCTGAGGGGGAAAAGGTGGAACATCCTCATCAGCAGGTATCCAACCGTGCTGTGCATGCTCATCTGGTGGATCCATGTGTGCCGCGAACAGTGCATGCTCGGGCTCTAGTGGTATGGGATCAGGTGGGGGAGCAACCAAAGGGTGAACAGGTGCAATGTGCTCAACAGGATGGTCAACAGGTATATCAACAACAGGTAGAGGAACAACAGGATCAACAACAACATGATCGCCTCCTAACAAAGGAACATCCGCGGGGAGATCATCAATAGGTGGGTCTGCTATAACAGGCTCAATAGGGATGCCAGCATGTACGGGGTCATGCTCAAGTATGGGGTCTAGAGCGGCTGCCTGCTCAGGAGCAATGACAGGCTCGGGATCATCAAAAGCCATCTCTAAGTCAAACTCGGGGTCGATAGGGTCTACTGGGTCAGCTGGATCCTCCATGGGCTGATCCATAGGTATAAACTCGATATCACGATCCGGGTCGTATCCCGGGGGAAAGATAGGATCAGAATCCTCTATGTCATCATGGTCAAACGCAAAACTGGGAATAGGTGCAACAGAGGATGCCTGGTCAGGATCAGAATCATGCGCAAAGTGCTGTGCGCTCAATGTGTGAGAAGGTGCGGATGCCACAGACTCGAAGGAGTCTGGGACAGGAGAATGTGCAGGAAAATCCTCAGCGGGAACGTCAGCGATCATCAGAAGATCATCCGCAGGAAGAAGGGCCTCGCCCTGGATCTCATCCTCAAAGGGCTCCTCCTCAAACAGGTCAACATCGCCGTCAGCCTCGGCGTCAAGAAGGAAATCATATGCTGGATACACGGCTAAGGGTATAGGAGCCGGAATCTCTACTAGGGGTAGGTACTCAGCGGGAGGGTCATCTGCAGGCTCATCAGCACCATCGGGTAGTGCGAAGGGCTGGAAATCATCCTCGTCAGTACTGGTATAGTCAGATGTGTACACCTCATGCTCGGAGGATGTGAGGTCATCAGATACGATAGGTATGGGTCCAGTGGTGTCCGAATCGCCCGTACCGGCGGAGTCCATGAGTCTGTAACATAAACACAAATATGCTCAAATAATCAGTCACACAATCAGATAATCACATAAGTCACCAAGTAAGGTATCACATAATTCTCCTAGTTTTCACTAGCCAATTTCTCCCAGTCTTTAAGACTGCTCTATCCTCCACCTCGACCTCTTAGATCGAGCCTCGGTCTCCAACACCGAGCCTCAGTCTCCAAACTGAGCCTACTCTTCCTAGTCCAACTAGCCAACTACCTCGGTCACCTAGACCGAGCCTCGATCCTCCAGACCGAGCCTCAGCCCTCCAGGCTGAGCCTATAATAAATCAACGTGCTCAACTACCTCGGTCACCTAGACCGAGCCTCGATCCTCCAGACCGAGCCTCAGCCCTCCAGGCTGAGCCTATACATAATAAAATGTGCTCAACATTTGTGTGTAAAAAGTTTTGGATCTGGACTTAAGTGGTATGCAGAAAAATGTTTTCGTGAGAGCCCTAGTGATCATAGTCTAGACTCGAGAAAGAATCCTAGTTCGCTATGATCAGAGCTCTGATACCAAGCTGTCACACCCTGGCTTTGCGGAAGCGTGGTTAATTTTGGTGTGACTTCTTAATACCATAGCTTAACCATAACAAAGCTATATGAAATAAAATCATGCAAGATCATCCATTTGATTAAGTTTTAAAACCAGAGTAACACAACATTGTCTTAAGGACTTACAACCTCATAACGTAAAACATTGTCTTGAAAACCATAAACATCAACATGAAATAAACGCAGTTTAAGATTTGTGACTTGTCCAGGAAAGAGTCACATTTCCTAAACTGGGATGACCTTGGAACCCTTATGCAGCGGGAAAACATAACATACCGCGCCAGATCTTTAGTTTCCTGAAATACATGTAAGTTGAAAAATCAACAATAATGTTGAGCGAGTTCATGTGTAAGTGAGTATGTAAAACACTTGTAAGTATAAAAAGTTCCCTGTGTAGCAGTGTAAGGAAAAGAGATCACCAATGGTTTGCAAGGCCATTAGTATGTGTGAAGTGCAAGTAGGAAGACTTAACCTAGCAGATTTCGCGTCGGGTACAAAGTCACTCAAGGTCCGTTCTGCTGGGCCTCTTAGAGGTCCGTTCTGTTGGGCCTAGAGTTGGGCTCGCTACACCCAGATAGATCTACCGCTTACGTCCCTCGGTGTTTCTGCCTACCCACTCACATGATCTAAGTAGTAAACCTCCTTACGCTAACCATACCGTGTGTAAAGTACTTGTAATCAAAGTAACATGTATTTCACCCCCGCAGTTAAGAAAACTGAAAACAGTTAGAGAAAAAGGGGGACATGAACTCACAGTGAAGCGTCTCTACCAAGTATCTCCTGCTCACGCAGCTGTGCGATGACCTACAGGTGCTAATTTCTATTAGACGGACGGCCGTGCCTTAGCTTTATAGTTTAAGTCTTTGGGAAATAGTTAGACAACTATTTCGTGTTTACATTCTGTATATACTTGGTAGTAAATCTTCTTCCCAAGGCTGGGGGATTCAATACATGTGCGTTCAAATTATATCATTAAGTCTCACTTAATATATGTATATATTTCCAATTTCCCATAATTTTTCTCCAATAATACGTTGTTAAAATACGCGTTCATAAATATTTCTGTAAGTGCGTAAGTTACGTTTTAACAATCGAGTGGTAATGCAATTACCAGTGTAACTTATATATTTATGGCGAAAGCGTTCGTATTATTTTGGATTCGTTAACGTTCGTAAATATTATTTTTACTCTAAAAATAATATCTATGTATTTTCACAAAATAATCATAAACAGTGTGTGAAAAATATATATTTATCACGTTAAATTTTGTGAAAATCCCACCTCTGAATATTTAGTAAATAAAGTCATGGCGAAATTTATATTTCGAAAACATGTCAAAAATAATTCTAACACTTGTAGTGTAAATAGTTCTAAGTGTTAGGTTTTTAGAAAAATTTCGCCAGAGTTTCCTCTGTAACTGGAGGTGGCCACGCTTTCAAGCGTATCATTTTCTTTAACAAATCAACTCAACAATTTTCTTTATTTGATCAGAACAACTTTCTTCATAACAACTAATCAACATATGTGTAAATTGCCAAAAATTATATGAACTTGTAGTTTTTCCCAAAACTGTGGTGTAAATCCCCTTAAATTTAGTAGATCTTCATATAAGGTAATTTGATCTTGTAAAAACCTCATTTTTGGAGAAAATCCATCTTTACAACTTCCCGTCATCTTTTACAAAAACTGTTATTTTGTCGGCTCTTTTCTTTTCATTTCACAAGTGTTTACACACTTGTGGTTTATAAAAATCATGCTTGTTAGTGTAAGATCCATCTTTTAAAATACATGATTTCGTTGATACGTGGTTCTTTGATAATACCACTTGCAGATGCGTAGATCTGCTACTTTTAAACACTATTGTACAAGTTAAAACACTTTTACACAAGTAAAACATTTTTACACAAGTAAAACATTTTTACACAAGTTCATGATTCGCGTGTGGTAGAGTTTCACCTTTTAACCCTTGTATTATTCAAAACAAGCTTATGTTAAGATCCATGATCTTACCAAACCGGGTTAAACGATGATCCGAGCTACCACATCATAGATCGGGCCTAAATAAACACAACTTTCAATTACTACAACATTTACACAACATATAAGCTATTAACCACCATTTTAAGTGTTTTTAGTAGACTTTTGTGCATCATTTTGCATTTTAACGAGATTTAACCGATACAAATCCTTTTAACCACTTTAGATTAGTTCAAGATAGAGATTTAAACATCATACCACTAGCTCGAGGCTAGGGAAGAATCTTGACGAAAATGGCGTGGATAAAAGCAAGATAAAGAGGTCCTTCGCGTTCCGCTTGCTCCAAGACTCCTTGTATACGACCCTTGATGCTTGTATGATGATGGAACTTGAAGATCAAAACCGAAAATGATGGATAGGGGAGGGGGGTGTTCGGCCGAGAGCTCTAGAGGGCAAGAGAGAGAGTTGGAGTGTGTTGTGTTATGATGATTATGTTGTGTAATTTGTGGGACTTATAGACTAAGATCAAGAGTATTAACCTTTGGATTATATGCTTGCTAGATATGAGACAAGGGAGATTAAAATAATCAAATGATGTACCATGGGGTCACAATGTGACCGAGTTCGGTCAAGGGGGGGGGGGGTCCTTGGTTCGATTTTAACTTGCCACTAAGTATATAGTTAGTTTAAACCAAGTTAGTTAAGTGTTTAACTTAGTTACTAAAGTGTAGTGTGTTACAACGGGTGTTAGGGTAATCAGGGACCCTAACTAGCTCATAAAAAGATAAATAGTGAAAATAACAATATTTTCATGTTCCGGGTATAGTCCGGTTGTTTGGTTGGATAGTAATCCGTTAAAGCGCTTAATAAAGCTTTAAAGTGTCGTTATTACTCTCTTTAGTGACACAGCTTATTCCTGACACTTTGGAAAGTGTCTAGTGTTATTTTTCTCATGTTTTGGCACTTTATTAGTTAGTTAAAAGCTGAATTATTTTGTAAAGTGCTGAATTTTGTACTTAGAGTACGTTTTAGGCACATCCAGTCATTGTGACTTATCCCTAGAGACGCAGTTCCACAACCCTTATATCCCTACACTCACTACTAGTGTAGCAAAACATTTCAGTTTCTTACAGGCCTTAGAGGCAGTGTTTGCCTGATGCTGGCTTTATCAGCATGTTCAATAGGTTATCCGTTATAGTGCTACTGTGCTTTTTGTGCATCATGGTTGTCACTAGGGTTCAGCATGTAAATAATGTAGTGACGATGAGTACAGTATGATGCAAGTAAGTACATGTATCAGATATCAAGTAGCAGTTCATCAGCTAGTTCAAACAAGCACAGTAATTAAGCAGTAATTAATCATTAGTTAAGTCGTACGGATACCTGGTTTAGTGCGGGTTGTCACATCATCTAACAAGATGCACATATTACAACGTAACGGATTATAAAAACACAACTGTGAGACAAGTAACGTGTCGGGAAAGACCTTGGAAAGTCGGGTTGTCACAATTAGTTTTCAAGTCAGATTTGTAATTCGTGTTCTGTTATGGTTGTCACCTAAAGATAGGCAACGGTATCTAAACACAAGAATCTTGTGTTAGGGTCCTAGGAAGGTTATAGTCTAGGTCAAAGCATTACTAATAACCTAATTCCCTATAACCATGAGCTCTGATACCAACTTTTCTGTCACACCCCGACTGCGTTAAAACAACAAACCACGGCGGAAACGTCAGGGAGTGTCGTAACAGAATCATTGTTTCACAACACATGGATTTGAAATTTTGTTTTATTGAATTAAGTTTATTACATTGTATTGAAATCAGAAGCAAAACATGAACAATTTTCTTTCATTGTTATTAAGTCACTAAGGCCTCGTCCATCCCTATGTGAGCATGTATCATAATCATCATCAAACATCATCAACTATGGTACCTGAAACATATGTGAAAATACGTCAGCATAAAAATGCCAGCGAGTACATAGGTTTTGTGAGAGTATCAGATTCATGGCTCGTTTACATGTTGCAATACCTCGTTTAACTACAAGAGTCGTTACTTGAAAACCTTGTATTGAAAAGAGTTTGGTATTGCAATATGAATAACCAGCTCAAAATAAGTTGGTTATAGTTTATAAAATCTCGTTGCCATGAATCTTAACCCAAAACATTTGTTTAAGTAAACCAAATTGTAAATCGTTCTCGTAATAAAACTCGTATGGTTTATATCGTATAGAAAACCTTGTAGTGTAACTTCGTTTTGAAAACAATTTGTCCAAGTGATCTAGATAACGCAACGACATGTAATGTGTTAAAAGCACTTATATATAGGAAGTACCAGCGGCGTATCCACGATGCTTTTATCACATTACACCTGCCCCGTTACCTAATCACTTACCATAACCCAATTGTTTAATAGTTCAATTAGTTCCAATCGTTCAATAGTTCAAATAGTTCACATAGATCAAATAGTTCCAATCGTTCAAACAGTTCAAATAGTTCACATAGATCAAATAGTTCCAATGGTTCAAACATTTCAAATAGTTCACATAGTTTAATAGCTCCAGTGGTTCAATAGTTCAAATCGTTCACATAGTTCAGATAGTTCCAGTGGTTCAAATAGTTCAATATAAACCATAGCATTCGTTTTAGGAAACTCGAAATCGTTTAGCACATATGAATCACCCCAAAACAATTGAAAACGGTAAAAGATGGGAACTATGTACTCACTTGAGATTGCAAGGTATCCTCGACTAAGTGAACTAACAAGCTCGGGCAATCAAGGAATCAAATGGCACCTAGTATCAGATCACTATGTTAATAAATCGACACCTTAATCGGGAGATTGGGTAGAATGAGGTCTCGTAAACCAAATGAGTATTGGAATTCATATGATATGGTTTAACAAAACCTATATTCTAAATCAGAACCTATCCTAAGTGCTTACAACCTGTTACGACCCATTAAGGTAGTCTACGCTACTTTAACGCGTCGTTCGCGCGAAAGCGTGTTCGAGACGACTAACTAGTCCTATGACAAGTATTATATGCCCTAACATGTTTAAATATGTTGCATAATCCATTTAAGTGACAAAATATAAGTTACATATGCTTAAAATCAAATTATGCATGAAAATGGCATTTTGGTCATTTACCTAAGGCATATAAACTACCTATCATACAACTAATTATACTAAGTGACCATAAGGTATAACCTTGGAAGGTTATTCCCTATACAATTATGGTCACAATATATGCTTGGTCGAATCCTAACGATCGACCAAATGGGTTGGGTTCGAAAGTCTAAGCGGTTGTCAAGACCGCTTGACTTTCGTCCCTAAACAAGCACTAGACTAAAAGTAACGAGTTAAACATGTTATAACATGTTTAACTAGGTTAGAAAACAGGTTTGATATCAAAACAAAGTGTTTTGATACCCGAAAATAGCTTCGATGCAAAATACGCAAAAACACGCATTTTAATCGAAATTTTGACTCGTCACTTCGACTAATCGACGTGGTAATCAGTAGGTATAGTCACAAGGGACTATAACCATCGTGATTACGCTCACGTTGCAAAGTTCGAACAAACTTTGTGTTGACCAATTCATGGTCAAAGCAGAAAGTCAAACAATGTTTGACTTTCACGCTTGAAAAGCATAAACAAGCATGAAAGAAGCTTATAAAAGGTCCAAGCAAGGAAGAATTGATCTAAAATACTCAGGTATGAAGCCTTAGCTTCAACTTAGAGCAGATTTGATCAATTTGTGTGAAGAATGAATGAGAAACCCACTTCTATTTATAGTAAGTTTGGATCAAGGAGATCATTCCAAGTATTAGGAAGTTTAATCCTGACCCTACGCTTGTGGAACATGGTTTCTAATACAATGGGATGCTCTAAAACAAGTCCAGAGTATTGAAAAATTGCATAAAAGACCCTGAAGTTCAAGCTGGTTGCTGAAAACAAACTTTCTGTCAAAAGTAGGCCATCGCGTGCCGCCACGGGTACCCCCCCCCCTTTGCTGTGGCGTGACGCCACACCCTACCTAAGCAAGAAAGTTTCGAAACTTGGCAAGAATGGTCCTTGCAGCATGTTTAAGCCATTTTCGACGCGTTTAAACCCCGTTAACCCATTTTCAAGGCTCTATAAGGATGTTAAAGCATAGGGGACTTGAAATATGCTTGAAATTATCTCGGATGTCGGTTTGTTTGGTCGTATGGTTGCGTTATTCTGTTAATTACGACGAAACTCGAACGGACGCGAAAACGATCCAAATTACACGATGAATGGTATTTTTGCATTCCAATCACTAAAATAAAATATTTTAATGATTAAAAAAAATTTTGGATGTCCGGATATGTTCAGAACGTAAGATATGCGCGAAAATGCAAACTTTTGCACTTTTTGACACTTTTAGTCCCTATTGATCAAATAAGTTTATTTTCGCATACCCAACCCCTCAAAGCCTATTTCTGTGACAACTGGCACAAAACCGGTAATTTCCGTACACTTTAATTATTATTTAATGACTGCTATTATGTGCTTAAACGTCAACATTGTCAGATTACATACTATAAAAGTGAATTCATACACGTTTAATACTACAAAATAATGCTTGGTGCATTACCGAGAGCGTTGCGTCAGAAATACTAGTAAACTCACCGGTAAGACACATTGTGTCAACAGAACTGCAGAAAGCAGTCAGACATTAGAACTGAGACCTAGGTGTAGGTCCAACGTCAAAAATACATTAAAACCCAAGATTACATACAAGGGTTAACATATAGACGCTCCGAAAGCTAAAATACGCACTAAAAAGCACCCGAAACGCACGTTAAGTGCAGAATTTTATTAAATTCAGCTATGACCAGTTTTTAAACAAATAAATGTCATACAGAATTTATGTTTTATGGTCCAGAATATTTCCCTAAGTGTTGGGAATTAAAAGGGTTACAAAAGGACACCTTACGGAACAATTAAACAAATTAACGGAACAGTATCCGACCGAACAACCGGACATTACCTGGGACACCAAATTTTTGCCAAACATATTAATTATTTATTTCTTGGCTAGTCGTGATCCCCGTTTGCCATAACACCCACTAAAATCAAATAAATAACACATGTGAAAGTTATAATTGAGATCTAACTTATGGTTGCCATTTAGTTGAAATGTTACACCCAACCCCCCTCCCCATGACTGAAAATCAGCCCCTCATGGACCCACCATATCACCACACATGCTTCATATATCTTGGGTAGATTATATTGTAGATCTTGCTTGTAAATATGGCCAAATTATATGTAAGAGATCTACAATAAGCATGGCACAATATCACCACCATCATTCTCATATCTTCACTCTCTCTCCTCACTCTCTCTCTCCCTCACGGCTGCCCCAAAAACCGAAATCACCACCACCACTTTCAACATTCATCTCCTCCATTTTCATGTCCATTCAAAGCTTACAAGGTGATCCATGGAAGTTGCAAGTTGAAGGGTTCTAAGGAGCTTTGTTTCAAGTCTTTTTCATCATCTTTTACTCATCATTTCACACAAGAATCATCCCTAGCTATAAGCTAGTAGTAAGTCCTTTGTTACACTCTTGATAATCTTGTTTCATCTCGTTTCATTAATCAAAAAGGTGTAGTATGTTTTAAATCACTAATGTGACAAGAACTAGTAGATGAACATAAAAGTTTATATGAAATTTGCATATAAAAAGTTTACTTATGATTGATACATAAAGATGAAAACTTGATGGTTTAGGGTTGGTTAATACATATATGATGTTTGATCGTCGAACTTTTGATAAACCCGTCGTTCGGACACATGTTAATACGATTTAGTAACATTTAAACCACAAAATAACATGCTGATGTACTTATTCGGCCGACTTCAACAGGCTGTAAACAGACTTTAATAAATCGAAAAAAGGAATTTCTGAAGTCTAAATTGTGTATTTTCGAAAAACGAAGAAAATGGCGCTGGAATCGTATTTTTTTGAGGTCGTTTACTATTTTAAAAGTCTGTTTTCGTGACAGCAGCTAAGGCTGATTTTTACTGCAGTAAAATGGGCTGTACGTTTTCGGTCACAACTTAAAACCTGAATTGAACCAGCCCCTAAAATTCATACCATAGATGGTCACTGATGTACTTGTGACCCTCGAACTGGAATTTTGTCAAACGGACTTACGAGGAATTTTAAACGAATTATTCCGTAGACTGTGATCAGAATGTAACAAATCTGATTACAGTTCGGTAAACGATTTTCTATAAATTACTGATAATGAACTGGACCCCGATATTTTTACACAATAATTTGTGGGTCGATTAAGACCTTCCGCAAAAATTTGGGAATTTTTGGAATAAGTTAAGTATTTTATTTACTCGTCCGAAAACAGTCCAGTTTTTCACATATTGAAACTGAAACGACAAGGATAGTATTTTGCGTATTAAAACGTAAGGGTTGATTGTTGATGATCATGGTTTGATTTCAAAAAGAAAATGATATGCTGCTTAGCATGGACACCTCCGTTTACAAAGGAGACTATGACGAAATTTTCTGAAAATCCTAACACTTAGTAAATATTTTCTAGACAAATGTTTGCTAGTGTGTTCTAAACTATGATTTTCAAATACAAACCTCGCCATAATTTTTGTAACAAAAATACACATACAACGTACAAGATACATAACTCGGGTGCAAAGTGCAAAATACAAGAAACTTATATTTATTTTTGGAGAAAATAATATAAGTAAGATACTTAGTTAAAAATATAAATTATTTTTAACACAAGAATACATATACCAAAGACAGTGACTTGTACTTGTGCGATACAAGTCTAGTGACTAACGATAATAAAATACGTTTAGGTCACGACGCTATATAAGCAAATCCGGTGAAGTTTACGACGCAAGGAACGCAAAGTTGTGAGTTCATGCTCACCCTTTTCTCTTAACTGTTTTCAGTTTTATAACTTCGGGGGTGAAATACATGTTACTTGATATAATAAACGAGAATTGATACTTGATGTAATAAACGAGAATTGATACTTGGTATCATAAACGAGAAATAGTGTCACGAATAGGGTACCATAAGCACCATTAATCGTGTACATACTAAGACCGCAGAACAGAAGGTTAGATCTAACGGGTACTCGGGCAGCCCCACTCTTGGTAACCACTAGAGCCGAGTAGTGTTTTTGTGTCTCAGTCGTGAATCGACTACTAGAAAAATGCCTATGGTTTGGTGACTTCCTATGTCGTGTCACATGTTAATGGCCTTGCAACCCATTAACTAAACAAGAATACTTTATTTGGTTTATACCACAAGAATACTTTATTTACACAAGAATACGCTATTTGCTTTATACCACAAGAATACTTTATTTTCACAAGATACTTGTCATGTTTTCATACAAAGTATACAAACGTGTTCAACACAAATCTGCATGAATTCACACCAACTTTATGTTGACGTTTTTCCAAAAACTCACATGTATTTCAGGTAACTAGGATGGATGTGCGCGCGGTTTTACTCATGCTCTTGGATGTCGCTTTTGTTATCTTTGAATAAAAGTTGTAAACTTATCAGACAACATGCTGTCTTATGATGTAAACACCTAAACTATGATTCCAGTTATGTAATGTTTGGCATTTTGAAACTAATTTATGAGCATGTAGTATGTTTACCTTTCGTATGCAATGAGAACCTTTCATGATCACACCTCGTGCTTCCGCCGCAGAAAGGGGTGTGACAGATTGGTATCAGAGCTGCGATTGTAGTGAACCAGGATTCATTCTCGAGTCTAGTCTACAATCTCTAGGATCCTTTCACGAAAACAATTTTCAAAAAGTTTTCATTGCATAAAACGTCCCGCGACATCCACTACCTGAAACTAGTTACAAGAGTCTAGAAAAGACAATACGAGACTTAAGGTGCACAAGAGTAGCATTTGTCTCTAACTGAGAAATTACTTGCAATTATGTGTGATAATTAGCATATACTAGAAGTAGAATGTCACAAGTATATGTGACTTTACCTGAAAGCGATGGCCTATCTGAAAGGAGAAAAACGAGGATGAAACGAACTGTGCGGACTGTGCAAAGAGTTACGTAATTATGGATGCATACATAATTATGGAATTTGGTGCACAGAAACCACAGCAAGTTTTGTCACGTGTAGATTCCCTCAGTGCAAGCCTACTAAATACTCTGCTAGAGTAATAATTGTTTGATGTCACTTATGTGGTATATACCTGTGAATATATATACTACTACTGTCTAGTATGATGATATCAAACAAATATCTAACCCTGTTGGGTTGTGTTCTCAGAACATGGCACCCAGAAGAGCTGTGAACGCTCGTGACCAACCTCCTCCTCCCCCACTGCCAAGAATTGCCGAAGAGCTGGAAGCTCTACTGGAAGAAAGGATCTCCGCTGCTATCGCCCATTACGGGGCGAACCGTACTCAAGACAGTGCAGGACCAAGCAATGCTAGATGTAACGGACATGGAGATTCGTCTGGAGGAAACACAGCTCAAGGCTGCACCTTCAAGCAGTTTCTCGACTGCAAACCACTGAACTACGATGGCACCGGAGGAGCAGTGGCGTTTGTACGCTGGACGGAGAAGACTGAGTCCACTATCCGCATGAGCAAGTGTACTGCGGATCAACAAGTTACTTTTGCTACTAGGTTGTTTGTCGACGAAGCTCTGACTTGGTGGAACTTGCAAGTCCAAACTATGGGTGATGATGCCGCGTATGGCATGTCTTGGGATGAGTTGAAGGAGAAAATGAGAGAAAAGTATTGCTCTCGTGCCGAACTCCAAAGATTGGAGACTGAGTTTTGGCACTTGACCATGGTAGGTGCTGACATCACTAATTACACTCGAAGGTTTCACGATCTGTCTAGAGTGCTTCCCTTCATGGTGACTCCTGAATTTAAGCGTGTGGAACGCTACATTTGGGGACTGGCCCCAGAGTTCCGCGGCATGGTAACTTCGGCCAAACCTCAAACAATCACCGAGGCTGTAACTCTGGCTGCCAACCTTACTAAAGATTGTGTTCTTAGGAAGAGGTCATCACTAAACTCAACTGAAAGGACCAAGTCGCATGCTAGGTCGTCTGGTGACAAGAAGAGGAAGCATTCAAATCTGAATCAAGCAACTCGCAACAACAACAAGGGTTTCAACAACAAGAAGTGCGACCCTGAACCGCCTCAGGAGGCGAAAACTCCTGCAGACATGATTGACGCTCCTACCAAAAGGTACCTGGGCACTATGCCCTTCTGCAACCAGTGCAAGCGTCATCACGGAGGAGTTTGTCGCATTCCAAAATGCGACAAGTGTGGAAAACTGGGTCACCATACTGAGGACTGTTGGGGAAAAGGAAAGAACGGGAATGGAAACCGCCACGGTGCTGGAACTGGAAACAACGGTGGAAATGGAAATGGCAATGGTAACCGGAATGGCAATGGAGCCGAGCAAAACCAAGAATGCTTTGGTTGTGGAAGCACGGATCATTTCAAGAAAAATTGCCCAAGGAGAAACAACGTTCAGACTCGAGCGTTTGTGATTGGAGCAAAGAACGCACGCGAGGACCCTGATATGGTCACCGGTACGTTTCTCATTAACAATCACTTTGCATCCATATTATTTGATACTGGTGCCGATTATAACTTCATGTCTGTGGAATTTAAACGTATGCTTGGAATAGGATCTAGTAGATTAGAAATTCCTTATTCCATAGAATTAGCCAATGGTAAACTTGTTAAGTCGGGCGAAGTTGTTAGAGGTTGCACATTGGAACTTGGTGAGCGAAGATTTAGCATCGACCTTTTACCTATTCAATTGGGTAGCTTCGATGTAGTGGTTGGAATGGACTGGTTATCCAAGAACAAAGCTGAAGTTATTTGTCACAAGAAAATCATTCGCATCCCTTTAGCGAATGATGAAACTCTCATTGTGCACGGAGAAAAATGAGACGCGCCTCTACGAATCATCAGTTGTATGAAGGCACAAAAGTGCTTAAGGAAAGGATGTGTTGCTTTCCTAGCGCATGTTGTAGACAAGAAGGCTGAGGAGCCGAAACTCGAAGACATTCCTGTGGTGAAGGAATTCTCTGATGTTTTTCCCAAAGATCTGCCAGGACTACCTCCGCAACGACAAGTCGAATTCCATATAGACTTGGTTCCAGGAGCTGCTCCTGTAGCCAAGGCTCCCTATCGGCTTGCACCTTCCGAAATGCAAGAATTATCCACACAACTCCAGGAATTGTTGGATAAAGGATTCATAAGGCCAAGCTTCTCACCCTGGGGAGCTCCAGTATTGTTCGTGAAGAAAAAGGATGGAACTCTGCGGATGTGTATCGACTATAGAGAACTGAACAAGCTCACAATCAAGAATCGGTATCCATTACCAAGGATTGATGACTTATTTGATCAGTTGCAAGGATCAAGCTACTATTCCAAGATCGATCTTCGATCTGGATACCATCAATTGAGAGTACAAGAGGAAAACGTACCAGAGACTGCATTCAGAACACGCTATGGGCACTACGAGTTTCTTGTGATGCCATTTGGACTGACGAACGCACCAGCGGTCTTTATGGATCTGATGAACCGCGTTTGCAAACCATATCTCGATAAATTCGTGATTGTATTTATCGATGATATCCTGATTTACTCGCAAACAAAAGAAGAACACGAACAACACCTCAGGACCATTCTGGAACTACTGAAGAAGGAGAAACTTTATGCAAAGTTCTCAAAATGCGAATTTTGGATTCGCGAAGTACAATTTCTTGGTCACGTTGTGAATGAGAAGGACATTCATGTAGACCCATCCAAGATAGAAGCCATAAAGAATTGGGTAGCTCCCAAAACCCCAACTGAAGTTCGTCAATTTTTGGGCTTAGCAGGCTATTATCGGCGATTCATTGAGAATTTCTCAAAGATAGCTCAACCGCTAACGACCCTTACACAGAAAGACAAGAAATACGACTGGGGTGATAAACAAGAAGAAGCCTTCCAACTACTTAAGAATAAGCTATGCGATGCACCAATACTATCATTACCCGAAGGCACTGAAGACTTCGTGGTATACTGTGACGCTTCACGACAAGGCTTGGATTGCGTACTCATGCAACGCCAGAAAGTCATCGCTTACGCTTCAAGACAATTGAAGGTTCATGAAAGAAACTATACCACTCACGACTTGGAACTAGGTGCGGTGGTATTCGCCTTGAAGATTTGGCGACATTATTTATATGGTACTCGATGTACAATCTTCACAGATCACAAAAGCCTACAACACATATTTGATCAGAAAGAATTGAATATGCGCCAGCGGCGATGGGTCGAGCTGCTAAATGATTACGACTATGAGATTAAGTACCATCCTGGAAAGGCAAACGTTGTAGCAGACGCGCTAAGTCGAAAAGAAAGGGTTAAGACCCTAAGGGTTCGAGCATTGGAAATGATTATTCGAACGAACCTCACTACGCGCATTCGTGACGCACAACAAGAAGCTCTCAAGGAAGAAAATCGTAAAGCTGAATACCTTCGGGGTATGTTGAAATACATGGCGCCAAACGAAGAGGGAGCCTTATACTTCAAGAAGCGTATTTGGGTTCCACTCTATGGTGGCATACGAGAAGTCATTCTTGATGAAGCGCACAAATCGAGATACTCGATCCATCCAGGATCGGACAAAATGTATCAAGACTTAAAGGAATATTACTGGTGGCCGAGACTTAAAAGCAATGTTGTTGTTTATGTTGGAAAGTGCCTAACCTGTGCCAAGGTTAAGGCAGAATATCAGAAACCGTCCGGCCTACTACAACAACCAGAGATTCCCGTGTGGAAGTAGGAACAAATCTCTATGGACTTCATAACGAAATTACCCAGGACCCCGAGAGGGCACGATATGATATGGGTAATAGTTGATCGATTAACGAAATCTGCGCATTTCCTACCGATCCGAGAGAAGGATAGCACTGGAAAGCTTGCGGAGATATACTTAAGAGAAATTGTGGCACGACATGGAGTGCCAATCTCAATCATTTCAGACAGAGATGGACGCTTTGTCTCAAGAATCTGGCAATCATTTCAGGAAGCCTTTGGATCTCAGTTAGATCAGAGCACGACATTCCATCCACAAACAGACGGCCAGAGCGAACGGACTATACAAACGTTAGAAGATATGCTTCGCGCATGTGTCATGGATCTAGGCGGCAGCTGGGATACTCATCTACCTTTAGTTGAGTTTTCCTACAATAACAGTTATCATACGAGTAAAAAAGCCGCACCGTTCGAAGCTCTGTATGGCCGCAAGTGCCGATCGCCGTTATGTTGGGCAGACGCAGGAGATAAACGTATGGTTGGTCCTGAACTTGTACAAGAGACAACCGACAAGATTACGCAAATCCGAGAGCGCATTAAGGTGGCTCGGGATTGACAAAAGAGCTACGCTGATTTAGATCGAAAGCCATTAGATTTCGAGGTGGGAGACAAAGTGTTGTTAAAAGTCTCACCTTGGAAGGGCGTAGTAAGATTTGGAAAGCGTGGAAAGCTGAATCCACGATACATCGGACCATTCAGGATTTTGCAGAGAATTGGTACCGAGGCATACAAGTTGGAGTTACCGGAAGAACTTAATGGAGTACATGATACGTTTCATGTATCCAACCTCAAGAAGAGTCCAACACAAGAAGACGTGATCATCCCTGTGGATGAAATACATATTGATGACGCCCTCCGATTCACAGAACAACCCGTTGAGGTTACCGACTGGAAAGTTAACAAGACCAGGAGGAGCACTGTTAAACTTGTCAAAGTACGTTGGAACTCTAAGCACGGACCCGAGTACACATGGGAACGTGAAGACCAGTTCAAAGAAAAGTATCCCCACCTGTTCAAGAAGACTCCTGCGAGGGTTAGCTCAGCCTGAATTTCGGGACGAAATTCTTTTAACGGGGGGAGACTGTGACAACTGGCACAAAACTGGTAATTTCCGTACACTTTAATTATTATTTAATGACTGCTATTATGTGCTTAAAGGTCAACATTGTCAGATTACATACTATAAAAGTGAATTCATACACGTTTAATACTACAAAATAATGCTTGGTGCATTACCGAGAGCGTTGCGTCAGAAATACTAGTAAACTCACCGGTAAGACACATTGTGTCAACAGAACTGCAGAAAGCAGTCAGACATTAGAACTGAGACCTAGGTGTAGGTCCAACGTAAAAAATACATTAAAACCCAAGAGTACATACAAGGGTTAACATATAGACGCTCCGAAAGCTAAAATACGCACTAAAAAGCACCCGAAACGCACGTTAAGTGCAGAATTTTATTAAATTTAGCTATGACCAGTTTTTAAACAAATAAATGTCATACAGAATTTATGTTTTATGGTCCAGAATATTTCCCTAAGTGTTGGGAATTAAAAGGGTTACAAAAGGACACCTTACGGAACAATTAAACAAATTAACGGAACAGTATCCGACCGAACAACCGGACATTACCCGGGACACCAAATTTTTGCCAAACATATTAATTATTTATTTCTTGGCTAGTCCTGATCCCCGTTTGCCATAACACCCACTAAAATCAAATAAATAACACATGTGAAAGTTATAATTGAGATCTAACTTATGGTTGCCATTTAGTTGAAATGTTACACCCAACCCCCCTCCCCATGACCGAAAATCAGCCCCTCATGGACCCACCATATCACCACACATGCTTCATATATCTTGGGTAGATTATATTGTACATCTTGCTTGTAAATATGGCCAAATTATGTGTAAGAGATCTATATTAAGCATGGCACAATATCACCACCATCATTCTCATATCTTCACTCTCTCTCCTCACTCTCTCTCTCCCTCACGGCTGCCCCAAAAACCGAAATCACCACCACCACTTTCAACATTCATCTCTTCCATTTTCATGTCCATTCAAAGCTTACAAGGTGATCCATGGAAGTTGCAAATTGAAGGGTTCTAAGGAGCTTTGTTTCAAGTCTTTTTCATCATCTTTTACTCATCATTTCACACAAGAATCATCCCTAGCTATAAGCTAGTAGTAAGTCCTTTGTTACACTCTTGATAATCTTGTTTCATCTCGTTTCATTAATCAAAAAGGTGTAGTATGTTTTAAATCACTAATGTGACAAGAACTAGTAGATGAACATAAAAGTTTATATGAAATTTGCATATAAAAAGTTTACTTATGATTGATACATAAAGATGAAAACTTGATGGTTTAGGGTTGGTTAATACATATATGATGTTTGATCGTCGAACTTTTGATAAACCCGTCGTTCGGACACATGTTAATACGATTTAGTAACATTTAAACCACAAAATAACATGCTGATGTACTTATTCGGCCGACTTCAACAGGTTGTAAACAGACTTTAATAAATCGAAAAACGGAATTTCTGAAGTCTAAATTGTGTATTTTCGAAAAACGAAGAAAATGGCGCTGGAATCGTATTTTTTTGAGGTCGTTTACTATTTTAAAAGTCTGTTTTCGTGACAGCAGCTAAGGCTGATTTTTACTGCAGTAAAATGGGCTGTACGTTTTCGGTCACAACTTAAAACCTGAATTGAACCAACCCCTAAAATTCATACCATAGATGGTCACTGATGTACTTGTGACCCTCGAACTGGAATTTTGTCAAACGGACTTACGAGGAATTTTAAACGAATTATTCCGTAGACTGTGATCAGAATGTAACAAATCTGATTACAGTTCGGTAAACGATTTTCTATAAATTACTGATAATGAACTGGACCCCGATATTTTTACACAATAATTTGTGGGTCGATTTAGACCTTCCGCAAAAATTTGGGAATTTTTGGAATAAGTTAAGTATTTTATTTACTCGTCCGAAAACAGTCCAGTTTTTCACATATTGAAACTGAAACGACAAGGATAGTATTTTGCGTATTAAAACGTAAGGGTTGATTGTTGATGATCATGGTTTGATTTCAAAAAGAAAATGATATGCTGCTTAGCATGGACACCTCCGTTTACAAAGGAGACTATGACGAAATTTTCTGAAAATCCTAACACTTAGTAAATATTTTCTAGACAAATGTTTGCTAGTGTGTTCTAAACTATGATTTTCAAATACAAACCTCGCCATAATTTTTGTAACAAAAATACACATACAACGTACAAGATACATAACTCGGGTGCAAAGTGCAAAATACAAGAAACTTATATTTATTTTTGGAGAAAATAATATAAGTAAGATACTTAGTTAAAAATATAAATTTTTTTTAACACAAGAATACATATACCAAAGACAGTGACTTGTACTTGTGCGATACAAGTCTAGTGACTAATGATAATAAAATACGTTTAGGTCACGACGCTATATAAGCAAATCCGGTGAAGTTTACGATGCAAGGAACGCAAAGTTGTGAGTTCATGCTCCCCCTTTTCTCTTAACTGTTTTCAGTTTTATAACTTCGGGGGTGAAATACATGTTACTTGATATAATAAACGAGAATTGATACTTGATGTAATAAACGAGAATTGATACTTGGTATCATAAACGAGAAATAGTGTCAAGAATAAGGTACCATAAGCACCATTAATCGTGTACATACTAAGACCGCAGAACAGAAGGTTAGATCTAACGGGTACTCGGGCAGCCCCACTCTTGGTAACCACTAGAGCCGAGTAGTGTTTTTGTGTCTCAGTCGTGAATCGACTACAAGAAAAATGCCTATGGTTTGGTGACTTCCTATGTCGTGTCACATGTTAATGGCCTTGGAACCCATTAACTAAACAAGAATACTTTATTTGGTTTATACCACAAGAATACTTTATTTACACAAGAATACGCTATTTGCTTTATACCACAAGAATACTTTATTTTCACAAGATACTTGTCATGTTTTCATACGAAGTATACAAACGTGTTCAACACAAATCTGCATGAATTCACACCAACTTTATGTTGACGTTTTTCCAAAAACTCACATGTATTTCAGGTAACTAGGATGGATGTGCGTGCGGTTTTACTCATGCTCTTGGATGTCGCTTTTGTTATCTTTGAATAAAAGTTGTAAACTTATCAGACAAAATGTTGTCTTATGATGTAAACACCTAAACTATGATTCCAGTTATGTAATGTTTGGCATTTTGAAACTAATTTATGAGCATGTAGTATGTTTACCTTTCGTATGCAATGAGAACCTTTCATGATCACACCTCGTGCTTCCGCCGCAGAAAGGGGTGTGACAGATTGGTATCAGAGCTGCGATTGTAGTGAACCAGGATTCCTTCTCGAGTCTAGTCTACAATCTCTAGGATCCTTTCACGAAAACAATTTTCAAAAAGTTTTCATTGCATAAAACGTCCCGCGACATCCACTACCTGAAACTAGTTACAAGAGTCTAGAAAAGACACTACGAGACTTAAGGTGCACAAGAGTAGCACTTGTCTCTAACTGAGAAATTACTTGCAATTATGTGTGATAATTAGCATATACTAGAAGTAGAATGTCACAAGTATATGTGACTTTACCTGAAAGCGATGGCCTATCTGAAAGGAGAAAAACGAGGATGAAACGAACTGTGCGGACTGTGCAAAGAGTTACGTAATTATGGATGCACACATAATTATGGAATTTGGTGCACAGAAACCACAGCAAGTTTTGTCACGTGTAGATTCCCTCAGTGCAAGCGTACTAAATACTCTGCTAGAGTAATAATTGTTTGATGTCACTTATGTGGTATATACCTGTGAATATATATACTACTACTGTCTAGTATGACGATATCAAAAAATATCTAACCCTGTTGGGTTGTGTTCTCAGAACATGGCACCCAGAAGAGCTGTGAACGCTCGTGACCAACCTCCTCCTCCCCCACTGCCAAGAATTGCCGAAGAGCTGGAAGCTCTACTGGAAGAAAGGATATCCGCTGCTATCGCCCATTACGAGGCGAACCGTACTCAAGACAGTGCAGGACCAAGCAATGCTAGACGTAACGGACATGGAGATTCGTCTGGAGGAAACACAGCTCAAGGCTGCACCTTCAAGCAGTTTCTCGACTGCAAACCACTGAACTACGATGGCACCGGAGGAGCAGTGGCGTTTGTACGCTGGACGGAGAAGACTGAGTCCACTATCCGTATGAGCAAGTGTACTGCGGATCAACAAGTTACTTTTGCTACTAGGTTGTTTGTCGATGAAGCTCTGACTTGGTGGAACTTGCAAGTCCAAACTATGGGTGATGATGCCGCGTATAGCATGTCTTGGGATGAGTTGAAGGAGAAAATGAGAGAGAAGTATTGCTCTCATGCCGAACTCCAAAGATTGGAGACTGAGTTTTGGCACTTGACAATGGTAGGTGCTGACATCACTAATTACACTCGAAGGTTTCACGATCTGTCTAGAGTGCTTCCCTTCATGGTGACTCCTGAATTTAAGCGTGTGGAACGCTACATTTGGGGACTGGCCCCAGAGTTCCGCGGCATGGTAACTTCGGCCAAACCTCAAACAATCACCGAGGCTGTAACTCTGGCTGCCAACCTTACTAAAGATTGTGTTCTTAGGAAGAGGTCATCACTAAACTCAACTGAAAGGACCAAGTCGCATGCTAGGTCGTCTGGTGACAAGAAGAGGAAGCATTCAAATCTGAATCAAGCAACTCGCAACAACAACAAGGGTTTCAACAACAAGAAGTGCGACCCTGAACCGCCTCAGGAGGCGAAAACTCCTGCAGACATGATTGACGCTCCTACCAAAAGGTACCTGGGCACTATGCCCTTCTGCAACCAGTGCAAGCGTCATCACGGAGGAGTTTGTCGCATTCCAAAATGCGACAAGTGTGGAAAACTGGGTCACCATACTGAGGACTATTGGGGAAAAGGAAAGAACGGGAATGGAAACCGCCACGGTGCTGGAACTGGAAACAACGGTGGAAATGGAAATGGCAATGGTAACCGGAATGGCAATGGAGCCGAGCAAAACCAAGAATGCTTTGGTTGTGGAAGCACGGATCATTTCAAGAAAAATTGCCCAAGGAGAAACAACGTTCAGACTCGAGCGTTTGTGATTGGAGCAAAGAACGCACGCGAGGACCCTGATATGGTCACCGGTACGTTTCTCATTAACAATCACTTTGCATCCATATTATTTGATACTGGTGCCGATTATAACTTCATGTCTGTGGAATTTAAACGTATCCTTGGAATAGGATCTAATAGATTAGAAATTCCTTATTCCATAGAATTAGCCAATGGTAAACTTGTTAAGTCGGGCGAAGTTGTTAGAGGTTGCACATTGGAACTTGGTGAGCGAAGATTTAGCATCGACCTTTTACCTATTCAATTGGGTAGCATCGATGTAGTGGTTGGAATGGACTGGTTATCCAAGAACAAAGCTGAAGTTATTTGTCACGAGAAAATCATTCGCATCCCTTTAGCGAATGATGAAACTCTCATTGTGCACGGAGAAAAACGAGACGCGCCTCTACGAATCATCAGTTGTATGAAGGCACAAAAGTGCTTAAGGAAAGGATGTGTTGCTTTCCTAGCGCATGTTGTAGACAAGAAGGCTGAGGAGCCGAAACTCGAAGACATTCCTGTGGTGAAGGAATTCTCAGATGTTTTTCCCGAAGATCTGCCAGGACTACCTCCGCAACGACAAGTCGAATTCCATATAGACTTGGTTCCAGGAGCTGCTCCTGTAGCCAAGGCTCCCTATCGGCTTGCACCTTCCGAAATGCAAGAATTATCCACACAACTCCAGGAATTGTTGGATAAAGGATTCATAAGGCCAAGCTTCTCACCCTGGGGAGCTCCAGTATTGTTCGTGAAGAAAAAGGATGGAACTCTGCGGATGTGTATCGACTATAGAGAACTGAACAAGCTCACAATCAAGAATCGGTATCCATTACCGAGGATTGATGACTTATTTGATCAGTTGCAAGGATCAAGCTACTATTCCAAGATCGATCTTCGATCTGGATACCATCAATTGAGAGTACAAGAGGAAAACGTACCAGAGACTGCATTCAGAACACGCTATGGGCACTACGAGTTTCTTGTGATGCCATTTGGACTGACGAACGCACCAACGGTCTTTATGGATCTGATGAACCGCGTTTGCAAACCATATCTCGATAAATTCGTGATTGTATTTATCGATGATATCCTGATTTACTCGCAAACAAAAGAAGAACACGAATAACACCTCAGGACCATTCTGGAACTACTGAAGAAGGAGAAACTTTATGCAAAGTTCTCAAAATGCGAATTTTGGATTCGCGAAGTACAATTTCTTGGTCACGTTGTGAATGAGAAGGGCATTCATGTAGACCCATCCAAGATAGAAGCCATAAAGAATTGGTAAGCTCCCAAAACCCCAATTGAAGTTCGTCAATTTTTGGGCTTAGCAGGCTATTATCGACGATTCATTGAGAATTTCTCAAAGATAGCTCAACCGCTAACGACCCTTACACAGAAAGACAAGAAATACGACTGGGGTGACAAACAGGAAGAAGCCTTCCAACTACTTAAGAATAAGCTATGCGATGCACCAATACTATCATTACCCGAAGGCACTGAAGACTTCGTGGTATACTGTGACGCTTCACGACAAGGCTTGGGTTGCGTACTCATGCAACGCCAGAAAGTCATCGCTTACGCTTCAAGACAATTGAAGGTTCATGAAAGAAACTATACCACTCATGACTTGGAACTAGGTGCGGTGGTATTCGCCTTGAAGATTTGGCGACATTATTTATATGGTACTCGATGTACAATCTTCACAGATCACAAAAGCCTACAACACATATTTGATCAGAAAGAATTGAATATGCGCCAGCGGCGATGGGTCGAGCTGCTAAATGATTACGACTGTGAGATTGAGTACCATCCTGGAAAGGCAAACGTTGTAGCAGACGCGCTAAGTCGAAAAGAAAGGGTTAAGACCCTAAGGGTTCGAGCATTGGAAATGATTATTCGAACGAACCTCACTACGCGCATTCGTGACGCACAACAAGAAGCTCTCAAGGAAGAAAATCGTAAAGCTGAATACCTTCGGGGTATGTTGAAATACATGGCGCCAAATGAAGAGGGAGCCTTATACTTCAAGAAGCGTATTTGGGTTCCACTCTATGGTGGGATACGAGAAGTCATTCTTGATGAAGCGCACAAATCGAGATACTCGATCCATCCAGGATCGGAAAAAATGTATCAAGACTTAAAGGAATATTACTGGTGGCCGAGACTTAAAAGCAATGTTGTTGTTTATGTTGGAAAGTGCCTAACCTGTGCCAAGGTTAAGGCAGAATATCAGAAACCGTCCGGCCTACTACAACAACCAGAGATTCCCGTGTGGAAGTGGGAACAAATCTCGATGGACTTCATAACGAAATTACCCAGGACCCCGAGAGGGCACGATATGATATGGGTAATAGTTGATCGATTAACGAAATCTGCGCATTTCCTACCGATCTGAGAGAAGGATAGCACTGGAAAGCTTGCGGAGATATACTTAAGAGAAATTGTGGCACGACATGGAGTGCCAATCTCAATCATTTCAGACAGAGATGGACGCTTTGTCTCAAGAATCTGGCAATCATTTCAGGAAGCCTTTGGATCTCAGTTAGATCTGAGCACGGCATTCCATCCGCAAACAGACGGCCAGAGCGAACGGACTATACAAACGTTAGAAGATATGGTTCGCGCATGTGTCATGGATCTAGGCGGCAGCTGGGATACTCATCTACCTTTAGTTGAGTTTTCCTACAATAACAGTTATCATACGAGTATAAAAGCCGCACCGTTCGAAGCTCTGTATGGCCGCAAGTGCCGATCGCCGTTATGTTGGGCAGACGCAGGAGATAAACGTATGGTTGGTCCTGAACTTGTACAAGAGACAACCGACAAGATTACGCAAATCCGAGAGCGCATTAAGGCGGCTCGGGATTGACAAAAGAGCTACGCTGATTTAGATCAAAAGCCATTAGATTTCGAGGTGGGAGACAAAGTGTTGTTAAAAGTCTCACCTTGGAAGGGCGTAGTAAGATTTGGAAAGCGTGGAAAGCTGAATCCACGATACATCGGACCATTCAGGATTTTGCAGAGAATTGGTACCGAGGCATACAAGTTGGAGTTACCGGAAGAACTTAATGGAGTACATGATACGTTTCATGTATCCAACCTCAAGAAGAGTCCAACACAAGAAGACGTGATCATCCCTGTGGATGAAATACATATTGATGACGCCCTCCGATTCACAGAACAACCCATTGAGGTTACCGACTGGAAAGTTAACAAGACGAGGAGGAGCACTGTTAAACTTGTCAAAGTACGTTGGAACTCTAAGCACGGACCCGAGTACACATGGGAACGTGAAGACCAGTTCAAAGAAAAGTATCCCCACCTGTTCAAGAAGACTCCTGCGAGGGTTAGCTCAGCATGAATTTCGGGACGAAATTCTTTTAACAGGGGGAGACTGTGACAACTGGCACAAAACCGGTAATTTCCGTACACTTTAATTATTATTTAATGACTGCTATTATGTGCTTAAACGTCAACATTGTCTGATTACATACTATAAAAGTGAATTCATACACGTTTAATACTACAAAATAATGCTTGGTGCATTACCGAGAGCGTTGCGTCAGAAATACTAGTAAACTCACCGGTAAGACACATTGTGTCAACAGAACTGCAGAAAGCAGTCAGACATTAGAACTGAGACCTAGGTATAGGTCCAACGTCAAAAATACATTAAAACCCAAGAGTAAATACAAGGGTTAACATATGGACGCTCCGAAAGCTAAAATACGCACTAAAAAGCACCCGAAAGGCATGTTAAGTGCAGAATTTTATTAAATTCAGCTATGACCAGTTTTTAAACAAATAAATGTCATACAGAATTTTTGTTTTATGGTCTAGAATATTTCCCTAAGTGTTGGGAATTAAAAGGGTTACAAAAGGACACCTTACGGAACAATTAAACAAATTAACGGAACAGTATCCGACCGAACAACCGGACATTACCCGGGACACCAAATTTTTGCCAAACATATTAATTATTTATTTCTTGGCTAGTCGTGATCCCCGTTTGCCATAACACCCACTAAAATCAAATAAATAACACATGTGAAAGTTATAATTGAGATCTAACTTATGGTTGCCATTTAGTTGAAATGTTACACCCAACCCCCCTCCCCATGACCGAAAATCAGCCCCTCATGGACCCACCATATCACCACACATGCTTCATATATCTTGGGTAGATTATATTGTACATCTTGCTTGTAAATATGGCCAAATTATGTGTAAAAGATCTATATTAAGCATGGCACAATATCACCACCATCATTCTCATATATTCACTCTCTCTCCTTACTCTCTCTCTCCCTCACGGCTGCCCCAAAAACCGAAATCACCACCACCACTTTCAACATTCATCTCTTCCATTTTCATGTCCATTCAAAGCTTACAAGGTGATCCATGGAAGTTGCAAGTTGAAGGGTTCTAAGGAGCTTTGTTTCAAGTCTTTTTCATCATCTTTTACTCATCATTTCACACAAGAATCATCCCTAGCTATAAGCTAGTAGTAAGTCCTTTGTTACACTCTTGATAATCTTGTTTCATCTCGTTTCATTAATCAAAAAGGTGTAGTATGTTTTAAATCACTAATGTGACAAGAACTAGTAGATGAACATAAAAGTTTATATGAAATTTGCATATAAAAAGTTTACTTATGATTGATACATAAAGATGAAAACTTGATGGTTTAGGGTTGGTTAATACATATATGATGTTTGATCGTCGAACTTTTGATAAACCCGTCGTTCGGACACATGTTAATACGATTTAGTAACATTTAAACCACAAAATAACATGCTGATGTACTTATTCAGCCGACTTCAACAGGCTGTAAACAGACTTTAATAAATCGAAAAACGGAATTTCTGAAGTCTAAATTGTGTATTTTCGAAAAACGAAGAAAATGGCGCTGGAATCGTATTTTTTTGAGGTCGTTTACTATTTTAAAAGTCTGTTTTCGTGACAGCAGCTAAGGCTGATTTTTACTGCAGTAAAATGGGCTGTACGTTTTCGGTCACAACTTAAAACCTGAATTGAACCAGCCCCTAAAATTCATACCATAGATGGTCACTGATGTACTTGTGACCCTCGAACTGGAATTTTGTCAAACGGACTTACGAGGAATTTTAAACGAATTATTCCGTAGACTGTGATCAGAATGTAACAAATCTGATTACAGTTCGGTAAACGATTTTTTATAAATTACTGATAATGAACTGGACCCCGATATTTTAACACAATAATTTGTGGGCCAATTAAGACGTTCCGAAAAAATTTGGGAATTTTTGGAATAAGTTAAGTATTTTATTTACTCGTCCGAAAACAGTCCAGTTTTTCACATATTGAAACTGAAACGACAAGGACAGTATTTTGCGTATTAAAACGTAAGGGTTGATTGTTGATGATCATGGTTTGATTTCAAAAAGAAAATGATATGCTGCTTAGCATGGACACCTCCGTTTACAAAGGAGACTATGGCGAAATTTTCTGAAAATCCTAACACTTAGTAAATATTTTCTAGACAAATGTTTGCTAGTGTGTTCTAAACTATGATTTTCAAATACAAACCTCGCCATAATTTTTGTAACAAAAATACACATACAACGTACAAGATACATAACTCGGGTGCAAAGTGCAAAATACAAGAAACTTATATTTATTTTTGGAGAAAATAATATAAGTAAGATACTTAGTTAAAAATATAAATTATTTTTAACACAAGAATACATATACCAAAGACAGTGACTTGTACTTGTGCGATACAAGTCTAGTGACTAACGATAATAAAATATGTTTAGGTCACGACGCTATATAAGCAAATCCGGTGAAGTTTACGACGCAAGGAACGCAAAGTTGTGAGTTCATGCTCCCCCTTTTCTCTTAACTGTTTTCAGTTTTATAACTTCGGGGGTGAAATACATGTTACTTGATATAATAAACGAGAATTGATACTTGATGTAATAAACGAGAATTGATACTTGGTATCATAAACGAGAAATAGTGTCACGAATAGGGTACCATAAGCACCATTAATCGTGTACATACTAAGACCGCAGAACAGAAGGTTAGATCTAACGGGTACTCGGGCAGCCCCACTCTTGGTAACCACTAGAGCCGAGTAGTGTTTTTGTGTCTCAGTCGTGAATCGACTACTAGAAAAATGCCTATGGTTTGGTGACTTCCTATGTCGTGTCACATGTTAATGGCCTTGCAACCCATTAACTAAACAAGAATACTTTATTTGGTTTATACCACAAGAATACTTTATTTACACAAGAATACGCTATTTGCTTTATACCACAAGAATACTTTATTTTCACAAGATACTTGTCATGTTTTCATACAAAGTATACAAACGTGTTCAACACAAATCTGCATGAATTCACACCAACTTTATGTTGACGTTTTTCCAAAAACTCACATGTATTTCAGGTAACTAGGATGGATGTGCGCGCGGTTTTACTCATGCTCTTGGATGTCGCTTTTGTTATCTTTGAATAAAAGTTGTAAACTTATCAGACAAAATGCTGTCTTATGATGTAAACACCTAAACTATGATTTCAGTTATGTAATGTTTGGCATTTTGAAACTAATTTATGAGCATGTAGTATGTTTACCTTTCGTATGCAATGAGAACCTTTCATGATCACACCTCGTGCTTCCGCCGCAGAAAGGGGTGTGACAATTTCTAAGCTATGTAAAGGATATTTAGGGTATGTTTAGCTTATGATCAAGTTCCAGAATGTTTGTTACTATACAAAACGGCATAGTTTCACAGTTTGACGCAAATTGTCCCTGCGATCGAATAAATTTGTTTTTGACACACCAAACCCTCCAGAACCTATTTCTAAGTTATGTAAAGGTTATTTAAGGTATGTTAAGCCTATGTCACTATTACAGAGTGTTTCTCGCGTTAAGCTGATTATGTTTACACATCAGATTGCGTATAACTTTTCAGAAAGCGATTTAAAGCTTGAAATCGAACAAGAATTGATATGTGAAAAAGGCTTATGTATTTATACAAATTCCAAGTATGAAACACAAGATTTCATTGGTTTTGTATTCATATGATGTTCGTAGAGGCACCGATGTCACAAAAACACCAAGGAAAACCCTAAAGTAGCAATGTGAGTAATCTCCTTTTTGTAAACCTTTTTACAAACTGTTTTTACAAAACCTTAAATAATTTACAATGTGGTTAGCAGTGATTGAGTCTTTGTAATTCTTCAATTACTGTGGTATGTTGGGGTGTTGTATGCAAAATGTGGAACACGTTACCATTGGACAATGAGATAGCCAATGTGTAATATGACCCACCAGTCAGGATTGACAATACTGAATGAGTAATTGTGTAGATGTAAACATTGTAATCGCTCTCAATACTGTTAAAGGATAAAATGCTTCCTGATTAAATTGGGATTCACTCACCAGTATTTCCCATTGACAAATGTTTTTAAAACGCGTTTCAGGTAACAAAATGTGAAAGTCAATTAGAAGCCAGCTGGAGAGCACTGAGGCTTGGAAAAATATGGCTATAAAAGTTACCTAAATAAAGACGATATTTTAAATTCAATAAATTAGGGTTTATCCCTATAAACATGTTTGTAATAGAAACTTGGGTTTTACCCATGTGTTTATTACTATAAAAATATGGTATTTTACTCTGATAAAATATTTTCTAACTACGGTCCTGATGTAAATTCCGATGCCAAATAATGATAAACAATGATACCACTTAATCTGAGTTCGCATCAGCCCGATCCCAAGAGATAGGGGCCGGAGGTTGCGACAGAGAGTGGTATCAGAGCTACAGCTACTAATTTCAGCCAAAGAAGTGTTCTGCTGACAATGAAATTGCCAATTCTGTTAGGAAATGATCAATGAGACTATGTGCATACGTGTAGATTATTATTTTGTGTTATTTGATAATTTGTTAGTTTACTGTATGAGTGACGAAGGAACTTCAGACACTTACCGTCAACTGTCCGATTCACCTAGGGACGAAGGCACCTCTTCACAGCCTACCCCCTCGGGGTATTCGGCTCATACCGAAGAAGGAATTTTCATGTTCAAGGCTCAATCTGAGGAGCCATTCCCTCCTAAGAAGAGAGGATGGTTCAGTAGAGGAGCTCGTTAACGTAGAAAGAGGATGAGAAAAATGTAACAACAGCGGGCCTTAGCAGCAGCCAATAGAGAAATGGATGCTCAAACCCAGGATATCCTCAATAGGAGACAAGCTACTTTCCACATATTAGCTACTACCGTTGCCGACCCTAATCTAGAACAACTCATAGCACCCCAGCCTTTACCACTATTTCCCACGTAACTCATGGAAGTTGAACTAAACCCAGCAGACCTGCCACAATATCCTGCTTTTGACCCAGCTGAGATTCCTAGGGTACCAGCACCCCATCCTCCAGACTATGACCCGTGGTTTGACGACCACAGAGATTACCAGCAACATTACCCAATCCCCGTAGAGGAGCCCATGCAAGACCTAGTAGGACCCTATCCTGACTTGGATCCCCTAGACCCATACTATGATAATGACCAATATATCAGGGAGATTCTAGAGAATCCTTACCCTCAGGAAGAACAGATGCCACAATACCCAGATCCCATACCAGCACCCGTACCACCCATGAGCACTAAGAATGTGCAAGAACTCCGAACCTTTGGTGAGGAGATATTAGAAGGAAGTGAGAGGATGAGACAGATAGGGGAACGACTCGTCTGGAAATATGACGAGCGTGATATTCAATTTTGGATGAACCCTATCAGTAATAATAATAAAAATAATAAATAAATATATATATGTGTGTGACTTGAAAAAAAAAATATTGTAGTATAGACCATCTTGTGGTTAGTGATGCATACTAGTATTGTATTTTAATTCCAGTTATATTTGTAATAAATATAGATGCATAATATAAAATAGAGTAAAGTCGCAATGTTCGACGATTTTGGATCAATATGCTTATTGTTTGATTGTTTACATTGGATATTGTATTATGATGTTAATACTTGGTAATTGTTTAAAATCCAGATGGTCGACGCAGTAAATCAGGAAAACCAGAATAATTAAAATCAAATAAATAACAGTGAAATTCGACACATTGTAACCCAAGGAATTAGAGATGCTATGTCAACTATTATCCAAAATGTTAGGGACGCAGAAAATAATAATAAAAGTGATAATGGGAGTAAGCGAACCCATACTGAACTTAGTCACAGTGTGCACAATGGACCCATTTTTCAAATGCCAATTCCAAAAAGAAGAAGAACCATGTCTTATGGTTGTTCTTATAAAGAATTCTGGTCATGCAAACCAATAGAATTCTCTGGCAATGAAGTTGCCATTGTAGCTCTACGCTGGATAGAAAAGACTGAGGCAGTCTTAAAAATAAGCAAGTGCGCATAAGAAGATAAGAACATGTTTGCCTCCAATTTATTTAAAAATGCATCTCTAGAATGGTGGAACACAATTCTCCAGTCTAGAGGAAGTGACAGGCTTTATAGTATGGAATGTAACGAGTTTAAGAATGTGGTGGAAAGGAAATTCTGTCCTCCCAATGAAAAGGAACAGATAGCAAATAAGTTCTTAAACCTAAGAATGACTGGAGTAGATAGTAAGGGTTACACTACTACATTCTTTGAATATGCTAGAATAGTGCCAACCCTAGCATCACCTAAACCGGTGTTAATCTCCCGTTACATTTGGGGATTAATCAGTGAAATTAGGCAAGTAGTCAAGGGAGCTAGACCACAAACCATAGAAGAAGCGGTAGAACTAGCTAATACCTTGACAGATGAACTGGTACGTACCCAAGAAGAAAACCAAAGGAAGAACCTAGCCCAGAAACTTACCCAGGAATTTCGCTATGGTAATTCCAACCGTGGGAAAAATATAGGTTCTACTTCTGCACCTTACTGCAAGTATTGCAAAAGGAAGCATTCTGGGAGATGCTATATATACTGCAATTTTTGCAAAATATCTGGACACAAGGAAGAAGACTGCAGGAAGAAACCCAACAATAAGATATGCTACAATTGTGGAGAACAAGGCCATATTAAGCCGAATTGTCCGAAATTAGCTCCAGCCACAAACAACAAGACTACTAAGAATGCTAGAGCATTTGTTCTGACTGCAGAAGAAGCCAAAATGACTCCGAACGTGATTGCCGGTACGTTTCTAGTTAATGATGTTTTTGCCAAAGTATTATTTGACTCTGGTGTGAACCAAAGTTTTATTAATACTTCATTTTGCAAACTTCTCAATCAACCATTAACTAAACTTCAACAAGAATGTCTAGTAGAAACAACCAATGGAGAATCCATTAAGATTACCGAAATCTTGCAGGGAGCAAGAACAGAATTTTTAAATCAAAAGTTTATTACAAACCTTTACCCAATGAATCTGGTGGGATTTGATATTGTAGTAGGAATGGATTGGTTAATTGCCAATAAAGCCAGTATTTTATGTGATCAAAAGTCAATACAAGTGAATTCACCAAAAGGTGAAAAGATCACAATTAAAGAAGATAAGCCAATTAGACCTATGATGCCTTCTGACATACGAACCTATGATGGAACGGGGGATCCAAAAGACCACCTTCAGATCTTCACAGGGGCAGCAAGGATAGAAAAATGGTCCAATGCTGAATATTGCTTAATGTTAATGTAAACCCTAGTAGGATCTTCTCGGATATGGTTCAATGATTTGTCAGCCCGAAGCATTCGAACCTTCGATGATCTAAGCAAGGGTTTCTTAGCTAATTTCTCACAACAAAGGAGGTATGTGAAGGATCCACTGTGATCTTCCAAATTAAACAAAAGGAGGATGAAAGCCTCAGGGATTTCATTGAGATATAAAATAGAAGGTTTGATGTATGTGGGAGTTGATGAGAAGATGAGAGTTGCAGGCTTCATGAATGCAATCACCTCTAAGTACCTCACTAGTGACTTTAACAAGTGCCTGCCCAAAACCTTGGAGGAAGCCCTTGAAAGAGCTGAGGCCCACATTAGGGGAGAAGAGGCGGTTAACATCAAGGAACAAAGAAAGAGAGGTCCTGGCTGGAGGCATAACAACCCCAGCCGAAAAAGAGGTAACTACGGTTCTTATGATAGACGCTCCCGAAGCTCAGACCACCGAAGGACTAAAGGTCGGAACCCTTCAAGCAGGGACAAGGCTGTGAACTTCACAGCCCTAACCAAAACTCCTCAAGAAATACTTGCCACTGAAGAAGTTAAACATAGCTTCCGACCGCCAAGACCCCTGCCCAAAAGCAAAAGAAATGAAAATTCTACTCAATTTTGTGAGTTCCATGAAGAAAAGGGTCATTATACCAATGATTGCTTCTAACTCAAAAAGAGAATTGAGTAAGCAGTCAAGTCTGGAGAACTTGCCCACCTTGTTAAGGGGGTAAAAGATAAAATGGGCGATGGAAAAAACAAGGAAATAAACATGGTGAATGTTGAAGGAACCCCCACCAAGCGGCAATGCTTGGAAGTTTGGGAGCTTCAGTGCTTGTGCTTCCCACCCCCACAAAAGGGGCTTCATCCAAACCCTTTGGTAGTTGAAGCTACTGTGGGAACATTGAAGATAAGTAAAGCATACATTGACATGGGTGCAGCAACAGAAATAATGTTTGAAAAATACTTCAACCAACTCAGTAACCAGGAGCGTTCAAGGCTTCAGCCAGCTGAGTCATCCATCAAAGGGATCGCTAGCATCCCCATCAAGCCTTTATTCCAACTGACACTTGACGTTTGTTTCAAGGAGGGCGAAATGGAAAGGACCAAGCCACTCACCTTTATTATAATCAACACGCCTTCCACCTACCATGTTATCATAGGAAGGCCAGGCCAGAGTGAGTTTAGCATGGCTGTCTTCGTTGGCCAAGGCATTGTCAAGTTCCCCACCAAGAATGGAATTTCAACCCTTCAACCAACCCGAGAAGCCTTCCAGGTTGAAGGAGAAAGCTCAGGAAAAAAGGAAAGTGAAGAACAAGGTTGGGCCATTAACCCTAAGTATCCCGAACAAAGGATAAGGGTAAACACCAACCTTACTCAAGAAACTCTTTCATACCTCAAGAATTTGCTGACCCACAACATGGACATCTTTGCATGGTGTCCTGATGACATGACCGGCATCCCTAGGGATATCGCCGAACATGAGCTTAAGATTCCACCAAATGTGAAGCCCATTGTTCAACAAAAAAGGAGCCTTGCCCCTGATCGAAGTGCAGCTACATGCAAAGAGGTTGAAGGGTTGGTGCAAGCTGGCATACTCCGAGAGGTCAAGTATCACTCTTGAATTGCCAACCCTGTGATGGTTAAGAAACCTGATGGGTCATGTAGAATGTGCATCGATTTCAAAGACTGGAATAAGGTCTGTCCAGAGGATTGTTATCCTTTGCCCGAGATTGATCTCAAAGTGGACTCACATACAGGGTTCCCATTCAAGTGCTTTCTTGATGCCTATAAAGGCTACCACCAAATCCAAATGAAAAAGGAAGATGAAGAAAAGACGGCCTTCCATACCGACAAAGGTATCTTTTGCTACCAAAAGATGCCTTTCGGCCTGAAAAATGCAGGTGCAACCTACCAATGATTGGTGGACAAAGCGTTTGTTGAACAAATCAGAAAAAACATGGAAGCTTATGTGGATGACCTGGTAATCAAGAGCAAGAATGAGGGCTAAATGCTTGACGATATTCAAGAGACATTCTGAAACCTCAGAAAGATAAACATGAAGCTAAACCCGGTGAAATGTTCGTTTTGGTTCGAGGAAGGCAAGTTCCTGGGGCACATTGTAGGCAAGCAAAGCATAAAAGCCAATACCAACAAGGTCAAAGCTATTCTGGATACAAAGACCACACAAAGCAAAAAAAAAAGGTTAAAAGCTTGAACGGCAAATTGGCAGCCTTGAATCGTTTTACCTCTAAGTTGGCAGAGAGATCCCTTCCCTTTTTCAAAACCCTTCAATGGTGTACAAACAAAAGGGACTTCAAGTGGACAGAAGAAGCGTATGAAGCCTTCAACCAAATGAAGCAGCACCTGGCTTCATTACCAAACATAGCCGCTCCTGAAACAGGGGAACTAATCTCTATGTACCTATCAGTTGCTGAGGAAGCAATCAGTGCAGTCCTGACAATTGAAAGAAACAAAGCTCAGGTACCTATTTACTTCTTTAGTAAAACCTTAAAGTTAGCAGAAACCAAGTATCCCCCACTGGAAAAACTTACTCTTGCACTAGTCAAAATAGCCAGAAGGCTTCGGAGATACTTTCAAGCACACCCTATATAAGTGGTCACAGACCAACCGATCAAAAGCGTGCTTGAAAAGCCTGAAACTTCTGGACGTTTAGCGAAATGGACTGTGGAACTAGGTGAACAAACATCACCTATGTCCCAAGAAAAGCTGTGAAAGCCCAAATCTTGGCTGATTTCATTTTTGAGATACCCAAAGAAATAACAACGGAAGTCAATACAGCCTCTACTAAACCCTCTGACCCCAATACTTGGAAGCTCTTCACCGATAGAGCTTCCAGCATTGAAGGGTCAGGGGCAGGGCTTGTTCTAATCAACCCTAACGAATCGGAATTCACGTATGCCCTCCAGCTTGAATTTCAGACTACAAACAATGAAGCCGATTATGAAGCATTGATTGCAGGACTCAAGCTTGCAAGAAAAATGGGTGTAAAAAAACTTCAAGTCTTCACAGACTCATTGCTTGTTTCGAACCAAGTAAGTGATAACTACATAGCCAAAGAACCAAACATGAAGAAATACTGTGAAAAGGCAAAGGAGCTTATGATTGCATTTGTAGCATGCACAATCAAACAAGTTCCAATATCGCAAAACAAAAGGGCTAATGCACTAAGCAAACTTGCTTCATTAACCTTTTCCCATCTTACCAAAAAGGTATTGGTTGAAGTGTTAAAGCTATCATCAATTCAAGAGCTCGATGTACAGGATGTCATCACTGGAGAATGCACAAATTGGATGACCCCTTTGATCAAATTCCTCACAAATGGTGAACTACCAAGTGATCAAGTAGAAGCCGAAAGGGTTCGAATAAAGTCAAGACAATATGTGTTGCAAGAAAATATCCTTTATAAAAAGGGGTACCTTGCACCATTGCTTCGTTGTGTTGTCCCGGAACAAAGTCAATACTTGATCAAGGAGGTTCACGAAGGAATTTGTGGAGTTCATTTCGGCCCAAGATCAGTAGTCTCAAAGTTGATGAACCTCGGGTATTTTTGGCCCACCATGCACCGAGATGCAAATGAGCAACTGAAAAAATGCAAAGCCTGCCAAATACACGCCCCAGTGCCAAAAATCCCAAAGCATGACTTGGTTCCCATCTCATCTGCTTGGCCATTCCCCAAGTGCGGAATGGACATTGTTGGACCATTCCCTCCGGCCAAAGGAGGAGTCAAATTCCTTCTAGTAGCAGTGGACTACTTCACTAAATGGCCAGAGGTGAAACCATTGGCAAAGATAACAGGGAAGCAAATCATTGATTTTGTATGGGAAAACATCATTTGCCGATTTGGGCTGCCAGGAGCATTGGTCACAGACAATGGAAAACAATTTGCGAAAAAGCCTTTCAGTTCATGGTGCAAAGAGTTCCGAATAACACAAGTCTTCAACTCAGTGGCCTACCCTCAATACAACGGCCAAGTTGAAAGAACAAATCGAAGCATTGTGGAAGGCATTAAAACACAATTGGGGAAGTATGACACCAACTAGCTGGAAGAACTCCCAAACGTGTTGTGGGCAATCAGAACCACTGAAAAAAACAAGTCACAAGAAAACACCTTATAGCTTGGTGTTTGGATCTGAAGCTATAATCCTAGCAGAGATAGGAGTTACAACAAAGAGAACGTTCAACATTGATCTAGAAGAAAACAAGCAAGAGACGATGTTGAACTTGGAACTCCTAGAAGAAGCACGGGATCAAGCAACCATTCAAGAAGCAAGATACAAACAAAAGATGGAATCTTACTACAATGCCCGGGTAAAACATGAACGATTCAAGCCTGGTGATCTAGTCCTCAGAACTAATGAGGCAAGCAAGAAGGAAAGCCAAGGAAAACTGGGGCCCAAATGGGAAGGGCCATCCTCGAAGCTCACAAGGGAGGATCCTACAAGCTAGCTGACTCAAATGGCAAAAAACTTCCAAGGCATTGGAACGGCAAAAACCTTAAAAGGTTCCACGTCTAGAAGCATGTATTAGAAAAGAGTTTGCAAAGTGTTGTTTTTGTTCCTTTGTAATTTACACACTTTGATGAATGAACACTAAGGTTCTTGTTAAAATTTGTCTTTCTATCCTATAATTAAGTTGAGAACCTAGCAAAAAACTCCATGACAAGGGTCATGTAAGGGGATGAACTCTCAGGCCACATCGCTCAATAGGTTCAAGGGTTGAATGGACCTATATAAGGGGTGAGTTCCTATATCAATACAACTCCATGAGACTTAAAATTTTTCTTAATAAACTTGTCTCATAGACAGGTCTGAACAGCCTTCACCAAATGTTCCTTAAGCCTTAGAAAATACTCCAAAAAACAAACTCTCATCAACAGGATTACGAACCAAAATTAAACGCTTAGTAAAGCACCAAGCCAACAAAGACAATTACACAAAAAAAAATACCAAGGCTAAGTGACTGCAGCACTGAACCCTTCAAGGTATAAGTAACATAAGGAAAACACAACACCAACAAAGACAATTACACAAACAAAACTACAAGGAAAGGAACAAAACAACAACATAAAAACAAAAGGTTTTATGAAACCTAGAACTAAAAACGCTTAGTAAAGCACCAAGCCACAAGCATCAAGCAACACCTGGAAGCCTCGAAGGCTTCAAGCGGCAAGTTTCTTAACAAAGTTCCTCTAGAAAATGCACAACACAAAACCAAGGCCGCATAAAAATCACAACATAGAACAAATACTAGCAAGTTAAAGCATAACATAAAAGGGCCTTAAGGGCAGAGAAACCTACGTAATTGTTCAAAGGAAGCCTTCAAGGCTCCATCCACCATAGGGACCTAAACGGTTCCCTTCCAGATAACAAGTTTAAAACATACAAAACATGAAATTGTTTTAAGTGCTAAGAGAGCTACGAATATATTGTTTAAACATCAGTAGAAGGCTTTGAAGCCCCAGAACCATCACCCTTACCCTTCTTGGCCTTCTTTGCTTTCTTGGCCTTAAGGCCACCATCACCTGCAACCGCTGAACCTTCAAGGCTTGCTTCCTTGGAAACATCCGCATCCTCCGAGAAAGTCTCTTCACTATCACCTGAACGAGAACACTTCTTGGACAGGGAATCAGGCACTTCAACGCAAACCTTCTCATTTTGCCCAGTGGTTTCAGCCCCTGTAACACGGAAAGAGGTTTACCGAAGCAAGAAGAAACTTCACTTACATAAGGGTAAGTCAGCCTTTCCATCTGGTGAACAAACTCCTTAAAAATTTCAGAAGCTTCAGGGCGAAACAAAGGAGATTGTTCTAAGGCTTGACCAGACTCATGAAGTTTGAAACCAGTAACCAAGCCCAAATGTTTTCCATAGTTCAGCAATTTCGTATAGATATGCCCAAGGGCAGAGTTAAATTTAGTAGAGTGAAGGAGATAAGTGACAACCTGCTGAAAGCCTTGCTCAATAAGCCACTGGAGCTTGAACTACATAAGCCTTCAAGCCTTCCTTTTCTTCAGCAAAGGCCTTCTTCTGAACATCCAAGGCTTCCCTATCAACCTTCAACTTCAACTTATCTGCCTCAAAACTCTTCTTCAAATCTCCAATCTCGATCTCATGCCTACGGGTCAACTCACCAACCTTCTTCACCCAAGCTTCCTCATTCTTCGAAAAACTATCAATGTCCTTTTTCACGGTAGCCATAGAAGCCTTCATCTTTTCTTTCTTCTTTGAAAACTCCTCATACTCCTGCATCCCCTTCCAGAAACGAGTAACACCTTCCGCCACTAAGGCAGAAAGGTTGCAGGAGCTTAAGATCAACCTTAAAAGCATAGTGTCACCCTCCATCTCTGATAAGGAACCTCGGACACTGGGAGGAGCAAAATTAGCCAACACGTCAGCACAAACACTTGCATCTTTGAAACTATCACCAACTTTACACTCCAATTCGGGATATAAACCTCATCTTCACTCAAACCTTCAACATCCTTACTTGATGAACCTTGAACAGGAGTCACTGTAACTTTCTTACCTGAAGCTTTCTTCTTACCAAGAACAACCCAATTTTTCTCCTTTTCAACATCAGGGCCTTGACCCTCAGAAACTTCAATATCGTCGCTCAATTCCACAGGATCAGAAGAAGTGGATTGAGCAGCACTCTTCAACATACGACAAGCAGAACGACAGGTTAAAGCCTTAGGAGCAGCAGTCTTGGTAAAACCCTTGACATTTGGAACACTAACATACCCCACATTCTCAAATTTGTGCTCAGAACCCCTAGCAACTGCATCATTACCCTCTGCAGCTTGAGCATCCGTAAAAACATCTGATGTGTCGTCACTCTTCACAAAATCCAATGCAGACATGATAGCAAAATTTATAAGAAACAAAATATAAGCAAACAATTAAAAGGAATGTAAAAAAAAGCAAAGCAGGGGAAATGCATACCGTGGCCATTCCTCATAAGAACCGGATCCCGATCAGGCTTATCCCATAATTTGCTAATACTCAACAAAACTAGCAAATGTTCAGGAAAAGGCCGAACCCTTGAAGGACATTCCCGGATGGTCTTAAGAAAACAACTATTCAAATCAGACTTAGAGGATTCCGGTTCATTGAGAACGGCATCTGGGTGTCTCCAAACCATTTTAAAGGGAACAATTGACTCTGAAACCCAAAAGAACCGATCTTTCCAGGCACCAAGGGTGGTAACCATGGATGAAATCAAACAAGTATCAACTTTAGACGTTTCGAAAGTAAACCAATCACCGTTCTTCGCCAAACTGAAGAACCGGCGGAATAACAACCTTGGTTTTAAAAAGCGCGAGGCGCACAAAAGCGACGAGGTCTAAAATTGAGGCGTGAAGCGCAAAGCGCAAAATTGGTGGGCTTTTCGTACCCGAGGTGCAAGATGTTTATATAATTTTTTTATATATCCCATACATATCCCATAGGTTTTTAGCTTCCTTTAACCATAATATAGCAATAAGTAAGGCTTTTATACCATTTTAATTACATGTACAAGTCAAAAAACCCAAGGTACAACATTTTTATGTAGTAAAACGCCTAAGTTACATGAGGCGCGCGCCTCAGGTCAAAAAGCCCACAAAAAAGCATAAAAAATGCGCCTTTTGGTCGCTTCCTGCAATTACACAAGGCGAGTAGCAAAAAAGCCCTAGGCCCTGCGCCTTGCGCCTAGGCGCGCCTAGGGCGCGCTTTTTAAAACCAAGATAACAACAAAGTAGGATCATAACCGGAGGCCCGGCATAAAACTTCAAAATGTAAAACCCTAGCCAAACCTTTGGGATGGATTTGACCAAACGAAACTCGGTAATACTCTAAAACATTCAATACAAAGGTTGAGAACGGATGACGAAGATTAGATAACTCGAAATGGCGACAGTATAAAGCAATCGACCTAGAAGGGCATTGATCAACGGACTTGTCACAACCCGGTGCAACCGGATTGAATTTTAAACCAATGCCCCGTTCCATACAAAAGGCCTCTACTTCCTCTTGAGTGAGGTGAGAAAAACTAACGGAAAGATCCTTATGAGCACCCATGATTAAAACGAAGAATAGAAAAAACGAAGAAAGAAAGATGATGACTAACCTGAACGAAGGAAGGAATCAACGGAACACTTGGAGAAGATAAGTAAAAAGTTATCAAGTCTAAATAAATGAGAAATAAATATTAAAAAAGGAAGTTATAATTACATGTTGTGTAATCACAACCGCCGCTTGAGAAACTGCCACCCATCACATCAGTTATCATTTCAAATTCAAATTCTCAACTGCTCGGAACCCCTGAAGCCTTGAAGCCTTTAAGCAATAAAAAACAATGTGTAAAAGTCAGAAGCATTTGAGCATACACCCCAAACACCTCTGACTTGGGGGGCTGATGACGGGGTAGCCCAAGCCTCAATAACATGACCAAAACACATAACAGCTCAAAAGGCTAAATGGTTAAAAGGTTCAAAACCCATGAGACATTATAAGCAGAAGAGAACAAGCACAGTAACCAGTCACATCACTGATTACCCACCAACTCTTCACTCAGCCGCAAAAGTGACGTGTGCAAAAGACAGCAACCTTTTATCCGCAGGTCCAAAGCATTCAACCCCTAAATGAGTAAGCCTCCTACTGCAGCAAAGGTTCACTAGTCAAAGGTTTCCCCTTTGGGAAGATGCCTTCTCTATAAATGATGTTCCATATCATTCATGAAGGACATTCGGATCAGTCTGGATCTTCTTGGATCTCTGATCTTCTCTCTTCTCTCTAGAGAACCTGCTTCATGCATGCTTCTCTTCTTCACTTCAAATTATACAACTTCACTTGCCCTTGCATCTGAGGCTGAACCTTCTTCAGCCAAAGATCTCAAGTAAACAACAAACATAACTAGTGAACCTTCTCTTACGTCTAGCAAACGTAGGGGAATCCCACGACCTGCGTTGGGCAAACTTCAACCCTTGAAGCCTTTTGCCTAACCAGTCTATCCACTACTCTCGGTCTCATATTCGTTGTAACAACATACACCGTTGCCCCTGTAGAACATGATGCACATACTCATTAATGGTGGCACCACCCTACCTTCAACAACTGTTAATATTTAAATAAAATATATATGAATAAATTATTAGCTTTGGAATACAGTTACAAAACCCCATAGAGCAAAATGCCTAAAAACAGAGGTGGCATGCTTGGAGAGTTGGGCAGGTTGGGTAATGGTTTAAAACGGATACAGGTTTAGGCGAGCGAGTGATGTGTGCTAATGAGCTAAGCCGGTTATTGTGTTAATAATAGTCAATAAGTCAACAGTTAGTTGGATTAGTTGTATGTTAGTTCAGTTAGTTGAGTGTTTTGGGTATAAAAGAGAAATATTGTAATACTATAGGGTAATAAATCATATGAAGTAACAATCTTCCCTCTCTTAGTTCTCTCTAAACTGCCATTAACGAACTTTCAAGAACCATTCGAGCTAAGGTTCTTCTGAACGCTAATCAACTCGACCATTGTTCAATCAATCTCGAGTTCACTCAATTTGAAACTTTAATAGCGAGCAAATGTTCATGTGATATGTCTACTAAAGGTGCCCCATTTAACAAAATTCTACCTTCAACTACATTTATATCGTCTTGGTAGAGGTGGTAATTTAGAGTTATGAATGACCAAGTCTACAAAATTTGTACTTTTGTTACTGCATGCAAGCTCCATAAATCATTTGACTACAACAATTTGACTACTAAAATATATTTTTGTACTTGTACTAAACCAACTTTTTTTCTTTTTGAACAGCCAACAGAATTAGTCCCGAGCACTCTTGGGGCACCCACCGGACAAAAGGAGTACTCCGAGAGTAACCCGAGTCCACCACCAATTCCGGGGAAACCCCGGTTGTCACACCCTGACCACGTAAAACAATAAAACGTGGTGGAATCGTCGGGGAGTGTTGTAACAGAATCATTGTTTCATAACACATGGAAGTTGAAATTTTGTTTTATTGATTAAAAGAGTTACAATGTTTTAACAAACAAAGAAGTATAACACAATTAACTAGTCTTGCATCTTTTATTGTCACTAAGGCCCAAGTCCGCCTAAGTGTATCTTGATCAATCCTATGCATCATTTCCTGAAACACATGTGAAAATAGGTACGTCAGCATAAAAAATGCCTGTGAGATACATAGGTTTTGTGAAAATAGGATTCATGACTTATAAGTTTAGAAAAAGTTGTTTAACAAAAGTCAGTCATGATCCTTGTAAAATGTTTTGTTTTATAAATCATTTGAAAATCGATGATAAAGTAGATGATATGTAAAAGAGTAATGTAAGGTTAAATGAATAACCAAGTAAAATGAGTTTGTATAAAATGAGTTGTTTTGTAAAACAATTGTTTAGTGAAAATATGTCATTTGTGTAAAATGTAATATGTCAAATATTGAAATGGTTTAAATAACGCTACGATATGTAATACTATAAAAGCACTTATGTATAGGAAGTACCGGCGGTGTATCCACCATGCTTTTATCTTATTACACACGCCTCGTTATTTAAATCACTTAAACAAAACCAACCACCAATGTAAAAATGTTTATGTATAGTCAAATGTCAAATGTTTGTGTGAAAACCATCAAATGTAAATCATGTAATGTGTAATCAAAAGTTATGTATGGTAAGTAAAATGAGACTACTTAAACCACAAGTAAAAATGTACAAAACAAAGTATTTGAATAAATCAAAAGTTATGCTTTTGTAGAATAATGCATGCTTTACTGATACAACATTTATACGGTAATGTTAAACGCCTACATTCAAGCCTTGAGACAGCAGGATAACCTTAGAGTAAAAGTTATCAAAATGAAATTTTTTCGGATTCGGTCATTCCATCCATCCAAACAAACCTAGGATTTTAGGAACGGGATTTGTCAAGTCCTATGGTACCATTACTTACTACCGAGCGGCGTAGCTAATGTTAATGAATGTAATTTAGACCCGTTGAACAAACCAAATGTCATATCAAATGTAAACATGTAATGAAAGTAATGTACTAAGTATGCTAAGTTAACATACAAAGCAGAAAAGTCATGTAAATCAATGTGCTATCATGCCAAGTAAACATACATAGCAAAAGAAGATGTAATGTAAATCAATGTGCTAATATGTTAAGTAGACATACATAGCAAAACAAAATGAAATCATGTACTAATAGTGTACTAAGGAACATAGCAAGTATATGATATAAAAACATGGAAAGCACGAAAGTAACAAGTAGGCACATGTGTTTCACCCCAAAATAGTTTGAAAACAGTAAACAAGGGGTCTATGTACTCACTTGAGGGTGCTTAGAAGTCTTGAACAACAACCAAGCAAAGCTAGAGGGATCACAGAATCAAACGGCACCCTATATAGATAACTACATAAATAACCGGACCTAAATCGGGAGATTGGATAGTAGGAGGTTTCGTAAACCAAATGAGTATTGGAACTCATATGATATGGTTTAACAAAGCCTACATACTAAAATGAAACCTAACCTAAGTGCTTACGACCCATTACGACCCGTTTAGGTAGCTTATGCTATTTTAACGCGTCGTTCGCGTAAAACGCGTTCGGACCGCTTAACTAGTCCTAGGACAAGTAAAATATGCCTTAACATGTCTAATATAATCACCTAATCAGTTTAGATGTCAAAATTTTGGTTACATATGCTTAAAATGAATTTATGCGTAAAAAGGGCATTTTGGTAATTTTCCTAAGGCATATAAACTACCTATCATACAACCACTTAAACGAAGTGACCGTAAGGTATAACCTCGGAAGGTTATTCCCTATACAACTATGGTCACCTAATGTGTTTGGTCGGATCCTAATGATCAACCAAACGGGTCGGGTTCAAAAGTATAAGCGATTGTCTAGATCGCTTACCTTATGACCCTATATAAGCACTAAATCTAAAAAGTGACGAGTTAAACATGTTAAAACATGTTTAACAAGGTTTGAAAATAGGTTTGGTATCAAGACAAAGGGTCTTGATACCCAAAAGTAGTTTGGTTACAAAATACGCAAGAATACGCATTTTGGCCGAAACTACGACTCGTCACTGAGCCTAGATAACGTGGTAATCAGTAGGTATAGTCACTAGGGACTATGACCATCGTGATTACGCTCACGTTATGAAGTTCAAACGAACTTCTCATTGACCATAAATTGGTCAATGCAGAAAGTCAAACAAAGTTTGACTTTAACGCTAAAACGAATGAAAAGAACGAAGGAATACTTACAGAGGGTCCCCGCAAGTTTGATTTTCCAAGTATTTCTCAGGTATGAAGTGTTTCACACTTCAACTTAGAGAAAATCTCAGAAATCAAGTGGGTTGCAACAAAAGGGGTGGGGGTATTTATAGGAAAAGGAGCACCGTTAGGATCGTTCATCGAATAACGTGCCTCGATCTCAATCGTACATGTGTGCCCCTTGTTTTGTGAAACCTTGGGTACCCCTAGAATGGCCAATAGTTTCAAAAAATACCATTTGCAGCACTCACAAGCAGCTGGAACAGGATGGAAATGGCTGGAATCAACTTTCTGCACATCTGGTAGTCTCACATAGGCCGCGTAAGGTTTAATGGGGGCTTACGCGGGCCGCCTGGGCCTTCTGATCAGCAACCAACTTTCAGAAATTGCAGAAATGGTCCCTGTTATAGTTTAAGCTCATTTCTGACATGTTTAAGCTCGTTAAGCCAACTTTAAGGCCCTGAAATGATGCCTAAACATTGTGTACATGAAACATGCTCAAAAATATGCCGGGTGTCGGTTCGTTTGGTCGTACGATCGCGATATTCGCTTAATTACGATGAAATGCGCACAAGCGCGAAAAACGATCCAAATTGCGCGACGAATGGATTTTTCTTATGCCAAACACTAAAATAAATTATTTTAATGCTTACATAAATTTTTGGATGTCCAGATGTATTCAGAACGTAAGTTATGCGTGAAAATGCCAACTTATGCACTTTTTAACGCTTTTAGTCCCTGAATGAGCATAAAGTTTATTTTAGCACACCGAACCCATCAAAGCCTATTTCTAAGATATATAAAGGATATTTAGGGTGTTTTTAACTTATGGTCATGTTCCGGAATGTCCATTACACTACAAATCGACATACTTTCACAGTTTGTCAAATTTAGTCCCTGTAAGCGAATAAACTTGATTTTCGGCATACCAAACCTTCCAAAACTTATTTCTAAGTTATGTAAAGGTTATTTAAGGTATGTTAAGCCTATGTCACTATTATGGAGTGTTTGTTGCATTAAACTGGTTATATTTATGCATCAGTGCGCGTATAACCTTCCAGAAAGTGATTTAGAGCCCGAAATCGAACAAGAATTGATATGTGCAAATGATACACATATTTACACAAATCCCAAGTATAAAATACAATATTTTATTGGTTTGGTATTTGTTTGATGGTTGAAGTGACACAGGTGTCACAGTCTCCCCTACTTCCAGAAATTTCGTCCCGAAATTTATTTTAGAAGAAACTTGTGAGAGTTTGAAACATGAAGTTGAAAAGACCAAACAATACTGGTTAGAGTCCTGAACTTCTAGTAACTTTAAATAACATCATGCTTGCAATGTGAGAGGGACACTTATATACAAGTATATAAAGCGTTATTGGTGCGTCCACCGTACCTCTATTACATTATTCACATTTTGTCATTGTTGCCACTATAGGTTCTTACACATAATAAGACTTACCGGGTCCCTGTGCACTGAATTTCATAATTATGTACGCGTCCATAATTACATAATTCCTTGCATAGTTCACACAGTGTATTTTATAATGTGTAGGGGAAAACCAAATGAACAAACCTGTGATGAGTGTGACTAGACCACCATAGAGTCCTTTTAATTAAATCAATAAATGATCTAAATAGACTACCAATGAGTCTTTTCAGCTTATATCATCACATGTCTTTCTTAACCAGATTTTGAATCAATCTTTTGACCTAGACCACTCAAAGGGGTCTCTTTGAATCATGGAATGGTACTATATAATCCAAGGGTCTTGACTATCATGTAGAAGCCCAATAAGGATTTAAGATAGTACCTTTTTGAATATCCTACTACGAATCCCTCATATGAAGATATGAAACATTCTACGAGGATTTGGATAACGAATATCCAGAGTATACAAAAACACAAAATGCATAAAAGAAAACACAAGATGCATAAACACATAGTCACATGACCACAAAATTGTTTATCTAGATCTTTAATTTGTTAATTTGTTTTGTTAATTGCGTACATGCATTTAAAGCACACTAGGAATCCATTCCATGGATTTCATTTGGTACTTTAAACATTATCAAGAATCTATCTATAAAGATAGAAAGATTTTTAAAGAGAAAATTCGATTTCGATTATAAGGAACCGAAATGTTCGAATTAAGGTACACAAGGAATCCAATTAAGGACTCTGATTTGAATGATAATCATCCACAAGGATCTATTTGTGAAGATAAAAAGATCCCATATGGATTTTTTTTTTGAAAAGCGGGAGGCGTTTCAAAACCTTGCACTAGACGTGCTTAAGTCAAAACATGACGTAAAAATGCTTATGATGTTGAGATGCTAGATATGTCAAGGCGACATATGAAGCAGAATTTGAAGGTTAAGTTAATGTATGAGAAAAATATTTTTGAAAACTATGCATGGAGTTCTAAAAAAAATGTGTTTAATGTTTCTGAAATCTTACATAATACTTTTTGAAATCATAAAGTAGGTGTATTAGGTAGGTATATTTATAAAAAGTCTGTTTTCGTGACAGCAGCTAAGGCTGATTTTTACTGCAGTAAAATGGGCTGTACGTTTTCGGTCACAACTTAAAACCTGAATTGAACCAGCCCCTAAAATTCATACCATAGATGGTCACTGATGTACTTGTGACCCTCGAACTGGAATTTTGTCAAACGGACTTACGAGGAATTTTAAACGAATTATTCCGTAGACTGTGATCAGAATGTAACAAATCTGATTACAGTTCGGTAAACGATTTTCTATAAATTACTGATAATGAACTGAACCCCGATATTTTTACACAATAATTTGTGGGTCGATTAAGACCTTCCGCAAAAATTTGGGAATTTTTGGAATAAGTTAAGTATTTTATTTACTCGTCCGAAAACAGTCCAGTTTTTCACATATTGAAACTGAAACGACAAGGATAGTATTTTGCGTATTAAAACGTAAGGGTTGATTGTTGATGATCATGGTTTGATTTCAAAAAGAAAATGATATGCTGCTTAGCATGGACACCTCCGTTTACAAAGGAGACTATGACGAAATTTTCTGAAAATCCTAACACTTAGTAAATATTTTCTAGACAAATGTTTGCTAGTGTGTTCTAAACTATGATTTTCAAATACAAACCTCGCCATAATTTTTGTAACAAAAATACACATACAACGTACAAGATACATAACTCGGGTGCAAAGTGCAAAATACAAGAAACTTATATTTATTTTTGGAGAAAATAATATAAGTAAGATACTTAGTTAAAAATATAAATTATTTTTAACACAAGAATACATATACCAAAGACAGTGACTTGTACTTGTGCGATACAAGTCTAGTGACTAACGATAATAAAATACGTTTAGGTCACGACGCTATATAAGCAAATCCGGTGAAGTTTACGACGCTAGGAACGCAAAGTTGTGAGTTCATGCTCCCCCTTTTCTCTTAACTGTTTTCAGTTTTATAACTTCGGGGGTGAAATACATGTTACTTGATATAATAAACGAGAATTGATACTTGATGTAATAAACGAGAATTGATACTTGGTATCATAAACGAGAAATAGTGTCACGAATAGGGTACCATAAGAACCATTAATCGTGTACATACTAAGACCGCAGAACAGAAGGTTAGATCTAACGGGTACTCGGGCAGCCCCACTCTTGGTAACCACTAGAGCCGAGTAGTGTTTTTGTGTCTCAGTCGTGAATCGACTACTAGAAAAATGCCTATGGTTTGGTGACTTCCTATGTCGTGTCACATGTTAATGGCCTTGCAACCCATTAACTAAACAAGAATACTTTATTTGGTTTATACCACAAGAATACTTTATTTACACAAGAATACGCTATTTGCTTTATACCACAAGAATACTTTATTTTCACAAGATACTTGTCATGTTATCATACAAAGTATACAAACGTGTTCAACACAAATCTGCATGAATTCACACCAACTTTATGTTGACGTTTTTCCAAAAACTCACATGTATTTCAGGTAACTAGGATGGATGTGCGCGCGGTTTTACTCATGCTCTTGGATGTCGCTTTTGTTATCTTTGAATAAAAGTTGTAAACTTATCAGACAAAATGCTGTCTTATGATGTAAACACCTAAACTATGATTCCAGTTATGTAATGTTTGGCATTTTGAAACTAATTTATGAGCATGTAGTATGTTTACCTTTCGTATGCAATGAGAACCTTTCATGATCACACCTCGTGCTTCCGCCGCAGAAAGGGGTGTGACAGATTGGTATCAGAGCTGCGATTGTAGTGAACCAGGATTCCTTCTCGAGTCTAGTCTACAATCTCTAGGATCCTTTCACGAAAACAATTTTCAAAAAGTTTTCATTGCATAAAACGTCCCGCGACATCCACTACCTGAAACTAGTTACAAGAGTCTAGAAAAGACACTACGAGACTTAAGGTGCACAAGAGTAGCACTTGTCTCTAACTGAGAAATTACTTGCAATTATGTGTGATAATTAGCATATACTAGAAGTAGAATGTCACAAGTATATGTGACTTTACCTGAAAGCGATGGCCTATCTGAAAGGAGAAAAACAAGGATGAAACGAACTGTGCGGACTGTGCAAAGAGTTACGTAATTATGGATGCATACATAATTATGGAATTTGGTGCACAGAAACCACAGCAAGTTTTGTCACGTGTAGATTCCCTCAGTGCAAGCGTACTAAATACGCTGCTAGAGTAATAATTGTTTGATGTCACTTATGTGGTATATACCTGTGAATATATATACTACTACTGTCTAGTATGACGATATCAAACAAATATCTAACCCTGTTGGGTTGTGTTCTCAGAACATGGCACCCAGAAGAGCTGTGAACGCTCGTGACCAACCTCCTCCTCCCCCACTGCCAAGAATTGCCGAAGAGCTGGAAGCTCTACTGGAAGAAAGGATCTCCACTGCTATCGCCCATTACGAGGCGAACCGTACTCAAGACAGTGCAGGACCAAGCAATGCTAGACGTAACGGACATGGAGATTCGTCTGGAGGAAACACAGCTCAAGGCTGCACCTTCAAGCAGTTTCTCGACTGCAAACCACTGAACTACGATGGCACCGGAGGAGCAGTGGCGTTTGTACGCTGGACGGAGAAGACTGAGTCCACTATCCGCATGAGCAAGTGTACTGCGGATCAACAAGTTACTTTTGCTACTAGGTTGTTTGTCGACGAAGCTCTGACTTGGTGGAACTTGCAAGTCCAAACTATGGGTGATGATGCCGCGTATGGCATGTCTTGGGATGAGTTGAAGGAGAAAATGAGAGAGAAGTATTGCTCTCGTGCCGAACTCCAAAGATTGGAGACTGAGTTTTGGCACTTGACCATGGTAGGTGCTGACATCACTAATTACACTCGAAGGTTTCACGATCTGTCTAGAGTGCTTCCCTTCATGGTGACTCCTGAATTTAAGCGTGTGGAACGCTACATTTGGGGACTGGCCCCAGAGTTCCGCGGCATGGTAACTTCGGCCAAACCTCAAACAATCACCGAGGCTGTAACTCTGGCTGCCAACCTTAATAAAGATTGTGTTCTTAGGAAGAGGTCATCACTAAACTCAACTGAAAGGACCAAGTCGCATGCTAGGTCGTCTGGTGACAAGAAGAGGAAGCATTCAAATCTGAATCAAGCAACTCGCAACAACAACAAGGGTTTCAACAACAAGAAGTGCGACCCTGAACCGCCTCAGGAGGCGAAAACTCCTACAGACATGATTGACGCTCCTACCAAAAGGTACCTGGGCACTATGCCCTTCTGCAACCAGTGCAAGCGTCATCACGGAGGAGTTTGTCGCATTCCAAAATGCGACAAGTGTGGAAAACTGGGTCACCATACTGAGGACTATTGGGGAAAAGGAAAGAACGGGAATGGAAATCGCCACGGTGCTGGAACTGGAAACAACGGTGGAAATGGAAATGGCAATGGTAACCGGAATGGCAATGGAGCCGAGCAAAACCAAGAATGCTTTGGTTGTGGAAGCACGGATCATTTCAAGAAAAATTGCCCAAGGAGAAACAACGTTCAGACTCGAGCGTTTGTGATTGGAGCAAAGAACGCACGCGAGGACCCTGATATGGTCACCGGTACGTTTCTCATTAACAATCACTTTGCATCCATATTATTTGATACTGGTGCCGATTATAACTTCATGTCTGTGGAATTTAAATGTATGCTTGGAATAGGATCTAGTAGATTAGAAATTCCTTATTCCATAGAATTAGCCAATGGTAAACTTGTTAAGTCGGGCGAAGTTGTTAGAGGTTGCACATTGGAACTTGGTGAGCGAAGATTTCAATTGGGTAGCATCGATGTAGTGGTTGGAATGGACTGGTTATCCAAGAACAAAGCTGAAGTTATTTGTCACGAGAAAATCATTCGCATCCCTTTAGCGAATGATGAAACTCTCATTGTACACGGAGAAAAACGAGACGCGCCTCTACGAATCATCAGTTGTATGAAGGCACAAAAGTGCTTAAGGAAAGGATGTGTTGCTTTCTTAGCGCATGTTGTAGACAAGAAGGCTGAGGAGCCGAAACTCGAAGACATTCCTGTGGTGAAGGAATTCTCTGATGTTTTTCCCGAAGATCTGCCAGGACTACCTCCGCAACGACAAGTCGAATTCCATATAGACTTGGTTCCAGGAGTTGCTCCTGTAGCCAAGGCTCCCTATCGGCTTGCACCTTCCGAAATGCAAGAATTATCCACACAACTCCAGGAATTGTTGGATAAAGGATTCATAAGGCCAAGCTTCTCACCCTGGGGAGCTCCAGTATTGTTCGTGAAGAAAAGGGATGGAACTCTGCGGATGTGTATCGACTATAGAGAACTGAATAAGCTCACAATCAAGAATCAGTATCCATTACCGAGGATTGATGACTTATTTGATCAGTTGTAAGGATCAAGCTACTATTCCAAGATCGATCTTCGATCTGGATACCGTCAATTGAGAGTACAAGAGGAAAACGTACCAGAGACTGCATTCAGAACACGCTATGGGCACTACGAGTTTCTTGTGATGCCATTTGGACTGACGAACGCACCAGCGGTCTTTATGGATCTGATGAACCGCGTTTGCAAACCATATCTCGATAAATTCGTGATTGTATTTATCGATGATATCCTGATTTACTCGCAAACAAAAGAAGAACACGAACAACACCTCAGGACCATTCTGGAACTACTGAAGAAGGAGAAACTTTATGCAAAGTTCTCAAAATGCGAATTTTGGATTCGCGAAGTACAATTTCTTGGTCACGTTGTGAATGAGAAGGGCATTCATGTAGACCCATCCAAGATAGAAGCCATAAAGAATTGGTAAGCTCCCAAAACCCCAATTGAAGTTCGTCAATTTTTGGGCTTAGCAGGCTATTATCGGCGATTCATTGAGAATTTCTCAAAGATAGCTCAACCGCTAACGACCCTTACACAGAAAGACAAGAAATACGACTGGGGTGACAAACAGGAAGAAGCCTTCCAACTACTTAAGAATAAGCTATGCGATGCACCAATACTATCATTACCCGAAGGCACTGAAGACTTCGTGGTATACTGTGACGCTTCACGACAAGGCTTGGGTTGCGTACTCATGCAACGCCAGAAAGTCATCGCTTACGCTTCAAGACAATTGAAGGTTCATGAAAGAAACTATACCACTCATGACTTGGAACTAGGTGCGGTGGTATTCGCCTTGAAGATTTGGCGACATTATTTATATGGTACTCGATGTACAATCTTCACAGATCACAAAAGCCTACAACACATATTTGATCAGAAAGAATTGAATATGCGCCAGCGGCGATGGGTCGAGCTGCTAAATGATTACGACTGTGAGATTGAGTACCATCCTGGAAAGGCAAACGTTGTAGCAGACGCGCTAAGTCGAAAAGAAAGGGTTAAGACCCTAAGGGTTCGAGCATTGGAAATGATTATTCGAACGAACCTCACTACGCGCATTCGTGACGCACAACAAGAAGCTCTCAAGGAAGAAAATCGTAAAGCTGAATACCTTCGGGGTATGTTGAAATACATGGCGCCAAATGAAGAGGGAGCCTTATACTTCAAGAAGCGTATTTGGGTTCCACTCTATGGTGGGATACGAGAAGTCATTCTTGATGAAGCGCACAAATCGAGATACTCGATCCATCCAGGATCGGACAAAATGTATCAAGACTTAAAGGAATATTACTGGTGGCCGAGACTTAAAAGCAATGTTGTTGTTTATGTTGGAAAGTGCCTAACCTGTGCCAAGGTTAAGGCAGAATATCAGAAACCGTCCGGCCTACTACAACAACCAGAGATTCCCGTGTGGAAGTGGGAACAAATCTCGATGGACTTCATAACGAAATTACCCAGGACCCCGAGAGGGCACGATATGATATGGGTAATAGTTGATCGATTAACGAAATCTGCTAATTTCCTACCGATCTGAGAGAAGGATAGCACTGGAAAGCTTGCGGAGATATACTTAAGAGAAATTGTGGCACGACATGGAGTGCCAATCTCAATCATTTCAGACAGAGATGGACGCTTTGTCTCAAGAATCTGGCAATCATTTCAGGAAGCCTTTGGTTCTCAGTTAGATCTGAGCACGGCATTCCATCCGCAAACAGACGGCCAGAGCGAACGGACTATACAAACGTTAGAAGATATGGTTCGCGCATGTGTCATGGATCTAGGCGGCAGCTGGGATACTCATCTACCTTTAGTTGAGTTTTCCTACAATAACAGTTATCATACGAGTATAAAATCCGCACCGTTCGAAGCTCTGTATGGCCGCAAGTGCCGATCGCCGTTATGTTGGGCAGACGCAGGAGATAAACGTATGGTTGGTCCTGAACTTGTACAAGAGACAACCGACAAGATTACGCAAATCCGAGAGCGCATTAAGGCGGCTCGGGATTGACAAAAGAGCTACGCTGATTTAGATCAAAAGCCATTAGATTTCGAGGTGGGAGACAAAGTGTTGTTAAAAGTCTCACCTTGGAAGGGCGTAGTAAGATTTGGAAAGCGTGGAAAGCTGAATCCACGATACATCGGACCATTCAGGATTTTGCAGAGAATTGGTACCGAGGCATACAAGTTGGAGTTACCGGAAGAACTTAATGGAGTACATGATACGTTTCATGTATCCAACCTCAAGAAGAGTCCAACACAAGAAGACGTGATCATCCCTGTGGATGAAATACATATTGATGACGCCCTCCGATTCACAGAACAACCCGTTGAGGTTACCGACTGAAAAGTTAACAAGACCAGGAGGAGCACTGTTAAACTTGTCAAAGTACGTTGGAACTCTAAGCACGGACCCGAGTACACATGGGAACGTGAAGACCAGTTCAAAGAAAAGTATCCCCACCTGTTCAAGAAGACTCCTGCGAGGGTTAGCTCAGCATGAATTTCGGGACGAAATTCTTTTAACGGGGGGAGACTGTGACGACTGGCACAAAACCGGTAATTTCCGTACACTTTAATTATTATTTAATGACTGCTATTATGTGCTTAAACGTCAACATTGTCTAATTACATACTATAAAAGTGAATTCATACACGTTTAATACTACAAAATAATGCTTGGTGCATTACCGAGAGCGTTGCGTCAGAAATACTAGTAAACTCACCGGTAAGACACATTGTGTCAACAGAACTGCAGAAAGCAGTCAGACATTAGAACTGAGACCTAGGTATAGGTCCAACGTCAAAAATACATTAAAACCCAAGAGTACATACAAGGGTTAACATATAGACGCTCCGAAAGCTAAAATACGCACTAAAAAGCACCCGAAAGGCATGTTAAGTGCAGAATTTTATTAAATTCAGCTATGACCAGTTTTTAAACAAATAAATGTCATACAGAATTTATGTTTTATGGTCCAGAATATTTCCCTAAGTGTTGGGAATTAAAAGGGTTACAAAAGGACACCTTACGGAACAATTAAACAAATTAACGGAACAGTATCCGACCGAACAACCGGACATTACCCGGGACACCAAATTTTTGCCAAACATATTAATTATTTATTTATTGGCTAGTCGTGATCCCCGTTTGCCATAACACCCACTAAAATCAAATAAATAACACATGTGAAAGTTATAATTGAGATCTAACTTATGGTTGCCATTTAGTTGAAATGTTACACCCAACCCCCCTCCCCATGACCGAAAATCAGCCCCTCATGGACCCACCATATCACCACACATGCTTCATATATCTTGGGTAGAATATATTGTACATCTTGCTTGTAAATATGGCCAAATTATGTGTAAGAGATCTATATTAAGCATGGCACAATATCACCACCATCATTCTCATATCTTCACTCTCTCTCCTCACTCTCTCTCTCCCTCACGGCTGCCCCAAAAACCGAAATCACCACCACCACTTTCAACATTCATCTCTTCCATTTTCATGTCCATTCAAAGCTTACTTATGATTGATACATAAAGATGAAAACTTGATGGTTTAGGGTTGGTTAATACATATATGATGTTTGATCGTCGAACTTTTGATAAACCCGTCGTTCGGACACATGTTAATACGATTTAGTAACATTTAAACCACAAAATAACATGCTGATGTACTTATTCAGCCGACTTCAACAGGCTGTAAACAGACTTTAATAAATCGAAAAACGGAATTTCTGAAGTCTAAATTGTGTATTTTCGAAAAACGAAGAAAATGGCGCTGGAATCGTATTTTTTTGAGGTCGTTTACTATTTTAAAAGTCTGTTTTCGTGACAGCAGCTAAGGCTGATTTTTACTGCAGTAAAATGGGCTGTACGTTTTCGGTCACAACTTAAAACCTGAATTGAACCAGCCCCTAAAATTCATACCATAGATGGTCACTGATGTACTTGTGACGCTCGAACTGGAATTTTGTCAAACGGACTTACGAGGAATTTTAAACGAATTATTCCGTAGACTGTGATCAGAATGTCACAAATCTGATTACAGTTCGGTAAACGATTTTCTATAAATTACTGATAATGAACTGGACCCCGATATTTTAACACAATAATTTGTGGGTCGATTAAGACGTTCCGCAAAAATTTGGGAATTTTTGGAATAAGTTAAGTATTTTATTTACTCGTCCGAAAACAGTCCAGTTTTTCACATATTGAAACTGAAACGACAAGGATAGTATTTTGCGTATTAAAACGTAAGGGTTGATTGTTGATGATCTTGGTTTGATTTCAAAAAGAAAATGATATGCTGCTTAGCATGGACACCTCCGTTTACAAAGGAGACTATGGTGAAATTTTCTGAAAATCCTAACACTTAGTAAATATTTTCTAGACAAATGTTTGCTAGTGTGTTCTAAACTATGATTTTCAAATACAAACCTCGCCATAATTTTTGTAACAAAAATACACATACAACGTACAAGATACATAACTCGGGTGCAAAGTGCAAAATACAAGAAACTTATATTTATTTTTGGAGAAAATAATATAAGTAAGATACTTAGTTAAAAATATAAATTATTTTTAACACAAGAATACATATACCAAAGACAGTGACTTGTACTTGTGCGATACAAGTCTAGTGACTAACGATAATAAAATACGTTTAGGTCACGACGCTATATAAGCAAATCCGGTGAAGTTTACGACGCAAGGAACGCAAAGTTGTGAGTTCATGCTCCCCCTTTTCTCTTAACTGTTTTCAGTTTTATAACTTCGGGGGTGAAATACATGTTACTTGATATAATAAACGAGAATTGATACTTGATGTAATAAACGAGAATTGATACTTGGTATCATAAACGAGAAATAGTGTCACGAATAGGGTACCATAAGCACCATTAATCGTGTACATACTAAGACCGCAGAACAGAAGGTTAGATCTAACGGGTACTCGGGCAGCCCCACTCTTGGTAACCACTAGAGCCGAGTAGTGTTTTTGTGTCTCAGTCGTGAATCGACTACTAGAAAAATGCCTATGGTTTGGTGACTTCCTATGTCGTGTCACATGTTAATGGCCTTGCAACCCATTAACTAAACAAGAATACTTTATTTGGTTTATACCACAAGAATACTTTATTTACACAAGAATACGCTATTTGCTTTATACCACAAGAATACTTTATTTTCACAAGATACTTGTCATGTTTTCATACAAAGTATACAAACGTGTTCAACACAAATCTGCATGAATTCACACCAACTTTATGTTGACGTTTTTCCAAAAACTCACATGTATTTCAGGTAACTAGGATGGATGTGCGCGCGGTTTTACTCATGCTCTTGGATGTCGCTTTTGTTATCTTTGAATAAAAGTTGTAAACTTATCAGACAAAATGCTGTCTTATGATGTAAACACCTAAACTATGATTTCAGTTATGTAATGTTTGGCATTTTGAAACTAATTTATGAGCATGTAGTATGTTTACCTTTCGTATGCAATGAGAACCTTTCATGATCACACCTCGTGCTTCCGCCGCAGAAAGGGGTGTGACAATTTCTAAGCTATGTAAAGGATATTTAGGGTATGTTTAGCTTATGATCACGTTCCAGAATGTTTGTTACTATACAAATCGGCATAGTTTCGCAGTTTGACGCAAATAGTCCCTGCGATCGAATAAATTTGTTTTTGACACACCAAACCCTCCAGAACCTATTTCTAAGTTATGTAAAGGTTATTTAAGGTATGTTAAGCCTATGTCACTATTACAGAGTGTTTCTCGCGTTAAGCTGATTATGTTTACACATCAGATTGCGTATAACTTTTTAGAAAGCGATTTAAAGCTTGAAATCGAACAAGAATTGATATGTGAAAAAGGCTTATGTATTTATACAAATTCCAAGTATGAAACACAAGATTTCATTGGTTTTGTATTCGTATGATGTTCGTAGAGGCACCGATGTCACAAAAACACCAAGGAAAACCCTAAAGTAGCAATGTGAGTAATCTCCTTTTTGTAAACCTTTTTACAAACCGTTTTTACAAAACCTTAAATAATTTACAATGTGGTTAGCAGTGATTGAGTCTTTGTAATTCTTCAATTACTGTGGTATGTTGGGGTGTTGTATGCAAAATGTGGAACACGTTACCATTGGACAATGAGATAGCCAATGTGTAATATGACCCACCAGTCAGGATTGACAATACTGAATGAGTAATTGTGTAGATGTAAACATTGTAATCGCTCTCAATACTGTTAAAGGATAAAATGCTTCCTGATTAAATTGGGATTCACTCACCAGTATTTCCCATTGACAAATGTTTTTAAAACGCGTTTCAGGTAACAAAATGTGAAAGTCAATTAGAAGCCAGCTGGAGAGCACTGAGGCTTGGAAAAATATGGCTATAAAAGTTACCTAAATAAAGACGATATTTTAAATTCAATAAATTAGAGTTTATCCCTATAAACATGTTTGTAATAGAAACTTGGGTTTTACCCATGTGTTTATTACTATAAAAATATGGTATTTTACTCTGATAAAATATTTTCTAACTACGGTCCTGATGTAAATTCCGATGCCAAATAATGATAAACAATGATACCACTTAATCTGAGTTCGCATCAGCCCGATCCCAAGAGATAGGGGCCGGAGGTTGCGACAGAGAGTGGTATCAGAGCTACAGCTACTAATTTCAGCCAAAGAAGTCTTCTGCTGACAATGAAATTGCCAATTCTGTTAGGAAATGATCAATGAGACTATGTGCATAAGTGTAGATTATTATTTTGTGTTATTTGATAATTTGTTAGTTTACTGTATGAGTGACCAAGGAACTTCAGACACTTACCGTCAACTGTCCGATTCACCTAGGGACGAAGGCACCTCTTCACAGCCTACCCCCTCGGGGTATTCGGCTCATACCGAAGAAGGAATTTTCATGTTCAAGGCTCAATCTGAGGAGCCATTCCCTCCTAAGAAGAGAGGATGGTTCAGTAGAGGAGCTCGACTGAACCTCGTTAACGTAGAAAGAGGATGAGAAAAATGTAACAACAACGGGCCTTAGCAGCAGCCAATAGAGAAATGAATGCTCAAACCCAGGATATCCTCAATAGGAGACTAGCTACTTTCCACATATTAGCTACTACCGTTGCCGACCCTAATCTAGAACAACTCATAGCACCCCAGCCTTTACCACTATTTCCCACGTAACTCATGGAAGTTGAACTAAACCCAGCAGACCTGCCACAATATCCTGCTTTTGACCCAGCTGAGATTCCTAGGGTACCAGCACCCCATCCTCCAGACTATGACCTGTGGTTTGACGACCACAGAGATTACCAGCAACATTACCCAATCCCCGTAGAGGAGCCCATGCAAGACCTAGTAGGACCCTATCCTGACTTGGATCCCCTAGACCCATACTATGATAATGACCAATATATCAGGGAGATTCTAGAGAATCCATACCCTCAGGAAGAACAGATGCCACAATACCCAGATCCCATACCAGCACCCGCACCACCCATGAGCACTAAGAATGTGCAAGAACTCCGAACCTTTGGTGAGGAGATATTAGAAGGAAGTGAGAGGATGAGACAGATAGGGGAACGACTCGTCTGGAAATATGACGAGCGTGATATTCAATTTTGGATGAACCCTATCAGTAATAATAATAAAAATAATAAATAAATATATATATGTGTGTGACTTGAAAAAAAATATTGTAGTATAGACCATCTTGTGGTTAGTGATGCATACTAGTATTGTATTTTAATTCCAGTTATATTTGTAATAAATATAGATGCATAATATAAAATAGAGTAAAGTCGCAATGTTCGACGATTTTGGATCAATATGCTTATTGTTTGATTGTTTACATTGGATATTGTATTATGATGTTAATACTTGGTAATTGTTTAAAATCCAAATGGTCGACGCAGTAAATCAGGAAAACCAGAATAATTAAAATCAAATAAATAACAGTGAAATTCGACACATTGTAACCCAAGGAATTAGAGATGCTATGTCAGCTATTATCCAAAATGTTAGGGACGCAGAAAATAATAATAAAAGTGATAATGGGAGTAAGCGAACCCATACTGAACTTAGTCACAGTGTGCACAATGGACCCATTTTTCAAATGCCAATTCCAAAAAGAAGAAGAACCATGTCTTATGGTTGTTCTTATAAAGAATTCTGGTCATGCAAACCAATAGAATTCTCTGGCAATGAAGTTGCCATTGTAGCTCTACGCTGGATAGAAAAGACTGAGGCAGTCTTAAAAATAAGCAAGTGCGCATAAGAAGATAAGAACATGTTTGCCTCCAATTTATTTAAAAATGCATCTCTAGAATGGTGGAACACAATTCTCCAGTCTAGAGGAAGTGACAGGCTTTATAGTATGGAATGTAACGAGTTTAAGAATGTGGTGGAAAGGAAATTCTGTCCTCCCAATGAAAAGGAACAGATAGCAAATAAGTTCTTAAACCTAAGAATGACTGGAGTAGATAGTAAGGGTTACACTACTACATTCTTTGAATATGCTAGAATAGTGCCAACCCTAGCATCACCTAAACCAGTGTTAATCTCCCGTTACATTTGGGGATTAATCAGTGAAATTAGGCATGTAGTCAAGGGAGCTAGACCACAAACCATAGAAGAAGCGGTAGAACTAGCTAATACCTTGACAGATGAACTGGTACGTACCCAAGAAGAAAACCAAAGGAAGAACCTAGCCCAGAAACTTACCCAGGAATTTCGCTATGGTAATTCCAACCGTGGGAAAAATATAGGTTCTACTTCTGCACCTTACTGCAAGTATTGCAAAAGGAAGCATTCTGGGAGATGCTATATATACTGCAATTTTTGCAAAATATCTGGACACAAGGAAGAAGACTGCAGGAAGAAACCCAACAATAAGATATGCTACAATTGTGGAGAACAAGGCCATATTAAGCCGAATTGTCCGAAATTAGCTCCAGCCACAAACAACAAGACTACTAAGAATGCTAGAGCATTTGTTCTGACTGCAGAAGAAGCCAAAATGACTCCGAACGTGATTGCCGGTACGTTTCTAGTTAATGATGTTTTTGCCAAAGTATTATTTGACTCTAGTGTGAACCAAAGTTTTATTAATACTTCATTTTGCAAACTTCTCAATCAACCATTAACTAAACTTCAACAAGAATGTCTAGTAGAAACAACCAATGGAGAATCCATTAAGATTACCGAAATCTTGCAGGGAGCAAGAACAGAATTTTTAAATCAAAAGTTTATTACAAACCTTTACCCAATGAATCTGGTGGGATTTGATATTGTATTAGGAATGGATTGGTTAATTGCCAATAAAGCCAGTATTTTATGTGATGAAAAGTCAATACAAGTGAATTTACCAAAAGGTGAAAAGATCACAATTAAAGAAGATAAGCCAATTAGACCTATGATGCCTTCTGACATACGAACCTATGATGGAACGGGGGATCCAAAAGACCACCTTCAGATCTTCACAGGGGCAGCAAGGATAGAAAAATGGTCCAATGCTGAATATTGCTTAATGTTAATGTAAACCCTAGTAGGATCTTCTCGGATATGGTTCAATGATTTGTCAGCCCGAAGCATTCGAACCTTCGATGATCTAAGCAAGGGTTTCTTAGCTAATTTCTCACAACAAAGGAGGTATGTGAAGGATCCACTGTGATCTTCCAAATTAAACAAAAGGACGATGAAAGCCTCAGGGATTTCATTGAGATATAAAATAGAAGGTTTGATGTATGTGGGAGTTGATGAGAAGATGAGAGTTGCAGGCTTCATGAATGCAATCACCTCTAAGTACCTCACTAGTGACTTTAACAAGTGCCTGCCCAAAACCTTGGAGGAAGCCCTTGAAAGAGCTGAGGCCCACATTAGGGGAGAAGAGGCGGTTAACATCAAGGAACAAAGAAAGAGAGGTCATGGCTGGAGGCATAACAACCCCAGCCGAAAAAGAGGTAACTACGGTTCTTATGATAGACGCTCCCGAAGCTCAGACCACCGAAGGACTAAAGGTCGGAACCCTTCAAGCAGGGACAAGGCTGTGAACTTCACAGCCCTAACCAAAACTCCTCAAGAAATACTTGCCACTGAAGAAGTTAAACATAGCTTCCGACCGCCAAGACCCCTGCCCAAAAGCAAAAGAAATGAAAATTCTACTCAATTTTGTGAGTTCCATGAAGAAAAGGGTCATTATACCAATGATTGCTTCTAACTCAAAAAGAGAATTGAGTAAGCAGTCAAGTCTGGAGAACTTGCCCACCTTGTTTAGGGGGTAAAAGATAAAATGGGCGATGGAAAAACAAGGAAATAAACATGGTGAATGTTGAAGGAACCCCCACCAAGCGGCAATGCTTGGAAGTTTGGGAGCTTCAGTGCTTGTGCTTCCCACCCCCACAAAAGGGGCTTCATCCAAACCCTTTGGTAGTTGAAGCTACTGTGGGAACATTGAAGATAAGTAAAGCATACATTGACATGGGTGCAGCAACAGAAATAATGTTTGAAAAATACTTCAACCAACTCAGTAACCAGGAGCGTTCAAGGCTTCAGCCAGCTGAGTCATCCATCAAAGGGATCGCTAGCATCCCCATCAAGCCTTTATTCCAACTGACACTTGACGTTTGTTTCAAGGAGGGCAAAATGGAAAGGACCAAGCCACTCACCTTTATTATAATCAACACGCCTTCCACCTACCATGTTATCATAGGAAGGCCAGGCCAGAGTGAGTTTAGCATGGCTGTCTTCGTTGGCCAAGGCATTGTCAAGTTCCCCACCAAGAATGGAATTTCAACCCTTCAACCAACCCGGGAAGCCTTCCAGGTTGAAGGAGAAAGCTCAGGAAAAAAGGAAAGTGAAGAACAAGGTTGGGCCATTAACCCTAAGTATCCCGAACAAAGGATAAGGGTAAACACCAACCTTACTCAAGAAACTCTTTCATACCTCAAGAATTTGCTGACCCACAACATGGACATCTTTGCATGGTGTCCTGATGACATGACCGGCATCCCTAGGGATATCGCCGAACATGAGCTTAAGATTCCACCAAATGTGAAGCCCATTGTTCAACAAAAAAGGAGCCTTGCCCCTGATCGAAGTGCAGCTACATGCAAAGAGGTTGAAGGGTTGGTGCAAGCTGGCATACTCCGAGAGGTCAAGTATCACTCTTGAATTGCCAACCCTGTGATGGTCAAGAAACCTGATGGGTCATGTAGAATGTGCATCGATTTCAAAGACTGGAATAAGGTCTGTCCAGAGGATTGTTATCCTTTGCCCGAGATTGATCTCAAAGTGGACTCACATACAGGGTTCCCATTCAAGTGCTTTCTTGATGCCTATAAAGGCTACCACCAAATCCAAATGAAAAAGGAAGATGAAGAAAAGACGGCCTTCCATACCGACAAAGGTACCTTTTGCTACCAAAAGATGCCTTTCGGCCTGAAAAATGCAGGTGCAACCTACCAATGATTGGTGGACAAAGCATTTGTTGAACAAATCAGAAAAAACATGGAAGCTTATGTGGATGACCTGGTAATCAAGAGCAAGAATGAGGGCTAAATGCTTGACGATATTCAAGAGACATTCTGAAACCTCAGAAAGATAAACATGAAGCTAAACCTGGTGAAATGTTCGTTTTGGTTCGAGGAAGGCAAGTTCCTGGGGCACATTGTAGGCAAGCAAAGCATAAAAGCCAATACCAACAAGGTCAAAGCTATTCTGGATACAAAGACCACACAAAGCAAAAAAAAAAAGGTTAAAAGCTTGAACGGCAAATTGGCAGCCTTGAATCGTTTTACCTCTAAGTTGGCAGAGAGATCCCTTCCCTTTTTCAAAACCCTTCAAGGGTGTACAAACAAAAGGGACTTCAAGTGGACAGAAGAAGCGTATGAAGCCTTCAACCAAATGAAGCAGCACCTGGCTTCATTACCAAACATAGCCGCTCCTGAAACAGGGGAACTAATCTCTGTGTACCTATCAGTTGCTGAGGAAGCAATCAGTGCAGTCCTGACCATTGAAAGAAACAAAGCTCAGGTACCTATTTACTTCTTTAGTAAAACCTTAAAGTTAGCATAAACCAAGTATCCCCCACTGGAAAAACTTACTCTTGCACTAGTCAAAATAGCTAGAAGGCTTCGGAGATACTTTCAAGCACACCCTATATAAGTGGTCACAGACCAACCGATCAAAAGCGTGCTTGAAAAGCCTGAAACTTCTGGACGTTTAGCGAAATGGACTGTGGAACTAGGTGAACAAACATCACCTATGTCCCAAGAAAAGCTGTGAAAGCCCAAATCTTGGCTGATTTCATTTTTGAGATACCCAAAGAAATAACAACGGAAGTCAATACAGCCTCTACTAAACCCTCTGACCCCAATACTTGGAAGCTCTTCACCGACAGAGCTTCCAGCATTGAAGGGTCAGGGGCAGGGCTTGTTCTAATCAACCCTAACGAATCGGAATTCACGTATGCCCTCCAGCTTGAATTTCAGACTACAAACAATGAAGCCGATTATGAAGCATTGATTGCAGGACTCAAGCTTGCAAGAAAAATGGGTGTAAAAAAACTTCAAGTCTTCACAGACTCATTGCTTGTTTCGAACCAAGTAAGTGATAACTACATAGCCAAAGAACCAAACATGAAGAAATACTGTGAAAAGGCAAAGGAGCTTATGATTGCATTTGTAGCATGCACAATCAAACAAGTTCCAATATCGCAAAACAAAAAGGCTAATGCACTAAGCAAACTTGCTTCATTAACCTTTTCCCATCTTACCAAAAAGGTATTGGTTGAAGTGTTAAAGCTATCATCGATTCAAGAGCTCGATGTACAGGATGTCATCACTGGAGAATGCACAAATTGGATGACCCCTTTGATCAAATTCCTCACAAATGGTGAACTACCAAGTGATCAAGTAGAAGCCGAAAGGGTTCGAATAAAGTCAAGACAATATGTGTTGCAAGAAAATATCCTTTATAAAAAGGGGTACCTTGCACCATTGCTTCGTTGTGTTGTCCCGGAACAAAGTCAATACTTGATCAAGGAGGTTCACGAAGGAATTTGTGGAGTTCATTTCGGCCCAAGATCAGTAGTCTCAAAGTTGATGAACCTCGGGTATTTTTGGCCCACCATGCACCGAGATGCAAACGAGCAACTGAAAAAATGCAAAGCCTACCAAATACACGCCCCAGTGCCAAAAATCCCAAAGCATGACTTGGTTCCCATCTCATCTGCTTGGCCATTCCACAAGTGCGGAATGGACATTGTTGGACCATTCCCTCCGGCCAAAGGAGGAGTCAAATTCCTTCTAGTAGCAGTGGACTACTTCACTAAATGGCTAGAGGTGAAACCATTGGCAAAGATAACAGGGAAGCAAATCATTGATTTTGTATGGGAAAACATCATTTGCCGATTTGGGCTGCCAGGAGCATTGGTCACAGACAATGGAAAACAATTTGCGAAAAAGCCTTTCAGTTCATGGTGCAAAGAGTTCCGAATAACACAAGTCTTCAACTCAGTGGCCTACCCTCAATACAACGGCCAAGTTGAAAGAACAAATCGAAGCATTGTGGAAGGCATTAAAACACAATTGGGGAAGTATGACACCAACTAGCTGGAAGAACTCCCAAACGTGTTGTGGGCAATCAGAACCACTGAAAAAAACAAGTCACAAGAAAACACCTTATAGCTTGGTGTTTGGATCTGAAGCTATAATCCTAGCAGAGATAGGAGTTACAACAAAGAGAACGTTCAACATTGATCTAGAAGAAAACAAGCAAGAGACGATGTTGAACTTGGAACTCCTAGAAGAAGCACGGGATCAAGCAACCATTCAAGAAGCAAGATACAAACAAAAGATGGAATCTTACTACAATGCCCGGGTAAAACATGAACGATTCAAGCCTGGTGATCTAGTCCTCAGAACTAATGAGGCAAGCAAGAAGGAAAGCCAAGGAAAACTGGGGCCCAAATGGGAAGGGCCATCCTCGAAGCTCACAAGGGAGGATCCTACAAGCTAGCTGACTCAAATGGCAAAAAACTTCCAAGGCATTGGAACGGCAAAAACCTTAAAAGGTTCCACGTCTAGAAGCATGTATTAGAAAAGAGTTTGCAAAGTGTTGTTTTTGTTCCTTTGTAATTTACACACTTTGATGAATGAACACTAAGGTTCTTGTTAAAATTTGTCTTTCTATCCTATAATTAAGTTGAGAACCTAGCAAAAAACTCCATGACAAGGGTCATGTAAGGGGATGAACTCTCAGGCCACATCGCTCAATAGGTTCAAGGGTTGAATGGACCTATATAAGGGGTGAGTTCCTATATCAATACAACTCCATGAGACTTAAAATTTTTCTTAATAAACTTGTCTCATAGACAGGTCTGAACAGCCTTCACCAAATGTTCCTTAAGCCTTAGAAAATACTCCAAAAAACAAACTCTCATCAACAGGATTACGAACCAAAATTAAACGCTTAGTAAAGCACCAAGCCAACAAAGACAATTACACAAAAAAAAATACCAAGGCTAAGTGACTGCAGCACTGAACCCTTCAAGGTATAAGTAACATAAGGAAAACACAACACCAACAAAGACAATTACACAAACAAAACTACAAGGAAAGGAACAAAACAACAACATAAAAACAAAAGGTTTTATGAAACCTAGAACTAAAAACGCTTAGTAAAGCACCAAGCCACAAGCATCAAGCAACACCTGGAAGCCTCGAAGGCTTCAAGCGGCAAGTTTCTTAACAAAGTTCCTCTAGAAAATGCACAACACAAAACCAAGGCCGCATAAAAATCACAACATAGAACAAATACTAGCAAGTTAAAGCATAACATAAAAGGGCCTTAAGGGCAGAGAAACCTACGTAATTGTTCAAAGGAAGCCTTTAAGGCTCCATCCACCATAGGGACCTAAACGGTTCCCTTCCAGATAACAAGTTTAAAACATACAAAACATGAAATTGTTTTAAGTGCTAAGAGAGCTACGAATATATTGTTTAAACATCAGTAGAAGGCTTTGAAGCCCCAGAACCATCACCCTTACCCTTCTTGGCCTTCTTTGCTTTCTTGGCCTTAAGGCCACCATCACCTGCAACCGCTGAACCTTCAAGGCTTGCTTCCTTGGAAACATCCGCATCCTCCGAGAAAGTCTCTTCACTATCACCTGAACGAGAACACTTCTTGGACAGGGAATCAGGCACTTCAACACAAACCTTCTCATTTTGCCCAGTGGTTTCAGCCCCTGTAACACGGAAAGAGGTTTACCGAAGCAAGAAGAAACTTCACTTACATAAGGGTAAGTTAGCCTTTCCATCTGGTGAACAAACTCCTTAAAAATTTCAGAAGCTTCAGGGCGAAACAAAGGAGATTGTTCTAAGGCTTGACCAGACTCATGAAGTTTGAAACCAGTAACCAAGCCCAAATGTTTTCCATAGTTCAGCAATTTCGTATAGATATGCCCAAGGGCAGAGTTAAATTTAGTAGAGTGAAGGAGATAAGGGACAACCTGCTGAAAGCCTTGCTCAATAAGCCACTGGAGCTTGAACTACATAAGCCTTCAAGCCTTCCTTTTCTTCAGCAAAGGCCTTCTTCTGAACATCCAAGGCTTCCCTATCAACCTTCAACATCAACTTATCTGCCTCAAAACTCTTCTTCAAATCTCCAATCTCGATCTCATGCCTACGGGTCAACTCACCAACCTTCTTCACCCAAGCTTCCTCATTCTTCGAAAAACTATCAATGTCCTTTTTCACGGTAGCCATAGAAGCCTTCATCTTTTCTTTCTTCTTTGAAAACTCCTCATACTCCTGCATCCCCTTCCAGAAACGAGTAACACCTTCCGCCACTAAGGCAGAAAGGTTGCAGGAGCTTAAGATCAACCTTAAAAGCATAGTGTCACCCTCCATCTCTGATAAGGAACCTCGGACACTGGGAGGAGCAAAATTAGCCAACACGTCAGCACAAACACTTGCATCTTTGAAACTATCACCAACTTTACACTCCAATTCGGGATATAAACCTCATCTTCACTCAAACCTTCAACATCCTTACTTGATGAACCTTGAACAGGAGTCACTGTAACTTTCTTACCTGAAGCTTTCTTCTTACCAAGAACAACCCAATTTTTCTCCTTTTCAACATCAGGGCCTTGACCCTCAGAAACTTCAATATCGTCGCTCAATTCCACAGGATCAGAAGAAGTGGATTGAGCAGCACTCTTCAACATACGACAAGCAGAACGACAGGTTAAAGCCTTAGGAGCAGCAGTCTTGGTAAAACCCTTAACATTTGGAACACTAACATACCCCACATTCTCAAATTTGTGCTCAGAACCCCTAGCAACTGCATCATTACCCTCTGCAGCTTGAGCATCCGTAAAAACATCTGATGTGTCGTCACTCTTCACAAAATCCAATGCAGACATGATAGCAAAATTTATAAGAAACAAAATATAAGCAAACAATTAAAAGGAATGTAAAAAAAGCAAAGCAGGGGAAATGCATACCGTGGCCATTCCTCATAAGAACCGGATCCCGATCAGGCTTATCCCATAATTTGCTAATACTCAACAAAACTAGCAAATGTTCAGGAAAAGGCCGAACCCTTGAAGGACATTCCCGGATGGTCTTAAGAAAACAACTATTCAAATCAGACTTAGAGGATTCCGGTTCATTGAGAACGGCATCTGGGTGTCTCCAAACCATTTTAAAGGGAACAATTGACTCTGAAACCCAAAAGAACCGATCTTTCCAGGCACCAAGGGTGGTAACCATGGATGAAATCAAACAAGTATCGACTTTAGACGTTTCGAAAGTAAACCAATCACCGTTCTTCGCCAAACTGAAGAACCGGCGGAATAACAACCTTGGTTTTAAAAAGCGCGAGGCGCACAAAAGCGACGAGGTCTAAAATTGAGGCGTGAAGCGCAAAGCGCAAAATTGGTGGGCTTTTCGTACCCGAGGCGCAAGATGTTTATATAATTTTTTTATATATCCCATACATATCCCATAGGTTTTTAGCTTCCTTTAACCATAATATAGCAATAAGTAAGGCTTTTATACCATTTTAATTACATGTACAAGTCAAAAAACCCAAGGTACAACATTTTTATGTAGTAAAACGCCTAAGTTACATGAGGCGCGCGCCTCAGGTCAAAAAGCCCACAAAAAAGCATAAAAATGCGCCTTTTGGTCGCTTCCTGCAATTACACAAGGCGAGTAGCAAAAAAGCCCTAGGCCCTGCGCCTTGCGCCTAGGCGCGCCTAGGGCGCGCTTTTTAAAACCAAGATAACAACAAAGTAGGATCATAACCGGAGGCCCGGCATAAAACTTCAAAATGTAAAACCCTAGCCAAACCTTTGGGATGGATTTGACCAAACGAAACTCGGTAATACTCTAAAACATTCAATACAAAGGTGGAGAACGGATGACGAAGATTAGAGAACTCGAAATGGCGACAGTATAAAGCAATCGACCTAGAAGGGCATTGATCAATGGACTTGTCACAACCCGGTGCAACCGGATTGAATTGTAAACCAATGCCCCGTTCCATACAAAAGGCCTCTACTTCCTCTTGAGTGAGGCGAGAAAAACTAACGGAAAGATCCTTATGAGCACCCATGATTAAAACGAAGAATAGAAAAAACGAAGAAAGAAAGATGATGACTAACCTGAACGAAGGAAGGAATCAACGGAACACTTGGAGAAGATAAGTAAAAAGTTATCAAGTCTAAATAAATGAGAAATAAATATTAAAAAAGGAAGTTATAATTACATGTTGTGTAATCACAACCGCCGCTTGAGAAACTGCCACCCATCACATCAGTTATCATTTCAAATTCAAATTCTCAACTGCTCGGAACCCCTGAAGCCTTGAAGCCTTTAAGCAATAAAAAACAATGTGTAAAAGTCAGAAGCATTTGAGCATACACCCCAAACACCTCTGACTTGGGGGGCTGATGACGGGGTAGCCCAAGCCTCAATAACATGACCAAAACACATAACAGCTCAAAAGGCTAAATGGTTAAAAGGTTCAAAACCCATGAGACATTATAAGCAGAAGAGAACAAGCACAGTAACCAGTCACATCACTGATTACCCACCAACTCTTCACTCAGCCGCAAAAGTGACGTGTGCAAAAGACAGCAACCTTTTATCCGCAGGTCCAAAGCATTCAACCCCTAAATGAGTAAGCCTCCTACTGCAGCAAAGGTTCACTAGTCAAAGGTTTCCCCTTTGGGAAGATGCCTTCTCTATAAATGATGTTCCATATCATTCATGAAGGACATTCGGATCAGTCTGGATCTTCTTGGATCTCTGATCTTCTCTCTTCTCTCTAGAGAACCTGCTTCATGCATGCTTCTCTTCTTCACTTCAAATTATACAACTTCACTTGCCCTTGCATCTGAGGCTGAACCTTCTTCAGCCAAAGATCTCAAGTAAACAACAAACATAACTAGTGAACCTTCTCTTACGTCTAGCAAACGTAGGGGGATCCCACGACCTGCGTTGGGCAAACTTCAACCCTTGAAGCCTTTTGCCTAACCAGTCTATCCACTACTCTCGGTCTCATATTCGTTGTAACAACATACACCGTTGCCCCTGTAGAACATGATGCGCATACTCATTAATGGTGGCACCACCCTACCTTCAACAACTGTTAATATTTAAATAAAATATATATGAATAGATTATTAGCTTTGGAATACAGTTACAAAACCCCATAGAGCAAAATGCCTAAAAACAGAGGTGGCATGCTTGGAGAGTTGGGCAGGTTGGGTAATGGTTTAAAACGGATACAGGTTTAGGCGAGCGAGTGATGTGTGCTAATGAGCTAAGCCGGTTATTGTGTTAATAATAGTCAATAAGTCAACAGTTAGTTGGATTAGTTGTATGTTAGTTCAGTTAGTTGAGTGTTTTGGGTATAAAAGAGAAATATTGTAATACTATAGGGTAATAAATCATATGAAGTAACAATCTTCCCTCTCTTAGTTCTCTCTAAACTGCCATTAACGAACTTTCAAGAACCATTTGAGCTAAGGTTCTTCTGAGCGCTAATCAACTCGACCATTGTTCAATCAATCTCGAGTTCACTCAATTTGAAACTTTAATAGCGAGCAAATGTTCATGTGATATGTCTACTAAAGGTGCCCCATTTAACAAAATTCTACCTTTAACTACATTTATATCGTCTTGGTAGAGGTGGTAATTTAGAGTTATGAATGACCAAGTCTACAAAATTTGTACTTTTGTTACTGCATGCAAGCTCCATAAATCATTTGACTACAACAATTTGACTACTAAAATATATTTTTGTACTTGTACTAAACCAACCTTTTTTCTTTTTGAACAGCCAACAGAATTAGTCCCGAGCACTCTTGGGGCACCCACCGGACAAAAGGAGTACTCCGAGAGTAACCCGAGTCCACCACCAATTCCGGGGAAACCCCGGTTGTCACACCCCGACCACGTAAAACAATAAAACGTGGTGGAATCGTCGGGGAGTGTTGTAACAGAATCATTGTTTCATAACACATGGAAGTTGAAATTTTGTTTTATTGATTAAAAGAGTTACAATGTTTTAACAAACAAAGAAGTATAACACAATTAACTAGTCTTGCATCTTTTATTGTCACTAAGGCCCAAGTCCGCCTAAGTGTATCTTGATCAATCCTATGCATCATTTCATGAAACACATGTGAAAATAGGTACGTCAGCATAAAAAATGCCTGTGAGATACATAGGTTTTGTGAAAATAGGATTCATGACTTATAAGTTTAGAAAAAGTTGTTTAACAAAAGTCAGTCATGATCCTTGTAAAATGTTTTGTTTTATAAATCATTTGAAAATCGATGATAAAGTAGATGATATGTAAAAGAGTAATGTAAGGTTAAATGAATAACCAAGTAAAATGAGTTTGTATAAAATGAGTTGTTTTGTAAAACAATTGTTTAGTGAAAATATGTCATTTGTGTAAAATGTAATATGTCAAATATTGAAATGGTTTAAATAACGCTACGATATGTAATACTATAAAAGCACTTATGTATAGGAAGTACCGGCGGTGTATCCACCATGCTTTTATCTTATTACACACGCCTCGTTATTTAAATCACTTAAACAAAACCAACCACCAATGTAAAAATGTTTATGTATAGTCAAATGTCAAATGTTTGTGTGAAAACCATCAAATGTAAATCATGTAATGTGTAATCAAAAGTTATGTATGGTAAGTAAAATGAGACTACTTAAACCACAAGTAAAAATGTACAAAACAAAGTATTTGAATAAATCAAAAGTTATGCTTTTGTAGAATAATGCATGCTTTACTGATACAACATTTATACGGTAATGTTAAACGCCTACATTCAAGCCTTGAGACAGCAGGATAACCTTAGAGTAAAAGTTATCAAAATGAAATTTTTTCGGATTCGGTCATTCCATCCATCCAAACAAACCTAGGATTTTAGGAACGGGATTTGTCAAGTCCTATGGTACCATTACTTACTACCGAGTGGCGTAGCTAATGTTAATGAATGTAATTTAGACCCGTTGAACAAACCAAATGTCATATCAAATGTAAACATGTAATGAAAGTAATGTACTAAGTATGCTAAGTTAACATACAAAGCAGAAAAGTCATGTAAATCAATGTGCTATCATGCCAAGTAAACATACATAGCAAAAGAAGATGTAATGTAAATCAATGTGCTAATATGTTAAGTAGACATACATAGCAAAACAAAATGAAATCATGTACTAATAGTGTACTAAGGAACATAGCAAGTATATGATATAAAAACATGGAAAGCACGAAAGTAACAAGTAGGCACATGTGTTTCACCCCAAAATAGTTTGAAAACAGTAAACAAGGGGTCTATGTACTCACTTGAGGGTGCTTAGAAGTCTTGAACAACAACCAAGCAAAGCTAGAGGGATCACAGAATCAAACGGCACCCTATATAGATAACTACATAAATAACCGGACCTAAATCGGGAGATTGGATAGTAGGAGGTTTCGTAAAACAAATGAGTATTGGAACTCATATGATATGGTTTAACAAAGCCTACATACTAAAATGAAACCTAACCTAAGTGCTTACGACCCATTACGACCCGTTTAGGTAGCTTATGCTATTTTAACGCGTCGTTCGCGTAAAACGCGTTCGGACCGCTTAACTAGTCCTAGGACAAGTAAAATATGCCTTAACATGTCTAATATAATCACCTAATCAGTTTAGATGTCAAAATTTTGGTTACATATGCTTAAAATGAATTTATGCGTAAAAAGGGCATTTAGGTAATTTTCCTAAGGCATATAAACTACCTATCATACAACCACTTAAACGAAGTGACCATAAGGTATAACCTCGGAAGGTTATTCCCTATACAACTATGGTCACCTAATGTGTTTGGTCGGATCCTAATGATCAACCAAACGGGTCGGGTTCGAAAGTTTAAGCGATTGTCTAGATCGCTTACCTTATGACCCTATATAAGCACTAAATCTAAAAAGTGACGAGTTAAACATGTTAAAACATGTTTAACAAGGTTTGAAAACAGGTTTGGTATCAAGACAAAGGGTCTTGATACCCAAAAGTAGTTTGGTTACAAAATACGCAAAAATACGCATTTTGGCCGAAACTACGACTCGTCACTGAGCCTAGATAACGTGGTAATCAGTAGGTATAGTCACTAGGGACTATGACCATCGTGATTACGCTCACGTTATGAAGTTCAAACGAACTTCTCATTGACCATAAATTGGTCAATGCAGAAAGTCAAACAAAGTTTTACTTTAACGCTAAAATGAATGAAAAGAACGAAGGAATACTTACAGAGGGTCCCCGCAAGTTTGATTTTCCAAGTATTTCTCAGGTATGAAGTGTTTCACACTTCAACTTAGAGAAAATCTCAGAAATCAAGTGGGTTGCAACAAAAGGGGTGGGGGTATTTATAGGAAAAGGACCATCGTTAGGATTGTTCATCGAATAACGTGCCTCGATCTCAATCGTACATGTGTGCCCCTTGTTTTGTGAAACCTTGGGTACCCCTAGAATGGCCAATAGTTTCAAAAAATACCATTTGCAGCACTCACAAGCAGCTGGAACAGGATGGAAATGGCTGGAATCAACTTTCTGCACATCTGGTAGTCTCACACAGGCCGCGTAAGGTTTAATGGGGGCTTACGCGGGCCGCCTGGGCCTTCTGATCAGCAACCAACTTTCAGAAATTGCAGAAATGGTCCCTGTTATAGTTTAAGCTCATTTCTGACATGTTTAAGCCCGTTAAGCCAACTTTAAGGCCCTGAAATGATGCCTAAACATTGTGTACATGAAACATGCTCAAAAATATGCCGGGTGTCGGTTCGTTTGGTCGTACGATCGCGATATTCGCTTAATTACGACGAAATGCGCACAAGCGCGAAAAACGATCCAAATTGCGCGACGAATGGATTTTTCTTATGCCAAACACTAAAATAAATTATTTTAATGCTTACATAAATTTTTGGATGTCCAGATGTATTCAGAACGTAAGTTATGCGTGAAAATGCCAACTTATGCACTTTTTAATGCTTTTAGTCCCTGAATGAGCATAAAGTTTATTTTAGCACACCTAACCCATCAAAGCCTATTTCTAAGATATATAAAGGATATTTAGGGTGTTTTTAACTTATGGTCATGTTCCGGAATGTCCATTACACTACAAATCGACATACTTTCACAGTTTGTCAAATTTAGTCCCTGTAAGCGAATAAACTTGATTTTCGGCATACCAAACCTTCCAAAACTTATTTCTAAGTTATGTAAAGGTTATTTAAGGTATTTTAAGCCTATGTCACTATTATGGAGTGTTTGTTGCATTAAACTGGTTATATTTATGCATCAGTGCGCGTATAACCTTCCAGAAAGTGATTTAGAGCCCGAAATCGAACAAGAATTGATATGTGCAAATGATACACATATTTACACAAATCCCAAGTATAAAATACAATATTTTATTGGTTTGGTATTTGTTTGATGGTTGAAGTGACACAGGTGTCACAGTCTCCCCTACTTCCAGAAATTTCGTCCCGAAATTTATTTTAGAGGAAACTTGTGAGAGTTTGAAACATGAAGTTGAAAAGACCAAACAATACTGGTTAGAGTCCTGAACTTCTAGTAACTTTAAATAACATCATGCTTGCAATGTGAGAGGGACACTTATATACAAGTATATAAAGCGTTATTGGTGCGTCCACCGTACCTCTATTACATTATTCACATTTTGTCATTGTTGCCACTATAGGTTCTTACACATAATAAGACTTACTGGGTCCCTGTGCACTGAATTTCATAATTATGTATGCGTCCATAATTACATAATTCCTTGCATAGTTCACACAGTGTATTTTATAATGTGTAGGGGAAAACCAAATGAACAAACCTGTGATGAGTGTGACTAGACCACCATAGAGTCCTTTTAATTAAATCAATAAATGATCTAAATAGACTACCAAGAAGTCTTTTCAGCTTATATCATCACATGTCTTTCTTAACCAGATTTTGAATCAATCTTTTGACCTAGACCACTCAAAGGGGTCTCTTTGAATCATGGAATGGTACTATATAATCCAAGGGTCTTGACTATCATGTAGAAGCCCAATAAGGATTTAAGATAGTACCTTTTTGAATATCCTACTACGAATCCCTCATATGAAGATATGAAACATTCTACGAGGAATTGGATAACGAATATCCAGAGTATACAAAAACACAAAATGCATAAAAGAAAACACAAGATGCATAAACACATAGTCACATAACCACAAAATTGTTTATCTAGATCTTTAATTTGTTAATTTGTTTTGTTAATTGCGTACATGCATTTAAAGCACACTAGGAATCCATTCCATGGATTTCATTTGGTACTTTAAACATTATCAAGAATCTATCTATAAAGATAGAAAGATTTTTAAAGAGAAAATTCGATTTCGATTATAAGGAACCGAAATGTTCGAATTAAGGTACACAAGGAATCCAATTAAGGACTCTGATTTGAATGATAATCATCCACAAGGATCTATTTGTGAAGATAAAAAGATCCCATATGGATTTTTTTTTTTTGAAAAGCGGGAGGCGTTTCAAAACCTTGCACTAGACGTGCTTAAGTCAAAACATGACGTAAAAATGCTTATGATGTTGAGATGCTAGATATGTCAAGGCGACATATGAAGCAGAATTTGAAGGTTAAGTTAATGTATGAGAAAAATATTTTTGAAAACTATGCATGGAGTTCTAAAAAAAATGTGTTTAATGTTTCTGAAATCTTACATAATACTTTTTGAAATCATAAAGTAGGTGTATTAGGTAGGTATATTTATAAAAATGTTTAAAATCATGTGAGATGAATTTTGAAATTATGTATAAGGTTTTTGAAAACATGAATGATGCTTTTGAAATCATGCACTTGATATAAGTAATTATACTTGGTTCAAACTATATGAAACATTTTGAAATCATGAAGGTTGTTTTTGAAAACATAGACAATGTTTTTTTTTTTTTTTTTGAAATCATGGAGGTTGTTTTTGAAACCATAGACAATGCATTTGAAAAAAATGTTTTCAAACTATATGAAATATTTTGAAATCATGAGGGTTGTTTTTGAAATACTTATACTATGTATATCGTTATGAAACCAGAATGAAATGATATGGGTACGAGATTGAATATACCCTCAGTTATCTAACCAAGGATTCAAAGGCACAGACGTGCAAAAAGCACAATTACTCATAATGTCACTTTATTTTCTGTACTTCGTCTCTTAAAATGAAACGAGTACTTAGAATCTTCAAGGAAATCATGAGCAAACGCAAGAATGGAAAAATCACAAGAGTAGTTTGTGAAGAACATAGTTCCTTGATGTTGGTATCATAGGGAAATGCCACACGTACGTGTAACTACACTTGTACATCAGAATTGTGAACAACAATTTATTCATAAACTGAACACATTGTTTCCGAGTTCAACAAAAGAAACAAAAGCAACAGATACAAATTATTTAAAGCAGCAACTTCTTCTAATCAGCCAAATGCTTATCCGTGGGTCAGATTTGCATTAGCCAGCTTTGGGCATTTATTCACGAAATGGCCCATCTTTCCACAGTTGTAGCACGGTCCAGGTGGAAAGCGAGCTTGAACAGGGTTGTTGCTAGCTTGATTTTGTGCAACTGCAGCTGGGCAAACTCTTGCGGTATGACCTATGAGTCCACAAATTTGGCATCTACGGCACTTCACACTAGTATGATGATGAAGGCTACATTGGTTGCACAAGGGTGCAGTTCTGTTGTATGGCTTCTTAGCTAGTGGTGTTGCCGCTTGGCTAGGTCCCGTTTGATTAGGTTCAACTGCTGCGGGTTTCCTTGAAGCCTTACGCTTCCTTGATTTTGGTGAAGGCTTGACTTCTGCTTCCTTCGGTGACTCTTGAGTGGCTTCATTGTTGAGACGAGACATGGCAATGCCTAAATCCACAGACTTCAGAATCACTTCCCCTATTTGCTGGGCAAATTTGGCTGTTTGCTCGGACATTTAACCGTTGCTGAGAGGAAGAGACATTCTAGAAGAAAATGAAAGACATAGGAAGAAACAAGTGAAATGTTACCGGATAAACAAAACAGAATGGCAATGCATAAAAATTGCGATCATTTGTTTGTTACCTAAGGCAAACAAATGAGACGGTGACAAATCAAAGCAAGGGGGTCATAATAATGTATCGCTGAAGACATGCTTGCCTATAAGTGAACACTCACCCCAAGAGTTCCCAGGTAAGAGTGACTGGTCTGATACTGCGGATTTGTATGAACACTCTAGCCTTAGACAGAAAACTCAGAGTACAGGCATTCACCCTTCCAGTTTGCACGTGTTTACATCAAAAGACTCGAACTTTGACGAGATTTGAAAACTTAGAGGGTTCAAAACCTAGTAATTAATCATCCTGGAACAGATGATTGGTTTTCAAGGCGGTTTTGAAATTTATGTTCCTGTTGTGGTTGTCGCCTAAGGATAGGTGACGGTATTGTTTTATGACTAAACGCAAGTAAACTCGTGTTAGGGTCCTAGGAAGGTTATAGACTAGGTCAAAGCATTACTAATAACCTAATTCCCTATAACCATGAGCTCTGATACCAACTTTTCTGTCACACCCCGACCACGTAAAACAACAAAACGTGGCGGAATCGCCGGGGAGTGTTGTAACAGAATCATTGTTTCATAACACATGGAAGTTGAAATTTTGTTTTATTGATTAAAAGAGTTACAATGTTTTAACAAACAAAGAAGTATAACACAATTAACTAGTCTTGCATCTTTTGTTGTCACTAAGGCCCAAGTCCGCCTAAGTGTATCTTGATCAATCCTATGCATCATTTCCTGAAACACATGTGAAAATAGGTACGTCAGCATAAAAAATGCCTGTGAGATACATAGGTTTTATGAAAATAGGATTCATGACTTATAAGTTTAGAAAAAGTTGTTTAACAAAAGTCAGTCATGATACTTGTAAAATGTTTTGTTTTATAAATCATTTGAAAATCGATGATAAAGTAGATGATATGTAAAAGAGTAATGTAAGGTTAAATGAATAACCAAGTAAAATGAGTTTGTATAAAATGAGTTGTTTTCTAAAACAATTGTTTAGTGAAAATATGTCATTTGTGTAAAATGTAATATGTCAAATATTGAAATGGTTTAAATAACGCTACAATATGTAATACTATAAAAGCACTTATGTATAGGAAGTACCAGCGGCGTATCCACCATGCTTTTATCTTATTACACACGTCTCGTTATTTAAATCACTTAAACAAAACCAACCACCAATGTAAAAATGTTTATGTATAGTCAAATGTCAAATGTTTGTGTGAAAACCATCAAATGTAAATCATGTAATGTGTAATCAAAAGTTATGTATGGTAAGTAAAATGAGACTACTTAAACCACAAGTAAAAATGTACAAAACAAAGTGTTTGAATAAATCAAAAGCTATGCTTTTGTAGAATAATGCATGCTTTACTGATACAACATTTATGCGGTAATGTTAAACGCCTACATTCAAGCCTTGAGACAGCAGGATAACCTTAGAGTAAAAGTTATCAAAATGAAATGTTTTCGGATTCGGTCATTCCATCCATCAAAACAAACCTAGGATTTTAGGAACGGGATTTGTCAAGTCCTATGGTACCATTACTTACTACCGAGCGGCGTAGCTAATGTTAATGAATGTAATTTAGACCCATTGAACAAACCAAATGTCATATCAAATGTAAACATGTAATGAAAGTAATGTACTAAGTATGCTAAGTTAACATACAAAGCAGAAAAGTCATGTAAATCAATGTGCTATCATGCCAAGTAAACATACATAGCAAAAGAAGATGTAATGTAAATCAATGTGCTAATATGTTAAGTAAACATACATAGCAAAACAAAATGAAATCATGTACTAATAGTGTACTAAGGAACATAGCAAGTATATGATATAAAAACATGGAAAGCACGAAAGTAACAAGTAGGCACATGTGTTTCACCCCAAAATAGTTTGAAAACAGTAAAAGAGGGGTCTATGTACTCACTTGAGGGTGCTTAGAAGTCTTGAACAACAACCAAGCAAAGCTAGAGGGATCACGGAATCAAACGGCACCCTATATAGATAACTACATAAATAACCGGACCTAAATCGGGAGATTGGATAGTACGAGGTTTCGTAAACCAAATGAGTATTTGAACTCATATGATATGGTTTAACAAAGCCTACATACTAAAATGAAACCTAACCTAAGTGCTTACGACCCATTACGACCCGTTTAGGTAGCTTATGCTATTTTAACGCGTCGTTCGCGTAAAACGCGTTCGGACCGCTTAACTAGTCCCAGGACAAGTAAAATATGCCTTAACATGTCTAATATAATCACCTAATCAGTTTAGATGTCAAAATTTTGGTTACATATGCTTAAAATGAATTTATGCGTAAAAAGGGCATTTTGGTAATTTTCCTAAGGCATATAAACTACCTATCATACAACCACTTAAACAAAGTGACCATAAGGTATAACCTTGGATGGTTATTCAATATACAACTATGGTCACCTAATGTGTTTGGTCGGATCCTAATGATCGGCCAAACGGGTCGGGTTCGAAAGTACAAGCGATTGTCTAGATCGCTTACCTTACGACCCTATATAAGTACTAAATCTAAAAAGTGACGAGTTAAACATGTTAAAACATGTTTACCGAGGTTTGAAAATAGGTTTGATATCAAGACAAAGGGTCTTGATACCCAAAAGTAGTTTGGTTACAAAATACGCAAGAATACGCATTTTGGCCGAAACTACGACTCGTCACTGAGCCTAGATAACGTGGTAATCAGTAGGTATAGTCACTAGGTACTATAACCATCGTGATTACGCTCACGTTATGAAGTTCAAACGAACTTCGCATTGAGCTTAAACTGGTCAATGCAAAAAGTCAAACAAAGTTTGACTTTAACGCTAAAACGAATGAAAAGAACGAAGGAATACTTACAGAGGGTCCCCGCAAGTTTGATTTTCCAAGTATTTCTCAGGTATGAAGTGTTTCACACTTCAACTTAGAGAACATCTCAGAAATCAAGTGGGTTGCAACAAAAGGGGTGGGGGTATTTATAGGAAAAGGACCACCATTAGGATCGTTCATCGAATAACGTGCCTCGATCTCAATCGTACATGTGTGCCCCTTGTTTTGTGAAACCTTGGGTACCCCTAGAATGGCCCATAGTTTCAAAAAATACCATTTGCAACACTCACAAGCAGCTGGAACAGGCTGGAAATGGCTAGAATCAACTTTCTGCACATCTGGAAGTCTCACACGGGCCGCGTAAGGTTTAATCGGGGCTTACGCGGGCCGCCTGGGCCTTCTGATCAGCAACCAACTTTCAGAAATTGCAGAAATGGTCCCTGTTATAGTTTAAGCTCATTTCTGACATGTTTAAGGCCCGTTAAGCCAACCTTAAGGCCCTAAAATGATGCCTAAACATTGTGGACATGAAACATGCTCAAAAATTTGCCGAGTGTCGGTTCGTTTGGTCGTACGATCGCGATATTCGCTTAATTACGATGAAATGCGCACAAGCGCGAAAAACGATCCAAATTGCGGGACGAATGGATTTTTCTTATGCCAAACACTAAAATAAATTATTTTAATGCTTACATAAATTTTTGGATGTCCGGATGTATTCAGAACGTAAGTTATGCGTGAAAATGCAAACTTATGCACTTTTTGACGCTTTTAGCCCCTGAATGAGCATAAAGTTTATTTTAGCACACCGAACCCCTCAAATCCTATTTCTAAGCTATATAAAGGATATTTAGGGTGTGTTTAAATTATGGTCATGTTCTGGAATGTCCATTACAGTACAAATCGACATACTTTCGCAGTTTGTCAAATTTAGTCCCTGTAAGCGAATAAACTTGATTTTCGGCATACCAAACCTTCCAAAACTTATTTCTAAGTTATGTAAAGGTTATTTAAGGTATGTTAAGCCTATGTCACTATTTTGGAGTGTTTGTTGCATTAAACTGGTTATATTTACGCATCAGTGCGCGTATAACCTTCCAGAAAGTGATTTAGAGCCCGAAATCGAATAAGAATTGATATGTGCAAATGATACACATATTTACACAAATCCCAAGTATGAAATACAATATTTCATTGTTTGGTATTTGTTTTATGGTTGAAGTGACACAGGTGTCACACCGGTAACCCACCCGCCCGTAGGCATGGCGGTGAAATTACCGGTAAAACCCGTTTGGCTCAAGGATCCAACCCAGGTTTCCCTGTGTCTCCTATCATTACCCACCAGTGCCTCATTCTACACCAAGTGGGAGTTGAACCTGCATCTCTAAAGAGAAATGCAAGCGTTACAGCACTTGATCTAGAGATCACCAACTATTTATTTACAAAACCTTATGAATCATTCAGATTTTAAACATTGAATCTGCTTAAAGTGATTAATTCACTTTCTAGCTTCATCATGGATACAAATGATCTTTTTTATCAAGTAAAGATGTAAATAATCTATTTACCCTCTGCCAAGCCCAAATTATCTCTCCTCAATTTTTTTAATAAAAAGGTATATTAATATAGACAACCGTTATTTAATAAAAAACATGTTGACGTAAAGGTTTTCGACCTGCTATGCATGATTCATTCAACCTCCAAATTCCCCCATGCACACAAATAATTTTTTTATCCAAATAGCAAGAACACGATTTAACACATATACGATACCAAATACAACATCTGGATGCTCATAGCTTCCATTCTAAAAAAAGGAAGTTGGTTCATGAACATCTTATTTTTAACGTTTTTATGTCAATTCCATCCTAGCACACTGATAATGCAGCATATGGATCCTCATATAGCAACTCCTTTAGGCTCATTTGTTACTTTGTCATGATATAACCATATCTTTGCTCTCCCTCTTCTTTTATCCTTCTATATTGTATAAAAAAAACTAAAAGTTAAACTTCAAAAGAAAAGGAAATAGATATAAACTATTACACAATAATGAATACAAACAGTTGTTACACAAAAATCGAATGTTTCAACAAACACTAAAATCAAGCTTTATAACGGCTTACAGAGTGTACTAGTGTTGGTATTGTTGGGTTATTCGGTTTGTTTGCGGGTCACAAGAGCCGACGTGTTATCGGGTCACGGGTACGAATCAAGCAAAGTTAGTCTTGGTTCAAGTTTGCATAAAGTAAAGCAGGAGTCACATGGGTTCACGTGACATTTACATGGCTGGAACTTGGAAGAGTAATAGATTTAATTATGTTTTTAGTTTAGTTTATTTAATAGTTATTAGTTAGAGAATTGGTATTCTAGTTTGACCGGATCTTATGCAAGTGTACGTTGGGCATGCACGTTTGTTTTAGAGGTGTGGGTTATTATGTTGTACCTATTCATTAGGAGCATCAGAATATCCCTTGGTTGTGGATGGTTCCTCGTTTCTTTTGTAAAGGCTATATAAAGCCTCATTTGTTTAATAAACATTGAACCCTTCATTCGTAAACATATATGTCACACCCCGATATTTCCACATAATTTCGGTGGGCCCGGTGGGTAGAATCGTGACGTAGTTGATATCATCATAGACAATTAATACAATTATAGCACAGCGGAAGGCTTGGAAGTTTAATTACTATTACAATCCATAGTGTCCGAAAGTTCAAAACAAAAGAATATACAGACTGATTGTAATAGAGATCCACAGGCGGATCAAATACATAAAACTTGAGATTAACAGACTTCAGGCATCTAAGGATTTGCAAGATCCTCTTAATTGACACCAAGTAGCTCCAGCCTAGTTTCGAGAGGTACCTGTCACTTAGTCTTTGGAAAATACCTCCGTTTTCACTGGTAAATACAATTAACTGACTCATTTAAAAAGAGTTTATGAAAATTGATTTAGGCGCACAAGGCACAAATCCTTTTATAACCTGGGAAAATCTTTATTAAAATCTTGTATACAGATTTACATGATTGTCATACAATTGGGGCCATTTTGGAAGCCGGTCATGATTAACCGACTCACCAATTATAAAACCCACAAAGGAGTTATCCCCAACATGTGGGTTATTTAATAATTAACATTTTGCATCTTGCATCTGTCAGGTGTATGCCTACACCCCGTGCATAGGTCGTGGCCATTAATAACTTAAATGAGTCGTGGATATCCAGGACACGGTAGTTAACCCCCAATGTTTATGTTATCAAACAAAACAGATTAAAACGGGTTATGGAAATTTATTAAATCACAATCCGATTAAATGATCTCATACCTGACCAAGCGGTAATAATTTACCGTATCCCAAGCCCGTATAAGGGAAAATAAGTTAAAATTATTTACCTGAGCTAATGTGCAAGAAAATGCTACTCAGCAATATATTCTTAAGACCTTATGCAAATATCTTCTACCGAAGCTAGTTAATCTATAATGAAGGTTTTATTAACCTATTAGGATACTAACGGGTCTTATTTAAGTCAAAGACTTAGACCGGTTAGGTATAAAGATGTTTTACTGTTCGAAACGCTAGATTAAGCGGAGACAGGAATGGAATGTGACTTAGACCTGACAAGTTTGAATACTTGTATAATATGGGTAAACTAAATACATTCTGGATTTTAAAGTTTAGATGATAAGGTTAAACCCGTTTCGGCTAATTCATGCAAACTAGATACATAAACCGAACCGAACGCATATAAGCATAACGGGTAACCAAATGAACCATATACAAGTCCCATATATTATTATGCTTAAAATATGTTAAGGCATCAGCAAGATGTTAACATATATGCCCAAAAACGATTTAAAACCGAATTAAGCCCCGTAAGGGCATTTTGGTCTTTTTAAGATTTATAAAAGAGGTTTAAAAGTAAACTGATGTTCTGGTCAAAATATTCTGTAAAAATAATTATTTTATGATGTTATAACAGTAAGATATCATACATATGTGTGGTTTAACATTTATGGCCAAACTATGCCCCGAAAAGGCATTTTGGTAATTTCACATATGCTTTTAAGGTCATAATTGGAAGTCTGAGTTCATGACTTATACCTACTGTAAAAATATTAAAAATTATTTATAAATTCAGTAGGTAACAAGTCTTGGGTGCTAAATATGGTTTTAAACCATACTATGCACCTAATTAGCGTAAAAGTCGATAATTGACGATATTTGCAAGGTTTATGAAATTCTGAGATTTTGACAAGCCTTGGATGGTCAAAATATTTTATTTTTCATATTAGATCAGTAGGAAAAGGTTTTGTATGTTAATCATATATAAAACACATTTTATTTGCAAAAAGAGTATTATCGTCAATTATCGAATTTATATAAGAACTCAATGTTAAGGTCAGTATCTAATCTGACCCATCATTCCAAAAGTTCCTAAAAATGATATCATAACAGTAGGTTAAGATTTTTGTGTCAAAATTTATGGTTAAACATGATTTATGCATTAAAGGGTAATTTAGTCTTTATAAAAGCTAAATTTACGATAATTTGCATAACATCAATTTGAGACCAGAATATAGTGTCAAAATATTTTAGACATGTTTATAAATCTGTACCTATCTTATTTTTATGTTCATATATTCAAAAACTCATTTTTAGACCATAAGGGCGTATTGGTCAATATTAAGCATAATAACGGAAACATGCATAGAATTCAGAATTTCCAAATGACCATGTAATATAACCTCAGAGAGTTATACTACAACATTATATGGTCACTATGGAAGCTTAAAACAAAGAAGAATTAAGCTTAATCGGGTCAGAACTGAAAGTCAAAGCAAAAGTCAAGCTTTTGCGACTTTCGGTTGCGAACCGAGCCTAAACTTAGAATTGTCGGGTGAACCCGCATCCCGCTACCCGCTCTATATCCTTATATATTTAGCCTATTATCTTACTATATTTATCTTAAATACTCTAACTCTAATTAATACATCATTCATGATTGAATATACAATTCAAAAACCTTTCTTACATAAATCCTACTAGATTCTTACTTTTTTTTTTCAAATAAAATATCAGAAAGTAAAAATACCCAAAAATCACAATGTAAGCGTCCATTGTCTAATGGATAGGACAGAGGTCTTCTAAACCTTTAGTATAGGTTCAAATCCTATTGGACGCAATTTTTTTCCAGATATTTTTTAGATTTCGAGATCCAAAAATAAATTTTGAATGATTTGAGTCTGAAACGCTTGAGTACCCCTTTTTTGAAAAGGTTGATCAATTTGTTTAGGCTGCTTGTTCCTGAAGTATAAAACATTCCCTCTGTTCCTGAATAGCTTCTTTCAAAATGGCTTCCGCTTCCTCGGTGAATATCTTGGTAGAAGATATTATTTCTTGAAACTGTGGTTTATTGGTTTTTAAGTAAGTACGTAACACAACCAGAAATTTCCTTACCTATCCAACTTCTAATGAATCGAGATAACCGTTTATTCTGGTATAAATAGTAAGTATATGTTCTTCTACCGCGAGAGGGGCGGATTGGGATTGTTTAAGCAATTCACGTAATCGTTGACCTCTTGCTAATTGATTCTGAGTAGCTTTATCGAGATCAAAAGCAAATTGTGCAAAAGCTTCTAATTCTGCGAATTGTGCCAGCTCCAGTTTTAATTTACCGGCTACTTGTTTCATAGCTTTAATTTGAGCTGCAGACCCCATTCTGGAAACAGAGATACCCACATTAATAGCGGGTCGGATTCCAGCATTGAATAGATCGGCAGATAAGAATATTTGTCCATCAGTAATCGAAATTACATTCGTAGGAATATTAGCCGAAACGTCTCCTGATTGGGTTTCAACAATTGGTAAAGTGGTCATACTTCCTTCACCTAAAAGAGAACTTAATTTAGCAGCTTTTTCCAAAAGGCATGAAGGTAAATAAAAAACATCCCCTGGATAAGCCTCGCGCCCAGGTGGTCTTCGTAATAGAAGAGACATTTGGCGATAAGCTTGCGCTTGTTTAGAGAGATCATCATAAATGATTAAAGTGTGTCGTTCACGGTACATAAAATATTCAACCAGAGCTGCTCCTGTATAAGGAGCGAGGTATTGTAATGTAGCAGGGGAATCCGCCGTTTCGGCTACCACAATAGTATATTCCATCGCACCCTTTTCCTGGAAAGTAGTCACTACCTGAGCCACAAAAGATGCTTTTTGACCAAATAGCTACATAAACGCATATTAATTTTGGCCTTGTTGATTTAGAATTGTATCTGTTGCTACTGTTGTTTTACCGGTCTGTCTGTCCCCAATAATTAATTCTCGCTGACCACGTCCTATGGGAATCATTGAATCAATAGCAATAAGCAAAACTAAAGTACCACGAATCTCTTGGTGTGGCTTATCACTTCGTTCCTTCTTAAGCTAGAATAATGCCTACCGACGGCTAACTCTCTCTCATAAAATTGAGACCTCTCCGTCGGTATTTACCTTTTCAGGTCTGAGGTGGAAATCCGGATCAATTACCGTCCATTTCTCCACTCAACCATCGATTATCATAGTAGAAATCATTCTTCTTTTCGTGCAGATGAAGGGCTATGTAGGCACAAATTCTACTTGGTGAGGGGACTAGGCAGGCAAGGTTGGATAGGACCTTGGCGAGCGATGAATGGGGGAACACTCTTCCCTGGTTTGGTCATCCATCATCTACCAAAGTGAAAACATGCTTAGACATGTTCTAATAATATTTACCAAGTTATTAAAGTGGCAAAACATGATTTATATCCTCTACATTATCAAATTATGTTTTTATTTAAAATCTGACTAGTTTGACCTTTATTTAATAACTTTGACCCGACAATTAACTAAGTAAACGTGATAATTAGGAGGTGCCCTTTTGAGGGATTAACACCTACCTAATTATGATCACGTAGCCATATTCGACTCAAACAATGGCTGGACCATTTAGGTCTAAACCGAAGGTCAAAGCCGTTTTGCGGCAACTTTGACTTTCGGTCTTTAAATAAACAAAACTGAACTAAGGTGGCTAAGGACATTTACAAACGGTCCTAGCTTTGAACTTTGAACTAGAAAGAGCTTCCTTTTATATCAGGAATCTCAAGAATGCTAAAGAAAGCTTAAGCAAGTGAGAAGATAGAAATTTTTTAATGAGCAAAGAATGAGGCTGCATCAAGCCCCTATTTATAGTTGAAGGATCTTGTCTAGGATCAATCCATGTGTTCTAAGGTTCTCTAGGATGTCCCCAAGTGTCCCAGAGGTTTTTAAAAACCGTTAACAAGTTGCTGGTATCGAATTCAGAGTGCAGAACTGGTTTGTGTGGGGAGCAAGGCTACATGCTGGCAGCTGTCCAGACCTGCTGAAAAATGGTCTTGCCCACAACACGCGCCAGGTGCAGGCGGGTCCGGCCCGACACGCGGGGCAGTTCAATTTCAAAACTTGTTTTATTATTTACAAGTTTAGTCCCTGCACTTATGTAACTTCCATTTCTTTCATTTCTAGCTCTAGGGGCCCATCACATTAGGTTTTAAATATTCTTGGAAGTATAATCAAGTACCGTTAAGCTATGAGTTCGTTAAAAATGTCTCTCGGGAGTAGAATTATCATATTGACACTTTCAACCCCTCTTCTTGGAATTTGCAGATTGAATTATATAATGGTACCGAAACCTCATGAATTCATTATCAGATATTCTTGAGAGTATAATCAAACATTACGAAGCCCCGGGTTTGTTAAAAGGTCACTCAGAGGTAAGAATTAACATGTTGACACGTTTAACCCCTTTGTTTTATAATCTTTCGATTTCCTTCACAGACGGCTTCTTACGTTCGATAATTAACTCATTCAAGAAGACGAACATCGTGTATGGTCATTCAGAGGCATAAATTTAGCATGTTGACACTTTTAGTCCCTCCGCATACATCTTTTCACTGTTTGTCAACTTTAGTCCTTATAACTCAAACTTTTACATGTTTTGGGTTTAGGACACTTGTCTTCACATAATTGGACACGATTTTACGAGGTGTTACATCCTCACCTCCTTAAAAGAAATCTCAACCCCGAGATTTACTGAAATAAGTGAGGGCACTTTTGTCGCATAGTGGACTTTACCTCCCATGTATATTCAGGGCCTTTGCGGGCATCCCATTTTACTTTCACTATTGATACGTGCTTCCTTCGGAGCTTTTTAACCTATTGATCCTCAATCAATATATGTCTTTCAACAAACCTCAGGCTTTCATCAATCTGTACGTCTTTATGAGACATTGCTAGCAATTCATCAGCTAGACATTTCTTTAAGTTACAGATGTGGAACACATTGTGAATTCCACTAAGCTCCTCAGGCAAGTTTAGCTTATAAGCTACACTCTCGACACATTCGATGATCTCGAATGGTCCGATGTACCTTGGGCTTAGCTTACCCTTCTTACCAAACCGCATCACACCTTTCCAGGGTACTTTTAGTAAGACTTTGTCTCCTACCTCAAACTTTAGAGGTTTTCTCCTTTTATCCGCATTGCTTTTCTGCCTATCTCTGGCAGCTTTTAGGCGATCACGAATCTGGACAATCTTGTCTGTTGTCTTGAGGACTATCTTAGGTCCTGTTAATTGAGTCTCTCCAACTTCCGCCCAACAAACCGGCGTTCTGCATTTTCTCCCATATAATGCCTCAAAAGGCGTAGCCTGAATGCTAGTATGGTAACTATTATTATAGAAGAACTCAACTAAAGGAATGTGGTCATCCTAACTTCCACCTAAATCAATGACACATGCGCGAAGCATGTCTTCCAATGTTTGAATTGTATGCTCACTTTGTTCATCCGTTTGAGGATGGTAAGCAGTACTGAAACTCAAACGAGTGTCTAATGATTGTTGGAAACTTTTCCAGAAATGAGAAGTGCATCTAGTATCTCTATCAGATACAATAGATATTGGCACCCCATGGAGAGATACAATCTCATCTACATATAATTGAGCTAACTTATCGGAGCTATGAGTCTCCATGATGGGTAAGAAATGAGCTGACTTAGTTAGTCTGTTAAATATGACCCATATAGTATCGTTTCCATGCCTTGTCTTAGATAACTTGGTAATGAAATCCATGGTTACTATCTCCCACTTCCATGTGGGAAGTTCTAACTGTTGTAGCAAACCTGACGGCTTTTGATGTTCAGCTTTAATTTGAGCGCATGTCAAACATTTAGCTACGTGTGTGGCTATGGACTTCTTTAAACCTATCCACCAATAGTTGGCTTTTAGATCTTGATACATTTTGTCACCACCAGGATGAACTGAATATCTTGAATTATGAGCTTCTTGGAGGATTAGGTCTCTAAGTCCTCCATGAATAGGAACCCAGATCCTACCATTAAGTCTAAGGATTCCATCACCTCCAGGTGACAACTGATCAAAAGTTGCACCTAATTTCTCATTTGGAAAGTTAGCTTCTAATACAGCTTCTTTCTGAGAAGCTAATAATCTTTCATTCAAACTGTTCTTCAGTTCAATACTCTTAGCATTAATCCTTATGGTTTTAACTCTTTCCTTTTAGCTTAGAGCATCAGCGACTACATTCGCTTTACCAGGATGGTAGCGAATCTCACAATCATAGTCATTCGAGGATTCCATCTAACGGCGCTGCCTCATATTGAGATCTTTTTTATTAAACAAATGTTGGAGACTTTTGTGATCTGAATGTATCACGCATTTAGTTCCATACAAGTAATGTCTCCATAATTTAAGTGCAAATACAATGGCACCCAACTCCAGATCGTGGGTGGTGTAATTCTTTTCATGCACTTTCAATTGTCGTGATGCATAGGCAATCACCTTGCCTCTCTGCATAAGCACATAGCCCATGCCAATGTGCGAAGCATCACAATAAACAACGAACTCTTCTATTCCTTCAGGCAATGTCAACACTGGAGCATTGCTCAACTTGTGCTTAAGGATTTCAAAAGACTCTTGTTGTTTAGGACCCCAATCAAACTTCACATTCTTACGGGTCAGAATAGTTAGCGGTGCAGCTATCCTTGAGAAGTTTTCAATGAACCTTCTGTAATAACCTGCTAATCCTAGAAAGCTACGAATCTCAGTAGGTGTCTTAGGTGCTTCCCAATTCATGATTGCTTCTATTTTAGCAGGATCCACTTGGATACCACGCTTACTTACAACATGCCCAAGGAATTGGACTTCGCGAAGCCAGAATTTGCATTTGGGGAATTTATCGTAAAGCTTCTCCTGTTGTAGCAAACCTAGGATACACTGAAGGTGTTTCTCATGATCAGCTTGATTACGAGAATAGATAAGTATGTCATCTATAAAGACAATGACAAACTTATCTAGGTACGGCTTGCAGACTCGATTGATGGTATGTCATCTATAAAGACAATGACAAACTTATCTAGGTACGGCTTGCAGACTCGATTGATGAGGTCCATGAATGCTGCAGGTGCAGTAGTGAGCCTGAAAGGCATCACTAAGAACTCATAGTCGACATACCTTGTTCTAAACGTGGTTTTAGGTACATCTTCAGTTCTAACTTTGAGTTGATGATACCCTGATCTTAAATCAATATTCGAGAAGAAGCTTGCCCCTTGGAGTTGATCAAACAAGTCGTCGATCCTGGGTAATGGATAACGGTTCTTGATTGTTACCTTGTTTAGTTCACGGCAATCAATGCACAGACGCATTGAACCATCCTTCTTCTTTACAAATAGTATGGGTGCTCCCCAAGATGACGAGCTGGGTTGTATAAAACCCTTTTCTAGTAAGTCATCCAATTGGGTTCTTAGCTCTTTCATTTCTGTAGGTGCTAAATGGTAAGGAGCTCATGCAATAGGTGCTGCTCCTGGCAGAATGTCTATCCTGAACTCTACTTGCCTTTCTGGAGGTAATCCAGGTAGTTCATCATGGAAGACATCAGGGTATTCAGAAATGATTGGAATGTCTTCAATCGTAGGTTTTGGTTCATCAACTGTCACCTGTGCCATATAAATGACACATCCGTTCTTCAAACACTTGGATGCCTTGAGTATAGACACATTGTCGGGCAAACCATAGTGTGTATCTCCATGAATGGTGACTAACTCACCGGATGGGGTTTTGATGTTAACTAGTTTCTTATCGCAGGCAATTTGGGCTTGGTTACGTGACAACCAATCCATGCCTAAAACTACATCAAACCCAGCCAATTTCATTGGCAAGAGAGATAGCGGAAAAGAATGATTCTTAATGGATTTATAGCATCCATCAAGAAGAGTTGAAGTGGTTTCTAAGGTACCATCTGCGGGTTCTACCTCATATTTAATGTCTAGAGTTTTAATAGGTAGATTCAGCAACTTACTAAACTTATGGTCTACAAATGACTTATTAGCACCTGAATCAAATAAAACTCTAGCATAAATATCATTAATGAGGAATGTACCTGTTATAACTTTATCATCATTCACCGCCTCCTTGGCGTTCATCTGAAACACCCTAGCATTTGTCTTTTTTCACCTCATCAGGCTTCTTGGTGTTCTTGGGGCAGTTTGTTTTAATGTGCCCTTTTTCATTACAACCATAGTAGGTTGCATCCTTTAAGTTTCGGCACTCCAAAGTTTTATGCCCTTTCTTTTTACAGATTCCACAAGGTTTGGCTTGTGGATCCAGATTGCATTTCTCGAAATGCCTTTTGTCACAATTCTTGCACCTGGGCTTGTCACCAGACTGGCCCTTCTTAAACCCAGAGTTTCTCTTCTTTTTCTTGTTTGACTGGTGGGACTGATCATCCTCTCTCTTTCTCTTCCCATTCTCAGTGGTCCTCTTAGACTTACTCCTTATCACATCTAGAGTAAGTGACAGTGATAGATCTACAGTAGATCTATAAGAGGTAGGCTTAGAAGCCTTGGCATTCCCCTTGATCTTTGGGGCTAACCCCCCAATGAAACGCGCAATGCGTTTTGGCTCTGGAGTGACCAGGAATGGAACGAGTCGGGACATGGAGTTAAAACTTGTAACATAGGATCTACAATCCTGATCTTTCATAACCAGAGTGTGGAAATCAGTTTCCACCTTTTCCACTTCATGTTGTAGACAGTATGTATCTTTGACGAGTTCAACGAACTTAACCCAAGAAAGGTTATACAAAGGAATCTTTCCTGTGGATTGCACTAAATCTTTCCACCATGTCAAAGCGTCGCCTTTAAAGGACTGTGACAAAAACTTTACAATGTCCTCCTTGGCACACCCACTGATATCTACTACTGTTTTCATCTCATCCAACCACTTCATACAATCAATAACTCCCTTTTCCCTATTGAAATCCCTTGGTTTACAAGAGACAAAATATTTGTAAGTCCAACCCTTGTTGTACCGGGGAGCCTGATCAAATACTATCTGCTTTTGGGATTCACTCTCCTGATTGGATGAATGTTGAGATTCATCCTTTTTGGAAGTATGCGGTTTCGAGAGGGACTTTGAATGGGTTTTCGATTGAGCTTCACTCGAATCTTTAAACACATTGTTCACAGCTTTAGTAACTACCATGTTTATCATGGCTTGAAGTTTGGCGCCAGTAACATTCAACCTCGTATCATTATTGTTCCCCTCTACTAGGTGACTATTAGCTTCATCGGAGCCAGCCATGATTTGAATGCTAAAATCAAGAAATTGGTTTGTTTAATAACATAACGAATCATCATATTTGATGATTAGATGGCCATGGTATAAATAAACCATATAGACCAATAAGATAATATGTCAGAAGTTATTTGATTATGATTTGCCTAGGTTGTAAAAGAACCATTATTGGCATTCAAGTAGGATATAATTCTTTATATTTATTAGACAAAGGACATAAGTCACAATTATCAATGTCGTATAGACATTTTCAAATAGCACGAAGGCTCGTCTCAAAGGACTTTTAGATGGCACAAAAGGCCTTGTCACTAGGAAAATTTAAAACATAATCAATGATCTTTTGGATCGGAAATTCTTAAGGGTCGAACATAGTTCATCGCCTTTTGACAAAAAGTTATAAAATAAAACTATCTTTGTAAGGATTACACATTGGCCCGTAGGCAGAACATCTCAAATGGATGTTTTGGTATAGACAACATATTTGATGTTATTAGCCATGATTCACATTGATCATTTAGGCTATGAAAGTGGCTTGGAAAAATCCAAGTACTTTGAAGGCTAGTGTGGTTTCTCAAGTCACACTGCCAGGAATGTTAACATGTTTTTAGATGTTAACTAGGAATTATTGTCTTAAGAGGGTTATACCATTATAGCCATTGATATTTTGGCTAGGTTATACCTTTAAGAACATCTTTTGAAATTTCATTGACAGATCGATAAAATTGAAATGATTATTTGCATGTTGATGTATTAAAATACATATATATAAATTTCAAAAGGAAATTCCATTAATAATACTAAAAGATTACAAAAACTGCCCTAAACAGGTCTTAGAAATAAATAAATTGTCCACGCAGGGACTAAAGAAAAGAAACAAGTCCTCGCAGGGACTAAAAATAAAAGAAATGTCCACGCAGGGACTTAATTAAAACTACAATACAAAATAAAATAAAGTCTTCTACTTCTTCTTTCCCTTGATGAAGTTTGCAAGACCCTTAAGGAACTTATGGGTCTTTCTTTCTCGTTCCTCCGCCCTATGTTCAACCTCTTCCAACCTTTGTAAGATTTCTTGCATTTGTGGTTGTTGAGGTGGAGGTTGAGGTTGTTGCTGATAAGAAGGGTATTGATACCCTTGAACGAGATACCCAGTTGGGTATGCTGGTGGAAATGGTGAGGGATAGAGGGCATTAAAGTTAGCTGCTTTGACATATGGGTCGTAAGCAGGAGCTTGATATTCATAACCAGTAGGAGCTTATGGCTCAAACATGGTATACCCAGTCGGACCTGGGTAGGTAGGTATTAGGTTTTCAAAACCCATTGGCAGTAGCGGTGGTGCAAAGGTGACCGGTGTGGTATCGATTTCTGACATCGCATGAGAAGGTCCACCCATTTGTGGATCTTCAGGGATCGAAGGGTAATTGCTTGAAGCTTGTGGGGAATGAAATCTTGGTCCCACTCGCACGGACATGCGTACGTTCCTCCTTCATCTTGGTGGCTCAGGAGGTAGCTGAGGTGGTTCCTCAATTGGCAGTGGTGGTGGAGTTACCTCTTCGAAGTGCGGTTCTTCCAAAGGAGGCTGTGGTGGAGTGTTATGAAATGAAGGGGAGTTAACAAAATCCCACTGCCCAAACCATTCTTTATAAGTATCGGGACCTCGATAGGGAGATCCCGCAAAAGACGAACCGCTAGAAATGTCAATAGGATGCGTAGGCATCCCAGATGGTGGCATTTGTGGATCTGGATCATCGTCCATATCCATATCCTGTGAAAAGTGATCCTCGGGGCCCAACGGGTTATATCCTGCTGGTGAGTTAATGTAATCATTAGGGTTAAAATGACCTTGAGAATAGGAGTGATGAGATGAATGGTGAGAATGGTGAGAGTGGTGAGAGTGAAATGAATGTTGGGGCTCGTCTTGTTGAGGCAGCCCTAAGGAGTGGTGATACGAAGGTGAGGTACTAAGCGAGACGGATCGCCTCGCGGGTTCTAGAGAACGTCTCCAATCGTCATGTGAATCAGAGGTGTTGAATGACACTGAAGGTGTGCGTCTATGTGATGGTCCAGCTTGACTTGACGGTCCTCCTCGCATAGGACCTTTTCCTCGGCCTCTCACTCTTGGCGGCATTTTTATTAGTAAAACCTGCCAAAATCAAGAAAGCAGCATATAAACGACAAAAAGAAAGTTAAGAATAATCCTAGGTCATTTGCCTAGACTCGGAAGTCTAAGGAATGTGCTATTGTGTCATTGAGATTAAACACAAAAGGCTAGTGTTTAATTCACTCAATGTTGGCTCTGATACCAACCTGTCACACCCTGATATTTCCACATAATTCTGGTGGGCCCGGTGGGGAGTATCATGACGTAGTTGATATCATCATAGACAATTAACACAATTATAGCACAACGGAAGGCTTGGAAGTTTAATTACTATTACAATCCATAGTGTCCAAAAGTTCAAAAGAAAAGAATATACAGACTGATTGTAATAGAGATCCATAGGCGGACCATAAAATCAAATACGTAAAACTTGAGATTAACAGACTTCAGACATCTAAGGATTTGCAAGATCCTCTTAATTGACACCAAGTAGCTCCAGCCTAGTTTCGAGAGGTACCTGTCACTTAGTCTTTGGAAAATACGTCAGTTTTCACTGGTAAATACAATTAACTGACTCATTTGAAAAGAGTTTATGAAAATTGATTTAGGCGCACAAGGCACAACTCCTTTTATAACTTGGGACAATCTTTATTAAAATCTTGTATACAGATTTACATGTTTGTCATACAATTGGGGCCGGTTTGGAAGCCGGTCCTGATTAACCAGCTCACCACTTATAAAACCCACAAAGGAGTTATCCCCAATATGTGGGTTATATAATAATTAGCATTTTGCATCTGTCAGGTGTATGCCTACACCTCGTGCATAGGTCGTGGCCATTAATACAATAAATGAGCCGAGGATATCCAGGACACGGTCGTTAACCCCCAATGTTTATGTTATCAAACAAAACAGATTAAAATGGGTTATGCAGATTTATTAAATCAAAATCCGATTAAATGATCTCATACCCGACCAAGCGGTAATAATTTACCGTATCCCAAGCCCGTATAAGGGAAAATAAGTTAAAAGTATTTACCTAAGCTAATGTGCAAGAAAATGCTACTCAGCAATATATTCTTAAGACCTTATGCAAATATCTTCTACCGAAGCTACTTAATCTGTAATGAAGGTTTTATTAACATATTAGGATACTAACGGGTCTTATTTAAGTCAAAGACTTAGACCGGTTAGGTATAAAGATGTTTTACGGTTCAAAACACTTGATTAAGCGGAGACCGGAATGGAATGTGATTTAGACCCGACAAGTTTGAATACTTGTATAATATGGGTAAACTAAACACATTCGGGATTTTGAAGTTTAGATGATAAGGTTAAATCCGTTTCGGCTAATTCATGCAAACTAGTTACATAAACCGAACCGAACGCATATAAGCATAACGGGTAACCGAATGAACCATATAAAAGTCCCATATATTATTATGCTTAAAATATATTAAGACATCAGTAAGATGTTAACATATATGCCCAAAAACGATTTAAAACCGAATTAAGCCCCGTAAGGGCATTTTGGCCATTTTAAGATTTATAAAAGAGGTTTAAAAGTAAATTGATGTTCTGGTAAAAAATATTATGTAAAAATATTTATTTTATCATGTTATAACACTGAGATATCATACATATGTGTGGTTTACCATTTATGGCCAAACTATGCCCCGAAAGGGCATTTTGGTCATTTCACATATGCTTTTAAGGTCATAATTGGAAGTCTGAGTTCATGACTTATACCTACTGTAAAAATATTAAAAATTATTTTTAAATTCAGTAGGTAACAAGTCTTGGGTGCTAAATATGGTTTTAAACCATACTATGCACCTAATTAGCGTAAAAGTTGATAATTGACGATGTTTGCAAGGTTTTATGAAATTCTGAGATTTTGACCGGCCTTGGATGGTCAAAATATTTTATTTTTCATATTAGATCAGTAGGAAAAGGTTTTGTATGTTAATCATATATATAACACATTTTATTTGCAAAAAGGGTATTATCATCAATTATAGAATTTATACAAGAACTCAATGTTAAGGTCAGTATCTAATCTGACCCATCATTCCAAAAATTCCTAAAAATGATATCATAACTGTAGGTTAAGAGTTTTGTGTCAAAATTTATGTTTAAACATGATTTATGCATTAAAGGGTAATTTAGTCTTTATAAAAGCTAAATTTACAATAATTTGCGTAACATCAATTTGAGACCAGAATATAGTGTCAAAATATTTTAGACATGTTTATAAATAAGTACCTAACTTATTGGTATGTTCATATATTCAAAAATCTCATTTTTAGACCGTAAGGGCATATTGGTCAATATTAAGCATAATAATGGAAACATGCATAAAATTCAGAATTTCCAAATGACCATGTAATACAACCTCAGAGAGTTAGACTACAACATTATATGGTCACTATGGAAGCTTAAACATAGAAGAATTAAGCTTAATCGGGTCAGAACTGAAAGTCAAAGCAAAAGTCAAGCTTTTGCGACTTTCGGTTACGAACCGAGCCTAAACTTAGAATTGTCGGGTTGAACATGATTAAACATGTTCTTATAATCTTTACCAAGTTATTAAAGTGGTAAAACATGATTTATATCATCTACATTATCAGATTATGTTTTTATTTAAAAATCTGACTAGTTTGACTTTTTACTTAATTACTTTGACCCGACAATTAACTAAGTAAACGTGATAATTAGGAGGTGCCCTTTTGAGGGATTAACACCTACCTTATTATGATCACGTAGCCATATTCACCTCGAACAATGGCTGGACCATTTAGGTCTAAACCGAAGGTCAAAGCCGTTTTGCTGCAACTTTGACTTTCGGTCTTTAAATAAACAAAACTGAACTAAGGTGGCTAAGGACACTTACAAAGGGTCCTAGCTTTGAACTTTGAACTAGAAAGAGCTTCCTTTTGTATCAGGAATCTCAAGAATGCCCAAGAAAGCTTAAGCAAGTAAGAAGATAGAAATTTTTGAATGAGCAAATAATGAGACTGCAGCAAGCCCCTATTTATAGTTGAAGGAGCTTGTCTAGGATCAATCCATGAGTTCTAAGGCGCTCTAGGATGTCCCTAAGTGTCCAAGAGGTTTTTAAAAACCATTAACAAGCTGTTGGTATCGAATTCAGAGTGCAGAACTGGTTTGTGTGGGGAGCAAGGCTGCATGCTGGCAGCTGTCCAGACCTGCTGAAAAATGGTCTCGCCCACGACACGCGCCAGGTGCAGGTGGGTCCGACGCGACACGCGGGGCAGTTCAATTTCAAAACTTGTTACATTATTTACAAGTTTAGTCCCTGCACTTATGTAACTTCCATTTCTTTCATTTCCAGCACTAGGGGCCCATCACATTAGATTTTAAATACTCTTGGAAGTATAATCAAGTACCGTTAAGCTCTGAGTTCGTTAAAAATGTCTCTCAGGAGTAGAATTATCATATTGACACTTTCAACCCCTCTTCTTGGAATTTGCAGATTGAATTATATAATGGTACCGAAACCTCATGAATTCAATATCAGATATTCTTGAGAGTATAATCAAACGTTACGAAGCTCTGGGTTTGTTAAAAGGTCACTCAGAGGTAAGAATTAACATGTTGACACGTTTAACCCCTTTGTTTTATAATCTTTCAATTTCTTTCACAGACGGCTTCTTACGTTCGATAATTTACTCATTCAAGAATACGAACATCGTGTAAGGTCATTCAGAGGCATAAATTTAGCATGTTGACACTTTTAGTCCCTCCACATACATCTTTTCACTGTTTGTCAACTTTAATCCTTCTAACTCAAAATTTTACATGTTTAGGGTTTAGGACAAGTGTCTTCACATAATTGGACACGATTTTACGAGGTGTTACATCCTCACCCCTTAAAAGAAATCTCGACCCCGAGATTTACTGAAATAAGTAAGGGTACTTTTGTCGCATGGTGGACTCTACCTCTCATGTATATTCAGGGCCTCTGCGGGCATCCCATTTTACTTTCACTATTGGTACGTGCTTCCTTCGGAGCTTTTTAACATGTCGATCCTTGATCGATAAAGGTTTTTTAACAAACCTCAGGCTTTCATCAATCTGTATGTCTTTATGAGACGTTGCTAGCGATTCATCAGCTAGACATTTCTTTAAGTTACAGATGTGGAACACATTGTGAATTACACTAAGCTCCTCAGGCAAGTTTAGCTTATAAGCTACAGTCCCGACACATTCGATGATCTCGAATGGTCCGATGTACCTTGGGCTTAGCTTACCCTTCTTAACAAAATGCATCACACATTTCCAGGGTGATACTTTTAGTAAGACTTTGTCTCCTACCTCAAACTTTAGAGGTGGTATATATCCAGTGACAACAGCAGGTTTCGCAGATGCCTTGATCGTGTTGTTTCATGATAAGAGGATACCGATGTGCTGTGTGAAAAGCGGGCAAAAAGGATCCGTCAAAGCATGTGGCTTTGGATTCTGTCGTTTAGCAGCTGAAAGAAAACAGTATAAGCGGGTGGCTTTGTTTTCTTTGTCAGTGGAGTGGCCTCTTGAACAAGTTTGATCGGAAAAAGGTTGTTGAAATAAAGGGAGAACATGGTGGTGACATTATGGTGTTGTAGTTCAATCGGGTGACTTTGGATGTGATCGGGGAGAGGTCGTTGATCCGTGATAAGTCGTGATGTTAGTGAATGGTTCCAACGGGATGCCATGTGACATGTTACAAGCGTGGTCGGTTTAATTTGGGTTGAACCGAGAAGGCTTTGGGCGTAACCATGGTTGAGGTCGGGTGTCCAGAAGAAGTTAAGATGGTTCGATAGGAGACGGTGACTCGGGTGTTGTGAACGAGTGGTGTGAACAAACCGATCAAGGAGGTGATTGTTGTGTTATTCGGCTTGTTTGCGGGTCACACGAGCCGACGTGTTATCCGGTCACGGGTACAAATCAAGCAAAGTTAGTCTTGGTTCAAGTTTGCATGAAGTAAAGCATGGGTCACAAGGGTTCACGTGACATTTACATGGCTGGAACTTGGAAGAGTAACAGATTTAATTATGTTTTTAGTTTAGTTTATTTAATAGTTATTAGCTAGAGAATTGGTATTCTAGTTTGACCGGATCTCATGCAAGTGTACATTGGGCATGCACGTTTGTATTAGAGGTGTGGGTTATTAGGCTGTACCTATTCCTTAGGAGCATCAAAATATTCCTTGGTTGTGGATGGTTCCACGTTTCTTTTGTAAAGGCTATATAAAGCCTCATTTGTTTAATAAACATTGAACCCTTCATTCGTAAACATACAGTAAAGTCTACAAGTTTTCTCAAACTTCATATTCACATATACATTTATATTCATTACACATATACGAGAGGTGAGTTGTGTGTTTTGAGTGAGGGACCTGAACCAACATTTGGTATCAGAGCCTAGGGCTCGAGAAGATCGGAGGAAGCCTCCGCTGCTGGCGGGTGTGTCGGTCGGTGGAGGGCAGGTGTGATAGAAGGTCCGGAATTGCAAACAAAAGGTGAATAAGGGTCGGGACAGCAAGGTGCTATTTCTGGTTTGTTTAGTAGCCGTAATCGGAGGCGTTATGGTGTTTTCAGTTGGTCGTTGTCGTAGAGGAGTGCCGGTTTGAGATGACGGGGGTGATCGGTTGTAAAAATCGGTGTGTCTGGGCTGTTAGTAGTGACCAAAAGAAGAAGGTTTAGGCTGTTCAGTTATTAGTTGTGGGTTTGAGCAACTGGTATATATACGGTGACAACAACAGGTTTTGCAGGTGCCTTGATCGTGTTGTTTCATGATAAGAGGAGACCAACATCCTGCCTGAAAAGCCGGCAGAAAGGATCCGTCAAAGCAGGTGGCTTTGGATTTGCTTCATTTAGTAGTTGAAAGAAAACAGTATAAGCGGGTGGCTTTGTTTTCTTTGTTGGTGGAGTGGCCTCTTGAATAAGTTTGATCAGAAAAAGGTTGTTGAAAAAAAAGGAAGAACACGGTGGTGACATTATGGCGTTGGATTTCAATCGGGTAGCTTTGGATGTGATCGGGGAGAGGTCGTTGATCCGTCATAAGTCGTGATGTTAGTGAACGGTTCCAACGAGATGCCATGTGACATGTTACAAGCGTGGTTGGTTTAATTCGGGTTGAACCGAGAAGGCTTTGGGCGTGACCGTGGTTGAGGTCGGGTGTCCAGAAGAAGTCGAGATGGTTCGATAGGAGACGGTGACTTGTGTGTCGTGAACAAGTGGTGTGAACAAACCGATTAAGGGGTGATTGTTGGGTTATTCGGTTTGTTTGCGGGTCACACGAGCCGACGTGTTATCGGGTCACGGGTACGAATCAAGCTAAGTTAGTCTTGGTTCAAGTTTGCATGAAGTAAAGCATGAGTCACAAGGGTTCAAGTGACAATTACATGGCTGAAACCTGGAAGAGTAATAGATTTAATTATGTTTTTAGTTTAGTTTATTTAATAGTTATTAGTTAGAGAATTGGTATTCTAGTCTGACCGGATCTCATGCAGGTGTACGTTGGGCATGCACGTTTGTTTTAGCGGTGTGGGTTATTAGGTTGTACCTATTCTTTAGGAGCATCGGAATATTTCTTGGTTGTGGATGGTTCCACGTTTCTTTTGTAAAGGCTATATAAAGCCTCATTTGTTTAATAAACATTGAACCCTTCATTCATAAACATACAGTAAAGTCTGCAAGTTTTCTCAAACTTCATATTCACTTATACATTTATATTCACTACACATATACGAGAGATGAGTTGTGTGTGTTGAGTGAGGGACCTGAACCAACAGGTATTGGCCTAGGTTGGGAAGCAGTCTTATTTTTTGGTGTCTCAATAGATGACTCATCTTCTCAAGAATAATCACTATCAGTATCATAGCTGGAGCTGATTGTGGTCCACGGCCAAGCCCTATTAGGCGGGCTTTAACATGCAACCAATGATCATGCTGACCTGAACACAAATTTCATAGATTCTTGTAAAAAAATAGCTACTTCTAAAAATAATGGAGTAAAATCCCTATGAGGATAAACACCATAAAACCCATATGGGTACACATAAGCATGAACAATTAGAAAGCATGAGATTATAAACACCAAAAATGATTATTAAACCGATGATTATCCGCTTCCACAACGACGATTTCAAGCGCTACCAAAAAACCTAAAGCCAACTAACCCGCAAAAATACTAAGTTAAACAAGACAATCCAAGACCTGGATACCAAGATAAAAACAACGATGAACAATCAGAAAGCATGAGATTATATCACGGGTGATGAAGATGAATTTTTGAGACAACGAAATGTTAAACCAACCAGAAGCGATAACTACAAAGCCGGATTTATTTAAAAAAAAACAGATTCATAAACTGTAAAGATACAGAAATCCGCATTTGTGAAAAATGTCTTACATGTATTCTAGAAAAAAAAATACCAGTTTAACCCGAACATGTTTTACTTGTAACCCACCCCTGAAACTTTTACCACCTCTAATGAAATGGGTAAAATAAATTCATGAAATCGCTAACGGTTACTTCTTGAGACTGAAAATATACATGAACAACGTAGTACATCCTGATTTGGTCCACATTGCAAGCAATATACTCGTTTTATAGTAAACTAGCATGCAAGAAGCAATAAAACAGTTGACACATTAGTCACCTCTAATTACTCTGTTTGTTAGATAACCAAACAAACAAAACAAGGAGTTAAATGTTGTCAGTTGATATTTGGGCCGTCCTAGTAGAACCGCAACACCATCTTCAAAAGACTCACTCTCAGACATACTGTGCAGTAACCTCAATCAACACCTTTCGTGATGGAAAAACACTTTTTCATTCAAATATTATTTATTTAACCTTTATAAATTCTTAACTAGTAGTTGGTCAACCAAACCTGTATTGTGTGTTTTATTATAGCTTAAAAACTCAACCACTGATATCTGGTGTAATATTGATAAATATAAAACCTTAATTTTCCTTGTGGCAATTTGTCAGCATCATAATTAGCTTCTAGTAGGTCACCCATTTCACCAGGAGCGACCTAGCTAACAAGAAAAGATATATTTTTACAAGGAAATCCATATAAATTAATTAACAAAAAGTAACATTAAGTTATAACCTATACAAAATAAATATGTTTATAGAAAAAAAATACAACCTCACACATAAGCAGCAGTCTAGAGGAAGATTGTGAAATGCATAGCAATTGTTTAAAGCTCCATTCTCGTTTATAAAAGAATAATTACTTGGGGGTCTGTACATTGTTGGGGAATTTCAGAAAACTGGATAATCAAAGAGGCGTGTAATCACACTCAGATCAAATTATTTCGGTGGTTCACCCGAAAATTCAATCGGATACAACTCTGATTTTGAGAAATTGAACAAGGGTATGTGTTTTGTGTAAATTGTATGAACCAGCAAAAAAGTGATCAAAACCGTATGCGAATTTGGGATGTTTTTATAGGTAAGTACCTGTGGTAGTTATAATTCGAATTTTAATAAAATTGCCTTAAAACTGCCTTAGATTTTTGTCTGAAAAATTAGGATGATTTTTCATAAAAAAAAAATTCTAAGGCATCCTCTCCATCCCCAGCTCGACCCCAGCCAGGGGCTCTGCCCCTTGGACCCTGCTCCTAGGGGCGCTGCCCCCGGACCCCCGCCAAGGGGGTGTTACCCCCTTGGAACCCCCGTAGAGTACGGGCTCTGCCCGTACACTTCAAATTATAATAACTCAAACAAGCGTGCATTCCCGCACCTCCTAACTTGTTTGATGTGTATTATTATTCGCTTTGATCACCAAGTCAATCTCGATTACACTAAAATATCTAACATTCCTCCCCTATTTTAGCGTAATCCTTGATTAACTTAAACAAATTCACAACAATCAAACTTATGCATAAATGAAATATCACGACGATTGAATTTCACATTAGTATATTACACATTCCAAATATTCGAATATAGGGGTGTTGCTAAGGATTGAACCCTTTCTATTCAGTGAATACATGAAAATAATATACATATAAGTTTACATACTCTAATGTTCTTTCTTGACACTATTTTTACTAGCATGTGTCCCATCCTTCAATGAGCATATCAAAGCCAAGTCCTAGCTTCTTGAAGCGGCTAAACTTCATGCTCATATTGGTAGCTCTTTATTCTTCCACCTGCATATGCAATTTTTCAAAGAACTATTAAGAAGAAAACCTTCAACCTCCTTTAGCTTGCAGGTCTAAACACATACCTTGGGATGATGCTACTAATGTGTTCCAATTTCTAGATGTTAAGCTTTCCACATTGAATTCAGCACCTAACGTCATATTAGGTGGGAATTGGGTATCTTAACACAAGAAATCTCATGTGGACTTTAATCCCATTCCTACATCTGCCTTGTGCACAAGATCTCTACATAACTCTTTGGTTAAGTGGTCGGCTAAATTCTGTTGAGTTCTCACAAACTCCATCAATGTTACCCCATGCATGATGAGCTCATGAATCATGCTGTGTCTAACACCTAAGTGTCTAGACTTCCCATTATACACTTGGCTATAGGACTTAGCCAAGGTAGCAGCACTATCATATCTAATAGATATTGGTGATATAGGTTTAAGCCACAATGGAATCTCATAAATCAAGTTTCTTAGCCACTCAGCTTCTTTGCCAGCTGTGGCTAATGCTACAAACTTAGACTCCATTGTCGAATCAGTTATGCAAGTCTGTTTCTTAGATGCCTAAGATATGGCACCTCCTCCAAGCAGAAAAGTCCATCCACTTGTGGAAGAATGATCTTCCTTGTTGTTAATCCAGTTTGCATCCGAATAACCTTCTAAAACTGAAGGAAATCCGATATAAGTCAAACCATATTTCATGGTTCCTTTCAAGTATCTAAATACTCGATTCATTGCTTGCCAATGACTTGCACCTGGATTGCTAGTATACCTACTAAGCTTTCCAACAGCATAAGCTATATCCGGTCTAGTGCTAATCATGGCATAGATGAGAGATCCAATTGTGACAACTGTCAAAAATCCAGATATCCGTACAATTAATTAATCTTGATTAATGCTTAATGACTGTGCTGAATTACAATTAATTGCTTTCTGATTACTGCATCATACTTACATGTGCATCACATATTGCATAATGTCACATCATTATTTCATGCAAACCATATTGACATAAAATGATGCACAAAGCACAGTTAGCACCGTTAGCGGATAACTCAGAAAAATGCTTACTGAACTCAGCACATAGACAGACAGTGTTTTGAGACCCAGTATGAGCCAGAAACCAAGTACTACACTAGTATGGTGTGTAGGGAAGTAAGGACCACAAAACTGCATTCCTAAGTGATAGTTTAAGTGCCGGAAAGTGCCTAAAACCCATATAAAGTGCTGAATTCAGCATAAATCAGCAAAAATCAGCATTTTAACAAGCTAGTAACATGCAAAAATATGACTAAATGGTCCTGAATGCTTTCCTAAGTGTCGGGAATTAAAAGTGTCACCAAAGGGTACATAAAAAACACTAACGGTATAGTTTGACACTTTAACGAACCGGTATCTAACCGAACAATCGGACACTACCCAAAACATCAAAATTATACTAGAAGCATTGTTTTAATGTTTCCAAGCTAGTTATGATCCCCGAACACCCTAACACACTATATAACACATAATATACATAACACCCTAACTATTACACTTAAATCCTGAAGATGCCCTGCAGCGCAGTTGGCTCTTCATCCCGATGAGGGGGTTCGGACCGGGCCACAACCCAGGTTCGAGTCTCGGAGGGGCTCCGGTGCCCAGTTTCGGCTGGGTAATTTCACCGCCAGCGAGCAATCCGGTGAGCGAGCTGGGAGGGGGGATCCCCTCCGCGGTCAGGGGTACCGTGCATTTACCCTTTTTTATTACACTTAAATCCTAACTAAATAACCTAACTTATCATTAAACCCCAACCAATACCCCCCCCCCTTTTGGAGACGGTCACCAAGGGTGGACCCACCCTTGATCTTACTTGATCTCCTTTGATTTGATTATAGATCTTGAATTGTACTTAGGGAGCATATTACACATTGGATAAACTCCTAATATGGTTATAAGTAATGGATGATGGATTAAGATCTCATTATCTCACACACACAACACACACTTATCTTTCTCCTCTCCTTCTCTTGGCTCTCGGCCGAGAATCACCACCCACACCACCACCATTGTCAAGCTTTCTTCATCCATTCCAAGGCGATCACAAGGTGTTAGAAGCAACATAAAGAAGTTTGGAGCTATTGGGGGTTGAAGGACCTCTTCCATTTGCTATTATCCATCACATTTATCATCTTCATCTTCTTTGGTTCTTCCCTGGCCCTTGTGCTAGTAGTAAGCCTCTTGTCACTTGAATTTACTTCTTATTTAAGTTGGTTAAAAGATCATATGTGATGAAAATCATGAAGAACACCAAGAACCATGAACTTAAAACTTTAACATAAGCTTAATAACACAAGAATACATATTGTTTAGTGTTGTTTTGCTTCTTGATGATTGATTGTTTGTGTTTATGATGTTAGACATCATATGAAACCTACTAGATTGTGATTAAACACATGATCTAGTAAGTTAAGATGATGATCTTGTGAAAGACCAAGATGATCATACTTTATGTAGACATGAACTTGAATGATAAAATTTGTTTTCGTATGTGATGATGATTTAAACAAAATACAAGTCTTGTAAGTGGATGATTTCCAAAATAGTTTTCCCAAGAAACTAAGTTAAATAACAAGATTTACATAGACTTGGTTCTTACATAAACCAAACTTGTTTTCAAGGGTTAAACAAGGGTAGAAACACTTGTGTAACAAAAAGATTACATAAAGAAGCATTTTTAGAAAATGTGTTTGGAAGTTGTAAACACCTAACTTCTTTAAAAATAAAGTTTTTAAAGAAGTAAACACATTTTAAAGGGTAACTAAACCTACTAAAAACACTAGTAAGTTACTACAAGTTTTTATAAAAGTTCAAGTTCATGTTGTTGTATAAATTACATAATTTTGGCACTTGGTAAGTGTTGATTGAGTTGTTGATTGTTTGTGATGATTTTAAAAGAAAATGATATGCTTTGAAAACATGGGAACCCCCATTTTTAGGGGAAACTATGGCGAAATTTTCTAAAAATTTAAACACTTAGAAAAATATTTACAAACAAATCTTTACAAGTATATATTTTAACCATGAGTTTCCATATGAACTTTGCCATAATTTTTGATACAAAAATACAAATATTGGAGGTTGGTTTTTATAAATACAAATGGATAAATATATGTATTTAGTATATATATATATATATATATACATTAAAGACACATGTGTGAATAATTGTATACTTTGTATTAGTTATATTATTTTAGGGATAAAATAATACAACTTAACAAAATACCAAGAAATTACAATCCAAAATAATACCACAAATCTCAAGGAATAAATATATAAGTTACACACAAAATATTGTGAAACCGAATGAAAGAATGTAACTTACAAAATATCCCGGAAAATACCTTTATAAATATATTTTTGGTAAATAATATTTTGGACACAATAAATGAAAATATGATTTTTATGAATACCCCAAAGTTATATCATATTTTTGACAATGGGAAAATATATTATTCTTGGGAAGTAAAAATATATTTTCTTGGAATTACTAGAAAATGTAATATTTTTGGGAAAATGTATATTTTCTTGGATAAACTTGAAATACATTACTTTTGGATAAAAATAAGTTTATATATATTTTCTAAAGTGAGACTTGGAAATATACTAATTTGGAACTACAAATAGTTTTGCCAAAAGAAAAACTATGAATAATTTTTCTAAGTAATATTCCTTAAAATATATATTTTGGAAATATATCTTGGATATTTATTCCGGAATAATTAATTAGAAATTAAGTATAAGAATACTTAACAATACAAGAATACGAATATACATGTATGAGATACCCCCATCCTTGGGAAGGAAATATAAGTATAAATACTTGAGAAGTATTATTACAAAAATATTGGTTAACAATTATTCCAAAATTTATAAATATAATTTAAGTTGAAATATTAATTATTTTGACAATAATTATATAAGTTGGAATGATATCAGAAACGTAACTCAGAAACGTTAATTCCAAGACAAGACAAGGCACGACCCGCTCGTCTAATAGACCCTAGTACATTGTAGGTAGTCGTGTTTGCTGAAGGGATTTGAGTTACGAGTACCGAAGACGCAAGACTGTGAGTTCATGTCCCCATTTTCTTTAAACTGTTTTGTTTATTAACTTCGGGGGTGAAATACATGTTACAAAATGATTACATACAATTAACATTGGTATGGTTAGCCTAGGAAAGTACAGTAGATCATGTGAATGGGTAGGCGCACACTTGAGACCATTAATCCTCGTTTAAGGACCGAGGGGAATGAGTGATAGATCTATTTGGGTGTAGCGAGCCCACACCCATGAGGACCAGGGTGGCCCATAGGGTGACTATGTCTTACAGCCGGAAGCCCGGTACAAATTTGCTAGGTTTGAGCATTCCAACGCCGTCACACATACCAGTGGCCTTGCAAACCATTGGTGATCTGTTTCCTTGTTTGCTTTCATACCGGGATTTACAAATATACATAGATACACTGTTTACAAAGGTTTTGTACATACATATACACAAACTCATGAACTCGCTCAACTTTTGTTGATGTTTTTAAACTACATGTATTTCAGGGAATTAAGTGGATCTGGTGGGTGTTTACATGTTTCAAGCTGCGTCATGAATAAAAAATGTCATCCGAAGTTGTTAGGGTTTAGGAGATGTATCTTAATCCTGGACGAGATACATGGTTCAAAACTCGGTTTTATTTAAGGTCTTTTGTTGAGTCATCGTGAACTCTCCTTAAAACAAGTTGTGGTTGTAACTTAAATTTGGAGTCTACGTTTCAAACAAGTATGTTGTGGTATTTTCAAACTTAATTTATGGATGAACATCTTATGGTTTAATCATATAGTTGTTGTTATGATTGAATGCTATGGTATTAAGAAAGTCACACCATAATCACGCTTCCGCAAAAGTCAGGGTGTGACAGCTTGGTATCAGAGCTTCGATCGTAGTGAACTAGGATTCTTTCTCGAGTCTAGACTACGATCATTAGGGCTCTCACGAAAATGTTTTCACAACATATTTTCATTGCATACACGAAACGCCCAGATCCAGGAAACGAACATTTTTACAAACAAAAGACACAAGGCACATTTCAAATAATTCGTTCATAGTTCAGTCTGAGAGACTAGGTAATTCAGTCTGAGAGACTGGGGAGTTAGTCTGAGAGACTAGTTGGGGCAGTCTGAGAGACTGGGAGGTTCAGTCTGAGAGACTGGGTAGTTCAGTTTGAGAAGCTGGAAGGTTTAGTCTGAGAGACTTGGTAGTTCAGTCTGAGAGGCTGGGTGGGATAGTCTGGGAAGACTAGGATGCATACATGCTCACATTGTTACTACTTACATGCTTAATGATGATTATTGATATATGTGCATATGTTGTGATTGTTTTGTTACAGACACCATGTCCTCATCTAAGAGTGGACTCTCAAATACTGTCGACCCAATGGCCATTGTTTCGGACGATGAGATTGTCCCAGACCCTGAGATTTTTACCTCCGACATTGAGAGTGACGATGACGATGATTTCCTGCCTTTTGAATTACCTGACTTTGGCGACGATATACCGCATGCTGATGGTTTACCCGACGGGGATCCTTTTCTTGTTCCTATTCCTGACCAGGACCATCTCATCCTCGGACATCCTGACGATGAGCATGCCGTGGTTCTGATCCTCGCCCCTCTTCCTCTTGCGGCTTTTCCTCTCGAGGATGAGTTGTCAAATGATGATGTCGATCTTTTCATTGATGGTCCCCCTGATGCTGCTCAGGGAGATGGAGTTCCAACTGATGATGTCATTGTTATTCCACTTGTTGAGATTCCTATCGTTGAGATTTCATCTGATCATTCTGGTCCGGATTCTTTCAAGTCTGTGTCATCCACCACTTTACATGCACTGGGATTGCAGCATTACCCCACTGATTCTGATTCTGACACAACCCTGTCTGTTGCACCTGTTATCCCACACAACTTTGATCATGACTTTGAGTTTGATGATGAGCCTGGACTTGAGATTGACTTTGTTCCCGATGATCCGAATTTTGATGCACCCGCTGATCTCGAGCTGATACCCGCTGATCCTGAGTAGGCACTTGCACCTGAGCCTATACCTGCTCCCGATCCTCTGCCTGATCATGGCCCTGTACCTGTTGGCATACCTATTGTTGCACCACTTGTACCCGACCTGATCCCAGCACCTGCTGACCATGCCGCTTTTGCTGATTAGATAGACCCCAAATACGCATTCACCAGCAATGGGTGGATAGAGGACAATGATGATATGCCCCCTTTTGTTGAGCCTGTTACTCCCCCACCTGCACCTACACATGCACCTGTTGATGTTGCCCTGTTTCACCCGTTTGTGTCTGATATACACCGCACTGACCTACCAATCACCTTCTTGTAGGATATCCCTCCACCCCGTCCAGGGGAAGGTCTGTCCAGCCAGCAGCCTGGCCATATTCCACACGTGCCAGCCGCATTTCCTTTCATGCCACGGTATACACCTGCTACTCATTTTGCTTCTGCACCGTCAGGCGAGCCACTCATATGGTTTCCATCGAATACTATGCCGGTCTCTGATCCATACCATCCCTCCCACTTTATTGGCTACACGAGGGATGAGCTACTCCTGTCCTTGCAGCTTCAGCAGGAGATCTTGTGTCGTAGAGTTATGGAGCTCGAGAGGATTCCACGTCCTCCACCTTGTACATGTCAGTCACCTTTCGCGACTCCACCTGCTCCTCTTCTGCCTTACCCAGATTTTGACGTTCGATTTCTTACCATGGAGCAGCAGATTAGTTATTTGTTGCATCGAGTTCATGCTCTTGATGAGGAGTTAGCGCATGTGAGCAGTTTGCTTTCCGTTCCTCCACCTCCTCCTCCTCCACCATCAGCATAGCCGGTTTTTGGTTTTATGCAGGTAGCTGCTTTTGATGAGAGTGTCGCTATTGAGCCCAGCTTGCACAGCCTTTTGAAGACCACTTTTTGATTTTATGACTGTTGTAGTTTGATGGATATTTTGGACAAGGGTAGTGTGACCCTGTAGTTCCTTTTGATGTGATATGGTACATTTGTAGAACATGTAAAACTGTATTTGTGGTCGATGATAAATGAAAGCTCAATCGCAACATTCTCATTATTTACATTGTTGAATTACTTGTTTATGTTATGATTGAGAAGTTATGTGCTTACTTGCGTTGATAAATGTTATTACATACACGTACTACATACTTATATGCATAAGACCTGACCTATACAATCTTCTTTAGAAGATGTCTCCTCGAAGGGACAACCAGCTGCCCACAACAGAGGCTGAGCTACAAGAACAGATTTCACGAGCGATAGCACAACATGAGGCCTTGCGCTCTGAACATAGCGGAGGTACCTCGGGAAGCAACCCACCTCTTGGTAATGTTTAATTCACTAAAAGACACATTACGTTACAATTGGATATTCCATGTGCGTTCGCTAATGTTTTCTGTGAATGATGTTGCTTGTACAGGTTCTACCTATAAGCAGTTCCTAGACTGTAAGACTCTGAATTTCGACGGCACCGGGGTGCTGTAGCTTTTGTTAGATGGATGGAGAAAACCAATTCTGTGCTGAGAATGAGCAAATGTGCTCCAGAGCACCAGGTCACCTACATCTCTGGATTGTTCTTAGACGGAGCGCTATCATGGTGGAATCTCCAAGTTCAGACCTTGGGAGAAGAGGCTGCATATGCCATGTCTGGGGAAGAAATGAAGGAACTCATGCGCAAAAAGTACTGTTCAAGGGCGGAAATTCAAAAATTGGAAACTTAATTCTGGAATCTCAAGATGGATGGTCCGAAGATTGCTGAATACGTGCAGAGATTTCACGACTTATCTCGCGTCGTTCCTTACATGGTTGATCCGGAATTCAAGCGCATCGAGCGTTTTATTTGGGGATTGGCACCCCAAATCATGAGCATGGTGACGATATCAAAGCCTGCAACGATCACTGAGGCTATTGATCTGAGCGTAGCATTAACTGAAGAAGCGATCAGGTTGAACAAGTTCTCGATTTCTGACCAAAAGAAGAAGGAGACTCATGTTGAGTCATCAGGAGAGAACAAAAGGAAGTTCTCAAATTTTAAAAAGGGTTCCAGCAGTGCTAACAAGAAGAAGGAAGAAAACGTACCAGTCGAGGTCAAGACTGGTGTTGAAAACAAAGGAAAAGGGTATATGGGCACATTGCCCAAATGTGATGCGTGTCAGTTACATCACACTGGACGATGCCGCGGCGGAAAGTGTGAGACGTGCGAAAAGGTTGGTCATGCCAAAGAGACATGCTGGTATGGTGCTGGTCGTGGTAATGGTGGCCAGAGAGGTTATGGCAGCGGGAATGGAAACGGTAACCGTGGTGGTAATGGGTATGGAAACCGCAATCAAGAAGGAAATGGCGGTAATGGTAATCGTGGTAATTTTGGAAATCAAGCTGGTAGTGGAAACCGTGGAGCAAATAACAATCAGGGTGGTAATGGAAATGGAAATGGTCGGGGACCAGGTTGCTTTAACTATGGAGATGTGGGGCATTTCAAGAGAGAATGCCCAAAGATCAACCAAGCTCAGGGAAGGGTTTTCAACATAGGAGCAAGGGAAGCTCACCAAGATCCGAACGTAGTCACTGGTACGTTCCCTATCAACCAACGCTTTGCATCTGTACTATTTGATACTGGTGCCGATTATAGTTTTGTATCCCTTGAATTTAAGAATATGCTTGGGTTAGTAGCTAGTAAGCTAGATAGTCCGTACTCGATAGAACTAGCTAATGGAAAGCTAGTAGAAGCGAATGAAGTCATTAGAGGTTGCGTAATAGAGCTTGGGGAGCATGAGTTTACGCTTGACCTTCTGCCAGTCGAGTTGGGAAGCTTCGACGTGGTAGTCAGAATGGATTGGTTATCAGGTAACCGAGCGGAGATCGTATGTCACGAGAAGATCATTCGCATTCCGATGGCGAATGGAGAGACAATTGTGTTGTATGGAGAGAAACATGATACGCCCCTAAAGATCATCAGTTATTTGAAAGCCCGAAGATGTTTGCAGAAAGGATGTGTTGCCTTATTGGCAAACATTGTGGACAAAGAAGCTGCTGAGCCAAAGCTGGAAGACATCCCAGTTGTGAAGGAATATCCTGAAGTCTTTCCAGAAGACTTGCGAGGATTGCCGCCGCAAAGACAAGTCGAGTTCCACATTGACTTAGTTCCAGGCGCTGCGCCTGTAGCTAAGGCACCTTATCGACTTGCGCCATCAGAGATGCAAGAGTTGTCGACACAATTTTAGGAGCTTTTAGACAAGGGATTTATCAGACCAAGCTTCTCGCCTTGGGGAGCTCCAGTTTTGTTTGTCAAGAAGAAGGACGGTAGTTTCCGCATGTGTATCGACTACCGAGAGCTAAACAAGTTAACCATTAAGAATCGGTATCCTTTACCAAGGATTGATGACCTGTTTGATCAACTACAAGGTTTGAGTTTCTACTCCAAGATCGATCTTCGATCAGGCTATCACCAGTTGAGAATTCAAGAGGAAAGTATTCCGAAGACTGCCTTTAGGACTCGATATGGACATTACGAGTTTCTGGTAATGCCGTTTGGTTTGACAAACGCGCCAACAGTGTTTATGGATTTGATGAATAGAGTCTACAAGCCATATCTTGATAAATTCGTGATTGTGTTTATAGACGATATTTAGATTTATTCAAGGACAAAGGAGGAGCATGAGCAACATCTAAGAGCCATCTTAGAATTGCTCAAGAAAGAGAAATTATACGCAAAGTTCTCGAAGTGCGAGTTCTGGTTACGTGAGGTTCAGTACCTTGGTCACGTGGTAAACGAAGATGGAATTCATGTGGATCCCACCAAGATCGAAGCGATCAAGAATTAGGAAACTCTGAAGACGCCAACCGAGATTCGACAGTTCCTAGGTTTGGCAGGGTAATACCGCAGATTTATTGAGGATTTTTCGAAAATCGCTCAACCGTTGACCTCCCTTACTCAGAAGGATAAAATTACGAATGGGGAGATAAACAAGAGGAAGCTTTTAGTTGCTGAAAAACAAGCTTTGTGATGCACCAATCTTGTCCCTACCCGAAGGCACTGACGACTTCGTGGTATATTGCGATGCCTCGCGTCAAGGTTTAGGCTGCGTGCTGATGCAGCGACAGAAGGTCATAGCTTATGCTTCACGCCAGTTGAAGGTTCACGAGAAGAATTACACTATGCGTGATTTGGAATTAGGCGCAGTGGTGTTTGCATTAAAGATCTGGAGACATTACTTGTATGGCACCCTGTAGGATCGTTTTGACCGATCGAATGAGTCAATTTGAATGTGTTTACACTATTTAGATGGCGGAAACATCTAAACAGCTTAGAATCAGACAGAATAGAGTAGAAAACAGAAAAGATTCACTTTTAACACTTGTTCTCTGTTATATATTGACTTGAAAATCCGGCAGCACCTCGTTACAACTTCTCGGGATACGTACCAACTGAGAACTACACTAGCCTATTTATAGGCATAAGATTTCGCTTCAAGATGCCTCAAGCGAAATCTTATCATGTGATTTCGCTTGAGGCTTACATCATACCATTCCAAGCGAAACCTTAACAAAACTAAATTAAACTTACACTTAGACCCCTACACTTTACATACTTGACATATTTAGACCCTAGACTTATGACGTAGGCTTTAGACATTATGTATCAACAAACTCCCCCTTGGATACAGCCAGAGTCTTTAGTCTAGGTCTTCACAAAGACTTGTACTTTTCTTCTCTAGGCTTAGGTTTTTTCAACAACATCTTCCTAAGCTTCTCATTATCATCAACTCTTTTCTTTACTTCAGCAGCTTGCCTTTGAGCAAATGTCTCCCGAAGATATCTATCTTTATCTTCTCGAGCTTTACGTTCCTTTTCAGCTTTCAGTTTGACTTTCTCTTCCAAAGACCACCATGATGACTTCCATTTAGTTCCAGAATTGATGTTTTTCTGAAAAACATACATTCACAACTCTCTGAAACTGCATCGCCTGATCTTTATCTCTTGGCGAATGGTGAATCTTGTTGATGAACAGACATTCTATATCCTTTGCCGAGCAGTTAACAATCCACATCGGATCAAAAATACGAATTTCTCTAAGTTCACCTCCTGCTCGATAAGAGATCACTGCTTCAGTAGACAGACAACTATATACCCAATGCATAAATCCTTTATAGAATTCTTGTTCCATTGGAGGTACTGGTATAATCTTCATTGTCTTTGGCTTCTTGATATTCAGAATACGTTCTTCAACACCCGTTTCAGGGTTAACTCTTGGAATAATCTTTGGACGATGTGGCTTCCAGAATTTAAATCCTTTAACTGATTGAAATCTGATAAACCCCCACATTTTAATGTCATTCTTCCTCACAGGATATTCCAAAGCTTTAACCTGTGATAACTCATCAACATCCCACCATGGAAGTGACATAAGATCATGTAACTTTTCGAAATACTGAACACCACATTCTCTTCTGATTGCATAAGCATTCACGTGTGGTAGAAAACCCCAGCTAATAATATCTCCCAAAGAAATACTTCGATCCCGTTGATAATACTTCAAAGGTCTTTTGAATTTTCTATCATGATTGACCTTAAACCATTTCTTTTTCTCTTCTTTATCCAAATCTTTCTTTGTACCATCAGGATTAAAGTTTTTAAGAACTTCAGCAACTTTTCTCCTCAACTCATCACGATTCTCTTTAGAGAAAAATTCCATCAGCGTGGGTAACTGAGAAGTATCTTCATGAACACTTTCATCATCTTCCCAGTCTTCAACTTCTACACGATCATACAGATCAGCATCTTCAACATATTGATATTCATAATCATCATAATGATCAGCATCAAACTCATTCAGCTCTCTTTCTAAATCAGAATTCATTTCTTCTTCAAAATCAAACTTGAACTCTGGATGATCTCTTCGAGTCATTTCTTTTAATGTTTCCAGCGTATAATTATGAAAATGCTCTCCTTCTTCCCGATAAGTATCCAGTCTAAGAATCAACTTTTCAGCTTGATCAACATTTTGATCATCACCACGCTCCCCCTCACTTGTTGCACTATCATGTTCAACATTTGCATCATCTTGTAATAAATCATCAATTGCTTCTTCAGTTGTTTTCTCAGAAATTTTCAGACCAGAAGCACCTTGATCTTGATCATCATCTCCATCACCATCATCGCTACTACTTGCAGAGATCACATCATCTCCTGCATCTTCTTCATCTTCTTCATCATCCTCTTCATCATCCTCTTCATTCTCTCCAGTAAGAAGATCATCAATTTCAACATCAGCATCAAAAATACCAGAAACTGATGTAAGAGGACGAACATTTAGAATGATAGATTCAGAAACATCAACTGGAATAATAGCTTTTTCTTCAATTTCATGACCCTTTCCCTTATCCTTCATTTGCTTATCAATTTCAGCCTGTTTCTTAGCTTTCTCTTCATCACGAACAATTTCATTGTATTTCAACTCTAGAGATGTACCCATCAACTTTTCCAACACTTTCTTCATCATTTTGCTTTCATGTTCATTTCGTGCTTTGATTTCCTCCAATTCTTGATTTTTCAACTCATAGTACTTGAGATGTTCATCCCTATTTTTCTTTTCTTCCAGTAATTCTGCAATCTGAACTTTCATAATATCCATCTCTGCTTCATTAGATTCCAATTTCTTCAGCAAAGACTTGTTTTCAGCTTCAGTTGCCTTTACTCTCAATTCAAGAATTTTCTCACGATTTTCCATCTTTTTACACTCAGCTGCTAACTTCTTGTTTTCATCAGCTACAACATCAATTCTCTTTTCAACATGTATAATTTGTTCATCTGTTGCAAAAGCAATATTTCCAATATCATCAAGAGAAACATTCTCAGGAATACCAGCAAAACCCTTAAATCCAGAAGATCCAGGTGTTGTTTGAATGCTAGGTTGTGAATATGGTGGTGTTTGGATATTAACTTGTGGAATAGAAATAGGTTCATGTGGTGTTGAGAGATGTGGTGGTGAAGTTTGATGTGGTGGTGAATGAGGTGGAATAGGTTCAGATGGTGGTATAGATTGACTGGTTCCTTCAGTTGTTTTCTTCTTCAAGACAATTTTTGGAATCTTGATTGTTGGACTAACAACTCGACTCTTCTTCTGAGCAACTTTCTTTCGAGCTCCTCTCTTCTTTTTACCACTATCAGGAGTTTGTGATTCATATACATGTTCTGGTGAAGGTTCATAAGCAGCATCATCTTTCTCTTGTCTCTTTCTCTTTTTTAACAACTTTTCTTGTTCAGTTGCTTCTTTAATTCTTCTTTGACGTGCAACTTCATCAATGATTTCATCAGAAGAACTAGAAGAACTTGCATCAACATCTTCAATCACTACATTGTCAGTAGCTTTACTTTGTTCAGGAACAGATTCAGAAAGTCCTTTCAAAAACTCTGTAGATCTTGGAGAAAAACGAATATCTCCTTCAACATTTGTTTCAATATCAGTTTCAGCTTCAATGTTGATTTCAGCTTCAGCTTCAACTACTACTTCATCTTCAGGTTCATCAACTAATAGCGTTTTAGCAACCTTCTTACGACGCTTCTTTGGTTGTGAAGACGAACCTTCTTCAGCTTGCACTTTTGGAGTTGTTTTCTTACTCTTCTTCTTTTGTTCTTTCACAAACCACACACTTCTTGATGGTTTAAACTCTTTCAAAATCTCCAATTCATCAGCATAACCAGTTTCAGTTCTTTCATTTTCATTCCTCCAGTGTTCATGATTAACTGGATCAGGATCTTGATAATCTGGATTGCTTATGAAACCAAAAAATGCAACTTCCTTCTTTGGTTCAGGATGATTTGTATGATATCTTGCTAATTGCGCAATAGAATCATTATTCATGTGAGACAGATTCAACAAGTCATTCTCCATATCTCGGACAATTCCTGGATAAGCATGATCAATCATCATTTGAATGAACCTTGGATATATCCAGCTTCTTCTTTTTGAAGTCACTTCTTCCACAAGATAATGAAATACAATATGAGAGAAATTGTACTTCTTGTTTAAAACAAGAGCAACTACCATGTTCATGTGATAATCACGCATAGCATCGTAACTACCCTTTTGATGACTTAGAGCAATCAACACTGAATGAATCAAGAATTTAAACGGCTTTGTAAATTTTGATTTCAACACATTTGCAGCATTCACATCTCCAATGTATCCCATTCTAAGCAAACATCCTTTCACCATCCTTTCAGGAAATGCTTTTGGTGAGTCTTCAGTATCAGGAAAATCCAGAATCTCACGAACATCTGCCTCCGTTATCAGGATTTGTTTCTTTTCATCAACCACCTTAACGAGCGAAGTAATTACTTTGTTTTCCTCATCATACACAGCATGCTTCCAAAAACGTTTGATGTGAGACTCATACACCATTCTTCTATCTGTTAACACTTTTTGTATTGGCAATCTTCTCATGAATTCCAGAATGCTAGAAAACTCAGACAGTTTTGAACTCCTTGTCACATCAAGATCACAACAAGTGTTGTGAAGAGCTTTAAACAGAATACTCGAAGGCTGCACAATAACCAACACACAATTCAAACAAAATTAGACAATTTTTTATAAAATATCAAATTTACTTATCATTTCAAGTGAAATACTCCATTACGCTTGAAAATCATCTAAGCAAATAAGATCTGTTTAAGCAAAATTGATATAAAGCATTTCGCTTGAAACATCACTGATCAAACACATAGCTTGAAGCGAAACTGATCAATCACATCAAAAAAAAATTTGAGCACATATGATCAAATTGATCACATAGTCCTGTTCTATGTTCAATTCCGAGCAACCTGATATCAATTTCATTCATTTTGACCCGCACATCTGTTCTAGATCTACGATTAAAATTCTGTTCAAACGTCAATCTCATAAAGACTCAGATCTGAAACAATCAAACCACGCACAACAATCTACACATGATTCCGACTACACACGTATGTTTTGATTTGATTTTTATCAAGTTAAATCCCTAAATCTATGTGTTCTAACCCTGACTGACGCCGACACATCAAAAATCACCGAAAATCGGTACAAATCTCAGAAAATACTCACATTCACCATGATTATAGTTGAGTTTGCCAACTAAAATCACAAGATCTTGGTGAAATTTTGACAGAGTAACGGTAGAAAACGAAGTTTAGATGTGTTCGCTTGAAGTCGCTCTGACAGACCTTGAAGCGAAATGTTTGAAAAATAATGACTGAAGCGAAGCTTGTTATCCTTTTATACCCCTGAAGATTTCGCTTGAGGCTCACCAAAAATATCTTCAAGCGAAATTGTTAACATAAAAGTTTCGCTTAAAACAGATTTAAGCGCAATTTTTTCTTTGAAGCGAAATCATTAAAAAACTTGTTTTACTTTTTGATTTTTTCAACTTTTACCGTCACACCTAGTCAACCAAGTCCAAATTAATGGCCCTGGTCAACTGACTAGTCTGCCAAGTCCAAATTAATGACCCTGGCTAACTAAACTATGAAGATACCGGATTTCTTGAAAAATAAGTTCAAATTAATGAACTTTTGAATCATTTTGATCTTTCAAACTCATTTTAATCAACAAACACTTGTACCAAACATTGTACTGCATCACCAGCTTACCCAATCCTCATCAATCTCAGACATGATCTGCACAAGACTTTGAACTTTCGATTCCCAATGTCAGTTGTCAAAAATAAAATGAGAAACTAAAATCTTTTTGGATTTTAAACTTAATAAGCTGAAACTATGTACACACAATCTTTTTGTGAGCGTGTTAAGGGATCATATCAGCTGCCGACAAGATACAAGTACCGTTAAGCTGTTATTTCATTTTAAGCATTAAACAATTCACATAGATTGCCAATATACTTATCCTCTTAAATTCTCACAAAATTTTCAATCTGTTCGGGATACAGAATTAATGTTTTAGGCCTTAAACATCTACATGTGTCCCACCTCAGTATATACTCCCGTATCCAGACCCCAGTATTCAGTCTTACAGGTGAATATACCTAGATGATATCTGTAAGGGGTTAATTACGAGGGCCGTGAGAGCTCAGGTCGATCTTTCGATACGCAGAGAGATGACGGCTTCGACTTTCGGTGGGTCCCCTTTGGGGATCTTCTTTTCAACAGCACATGATTAACCATTTTTCAATGTGTTATCATTTTTTATGCTGAGGGGAGGCTTATATTTCAAAGCAGCGTAAAGTATTCTCCGGGGACTAGGCCATTGCTTCCGCAAAATCAGAAGTCCCGGGATAATACCCCAGATATCACTAAGCATAAAGACCTAGTATCTCAGAATATGGGACCCTTGTTGATGCAGATTTTGTGTCCGATGCTTGTCGAATAGATTAGTTATTATTTTACGCTGAATTTGTAATAGTTAGTGAAACGGTCTATCGAACGTGTATAGACCCGCTCGTTTGAAGTGGTCAAACGAGAGGGTTATTCGGTTGACCGTGTGGGTTTTGCTAGACAAACAGTTAGATTATGGTTGTATAATGTTTGGTGTCGAAGGATAAGGCATCGAAGGATTGTGTATATCCTTCGATGAGCTCGAAAGATATCCATCGATAGATGAAGATGGACCTCGAAGGATATGTCATCCTTCGAGGTATATGTGTATCTTTCGATAGCTGGATGATCGACAGATGATCTATCGATCAATCAGTTAGATCCTTCGACCATACAACCTGTGTTGGGTATAAATACCAACACTTTGTCATTTGCAAGACCAAGAGAGTGAGAGGAGGTTTGAGACCTCACCCGGGGAGAGATCACCACTTGATCTCTCCCGGAATGTATACTCCTTTGGTATTAGTTCGGTTATCATGTAATCGGGCCGATTTGTAACGTTTTACTACCGGATTAATACAAAGTTGTTTGTTTATCATTGCTATTCTCTTCCGTCTTTGAACATAATCACAAGAATCACGGTTTCGGTCCCCAAACCCGGTCCTACAATTGGTATCAGAGCCATGGTGCCCGATTTAGTAAATCTAACCGTTTACTAAGTCACATGTGCTCTAGATCTGTGATTTTTGTGCTTTTTGTTCAAGATGTAAAGTTGGGTGAAAATGAGAAAAGCTCAGATCTGGACCCGAATATTCAGATCTGTGCTGAACCGAGGGTTGGGTTTTATGTTTTTCACCTAAGTACTCAAGTTATCATCATCAAAAATTATCTACAAAGTGTTTTCATCAATCTGCAGATTTACACAGCCTCCTGTGTTCTTGATGTTCTTGGTGCCTTCATGTTTCGAAAGATGTAAAAGTATGCTCGAAAGCTTAAACTGATTTCGAAGGGTCAGATCAACAATTCGAAAGATCACCTTTACTTCTCATCTGTTTCGAAGGGTCATCTCAACAGAAGGATCACCTTTACCCCTCAACAACCTCGAAGGATCATCAATCCCCAACAACCTCGAAAGATCAAACATATTTCGAAGGGACATCAACAACTTCGAAAGATCAGATCTGATATGTTCGAAAGATAGCAACTGATGTTTGTGAAATCCAGATCTGACATGTGCTCGAAAGATCTGTGAATCATCTTTCGAGACCGGTTTGGTGTTTGTCTTTTGTTTGATCTTTCGGTTGATCCTTCGATAATAATCCTTCGTCAATCTTCTTTCGTTTGTTGATGTCGGCTGATGTGTGGCTCTTGTCAGCTGAGATTATTGTCAATAGAAGAAGACCTGATTGTTTGGAGGTGTGTATCGAAGAAGGAGAGGAAGAGTCTGGCAAATGGTTGTCGGCTGAAATGTATCGCAGAGATGAAGATGAAAACATTTTGTTTTAAAAAAAAAAAAAAAAATTGCTGGAGTATGAACCTCATGGATGATGTATGTTGTCTCGATGAAGATGACACTGTTCATTTCTGAATGGGTTGATGTTGTGTATTGAAGATGATGTCTGTTATTGTTTTTGAAGTTTGGAGGTGTGTATGTTCATCGAGAAAGAGGTAGAGAGAGTATAAGTTGAAAAAGGTGTTTTGAATGTTGGGAGGTGTGTATCAACAAAAGTGAAAAGGGTTGTGGATATGATGTATCAACAAAAGTTGTCGGCTGAATATTGAAAAATGGAAGATTGGGTATTTGACTTTTGGGTCTCAAACGTTTAAAAAAAAAAAAAAAATTGGCAGCTATGACTTTTGGGTCTGCCTTTTATTTTGGCCATATAATTTTCTTTTCAAACATATAAGTCTCTAAAAGATAGTATCATTTTTTATTTATATTATATTTGAGCCAAGAATTACAAGTGTATATGGCGAGTGGAGTTCGGGTGTTCGCGAAGATTATTTGAACCGGGCTTCCAAATCTCAACATCAAATTCGTACGAATTTGGGTGCGCGCGAGATGATGCGGCATGTTGTTAAAAAAAAAAAAAAAAAAAAAAAAAAAAAAAAAAAAAAAAAAAAAAAAAAATGATGATGAAAACTTGATTATTTGAAAAATGTGGGGTAGTCACGGTTACCGATGCAAATGTCAAAAATGGTGACGCGACTATTATGGGCCAAAAACCAAAAACGGAATGGTATGTTCACTTCCGCACGTCAATGTTTATGATTGTTACCGGTTATTCGTAAATGTTCGAAAGCATTTTGTTTATTGTCATATTCTCGCATTTGAAGACGAACGTATGAACCTTGAACGCCAACACCGGTCCTAACGAGTTCACAAAGTCTTTGGAGGGATACAAGTCGGATCCGATGGGGTACTAGGCGATATTGCTTTATCAACTAGAATATGCAACGAAGAAATCTTTTTTTGTTTATTGTCATATTCTCGCATTTGGTAACGAATGAATGAACCTAGAATGTCAACACCGGTCCTAACGAGTTCACAAAGTCTTTGGAGGGATACAAGTCGGATCCTACGGGGTACTAGGGGACGTTCTTATTCAACTAGAATATGCAAAGAAGAAAGTCGTTTTCGTGATTTTTCGGAACCGAGAACATTCAATAAAGATTGACGACAGTTCCGCTTAGTGGAGGGAATTGGTGAACATTTGACGACAGTTTCTTTGAAGTGGAGAGAATCTGTTAAGGTTTAGAGATTTTACCAAAGAAATGGGGGGATAAAAATGTTGAATTTCTTCGGTAAATTTCTAAACGCAATCACAGGTGGTAGAGTTTGTGATTTTCTGGTGATACAAACGGTTCGGCGTGGAATGTTTTGCACAGACACATATTTGAGAATTTTAATTAATTCTCCAGCCAGCGTGAAGGGTTTTGCACGGAAAAATACAGGTTTCTAAAGTCTACAGTAGTTACAAAAGCGCTGTTCACTGAAGACCTGGGGAATCTTAATGAAAGCTGATAGTTCAAGGCTGAAGACCTGCAGGATTCGGTTTTGGGTTTGATGTTTCTTTGGGATTTTACAGGGATCTGGGGGTAACTCAATTCGTTGAGTTTGCAAACGATGTACTTGGTCTAGCTGACTTCCTGAGTACTGATGCTGAAGATCCGTAGTGCATTACGTGGTCAACTTCACAAAGGCGAGACAATGAGATCTGGATGTAGTTCAACTAAGCATGCTGGTTGAGCTTGCAAGGGATACACTTGGTCTAGCTGACTTTCCTGAGTGTTGATGCTGAAGATTAAAGTGCATTACTTGGTCGATTCCACAAAGACGGTTTACAGAAGACAGTTCACCAGAAATCTCTATCAATGTAGTATGCTTGTATGAAATAGAGTTCTTATGACAAGATCAAGACTTGATGCAGTTCTTAAAGATTGGAACCCTTATTAAATGCCGGTTGGAGTATTGGAAGATCAGCGGAAGATCGGTCAATTGAGGAAATTGCACAACACCCAACACGGATACGCGTACTTTAAGGGGGAAATATTTTACAAGGAGCGTCAAGATACTACTTACCTGGATCATCGGTCAAGGGGGAATTTGTTAACACAGAGAAGATGAATACTTGACTGAAGATCGATTGCAGTTGCATTTTCAGCATTCGACAGCAACGGACAAGGGGGAATTTGTTGATGCAGATTTTGTGTCCGATGCTTGTCGAATAGATTAGTTATTATTTTACGCTGAATTTGTAATAGTTAGTGAAACGGTCTATCGAACGTGTATAGACCCGCTCGTTTGAAGTGGTCAAACGAGAGGGTTATTCGGTTGACCGTGTGGGTTTTGCTAGACAAACAGTTAGATTATGGTTGTATAATGTTTGGTGTCGAAGGATAAGGCATCGAAGGATTGTGTATATCCTTCGATGAGCTCGAAAGATATCCATCGATAGATGAAGATGGACCTCGAAGGATATGTCATCCTTCGAGGTATATGTGTATCTTTCGATAGCTGGATGATCGACAGATGATCTATCGATCAATCAGTTAGATCCTTCGACCATACAACCTGTGTTGGGTATAAATACCAACACTTTGTCATTTGCAAGACCAAGAGAGTGAGAGGAGGTTTGAGACCTCACCCGGGGAGAGATCACCACTTGATCTCTCCCGGAATGTATACTCCTTTGGTATTAGTTCGGTTATCATGTAATCGGGCCGATTTGTAACGTTTTACTACCGGATTAATACAAAGTTGTTTGTTTATCATTGCTATTCTCTTCCGTCTTTGAACATAATCACAAGAATCACGGTTTCGGTCCCCAAACCCGGTCCTACAACCCTTCAAACAGGATTTCAGGGGTTACCTATATATCCTGGAGGTGTTCCCCACGTAGATGCAAGTAAATTTATGTTTATATCCCAAACTAATCTACTAATTTTGTAAAAACCTATTGGCACATCTTTAGTGAGACTGCTTAATTGCATTTTATACATTCCAATTCTTTAGCGTACTGCACCTGTCTAGCTGATGTACTATCATTTCCCTTTTATACACAAACTCATTTTTACTTTTTCAAATGTTTTTGGTTTTTATAGATTTTATCATGTTTTTGTATTTTTCTGCAAACTTTCTCCCCCTAAAAAGAAAAACATATTTTTGTGTTTTTGTTTTTATCGAAAAGCAGAGAAAAAAAAAACTATACAAACAAAATTGACAACACGACAAAGGTTCACGTCAGATCGCCGTCCAATTCGGCATCACATTCAATAACCCTCCCAGATTGCAGATTTTTCATTCCATTCAATTTTAAAAGATAATAAAACCTCTTTTTGTCAAATGGTTTGGTATAGAAATCCGCTTTCTGTTCATCGGTGTGCACGTGTTCAATCCGAATTAATTTTTTCTCGTGACAATCACGAATAAAATGGTGACGGATCTCAATGTGTTTTGTTTTTTAATGATGAACCGGATTTTTAGTAATGTTAATGGCTGCTTCATTGTCCACGAAAATTGGAGTATCTAAGAATTGCAAACCAAAGTCACGCATTTGCTGTTGGATCCAAAGGATCTGCGAACAACAGCTGGAAGCTGAAACGTATTCAGATTCACAAGTAGAAATCGCTACAGTGGTTTGTTTCTTACACTGCCAAGTAACAAGTCGAGTTCCTAAGAACTGACACCCGGCAGTGGTGGACTTTGCGTTCTGCTTGCAGCTTCCAAAATCTGAATCAGCGAAACCAGATAAAGTAAAGTCACCCAATCTAGGATACCACAAGCCGATGCTTGGGCAGCCTTTCAAATACCGTAGTATACGTTTCACGATTGTCAGGTGTGACTGCTTCGGATTCGACTGATATCTGGCACATAAGCATGTCGGATACATGATGTCCGGACGGGAGGCTGTGAGATACATTAGGGAACCAATGATTGATCGGTACAAAGTTTCATCCATCTTCACTCCATTCTCATCTGGACAAATCCCATGATTCTGTGCAAGGGGAGTGGATCCTGGACTGCAATCTGCCATATCAAACTTGTCTAGCACATCCTTGACATACTTTGACTGATGAATGAAGATTCCGTCGGGCATTTGTTCTACCTGCAACCCGAGGAAAAACTTCATTTCGCCCATTGAGCTCATCTCAAACTTTTTCTTCATCACAAGCTCAAACTCTTTGCACATATCGTCGTTGGTGGATCCAAAAATGATATCGTCCACGTAAATCTGCACAATCAACAAATGGTTTTCTTTTTCTCGTATAAACAAAGTGCTATCTACTGTACCTCTTGTGAACCCGTTGTCCAACAAGTATGTCGAGAGCGTTTCATACCAGGCTCTCGGGGCCTGATGAAGTCCGTATAACGCCTTGTCCAGTAGAAACACCTTGTTTTTGTGCTGTGGGTCTGTGAAACCCGGCGGTTGCCCCACATACACTTCTTCTTTGATGGTTCCATAGAGAAAAGCAGATTTCACGTCAAGTTGATATACTTTAAAGTTCTTCCATGATGCAAAGGCCAGAAAAATCCGAATTGCCTCTAGTCTTGCAACTGGTGCGTAGACTTCATCGTAATCAATTCCTTCTTGTTGACTGAATCCTTGAACGACCAGTCTTGCTTTGTTTCTCACCACGACTCCTCTATCATCTCGTTTACATTTGAAAACCCACTTTGTCTTGATTAACTTCTGATTTGGTGGAAGATCAACAAGCTCCCAGACACCCAGCTTTTGAAACTGTTGTAGCTCCTCCTGCATTGCATTAACCCAGCTCTCCTCGGTCAATGCTTCTTTGTATGTCTTGGGCTCTATCTGCGAGATAAAACATTTGAAAGAAACCTCTTTCTGCATGTCAGCAATAGATGAATAAAAACAAGTAAGAGCTTGATCTATTTGGTGTCGGGTTTTGACACCACTTTGCAAATCGCCAATGATCTGTTCTGAGGGGTGATAGGATAATGTTCGTGGCATTGCACTGTCAGGCACACTAACTTCCGATTCCAAGCTTGTAATGTCAAGATCAATGATTTGATCTTCAGTTTCATTTGGATCCTCGTCAAAAGACGGACCGGGTTCCGCTTCTGAGTCGTCAGATTCGTCTAATGGTGAAACTTGATCCTCTGGTGGTTCATGAACTGTTCCACTCGGTCCTGCTTCATCATCGTGAGTACCCTCGGTGGGTTGAGGAACTTCTAACGGACTAGATATCGGCTCCTGTGATACATTTTGCTGATAGAAGTACATAAGAGCGACTTCCTCCTCACTCGGCTCGACTGGAAAATGAAACGACTCCCAGAGTTTATCATAATCGAACAGGAATCTTTGTCCGGGAAGTTGTGGTGACGGAGTATGCTTCTGACAATCCACATGAAGAACCTGAATCACCTTGCTCAGACATGGTACGAACACCCTTTTTAGTGGGCTGGCGTATCCTACAAAGAAACCTTCATTTGATTTTGCCCCAAACTTTCCGTCTTCATCAATGAACGTACACGGTGATCCGAAAGGTTCTAAGAACTCAAGATTCGGCTTATACCGATGCAGTAACTCAAAACATGTTTTTCCATACTTCTTGACAGTAAGGACTCTGTTCAGTGTATAGCATGCTGCAGATACTGCTTCACTCCAGAAGAAAATAGGTAGCTTGGAATCTGCTAACATTGTACGTGCTGTCTCTATTAGGGTTCTATTCTTTCTTTCAGCTACTCCGTTTTGCTGTGGAGTATACGGCGCACTGAATTCATGAAGAATTCCCTTTTCATTGCAGAACTCGTACATTCTGTTGTTTTTAAATTCAGTTCCATTGTCGCTTCTAATTCTCCGGATAGGCAGTTTGTATACAGTTTCCATCTTCTTGAAAAGTATCATCAAAGATTCAAATGTTTGATCTTTCCGTTCTAAGCACACAATCCAAGAAAATCTTGAAAAATCATCTGTAACCACCAAGCAGTACAAATCCCGGCTAATGCTCCTAACATTGACAGGCCCGAAGAGATCCATGTGCAATCTCTCAAGAGGTAACCTGATCGAATTCATGACCTTCAAAGGATGTGACTTTCGAACCTGCTTACCTTTCTTACATGCAATACAATCATCATTTAAATGAAAATTTTTCAAGTTTACACCTTCAACTAAATCATTATGAACCAAAAAGTTCATTTTGCGAACATGAATGTGGCCCATCTTACGATGCCACATGATAGAATCTTTTTCTGTCGCTTTGTTTTTAGTCACAAAACACTGTTTCTGATGAGATGTTGGCGTTGCTGTGCTCATATCAAGATAATAGAGATCATTTTCCCGAGGTGCACGCAACAACACCATCTCATCAGGGATTTTAAACCCTGGTTTCAACACAACACATTCAGTTTTAGTAAAATGTACGCTGAAATCTTTATCACAAATCTGTGAAATACTGAGTAGATTGTTTGTCAACTCCACTATGTAGTTTACTTTGTCGAAAGATATCACACCATTTGTCAAAATTCCTTGACCAACAATTCTTCCACCTTGACTCCCAGCAAACCCTACATGACCTCCATTGATGGATTTTACATCATAGAGCAAAGCAAGCGTCCCAGTCATGTGCCTTGACGCACCACTATCCATGATCCATTTTGATAGAATTGACTTGGGCAGCCCCTGCACATATCATATCAAATTCATTCAAACAATGAACTCCATGACTTCTTAACTGATGACACACTCCCAAATACTAAATCACACTTCTCATCAGTTTTTGGAAAGTTAAACATGACATTTGGAACAACAGATTCCACTTTTGATTTTAACATATTTTCTTTGATAGGAGGAAACTCTGCAAGAAACTTATCAAGCTCAGATTCAAATTTGTGATTACCATTAACACCCACCTTTGATTCATAAAATTCCTTTACCCCTTTGACTTTTCTGTCAACCATTTTTCCAAAAATATTTTGAATAGTAGGATTAAAAGCTTTTGAATCAAACTTTAACTCGTTCTCCATTTTCTTTACCTCAACTGATTGTGATTTGGTTTCAACAACTTTTGTTTCATTTTTCAAAATGTTTTCCATCTTTTTCTCCTTAACCGATGATTTTGATTTTACAACCCAAAATTGATTTTCAAAAGTTTTCGTTTTTGGATAAATCTTTGAAGTCATTTGGGACTTTGAAGATTCGCCAATCTCAAATGTTGATTTCAGCTTATCTTCCGGCTTCAATGATTCACCCCTTTTCAAGATTCGAATTGATGAAACCATCGGCTTTTTGCCCTTTGTGTTAACTGGTGACTTAGGTTGAGATTTTTTAACAAATGATTTAATGACAGGTTTTTCAAAAACTTTCTTGCATTGTCTTGCCATGTGTCCGATTTCATTGCAGCGATAACAAACTCTTTTGTCATACTCGACAAAAGTTGACTTGAATGACTCTACTTTCAGTTTTTTAGCCGCATTGAAATCATCAATTGCTTTTTGACTAAAAATGTATTCCTTCTCATCATCCACACTTGGTCCAACAACAAAAACATCATTCATTTTATCTTTTGGCTTGAAAACCTTCTTATCCATCTTTTTCTCAAAACCAATTCCTTTGTTTTTAAAGTTGTTACCATTTTTCTTGTTACCATTACCTTCCAATTCCTTTTTCCCAAAGTTGTTGACATGGGTTGTAACAAATGATTTTTTAGATTTTGAAAAGAATTCTTTGTTATTAACCTCATCAATGTTCATTTCAACCAATTTGAAAACTTTCTCAACATTCTCAATTTTCACATTCTGAAGAGGATACTCGAAATCGGAGTAAAGCTTGTCTGTTCCAACCATAGTGTATACTACCATAATCGAATCATCATTCACACTCTTATCCGATTTTGGTATGAACCTTTCCAAGAAATTACTCTCATCTTCACATTCAGAACTGGAACTTTCCAAATGTATTTTCACAGTTTCAAAATCTGAGTTATCACTCTCTTCATCTAACACTTTGTCAACAACGGTCTTTATAACCTGTGACTCATTGTCAGTGTCGGACGGAGAGAATGTAACATCAATGCTCTCAGGCAATTCATCCTCAATTGTTTTCAACTTGAGATTCAATGCAGCTTCCACTCCATCTGGATACTTTTGAGTATAATGATTCCACATTGGGGGTGGAACACTGTTAAAGACTGGATCAGCATGTGGCTGCTGTGGAACAATTTGTTCAAGGACATATGATGAAGCCACATAACTCATCAATTTTTTATCAATTCGCTCATTTTCAATTTTAGTTAATTCTAACTCTTTCTTTAATGAGGCAATTGTGTCAAGATGAAAATTAACTTCCACTTGTTTATCAAAAAGTGTTGCTTTTGCTAGTTTTGTGGCTTTATCATTTTCAACACTCTCTTTTTGGATCATTTTAATTGACCTAGCAAGAGTATCATAAGCCTCTTTGACTTGTCCAAGGTCAAATTTAATCATATCAGCTTGGTATTTTAATTCCTGATACTTAGTGTCTTTTTCAAGACACTCCGTGCATGGTTCTAAACACCGTTTGCACGTTGTTTCAGGGATTGAAACAACCTTTTCAACAACTTGCTCTACACAATTAGTTTTACCGACATTGTTTGACTCAGACTCAAACATTTTCTCAGATTTGACCTCCTCACTTTTAGACTCCTCGACAGACTCCTTTTGTACTGACTCGGTTTCGACAGACTCTGGTTTAACAGATTCTGTGTCTACCTCTTTCAGTTTCGCCATTAGAGCTTTGTCAGCTATGTCTTTCAACATTTCTTCAGTCATCTCTTTCGACACATCTATCAACTCTTCAACGACTTCTTTCTTCTCTTCAAACCATGGACATGATCCGGTCTTTGGTTCTTCAAAGTAACCTGCAAAAGATTCAGAAATGTTAGGAGGCAATACAGATTTCATTAAGCTTCCCAAAACCTCCTGCTCTGACTGATGATAATACACTTCAGCAGCTATTTCTTCAACATCGATCACATTCTTAGCAGGAATCTCTTCAACAACTACAGACACATCTTCAGTAGTTATCTCTGCCTCAGAAACCATCTCAGATATCTCAACAACTTCTGACATCATAGCTTGCTCATCACTACCGGGGATATACTTATCCCAGCTGAAACCTGCAGCAACCTTTTCATCATCTTGATTCACGATCATCGCCTTTTCTGGTTTATTCTCAATTTGTGGTCTTTGAACAGTTGGCTGTTGATTTGGTCGGTGATAGATTGCTTGTTTATAGTAGTCGTTGGTGAACGGGTTTTGATGATTGTTTACTTCACGATTCGGGCATTCTCTCTTGAAATGACCACGTTCTTTACATTTGAAACATGTAACTTTTGATTTATCGAACCCTAACTTCTGATCAGGACCTGAGAGACTGTTTCTGCCTGTGATCTCCATAAACCGTTGTGCTCTTCTAACCAAACTCGCCATGCCCCATTTTATATCAATCAGTTCAAGCTCCTCCGGGTCAATCTGATCGTAATCCTCTTTGATCATATCAGGATTACCAATCCTACCCGCCACTAATCCTTCATAAGCCTCTAGAACGGAAGCAAGTAATGCAATGTGTTGTTTCGCGGCTGTTTCAGTAATTTCATTTCCATTCTTAATATTCACCGCGATGTTGCAATGCACCCCAGAAACATAAGCCTGATTATTTGAACTTGTAGAGCTTTGAGGTGAAGACTGCTCTTGAGCTTTGAAATTTGGATCATAGTTCACAAATGGTGAAGAATTTCCAGATTGTGGAGTGTTTGAAGAAACACTTGAAGTGTTATCAGCAATGAACCCTGTTTGTATTTTTGGGCTTTGATTGTTTGACACTGTAGGATTGCTTTTGTAATACAACGATACATCCTGCTGCACACTCGATGCGTTCATTTTCTTGATTTTTAGCAATTCCAACTCGTGAGATTCAATCTTTTCTATGAACAGACTAAGATTGTAATTAGCAAAATCTGAATTGTTCTTTAGCATCATCAGGTATGTGCCCCACTCGTCATAAGGTAACGCATCAGCCAATTTGTCAATCCATTCTTCATCGGTCTTTTCAATTTTTAATCTATTCATCTCAAGTACCAAATGGCAATATCTTTCAATTAGTTGCCTTGTAGTTTCGCCCTTCATACCGGTAAAAATATCAAACTCCTTCTTGAGCAGAGCCTTCTTGTTCTTGATCATGGAATCACTACCTTTAAACTTCGCTTTCAGTGCATTCCACATGGATTGAGCATTATCTTCATATTGCAACAAAACTAAAATATCTTCTTTGATAGCCTGCTGGAGAATACTAATCATCTTTTTCTCGGCTTTGAAATCATTCTGTTCTGATTCTGTCAGGCTTACAATATTCTTCTTATTATTTAAACCATCAACTGGTGGAACATACTTTCTCTCTATCTTCATCCAGCATTCAAAATGATTAGCTTGAACCCAGTTCTTAAATCTGCTTGACCATCCCGCATACCCATCTATGTTCATCAATTTGGGAGGCTTTTGCATTGTTCCCAATTCGTTCTCCATGTTGACGTTTTGTATAACACTACCGATGTTTGTCCTGCTGCCATTCCACTTCCCGAGAAGAAGTTATAAAATTCTTGGTTTTCCATCTTTAGAAATTTACCGAGTAGTTTTAAAATTTTTCACACACACTTTTCACAAAATCAGACTATCGAACAAGTTCACGAACACTATGGACTATCAGTAATCTCAAGCGAAATCACTCAAACTTCAAGCGAAATCACAGAAGATTTCAAGCGAAACTTACAAAACAAACACAGTATGATTTCGCTTCAATCAACAAGATCTCAAGCGAAATCTATTGTTTCGCTTCAAAACAATTTTTCAGTCAAACACAATCTTTTCAAGCGAAATATACGATTTCGCTTCAAACAGTCAGAATATTTCAAGCGAAATCCACAGTTTCCCTTAAAAAAAACCAACAATCAAACTGCTCGCTCAAGCGAAATCAGGTTTTCAGGTCATTTTTGTCAGTTTTAGTCCGAGTTTTAATCTGAAATTCTCAAGGCTTTGTTAAAACACACTTTTACACACACTGTGACAATCTTAGTCCATTTTGTCCGTGTTTTCGTCCAGAAATCAATTTTTGTGAGTAAAAACTAACTGATTCAAGTGAACACACTCATAACTGGCTCTGATACCAATTGTAGGATCGTTTTGACCGATCAAATGAGTCAATTTGAATGTGTTTACACTATTTAGATGGCGGAAACATCTAAACAGCTTAGAATCAGACAGAATAGAGTAGAAAACAGAAAAGATTCACTTTTAACACTTGTTCTCTGTTATATATTGACTTGAAAATCCGGCAGCACCTCGTTACAACTTCTCGGGATACGTACCAACTGAGAACTACACTAGCCTATTTATAGGCATAAGATTTCGCTTCAAGATGCCTCAAGCGAAATCTTATCATGTGATTTCGCTTGAGGCTTACATCATACCATTCCAAGCGAAACCTTAACAAAACTAAATTAAACTTACACTTAGACCCCTACACTTTACATACTTGACATATTTAGACCCTAGACTTATGACGTAGGCTTTAGACATTATGTATCAACACACCCGATGCACGATCTTTACTGATCACAAGAGTTTACAGCATATATTTGATCAGAAGGAGCTTAACATGAGACAACGACGATGGGTTGAGTTGTTAAATGATTATGATTGCGAGATCAAGTACCACCCAGGAAAGGCGAATGTAGTAGCAGACGCCTTGAGTTGAAAGGAGAGAATCAAGCCCATAAGGGTTAGGGCTTTGGAAATGATTATACAAACGGACCTCTCATTACGCATTCGTGCCGCGCAGAGAGAAGCTCTTAAGAAGGAGAATCTTGTGAACGAATATCTCCCCGGGATGGAGAAACAGATAGTACCCAATAAGGAAGGAACATTGAGTTTCATGGGAAGAATTTGGGTTCCCCTCTTTGGTGGACTTAGAGACGTTATTTTCGATGAAGCTCACAAGTCAAGGTACTCGATCCATCCCGGAGCAGATAAGATGTACCAGGACTTGAAGGATTTCTATTGGTGGCTGAGATTGAAAGGTGATGTTGCAACGTATGTTGGCAAATGTTTGAGTTATGCCAAGGTAAAGGCCGAATATCAGAAGCCTTCAGGTCTTCTGCAACAACCGGAAATACCCATGTGGAAATGGGAGCAGATTTCAATGGATTTTATAACAAAGTTACCAAAGACACCCAGAGGTCATGATACGATTTGGGATATCGTAGACCGTCTGACAAAATCTGCGCACTTTTTGGCGATCAGGGAAAAAGATAACACTAGCAAGCTTGCTGAGCTGTACCTCAAAGAGATAGTTGCACGACATGGAGTGCCTCTCTCGATTATTTCCGACAGAGACGAAAGATTTGTGTCGAGGATTTGGAAACCCTTCCAAGAAGCCTTTGGTTCTCAGTTAAATCTGAGTACTGCTTTCCACCCACAGATAGATGGCCAGAGCGAGCGAACGATTCAAACGATAGAAGACATGTTGCAAGCGTGCGTAATCGACTTGGGTGGCAGTTGGGACACTCACCTACCTTTGGTTGAGTTCTCATATAACAACAGCTACCATGCAAGCATTCAAGCTGCACCGTTTGAAGCTCTCTACGGACGCAAGTGTCGATCACCGTTATGCTAGGCAGATGCGGGTGATAGACAGCTTGTTGGTCCCGAATTGGTTCAAGAGATGACAGACAAGATTATACAGATCCGAGAACGCATTAAGGCGGCTCGTGATCGACAAAAGAGCTATGCGGACCAAAGAAGGAAACCTTTGGAGTTTGAAGTGGGAGATATGGTTCTACTAAAAGTCTCACCTTGGAAAGGTGTAGCACGCTTTGGGTGTTGAACCCACGATATATTGGACCGTTCAAAATCTTGGAGAGGATTGGTCTTGTAGCTTACAAGATGGATCTGCCCGCAAAACTGAATGGAGTTCATGATACATTTCATGTATCTAATCTGAAAAAGAGTCCAACTCAAGAAACAGTTGTCATTCCTGCCGATGAAGTTCACATTGATGACACACTCCACTTTACATAAGAATCTGTTGAGGTTACTGATTGGAAGGTTAACAAGACGCGTAGGAGCAGTGTCAAACTTGTCAAGGTTCGATGGAACGCGCGTCACGGCCCAGAGTACACTTGGGAGCGTGAGGATCGCATGAAAGCAAAATACCCGCATTTGTTCCCCAACTCCCCTGCAACTAGTAGCAGAACTAAAATTTCAGGATGAAATTTTCTTAACAGGGGGAGAATGTGACAACTGTCAAAAATCCAGGTATCCGTACAAATAATTAATCTTGATTAATGCTTAATGACTGTGCTGAATTACAATTAATTGCTTTCTAATTACAGCATCATACTTACATGTGCATCACATATTGCATAATGCCACATCATTATTACATGCAAACCATATTGACATAAAATGATGCACAAAGCACAGTTAGCACTGTTAGCGGATAACTCAGAAAAATGCTGACAGAACTCAGCACGTAGACAGACAGTGTTTTGAGACCCAGTATGAGCCAGAAACCAAGTACTACACTAGTATGGTGTGTAGGGTAGTAAGGACCACAAAACTGCATTCCTAAGTGATAGTTTAAGTGCCGGGAAGTGCCTAAAACCCACATAAAGTGTTGAATTCAGCATAAATCAGCATTTTAACAAGCTAGTACATGCAAAAATATGACTAAATGGTCCTGAATGTTTTCCTATGTGTCGGGAATTAAAAGTGTCACCAAAGGGTACATAAAGAACACTAACGGTATAGTTTGACACTTTAACGAACCGGTATCTAACCGAACAACCGGACACTACCCGAAACATCAAAATTATACTAGAAGCATTGTTTTAATGTTTCCAAGCTAGTTATAATCCCCGAACACACTAACACACTATATAACACATAATATACATAACACCCTAACTATTACACTTAAATCCTAACTAAATAACCTAACTTATCATTAAACCCCAACCAATACCCCCCCCCCTCTTGGAGACGGTCACCAAGGGTGGACCCACCCTTGATCTTACTTGATCTCCTTTGATTTGATTATAGATCTTGAATTGTACTTAGGGAGCATATTACACATTGGATAAACTCCTAATATGGTTATAAGTAATGGATGATGGATTAAGATCTCATTATCTCTCACACACAACATACACTTATCTTTCTCCTCTCCCTCTCTTGGCTCTCGGCCGAGAATCACCACCCACACCACCACCATTGTCAAGCTTTCTTCATCCATTCCAAGGTGATCACAAGGTGTTAGAAGCAACATAAAGAAGTTTGGAGCTATTGGGGATTGAAGGACCTCTTCCATTTATTATCCATCACATTTATCATCTTCATCTTCTTTGGTTCTTCCCTAGCCCTTGTACTAGTAGTAAGCCTCTTGTCACTTGAATTTACTTCTTATTTAAGTTGGTTAAAAGATCATATGTGATGAAAATCATGAAGAACACCAAGAACCATGAACTTAAAACTTTAACATAAGCTTAATAACACAAGAATACATATTGTTTAGTGTTGTTTTGCTTCTTGATGATTGATTGTTTGTGTTTATGATGTTAGACATCATATGAAACCTACTAGATTGTGATTAAACACATGATCTAGTAAGTTAAGGTGATGATCTTGTGAAAGACCAAGATGATCATACTTTATGTAGACATGAACTTGAATGATAAAATTTGTTTTCATATGTGATGATGATTTAAACAAAATACAAGTCTTGTAAGTGGATGATTTCCAAAATAGTTTTCCCAAGAAACTAAATTAAATAACAAGATTTACATAGACTTGGTTCTTACATAAACCAAACTTGTTTTCAAGGGTTAAACAAGTGTAGAAACACTTGTGTAACAAAAAGATTACATAAAGAAGCATTTTTAGAAAATGTGTTTGGAAGTTGTAAACACCCAACTTCTTTAAAAATAAAGTTTTTAAAGAAGTAAACACATTTTAAAGGGTAACTAAACCTACTAAAAACACTAGTAAGTTACTACAAGTTTTTATAAAAGTTCAAGTTCATGTTGTTGTATAAATTACATAATTTTGTCACTTGGTAAGTGTTGATTGAGTTGTTGATTGTTTGTGATGATTTTAAAAGAAAATGATATGCTTTGAAAGCATGGGAACCTCCATTTTTAGGGGAAACTATGGCAAAATTTTCTAAAAATTTAAACACTTAGAAAAATATTTTCAAACAAATCTTTACAAGTATATATTTTAACCCTGAGTTTCCATATAAATTTTGCCATAATTTTTGATACAAAAATACAAATATTGGAGGTTGGTTTTTATAAATACAAATGGATAAATATATATTTAGAATATATATATATATATATACATTAAAGACACATGTGTGAATAATTGTATACTTTGTATTAGTTATATTATTTTTGGGATAAAATAATACAACTTAACAAAATACCAAGAAATTACAATCCAAAATAATACTACAAATCTCAAGGAATAAATATATAAGTTACACACAAAATATTGTGAAACCGAACGAAAGAATGTAACTTACAAAATATTCCGGAAAATACCTTTATAAATATATTTTTGGTAAATAATATTTTGGACACAATAAATGAAAATATGATTTTTATGAATACCCCAAAGTTATATCATATTTTTTACAAGGAGAAAATATATTATTCTTAGGAAGTAAAAATATATTTTCTTGGAATTACTAGAAAATATAATATTTTTGGGAAAAATGTATATTTTCTTGGATAAACTTGAAATACATTACTTTTGGATAAAAATAAGTTTATATATATTTTCTAAAGTGAGACTTGGAAATATATTAATTTGGAACTACAAGTAGTTTTGCCAAAAGAAAAATTATTCAATATTCCTTAAAATATATATTTTGGAAATATATAGGATATTTATTCCGGAATAATTAATTATAAATTAAGTATAAGAATACTTAACAAATACAAGAATACGAATATACATGTATGAGATACCCTCATCCTTGGGAAGGAAATATAAGTATAAATACTTGAGAAGTATTATTACAAAAATATTGGTTAACAATTATTCCAAAATTTATAAATATAATTTAAGTTGAAATATTAATTATTTTGACAATAATTATATAAGTTGGAATGATATCAGAAACGTAACTCAGAAACGTTAATTCCAAGACAAGGCACGACCCGCTCGTCTAATAGACCCTAGTACATTGTAGGTAGTCGTGTTTGCTGAAGGGATTTGAGTTACGAGTACCGAAGACGCAAGACTGTGAGTTCATGTCCCCCTTTTCTTTAAACTGTTTTGTTTATTAACTTCGGGGGTGAAATACATGTTACAAAATGATTACATACAATTACAATTAGTATAAGGACCGAGGGGCATGAGTGATAGATTTATTTGGGTGTAGCGAGCCCACACCCATGAGGACCAGGGTGGCCTATAGGGTGACTATGTCTTACAGCCGGAAGCCCGGTAAAAATTTGCTAGGTTTGAGCCTCCCTATGCCGTCACACATACCAGTGGCCTTGCAAACCATTGGTGATCTGTTTCCTTGTTTGCTTTCATACCGGGATTTACAAATATACATACATACACTGTTTACAAAGGTTTTGTACATACATATACACAAACACATGAACTCGCTCAACTTTTGTTGATGTTTTTAAACTACATGTATTTCAGGGAATTAAGTGGATCTGGCAGGTGTTTGCATGTTTCAAGCTGCGTCATGAATAAAAGATGTCATCCGAAGTTGTTAGGGTTTAGGAGATGTATCTTAATCCTGGACGAGATACATGGTTCTAAACTCGGTTTTATTTAAGGTCTTTTGTTGAGTCTTCGTGAACTCTCTTTAAAACAAGTTGTGGTTGTAACTTAAATTTGGAGTCTACGTTTCAGACAAGTATATTGTGGTATTTTCAAACTTAATTTATGGATGAACATCTTATGGTTTAATCATATAGTTGTTGTTATGATTGAATGGTATGGTATTAAGAAAGTCACACCATAATCACGCTTCCCCAAAAGTCAGGGTGTGACACCAATGGCCCTTGAATATTCAAGTTGGCTTACAGCTACACCTTCCTTAGGTGAGAGCTTAAAAACGGGATCCATTGGAGTGCTAACTGGAGAACTATCATGAAAATTACACCTTTTCAATATCTTCTCAAATGAGATTGAGAGATTGATATGCCATTATTCTCCCATTTGATCCTTATACCAAGGATCACTTCTGCCTCCCCCATACCTTTCATGTCAAAACAAGATGACAAAATTTTCTTTGTTTTATCAACTTGATCCTGCTCAGTACAGAAGATCAACATGTCATCTACATATAGACAAATTATGACTCCTTCCTTAGAATCTTCAAATTTGCTATACACACACTTGTCCGCTTGGTTTAATACAAAACCATTGGACAAAACCACATCATCAAACTTTTGATGCCATTGTTTGGGTGCTTGCTTTAAGCCATACAATGACTTAACTAGCTTACACACCTTATGCTCATTGCCAGGCATAACAAAACCCTCTGGTTGTTTCATATATCTCCTCATCCAAATCACCATTCAGGAAAGCGGTTTTCACATCCACTTGGTGAATTACAAGATTGTGTATTGCAGCTAAGGCAACCAACAATCTAATAGTGGATATTCTTGCTACAGGAGCATATGCATCAAAGTAGTCAATTCCTTCCCTTTGTGTAAAGCCTTGGATAACCAGTCGGCCTTTAAACTTATCAATTGAGCCATCTACTTTCATATTCTTCTTGAAGATCCATTTACAACCAAGTGGTTTACACCTAGGGGGTAGATCAGACAGTTTCCAAGTGTTATTCTTCATAATAGAGTCCATCTCATCATTTATAGCTTCTTTCCAGAAAGCTACATCCCGAGATGCCATGGCTTCACTATAGGTTTTAGGATCTTCCTCAATTTTGAAACAATATTGATATTGAATTTTAATTTCATCTCTAGATCCTTCAACCAAATTGTGACAACCGTCACTCTTCCGTACATTCCGTACACTAATTGAATAATAATTTGTGCTTTAATAACTGTGCATGATCTAGCTTACAAGACAAATGAATTTTTTATTACTGTTATATACATACAATGGTATTTCATGTTGCAAGACTTTTATCGTTACTACATGCAACACGAGATAGTTCAAATGATACACAGAACAGAATTAGCACCAATACCAGACAAACTAAAAATGCTGACGAAGTTCAGTACATAGACAGACAGCATTTTGAGGCCCAGAAAGAGCCAGAGACTACATATTACACTAGTATAGTGTGTAGGGAAGTAAGGACCACAAAACTGATTTTCTAGGTGCTAGATAAAGTGCCGGAAAGTGCCTAAAACCCACTCAAAGTGCAGAATTCTGCATTAATCATAAAAATCAGCATTTTAACATGCTAGTAACATGCAAAAATATGGCGAAATGGTTCTGTATGCTTTCCTAAGTGTCGGAAATTAAAAAGTGTCACAAAAAGTGACGTAAAAGACACTAAACGGGATAACTTGACACTTTAACGAACCAGTATCTAACCGAACAACCGGACATTACCCAGAACACCAAAATATTGCTAGAAGCATTATTTTACTTTTTCTTAGCTAGTTATGGTTCCCGAATACCCTAACATACTACATAATGCATCCTATACATAAAACACTAGACTTTATACTTATCTTCCAACTAATTACCTACTCATCTTTACAAGTTACAATTAACCCCCCCTCCCCCATGCATATTTACGGCCCAAAGGAGGACCCCACCAAGATCATCACAATCTTACTAAATCTCTTGCTAATCTTCTCTTGGATATGATGAGATTGTGTTGTACTTATTGAGACATAATATACAATGGATAATACACAAGATTAGACTATATGTGACCATCTTCTTCATCATTCCTCACAACACTTCTCTTCATCCCTTCTCTAAAGCTTTCGGCCAACCCCCTATCTCCACACCACCACCATTTTCGATCCTCGTTCATACAATCCAAGGTTATCTCAAGGTGTTACAAGGTGTCTAAGGAAGTGTGGAACTCTCGGATCTTGAAGGACCTCACCCGTTTGCTTTTATCCACTCCATTTTCACCATTGTTCTTCCCTAGCCTTGAGCTAGTTGTAAGCTTCTTGTAACCCTTGTTACTTCATATTTTTAGTGGTTAAAAGTTGTAGTATGATGATTAACACAAGAACACTAAAATACATACACTTGAATCTTGAACATAAAGCTTAACGTAAGATGAAATCTTGTTGAAATGATGTTGATTAGTGTATATATAATGTTGCTTGTTGATTTCTTGAGATGATGATGCTAATCATCACATGAAGCTTGCTAGATGGTGATTTAGCACATAATCTAGCAAGTAGGAAGATGATTATGTAACAACATAAGATAATCATCTTCACATATGGACATGAACTTGATAAACAAAATGATTTCTTGAAAAGTAATAAACAAAGTGAACTAGTAAACTTGTAGATCCAAGATTTATGAATGATTTTCCAAGAAAACCAAGTTCAAAATATGATTTTTGAAAGATCATGGTTTTTACTAAACTTACACCATTTTTAGTGGAAAAACAAGTGTATAAACACTAGAGAAATAAGAAGGTTTAATAAAGAAACATTTTTTGTAAAATATGTTTACAAGTTGTAAACATCAAAAATCTTCAAGAATGAAGTTTACCAAGTAGTAAATATATTTTGGAGGGTCACTAAGGCTACTAAACACTTTTTTTTGGGTAAAGGGTTACCCCGGTGAATATTATACCAACCAAAACAATAAAACAAGTGGGACGCAGAAACATACCCCAGTTCTCTCGAAAGACATGCCTAACAAGAGTAAACAAGTGACCAACATCGCAAAAACAAACACACCAGTCACCTAAGATTACAAACACACACCACTAACAAAATAAAAATCAGCCACAATCATCATCAGCAAGTAAAAGACCCCTTGGAAGCGCCCATTCTGGCAATATCCTATCAGTATGAATAGACTGCTTGAACTTCATTGATTGAAGCTTCAGACGAACAGTAGAAAGAATAACGTCAACCAGCTGCTCCTGACTCCTTCGATGCTTCGAGAATAATCTCCTATTTCGTTCATTCCAAATGAAGTAAGCTGAAGCGCAAACCACAAGCTTAGCAATGACATGCCGAACCTTCTTCGAATCCGCTATTCCCACTACAAAATCAAAAATATCACTCCATCTGTTAGAAATAGCTTCCATATCCGCTCTACCTTTGACACCATCCCAAACTTTAGAAGCATAGCAACACTTAAAAAACAAATGCTCATGGGAGTCCGGGCCTGAAGTACACAACGAGCAACACATAAGATTAAAGTTCATGTCACCCGAAGTGTTCCATCGCCTCATTAAATCTTGCGTCTTCAGCTTTTTATTGATAATCAACCACATTATAAATGAGTGTCTCGGAATAGCTTGCGAAAACCAAACCATATTCGACCAATGGACTTCATCTTGAGTAGCACGAATAACATCCCATACCGTGGAGGAACCAAAGTCAGTTACGGTCCCCATCCTATCCTTCCACACCAGCTTATCATGCTTCGTCATATCCAACTCAATATCACGCATAAATCTTAGAGCCGGAAAACGATTAATCCACGTAGTAGGCCAATGCCACCCCTCCTGGCCGAACAGATCAAACAAAGTAGACTTCATGCTATACCCCGCATTCGAAATTAGTCTAGGAGTAATAAAAGAATGAAAAGGACATACATCATCCCATTTATCAAACCAGGCGAACGTATTCTTCCCATCACCCACTTCTGACCATACATGGCATCTAATATGAGGTCTCAGGCCTAGCATTTTCCTCCAACTCCAAGTGATGTTACTTTTCACCGGTACATCCCAAAACGATCTACCTTGAAGACGATAAGAGTGGATCCACTTAACCCATAAAGATTCCCAATGAGTTAGGACACTCCATATGTGAACTGTCATCAACGCATTGTTCATATCTCCTAATCTTCGAATCCCCAACCCACCCTCATGCTTAGGCATACACACCGATTTCCATTTGACTTTAGCTTTCCCTCTAATGTCATCCCCTTGAGCCCACAAGAATCGTTTCAACCTATCTTCAAGCTCTTTAATAATACGTTTAGGGAGGATAAACACGGACGCCCAGTAAATGTGCATAGACGAAAGCACCGAGCGAATCAATTGAAGTCTACCTGCAAACGATAAAAACTTATTCCTCCAATCCGTGATCCTGGTCTCCATACTCTCAACCAGTTTCTTGCAATCCTTGTATTGTAGTCTAGACGAAATGAGAGGCACACCTAAATACCGAACAGGAAGAACCCCTTCATCAAACGGCATAATGGCCCGAATACTACTTTTAATCGGCTCCACCACATTACCAAAGAAAACCGTACTTTTACCCATACTCGGCACGAGTCCTGACATATCCTTGAATAAATTAAGAGCATCCATAATAACTTTCACTGACCGTTGATCACCCTGAGAAAATAGAAATAAATCATCCGCAAAACATAAATTAATAAGCTTTTGCTTCTCACACTTGCTATGGTACCTGAAAGCCTCAGAATTTGCAACTTGGCTATGTAATATGAGAGTAAGAACCTCCATTACAATCGTGAACAAGTATGGAGACATGGGATCCCCTTGCCGCAATCCTCGTCTACCCTTAAAGTAACCATGCAAGTTCCCATTAATTGCCAATGAGAACGAAGTGGATGTCACACATGCCATGATCCATTTAACCATCTTCCCATGAAAGCCGAAACCAACCAAACTTTTTTCAAGAAAACTCCACTCCACCGTATCATAGGCCTTCTGGATATCCACTTTGAATGCACATCTAGGAGGACCTACATTACGGTGATAATTATGCATAAGCTCCTGGGTCAAGAGAATATTGTCAGATATCCTTCTCCCTGGCATAAACGCAGACTGATTTATACTAACAATATCAGCCAATCCCTCTTTAATCCGATTAGAAAAGATTTTGCTAATGCATTTATACACTGTGTTACAGCAAGAGATCGGACGATAATCAGAAACAAGCAACGGAGTACTCACTTTCGGAATCAGAGATATAATGGTATGGTTAAGTTGTTGAAGTAATCTTCCATTGAGAAAGAAATCCTTTATAGCTCTACAGACATCAACCCCAATAATATGCCACGCCCTTTTAAAAAAGATAGAAGTATACCCATCCGGACCAGGAGCTTTATTCCCAGCAATAGAGAACATCACCTTTTTTATCTCATCATCCGTAACCTCTCGCACCATGTGTTCCGCTTTCGTATTAGACAAAACATTAGTAAAGAGATCCGGAGACGGAACCTTACTAATATTACCCACACCACCAAAGAACCTCGAATAATGATCGACTAACGCTTGCGGCACCAGCCCCCCTTCGAACAGAGTACCATTGGCGTCCCTTATAGAATAGATTCTACTTTGGTGATTCCTCACTTTGACAACATTATGAAAAAACCTTGTATTCATATCGCCAAGAGCAAGCCAGTCAACCTTGGATTTTTGTTGCAAGAATAAAGCTTCATCACGGACAGCCACCATGTAATCTTTAAGTAACTGCGTATGCTGCTCCATTAAATTCGTATTTAAGGGATCCACATCAATAGCCCGTTGACACTCATCTAAACTCTGCCTGACAACCTTTACCTTTTCATGAATATTCCCTTGTTTATGAAGAAGTTTATGTAACGGGGGCTTCAAAGCTCTAAGTTTCATCACAACTTGGAACATTCGGACCCCTTGCACCTCCGAGCCCCAAACCCGAGTAACTTCATCTAAAAAACCCTCCTTATCCGCCAAAAGATTAACAAATTTGAATGGTTTAGGCTTATCCCTTGTAATGTTCGGAAGAACCAGAATACAAGGAGAATGGTCGGAGATACGATAAGGACCAGAATACAAGGAGGGTCACTAAGGCTACTAAACACTTTACCAAGTTACTACGCGTTTTTGTGAAAGATCAAGTTCATGTTATATTGTAAACGGAATAGTTTTTGCACTTGGTAAGTACAAGATGATTAGTGATTTGTTGTTGATTGTTTGAATGATTTTGAAAAGAAAATGATATGCTAAATAGCATGGACACCTCCATTTACAAAGGAAACTATGGCGAAATTTTCTACAAATTCCAACACTTAGAAAATATTTTCTAAACAAGTGTTCACGAATGTGTTTTAAACTATGATTTATAACATAAATTTTGCCATAAATTTTTGTAACAAAAATACAAGTATTGGAGGTTGGTTTTTGTAAATAAAAATGGGTAATATATATATTTAGAATGTATATTTTACATTAAAGACACTTGTGTGAATATGTGTATACCTCGTGGATAGTTACATTATTTTTGGATTTAAAATAATATGACTTAACAAAAATACCAATAACTTACAATCCAAAATAATACCAAAAATTACAAGGAATAAAGTATATAGGTTACACACTTAAATATTGACAAACCGAACAAGAACGTAACTTATAAAATATTCCAGAAAATACCGTTACAATATATTTTTGGTAAATATTATTTTGGATACAAGAAATGAAAATATGATTTTTGTACATATTACCAAGTTATGTCATATTTTCAACAAGAAGAATATTTTTTAGAGATAAAAATATATATTTTCTTGGAATACATTGTTTTTGACAAAATAAGTTTAAATATATTTTCTAAAGTAAGACTTGAAAATATATTATTTCGGAACAACAAATACAAGAATACGAGAATACATGTATGAAGTACTCCCATCCTTGGGAAGGAAATACGAAAATAAATACTTGAGAAGTATTGTCGCAAAACTTTGGAATAATACTTGAGACATAAAGGAAACGTAACTCAAAACATGAATACTAAGGCAAGGCACGGCCCGCTCGGCTAATAGACCCTAGCACATTGTAGGTAGTCGTGTTTGCTGACGAGATTTGAGTTACGAGTACTGAAGACGCAAAATAGTGAGTTCATGCTCTCCCTTTTCTCTTAAACTGTTTTTGGTTTTATAACTCTCGGGGGTGGAATACATGTTGTGAATGCTTAAACGGTATGAAATGCCTATGAAATACTAGATCATGTGAGCATAGACTAGATATTGAAATGCCATTAATACTTAATTAGGGACGAGGGTTAGATCTAACGGGTAAGGCCGAACCCCACTCATGGTCACAACTAGTACCAAGTAGTGCTTCGGAGTCCCAGTCGAGGTTAATCGACACAGTCGAGGTTAATCAACACAGTCGAGGGTAATCGACACAGTCGAGGGTAATCGACACAAATTGACATAGTCAAGGTAAATTGACATAGTCGAGGTAAATCGACACAGTCGAGGTAAATCGACAAGGGTATATGCCAACTCATTACGAGTGCTCCCTATGTCCTCACATGCCTTAAAATCCTTGTAAAACATTCATGTTCATACACATTTTTCATACCTGTTTACAAAGGAGTCTCTCAAAGATTTACAAGATTACAGTACTCACACAAAACGCATGAACTCGCTCAACTTTTGTTGATGTTTTCCAAAATTACATGTATTTCAGGTGACAGGACGGATCTTGGGCGCGGGTGTTGTAACTAGAAGTAGACTTCAAAGTTTAGATGTCATCCACTTTTGTTGGTTTGTAACCTAGTCGAAGGTTGTGTTTTTAAAACTTAAATAACAAGTGTTTGTAATACTCAAATTTTATGAATGGATGAACATTGTTTTGATCATGTAGTTGTTTATTACGATTGAATGCAATGATATTAAACCAGTCACACATCATACGCTTCCGCAAAAGTCAGGGTGTGACAGTTTGGTATTAGAGCTTCGATTATAGTGAACCAGGATTCCTTCTCGAGTCTAGACTACAATCACTAGAGTTCTCTCACAAAAACATTTTACAAAAAGGTTTTCATTTCATTCACGTAAGCGTCAAGATCCATGAGTCAAACAATTTTCAAAGAAGAAACAAGGCAAGGACATTAGTAGGGAATACCCTCAAGATAAGGTGCCAACTAAGGCATAGTCTACATGAGTTAGACTTGCCAAAGATAAAATACACCCTTGGTGATAACCAGTACCAAGTAGTGTTTTTGTGTCTCAGTCGTGAATCGACAACTAGAAAAATGACCCCCCAAAAACGAGAGTTATACATGATATGATGCATCGAAATGCCTGTTTATGCTAAGTAACATATTTGTTTACTGATATATACATACAAATAAGTGTACGGGATGATTATTGACGTGAACAATATACTTTCGACTTTTACTCCTATTATTGTACTTAACTCGCACGATGAAGCTATCGACCTCGCGTTTATTGCAAAGCTCATGGCTAGAGTGATTACCAAACAAGATTCTGAGCTTGCTCCCGTAGGAAATGGCTGCTCTTCTCTCTCGATCGTGAAGGTGCCTGACTACGATAGTGACGGCGAGGCAGAGACGGCAACCTTGAACAACTTCTTAATCAAGTGGGACGAGATCCCTGTGGCTTTTGTGAAGCAAGACTGACGACACACATGACCGGAAAAGGAAGATGAAGTATTCATCTTGAAGGTGCCCCTCCAACTACTGGGAATTCTCTTTATTACTACTTCATTTAATCATTGTGCCTATTCGCGCGTAACGATAACGAGTGTTAGCGCGTGGACCACCGCAATGGTCCTTTCCATGACAGAGGTATAAGGACAGTAGTGTCCCCTCCTTGATTGATCATCTGCTTAGACGAGAGAAGATTGGGGTAACTATGCAAGATAATTTATTATTACGGGGGCCCACGTAATAACGACTTGTAGTGCATGGAAATCCTGGTGGACTCTGCGGGTTGAGCTAATGATCACTACACAAAAATAAACTCTAGATGTTCACACCTTTATATGGTAGAACAATACCTAGCCCAGTGCTTTAGCACCTTATAAAGTAGGAAACCTGTCTTGCCTACTTCGTGTCTACCCGTGTACGAGACATTTGAGAAACGATATTTAAGCAAGAGAAGATGAATAACATTCAGAAAGATTCAGTGGCGTTACACTCTACCGCTTTATAAAACTTATATGACCAGGGCGATGTAGCCTCGAATACATTATTACAAACAATAGGCCAAGTCACCAAGCCTATGTGAAGGCTCAGTAATTGTTTCCTCGCTCATACAATGATGATTATATATATATGTGATATTGGGTGATTACATGTTTACTTATGGTACTATGTACCTCATAGACAATTATGGAATATTGTCTAATCCATCCCATACTTTTAACAGAAAAGAATGCCGCTCAGACATGACACAAACACCAGTACGTTACCAAGAACAGAAGATGAGCTTCAAGAACGAATCTCACAAGCAATTGTACGACATGAAGCCCTCCGCTCCGAACACAGCGGTGGCACTTCCGGAAATAACCCTTCAACTGGCTGCACCTATAAACAATTCCTGGATTGCAAGCCATTGAATTTTGATGGCACAGGAGGTGCCGTTTCATTTGTTCGTTGGGCAGAAAAGACTGACTCTGTTCTAAGAATGAGTAACTGTTCGCCCTAGCAGAGTGTTACCTTTATCTCAGGGTTGTTTTTGGATGGCGCCCTCTCCTGGTGGAACCTTCAGGTTCAGACCCTTGGTGCAGATGCTGCTTATGCACTGAGATGGGACGAGCTCAAGGAAATGATGGAGAAGAAATACTGTTCTAGGGATGAAATCCAGAAGCTTGAGGTGGAGTTCTGGAATTTGAAAATGAACGGACCAAAGATTCCTGAATATGTCCAGCAATTTCACGACTTGTCTAGGGTCGTCCCCTACTTAGTCAAGCCGGAATTCAAAAGGGTTGAACGATTCATTTGGGGACTTGCACCTCAGATCAGGAGCATGGTTACTACCTCAAAGCCCTCGACCATCGCAGAGGCTATCGATTTGAGTGTCACTCTTACTGAAGAAGCTCTACGCATGGGAAAATTTTCGGAACCTGAGGATAACCAGAAAGAGACTCATGTGGAGTCATCAGGCAACAAGAAGAGGAAGTATTCAAACCTAAAGTCAAGCACCCAAGTCAGCTATGGAAGCACTAAAGCAAACAAAAGAAAGAAAGTGAATCCGCCGCATGGCAGGAAAGCTGATGGAGCCACTAATAAGGCTGGTGGTAAAGTTTACTCGAGGACTAAACCGAGGTGCGGGGAATGCAACTTTCACCATGAAGGTCGATGTCTGAGGCCTAAGTGCGGAAAGTGTGGGAAAGAAGGACACAGCAAGGATGCCTGTTGGGCGAAGGACCCAGACAAAAGAAATAAAGGTAGAGTACCAGGTTGCTACAAATGTGGTGAAGCAGGGCACTTTAGGAAAGATTGCCCTAGGAAGAAACAAGCAAGGAAGGGTTTTCACAATCGAAACTCGTGAAGCACGCCAGGATCCAGATGCGGTTATGGGTACGTTTCCTATTAACCAACCTTATGCATCTATCTTTTTTTATTAATATTGGCACCAACTATAACCTTGCATGCTTAGAAGTTAAGAAACTGCTTGGCCTAGTTTCGAGTAGAATAGATGTCCCGTATTCTTTAAGAAATGGGCATATAGAAGGCCATTTTAAGCAGACGAAGCGATTAAGGATTATATTTTGGGGACTCAGAAAGCCGAAACCTTCTATTACCAATGACTTGGGAAGTCATGTTGTAGTAGTCAGCATGGATTGGATATCCAAGTACAGAGCTGAAGTCGTTCGATATAAGGAAAATCAGTCGCACCCCTCTTGCGAATGATGAAACACTTATAGTACACAACCTTCCTGCAATAGGTGCAAGGTTGCTAGACCCCATAAGGCAGCGGATCTGCGACATCTCTCATTGGTCGAAGAGACACAGAAACACCTCCGAGTAGACTGCAGAGCCTTTCTAGCTCATGTTGCCAATAAGGAGACCAAGGAGCCAGAGCCTGAGAACATCCCCGTGACGGAAGAAGTTCCAGAAGCCTTTTCTAAAGATTTTCCAGGAATACCTCCACAGCAACAAGAGGAGTCTAGGATAAATCTCGTGCCAGGAGCGGCACCAGTGCCGAATGACGCCTTACCAACTAGCTTCGTCCGCGAAGCATGAACCTACGATATAACTGCAAGAGCTGCTAGACAGAGGAAATTAAGGACATGACACCCTTAGTTAAGGACACGAGTCCTCAACTATGAATACAAGAAGGAAATATCCCTAAAACGACCTTTAGGACTCGCTTTGAGCATTACGAGTTCCTTGTCGTACCATTTGGCTTAACACATGCATCGACAATATTCATGGACCTCATGAATCGAACGTGTAAGCCATACCTGGATAGATCATGATTATATTTATTGACTACATTCTTATATGGCCAACGACCAACGAAGGTCGTGAGCAACAGCTGCAAATTATCTTGCGACTTTTAGAGAAAGAACAGCTATGTGCTAAGATGTCGAAAAGCGGATTTTGAATTCGCAAGGAAAGAACTTTAGAGACATGGTGGGTAAAAACGAGATTCACACCAACCCTACAATCAAGAGCTAAGGAGTTAGAATTGCAATTATGTGACACTTCTCGACAAAGTCTCGATTACACGTCGATGCAACGAGACCACAACAATGCATAAGCGACACATTGAATAAGGAATCATTAGAAGAAACCTTGATCTAGATACAGTAATTGCGCGCCGCAAATTTGACGTCATTACCTGGAAGAAAACGCTGCACGACCTTGACTAATCACAAGGGTTGCAGCACATCGTTGATCGTAAAAACTTGAAGTATTAACATAGATGGACTAAGCTACTGAACGATGTAGACTGTATAGACAGGATACGTACTTGTGTGATAAACTTTGATGAAAAGTTGGAACACTCATTTGCCCTTAGTGGAGTTTTCCTACAGCAGTATTTATCACACCACCGTTTAAACCGCTTCATGTGAAGCTTTAAATGGAACACAATAAGTCGATCTCCGTTGTGTTGAACGGAGACCGGAGATAAACAATCTACTGGCCTGAATTGATCCAGGAAAACTAGAGGCAAGATCATTCAGATATGTGATCATATCAAGACAGCCCGCGGAATACAGAAAGATTGCGCCGATGAGCGGCGGAAATCGTAAGAATTTGAGATAAGAAGTATGACTTAAATAGGAGCCTCGCCAAGAGAAGGCGTGGTGTGATTTGGAAAACGTAAAGGTTGGATTCTAGTGTAGGGATCGGAACCATTGCTCACAAGATGAAACTTCCAGAAAGATATCAGTAGTGATCGTGACACATTCCATGTGTCTAGTCTTTAGAGGAGTCTGACTCAAGGAACAGATGTTGTTCCCATAAACAAGATTCACGTCAATGACAAAATGACAAAATTACTATAGAACCTGTTAAGGTTACGGACCAAGAGTCCACAAGACACAGAACAGACATAATTGATTTACTTGAGTATGATAGAATTCATAACATGACCCAGAGTACATGGGAACATGAAGACAAATTTTAAACATAAGTGACCACATTTGATACACAACTCCCCTGCGACCGATGGCATCGCTTGAATTTCGGGACGAAATTCTTTTAACGGGGGGAGACTGTGACAACCGTCACTCTTCCGTACATTCCGTACACTAATTGAATAGTAATCTGTGCTTTAATAACTGTGCATGATCTAGCTTACAAGACAAATGAATTTTTTATTACTGTCATATACATACAATGGCATTTCATGTTGCAAGACTTTTATCGTTGCTACATGCAACACGAGATAGTTCAAATGATACACAGAACAGAATTGGCACCAATACCAGACAAACTAAAAATGCTGACGAAGTTCAGTACATAGACAGACAGCATTTTGAGGCCCAGAAAGAGCCAGAGTTAGTATAGTGTGTAGGGAAGTAAGGACCACAAAACTGCTTTTCTTGGTGATAGATAAAGTGCCGGAAAGTGCCTAAAACCCACTCAAAGTGCAGAATTCTGCATTAATCATCAAAAATCAGCATTTTAACATGCTAGTAGCATGCAATAATATGGCGAAATGGTCCTGTATGCTTTCTTAAGTGTCGGGAATTAAAAAGTGTCACAAAAAGTTACGTAAAAGACACTAAACGGAATAACTTGACACTTTAACGAACCAGTATCTAACCGAACAACCGGACATTACCCGGAACACCAAAATATTGCTAGAAGCATTATTTTACTTTTTCTGAGCTAGTTATGGTTCCCGAATACCCTAACATACTACATAATGCATCTTATACATAAAACACTAAACTTTATACTTATCTTCCAACTAATTACCTACTCATCTTTACAAGTTACAATTAACCCCCCTCCCCCATGCATATTTACGGCCTAAAGGAGGACCCCACCAAGATCATCACAATCTTACTAAATCTCTTGCTAATCTTCTCTTGGATATGATGAGATTGTGTTGTACTTATTGAGACATAATATACAATGGATAATACTCAAGATTAGACTATAAGTGACCATCTTCTTCATCATTCCTCACAGCACTTCTCTTCCTCCCTTCTCTAAAGCTGTCGGCCGACCCCCTATCTCCACACCACCACCATTTTCGATCCTCATTCATACAATCCAAGGTTGTCTCAAGGTGTTACAAGGTGTCTACGGAAGTGTGGAACTCTCGGATCTTGAAGGACCTCACCCGTTTGCTTTTATCCACTCCATTTTCACCATTGTTCTTCCCTAGCCTTGAGCTAGTTGTAAGCTTCTTGCAACCCTTGTTACTTCATATTTTTAGTGGTTAAAAGTTGTAGTATGTTGATTAACACAAGAACACTAAAAGACATACACTTGAATCTTGAACATAAAGCTTAATATAAGATGAAATCTTGTTGAAATGATGTTGATTAGTGTATATATATAATGTTGCTTGTTGATTTCTTGAGATGATGATGTTAATCATCACATGAAGCTTGCTAGATGGTGATTTAACACATAATCTAGCAAGTAGGAAGATGATTATGTAACAACATAAGATAATCATCTTCACATATGGACATGAACTTGATAAACAAAATGATTTCTTGAAAAGTAATAAACAAAGTGAACTAGTAAACTTATAGATTTATGAATGATTTTCCAAGAAAACCAAGTTCAAAATATGATTTTTGAAAGATCATGGTTTTTACTAAACTTACACCATTTTTAGTGGAAAAACAAGTGTATAAACACTAGAGAAACAAGAAGGTTTAATAAAGAGACATTTTTGTAAAATATGTTTACAAGTTGTAAACATCTAAAATCTTCAAGAATGAAGTTTACCAAGTAGTAAATATATTTTGGAGGGTCACTAAGGCTACTAAACACTTTACCAAGTTACTACGCGTTTTTGTGAAAGATCAAGTTCATGTTATATTGTAAACGGAATAGTTTTTGCACTTGGTAAGTACAAGATGATTAGTGATTTGTTGTTGATTGTTTGAATGATTTTGAAAAGAAAATGATATGCTAAATAGCATGGACTCCTCCATTTACAAAGGAAACTATGGCGAAATTTTCTACAAATTCCAACACTTAGAAAATATTTTCTAAACAAGTGTTCACGAGTGTGTTTTAAACTATGATTTATAACATAAATTTTGCCATAAATTTTTGTAACAAAAATACAAGTATTGGAGGTTGGTTTTTGTAAATAAAAATGGGTAATATATATATTTAGAATATATATTTTACATTAAAGACACTTGTGTGAATATGTGTATACCTCGTGTATAGTTACATTATTTTGGATTTAAAATAATATGACTTAACAAAAATAGCAAGAACTTACAATCCAAAATAATACCAAAAATTACAAGGAATAAAGTATATAGGTTACACACTTAAATATTGGCAAACCGAACAAGAACGTAACTTATAAAATATTCCGGAAAATACCGTTACAATATATTTTTGGTAAATATTATTTTGGATACAAGAAATGAAAATATGATTTTTGTACATATTACCAAGTTATGTCATATTTTCAACAAGAAGAATATTTTTTAGAGATAAAAATATATATTTTCTTGGAATACATTGTTTTTGACAAAATAAGTTTAAATATATTTTCTAAAGTAAGACTTGAAAATATATTATTTTGGAACTACAAATACAAGAATACGAGAATACATGTATGAAGTACTCCCATCCTTGGGAAGGAAATACGAAAATAAATACTTGAGAAGTATTGTCGCAAAACTTTGGAATAATACTTGAGACATAAAGGAAACGTAACTCAAAACATGAATACTAAGGCAAGGCAAGGCACAGCCCGCTCGTCTAATAGACCCTAGCACATTGTAGGTAGTCGTGTTTGCTGACGAGATTTGAGTTACGAGTACTGAAGACGCAAAACAGTGAGTTCATGCTCCCCCTTTTCTCTTAAACTGTTTTTGGTTTTATAACTCTCGGGGGTGGAATACATGTTACGAATGCTTAAACGGTATGAAATGCCTATGAAATACTAGATCATGTGAGCATAGACTAGATATTGAAATGCCATTAATACTTAATTAGGGACGAGGGTTAGATCTAACGGGTACGGCCGAACCCCACTCATGGTCACAACTAGTACCAAGTAGTGCTTCGGAGTCCCAGTCGAGGTTAATCGACACAGTCGAGGGTAATCGACACAGTCGAGGGAAATTGACATAGTCAAGGTAAATTGACACAGTCGAGGTAAATCTACAAGGGTATATGCCAACTCATTACGAGTGCTCCCTATGTCCTCACATGCCTTAAAATCCTTGTAAAACATTCATGTTCATACACACTTTTCATACCTGTTTACAAAGGAGTCTCTTAAAGATTTACAAGATTACAGTACTCACACAAAACGCATGAACTCGCTCAACTTTTGTTGAAGTTTTCCAAAACTACATGTATTTCAGGTGACATGACGGATCTTGGGCGTGGGTGTTGTAACTAGAAGTAGACTTCAAAGTTTAGATGTCATCCACTTTTGTTGGTTTGTAACCTAGTCGAAGGTTGTGTTTTTAAAACTTAAATAACAAGTGTTTGTAATATTCAAATTTTATGAATGGATGAACATCGTTTTGATCATGTAGTTGTTTATTACGATTGAATGAAATGATATTAAACCAGTCACACATCATACGCTTCCGCAAAAGTCAGGGTGTGACACAAATATAGCTAAAAATCATCACCAAATGATTTAGCTTTTCTTGCTCTACCACTTCTCCTAGGTTCCGGAGGAGTATCAATCACTTAATTAGCCACGTGAGAGTTACTAGAGCTTGGAAGCATGTCTCTAGGCCTAGGTATTGAAGAGAATCTATTCTCATCATACTTTGTAGTTCTTGCCTCAATTACCGTATGCACTGACACGTAGTCATTTGGTTCTATAACATAGAACCTGTGAGCAAATAAATGCTCTGCATACCCAATGAAAATGCAGTCAATACCTCTTTCCCTTATGTTCCTTATCTTAGGATCAGTGAGCCTCACCATGCCTCTACAACCCCAAACTCTCAGCTTATGCAGCTCATGTGGTTTTTTATATCAAAGCTCAAAAGGGGTGGTCTTGTTCCTTTTATTTAGAACCCTATTTAGTAAATAGCAGGCTGTCAACATAGCCTCACCCCAAAAGCCCTCACTTAGGCCCAAATAGGACAACATGGTATTGACCATTTCTTTTAGAGTCCTATTCTTCCTATCCGCCACACCATTTTGTTCCGGTGAGTAAAGAGCTATGGTATGGTGTATTATTCCAGTCGATTGGAAATACACCGGATCAAATACTCACCACCTCTATCCGTATGTAGGGTTTTGATCAACCCACTCCGATGAAGCTCTACCTCTTATTTATATATCTTAAACTTTTCAAGAGCTTCATCTTTAGCATGCAACAAATATAAAAAGCAAAATCTAGCTACATCATCTATGAACGTTACTACATATTTTTTATTACCTAGAGAAGGTGTAGCATGAAAGTCACATAGATCGCTATGTATCAAATCTAACATTTTACTTTCCCTATGAACATGTTGCATGAAAGGCTTTTTAGTTATCTTATTCAACTTGCAAATATGGCATTTATCATTGTTTATGTTAATAGGTGGAATTATGCTCATTTTAGACATTTCCTTAATCCTTTTATAATGTACATGTCCTAATCTAGCATGCCATAATTCCGAATCAGTCAAGTTGTTACTAGTTGAAGCTATGTCGTTAACATTACTAGTTGAAGCAACACAAATAGATTCATTCATGAAAGAGACATCAACATTCAACATAAACATACCATTGCATAGATAACCGGAACCTACAAATGTACCATGTCTTGACAAGTTATATTTGTCACTTTCCAATACTTGTTTGTACCCACAATTATTTAACACAATGCCACTTAACAGATTCTTTCGAATTCCGGGCACATACAAAACATTGTTCAAAAGTAAAGATTTTCCAGAAGTAAAAACAAGATTCACAGTTCCTATTCCCTTGATTGGTTCAGTTGCAACGTTCCCCATCTTAATGATAGATCCGTCTTCGATTGGTTGAAAGTCTTTAAACCAACGAAGATCTTGCATACATGGCTTGTTGCACCCGAATCAACCCCCCAAGCAATGTTATCATCCAGCAAATAAAATGCCTCAGAAATTAGTGACACATAATTCTGAACAGAATTATTAAATTATACTAAATTCTAACCTTGCTTGCCCGGGTCCTTAGACCCGCTAGAACCAGCCTCATTCTTGTTCTTTGAACCGGACTTGTTGTTATTCTTCATCATCTTACAGTCCCTTTTAAAGTGACCAACCTTACCACATTTCCAGCAAGGGTAATTCGGCTTTTTGTTTGAACCCGAATTGTTGTTTCCTTGAAACTTACGTTTCCTTTTGAAGTTACTGTTTCATTTGGATGATTCACCTCTCTCAACAATGTTCAAAGAACTTGATCCAGCCCGTTTCTTTTCATCATTGACCAACACATTTTCCTGTGCTCTCAAGCCCTCTTCAATTCTGAAGTGGCTTCCAAGTTCAACCAAAGTTAACTCTCCTTTCTGATGTTTCAGATTATGTTTGAAATCTTTCCAGGAAGAAGGTAACTTGTAAATGATACTCAAAACAGAGATGGATTCATCCATCTTCATAGCATGTTGGGTAAACTGCCCCAGAATTCGTAACATTTCATTGTACTGTTCCATCACAGGCCTTTCATCAACCATTCTGTAATTGTTAAAATTACTGACAAGAAACTTCTTACTAGAAGAATCTTCTGCCATGTATTTGGCTTCCAAAGTATCCCACAGTAACTTTGCAGTTTCAACATTTTGTTAAACATCAAATAAGGGATCAGACATACCATTCAGAATGTGGCTCAGACATATGTAATTTTCGTTCTCCCACTTCGACCTCTTCCGGATTTGCTCCAAATTGCCCTCCTCCAGTATCTCTGGGATCGGAGTAGTCAACACGTACACAACCTTCAACGTTATCAGAAGAAAGTGCATCTTCTTCTGCCATCTTTAGAAGTCCTGCCCTTCGAACTTCTCCAGTTTGCTAAACTTGTTTGGCATATCCTTCATCGATCCGCTTGCCATCTTCACAGAAATTAATTTGATCTTTGTTGGGGAATTTCAGAAAACCGGATGATCAGAGAGGCGTGTAATCACTCTCAGATCAAATTATTTTGGTGGTTCACCCGAATAATTCAATCGGATACAACTCTGATTTTGAGAAATTGAACCAGGGTATGTGTTTTGTGTAAATTGTATGAACCAACAAAAAAAGTGATCAAAACCGTATGCGAATTTGGGATGTTTTTGCAGGTAAGTGCCTCTGGCAGGGGCTCTGCCCCTTGGACCCCGCCAGGGGGTGCCACCCCTTGGACCCTGCTCCCAGGGGCGCTGCCCCCCGACCCCCGCCAAGGGGGTGTTGCCCCCTTGGAACCCCCGTAGAGTACGGGCTCCGCCCGTACACTTCAAATTATAATAACTCAAACAAGTGTGCACTCCCGCACCTCCTAACTTGTTTGATGTGTATTATTATTCGCTTTGATCACCAAGTCAACCCCGATTACACTAAAGTATCTAACATACATAACATACCACTTAAGAAACCAAACCATAAAAGCATGAACGCTAAACGAAATAAAGAAAGCATAATATGTTATCCAAATTGTCAATTGGACCTACTATAGCCCCAACATGTATATTAGTAGGACAATGCAGAATGAGAATATATCATCTATCAGCAAGTAACAACGCAAACTACATCAGCATCTTGTGAACTTACCAAGAAAAAAAATGGCAAATAACCTCTTATTAGACTCTGACTATTTTCATTCAAATGTTTCAGCACATTTGAGACATTTTTATTTTCTTTTGCATTTCACAATTATCATAAAAAGAACAAAAGCAATAGAAATTGTTAGAAATCAGGAGTGTGAAACAATACATTTTCCATAAATTGCTTGTCAATTTCCAATATCAACACCAAGGGTTGTTTCTCTACAGCCTTGATTGTTTCATACCTGGTGAAATACAACAATATGCCAACATGTGATATGCAAATTCTATTGCCACACTACAAGCGGTAGATTCACCATACATGTTCCTTTGAGCTAATGCCAATTTAGAGGGGATCCTGTTAGAACCCACTCTCCAAGTTAGGAAATTTTATTTTTTGGGGATCATTTAGACCACGCAAACAATTTGATATCAAGAGTAAATAGATTTGAATCAACTAATCGTCAAACCAAACGCACCGAAAAACATCCTGACACATCTTCAAACCGTTTCAGTCAATTTCTATTCCTATTCAAACTTACTCGGCTTATATATTCCAGACACTTCCTCAAATAAAGTAATAAATTGGTACCTTAAAGAAATCCCTGCAGAATTCTCCTTGCATGATATTAGGACCATTATGTAATCGCGGATAAGACACTGACTGACGCCTTGAAGTCTCCCTGCTCATATGTACACAACATACCTTCATAAATTTAGAAAAATATCTATATTTTTAAAGGCACCCTCACTAAATCTGTAACCCTAAAAATCTTGATACCAAAATGCTAAATCAAATATTCACACAGCTATAGATATTAATAAGAACAACTATTTATTCACAAACTCATATATCATGACTAATAGCTTAATAACAGTTTTCCAATAACATTAGAAACATTCAAAGTCAAATAATCTATGCATAGTCCGATAAAACCCTAATTACGAAAAGTAATCCCTTCATAAGAGTTTTATTAAACAGAGTCTATTACCTGTGAAAGTGACCTATTAAATCCACGCACATTGATAGGAAGAAAGACGGAGAAGGATGTAGTGAATACCCCGCTGATGCATCGTTCATCATATTTTATAAAGAAGTTAATGGAATAGAAAGTCTACCATAATTTAAAATAAAACCAAATTTGAAGTAAAAAAAAGCTGAAATTGATCATGTTGGTTACCTTAATCGCTAGGGCTTATGTTGAGAAACTCTAATAGGTTCTTTGATACAATAGTATAGCTAAACCAGTTATGATGCGTCGGAAGTGATGGTTAATGATGTCGACCCAATGATGAATCTTGAAGGGTGAAGAGGAAATGCCATGGAGAAGCAACGGCGAATGCAAGGGTTTGTGGGAGAGGAGCAGGAATTCAAATATTAGAGATTGTGTTGAAAGGTGCGTGAATGAGTCTAGTAACTATATCTATTTTTTTTTTTTTTTTGTAAAATAAGGGATTTAAATGCAATAATACGAGGGAGTAAAATATAATTAGTGTTTAAAAGACCAAGTTATCCTTATTTTAGGTGTGTTTTTATAAATAAAGAGGGAAGAAGTTCTTATTTTTTGGGTATCTTAAAATACCCCTCACTCATGCATTATAATATAATAATGTATATATATAGGAGAAGGATCCGTTAGGAACCACCCACCCTTTATTGCAAGAACCGTGAGAACCAATGTGAACACAACCAAAAATACCTAAAAAAATCTAAAAAACACACAAAAAAAAGTTTTTTTTTGGGGGGGGGGGGGGGGGGGGGGTGGGTTAGGGTTTTTTTAAGGTTTTTGGAGGGTTTAGTTTTTAGCATTTATCTTGGGGTGTGGGGGTTAGTTTTTTTTAGGGTTTTAGTGGTGTAGTGGGTTTATTTTGTTATGTTCACAATGGTTCTCGCGGTTCTCGCAATAAAGGTGGTTCTCGCACGAGGGCAGGGTTCTAGAGTGAACACTAGGTTGAGAGTGAACTGTGTGAACTTGGGATGAGCATTTGGTATCAAAATACCGATCCCGATCCCGAAAATACCGTACCGAATTTTTTCGGTACCGGAAACGATATCCACTTTTTGGCATTTTCGGTATCAGTATTTTTTGGATCGGTACCGGTTCGGTACGGTACCGGTAAAATACCGAATTTTACCTTCAAATATTGCTACCGTACCGATACCATACCGATACCGTACCGACATATTTTGGTATCGGTATCGGCACCCAGTTTTGGCGAAATTCGGGATCGTGATTTTCAGGATCGGGATGGTATCGGGACGGGATCGGGATTTGCTCGTCCCAGGTGTGAACTAATCTGGGCCATTGGATTACATCATCTAGAGATTTTTAAACAATGGCAAGATTGTAATTATAATATTGTAACTTCCCTTTAAAATAATTGATAGAAGGGTATTTGCGTCTTTTTTAAATTGCATTTATTAAACAATAAATCAAAATCCCTAAAATTTTTCTAGTTTCCGTATATACAAGATACACAGCTGTTAGTGCATACACATGTGTACAGTCTCGCTAGTATCAGCTTATACAAGATACACATCTGTTAGTTTATACACATGTGTACCTACTTTTATACATCTCTGTATTATATTCAGAAATGGTTACATATATGTATATTAACAACATATAGTATATTATGCATGCACACGAGTAGATTCAAATAAAAATTATGAAATTAATGAAAGCGAAACAAGTCACATGTATGCAAAAATAAATAACTTAATCACATATTCAATAAAAAGTTAATGCCCAAAAATAGTTACAATTTCAATCTCAAATAAATTTTTCAGTATTTATTGAAAATTATAAAAAATTAAAAACACTATATTTTGATATCTATATATACGGGTTAGGTTTTTTTTGGGGGGGGGGGGTAGATTTTTTTCGGTTTTTGGTGGTGTAGTGGGTTTACTTTGTGATGTTCACATTGGTTCTCGCAGTTCTCGCAATAAAGGTGGTTCTCGCATGAACCCTACCCTATATATATATATAGGGTTAGGTTAACGTACAATAGCTCTTATCGTACAATATGTACGCTCTCATCTCAGCCGTCCGATCTGGTGCGAATTCAATTTTGAACATGCGATTTATGCTGAAAAACCAACATGCGAAATTGCTTTATATATCAACATGAGATTTCATCAAATTTACCAACATACGAAATTGCTACCAAAAAAAAAAACAACATGCGATTTCATAAAAAAAAACCAACATGCGATTTCCAACATGTTTTTTTATAACATGCGATTTCACTATATTGTACGTATTGTACGTTAAGGGATATTGTATTTTACACTTTCACTATATATATATATATATATATATATATATAAATTACAATTAGCTATTTTTTATTTCTTAAATTTTTAACTTCCTTATCGCTAAACACAAAATAGCGGGCGATATTTCGTCGCTATGGCTACGTAGCATATAGGTACCTCGCCGCTGTTTGTCGTTATTCGCTATCGATAACTATGATTATGTGTTGAAATATCTTAACTGGAACTTATTTATTACCTACGTGTCTTCTTCGATCCGTTTGCTTTTTTATTTGACCCGGGGTTCGGATTTATTAACTGAAACTGGTTGGTTTTGCAAATCTAAAAACGAAAACGATGGTTATAGGTTCGGTTCTTAGAATCTAACCGAAACAACTCTCATGCACCCATAGTGTAGCAAGTGTATTTAAGGCTCGATTCTTGGTTTCTCGTTTGTGCACAGGCACTAAAGCATCAATGCTAAGTAACAAGATTTATTGTGACCGAAGAACTCACAGGTACATAAACAATTTATGAAAGCATTTGCCCATTTATATAATGCTCGTTCCAAGCGGCTAATGGCATATCCCAAGTTTTCAAATAAAACTAGGCTAAGAGTATTTACCTTTGCTTAGCAAATTTTCTGTTTTAATAAGTTCTTTGAAGAAAAGTCGTATTTCAAGTTGTATATCCTAGGCACGATTATCTGAAATGCTCTATAGTCTAGAATGAAACAGATATAAATATCCGTATGTTCACGAGCCTTTTTGTAAATTATTTTACTTGACTCGCTACTTAGAATATTATTTGGTTCGCTAGATTAAGCGTCGACTGGTTAGAATGTGTTTTATACCCTTCCGAGTGTGAAGCCTCGTTAAATATGAGTTATTTAACCAAACATTCAGATTTGGAATGATTTTGAAAGGTTTAAACCCATTTCGACTAGTTTATATAATTTATATATTATAAACTAGTCATTTGCGTAAACGCGACATCGGATGAAGGGTCTATAACAAGTCCATTATGTCAAAACATAATTCCAAAAATTATATAATCAGTTTCGAGGTCAATTTACATGCCACATTGGTATTAAAACCATTTCTACGCAAAAAGGGTGTTTTTGACATTTTTTTTAAAGTATAGATAGCGGACTTGTCGATTTACCCTTTAAACAGTGTGACCATAAGGTATAACCTCAGAGGGCTGTTCCCTATAATATTATGGTTACAAAACATGCCTTGATTGGGTTTCAAGGTAGACCAAACGGGTCGGAATCGAAAGTCAAAGCAAAAGTCAAACTGCTTGACTTTCAATATAGAATAGAGGTCTAAACTGAGTATGCTGAGTTGAGCATGTCAAAACTTTGAGTTTCGATAGCTTAAAGTTCAATTAGCGTAAAATGCACATTTACTAGTTTTGACTTTATATATATATATATATATATATATATATATATATATATATAGGGAGAGGATCATGAGAAAACTAGATATAAATGAGAAAACCAAAAAACTAACCAAAAAAAGCACTAAAAAGGAGGGGGGATACTTTTAATGAAGGAGGGGGGACTTTTAATGAAGGAGGGGTAAAATTGGAAAAAAAAATATATAACTTTTCAAACATTTCCCATTTCTCCATACGTTATCATTTTAAAACAAAAATGGCACCATAAGATCACAAATTTTTGTATCTTTCATTCAAGTATATTCGAGCATATTTTTTATGACATAAAAAAATATTTATGGTGTCGTCTTGTTTTCAATACTATTATTATAGTAGTGCACATGTGCAATATAACATGTACTACAATTGCATTACATGCTTAAAATTAGCTTTTTGAGTCTAGTTTAGCTTTAAGGGTTAGTTTTTTTGGAGGTTTAGGATTAGGATTAGGTTTTTGGGTGTGGGGGGGAGGGGGGTTTAGGTTTTTGGGGGGTGAGGGGGGTTTAGTTTTTTTTTTCGGGTTTACAATTGCATTACATGCTTAAAATTAGCTTTTTGAGTCTAGTTTAGCTTTTAGGGTTAGTTTTTTTGGAGGTTTAGGATTAGGATTAGGTTTTTGGGTGTGGGGGGGAGGGGGGTTTAGGTTTTTGGGGGGTGGGGGTGGGGGGTTTAGGTTTTTTTCGGGTTTATGTTTAGGGTTTAGTTTTAGGTTTTCGGGAGGGTGGGGTGGGGGGGGGGTTTAGGTTTTTTTTTGGGGAGGGGGGGGTTAGGCTTTTGGTGGGAGGGTGAATTTAGGTTTTTGGGGGTGGGGGGTTTAGGTTTTTGGGGGGTGTCGGTGGGGGGTGGGTTAAGTGGTTTAAGGTTTATGTATTAGTGCACATGTGCAGCACAACCAAAAAAAAAAAAAAATTTTTTTTTTTTTTTTTTTTTTTGAAAATTTTTTTCTAGGCATAAAAACTAGCGATTTTTTTATTAAAAATTGTAAAAAAAAATTTGGTATGTTTTTAGGTTTTTTTTAGGCTTTTTGGTTAGTTTTTTGGTTTTCTCGTTTAAACTAGTTTTCTCATGATCCATCCCCTATATATATATATATATATATATAATGTAAGTATCTATAGAAAACCCTTATAATTTAGGAAACTTGGGAAACTCTAACATCCCGAATTTTTTTAAAAAAATATATACACAAGTTATATACATGTTTTAAGGGTTTTGGGCAAAAAAAAAATCAAAAAAGCGCCGAGTAGATATTTTTAAAAAAAATAAACAAGTTTTGGTGTAACACGTGTTACAAATATGTCAGATGAATGTAACACGTGTTACACCAAAACTTGTTTATTTTTTTTAAATATCTACTCGGCGCTTTTTTGATTTTTTTTGCCCAAAACCCTTAAAAACATGTATATAACATGTGTATATATATATTTTTTTTAAAACATCGGGAGCTTTGAGTTTCCCGGGTTTTCTAAATAAAAGTGGGTTTTCTATACATCCTTCCCCTATATATATATATATATATATATAGGACAAAGATCCGTTAGGAACCACCTCTTATTGCGAGAACCGCGAGAACCAATGTGAACACAACCAAAAATGCCTAAAAATAGCTAAAAATCACACAAAAAAAATTTTTTAATATTTTTTATAAAAAAATCGCTACTTTTTTTTTGCTACTAAAAGTAGCGATTTTAACATAAAAAATATTAAAAAAATTAGATTTTTTTTTTTTAGGTTTTTTGAGGGTTTAGTTTTTAGCATTTTAGCTTGGGGGGAGGGGGGTTTAGGTTTTTGGGGGGTGGGGGAGCGGGGTTAAGGTTTTTTGGGGGGCGGGGGGGGGGGGGGTTAGGTTTTTGGGGGGGTGGGGGTTAGGTTTTTTTAGCTATTTTAGGTTGTGTTCACATTGGTTCTCGCGGTTCTCGCAATAAGGGTGGTTCTCGCATGAACCTTACCCTATATATATATATATGTATGTATATATGCTTGATTCATCATTTCGCCTATCAAACTTGATTGTCGAAAGGTATGATCACAAGAGAATCATACCAACATTATTACGATCACATAGGAAAGTTCGGATTGAACTTATACTTGAGCAAAATGGTCAGAACTGAAAGTCAAACGGAAAGTAAAATTGTTTGACTTTCAGTTGATTACTAGCTAAATTAATGAAATTGAATAAGAGCGAACGACTTACTTGACTTGAGGACTCCTAAGAACTTCAAAGGGCTGCTCCAAACTCCAGAGGAAGCTCCAAGTATCAGATTAAGAGTGAATTGAAAGGTGTGAGTTGAATGTGAACCATGATCACATATTTAGACTTATCCAAAATCTCTCAAATCATGACAAGCGTGACTAGGAGCTTTAGGAGAGGGATTAGTGTCATTTTAGGTGTCACAAGGAGGTGAGTTTGAGACAATTTCGCGAGATTGGTTGCAACAAGGCAGCAGGGAATTGCCAGCTGCCATTCTGCCGTCTCTGCACCTCTTACGGACCGTAAGAAGTGGGTTACGGTTCGTAAGTGGTGGGTTCACCGCCTTTACAGCTTTTGAACCCCTTACGGTCCTTAAGGGATACCTTACGGTTAGGGGTGTAAACGAGCTGAGCCGAGCCCGAGCTCGCCTGGGCTCGAGCTCGGCTCGTCATGTTTTTTTGAAGCTCGAGCTCGGCTCGGTTCGAGCCTACTTATTTGAGTTCGAGCTCGGCTCGTGAGTAAAACCCAAAGCTCGAGCTCGGCTCGACTCGGCTATTATAAGAACAACCTTAGACGAGTTAAAAACTTGGCTTGAGCTCGCTTTAGCATCGCTTAAACAAGCCAAAACTCGGCTCAAGCTCGGCTCGCCAATGTTATCATCATTATTATTATATTATATATAAAATAAATAAATTTTTGTTTGAGCTCGATTAGGCTCGCGAGCCTAAACGAGCTTTGTATTTCAGGCTCGATAACTAAACGAGCTCTATTTAAGGCTTGAGCTCGGGCTCGGGCTCGTTAAAGCTCGGCTCGTTCGAGCTTTTAACCCAGCCGATAACGAGTAGCTCTCAAGCCTCTGGGCTTGTTTACACCCCTACTTACGGTCCGTAAGGGACTTTCAGAAGTGGAATTTTGGCATTTTTGCCACTTTAGTCATTGGACTTTGTTTCTATATCCTTTTTGACAAAATTGGTCCCTCTCCTTCCACAAATTGGAAATAAACGGAGAATTTGGACATGTGTCGCATTATTATATGATATAAATTTGCGAAGTGTTTCAAATATAAGAGAAATTTATTTATTTTAAAGCGGTTGAATAAAATATCATTATTAAAAAAACATATTAAATACGTTGAAAGCGAAAGTCTATTTTTCAATGCATGGAACATCTTAAATTAATTTGTTTTAATATTTAAATTGTTGTTGTTTTGTAAAATAAATCATTTATAAATAATAGAGGGAACAGGTATCCATAACCGTGCACAATAACATATAGTCTCACTCATACTAAACTGTTTTGTTTTATGTGGGTGAAGAGGAGCAAAGGAGAAGAGATGCTAAAGAATTGAAAGATACAATGAACACATTGGAGAACCAAACACTTTATCTTTACTATATTATAAAGCATTTTCCAAGAATGCCAACCAAAATTAAGTAATTACAATATTTTATGCGTATGGTACAATAGCTTAATGAAGTAAGTAAAAGGGCAAAATGGTCTTTCTACATAAATATTAAATTGCTAAATGAATTAATAAATAAATGTAAATAATCTTGAATTAAATTGCTAAATGAATTAATTACTTGCGTTAAATGACAAACCCTACTCAATGACAGGAAAGCCATCAGACAAACGATAAGAGAGAAATCCTACCTTCATCGTGCATTAGTGTGAAACCCTCCATTCTGAATGTCTTTGTCAATTACTTCTTCAATTAAAAGTATTGAATGAAATCGACGGTTGAATGGCAGCAATTAAAGCAGTTTAATCTTCCAGTGATAACTCAATCGAATGAAATGTATGAAACCTCCCATTCAATTTGTGGAGCAATTGAAGAAATTAATGTGATTCATGAAACCACCATTCAATTTGTGGTGTACCGTCACATTGAGATGCAAATTCATATGGTTTTTACTTTATAAACCGCCCCAGGGTTTTCCACTTTTCCAAGCCGATGATTTCACGTAGAACCACCACCGCCGTGGCGTCAAGGAAGGGACAATTTGAGTGATTGGTTGATTGGCTCAACAACTATTGTTTCTGAAATTTAGGGTTATGTCGGAGTGTAAATCAACCATGGTTGAATTCAGGTATTTCGTTGTTCGAATTTCTGGTACATTGTTTAGGTTTATGAGATTCTTATGTAATCTACATTGTTTTGTATTAATTAAGGATTTGTTTAAGGAACTTAAGAGTTACAGAATTGTTTGCTTTGAAGGTGTTCGACGGAATGCTTTTCTTAGAAAATTTGTGGGAAGCTCTAGTTTTTTAGTTTGTTTTGAGTTATCTATTTTTCCACAAAGAGAATCAGATTCCATTCCAGAAGTTACATTTTAAGCTTTTTTCCCTGTTCTTGGTACATAACTTAGTAAAAGTTTCACCTTGTTTTATTTTGAATCCCATTTGATGCATAACAATGTCAACGAATAGTCCATCTCCAGTGACATTTGGTGAGCCATGGTCGGAGTATAACGACGGTTTAACTTACCGTGATATTGTCCGGTCACCCTGATTCCGGTATTTCTCTCTATCTGTACATGTGTTGTACGAGTGAAATTTGTTGTAAAACTGAAACCTTTGATTGTGCAGGATTGACGTTGATTGAGTTTTACTCTCTCAGGCATCAATCTTCAGCTCCTTCTCTATGGTAAGCATTTTTAGGGTTTCATAATTTCAGTCAAATACATTTCTTACTTTTATATAATTGTGTTACCCTAGGAATTTAGAGATACAAAAACTACAAATTAGTGAATTGGTAGATTATTTTGTTACCACAGTCAAAAGAAAATAAAATAAAAAGAAGATGTTTACAGGTATGGTTCGGGTAAAACGGTATATATGTTTCTGACAATTGAGCAGGGTGTTAACTGTTATGTAATATCATACCTGTTCCGTATCTGTGAAAGATTTATAACACTAATCCAGAACTGGTCCCATGCCCGAACACCTGTCCCGTTACTCGTCACGAATGTTTAAGGTTTGCGCGCCAGGTTCGGTTTCATCTGCCATCCCTAATAAGATTTAGTTTTAAATAGAATTCCACATCCTATCTCTAGGTTCAATCAGCAGTAAAAAAAATGTGCAAATTTAGCATTGAAAGATGAACCGGGGATAAGCCAATTATTACACCATTCTTTATTTCTTTTTTTACTTAGTTTTTGCATTCTTGTAAATGTAACTGTAGGATAGAACATAGTTGTTAATAGCGAGCATAGCGCTCGCTATACCGTTTAGCGTGGCGATGTGATTATAGGTCGCAATCTGATTTTGGCGTCTCCATAGTGTGGAAATAGCGGGATTATAGGTTTTTTTTTTTTTTAAATATAAATAGCGATAATATATGCCTATAAAATAGCATAATTTTCTATTTTTTTAATATACATGAAAACAACGTATTTTGATAAATGACGCATGTTTTTGTCTTCTCTCTTTCTCTCTCAAGGATTTTGTGCATTTTGATCTGATTTCGGCTTCGAAGTCTCACAATGGTTGTTGGTTTAGGTGATGGTGTTGGCTGGACGTTGTGAAGATGTTAGGGTTTAGGTGGTGGTGTTGGCTGGACGTTGTGAAGATGTTAGTGGCAGTGGCAAAGGTGTAACGGTGGAGGGGTGGTGGCGATGTTGGCTTCATAGTGGCTGTGGTAACTGATAAAATCTCGTTTTAGATTGGAACATGCGAACCAAATGTGTTGAGAATAGAGTTCAGATCAATGATGTATTCACTTCCAGCATTTTTTTTTCATGATTTCACATTGGTTATGTATATTATAAGCTATCATGTTCAACTCTGTGATCTACTTACGTCTCATTGGCATGAATACGTGATTAATACTTGTTTTTTTTTTCATGTTCTTTACGCTTTCCCATTAGTTGGGCAGGTTTCCCACATCGCTTCACAATGAGTTAACAAATGAACCGGTTAGTTTGTTTTAAAACGTCTTTTTTTCTAGAACTTTACTGTTGCAGAAATTATATCTGCATATGATGGTTTGGAGTTGCGTCTGGGCGTCTTTATAAGCTTATTGTTCGGACTAGCTGTGGTTGGGATACTGGGACTGTACAGTGGTTCGGGCATGGGCGCGTTAAAGAACTTGTATCGACGGCACCAAAATCTTTTCGCCAAGTTGGCTGCAACGACATTTTGCCTCCTAAGTCCTAATCTTTTTATCGAAAAAATATTAAGTGTTGTTATTTTATTTGTATACATTAATGGTGTGATGTGGTGGCTTTATGTTGTTTGAAAGAGAGTTCGAGTGTGACATTCTGAATCTACGTTCATTTTGTAGGATGGGTAAGTGAAAAGTGGGTGATAGTCACAGTGATGACATGGATGAGGAAGATAGTTATGATGACATTGGTGAAGAGAATGAGAAATTTGTTGTTAAAAACAATGAAAACCAATCAGACTCCAGTAAGGTATGCATTACTAAAATCAGTCGGGTAGTGCATACGATGTACTTGCTTTTCTGACTAAGTACTTGACTTCAATGATAGCCCCTAGATAGTTTAAAAAGAATTTTCAAGGTAAACACCCTAGAAATTCAATCTTTCATTCTTTTTAATGTATTTTATGCAATTTGATTATGATGAAGTGAAAATCTTTTATATATGTATTGAGCTACTGTTAAACTAAACATTATTAAATCTCACCCTTAAAACTAAATCAAACCAAACATTAACAGACCATTTTTAGTATCAAATATATCTTGTCTTCTTCTCCCATGTGTGATATGTAACCATAGACTGCGCCCTCTCATATGCATCTCCTTGTGATTTAAAAAACTTAGCTCTTCATATGGAAATTCGAGACTTTCTTTGCATGTTTTTGACCTTATAGGTTCTACGGCTATTTTTTTATTTAATGGAATAATATGTTAGAAATTTAAAATCTAACCAACTACTCCACTTTTAGGATAAAGCCTTCGACCAATTTTTCGCCAAAAAAACGGTATCTTCCTTAATAAACTCCACTATCTTCTGGACCGGCATCATGATTCCATCAAATTCTTTGTCGTTACAGGTAGCCACAACCTCCATAAACAACTGAGCACCACCATGTGCACCAGCATTTTCCACCTCTTTGAACTGTTGTGACTTGTTACCATGCCTAACCTAACCGTGTTGCCAGATATAGTACTTATTGTTGTTTTGTTGACTGGGTTAGCATTTTTTTTTTATATTAGGTACCTGGTTTTAAAAAACGATATGCTCACCAAAGCGATGAGGCCTAAAATAAAGGCATGAAGCGCAAAGTGCAAAAGTTGTGGGTTATTCGTAGCCAAGGCGCACGGTGATTATACAATTGTCTCATATATATCCTATAGGTTTTAGCTTTCTTTACCCAAATATAGTTGTAAATAAGGTTTTTATACCATTTTTCTTTACCCAAATATAGTTGTAAATAAGGTTTTTATACCATTTTACCTACATGTACAAGCCAAAAAAAAGCCTAAGGTACAACAATTTTTTTGCACAAAAACGCCTCGTGTATATGAGGCGCGCACGTCAGGCCAGAAAGCCCCCCAAAAAACCCTAAAATTTGCGCCTTCTGGGCGCTTATTGAGCGAAAAAAGCCCAAACACTTGCACCTCGGGTATGAGGGTGCGCTTTTTAAAACCAGGATTAGGTAACTAGCGGGTTGATCTTCAAGCTCAGGTATGTCATGATGTAGAGAATTCCTAAAATGTGAATACCCCAATTCAAAATTGTGATGCCCCGTGGATAAAGGTTAAGAGTAAACCGGCTAGCCACTAGCCAGCAAGATAGTGTTTCTCGGTATCTTGGTTTGGACTTCTAGCTTTCAATATGTAAAAATGGCTCTATTAATGGTGCTTTATTAAAATCTTATCTAACAGTATTGGATTTCCTTATCTAACAGTATTGGATTTCTGGCTTTCGAGATGTATCTTGGTGCCCTTGTACTAATACTGTTTGAAAACTAAAGCATACAGTTACCGGTTAATCAACACCTACACCAACTCATTGTCAGTTGTCTCTGTCTATGTTCACCATTTGAACCTTAGCTTAGCTTAACCTTTTTTACAAGACTGTTTGTCTTAAAGCTTTAACTGATGAAGATTACTTGCAAAAATCATACATAGACAAAAGTGCATATTCTAAAAATAAAAATTGCTAAAGGTTCATTCAAAGTTCCTAATCGTGAACTGAACCGGCAAAGTTTGATTAGGTTTCAAAGGTTCCATTGGTTTCAATAGTTTATGGGCACCCACACTTATTACACTTACATGTATTAATATTCTTTGATTTTAATAATAAAATATTGTTGATTATGTTCAGTTTATCTTTTTCCAGTGAAGATCTATAACAAATTAACCGCAGCCAGAAAAAAAAAAAAGAGATGAAATCCTCATTTTGTTGCATTACCAAGATATAAGCAAGCAAATATTAAATCTACCAAATTCAATGCATAAACAAAAGAACAACGGGCTTTAATTCCAAGAACAAATGATAACTCCCAAAAACATTTTTAGAATTACCCAGTTTTCACAAATTTGCTTAGTTTGAGCAAAGACCAAAAAGAGGATTGTTGTTGTAGGCAAGCAACCGTCACACCTTCAAAAAAAACATAAACTGTGATTAGTATCCCTGTTGTTACGAATGGTGCATTTATCTTTGAGGTAATATCTATACAACAACTCACCTTTCAGCATAGCAAATTATCCAAATATGTCCATGAAGGCCATCATCTCACTCAAGTCACCATCATTGTCCATGAACGCCATCATCTCACTCAACCCATCATTATGGTAGGCTGTGTAATCATCGTAGTCGTAGTATTCATCATCATAGTCCAAGTATTCATCATCATCAGAGTCAGAATCATTAATAAAAAGTGTATATTTAAACCCTTGTACAGAATCACGACCACTAGGAAATTTTGGATATTTAATCTGCTGTGAACATCTTTTCCCTAAGTCTCCGTCGAGATCAATGTACAAGCAGCGGCGCAGGTCAAGTGATTCAAGGTGACAACAGCCATCCAGAATGGCCTGCAACCCAACGTTTGTAATGCTGTTCCCAATGAGTTCAAGATGAGTTAACTGAGGTAAGTTTTTCCCAATGGCTAACGCTCTCTCATTCAGAACATCTACAACCATGGACCCATATTCACAACTACCATCCCATTTGAATATTTTTTGGTTCAGTTTGAGTGTTTTTAACAGGGGGCAATGGCGAGCGGCAGCTTCAATATCTTCTTTCACAAGTTTCGTTTCGACAAGGCTGAGCTCCTCCAATAATGGTAAAGTTCTGAAAGCTTCACGCCAGACTTCAGATTCGTCATGATAATACTGTACGATTTCAAGACGTCTAAGCTGATTTGATCTGTTAATATCAGAACTTTAGTGATATTTCTCCTAAGAAGATGAAAGCAAAACTCATACATACATACCTATCAGCAACATACTGAAGAAGATTGTTATCGCAAAAACCAATGATGGTTAAATCGAGCAATTGGCCTCGGCTTCTATTGACAGCATGCTTACACATGTCCTTACATCTAAGCCTGTCTTTCCCAGATGAATATCTGTCGATATAAACGAGCCTCCACATGGCAGGGTCCTTACAGATTTGACGCCAAGCAGTGCAGACTTTTTGGGCGTTCTCAAGCCGGTCAAAGACACCAAGTCTTTGGAGTATGTTGAGCATTAAATCTGACGGGAGCTCCAACCAGTTCCTTGTTGGTTGCTTCACCCGCCATATCTGTTTGGATTTCGGAACCACCTTGCTTCTTCGTCCATTTGATTTTGATTTTGATTTTGGTGGCATCGTTACTTTCACATTAACAAAGCAAATCAAATCAAATCAAATGTTAAAGCAATCTATTTATATGCATTATATGATTCTGTAGTGAATACTTTAATAATCGAATGCCCTAAATGATTAACCTTAACAATGACAAAAAACAGGAACCCTAGAACGAATGAATTTCAAAAACATGTATCAAGTAATAAACAAATGCCCCCCTATTATACGACTGAAGTTCAAATATTAAAACCCTAGAACGGCTGAAGTTCGAAGATGAAAGAAAACATGAGATGGGCAAAAGAAGAACGCACCTTACACCGAACAAGAAAAATCGTCGTGATTTCTGATAAACCTTACGAACAAATTGGTTTGAAATTATGCGCAGGGTAGCTCAATTTAACAGCTGGCTGCTGGCCCCACATCGTTTTTTTAAAGGTACATTCGGGTAAAGATGAACTTCATTTTAGAAAGAGTGAATATGTCCTTTATCCTTATATCAATTTTCAGGCGTTGTCCTTTATGTTCAAAATTGACGAGTTTTGTACTTTATGTTTTCAAATCATACACGTTTTGTCCTTTAAGCCAAACTCAGTTAAATTTTTCTGTTAAATCTGATTGCTCAAGGGTAATTTGGTCTTTTTACCAATTACTTCAAAAATAAATTAATAATTAAAACAAATTTAAAAAATAATATAATATGTGTGTATACATTTACTAGTCGTTTACCCGCGCGATGCGGCGGGAAACATATCAGTTAGGTTGGTGAGTTTAGGGCTATGTACGGGGCGGTTCGGTTTTGAGCCATAACCAAAACCAAATTCGCGATGCAACGGAAAACACAATACTTGTTAGTAATTCTAAGGGTATGCATGAGAAGGTTCAGTTCAGTTGGGTCATGACTAAAATCTAACTTTTTTTGCCTTAAAGAATGGGTCAGACAGGCCACATGTCATTTATTTTAATAGGGGTGTGAATTTCTAAAACGACTCGAAAATACGACATGAACCTAATACGAAATTCATGGGTTTAGGTTTAGTTTAAACAGGGTCGGGTGAGTTTCAGGTTGAACTCGTTTAACACCCCCTAATTTTTATGCACATAGCTTTTATTTAAAAATAATGTTAATGTAAGGATAATTTTATCAAAATCAAATTTCACAATAATAATCAAATTTCATTGTAATATCTATTTAATCTTAAGGGGGATGGGTCAACCTGACACGTACCAAAACTAACATGTTTCAACCCAAACCTATTTTGACCACCTCTACTTTTATGTCCCATCATAATCTAGAGCACGAAGATAACATAGTAGAATAGCTTTACAGATAGTAGAGCGGCTATAGTTCATGTGTCCCAATATCAAGTGGCACTTTTACATCATTTGTATTTCTAATCCATAAATGGCTTACAAAATTCATTCTTATCATTTCAAAATAATCAAAACCTAAAACTTAAGTAGCGCGATACGACAAATCGGATGTCACATAGTCATTGCTTGAGTAGTCGTCAATCTTTTCCTAGGTTATTTGTTTGATAAACATTTAACAAAATACTTTGGACTCAAAAGGATAACGTAGGCCACGGTACTTCATTAAAGCTTGAATGGACTTTTAAAACAGCACAAAAAATATGGGACTTGGTTCGGGCCCAAAAGGGCCTGGTCCCACATAAAAGAACATATGCTATAAAACCAATACTCCATTCATCAGCCACCATACTGTATGAAGCGTATACAGTGTAAATTGCTTGGCTCGGCTACTTTTTGTAGCAAAAAAATTTCAATCTCATTGATGCTTGCATCATACCCCTTGTAGAGCAAATAACATGCTCAAAGATGAACAAAAGTAAGAATTCTCAATTCTAAAATCTGCAAAGATTAAGCAAAAGATTAAAAAAAAAACTGAAGAAAAATACAAATTACAAAAACAAACCTCATATTACAAAGAGCTAATTCAATAGAAGATCAAAAAATCACACTAAGAACTTCACTTCTCCAAAAGAATTTATATATTCAAGATGATATCTTCAAAACTAAAACTCTTGTAACACATAAATGATTAATCATTACTATAACATGTTACACTTTTAGATGGCTAACTATAAAAAAAAAAGTAATAGTTACACATGTACAAACACCCACTTCGTGCAAATCATCAACTTCTAAACATTTTAGTCTAACCAATTCTAAGAGCAAAGTAAGCAAACTGGTGGGTGAAATTTTTACAATTTAAAAATCTTTAATACAAGACAACATTACAAGACAACAAAGCACAACAAAAAAAAAAGTTTAAATTAATGAAAAAGATTACCACAATGGCCACAAAAGCTAAAAGGTCCCTTGCACCCACCCTGCCCATATGGGATTGAAGAATTGCAGCCAATACTCGCAGAGATTTTAGTAGACATCCAACTCCATGTCATCTGCTTGTCCATTGCTATGACCAATTCCATTGGGTCATCTTACGCTGCTCTAAGATTGCATATATACTACAGTCCCACCGGCAAAAATAATGTCACTTGGCAACAATAGTGTTTTCTTAAAACCATGATAATACATTCAATTAATTTTTATAAGTATAGGTTATGAAAAACTTATCTACAATTTATTTATTTTATGTCAAGGTTATACAAATTTTATCACTTTGCAATTTTATTTTGGTAAATCAGCAGTTATATTTTTTTTTTCCATTATATAGATTGTTAGATTTATTTTGAACCGTTTTGACCCGAACCAGTTCTGATCCGAATCATAATAGAAAGAAACAAACATAAATCAGTTTATTACAGATGGGAGGTCAATGGGTGCACTGCAGTGTCCCTATGTTGAAAGGCTTCAGCCAGGGTATTTAGGTCAAACGGCTGTCTGCGTGTGTTTGTTGCATCTCTAGATAAGGATGAGTTGTGAATAAGCTGATCCAACTGCATCCCTTCGCCTTTTCTGATATCTGTGTCTCCAACAATATCATGAAGGTAATGTGTATCTGAGATTGACAACGGAAGTGACTTCTTGCAGAAAAACTCATGGTGCGGTAACAATGTATAGCAGCAACTTATAAGATCCACAGCGCCCATGAGTTCCCTTGGCCCTAGATTATGAAGACAAACAAAATTAGACAGCAAAATCGAAACTTTTACTTCAAACAGGTCGGTTTAGATTATGTCTAATCCCTAGCGGGTCAAACCATAAGAATAGCATAGCATAGAAAAAAAATTGACCAAATGAGTTTAAAGGTAATCCAGAGTGTACTATTAACGCATAAAACCTTCTAAATCGTTTTATTCAAAACATTTGTTTATTACATTAATAGAACTATTGTAATAATATTCGACACACTAATCGTCTACAAAAAAAAGTGTTTCGGGTCTACTCTAATTTGACCAAATGAGTTAAAGGTAATCCAGAATGTACTTTTAATGCATAAAGCCTTCTAATCATTTTATTCAAAACATATGTGTTTACTACCTTAACGTAACTATTGCAGGTCCATGTGGTTAATAAAATTTGTTATGTGATTACTTAGTTTCTAGTTGTGCTAAAAACACAGTAAAAAAAACCATTTTAAAATTAATCAAATCAAGGCACCTTTTAAGTAGTAATCTTGATGTTGTATAACACAGAAAAAACCATTTTAAAATTTCACAGCTAAACATAAATGGCATAACTATAGATCTGCAGTCATTAGAAAAGATTACCTTTGTAAGTCGGCTGACACTCGGACCACGATGAAGTTTCCTCAAAAATCCATAGTTTCATATGTGTACAACTGCTTCTTTCCTGCAAACGGTGATAATATATCTTGATCCAATCTTACAAAATCTGCAGGAAGACTCCTGTCAGACGAAACGTACTTGTATCAGGACAAATATTGGAACAAACGTTGTTATCAATTTTCAAAAAAACACAAGTTTTACATAGTCAATTGTGTCGTTAATTCAAAAATAGGGAAGTTACCTTGTTGCTATTCCGACTGTAGGGCTTCGAAGCTTGATAGACGTCTTAGATTAGCTGTATGAGAATCAAAGAAGACGGATTTAAGGTTGCATGATACTACAATAAAACAAGTTACATCCATGTGGAATTTAATTTAATACAATATTACAATTACATAAAAAAAATGATGATATCTGTGTTAAGGAAGTGCACTTAGTGATGCAAATATTACAAATTGTAGAAAAAACATATAAACTGACCTCTATCTTTTCCCTGTGCGGAAACACCTTGAACGGCGGTAAAAATCTATGGTGTGAATCTATGTTGTCAAAAGCGCAAAAAGCGCGCGCCTAGGCGCCCGGGCGGAGCGAGGCGCACCTATAGCGCCTGGTGGCAGCCTAGGCGCGAAAATGGGTTTTTTTTAAAAAAAACGCTCTGAGGCGCGCCAAAAACGGCCTGAGGCGCAGTAAAGGCGCGAAAAAAACGCTCTGAGGCGCTGTGCACAAGCAGGAAAAAAAAAACATAAACCGTGTATAAAAAACTGCCTCACGCGGGCCCGGGGTTTTCGGAGCTGCATTCGTGTCCGCAGGTGCGGGCACGCATGAGTTCAACCAAATTCAAGCTCAGAAACTCATTTTTGCCCCCCCCCCCCCCCCTGCGCGCGGGTAGGACTTGTGGTAAAACATGTCATAAAGCTACAATAGAGTAGTAAAGACTTTACCTTATAAACAACCATTCACTTTGTCCCCACACCGATGTGGGACAAAGTATTTACCACCTTTTGAGACTTTTATTCACACACCCAAAACTTACAACATATAAGTCCTAAACTTTTGCTACTAACTATTAGCTACATGATCTTAAATGGCATGTATAATAGTTTTTTTAATTATATATGTGGAATCTTATTTATTTTCAAAGCATAACATATTTTTTTATATTTTTTTTCTCTATGTGCGCTTTTCTTAAAAAAGCCCACGCTTTTTTTGCGCCTTGCGCCTAGGCTCCGGGCGAGGCCGATGCGCCTCGCCTGCGCCTTGCGTCTTTGACAACATAGGCCAATCAAACCGCAAGTACAACGTACCAGTTTTTCCTTGACAACATTTCCAAGCTTGGAGTCAGCAACAGCCAATGACTCACCGTCACAATGAGCACGCAAGAACTTACGCAAACCTTTGTTGGGCTTGCTTTCAAACAACAGGGTTGCGGCTGACAGCGCTTCAGATGTGTTCTCGAATTTTGAGAAAGCTTTTAGCTTTACAACCTGTTGTTTTTAAGTTGGGTTCATAAATACATGCTTTGTTAAAGCTCTAAAAAGACCAACCAGTGTTCACAAACAAGCATATGTGAAAATAAAACATAAGAACAAAATCGAATACACCATTACTTAATTCTTCTCACAAATCATAGATTTATTTTACAAAATCATAATCTATTAATCAAAAATCTACTCAGCTGATACAAATTGTGAACTTGAAAATAAGATCAATTAAAATAATCTAACATGCATCAACACAACTACAACTTACAAGTTCAAATGAAACAACAAACACACACCAATGAAATATATTTTGAAAAATTAATAAAGTAGAAATTGAAAAACAAAATGAAGTATATGACACTAATGAAAAAGACCTGTCTGGCTGTGTCGGTAGATGAGAACTCCTTCCACAAATCCTGTAAACAAAAGATCAATACAATCAGAATCAGAAACATATAATATACACACATAAACATGAATGTAGACAATCGTATGATATGTATGTACTTACATCGACTTTGGAAAGCTTTCGTTCATCGAGTACTTTGAAAAGGGCAAAACCCGCTGGGGTTTCAAAAAGCACTGACATTCTTGTGACTTCTTTCAATTACTCCTGAAAAAAGAATGTAAATTAGTTAAAAAAAATTTCACAAATCCAGATCCATTTCACAGATTCATATCAAATACATATCGTTGAAGAACACAACACATATTTGAAACTATTTCACAGATGCACGACCACTATATTTGAAGAACACAACACAAATCTGAAATATCAAATGACAAACAAAAATGCCCATATGGTTAAAACCAACATATCGAGAAGTTGAACCCAGTAGATCTGATGTCGGAATCGCTGGAGAAAGAAACCCTAAAATTTCAAAGATCTAAGTCAAATAACAAACAAAAATTGCTGATAGGGTTAAAAAGACGGTACCGAGAAGTCGAATCGATCTTGTGTCACTATGCCGGAAAATACATTGCCGTCTAGTGAAAGAAAACCCTACAATTTCACATATCTGTGTCAAATAACAAGAACTAAATGCTGCAGAACTAAAAGTTTCAACAACAAATCTAACCTTAGGGTTGTCGAGTGGTCGGAATGGCCAACTTAACCAGACAACCACCATCAATAGCAGCCGAAGATAGCAAAATCTGAACCAATCTGGTGATATCTTCATCAAACGCTTCGTGTTTCTGAATCGCCGCAAGAGAGAGCAGAGGATGAGAGGATGAGCGGCGGACCAAACGAGAGATGAGAGAAACCCTAGTTTTTGTGTGTCTCGTGTTTAGTTTAGGGGAAGGGTATAGGTGGAAAGGGAAGTTTTCTTGTGCTTAAAAGACTTGTACATCATGCTTTAGGGGTGTTTTAAGAAAATTTATTCAGTCACTAACCTGTAGATCAGATAAATATTAGACGAAAAGAGTAATAATCTGATGCAAGTGGTTGACTTTACTGAAGAACATACGAAAGTTTCAGGTTTCTCGGTATAATGCAGCCATTCGTTGGTATCGGGATCAGCTATGTCACGATTAATTCTGTCCAACCCTTTGACCTACACAATTTATAAAAACAAACATAAATTCAATGGTCTAATAATTTCGAAATAACAACAATATTTTCAAATGAATGTACTCACCTCTGCGTTATACTCAACAACTGAAATCTCCTTGAGTCTGATTAAAGTTCATCATCACCCATATATTTTAATTATGATTTTTCACTTTTTCTATGTTAGAGGTGCGGTCATTTCTAAATTTTAAGTAACTAAATGTAGCAAATGAACAATGAAATTTATAATCTAGAACCATAGCTACTACATAATTATTCATCAACTCCAAAATATTACAATTTTATCTAATTTGTCACTTGTACTTTGTCTATGTTAAAATTTCACGACCCCCCCCCCCCCCTTTTTTCCACCAGGGTTAACATTGATTTGCATTCTTTGACCCATAACCCAATAAAAAGTCCTTTGGATATGTATATTATATATAATAATAATAATAATAATATATAATAATAATAATAATAATAATAACTAGTCGTTTACCCGCGCGATGCGGCGGGAAACATATCAGTTAGGTTGGTGAGTTTAGGGTTATGTACAGGGCGGTTCGATTTTGAGCCATAACCAATACCAAATTCGCGATGCAACGGAAAACACAACACTTGTTTTGTAATTCTAAGGGTGTGAATGAGAAGTTTCAGTTCAGTTGGGTCATAACTAAAATCCAAATTTTCGGTTAAGGTACTTAAAAACCGGTCATGAAGATTTAAAGAGTTTTAAAAGGATGTAAACAAACCGAACTACGCCAAGCCAACAAAAGCACAACCATTATACAATAACACAAAGAACTGGAACAAATTCAATATACCAAACACTTGTATTTAGAAAACTGATGAAATAATGCATATCATATGATATTATGCCATGATGAACTATATGATAATACAAACCTACCTTCTCCGTAAGAGAATCCTGTCAGCTCCTGTTTTTTGGCCCATTCTGAACCAGCAAGATCAACCAAATGAAGCTTAGCCTACTTCAGCAAAGGGTGTTGGTCTTTGTAGTGAATAATATCAAGTTTTGTTATTTATTTTCAAAATCTTATTCGCCAATTTGCTCTTAAATTCAGCATTAACATCTCTATTAGGCAAACATATTCCACAAACAAGATTTGCTAAACATTTCATCTAAAATCATAATCACCACAGATATGTGATTCAATACTTCAAAAGCACAAAGTACATATTAAACCAAACATCCTAAAAAATAACCTTTCAACAACCAACTAAAACAAAAAATATGCAACAAAATATTATCTAAAATCATAAACCATCACCAAACCCATGATCTTGTAACCGACTCGTCGACGCAGATGAGCAGACTCAAATGCTGACCCGACACTGTTGACATAGTTGACCAATTTTGATTGCAACCAGAAACTTTTTATGTAACTTCCACAACAGCCACCGATCATCATCATTTAACTCTCGAACTAACACCAGTCACCACCGCCCATTCATATTAAAACAAGCCGATGCTTTTTGTATTCACTTTCAATGCAGAATGTAAACTGGTTAAATAATGAAAAAACAATTATTAAATATGTGTAAAGGGTGACGATCGATATGAAAACCAAACTGATCCTTTTTATAAAATATTTCTTAAATAGAGAAATTCACCTGTGTAGGGTTGCTTCCGACAGCTCCTGTAGGTTGAACAAAACAACACAAACATTAATCACCATTGTTCTTCCGTATTGAGATGCGATGGAACTTTATTTTATAGAATCTTTTAAACCTAAGGTTGCTTATTCGATATCAACATTACACGTAGTATAAGTCCAGGTGGCAAACTCAGTAGGCTGGATGTGTTCAGTAATTAGTTAAAACAGGCCGGGTAGCGTAGCTGGGTTGAGCCAAAACGCCTTCTTAATTTAATCTTCTTTAAGGATTATTAGTATTATAAAGGTTTATGGTATGTCAATAGTTATCTTAACATTTTGAAATAATCATTGGGAAGCAGTGTATGAAAATTTAGCAGGCAGAACGTGTTTTGTACCGGGTTAAAATGTGTCCGGTAGGGTACTTGAGTTGACCCGTTACACCAGTTTGACCTGTTACCTTTTTAAGCTAAATTTTTCATTTTAACTGTAGGGATAAAACACAAAACCCAAATCGACCCATTTATAATAACTGGGTCGAAATTGCCACTTGCCCACCTATTAAGAATGGTGATATTGTTTCGCATCTACAAGATTCTCCTATTTTGCTATTATTAATGTCACACCCCGAAATTATCAGAGCATTGGCGTGACTGGACTGGTATCGTCATTGCACAGCGGAAGCAAAATAAGCTAAGTCTTTAGTAATTGAACGCCCGCTAAGTACTCGAGTCTCCAATGGTTCTCCTATTCCAACCGTGCCTTGTCTTAGAACTGTAACCTGAGAAAGAAACATGCGAAAAATCAACATAAAGTTGAGCGAGTTCATAGTTTGTTTGTAAAAGATTTGAAATAAATCTTTTGAGTTGTGAAAGGTTTGAGATAAATCCTTTGAGTTGTGAAAGATTTGAAATAAATCTTTGGAATAACCGGTTTTTGAAATAGTATTGAGAAAATGAATTTAAAAATCATTTTCTTGCCAAGTTATATGGAAACGTTGTGTTTGTAACACGTTATGTTCATAAACCATGTTTTTGTAATGTTCGTAAAATCATCAATGCCCACCCTGACTTTGACCCGCATAATCTTATGCCTTAAATTTTGTATAAAACATGGTATTTAATTTGTATGAACAAGTATGTTTCGTAAGTATAAAATCCCTGGTATGTAGCAAATAAGGAAAAAGAGATCACCAATGGTTTGCAAGGCCATTGATATGTGTGAAGTGCAAGTAGGAAGACTTAACCTAGCAGATTTTTGCGTCGGGTACAAAGTCACTCAAGGTCCGTTCTGTTGGTCCTCTTAGAGGTCCGTTCTGTTGGGCCTAGAGTTGGGCTCGCTACACCCAGATAGATCTACCGCTTACGTCCCTCGGTGTTTCTACCTACCCACTCACATGATCTAAGTAGTAAACCTCCTTACGCTAACCATACCATGTATATAAAAAAAAATCCCTGGTCACCCTGGCCAGCTTCCTGGTCACCCTGGCCAGCTCCCTGGTCACCCTGGCCAGCTCCCTGGTCACCCTGGCCAGCTCCCTGGTCACCCTGGCCAGAATCATTCCTTTTTCGAAAATAAGCATTTGTTTTGTAAAAACCGGTATGTTTAGTATAACCTTTCGTAAATCATTTGCGTTCCTCGAAATCCCTTCGTTATATGATTTAGAAATACGAGTTTTGCGTTTGTTCAAAACTTTGTTTGTTTTTGCAAAACGTGCATGTCTTTCCACCCCGAAAACATTTACAAAAATTGTAAAACAGTAAAAAGTGGGGTCATGAACTCACCTGAATATTCCTGTGCAAAGCTAGCTAATTTACGACTTCGTGGTGTCGTTTCCAAGAGTTGACTTGCTAGCGTGCATTCTACAATATTCCTAACACGGAATATCTAATAAGTTTCTAAATCATGCGGTAACTAATCTACGTGTTACTGAGCTCTACCGAATCGTTAATCGAATGATTTGACGGTAACTGGTTAACTTAATGGAAAAGATTAAGTTATACGTGTTAAGTCTCGTTTAACGTCAATGGCAATTTAATAAGTCTTGAAAAGGACTTGGTTTCCAAGAGATTTAAAATGAATAAATATTTATATAAAAATATATAAATATATCGTTGTAAGTGCGTTAGCCGTTTCGAGTAGACATACGTGTATAAAAGAATATTTCTATGAACATATCATATAACAAACTCGTATCATATATCGCGTTTCGTATGAAAATAATATATAATAACATGTATTATATATATCACGTCTTGTGTATATTTGCCGAAAGTATACGTATATGCCGTCTAGGCGTATAAAATAAATATGAAGAGTTATATTTATTTTATAAAGAAATCGTCGAGTTGTTTTGTTTGAAAATAAATATAAACCATATTTATTTTTGTGAAAGATTTCGCGTTGTACGACATTTAGAATAAATATATAACTATATTTATTTTTGTAAACGTATACGAGTTGACGACGTTCGAAATAAATATAACATTATATTTATTTGTAAAAGCGTTTGGAATTATCAAGGTTTGAAGTATTATAAACTCGAATTCCTTTAAGCGTCGTTTTTGAAATATAATACGTGTCGTGTTTAAGGGTTTTTCTCGAAAAACGGGCAGAGTTTCCTCTATTTTTGGACGCCCTCGACAACACAAGTTGTCGTTTTATTTTCAAACTTCAATCAATACTTCAACAATAATTATGTGTCATCAGTTTATATAGACGAAATAATAACTCAACCAAGTTAATCATTACTAATAACTCATTAGTTCGGTTCGAGCTCGTTTTTCACGTAATAAATAAAGTTATAGAAATAGTCGCGCCGTAAATTTTTACCGAATCTTCAAGTCGTTTCTGTTACGCATTGACCAGCTGACTTTACCGAGTCAACCGGGTTGACCGGCTGAGTTGACTGGTTGACTGTTGCCGTTGACTGAGTTGACTCGGTTTGACCGAGTCAACAGAACCGAGTTGTCTTGCTGAGTTGACCAATCTTGACCGAGTTGACTCGGTTTGACCGAGTCAACCATACCGAAGTTGAATCTGACCAAACCGCTTGACCCGAACCGCTGACTGAACCCGAACCTCACCTTGAATCTGATGAGGGTAAGTTTGCTGACATGTTTTTCATAAAACCCAAATTTGAACCGAATCTACACATAATCACCACTGCTAACCTGTCGTGGAAGTCCGAGTACCACCACTCACCGCCGCCGCTGCCATTACTCCGGCGGCCATGCCGCCATCGACCACCACCGACAATGCTGAGACGAAACCCGACTGAATCGAACCGAGACTCCACCAAGCCTGAACCGAATCGGAGCCTGCTGACCAGCGGATAAACAAACCGACCGGATAAACGAATTGACCGGCGGTCCGAGACAAGGACCGCCGGACCGTCATCTCTGCTTCGCCTCCCTCCTCGCCGTCTCTCTCTCTCCATCGCCGCACCACCACCGGACCGTGGTGGTGGTGGTCGCTGATTCTGTAACAGGGGGGTCGGTATGTCGGAGAAGACCACCGGAACGACGCCGGTTCTGGTGCTGTTGCCGGTCAGTTTACAGGGGGTGTTTGGCTGAAAGTGTGTGTTTGCTTCTCTGTGTTTGTATAAGTCATAGAGAGAGTGTATAAGATGAGAGGTAGGAGGTGAATGTGTTTGGTTTGTCTGATACATAACCGAGAGGGAGAGAGGAAAGATTTAGGGTGTGTGTATTGTGGAGATATGGATGGGTCTATATTTATAGAACACAGTGTTCTTTTATGTCCATTGTGCATTCAAGTGATATTCAGGTCAAATGTTATATTTCATGAACCAAGATCTTTTGTATAGATTATGTAGATCTTGAATATCTTGTGAAATCTTAAAAGGATTCTCTAGAGATTTTGGAAATCTCTTGTAAATATTTTGTAAGATTTTATGAGTATCGCATAGATACCTGGTATGTTATGTGCGGGTTTAGGCTTATGGGTGTTGGGCTTGGGCCCGGGGCCCACAAGCTCAATCCCATGTGTAGGTGGCCCGTAATTCCTACGAAACCCGTTATCAAATCCTGAACTCTGTTCAGCGTCAAAAATACACAAAAATTATGGTCGGTGGTCGTTGTTTGCACGTCCGTTCGTCGGTCACGGTAATAATCGCGAAAAAAATTCCATTGGTGCCGTCTTTAATCCGTTTTTCGATCCGGTTTCGCCTGTAGTCACTAAAGTTTAACTACAAAACTAAAATATATCGTAAAAATTTATTATTTGACGGCGTCGTCAGTACCTTGTACGGTTTCAATCCGTTGTCGCGCAATATTCAGCAGCTTTTCTGTAAATCACCACACGCGCACTGTATAGCTGAACAAACGTTCCTGGGCACTCCAAGGGCCTAATTAAGTTAATTCGCGCTGTAAACTCCATTTATTATCGCGTTAATCACTTGTTAATCACGTAATTAAGAGCCGTAAATCACGGGTTGTCACATTCTCCCCCTGTTACAGAAATTTCGTCCCCGAAATTTAGACTATGTTATCTCCCCAGAATTGTGTTGTTCGCAGGTAAGTCCGAATAATAACAAGGTGAATGACCGCGTAATCGAAACAAGATTTATTCGAATCATGTGAATTCAAGGACATTCCTTCACAATAGGAATCCCAACAGTTTAAAAGAAATGTGTCTCCGTAATTGATGTCAAAGGAAACGAGACGTATAGGTACAGTCACTAATGTGACTAAGTTAACAGGGATCCAACAGGAACTTCGACCAATCGAATTCCATATGAACGTTCGCAATAAGTAACTGAGTTCTAGAAGCAATAACATCCACTGGATGAACTTAGAATCAACAATCTCAAATGTAATAGTTTGCATGAAACTTTCGATCGTGATCAGCGCAAGCTGCAAGTTATACCGACGCCACAAGGTGTCGCAATGAATGAAACAATTTAATAATAGAGGTGATCGAACAAGTATCACCTGTGTTTTGCATAAAACGCTCAATCATAATTAGCACAAGCTACAAGTTTGTACTGACACCACAAGGTGTCGTAATGATTCAAATGATTCAATAATAGCGGTGATCAAACAAGTTCACCGTGTTTGAAGTCAATTGATAGCGCAATGAAGTAGATAATTTTCAATTGAAGATGGAACATCAATGAAACAATGTTTTCGATCGAAGGTGAAGAAGCAATGAATGTCGCAAAGCATTCGATCGATGTTGAAAGAACTGTTATGAGGTACACCGGAATATGAAATGAATTTGTGTACCATTGTCTTAACACACTATTGTATTAAGACTGCTTTGATATAATAAACCGAAATGGATTGGAAAACAATCAATAAATAAATATTTAGATCCGTGCATAAGATGCGTAAACGAGTTCAGCGCAAGCTTCAAATTAATGAAAATCACCATCACATGGTGTCGGAATCAACAAACAATTTAATGGAGTCGAATACCAAACAAGTTTACCACGACTCGGAACAAATGAAGTGTTCGTTAAAAATTGATTTGAATATGATGCTCCCAATACATCATATGGTGTCTCGAATCGAACAAGTGTAATGAGCAAGTTCAAACAATTGAACTTGGTTTTAGCGCAATCCGACAATAGATATATGTATCGACAAGAAACTTTCGGCATGGTCACAACGAAAAAAAAAAACCATGTATGTAACTTGAAAAGAAATGATCGTGATACAATGACCCTTACGAGGAGTAGAGATACGAAAATCTACTCAGTAAATGTGAGAGTCGAAATTTCAACAAAGAAATTTGAGGACTTTACCTGGGGTTTCGTGTGACGACCAATTGTTAGGTGACATTACCATGGAATGTCGAACATAGCGTATTCGTCGTTAGTTAGGTAGGGGGAAAGAAATGCGGAGACAATCGTCTTCTCCCTGGCGTGATTCGTGTTGTTGCAGGATCGCGTGACCAGTTGTCGTTTCCTGATCGTTAGTTCTCCTGCTGACAGGGATCTAGCGTCGTCGTTAAATTGCGTCATCGTTCCTTCTCAAAGGCCTCGCCTCAATAAGCGTGCGTGTCGTACTTCAACCTCCGTTGACGTATAGCTTAAGTTTCACATATACCTGTGCACTAGCGTTGTGTGCCGCGTAGAAGGTGATGTACTTCGACATCCGTTGACGTAAAGTTCGAGTTCCATGTATTCTCGTGCACTAGCGTTTCGTTATGCGTAGGTTGCCTGCTCGGGAGGTTAAAATATCATAGACAATATGAAATATAGTGTGTGCCCGAGTTAATATTCGCGGTTCCTACGTGATGACCTTTAATAAACACATGCACAAATAATCAATCATGTAATCAGATAAGCATGTTGGTCACCAATAAACGATCAAGTAATCTCCCCTAGTCCCACTAGTCTATCCTCCCAGCCTCTCAGACTGAATCTCCTAGTCCCACTAGACTATCCTCCCAGCCTCTCAGACTGCTCTTCCTAGTCCCACTAGCCTCCCAGCCTCTCAGACTGCACTTCCTAGTCCCACTAGCCTCCCAGCCTCTCAGACTGCTCTTCCTAGTCCCACTAGCCTCCCAGCCTCTCAGACTGCACTTCCTAGTCCCACTAGCCTCCCAGCCTCTCAGACTGCTCTTCCTAGTCCCACTAGCCTCCCAGCCTCTCAGACTGCTCTTCCTAGTCCCACTAGCCTCCCAGCCTCTCAGACTGCACTTCCTTTCCGAAGGTCTTAAATGCATGTTTCCTAAACTCTCAGAGTGTTGGGTACTGTATGTAATCGTTTCGTGTACCGTGTGTAAAACATAACTTTGGCGTATGTTTGGAAACAAAATTTTTGACTGTTTGTTTTTCGGCAACGGTTGGAGACCATATTTGAGTACTAGGCGTTCTGTATGTATTCAAGTTTTAATAGTCTAAGTCCCAAAGAAAAGTGAGGTTAGAGCCTAGGTGTCACAACAGGAACCTAATTCGCTGTAACCTATAGCTCTGATACCAATCTGTCACACCCCGAAATTATCAGAGCATTGGCGTGACTGGACTGGTATCGTCATTGCACAGCGGAAGCAAAATAAGCTAAGTCTTTAGTAATTGAACGCCCGCTAAGTACTCGAGTCTCCAATGGTTCTCCTATTCCAACCGTGCCTTGTCTTAGAACTGTAACCTGAGAAAGAAACATGCGAAAAATCAACATAAAGTTGAGCGAGTTCATAGTTTGTTTGTAAAAGATTTGAAATAAATCTTTTGAGTTGTGAAAGGTTTGAGATAAATCCTTTGAGTTGTGAAAGATTTGAAATAAATCTTTGGAATAACCGGTTTTTGAAATAGTATTGAGAAAATGAATTTAAAAATCATTTTCTTGCCAAGTTATATGGAAACGTTGTGTTTGTAACACGTTATGTTCATAAACCATGTTTTTGTAATGTTCGTAAAATCATCAATGCCCACCCTGACTTTGACCCGCATAATCTTATGCCTTAAATTTTGTATAAAACATGGTATTTAATTTGTATGAACAAGTATGTTTCGTAAGTATAAAATCCCTGGTATGTAGCAAATAAGGAAAAAGAGATCACCAATGGTTTGCAAGGCCATTGATATGTGTGAAGTGCAAGTAGGAAGACTTAACCTAGCAGATTTTTGCGTCGGGTACAAAGTCACTCAAGGTCCGTTCTGTTGGTCCTCTTAGAGGTCCGTTCTGTTGGGCCTAGAGTTGGGCTCGCTACACCCAGATAGATCTACCGCTTACGTCCCTCGGTGTTTCTGCCTACCCACTCACATGATCTAAGTAGTAAACCTCCTTACGCTAACCATACCATGTATATAAAAAAAAATCCCTGGTCACCCTGGCCAGCTCCCTGGTCACCCTAGCCAGAATCATTCCTTTTTCGAAAATAAGCATTTGTTTTGTAAAAACCGGTATGTTTAGTATAACCTTTCGTAAATCATTTGCGTTCCTCGAAATCCCTTCGTTATATGATTTAGAAATACGAGTTTTGCGTTTGTTCAAAACTTTGTTTGTTTTTGCAAAACGTGCATGTCTTTCCACCCCGAAAACATTTACAAAAATTGTAAAACAGTAAAAAGTGGGGTTATGAACTCACCTGAATATTCCTGTGCAAAGCTAGCTAATTTACGACTTCGTGATGTCGTTTCCAAGAGTTGACTTGCTAGCGTGCATTCTACAATATTCCTAACACGGAATATCTAATAAGTTTCTAAATCATGCGGTAACTAATCTACGTGTTACCGAGCTCTACCGAATCGTTAATCGAACGATTTGACGGTAAATGGTTAACTTAATGGAAAAGATTAAGTTATACGTGTTAAGTCTCGTTTAACGTCAATGGCAATTTAATAAGTCTTGAAAAGGACTTGGTTTCCAAGAGATTTAAAATGAATAAATATTTATATAAAAATATATAAATATATCGTTGTAAGTGCGTTAGCCGTTTCGAGTAGACATACGTGTATAAAAGAATATTTCTATGAAAATATCATATAACAAACTCGTATCATATATCGCGTTTCGTATGAAAATAATATATAATAACATGTATTATATATATCACGTCTTGTGTATATTTGCCGAAAGTATACGTATATGCCGTCTAGGCGTATAAAATAAATATGAAGAGTTATATTTATTTTATAAAGAAATCGTCGAGTTGTTTTGTTTGAAAATAAATATAAACCATATTTATTTTTGTGAAAGATTTCGCGTTGTACGACATTTAGAATAAATATATAACTATATTTATTTTTGTAAACGTATACGAGTTGACGACGTTCGAAATAAATATAACATTATATTTATTTGTAAAAGCGTTTGGAATTATCAAGGTTTGAAGTATTATAAACTCGAATTCCTTTAAGCGTCGTTTTTGAAATATAATACGTGTCGTGTTTAAGGGTTTTTCTCGAAAAACGGGCAGAGTTTCCTCTATTTTTGGACGCCCTCGACAACACAAGTTGTCGTTTTATTTTCAAACTTCAATCAATACTTCAACAATAATTATGTGTCATCAGTTTATATAGACGAAATAATAACTCAACCAAGTTAATCATTACTAATAACTCATTAGTTCGGTTCGAGCTCGTTTTTCACGTAATAAATAAAGTTATAGAAATAGTCGCGCCGTAAATTTTTACCGAATCTTCAAGTCGTTTCTGTTACGCATTGACCAGCTGACTTTACCGAGTCAACCGGGTTGACCGGCTGAGTTGACTGGTTGACTGTTGCCGTTGACTGAGTTGACTCGGTTTGACCGAGTCAACAGAACCGAGTTGTCTTGCTGAGTTGACCAATCTTGACCGAGTTGACTCGGTTTGACCGAGTCAACCATACCGAAGTTGAATCTGACCAAACCGCTTGACCCGAACCGCTGACTGAACCCGAACCTCACCTTGAATCTGATGAGGGTAAGTTTGCTGACATGTTTTTCATAAAACCCAAATTTGAACCGAATCTACACATAATCACCACTGCTAACCTGTCGTGGAAGTCCGAGTACCACCACTCACCGCCGCCGCTGCCATTACTCCGGCGGCCATGCCGCCATCGACCACCACCGACAATGCTGACACGAAACCCGACTGAATCGAACCGAGACTCCACCAAGCCTGAACCGAATCGGAGCCTGCTGACCAGCGGATAGCCTGCTGACCAGCGGATAAACAAACCGACCGGATAAACGAATTGACCGGCGGTCCGAGACAAGGACCGCCGGACCGTCATCTCTGCTTCGCCTCCCTCCTCGCCGTCTCTCTCTCTCCATCGCCACACCACCACCGGACCGTGGTGGTGGTGGTCGCTGATTCTGTAACAGGGGGGTCGGTATGTCGGAGAAGACCACCGGAACGACGCCGGTTCTGGTGCTGTTGCCGGTCAGTTTACAGGGGGTGTTTGGCTGAAAGTGTGTGTTTGCTTCTCTGTGTTTGTATAAGTCATAGAGAGAGAGTATAAGATGAGAGGTAGGAGGTGAATGTGTTTGGTTTGTCTGATACATAACCGAGAGGGAGAGAGGAAAATTTAGGGTGTGTGTGTATTGTGGAGATATGGATGGGTCTATATTTATAGAACACAGTGTTCTTTTATGTCCATTGTGCATTCAAGTGATATTCAGGTCAAATGTTATATTTCATGAACCATGATATTTTGTATAGATTATGTAGATCTTGAATATCTTGTGAAATCTTAAAAGGATTCTCTAGAGATTTTGGAAATCTCTTGTAAATATTTTGTAAGATTTTATGAGTATCGCATAGATACCTGGTATGTTATGTGCGGGTTTAGGCTTATGGGTGTTGGGCTTGGGCCCGGGGCCCACAAGCTCAATCCCATGTGTAGGTGGCCCGTAATTCCTACGAAACCCGTTATCAAATCCTGAACTCTGTTCAGCGTCAAAAATACACAAAAATTATGGTCGGTGGTCGTTGTTTGCACGTCCGTTCGTCGGTCACGGTAATAATCGCGAAAAAAATCCCATTGGTGCCGTCTTTAATCCGTTTTTCGATCCGGTTTCGCCTGTAGTCACTAAAGTTTAACTACAAAACTAAAATATATCGTAAAAATTTATTATTTGACGGCGTCGTCAGTACCTTGTACGGTTTCAATCCGTTGTCGCGCAATATTCAGCAGCTTTTCTGTAAATCACCACACGCGCACTGTATAGCTGAACAAACGTTCCTGGGCACTCCAAGGGCCTAATTAAGTTAATTCGCGCTGTAAACTCCATTTATTATCGCGTTAATCACTTGTTAATCACGTAATTAAGAGCCGTAAATCACGGGTTGTCACAATTAAAGGGTATTTTAGACATTTGACTGATACTCAAACCACTTTTGTGAAACAAAGACCAGTCATATAACACAGGAAAGAATTCTAACCAGAAGATTGGCCGCCATATGGTGTTGCTGATCCCGATGTACCCTGAAATTTACATTTGAAACAAGTAAATACAAATCACGGTGGCTTCAACAAATATGTGAGTAATATTCTTAATCAGAGAAATATATTACTTGAGGTCCAGAGCTAGAAGCTTCTTTCAACTGTTTCTCCTCAACAAATGCCTGAATTACAAAAACGCTCATGAAAAGGTTGAAGGGCACACAAATTGAACTACATAAATAAATGCCCATGTAAGAAAATAAGGCACGGAGGTGTCAATATTTTTTAACCGTTACCTTCAACGAAGGCACAACGCAAAAATAAAACCAAACCATATAATGCAACTATAACAAACAGTTATAAACAAAGCTTATACCCGGTAGCTAAAAAGACCCTAACTTGTCTCTGCCTTTGTCATGTTGCGGCATACTCACTTTTAATGAGCAAAGTGACAATTTAATAGTTTGCAAAAAACACCAATGTTGCCTGTAACAATCCGCAAGACCAATAGAAAACCCAAAAGGAAGCCAAACCTACAAAATCAAAAGAACATATTTGAAACATCATTCAAGTTCAACAACTATCTTCCACCACCATAAAAATTGTTAAAGAGGTATAAAAAAATCATGTTGCTAAACTAATATATATTGGCTATGGCCCCTAATCAACACTATTAAGATCATTACAAAAAAAATGACTTAAAACGGGTCAGGCAGGTTTGACCGACTTAAAACAGGTCGAGCCAGGTTGGACCGACTTAAAATGGGTGAGGCCATGTTAGACTGACTTAGAACGGGTCGAGCCATGCTAATATCAAAAGGTTTAAAACAAACAAAAAACTTATTTGAAACAAACAAAAAACATATTTGAAACAAACAAAAAACATTAAAAATAGTATGTGTTATTACTTATTAAATAGGCTGGATACTTTATGAAGAACCTTATGAACACAAAAGGTGATTCGAGGATCATCCCAACCCAATACAGCCCGTCTCGAAACAGAACCTGTTTTGACCCGTTATCCAACCCAAGCATCTAGCCAAATCAATATTTTCATAACAAGTTTTGCCTTCAAAAGGTGCAATAACTGAAGTTTTTGTTGCTACCTGAGAACTAATAGTTTGTGGGACTATATCTTCAACTCGTCTAAGACCATCTTCTAGATTAAAGGAGTCACATCAGAGTAAGCGAATACCCTACAAACACCCAACATTGTACATTTAGGCGTCAATTATCATACAACATTAAAAGAGTAAAGTTACCAGGTTTCTTACATTCTACACAATACTAAAGTAGAGTTTTCATCTTTTCTAGTGCTATATGCAAAGAACATAACGCCTGAAACCAAGCAACGGGATAGAAACCAAGCAACGGGATAGAAACCAAGCAACGCGATAGAAACAGCTGACAAGCAATACGCAGCCTGCAAAACACAGTTTGGATGGGTCAAATGGGTTATCTTTTATCTTAGAAAATGAAAGAAACTAACTATTTATTTATAAAAAAGAATGGAATATTAAAACAAACTTTTCGTCCCCGTATTGCGAAAGAAATCCATCCACCGTCTAGCTCGCTAGGGATGCTTTTAGTTGCATTAATAAGAAGTCCAGCCCAAGCCCAAAGTACCAGTTACCAGTGTATCAATTCACTGATATTATTGCACCAAACGAGCCTATCTGCCACCAAAACAGATCATTAGTTTTAGCTTTCTCCTTCCAAACAATCGGGTCGGGTCAAAGGTCAAATCCTGTAACTTATATTTGTGGATCTACCTCACCTGCCAACTTGGTACAAAAACCGGAACCCCGAGCTTAACTCCTGCACTTCTGCCTACCAAAATGTGGCTGATCTAATCTGTCAAACAATAACAATTAATATTATTGTTATTTCTTGAGATATAGTTTATGAAATCATTTTAATGGAAGTGCACCTCTTCAAGTCGTTCTTCTTTAAACTTTTTATCACCAGCAGTCCGATGCATCAGGAACAACCGTGTCATCTTTAGATATAGTGACCTGCAACACTATTGACGCCAATTATATACCAGCCTTAACATTCATCATTAGACTGTTATTAATGCTGCAGATAGATGCAGTACACATCATTAAGAATCTATCATGATAGTACAATGAACGACTAACCGATCAGAGAGGCAGATGTAGTGGCTGGGTGTGCCGATGGTACGTGTGACAATAGCAAGTTTCACCAAAACAAAGATCGATAGCGATCACTGTACATCATATAATAGTTAAAGCGTAGCCACGATGAATTGTAACAGTTGAAACATAAATAACATGGTTTTTTTTTCAAAATTTGATAATCGCTTACCGTATAAACTTGTTGTGGATGCGCTAGCTGCGACGTTGCGGCTGCGCTGGGAAAGGTTTTTGCCCTATACCTATATTGTAACTCATGAAAGATTAGAGTAACTCATGAAGACTAAATTACAATGGTTGTTTGAATATTACATTATAAATGAATCAAAAGGAATATTATCTGAATGGATAACAAATACAACAGTGTAAAAGATGGCATCCGATAGCCTGATCTCAACCTAGAATCAGGCCGTTCTTGTTTCAAAATCTTCTTTAAAGTGACTGATAGCATCATATTTAAAACAGATCTTATTGCAGCCCACAATGCAAGATCATCATGCCTCAACAAAAGAAGTCTACTAATAGTTGCTACAACAATTTATTTACTCTGCAATCAGTTTAATGCATTTTGCCAAACCATAAGGCCACTAAGCTTCAATCAGCATCAGGCCACTGAGATAAGCATATATGAACTCTAACAGGATCATTCCATATATCTAACTACAATCTTCTGTCACCAACCTAGCACATAAAAACTCTTTTTTTAAATCAAATGTACAAAATGTTGCAATTTTCATGCAATATATACCAAAAGTAACGTGCTGAAAATTTGGATACAATATAAATGTAATGTTTGTCAAACTCCATATTCGAAAGATTTTCTTCAGGCCTATAAAGAAAGATTTATCATCACAAACATTCAGGTGTATCATTGACGCAAAATACATACACATTAGAACTTGGTTAGACTCGAACAAAGATCAGGGCTAATGTTCATATGACTACTTGTTTCCATATATGAACTCTAACAGGATCATTCCATATATCTAACTACAATCTTCTGTCACCAACCTAGCACATAAAAACTCTTTTTTTAAATCAAATGTACAAAATGTTGCAATTTTCATGCAATATATACCAAAAGTAACGTGCTGAAAATTTGGATACAATATAAATGTAATGTTTGTCAAACTCCATATTCGAAAGATTTTCTTCAGGCCTATAAAGAAAGATTTATCATCACAAACATTCAGGTGTATCATTGACGCAAAATACATACACATTAGAACTTGGTTAGACTCGAACAAAGATCAGGGCTAATGTTCATATGACTAACAAGCTTGCATCTTGTGAACCAAGTTCAATAGCTACAACTTTAGCTAGTGACTACCATTGCCTAATATCATACTCTATTATTGCCCTTATGCAACCAAGTTCATATATTTACTTTCCTTATATTAATTATACCAGACCCCCTTCAATCCTCACATCGGATATCGACCCACATGGTAAATACATTAAATGTCAATCCAAAGAAAGTAACGAAAACTCACAATCAGAAAACAAACCTATCAGATCTGGGCTTGTAAAATTGTTGGATGTAGCATAAAAACTCAGATCTGCAGAGTTTTGCTTGTCATCTCCACGGCTCCATCTTCATCTACAACAAAATAACCAAAAACTATAAAAATTAACGGTAGCACGGTAGATCTGAGAAAACTTTTAGCAGAAAATAGAAAAAGCCTACCTGATTTCCATCTTCATCCACCGATTGCAACTATACCGAAGCAAACCTATCAGATCCGGGCTTGTGATCTTCCCTAGCTCTGCTTGTTTCCTACAAAGTTATGCTTGCCATCTTCATCTACAACAAAACAACCAAAAATGCCAAAAATTAAGGGTAGCCCGGTAGATCTGAGAAAACTTTCAGTAGAAAATAGAAAAAAACCTACCTGATTGCAACTACACCGAAGCTTCATCTTTCTGATTTCTGTATGAATGTGTGTTCTTATTGTTTTGTGTGTGTGCCAATGGGGAAGCGACCATGCGTTTTTAGGTTTCCAGATCTCCCTTTAGTGTGGTGTGTATTGAAGTATTGACGATGTTTTGGAAACCCATCTCCTCACAGATCTGGTGAGAGATCTGGCGAGATCCGAGAGAGAGACCTGATGAAGTCGCCATATATAATCGCCATAGAGAGAGAGAGAGAGAGCAGAGGATGAGAGTGAGCGGCGGACCAAATGAGAGAAACCCTAGTTTGAGTTTGTGTGTCCCCGTATTTAGTTGAGGGGAAGGGATTGGAAAGTGAAGTTTTCTGGTGCTTAAAAGACTTGTACATCATGCTTTAAGGGTGTTTTAAGGAAATTTTAATGACTTTAAGAAGTCCTTTGGATATGTATATTATATATAGTATAGATAATAATAATAATAATATATATATATATAGTATAGAAGTATAGATATATAAAGTAACAACCTTCCTCTCTCTAGAGCTCTCTCTCTACCTCTCCTCAGTCACCAACAATAACCACCTCTGACCACCACTGCACAACCAACAACCACCTCCGGCCACCACCCTCAACCACCTCCGGCGATCACTACACGGTTGTGAAAACCCCCTGCACAACCAACAACCACCTCCAGCCACCACCCTCAAACACCATCAAATAATAAATATCATAATGATTCAGATTAAATAATGATTTAGTGAAGTAAAAACATTTATACAACTGTAAGTAATTTAAAATTAAACAATTAAACAATGATACTTGATTATTATAGTCAAAACTCACTTTAATTGGCCTACTGGTAACTAACAAAAACAAAAGTATCCCACAAACCTGAGCTTTCAATAACCATCATCAACTGAAACCTACAGTTTTTTACAATAAATTGGCAAAGCTTCTCCATTTCATTTGTAACGGCCGTAGGAGAATCAAACGATTTCATTTCAATTAGATCAGATATGAACCCACTGAAACCTAAAGTATCGCTACATACATCTTTCCTCCATAGCCGTAGCGAAATACCCGATTGATAGCCGCCGCTTTTGCAATATTTGAGCCAGAGTTAGAAACAACCGCCCTACCGCCGATAATCATCTCACCTTCTTTTTTGTTTGTCAAATCTTACTTTGGTCTGAAAACCCCCAATCGCCGGTAATCATCTCACCTTCTTTGAACGATTCACCCTCGTTACTTGTAGCCGCGGTGATGATTTGGTCTGAAAACCCCCAATCGCCGTCTCACCACCATCAACTGGGTGGTGGTTGGAGTGCTGCGGTGGGTGGGGGGTTGTTTGGCAGGTGGAGAGCATTGGGTGGTGGTTATACTCGGGGTGGGTGGTGGTGGAGGTGGTGGTGTGGGGTGGATAATGGTGGTGGTGTGGGAGAAAGAGAGAGATGTGAGAAATCAGAAAGATAGAGAGAGAGCTTTCTTGCACATGTAAGAAATCTGAAAGCTTTATTTATTTTTTAAAGTATATTAATTGACAAAAATGCCCTAATGTGCAAAGCAAATGACCAAATTTAACTGAAAAAACTAACTGGGTTAGGTCTAAAGGACAAAACGTGTATGATTTGAAAACATAAAGTACAAAACTTGCCAATTTTAAACATAAAGGACAGCGCCTGAAAATTTGTATAAAGATAAAGGACAATCCTTGAAATTCACTCTTTTAGAAAAAGAATCCATTCATCAAATAGAGAGTTTAGGGAATTGATAAACATGGACTTTAGTTTGGGTTGGAAGTGTAGAAAAGAATATAGGACATTTGGTAAATAACAAAAACATATGCATAAAAAATTTTACTACGTCTTTCTCTTTTACGATTCATCTCATCCCCAACCACCACCTCTCACCGCCATCGCCACCACTCCATCGCTGAAGAAACACTAAGTTAACACACGGTTGGGCCTAGCTGATTTGTCTCGTAAATAATGGTCAATCACTATTCTTTCCTCGCCAAGCAACTTTGACTATCTTCTATCAATCCTGCAAAACTAAGCACTCTCGAGGCACCCACTGGACAAACGGAGTACTCCGAGAGTAACCCGAGTCCACCACCAATTCCGGGGAAACCCGGTAACTCACCCGCCCGTAGACACGACGGTGAAATTACCGGTAAAACCCGATTGGCTCAAGGATCCAACCCAGGTTTTCCTAGGTCTCCTATTATTGCCCACCAGTGTCTCACTCTACACCAAGTGGGAGTTGAACCTACATCTCTCAAGAAAAATGCAAGCCTTTCACCACTTGATCTAAAGATCATTGGCACAAGTGCATCATAATTACTCTACCAGATCATCATTAATATACTACTATAATATATCATTCAAAATCACTCTATAATTGCATCAAACAACTTATCATTCAAAATTACTCTATAAGTGTATCATAATTACTCTACTAGTTCATCAACATAACATAACATACATAATTACTCTATAAGTTCATCAAACAACATACGATTCAAAGTTACTCTACAAGTGTATTTTAATTACTCTACCAGTTCATCATTATTACTCTACAAGTACATCATAATTATTCTACTAATTCATAAACAGAAATAACAGACACATTTACTCTACAAGTTCATCAAAAAACATAAAATTCAAAATTACTCTACAAGTGCATCAAACAACATAAAATTCATTATCATAATTACTCTACTTCATTAAGATAACTATTCTACGAATTAAATAATTACGAAAATACCACCGCGTTTTTACTTTTCTATGTCATTCGTATGTTTTGTACTATAACTCTATTTGTATTTGATCTTTTGTCTATATCAACAAACTTAGGTCTGATGGTTTATGTGATTAGCTAGAAAGTACATTTAATTAATTGGAAATAATGTATTAAGTTTATGGAAATAACGAATTAATAATAGTGCTTTAACAGTGAGTTGGGTTGTTTTAAAAGTTGGTTTAGGCAAAGTGACCAAACACAAGCAAGCGTGTCTTGATGATCAACACGTGTTTATACCATTTGCTTTTGATACTTTTGGTTTCCTTACGTCAGAGGCAGTTGAGCTACTTAGTCGAGTCCAACGAGTCATGTATAGTAATGTCATAACCTCGAAATCTATAATTGTAGTTTTTAAAAGACTTGGTTTTCCTATCAAAAAAAGTTAGTGATGCACCTTGTTACCTTATATTTCGATGTAGTTTTCCATTGAGATTAAGAACACTTTTAATTGTGAACATCGTATAATGAAAGGCTTAATAGAGAATTACATTACAATTACAATTACAATTACAATTACAATTACAATTACATTGCATTACAATTACATTACATTACATTACATTACATTACAATCTATTAAAACATAAACCTTATGAATAGTGCTCCCAACTAGGTGTTATGTGGTCATTGGGTCACTATGCTGCTTTCTCAAGAGGTTCCACATATCTTGAGGGATACGTGGCCTCAAGATGGAGAGCATGGGCTCTACACCACCATCCACAATAGCTCATATTTGTTACCCCATCTCCACCTGGTAATTTGCAATCCCCCATCAGCCATCACGAACGACCTCCTCACCTTCCTCGAATCCCACACCGGAAACTCCACAATATTCTCCTGTGAACTCTCTCATGACCACAAAACTGGAAGTCGAGACGATTCGATTGGGTCTAATTCGAAACCCTAGAATCCAAATCTAAAGCCATCTTATTATAAAAAAAAATAGTACTCTGTATCAAGGGTTTCATCTTCTTACTCTCTCATACACTCGATGATATCATCATCCGATCCGTTATCCCCCACAAACGGGTCGAACACGGGTTTTTAAGAACTGGGTTGGTGGATAGGGATTGTATGCATGTTTTGGAGTCGTGGGGTGGTGTTAGATATTAGGTTTTGCCTAAAAGAATGAGTGTTCAGTTTTGGGTGATGTGTTGTGGGGAGGTTTATAGATTGGAGTTGCAGTTTAGTGATATTTTGGAGGCTTTTTGTTGTTGTGTTGATGCTCAATAACCTAGTGCAGTGCTTTCGAAGGTGTGTGATTTGTTTGTTTTTCTTTTTATTTGATAAAGTCTGGATTTTTATTATGATGTTAATGTTATTTTGTGATTTTCTTGATTAGTTAAATTCATTATCAAAGCTAATAGCTATAGAGAAATTAAAACTCATTGTATTGAATTTTCTGTGATAATACTTTTTGAATAACCCTATCTAAAATTTAAAGTGCTAACTTTCTAAAAAGAGTAAAATGTTAAAGACTATGACATTAAAATTTTATACGACCCGACTCGAACCTGACCGGAAAATCCTATTACATAGAGATAGACAAACGACACTTAGACATTTTCGTCCTTGGGTCCGCCACTAGTGATATATGTGATGTGGTCCAAAATATACATATTTTTATATAAATATTCCTACACTTTTGAGTATAATTATGATCGTTTTTATTAAATTCTGCTCGTTCTTGGTTCGTATCTTAAAGTTTTATTATTTTAGTGACAAGGAACTAAAACGGTATAATTCACCTCAAAAGAAAATTTTATATAATCAATGTTAAATAATTAGTTGTGTTCAAGTGTGTACTTAAAATTAACAATCATTTAAGCAAAATTAATTGACACACTAATGAAGCATTTATTTATTCCTTTCCATTCATTCATCCGTAAGTTCCTTAACAAAATAAAGATGTTTACATTTATGTGTTTTTACTTTTTATATGGATTATTCAATAGGGTACAAGTGGGCCAATGGACTTCAAGTTTTTTTTTGAATGGCTAACGTTGCACACAATGGGGATCGAACCCCTGACCTCTCCTATCCTAAGCACTATCTATACTCACCAACACCACTGGGCTATTCCCAAGTGGATAATGGACTTCAAGTGAACTGGGATTGCATATTGTGAGATTAAATAATTAAAAGTACACATTGGAGGCCATTAAAAAGAAGTCGGTTGCAGCATGCCATACAAATATGAACATAATTATTAAAGGGGGTGGCCATTATTATTTTCGAAAACCTTTAAAGTGGAGGGCCCCTATTATTAATTCAAAAGGATAAAAAGTGGGGGGCTGCATAGGGCAGACATAATTTCGAATAAGACAACACATCAGACGAAGACATATACAAAAGTGTTGTTGAGTTCGATCAAGAGAAAGGGGAACTTTGGATTCCATTTACTTTTGGATATTCAACATCCATCAGTGAGAGAATCGAACAAAAGAAAAAAAGAAAGAAGAAGCACTCGGTTCGTGTGGGAGCATTGCGGGTTCGATATTATTTTTATTTTTCTAATATTTTGCATTCGAACCATGTTTTGTTTAATTTTTAGAACCGAGTTTGTTATGTTTTTAATAAATATGAGTAGCTAAACTTCTAATCTGCCTAGGTTTAGATGAACTTGATGATTGTAATGCGTTTTTGACAAGATTATGGTTATTTGATGTGATTTACATAACTTTGCCTTGTAATTGATATTGATATTGCATGTTGGTGTGTTTTGATTGATTATTAGTCGATGAATTCAGCGGTTTAGGCACGAAGAAATTCCCCCTAGACTTAGGATTTAATTTGATTCGTTCATCTTAGGATTTTCGGGTTAAATATTGTGTTGAGAAATTGACCAATTTGATTAATAGTTGAAATCACTATACTAAAACTTGCATCCTCATATTGTGACTCGAAAGACGATTAAGGTGAGCTAGGTTATTAGCTAATCATTGGTGGGTAGATCGGGTGACCGATAGCTCGGGCTCGTTTATTACATCGTGGTTAAGGTTTCCTAGGATTTCAATTTTCAAGGTTTTGTTTGCTTTGCGTTTTGAGGGTTTTGGGGGTAGAGTTACTTTCATTGCTTGATTCTCGTAGGATTTGGTATCGATAGCTCGAGCCGGTTCGTTCTAGCACTTCACATTTCGTCTTGATCTTTCGTTTGATACATCTCTAGCGGGGGGTTAATTGAGGGAAAAGGATATTTAACAATTGTCATTGTCAAAGTAGCATTGCATGATTCTAGGGATTCGAAGCCTATGTAGTTCTTTCTCATTATTGTTTGCTTCATGTCACTTCATAATCTTGCTTGCTTTCTCTGTTATCTTATTTACTCGCTTTCGTAGAATTAGTTAAAAAATCAAAACACAAATTAAAACCAGTTAAATATTAGTTGAGTCAGAGTCTAGTTAGCGTCGCTAGTGTCTCGTGGGTTCGATACTCGGACTTCATTAGGCTTTACTACGTACGATAGGTACACTTGCCTGTCCGTGGTCTAGCATTTAGAGTCTTAGTTTATAAATTTAAAACTAGGGTGTCTAGATTAGGGTTAAGTTAGTAGTTTTTATTAGACCATATTCAGCACATTAATCTGCATGGACATCTTTAATGTTATAGTTTTTAGTCATGTGTAAGAAACAAACTCTAAATGAAGAGATAAATCATACTAAAAACTATGACATTAAAGATGTCAAGGCGGATATCACCACTATCGGACCCATGAGGGTTGTTTGTCTTTTGCTATGTAATAATATTTTCCGGTCTAGCTCTAGTCGGGTCGTATAAATGTTTTGCTTCAATGGATTTTGATAAATAATATAACTTTTTATTAATAGTAAATTTCCAAAATCATCCTTGAGGTTTGGGCCTGTTTGCTATTTTCGTCCAAAATAACTTTTTGTATCATATTGCCCCTCACGTTTGCAACTTTTTGCCATTTTCATCCAAATGTCTAACTAAGTTAAAAACCACCGTTAGCTGAGGGTTTTATTTATTTTTTATTTATATTTTTTTTTTGAAATTTCACAATATTAAGCAAAGGGACTGTTTGTGACAAATAGAAAAACTTCGTTTTAAAGCAAACCAGACAATTGCCCAGAACTGTCCCTCCGGTGCGCATAATCTCTGGTAGTCTTCGACGATCGTTTTTAGTTTCCCTTTTGACTAATTAAAATCCATTAAGCGCAAATAAACACATTGCGACCATAACCACATGCTTTAACACGATAATAACAAGCCAAAAGACCATTAATCCGGCGACATTAAAACTTTCCGGCGAATCCATTACAGTTTCCTTTAACGGTCTTAACGCAGTTATCACGAGAAATCGATCCTAAGCATGACACGGTATAACCGAATCACTATCGCTAATCATTCCAATTTTAATGACATCTTGAAACCGAAATATGCAAACAAACCTCAATCATTCCAGTTACGTTTCAATCGCAATTCGACCTAAATACCCACTAGGAATTGCATTCATAACGTTTACACATTCGATTATACCCTCAAGTTTCCCTCTGCAACCATGTACAACGATCAGCGAACTCACCGGAGTAACCGAACGCCAAACACCATCATGTTCCACCTTTCCGACGTCCTCTCCGGTAATTAATTACATACATTCTGATTGTTTTTATTTGAGTATAAAATCCCTATGTTTATTTAATAATCAGAGGAAAATGTATACTTAATTTGATGAATCAGTAGGCTAGGGTTTATGTTTGTTTAATTTGGTAATATAAGTCTTTTGGCAACTGATATGCCCTCAATAAGGGTCTATGACAAGTCCATTATGTCAAAACATAATTCCAAAAGTTATATAATCAGTTTCGAGGTCAATTTACATGCCATGTTGGTATTAAAACCATTTCTACGCAAAAGGGCGTTTTTGACATTTTTTTTAAAGTATAGATAGCGGACTTGTCGATTTACCCTTTAAACAGTGTGACCATAAGGTATAACCTCAGAGGGTTGTTCTGTAACACCCTAATCACGTTTAACCTTAAAACGACGCAGCGGAATTTCGAGTCTGAAAATTTCTTTCATGACATACCCCTTGACATCCTAAAAATTCATTTGATAAGATAAGAACATAACTTATCGACACTAAAATACATATTTAAACATTCCCGTACAATCCGTCTTGTGACTCGATCTTCGATCTCTACTCCTTAGTAATCCTCATGGCTTGTTCTACCTGCGCTCACCACATAAAATTCATAACGTTAGTACGTATCATAAGCATACAAGATTTATTCACGTTTACTTTTCATTTCATTAACTCTTTACATCCCGGCTTTCCCTTTGGTCATACGATCCGTAGTGAGACTTCATTGGTATTCCTGCGTTACACTTCATCACCAGACACGTTGTTATTATCGTTAGTACTCAATTTCGTTGAATACATACGTAAATACTTTCATACAACCTATACATACACTTACGATCACACATAGCAACATACATACATGTGTACCTACATACATACATACGTACGTGCATACCTAAATACATCCATTCATACATACATACATACTTACATACCTACATACATTCATCCATACCTACATACATACATACATACAAACATACATACATACTTACATACATACAAACATACTTATTTCATACCTTCTCACAACTTACATACGTGCATACCTTCGTACATGCTCACTTGACTACATATACATACTATCTACATACACCCTTACATACATACACTTATACTTATACAACATACATACGTACATGCCTATATACTCACTTACATGTATATTTATAATCACCTGTTTCAACATACCCAACTCGTACTTACCTATTCATATACGTCTTTATATATCCTTATGTACCTGCTTACACACTACAATCTTACATACATTCGCGCATACACGCTTACATACACTTCTAAATACGTGTATAGAGATATACAATATCCATACATACCTATCCACACGTGCGTTTACCCTATAAATCATAAAACATGAGTTAAACTAGTCATACGCAACTTGAAACGCGTTTAAACGAGTTCCCAAGCTAAAACGAGGCACGAAAACAATTTTCGGAGAAACTTGACCCGTCGCGTCGCGCGACCCCCCGTCGCGTCGCGCGACGCCCCCAAAACGAGAGAAGGTTGTTGCTGCTGTGCTGCAGATTTCCAACGCAACCGAGTTTCACGGAAACTGTCATAACTTCTTCGTTATAGGTCCGTTTTACCCGATTCTTTTTCCTACGCGTCCGTAATTTAATTCTCCATCTAATGGAACTAAAATCCAACATCCGACTTAATATAATTTCCGACTTTTAACTCTTCGGCTTATTACCCTTTTACCACTTTTCGACCCGTTCATGCATACGTCAACATATCTTGTTCGTTTTACCAAAACCTCTTATAAACATAATAATATCAGTGACGTCTATCATAGATTACCAAGTTCTTGGATGTCTTGCATCCTCTTAACACCTTATTGTTCATATGCATATTTTTGACCCGTTAAGGGTATTCATGCATTAATTGGTCTACGACTAACCAAACCGTAATCCCCACTTCCATACTTGTCCAAAACATTACACTAATCGAATAACTTGTTTCTAAGCTACTTTTAAGATCGTTTGCCCCAAAATACCCATCAAGGGCATTTTGGTCAACTTTAATTCCATCATTTACGACGAAAGACTTTAACACATTTTTGACCTCAAACATCATGTATGTTTAATTAAAACACCATTGTTACTTAATCGTACTTAGAAGTGATTACGGAAATCACTTACCTTATGCGTCCGTGCTCGTATCCGATTCCTTGCCTCTTCTTGACCCGTTAACACCTCAAGCTTGAGTCCGTCTCGACGTGTTTCCTATACTTTCATTTCATCGAAACCACGCCCTTATTAGCATACTCATTTGCACATGTAACCATCATATCATTCGCATAATTCACACTTAACTTTCCTTAGTCATTACTAACAAGCATTAAAACATATAATCGACCTCATATCCTTTCCATCACACGTAATTCATCATGTAATTACAAATAATACATATTAACATAACATGTACCAAACGACTTCCTATAATCCTACCTTTACGACAACGAGTCAAATCATGTTTCTTAATCTTGTTGACTTTCAAAAGTCAACTATTAACCATATGTAACCATCGACTTATCAACATATACCCGTAACATCACAATCGACTATACGGACAAAACTATATACATTGCATCACACACTTGATGTGAGTACTACCTTGTAAACATAATGTACAACTATTTCATGCACAAATCTTCTAAACTCATACATAACCCATCAAATCATACTACCAATCATCATATATCATTCCAAATGAACATTAAACATAACATCATCATATTCATATACTTTCATCTAACAATAATTCATCATACCCACATAATACATCAATCATTCAACAAAACTTGAACATAGGAGGTGATTCTAGTCATCATCTTCACCCTAACTAACGGGTTTCACCTCAAATCATCAAATTAACACAAACCTTACATAACCCATGTTCTATACGAGGATTCTAACCCTTGTACATGATCAATTTCATATTAGCTCACGGATTAGAGCATAACCCACTTCACCCATGATCACCAATCTTAGATTTAAAACATACCTTATGATCCTCTCGAGTTAGTGATCATTAATCCATGCTCGGTTATGGATTTAAGCTTCATCTTGCCTTCCGATTTGAGCATAAAGATGATGCTAGGGTTTGAGGCTCCATAGGAGCCTCCTGCTCCTTCTCGAACACACACGTATATGTGTGTTTGTGTGTGATAAGTTATTTAATAACTTAACTTTCATCTTTCCCACTTTAGCCCCTCGGGTTTACCTTTAAAACATAACTGACATTACCTTCCTCTTTTAATTCTTTTGATCATACCCTTAACTAGGTTAAATAGCCTAGTTATTTATTTCATGACGTGTCATATCGGAACACACGACAAATATTAACATTCAGATTTTGGGGCGTTACATGTTCCCTATAATATTATGGTTACAAAACATGCCTCGATTGGGTTTCAAGGTAGACCAAACGGGTCGGAATCGAAAGTCAAAGGAAAAGTCAAACTGCTTGACTTTCGATATAGAATAGAGGTCTAAACTGAGTATGCTGAGTTGAGCATGTCAAAATATGTTATATTAATCCATACTATTGATATAATGTCAAAACTTTGAGTTTCGATAGCTTAAAGTTTAATTAGCGTAAAATGCACATTTACTAATTTTGACTTTATATATATATATATATGGGAAGGTTCATTTGAGAACAAAATTAATGTGAGAAGAAAAAGAAGAAATGACATATTAGTAAAATACTATATCATTTATAACTCATATCATTAATTTTTAACTCTTTAATTAATTAGTCAACTAATCATTAATTATCATACATATAATCTAAAAAACCTACACATATCAAAATTTTCCTACATATACCCTACACATTATAGAATTTTATCCTACACAGTCGAAAGTTATCCTACACATCTCGAAATATATCCTACACAACTCGTAATTTATCCTACACAACTAGTAATTTATTCTACACTTTAAATTAAGTTGTTTTTTTAATTTGGAAAAAGTATATATTTTGAAAAGGAGTTACAAATTTAATTTAGTTAGTTATAAAAGGGGAAGAATACAAATTAATGATTTTTGTAAGTTTACCAATATACCCTTATATTAAAATTAAATGCAAATATTAAATGAAGTAAAATGAAGCATTCTTATTGGTTGAAACTTCTTCTTTTTTCTTCTTACAAAAAAATTATTCTCATTTGAACTCTCCACTATATATATATATGTATGTATATATGCTCGATTCATCATTTCGCCTATCAAACTTGATTGTCTAAAGGTATGATCACAAGAGAATCAAACCAACATTATTACGATCACGTAGGAAAGTTCGGATTGAACTTAGACTTGACCAAAATGGTCAGAACTGAAAGTCAAACGGAAAGTAAAATTGTTTGACTTTCAGTTGATTACTAGCTAAATTAATGAAATTGAATAAGGGAGAACGACTTACTAGACTTGAGGACTCCTAAGAACTTCAAAGGGTTGCTCCAAACTCGAGGAAGCTCCAAGTATCAGATTAAGAGTGAATTGAAAGGTGTGAGTTGAATGTGAACCATGATCACATATTTAGACTAATCCAAAATCTCTCAAATCATGACAAGCGTGACTAGGAGCTTTAGGAGAGGGATTAGTGTCATTTTAGGTGTCACAAGGAGGTGAGTTTGAGACAATTTCACGAGATTGGTTGCAACAAGGCAGCAGGGAATTGCCAGCTGCCATTATGCCGTCTCTGCACCTCTTACGGACCGTAAGAAGTGGGTTATGGTTCGTAAGTGGTGGGTTCACCGCCTTTACAGCTTTTGAACCCCTTACGGTCCTTAAGGGATACCTTACGGAGTTACGGTCCGTAAGGGACTTTCAGAAGTGAAATTTTGGCATTTTTGCCACTTTAGTCCTTGGACTTTGTTTCTATTTCCTTTTTGACAAAATTGGTCCCTCTCCTTCCACAAATTGGAAATAAACGGAGTGTTTGGACATGTGTCGCGTTATTACATGATATAAATTTGCGAAGTGTTTCAAATATAAGAGAAATTTATTTATTTTAAAGCGGTTGAATAAAATATCATTATTAGAAAAACATATTAAATACGTTGAAAGCGAAAGTCTATTTTTCAATGCATGGAACATCTTAAATTAATTTGTTTTAATATTTAAATTGTTGTTGTTTTGTAAAATAAATCATTTATAAATAATAGAGGAAACAGGTATCCATAACCGTGCACAATAACATATAGTCTCACTCATACTAAACTGTTTTGTTTTATGTGGGTGAAGAGGAACAAAGGAGAAGAGACGCTAAAGAATTGAAAGATACAATGAACACATTGGAGAACCAAACACTTTATTTAAAAAGATCAATAGACAGTGTAATTAAATATATGCCTCATCGTCTATATGCAAATTTAGATTTACATTAATCACTCTTTTGCTTACTACAAATAAATATATGCCTAACCGACTGTATGCAAATTTAGACTTACATTAATCCTTCTTTTACTTATATGTGCCTAACCAACTATATGCAAACGTAGACTTGCATTAATCGTTCTTTTGCTTACTATAACTAAATAAATGCCTAGCTAACTGTTTGCTGGCAACATTGTATGGTCGCACCACTACTATGTGTGTGTGTATATATATATATATAAATGTACGTGTATGTGTTAATATTATTAATTTATTTGACTATACAAGCTTAAAAATATCATTACATCGCTTAGTACGGATTCGATTTCTTTTCAAAATCTAAAATGGATTTGAAGATTGTTTTTCACACGTAATATTAACAATAAAAGTTATAAATAATTAACAATGGATCAAAATTTAAATTGTTTTAATATGATAACTTTTACAATACAATGTTTTATAAATTTCAAGTATGTTCATATAATGCACTTGTTTTCACTTACCTATTGATATAAATTTTACTCAAAACCGAGTTACGAATTGTAATGTACAAATGATTGAAACACAAATGTATTATTTCATTATCATAGTATCATAGTTACGTTTTAGCATTTTCTTTCGTCATACTCTTATAATTTTTAAAACATGATGCTTCATAAATTTTCGAGTATACCTTTTCGACATACTTGTTTATATACTTCTTGATATAAATTTTACTTAAAATCATTTTCACATTATCCCGTACCAACACTATCACTATCAGAATCAGAATCAGTATCGAATACTGATATTCATTTTGAGTAAACTTCCGTTTTGCTCCCTGTGGTTTGGTCAGTTTAACGGTTTTGCCCCAAACCTTTCAAAATAGCCATTTTGCTCCCTGATCTTTGAAGGAAATCTCCAGTTTGCTCCTCAGCTCTAACTCATTTAAATTGTCTGTTATCTAAAAGGGTATTTTGGTAACTTCAAGTATAAAAGTAGGGGTATTTTAGTAAAACTACAAATAAAAGATTATATTATATATAATAATAATATATAACATCATCATCATCTTCATCATCAAAACTCCTGATCTTTGAAGGAATCTTTACCCTCTCTCTTATCTCTCTCTACACTCTCTCATCCTTCCATCTCTGACCACCACCCGACCCCACTAACCACTACATGCCAACACCACCCGCTAACCACCACCTACACACGATTAAGTTGTACAATGCAAAACTGTTTCTACACTTACTTGACTGAAATCACTGGTTTCTCTTTGAAACTAACTTTAGAGCTGAATTTACCATAAAGATTTGAACTTTAAAGAACTTCATCGGTCTTGTGCTTGTATGGTGAACCGATCCCGACACAAATCGATACCCAAAGTTAACCAACACTACCCACCATCCCACTAACTACCATCTGCTGACACCACCCACAACCACCATCACATGCCGACCACCATCACAACCGTCTCCCCATCGTCATCATCAACGTGGCCACCTCACCGGAACCTAAATCCCCATCGTCATCATCAACGTGGTTCGCGTGGAAACCCTAGCCGCCGCCCCTTACCCCTTTTCAGATCTGAACCGATTGATGTTCCAGTTTGAAGATTGAAGATGAAGTTTACCTAGTTTGCTGATATTAGCGGCGGATGGCGATGGTCCAACAGGCACTTTTTGAACCGGCGACAAGATAAGTCAGAGTTTACGGACAGCAGGTGGATTCCACCAACACTAGTTCGATCTGTTCTGTAATCATCAATTCCCGTTGACTGATTCGTTGATTGATTTGGAGCCTGAGTTTGGTCGAAATTGTTCATTTTGAAACCCTAGCATAAGAATTGGGTGTAATTGGTTTGGGGGAATGGGTTAGGGGGGTGTGGAGAGGTGGTTGGTGAGTGGTGGTGGCGGTGCCGGAGGTGGATGGTGGTGGTGCGGTGACGGTGGTGTGAGGGTTTTGGGACGAAATTGGGGTTGAGAGAGATGAAATGAAATGTTTGAATGATTTTCTGGTTTATATAAATATATACATATAAATTAATAAATAATTAATTATAGAAAAGACTAAAATGCCCCTCAGATGATTTGCACGTGACATAAGTTAACAGCACAAACGGATGAGGTTAAGGGGCGGGGAGCAAACTGGAGATTTCCTTCAAAGATCAGGGAGCAAAATGGCTATTTTGAAAGGTTTGAGGCAAAACCGTTAAACTGACCAAACCACAGGGAGCAAAACGGAAGTTTACTCATTCATTTTTATGGTTTCTGGTTTCTGATTCCGTTGACTAAGTAAAATGTGCCTCTTTCTTATCTTATCTTGCACATTTTTTTATTACTTTTTCTTTAAACGAGTAGTCGATGCGGACGAGGCTCTATCTTCTGTAACCCATATTATAAAAAAACTGAAAACTCTCTCATACGCATCCTCCAATCGATCACCATGACTGCTCAATCATCCAAACCCCAAGGTTTGTAATTCTGAGCTTCTTTCAATATGTCATCTCTAACGATCATCATCACCATGTGTGCTGTTTCTTTGCTGTAATTCTGAGCTCTATACTCAAAATTTACTTGATTCGCACTTGAATGTTTGTTTAGATCATGATTATTCTTACTGTTTGATGATTAACGAGATAAAGTTCTGTAGGAATTTGAATATAATCATGGTTTTATTTGTAATTGTGGAATTTAAAATAGTCACGAAACCAACAAGAAACCCTAAATCTTAACTCATGATCATATGAACTAGCTCTTTCTTTTTGTTTTTTTATTCATAGTCTTATCTAATTGTTGATTAGATTCTGCACTTTTGTGAAGTATACTGTACTGTACTGTACAGGTTCATAACTCTTTGAATTGGATATTCTTTATCATGATAATAATGAAATAAATAGATTTGAATAGAGGTGTTTGTAAACTGTCAAAACTTATCCAAACCGGTTCACTGTTCGGTTTTAACAGTTTGGAAAGTTTAACATTTTCTTTGTTTTTTTTTCATTTTAGGATATAAGTTATGTGTATGTATACTCGTGAACAATCTTTATTATTTGTAAAAAATTAACAAAAAATTATGCTTTCGAAAAAAAAAAAAAGCTTTTTAATCTAAAACTGCCAAAATTGAGCTTCCAAACTGTAAAACTGTGAAAACTAGGGAGTTCGGCTAACCCAACCAACCTGGTTAGTTCGGTTTGTCTTTTTCCAAAACTGTAGTTAGCGGTTCGGCCCGAAGCTTTCGTCAAAACCAGCTGAACCGGAACGTTGATGCCCCTAGATTTAAATTAGTGGTAATTCTGTCATCCAAAGTGTATTTTCTTTCGTTGTTTGTCATATTCTATTACTTTTTCGCACAGATGACCAGAACAAGGATTCGAAGAGTTGGTATTTTAATCATCCAGCACTGGATGTCTCCAAGGCGTTCCCTCAAGCAACACCAGCTTCAACCTTTCCACCTTGCAGTGAGTATACATGAGACTGTTTTTATATCAGTACAAGACGTGTATATTATGTACCTGGTGATATCAGTATATTTTGCTTGAATGCAGCTTCGGACTACTATCAGTTTGCTGACTTATTGACTCCTGAGGAGCAAGCTCTAAGACTGAAAGTAAGAGAGTGTGTCGAGAGAGATGTTGCTCCAATAATGACTAAGGTACTTCCGTATATCCCTGCTCAATACTGGATGGTAGATATGACAAGATGGATGAGTTTGGGTCGGTTGGGTAGCGGGTTAAAATGGGTTTGGGTTGAAAGGGGCCATTTTTAGTATGGGTGCAATGGGTCAGGTTGGGTTGACCACCAGAAATGCTTTTTTGTGTGTATTTTCAAAAACAACATACTACCATAATATTCCAAGTCCTTTTGTGTAACGTGACTTAAAAGGTTGTATGTATTACGAATACACTTCAATGACTTTAGCATGTTTGGCCCATCCAGCCTATTCGACCCGAAGCACTTTTTGTCCAATATAATTTTTAATTAAAAAAATTAGTGTGACAAGTATGATTACAGAAATTGTATTGTTTCAGTAACAATCTATGTGTATGAGTAAAATGATTTAGGAGGTTTAATGCATTTAAAGTACACTTATGGTGATTCTCTACCTGTTTGATCCACTTCCTTTTATGCTTTATATTATATTTTACATATGGTGCTCTAACACATCATTTTAATGAATATTATAAAGTTTATGTGCCTGTGTATACTAGAATCTGATGTTCAGTTTTAACGAGTCAATGCAGTACTGGGAGAAGGCTGAATTTCCATTCGAAATTGTTCCAAAGCTTGGTGCTCTGAATATAGCTGGTGGAACCATCAAGGTATATTAATTATTTATATTAATTCTGTGGCCTCGTTTGTTTTTTTCTAATTAGAGTTTGTCACTTTAAAAACCTATTTTCTAGGGTTATGGATGTCCGGGCCTGTCTGTCACGGCAAATGCTTTAGCTACAGCAGAAATAGCCAGAGTTGATGCAAGTTGCTCTACTTTCATATTAGTGCACTCTTCTTTGGCAATGCTCACTATATGTAAATTTCTTTATTCTAATATTAAAAATTCATTTTTTTTTTTTAAGGAATTACAATTGGCAATGTCAACCCATATATGAATAGATCCAACTGGTAAAATGGGCTGAAGAAAAAAATTAGTTAAAAAGAATTCAGACAAGGTTGAAAAATCCGCTAAAATGTATTTTAGTGCATACAACAATCTAACGTTTTCTTCTTTTTTTTACCTTGAATGGCAATTGTCTAACTTGTTTATCTGTCAAGAACAGCTCTGTGCGGATCAGAACTACAAAAACAGAAGTATTTGCCTTCATTGGCTAAGCTTGACACAATAGCTTGTTGGGTCAGTGAGATTAATGCTTGTTTTTAGATATACGTGCTGCTACCTTTATCTAAGTTTGTTTTGCGTTAGGGTTTGACGGAACCCGACTATGGAAGTGATGCAAGTGGCCTTAGAACAACAGCAACAAAGGTCATATTTATCATCTTTTTTTCTTTTTGTGGTTTCATTTTCTTTTCTTGTATCTTGTGATGATTGTAAAATTTCAGGTGGAAGGAGGTTGGGTCATTGAAGGCCAAAAACGATGGATCGGAAACAGCACTTTTGCAGATATTTTGGTCATTTTTGCTAAAAACAAAGACACAAACCAGATAAATGGGTAAGAAAATAATGCTCTCTTTTTGTCTCATCTCAGACAGTGATTATCTGCTTTGACCCGCTCATTTTTCCAGGCTTAGTTTTAGACTTTTAGTTATGCTCACGTGCTTCCTTATTTGTTGCAGATTCATTGTAAAGAAGAATGCACCGGGGTTACAAGCTACCAAGATAGAAAACAAAATTGGGCTCAGAATGGTTCAAAATGGAGATATTCTTCTACAAAAAGTGTTTGTCCCTGACGAAGACAGGTTACCTGGGGTCAACTCTTTTCAAGATACTAGCAAGGTACAACTTTTTTATTTCCTTGTTGATGATGTGTAGAAATTGAATATGCATCGTATAGATACAGAATGGAATGGATTTCTGTTGCTTGTATCTGAAATTCATGTCATATATTTTTATTTACTGGAATTACCCCCTACATGTACATGACTTCAGGTGCTTGCTGTTTCCCGTGTCATGGTTGCCTGGCAACCTATTGGCATTGTAATGGGTGTCTACGACATGTGCCATAGGTATCAACATCCAAAATCTCTATGTTCAACTTAAGATATTAAACTGCGTAATTTTTATTTATTTTGTACCGTTTCAAATTCTGAACACAATCTATGTCCTTTTTGCATGTTGAAGATGTATCCTCCAGATCGAGCTTAATGTATTGGCCCAACCCGGAGGATACATCATCCATCACATGCCATAATTACCAAATTTATTAGGACTTGTGTTCATCGAAAGATGTTTGATCAATTATATCTCTTTATGAAGTCTTATAAAGATAATTGGGTATAGATACATGCAAGAGAGAAAACAGTTTGGGGCCCCTTTGGCAGCATTCCAAATAAATCAACAGAAGCTTGTACAAATGTTGGCAAATGTTCAGGCAATGTTTCTCATGGGTTGGCGCCTTTGCAAGTTGTATGAGAGTGGTAAAATGACTCCTGGTCAGGCCAGCTTGGGCAAGGTCTCATTTTTTTCTTATATAATATTTTTATCAAAAAGATATCACTCGCTACACACGGTTGGTAAGAGTTTATTTAACGCCTTATTGAATGTGCAGTCATGGATCACACTGAGGGCTAGGGAGACAGTTGCACTCGGTCGAGAGTTACTTGGTGGGAATGGAATAATATCCGATTTTCTAGTCGCCAAGGTATTCGTTCGTTCCCCTCTCCCTAATAAACTAATATCATTGGTACTGGTGTAAATGACTTGGGCTTGTTTCGAGCTCTATGTCTAAAGCTCGAGCTTGGCTCAGGCTTGACTCGTTTATTGTCTATCTAGTATTTTAGTTATATACATATATTAATTAGTATTTTTATTTATATATGTAAATATAAATTTTTGCATATAATAAAAATAGATATTATTTCCTTTTATGATAATTTTATGTATAATAATATATTTACCATCTAATTATATATTTATTATAATATAAAGTAGTATTTATATACATAATAGGGCTTATGGGCCTAGTCAAACTCGGTACGTGAAGCTTGAATACGAGTTTGTTAAATGAGCTCCAATTTTAGGCCCGGGCTTGAGCTCGAGCTCGTTTAAGCTCCGTTCATTTTAAGCTTTAAGTGGTTCGATCTCAAGTAGCTCACGAGCGACTTGGCTCGTTTGCACCCCTAATCATTGGGTTAGAAAATGTAGACAAATCTAGGAGGAGTTCCATTGGGTCATAAAATGTTATATTATAATATTTGGAGTCTTTATTTTGGTGGCAGGCTTTTAATGATCTGGAGCCAATCTACACGTATGAAGGAACGTACGACATTAACACCCTGGTCACTGGTCGGGAAGTTACTGGTATTGCCAGTTTCAAGCCTGTTGCAAAGACAACCCGAACCAGCCGCTTGTGATTCGTGTTTCCTGTTTGAAGAAATTGTTTGTTGTCTAGTGTATCATTATCTGTAATAAATTGTGAAACTTTGGATAAACATGATAAATAAAGACACTTATTTAGTCTTGCTAGGCAGGCCTCCAAGAGGATCTAAAATACTCGGTTGTTGGCGGCTGCAGCGGTAGTAGGGGTGGTGGTGGGTGCATACTGCATACAGTTGAGAAGAAGAAGACAGCCTTTGAGTTATAAGAAAAGTAAAATACAAACTTGTTTAAAACATATTTATATGCCTTTTAAGTTGCAACACTCCCAAGTTACATAAAAACTAGATTATTTTTCACCGATATTAATTAGATTATTTTCACAAATATTAAATTTTAATCATTATAATACATTAAATAATTTTAAAAGAGTTAACTGCCATTTTCGTCCCTGAGGTTTGGTCACTTTGGCCATTTCAGTTCATTTTTCAAAAATGCGCCATTTTCCTCCCCGACGTTCTGGAAAGATGCCATTTCAGTCCAAAAATCATAACCCAGTTAAGTCAGTTAGTAAATAAGGACTGATTGTGTAAATTTGTAACATAAAGGACTGATTGTGTAAATTTGTAACATAAAGGACTGATTGTGTAAATTTGTAACACAATCACCGCCACCGCTCCGCTGCCACCACCACCGCCACCACCGCCACCACAGCCACACCGCCACCACCGCCACCACAGCCACTGCCACCACCACCGCCACCACAGCCACACCGCCACTGCCACCACCGCCACCACCGCGACTACGGGATCTTGTGCGATTATCTTTGGCTTGTGCGATCAAGAGTTCATCATCATCGTCAATCATCACGTTGATCAACATCAACAGTTCTTTGAACCACCATTCCATACATAACCCGACCTGCTACCATGACTGAAAGAATTGAAATGGTGAAGATGGAGGTTTCAAAACGGAAGATGGAGGTGAACGGAGATGATGGTAAGATGATGGAGAAGTGAAGTTGCAAGTTTCGATGACGGATACATGAAGTTGCAGGTTCCGGAAACACTTCAGATTCATAACGGCCACCACAGCCCTGCCACCACCACCACTCCGCTGCCACCACCACCACTGCCATCACCACCACCACACACTCTCTGTTTCTGTCGATCTGGGTCGAATTGAACGGACATCTGAAGTTCCTTAGATCCCCACAAACATTTTACACCCCTCACAATGCTCAAACACATCGATTTTAGCCGGAATCGAACCTGCAACTTCACCGGAATCTTCACAGTGGCCGGAATCAGTCAACACGTCGTTCCAGCCGTTAACGGTTCGTTTTTCTTGTTCCGGTTCATTCGTTTATACTTGTACAATGTTTGCACCAGGTTAATTGGAATATAACCTGATTTTGGTCGTTAATTTGAGCCGTTGACTTTTCTGTTTGACCTTCTGTTGACCGATTTGGGGGAGATGACACTGTTGACATCTGTGAGAGTGGTGGTGGCAGCGGAGTGGTGGTGGTGGCAGGGCTGTGGTGGCAGGGCTGTGGCGGTGGTGGCAGGGCTGTGGTGGTAGTGGCAGGGCTGTGGTGGCGGTGGTGGTGGTGGCAGCGGAATGGTGGTGGTGGCAGGGCTGTGGTGGTGGTGGTGGTGGCAGCGGAGTGGTGGTGGTGGTGGCAGGGCTAGTGGTGGTGGTGTTTAATATTTACTTAAATGGTCCTTTATGTTACAAATTTACACAATCAGTCCTTATTTACTAACTGACTTAACTGGGTTATGATTTTTGGACTGAAATGACACCTTTCCAGAACGTTGTTGGGGAGGAAAATGACGCATTTTTGAAAAATGGACTGAAATGGCCAAAGTGACCAAATCACAGGGACAAAAATGGCAGTTAACTCATTTTAAAATTAAGAAAATATATTAGGAATATATAGGGATGAACATAAATTAGCACCAACATTTACGATAAATACAATATACAAACGGACGTCTATATATTTTGAACTAAAATTTGTATTTTTCATCACAAGGATTAAACAATCCACCAAAAAATAAAATATCACTTAACATGATTATTAGAAACATCAAGGTTGGAGAACTCGCTAGTCGCTAGCGGGTCGGTGAGGTAGGGACTAGCGACTACTCGGGATTAATCGGATCGGACTTTTTATGTATAATTTTAAGTTTTTATACATATATACATATATTTTTATACGTAATTTTTTTAAGTGGACAAGTTTTGACGGGAATCTGGGAGGTTTTGGCCGGAATATGTGTTTTTTTCCGATTTTTTCTGATTTTTTCCGATTTTTTTTTTTTGTTTTTCCCCGATTTTTTCCGATTTTTCCCGATCGACTAGTCGCGATTAGGGCCGACTAGGGCCGATTAGGGCCGACTAGGCCGACTAGCGATTTTTTTACTGATTAGCTGAAAATTACTCAGTTGATGGGCGACTAGCGACTAGTCGGCGATTAATCGCCGGCTAGTCGCGATTTTTGCAACCATGAGAAACATGATTACACAAAAGTAAAGCTTTCATCCAAACTGAAATTGAAATGGTTTTAAAAACTAAAAACAATAAATGAAAAATACAACATATAAAAACTTTTAAATGAACGAACACAAATAAAAATAAACGAGCGAACATAAATAAAAACATTATCAAACCTTCACCAACACAACCTCTGTTCATATTCGTTCGTTTAACATAACGCACAAAATTTCTTGTTCGTGTTCGTTCATTTATTAAAGAAACGAACTTTTCACCGAACGGTTCACGAATTGTTCGCTGAACGTCCGGTTTGTTTATATCCCTAGTTCATTGTTTGTTTTGGGTTTATTTTGTTTGTGTTCACACTAGTTCTCAAATTCTCTTCTTGCGCATGAACCCTACCCCACGCATATAAGTGAGTAGTAAATGAAGTAAAATTTAAGGGTGTGAATTTCTCACACAATTTGGCTACAACTTAAAATGCGCAGACACAAGTTACTTATGGGCAAAATTTGCAAAAGCATTTAACTAAATGTGTCATGTTCGTGTTAATTCAAAAGGATTCACAGGTTAACCCGTTTATTTTTTTTAGTTATTATAATCAGTGTTAAAAGAAAAGTCATTAGTGTGTTATGCCAAATTTTAATAGCCCAAGACATTATTATATAATTAAATAGTAATTTATATAAATTTGTTTTTCTTTTGTTTTTTAAGTTGTATTCTTAAAGTATAAAAATGAAAAAAAATAAAAAAACAAAGAAAGAAAGAAACTAATGATCAAGAAAATGGGGTCAAATGAGTCGTGTATGTGTCAATTCACGAATATTCGTGTTGTGTTCGGTTTCATATGTCTAACACAATTTTTAAGTTCGTGTTGGTTAAGACAGAACCACCAACCTGTGAACATGACACATTTAGCACCTATAGTCAAATCCGCAAGTTTAAGATTCGTTTTATATTTTAACTATATATGTTTTTAGCTGAATAATATTTAATCATTCACTTTTATACATAAGTTTAGGAACACATTGCCATATACTTAAAGATTGTAACTGAATTCACTTTCAAGTTAAGACATCACATTCTTTACAAGTTATAAAATCCTATAAATTCACATATGACCACCATATACAATTTATATACCAAAATACTAATAAAAACAAGTTATTGGTTAACATGGAGAACATTGGAAGCAAGAGATTAGCAGTTTTAGTAGGGTGCAACTATGCAAACACACCCAATGAGTTACATGGTTGCATAAATGATGTGTTAGCCATGAGACAAGTGCTTATTGATCGGTTCGGGTTCGAGCCAAGCAACATCCAACTCCTAACAGATGCACCTGGCTCGCTGATCATGCCTACTGGTGCAAAGATAAAGGAGGCACTTCATCATATGGTTGATGTGGCTGAGCCCGGTGATATCCTTTATTTTCATTATAGCGGTCATGGCACGCGAATTCCTTCAAACAAACATGTGCACCCTTTTCATCAAGGCGAAGCCATTGTCCCGTGTGATTATAATCTCATTACAGGTGAGTTTTATAAACTAAACACGATAATAATAAGTTTTGTTTTGTCATTTCTAACCAGTTTAATGTTTGTTTGAAGGAATAAGAAATATATAATTCAACTAGCCACCCGTTTACAACCCATTTGACCGTCTGCCAACCCAACCCCCTGTTCACAACCCATTTGACACGCTTAGATAAATGTATTACACAACTCATGTTACGATTTTATATGTGTACGGTCAATGGTTAATATTTTTAACATGAATAAATATGTCGTGTTTTGATTTCATTAATTCACCGTGCCAACCCGAAACCCGACGTGATTGTGAACCTTATTTTTTTTTTAACTAAGCTTTCAAAATAACAAAAGTCACTTCTAAAACTTTTGTATGAATGAACAGACGTCGATTTCCGGAATCTAGTAAATCAAGTGCCAAAAGGAGCAAGTTTCACCATTCTTTCCGATTCTTGCCACAGTGGCGGATTAATCGACAAAGAAAAGGAACACATCGGGCCTTCCTCACTACCACCAAATCCCAGTCCAACCACCAGCACAATCAAACCCAAAACCATCTCTTTAGACTCAATTCTCCACCATCTCTCATCAAGGACACACATAAACACATCTGATATCGGCACACACTTGCTCAACCTCTTTGGACCCGATGCAAGTCTCGGATTCTCTTTGCCATCACACAAGCTTGACTCGATACCATTAATACATGAAGATGATGGGATTCTGTTAAGTGGGTGTCAAGCAAATGAGACTTCTGCAGATATGAATCCTCATGAACCTGGAGGGAAAGCTTATGGTGCTTTCAGTAATGCAATCCAGATTGTTTTGCAAGAAAACCCTGATGATTTGAGTAACAAAGAGGTGGTTTTGATGGCCAGAGATGTGTTGTACAAGCAAGGATTTCAACAACACCCTTGTCTTTACAGCAGTGATGATCATGCAAACTCAATGTTCTTGAAACAGATTTGACTTGTTTTTCATTAATTGAAGTTTATGTTTTATGGGTTGTGTTGATTGGAATAAATGACTGAAATTTAAGATTGTGAAATATTTAGAAATGATTATTTGATTCAGTTTTTGATGTTTGGTTAAACATACTATGTAAGGATGTTTATGACTCTGGTTTGGCCGGTTTTGACAAAATGCAGGGCTGAACCGCTAATATGGTTTTAAGAAACGACAAGTCCAATAATCTAGTTGGGTAGGTCAGCCGACCCAGCCACTTTTCTCGGTTTGGCGGTTTAATGGTTTAGCAGTTTGAACCAATTTCATTATTATTATTTTTTTTTAAATCATTAGTTGATTAAAAAAAACATAAAATAATAAAAATAGTTCATTATTATAATAGATATACATAACTACATGATCTAAAACTGACAAAACAAATATTATTATTAATAAAAAAGTTTTAGGGGCGGGTTCCAAATTTCAAACCAGCCGACTTGCTTCAGTTTAGGCAGTTTGGTCGGTTTCAATGGTATTTTAACACCCTAACATTGTGCCCATATTGAGGTTGGAGCAAAACTAGCCTTCGTTGTAAACAGTTAAACCCATGTATAACGGTCAGATTCAGGTTGACGTGGTCAACCCGTTTAAACTGTTATCACTTTTCCATATGAATGAAATTGTTGAAAACAAGGGTTAATTTTGATTCTAATCATATATAGAGTCAGTGTTGTAGTATTTGGTAATCGTTAGTCGGGCGGAATCGGAATTAATTGTGAATAATCGGGATTAGTTATGATTAATCGAGATTAATCAGCGCCTAGTCGGGATTTTTACAGCCATGTATAGAGTTAAAAAAGATTGAAAACAAAACTGATTTTTATCTTAACACTTATACTAGCTGTTTAACTTTTATCTTATATTAGCTTTCTTTGTCTTTTTATAGACGGGTCATAGATATCAATGGCACCCGTCATTCAAACGGGTCATTAACCCGCTTGATAAATGTGTCCAGGGTTAGGGTTCAACTTTCGATGTTATTAACTACTAGGTTAGGTAGGGTTGGGTTACTCAAAACCTGACACAACGGTCAACGAGTCATAAACCCACAACTTATGTCGCCCTGAACGAGCCAAAACTAACTTCAAACGGCCTGAACCAGAAAAAACCCAGACTCAACCGGCCAAAACTAATTTCAAAAGAGCTGAACCGGCCAAAACCTTCCAAACCAGCCAAAAATGGCCTGGACCAGACTAAACCAGTCTGCGCCTTGCTTGTCTCAGGTGTGCAGCGAAGCCTTTGCGCCTTGGGCCTTTAACTACTATAATATTGCCTCCTATTATTAACCACTTGTTTTAACCTAAATATGCAATATCATACTCATTAAGTTTTAACGCTCTAACTGAAATTTGTAACTCTTTATGGTTCAAATGATATAAAATTAAATGATGTAAATAAGGGATTTCTGTAATAATCCACAAATACAAAGTACTACAAGAGAAAACACATGACCTGGTTATTGTTCTTTTCACTGCTTAAAAAGACCAGCAAGCTCGCCCTTCTCGTGCATAGACGACAATATATCACACCCTCCAACCAATTCACCATTCACAAACACTTGTGGGAAAGTAGGCCAATTGCTATACCTCTTAAGGGTCTCCCTCAATCCACTATTATGTTCTTCATCCAACACGTCGACGCTCTCATAATCCACGCCTTCCGAGTCCAAAATCCCAACCACCCGTTGTGAGAAACCGCATTGTGGAGCACTTCTTGACCCCTTGATGAAAGCCACCACCTTGTTTTCTTTGACCATACAGTCTATTAGTTCCTCTAATGGAACCGTTAGTTTCGTGTTTGGACCTGGTGTGATCCTTAGATCGCTCTTTTTCTTGGGTGCTTGGCGAACCCACGTGGTGTTTCCTTTCTCGTTGCCAGGTGGCACTTTTCCGGTCACTTCTATATGTTCTTCCATCCATGATTTCCATGCTTCGGTTAATGCTGTTCTGTCCGGATTATCCACCACTCCAACCTATCAAAATCATACAGAAAATAATCATCACAACAGGTATGTTTGGCATGGAGCTTTTAGACTGAGTGTAGTGGGGCGACTTCCCCTCCCAAGTCGCCCCAAGTTGCCATGAACACCGCCCCCCTTGGCGTCTTGGGTGGCGTCCCCCTCCAGCCCAACCTCTGCACGTCGCCCCTCCTCTCACCCTCCTCTCACACAATTCAACTTTTGGCACAAACAACCAAGAACTCCCCCCTCTCAACCAATAAAAAACCTTGCTTTTTCAAACAAGTTGCCCCAAGTTGCCATGAACACCACTCCCCCTTTTTTGAGGACGCCCCAAGTCGCCCCCCAAACGCCACGTGTCGCAAGACGCCCTCTTTTGAGGTTGCCCCACTACACTCAGTCTTAGGATCTTTTAGGAACTTCTAGCTTTAAGCTTTTAAGAAAAAGCTCCTACTCAATAAAAAGCTTTATTTGGTTGAAGAAGCTTGAAGCTTTTAGGTTGGGAGCTTAAAGCTTTCGGTTGAACGCTCCTACTAGTAGCATTTAGAAGGAACTACAAGCTTTTAGAGAAAAAATGACTATTTTAACATCTAAAGATAATGAACTTTTTAACGCACAAACTTTTTAAATTTTTAGTTATGTCCATTTTGGTAATTTTATATATTTTATTAAAAGCTCTAGCTATTCTGTCAAACACCAAATATATCCAAAAAAAAGCTACAGCTACCAGCTATCGCCACGGGCTACCAGCTTCCAGCCACCAGCTACTTTTGCCAAACATACCCAACATCGTTTCATTGATCAAACACTTAAGATAGAGACTTTTGTTTAGCATCAAGATGTTGCCTATATACTTTATTTAATAGATGTTATTTATGTCTAGATTGGTCCTAGAAACCTATGGGAAATGTAAAATGATTATATAAACATATAGGGCTTATTTACGTCTAGATTTTGGGCAAGTGACACTTTGACGCAACAGACCCTATGCCTCATTTAAAACATAATCAAAGCAAGTACCTTGATGGAAGCACAAAGCTCCGGAACTGATTTCTGGTGAAACAGAACACTCGCCTGAATGTTGCGTGACAACCCCACAAACTGCAAATCACCATTCTTGTCATAGACAGCGTAAACACCGGAAGCCGAAGGGAAAACGGATGAAACGGGGACAGTTTCCGATTCCGACAGCTTTCCGATGGCAGAAACGACGAGATTGAGATAAGGGCGACGGTTTTTGGTTGTGTGGGTAATTTTAAGTGGAATTGGGGAGAAGATGGAGGGATTTTTGGTGTAGGAGGAGTGAGAAAGTAGGGTTTTAGTGCGATTGGCGGACAGGAAGGAGGAGGTGGCAGTGGTGGTGAAAGACGGTGATGAGAGGTCCATCGCCGCCATTGAGAGTGCTTTCGTTCCGTTTAGCTGATGATAATAATAATCTGAGGGCCTGTTTGGTTGGCTCTGAATGAAACCATTCAGAGGTCCACCTCTGATTCGGTCAGATGTGAAGGTGTTTGGTTCGGTCATGACATCACCTCTGAATGGAGCCATTCAGAGCTGAATGGGTCAGCGATTATACATGTCTGAATGGAATGTTGACAAGCTTGCCCTCATCCACAGGTCTCTGCCCCTTCATCTCCACACCTACAACCTCCTCCTTCTCCTTCACACCTCCCCACGGTTCCCTCTCCACCCTCGCTCTTCTCTCTCTCCTCGACACAGTCACCGGAGAACTCACAACTCACAACCGTAAATCCTCTTCTTCTTAAACCGCCACACAACCCATCACCTTGGATCGATTGAACGAACGGTGGTGGCACACATCGACAAGACAGACGGAAGGGAGAGAGAAATCGAAGACGAGTCGCTGGTTCAGAGCCGCTGGATCGAAGATCGATTGAACGAACGCTGGTTCAGAGTCGCTGGATCGAAGATCGATTGTGTTGAGGGGTGTTCAGTCTGTATGTTCATGTTCCTATCCAGAAAAAGGGGTGTTAAAGTTTGGTGGTGGAGATGATGATGATGATGATGGCGGTGGCGGTATTGCAGGTAGGGAGAGAAAGGGGAAGGGGGGGGGGGGTGATGACTGAATACTGATGAATGATGATGATGATATTGGGTTTTATAGAAAAAAATCTATAACGGGTTTATTTTGTGGGGAGGGGTAAAAATGTCATTTTACACTGTCATTCAGATATGGAACCAAACAGCACTTTACTGGTTCAGCACTTACCCATTCAGACCCTCTTACCCATTCAGACCTCTTATTCATTCAGCACTTATTGGTTCAGATGTTGCCAAACAGCCCCTGAGATTATTATTTCACCCAATTGCCGCCACATAGGTTTGGTCAAGAGATGAAATAATCTTTTGTTTTGTTTTGTGGAGATAACAAAGTTAAATCAGTATGACTTAGGTATAACTCTCACTGTTCTTAATATTTTCTACGACATCTAGATGGAGGGTGAATACGGGTGGCGTCGTTTCGTCTTGGATGAGAGACGAGGTTTTATCGATTATTCCACTGTCGTGCCTTTGGGTGGGTGGAGGTCGGATTTCTGCGCATCTCAGAGAGCCAAGGGGCTAGCGGTGGTCGAGTAGTCGACCTTGGCCACAGCGCTCGGTGTCACGGTGGTTGGCACGTCGTTCCTTGCTGTTAAAAAAAACAAAGTTCAATCCTAATCCTTGAAAGGTGCAAGTATTTGAGAGAAAAAAATTAGCTGTTAAAAAAATAATAATTATTTCACCCAATTGGTTTCTTAGTTAGACTGGAGGGTATGGGGGCCGGCCTTGGCCGGGCGAGGCCCCGCGCCGCACCCCCACACCGCCCCCCCATAGGAACGTCCTGGCTTCTCCATCGCCTGGAAGACGTGCTCGACGGGCCCAGTTTCAAAAAACTAGCCGTTTGTAACGGCTATTTTATTAAAAAAAAAATAATAAATAAATAAACTTTTTTTCACTTTAAATAAATACCCCTTCTCTCAACCATTTTTATATCCAAAATCTCAATACTTCTCCCTTCTCTCGTCCATTTTTATAAAAAATACTCCATCTTTTTTATAAAATCATGAATCCGTTCAACCCAAACAAACCCGAACAATCCCAACCCGAACCAAGCTAACTTTTTTTCGACTCCCGCTTACACTCCGACTATCGATCCTTCATGGGTGTCTCCGCAATTTACGTTTTCGGGTTTCCAACAATCACCAAACGCCTTCAAACAAATGTCTCAAGTTCAACAAACGCAACATTACCAAGCATTCCAACAAATGCAACGCAACTCGTTTGAATCTCTAGCGCAATTCCAATCACAACCGCCAACATCCCAATCGCAACCCCCGGTTCCACTTGACGATGATGAAGAAGTCGTCCCCGAATCGCCACCTCAAAATCTCAAGCGCAAGAAAACAAGGGGAAGGGGAAGGTGGTTGAAACCGTAGTCGAAACCAAAGGCGGTTCGAAACCAAAGGCGAGACCTTGGACAAAACTAGAGGAGGAGGCGCTAGCAATTGCGTTTGTTAAGTCCTCAACTTGCCCGATTGTCGGTATGTACCAAAGTTTATTTTTTAATTTAAATTTAAAAAGATATATTTTTTTATTTTTACTAATGCATTTTTTTTTAATTAGGGAACAACCAAACGGGTACCAGTTTTTGGAAGGCGATAACGGAAAGATTTAACGGGATTATGAAGCAAGGCCCGATGCGTGATATCGATTCCGTCTATGGCAAGTGGCGTAAAATGAGCAAGGCCATCAACACCTTTAGCGGGTTTTATAACCAAATTTACACTAATCCTCCTAGTGCGAGTAACGACGAGGACATTCTCAACCTTGTTTTGGCTAAATGGGACTCTAAAAATTCAACGCCTTTCCAATACCTCTGAGCATGGAACGTTTTAAAGAAAGAAAACAAATGGAGGCATCTTTGCTAGTCCGTTTTCATAGCATCATCAATCCTCGACCTGTAACATGTTTAAAATACAATTCAATGCAAAAGCAAAGGCGAGTATACAAGTTTATGAATAATTATAAGTATAAAAGTTTAAAACGAATCCACATGGCAACTTAGTTTATACAAGATCAACCTAACATGGCATGCAATATTTCTAGCCAATCCTCTGTTTACGCAAGAAAGTTTAGTTAAATCGTCATGACCACAAGTTTAAGGGGGGCGGTGCGTTACTCCTATAGCACTATACATGTCAAATGGAGGCTCGTGAAAGCTAATGACTAAAACATATCACATAAGTATAGTCCACGTAAGCATCAAGTATCATAACATAGTATTCATGTATAAGGATTGTTTTCGTGCATTGCATAAAGAATAAGTTTAAGTGTAGTTTAATAGTTAAACATGTTACACCCCAAAAAGTGGTAAACATAAAAGGGGTTGCGAGTATACTCACAAATTTGCATATGCTTTCCGATTATCCAATGTGACGAAGTTGAAGAGGTTAGAAGGTTGAATATGTTCAATTAGGGATTTAGGAAGTTAAAACACAAGAATATATGTATTCAAGAGTAATCTTCCTTTAACACCAAGTACTTGTTCTTGACACTATGAAACCTCAAGGGTTAATGTTTTCATGAGTAGTATACTCATTAGAATCGTAACAAGCTTATGTCTTGGATGATGTATTCTAATACTTTGATGAATGAACACAAGTCCACCATCAAGAGTTTGAATAGTAAATATATGTATAAGTATTATATGTATTATTTAGTCCAATAATCAAGCATGAGGTAGAAGATTAATCTTCATTTAGGTACCTCTATTGTGTCATAGAATTCATGTAGGAGGTAGGAAGAACAAGCTTCCATTTAGGTACCTTTTATGGTTCACCACTACACTTGATGTAAAAACATACAAGGAGGGTCATGAATTAATATCAATACAAGAATAAGAAGCATCTACACTATGAGAAATCATCAAGGGATGTGGGGATTTTATGTTGGACAACCCAAGTTAGTCCACAATCACACCTTTATCAAGCTTGAAGCTTGAACACCATTTGTGGGTCAAAAACCCTAAACAAAACAGAAAGTATATGAGGTTTAACCTCTGATTTTGAATGTCTCAACCTTGTTTTTAAGCCTAACTGACCATAGAAGTGGTTCTAAGCATAAGGACATAGGTTTGAGATGAGTTAGACTCAAGTTGAACAAGTTTAGTAAAGATTAGATGAAATCAGAAATGAACAGTGAACTTTGGAGCCTTTTTGCCAGAGTTCCAGGGACTTATTTACTGTGAAAAACCCATGGAATCGAAGCTAAGGTCGATCCAAGCACATAGGAAAAAGAATGGACTAAATTGGACAAGTATTGAGTGAGTTATGCTCACTTTAGTGAAGGCTGAACAATCTGCTCGAACCTGTGATTTCAGCTGCGTTTTTGATTGATTTGGGAGTGATTAGAGTGTTGCAAAAGTGGTAGGGAGGCTGAGATTAAGTTGTATTTATAAGGGGAAGGATTAGGGTTAAGTTGGTTGACATTTTTTTTTGGGTAAAAAAAAAAAAAATAAATAAATAAATAAAAAATAAAAAAAAAACAACGTAAAATTTTCTAATATGTAAATAGTAGATCAAAGTTCTTTTTACCAAAAACGTATTTTGACGACTGTATGTGTTAACTGATTACATTATATTTATTCAATCCGTGTAGTACATGTGCTTATTCAACTCATGTTATACACGGGTAATTAAAAATGTAACTACACGAGTAATTAAAGATGTAACTTTTTTATTATACAAAAATATATTTAATCAACCCGTGTAATACACGGGGTTCTAACATTTAATATGTGTAGTTGAGTGTTAAACAAATAAAATTTGCACATATAGTGCGGCCGAGAGGGCTGTTGACATCTAACATTTTTTCTTTTTTTCTTCTATGGGTGACAACACAGTTAGTACATGTTATGTTTAAATTAAATAAACACATACTATTCCTTTAAATCAACGTACATAAGTGGTTAGGTTGTTTTAATATATATATAAAAAAATAGTGTAAATAGAAAGACTAAATAAGCATGTATTGCTGTTGAATGTCACGCATGTCTTTCATATGCTTTTCTTTCTTTCTTTTTTTTTAGTTTGATATTATAATATAACTATGAAACATTAATATATGATAATTTAATCTATTAAGCATATGTATATATTAGATGAAATTAAGTAATGAGTTTTGTATAAGATAAAAGTATAGGTTGGGTATTGTGAACATATAATCAAGTGTTTGCGCGTAAAGGATATCTAGAATCATTCATTAATTGTAAGTTAAGCATTTGTTTACAAGGGTACGAGTATGAATCAAATGTATGTATGATTTGAATGAAAAACAAGTACAACTAATAAAAAAAATGACCAAGTTTTGTTATAATTAAAGCATCAGATGCTAATGATTAGTGTCGGAATAAGATTTTGAAAGAATACGAGTTTTCTTAAAATAGAAATACGGAAAGAGCGGGGCGTTACAGTCTCCCCTCCTTTAGGGAATTTCGTCCCAAAATTTATTCAAGAGCTAGACTTGAAAGAGTTTTGGCAAAAATTTGAGACTTGGAAATTTTGAAACGTTTTGAAAAGTATGAAATTTTGGGAGAATAGTCAAAATAGGTTTGTAAAAGGATTTGTATGGCTAAAATGGTTTTGAGGCATAAGCATGAGTGAAACGTGCATCGTAAAAACGATCTTGAATAGCTAAATTTGGAGTTGTTTTGCAAATGTATTGTATTTACGAAGGGAGTCTTTATAAAATGGTTTGTAATCAATAAGAGTGAGGTAGGTTGTATAGGAAGTTTCAAGGGTAGAGTAAAACCACATATTCATAAAAATTGCTTTTCGAGTGGAACGAGAAAGTTTGGTATTTTAAATAAAGTGCTAACGGTCTACTAAGTATGTTTACACAAGAATAACGAATAGAGAAATAGTTTTAAAGGTAGGAAGGTAAGTTAGGATTCGAAAGTTTCAAACAAGCTCGATTGTAAACAGGGTTTGAATAACGAAGGGCTAATGGAGAATAATACGAGTATAGAAGTGAACGATTGACTCTTAAAGATTGCAAGCATATGAATGGCATAAGTAGTGTGTTAAGAATGAAGTCTCGACGTGGATAATCGGATATAATGCGTCCGTGAGTGGTCTAAAGTTGTATTAGGTCTAAATAGGTCTGCAAAACACTGAATTTCTCATGGCACGTTTTACGAAAGTTTGGTAACATGGTGAAAACACTTATATATAGAAAGTACCAGCGGCGTATCCACCATGTTTTGACCACATTACGTCCGTTTCGTATTAGGTGTAATGTTACGTTCTGTGTCTTTCCATACACAGTAGTACACTCTATGGTTCTCATACGCCTATCACTATAATCCCGTGTCCACCCGCGATTATTTTGATCGTCGCATGATCCACATAGCTTGTACTAGGTGTGTATGAATCAGGGTATATATAAATTTGAAAATAAGGTTGGGTACGTATAAGAATGTAATATATAAGCAAGTCCATGCTTAAGTATGTATAGGACCCACGTAAGCGAATCCCTCGGATTACGCTCGCGTATAGGTACGAATGTATGAATCATGTGTATGAATGAAAGTATAAGTATGAGTATAAGTGTAAGTATGAATACGCATGTGAATGTATGTATAAACATAAAACGTATGAGTAGTATGAGTATACGTATAAGCATGAAACGTATGAATTTAAGTATAAGCATGAAACGTATGTATTTAGGTATAAGCATGAAACGTATGAATTTAAGTATAAATACGATTATAAGTATAAGCATAAAATGTATTTTATGAATATGAGTGTGAGTACGAATACTAATGATTGCGTATATAGTATTAATTGAAACATAACAAATTTAAGCATGTAAAAGTGCTCAAAAGGTTGAGCATGTAAATACGAACGATATAAATGAAATGGTCGCGATGAAACGACTAAAACATGCATGATGATATGCATGTATAGTTGTTTAAATGAAAGTTGAGTTTATCGAATCAAAATTAGATTGAGCTTGGTTTGAAGGGTAGAATATAGTTTGCATATGTAAGAGGATATAAAGTACTCATTGGTTAAGCAGGATGCATTTTGTAATGCATGGAAATGCTACTTTTGTTTTAAAAGAGTTTACGCAATCCGAAGATGGTCGGTCTCCATGAAGTCTTCTTGCCCACGTGTTTTGTAAATTGGTGTAGGAAAAAGGTTTTCAATCAAAAGTAAGTTCATTTCATCAAACAAGAATTATGAATTTAGGAGGTTCTTGTGAAAACGAGGATCCTTAGAAAAGAATTTTAGCAAAAGGACTTAGTGATTGTTAAAAGTTTTAACAAATGATTTGTTGATGTTGAAAAGAGTCTTTGGTAAAACGATCATATAACATCCATAAGATCTTATAGGTGTAAAAGAAAGGTTGGTTTGATCCTCCGATTGAGAATGAAAGTCTTTCGTTTGGTGATATATATCATGAGTGCGTTTTAGTGATTAAGTCGAATATGAAGTTCATGGACAAGAGATTCATTGGACCGATTAAATTGATAGGTAGCATTTCGTAAGATTTGGAAATTTGTGTAGTAAAACGTTTAAGATATGTTTAAGAATCTCGTGTATATGAGTTAAGTGAAAATAGGTTGTAGGATAGAAAGTACGCTTGATAAAACAATGTATTTCGAAATCGTATACGTATGTACTTTGAATAATGATAAATAATTTAGGTATAAAACATGATCGAGTTTGCATAATAAGATATTTTGAAGAGACATTTTGGTAACGATCACCTAGGTAAGAGAATCACCCCTAATTCGTTGGTGAGGTCGTTTTAAGAAAAGGGGAGTGGAGTTAATCGTCAAGGTAAGGAAATCACTCCTATCTCGATGATATGTCTCCATTTATCGTTACAAGTAATATGAATTTAAATTATACGAAATCATGCATATGTATAAGTGTATGAAAAGATTTAGTATGATGTGTGTGTGAGAAGAAAATATCGAAAGTAAATTCGAATTTGAAAGATTGCATCGTATAAAATAAATAGTAGAACACATGATTGATTAAAATTTGGATGGTTCCAAAACGGAACTTTGACTAACCAAAGTGGTCAAAAAGTCTTTTGAATTTGAGGAGCATGCTTTGGCCTAATAGGTAATATACTCTCGCCGACAAGTCGGTTAACGGTATTTACCCTTCCGGTTACTACATGTCCCAAAGCAATCGAAATTTCGAGACTTGGCGGGATAAAAAAAATCGAGGAGTGGAACTAGTCGACAAGGTGCGGGTTTCACCCCTAGCTTGGCGATTTCGTACCCTAAGTGTGGTTGTTACTCGTCGGGTCAAAATTTAATTTCGACACGTTGACGAGGGTCCACTAGAATTTGAAATTTGAATTTCTTCATCAAGGTGAGGATTTCACTCCTAACTTGACGATGAATTTCGTGTAAAAAGAATAGGTAGATTGAGAGTCGTTCACCAAATTATGGGTTTCACGCCTAGCTTGGTGAAGTTGTTCTCGTTTGTGTATTACGAGTGGTTTTGATTTTAGTATAAACGAGTAAAAGACGTATGTTCGAAATAATAATAACAAGTATAAGCATAATAAGCATCTCAAGAGATAACACGTAAAATGTGACAACCCTCACTAAACCAGGTATCCGTACGACTTAATTAATAATTAATTACTGCTTAATTACTGTGCTTGTTTGAAATTACTGATGAACTGCTACTTGATTTCTGATACATGCATATACCTGCATCATACTTTACTTACCGTCACTACATTATTTACATGCTGAACCTTAGTGACAAACATGATGCACAAAAAGCACAGTAGCACTATAAACGGATAACCTATTGAACATGCTGATAAAGCCAGCATCAGGCAGACACTGCCTCTAAGGCCAGTATGAGCCAGAAATATTTTACTACACTAGTGGTGAGTGTAGGGATACAAGGGTTGTAGAACTGCGTCTCTAGGAATAAGTTTCAATGACTGGATGTGCCTAAAACGTGCTCTAAGCACAAAATTCAGCTTTTAGCTAACTAATAAAGTGCCAAAACATGAGAAAAATATTGCTAGACACTTTCCAAAGTGTCAGAAATAAGTTATGTCACTAAAAAGGGTATTAACGACACTTTAAAGCTTTGTTAACGCTTTAATGGATTACTATCCAACCGAACAACCGGACTTTACCCGAAACTTGAAAATATTGTTATTTTCATTGTTTATCTTTTTCTGAGCCAGTTAGGGTCCCTGAATACCCTAACACCCGTCATAACAGCACAACACACCACTAACCGGGCTAATCACTTAACTAACCTAGATTAACCAAACTTATGTCTAACTAGTTGGTTGAGATCGAACTAGTACCCCCCCCCCCCCTTTACGAATTCGGTCCCCAATGGGGACACCCCTTGTCCTTGCAAGATTATAATAATCTTTCATGCCTAATATCTAATAGACATAGCATCCAATGGTTAATAATCTTGTTAATTGTCTATAAGTATAAGCTTAAACCCACATGATCATTCACACATCACAACTCAACACAAACAACTCTCTCTCTCTCTAAAGAAGCTACGGCCGAACACCCCCTCTTACATACATCCATTTTCGAGTTTTGTTCATCTCATTCCAAGATCATTAAAGCGTTAAGGATCGCGTATAAGGAGTCTTGGTGCAAACGGAAGGCGAAGGACCTCACTACATTGCTTTTATCCACGCATTTTTTGCTTAGATTCTTCCCTAGCCTCGAGCTAGTGGTATGTTGCTTAAATCACCTACTCGAACTATTTCTAAGTGGTTAATATGATTTGTAACGGTTAAAAGACATGAACATACAAGATGACACACAAAAGTCTACTTAAAACACTAAAAATGGTGGTTAAAAGCTCATATGTTGTGTAAAACTTGTAGTATTTGATTTGTGTGATTAGTTGGACCCGATCTATGTTGTGGTAGCTCGGATCGTCATTTAACCCGGATTGGTCATGATCATAGATCATGACATAAGGTTGTTTTGAAAGTAATAAGGGTTAAAGGATGAAACTCTACCACACACGAAACATGAACTTGTGTAAAAGCGATTTTGCTTGTGAAATAGTGTTAAAACTAGTAGATCTACGTATCTACAAACGGTATTTTCAAAGGACCACGTGTCAAAAAAAAAACATACTTTTAAAGACGGATCTTACACTAACAAGAATGATTTTTAGAACACACAAGTGTGTAAACACTTGTGTAACACAAAGTTTCGACAAAATAACTATTTTTGAAAAGATGACGAGAAGTTGTAAAAATGGAATTTCTTTAAAAACGGGGTTTTTACGAAACCGGATTGATTTATATAAAGATCCACTAAAAGTAATGGAATTTACTTTATGTTCTTGGAAAAACTACAAGTTCATGAGATTCTTGCGAATTACATGTTTATGAACTAGTTTGATGAGTTGAACATTGTTTTGATTGAATGAGGAGATTGTTGGTTTGATTTGTAAAAGAAAATGATACGCTTGAAAGCGTGGCCACCTCCAGTTACAGAGGAAACTCTGGCGAAATTTTTCCAAAAACCTAACACTTAGAAATATTTTCACTATAAGTGTTAGAAATACTTTTCGACATGTTTCCAAAATATAAGTTTCGCCACGACTTTATTTACAAAACATCGGAGGTGGGATTTCACAAAATAAAACTTGGTAAATATATATTTAGTATATATTTTTCATAAAGTCACTTGATATGTGTTTATGATTATTTTGTGAAAATACTAGTATTATTTTTAGGGTAAAAATAATACTATCGAATGTTAACGAATCCAAAATAATACGAACGTCTCTACGATAAATATCTAAGTTACACCGGTAATTATTTTTACCACTCGACCATTTAAAACGTAACTTACGCATTTTAAGAAAATATGACTTAACGCGTATTTTTGTCAAGGTATTATTTTGGGAAAGTTTATGTACTAGAAAATATAATATTTTTGAGAAGAATATTTATATTTTGGAATTAGGAATAAAATATATTAAGTGAGACTTAATAGAGTAATCCGAATTATACGAACGCACATGTATTAAATCCCCCATCCTTGGGAAGGAAAATGATTACCAAGTATACAGAATGTAAACACGAAATAGTTGCCTAACTATTTCCCGAAAACTTAAACCATAAAGCTAAGGCACGGCCGTCCGTCTAATGGAGTTAGTGCGTGTAGGTCGTCATACAGCTGATTGATTTGGAGGCATACTTGGTAGAGACGCACCACTGTGAGTTCATGTCCCCCTTTTCTCTTAACTGTTTTCAGTTTTTAACTGCGGGGGTGAAATACATGTTACTTTGATTACAAGTACTTTATACATGGTATGGTTAGCATAAGGAGGTTTACTACTTAGATCATGTGAGTGGGTAGGCAGAGACTGGAGGCCATTAATCCTCATTGTAGGACCGAGGGACGTAAGCGGTAGATCTTTCTGGGTGTAGCGAGCCCAACCCCAGGCCCAACCAGAACGGACCTCGGGGTGACTTTGTACCCATCGCGAAATCTGCTAGGTTTGAGTCTTCCTACTTGCACTTCACACATATCAATGGCCTTGCAAACCATTGGTGATCTCTTTTTCCTTATTTGCTACATACCAGGGATTTTTATACATACATGTGTTTTACATACTCACTACACATGAACTCGCTCAACATTATTGTTGATTTTTCAACTTACATGTATTTCAGGGAATTAAAGGATCTGGCGCGGTATGACACGTTTTCCCGCTGCACTAGTTACGAGGTCATCCGGGTTTGGGGAATGTGACTCTTTCCTGGACAAGTCACAGTCCTTAAACTGTGTTTATGTCATGTTGATGTTTGTGTTTGTTGAACAATGTCGTTAGGATGTGTTTCCGTTGAGACAATGTTGTTGTATTTGGTTTTTAAAACTTAATTAAATGGATGATCTTGCATGGTTTTATTTCATATAGCTTTGTTATGGTTAAGCTATGGTATTAAGAAGTCACACCAAATTAACCACGCTTCCGCAAAGCCAGGGTGTGACAGCTTGGTATCAGAACTCTGATCATAGCGAACTAGGATTCCTTCTCGAGTCTAGACTATGATCACTAGGGCTCTCACGAAAACATTTTTACTGCATACCATTTAAGTCCAGATCCAAAACTTTTTACAAACAAATGTTGAGCACATTATATTATTTTTAGGCTCAGTCTTGGAGGCTGAGGCTCGGTCTTGGAGACCGAGGCTCGATCTAAGAAATCGAGGTAGATGGCTAGTAAGACTAGGAAGAGTAGGCTCAGTCTTGGAGGCTGAGGCTCGGTCTTAGAGGCCGAGGCTCGATCTAAGAGGTCGAGGTAGATGATAGAGCAGTCTTAGAGACTGGGAAGAATTTGGCTAGTGGGACTAGGAATGTCAGTCTAGGAGACTGGGAGGCTAGTGCGACTAGGAGAATTATTTGATTGACTAACATGTTTATATGATTATATGAATGATTATTATACGTATATGTGTTTGTGTTACAAACGTCATGCTTTCATCATGTACTAGAAAGATGGACACTACGAATCCCATGGCCATAGTATCAGACGACATAGTTTCATCGAAGCACGAGGTGTACATTTCCGATACTACCGGCACAGACAATGACGACTTTCAGCCCTTTTTGCGCCGCCTGAAGTCGTAGCAGAGCCTACTGATGGCCATCTTGTTGGGAGTTTGCCACTCGCGGTGATCCCTGCTCCTGTGCCCCCTTGCCGCTTATCCTGTTGTTGATATGCCCCCCCCCCTGACGTGGCCTCTGACGACGATAACGATCTACTAGAGGAGGACCCATTCGAGGGCAGGGCCCTATTGCTGCTGGTATTAGCCTACTGCATGCGGACGCTCCTGCAGGGGAAACTCATGCCCATTCCCCTGTCCCAGACTCATTTGAGTTTCTGACATCCGCATTTTCACATATACAGGGAGTGCAGCACCATTCACACGACGCCGACCCTGATACGGTATCATCAGCTGCACCGGTTCCCGCACCCAGCTTTGAGTTTGATCACAGTATTGAGGGTGATCTTGTTCTTCCACCTGGTTTTGATCCAGACCACGACCTTGAGTTCATACACTTAGACCAGCCCTTGGAGGATCCTGTAACCCCCTGTGTTTGTTGATCCAGCTGATCTTGAGATGGAGTTTTTGATCCGGAGCCAGCCGTGGCCCCTGAGCCAGGCGTTGCTCCTGACCCCGCATTGGAGCATGACCCTGTTCATGCCGATGCACCTGCTGTTGCTCCTTGATTGATCATCTGCTTGGACGAGAGAAAATTTGGGGTAACTGTGCAAGACAATTTATTATTACGGGGGCCCACGTAATAACGACTTGTAGTGCACAGAAATCCTGGTGGACTCTGCGGGTCAAGCTAACGAAAACCAATATAGCAGGAAATATCTAAAACACGAATGACCAAGGCGAGGCGATGTAGCCTCGAGTTCATTCTATTACAAGCAACAAGCCAAATTGGCAAGCCTATGAGAAGGCTCAGAAAATTACTTCCCCACTCATACATTGAGTATATTTGCGTGTGAAATTGGGTGATTACATGATGGCTTATGTTGCTATATATACCTCATAGACAATTGAAACGTTGTCTAACCCGCTTCACACCACTTCGACAAAAGGGAATGTCACCCAGGCGTGACACAAACACCAGTACGTTGCCAAGGACAGAAGCCGAGCTGCAAGAACGCATCTCACAGATAAATGCACGACATGAAGCCCTCCGCTCTAAGTACAACGATGGCATTACTGGAAATAACCCTCCAACTGGCTGCACCTATAAACAGTTCCTGAACTGCAAGCCTTTGAACTTTGACGGAACAGGAGGCGCCGTTGCATTTGTTCGTTGGTCCAAAAAGATTGACTCCATTCCAAGAATGAGTGACTGTTCGTCCCAACAGAGTGTTACCTACATCCCGGGGTTATTTCTAGATAACTCACTCTCATGGTGAAACCTTCAGTCTCAGACCCTTGGCACAGACGTTGCTTATGCACTGAGCTGGGACGAGCTCAAGGAAACGATTGAGAAGAAATGTTGTTTTAGGACTGGAATTCAGAAGCTTGAGGTGGAGTTCAGGAATTTGAAAATGGACGAACCAGAAATTCCTGAACTTGTCCAGCGATCGCACGACTTGTCTAGGGTCATCCCCTACTAAGTCATTGACGTTGTATGATACAGTTGTGTACTTGTAAGCTTTACATTGTGGTCTCAATTTGTGGCAATGCAATCGCAGTATTCTCATCACTTGTGATGTTTGATTTATTGTTTATGTTCTATGACAAGAGATGTTATGTGGTTGATTTATTTATAGCATGAGATGTTATGTGTTGATATTGTTGAATAGATACGAACATCTTACTTGCTATGACCTAACCTACGTGAAACATCTTTTAGAAGATGCCACCAAGACGCGAAATGCGCATGCCCACCTCAGAGGCGGAACTTCAAGAGATAATTGCTGCAGCTATAGCACAGCACGAGGCCCTACGCTCCGAACCTATCAGAGGTACCTCAGAAAATAACGGTTGTTCCTACTGGAACTTCCTCAACTACAAGCCTCCGAAGTTCGACGGCACTGGAGGTGCCATAGCTTTTGTAAGATGGATCGAAAGTATGGATTCCATCTTTCAAGTGAGCGGTTGTACGCCGGAACAACAAGTCCTATACGTTTCTGAGCTGTTTCTAGATGAAGCCCGATTATGGTGGAATCTTCAGACCCATATAAAGGGTGCTACTGCAGCATATGCATTAACCTGGGGTGAACTGAAAGGAATGATGCATAAGAAGTATTGCCCCCAAACGGAAACCCAGAAGTGGGAAGATGAACTTCAGAGCCTGATGATGGAAGGTCCGAAGGTGTTGGAGTACGTGCAAAGACTTCATGATTCGTCACGAGTTGTTCCGTACCTGGTGAAACCAGAATTAAAGAAATTGGAACAATTCATTTGGGAACTGGCGCCTCAAGTCTTGAGCTTGATGACAACATCAACGCCACCAACAACTGATGTTGCAAGTAAGATGGGTCTGGCACTCATTACGGAAGCAATTAGACTAGAAAAACTTACAAACCCTGACAAGGAGACTCAGGTAGAGTCGTTTGGAAAGAACAAAAGGAAGCTTACCGAAGATACCCAAACGAATAAGGATGAGCAAAGATCTATTCGAGGTTGTTTTGACTGCGGGGACAAAGGGCATTTCAAGAAAGAATGCCCTAACAACAAACAGGCCAATGATAAGATTTACTTAGAAACTAAGCCAAGATGTGCCGGGTGCAAGTATCACCACGAGTGTGGATGTCGAAGGTCTAGGTGTGGGAGGAAAGGACACAACAAGGATGGTTGTGGGATGAAGAGTCCTAGACGAGGAGAAAACAGTAACAACGTTCAAGGTGGAAATGGGAAAGGAAATGGCCGAGTGTCAGGATGCTTCCATTGTGGGGATGTTGGACATCTTAAGAGGGAATGCCCGAAGTTGAAACAAGACCGTGAAAGGACATCCAACATCAGAGCTTGTGAAGTATGCCAGGATCCAGGCGTGACTACTGGTACGTTCTCTATCAACCAAAACTTTTGCATCTATTTTGTTTGATACTGGTGCCAATTCTAGCTTCGTATCATTAGAATTTAAGAATATGCTTGGTTTAGCCGCTAATAAGTTAGATATTCCGTACTCAATCAAATTGGCCAATGGGAAGTTAGTAGGAGCCAATGAAGTGATCAGAGGTTGTGTGATCGAATTGGGAGAGCGTGAGTTTGCTCTGGATCTACTACCAGTCCAGTTGGGAAGCTTCGACGTGGTGGTAGGAATGGATTGGTTATCAGGCAACAAGGCTGAGATAGTTTGTCACGAAAAGGTCGTTCGTATCCCAACCGAAGATGGCGAAACAATTGTGGTTCACGGGGAGAAACGTGATACGCCGTTAAGAATTATCAGCTGCCTGAAAGCACGGAAGTGTTTGCAAAAAGGGTGTGCTGCCTTCCTGGCACACATTGTAGACAAGAAAGCTGCAGAACCGAAGATCGAAGACATCCCTGTCGTGAGGGAATATCCAGAAGTCTTCCCAGAGGACTTACCTGGACTGCCACCTCAGAGGCAAGTAGAGTTTCACATCGATTTAGTTCCAGGCGCCGCGCCTGTGGCTAAGGCACCTTATAGACTTGCTTCGTCTGAGATGCAGGAACTGTCGACACAACTTCGAGAGTTGTTAGACAAGGGATTTATCCGACCAAGCTTCTCGCCTTGGGGAGCTCCGGTCCTGTTTGTCAAGAAGAAGGACGGTAGTTTTCGTATGTGCATCGACTACAGAGAATTGAACAAGCTGACGATCAAGAATAGATATCCTCTGCCAAGAATTGATGATCTGTTTGATCAACTACAAGGTTCAAGCTTTTACTCAAAGATCGACTTGCGATCTGGATACCATCAGTTAAGGATACAAGAGGAAGGTATCCCGAAGACAGCCTTCAGAACTCGTTACGGACACTACGAGTTCCTTGTTATGCCGTTTGGTTTGACAAACGCACCTGCAGTCTTTATGGACTTGATGAATAGAGTTTGCAAGCCGTACTTGGACAAGTTCGTGATTGTGTTTATCGACGACATCTTGATTTATTCAAGGACAAAGGCTGAACACGAACAGCATCTAAGAGCTATTTTGGAGCTGCTGAAGAAGGAACAGTTGTATGCCAAGTTCTCTAAGTGCGAGTTTTGGCTATGTGAAGTACAATTTCTTGGACATGTGGTTAATGGAAATGGAATCCATGTTGATCCCACAAAGATCGAAGCGATCAAGAATTGGGAAACGCCAAAGACGCCAACCGAGATTCGACAATTCTTGGGTTTGGCTGGCTACTATCGAAGGTTCATTGAGGACTTTTCGAAGATCGCTCAACCATTGACACTCCTCACCCAGAAAGATAAGAAGTTTGATTGGGGAATCAAACAGGAAGAAGCGTTCCAGATATTGAAGGATAAGCTCTGCAATGCGCCAATCTTAGCACTACCGGAAGGTACAGATGATTTTGTGGTATACTGTGACGCTTCGCGTCAAGGATTGGGTTGTGTGTTGATGCAACGCCAAAAGGTTATTGCTTACGCATCGCGTCAATTGAAAGTGTACAAAAAGAACTATACCACACATGATTTGGAACTTGGCGCAGTGGTATTTGCATTAAAGATCTGGAGACACTACCTTTATGGTACAAAATGTACAATCTTTACAGATCATAAGAGCCTACAACACATATTCAACCAGAAGGAGCTGAATATGAGGCAAAGATGATGGGTTGAGTTGTTGAACGATTACGACTGCGAGATAAAGTATCATCCAGGGAAGGCGAATGTGGTCGCCGATGCCCTAAGTCGAAAGGAGAGGATCAAGCCCATAAGGGTTAGGGCTTTAGAAATGATTATCCGAACCGATCTTTCCTTGCGCATTCGTGCCGCGCAGAAAGAAGCTCTCAAGGAAGGAAACCTTGAAGAAGAATAACTCCGTGGGATGGAGAAGCTACTGGTACCAAACGAGGAAGGAACGTTATGTTTTGAGAAAAGGATTTGGGTTCCTTTGTTTGGAGGTTTAAGGAAAGTTATTTTTGATGAAGCTCACAAACCACGGTACTCTATCCATCCAGGAGCGGATAAGATGTACCAGGATCTCAAAGATTATTATTGGTGGCCTAGGATGAAGGGCGATGTTGCTGTTTATGTGAGCAAATGTTTAACGTGTGCTAAGGTGAAAGCGGAATACCAGAAGCCTTCAGGACTTCTGCAACAACCTGAGATTCCCAAGTGGAAATGGGAACAAATCTCAATGGATTTTATTACGAAGTTGCCAAGAACGCCGAGAGGCCATGACACTATTTGGGCAATAGTGGATCGATTAACAAAGTCAGCACACTTCTTACCTATCAGAGAGAAGGATAATATGAGCAAGTTGGCCGAAATTTACATGAGAGAGATCGTCGCACGTCATGGAGTGCCTCTCTCGATCATCTCTGATAGAGACGGAAGGTTCATATCAAGGATTTGGCAATCCTTCCAAGAAGCTTTTGGCTCACAATTGAATCTGAGCACTGCGTTTCATCCGCAAACTGACGGTCAAAGCGAGCGAACGATACAGACTTTGGAAGACATGCTGAGAGCGTGTGTTATAGATTTGGGCGGTAGCTGGGATAAGCATTTGCCTTTGGTCGAATTTTCATACAACAACAGCTACCACACCAGTATTGGTGTCGCGCCATTCGAAGCCCTTTACGGACGCAAGTGCCGATCACCCCTATGCTGGGCTGACGCAGGTGATAGGCAGCTTGCTGGTCCCGAAATCGTCCAAGAGACGACATACAAAATTGCGCAGATTCTAAAACGCATCGAAGCAGCTCGCCACAGACAGAAAGCCTACGCAGATCCAAACCGGAAACACTTGGAATTCCAAGTTGGAGAAATGGTATTATTGAAAGTTTCACCCTGGAAGGGTGTGGCACGCTTCGGAAAGCGTGGAAAGTTAAATCCGCGCTACATTGGTCCTTTCAGAATTTTGGAAAGAATAGGACTAGTAGCATACAAGTTGGATTTACCTGCTGAACTGAATGGTGTTCACGATACATTTCATGTATCCAACCTGAAGAAAAGTCCAACTCAAGATACCATTGCCATTCCCACCGACGAGATTCATGTTGACGACACGCTCCATTTCGTTGAAGAACCGGTTGAGGTTACGGATTGGAAAGTAAACAAGACCCGCCGGAGCAGTGTCAAGCTCGTCAAAGTTCGTTGGAATGCCAGACATGGTCCTGAATACACCTGGGAGCGTGAGGACCAGATGAAAGAGAAATACCCCCACCTATTTCCTAAGAACCCTGCATCTACAAGCAGAACTTAAAATTTCGGGACGAAATTTTTCTAACGGGGGGAGAATGTGACAACCCTCACTAAACCAGGTATCCGTACGACTTAATTAATAATTAATTACTGCTTAATTACTGTGCTTGTTTGAAATTACTGATGAACTGCTACTTGATTTCTGATACATGCATATACCTGCATCATACTTTACTTACCATCACTACATTATTTACATGTTGAACCTTAGAGACAAACATGATGCACAAAAAGCACAGTAGCACTATAAACGGATAACCTATTGAACATGCTGATAAAGCCAGCATCAGGCAGACACTGCCTCTAAGGCCAGTATGAGCCAGAAATATTTTACTACACTAGTGGTGAGTGTAGGGATACAAGGGTTGTAGAACTACGTCTCTAGGAATAAGTTTCAATGACTGGATGTGCCTAAAACGTGCTCTAAGCACAAAATTCAGCTTTTAGCTAACTAATAAAGTGCCAAAACATGAGAAAAATATTGCTAGACACTTTCCAAAGTGTCAGAAATAAGTTGTGTCACTAAAAAGGGTATTAACGACACTTTAAAGCTTTGTTAACGCTTTAACGGATTACTATCCAACCGAACAACCGGACTTTACCCGAAACTTGAAAATATTGTTATTTTCATTGTTTATCTTTTTCTGAGCCAGTTAGGGTCCCTGAATACCCTAACACCCGTCATAACAGCACAACACACCACTAACCGGGTTAATCACTTAACTAACCTAGATTAACCTAACTTATGTCTAACTAGTTGGTTGAGATCGAACTAGTACCCCCCCCCCCCCTTTACGAATTCGGTCCCCAATGGGGACACCCCTTGTCCTTGCAAGATTATAATAATCTTTCATGCCTAATATCTAATAGACATAGCATCCAATGGTTAATAATCTTGTTAATTGTCTATAAGTATAAGCTTAAACCCACATGATCATTCACACATCACAACTCAACACAAACAACTCTCTCTCTCTCTAAAGAAGCTACGGCCGAACACCCCCTCTTACATACATCCATTTTCGAGTTTTGTTCATCTCATTCCAAGATCATTCAAGCGTTAAGGATCGCGTATAAGGAGTCTTGGTGCAAACGGAAGGCGAAGGACCTCACTACATTGCTTTTATCCACGCATTTTTCGCTTAGATTCTTCCCTAGCCTCGAGCTAGTGGTATGTTGCTTAAATCACCTACTCGAACTATTTCTAAGTGGTTAATATGATTTGTAACGGTTAAAAGACATGAACATACAAGATGACACACAAAAGTCTACTTAAAACACTAAAAATGGTGGTTAAAAGCTCATATGTTGTGTAAAACTTGTAGTATTTGATTTGTGTGATTAGTTGGACCCGATCTATGTTGTGGTAGCTCGGATCGTCAGTTAACATGGATTGGTCATGATCATAGATCATGACATAAGGTTGTTTTGAAAGTAATAAGGGTTAAAGGATGAAACTCTACCACACACGAAACATGAACTTGTGTAAAAGCGATTTTGCTTGTGAAATAGTGTTTAAAACTAGTAGATCTACGTATCTACAAGCGGTATTTTCAAAGGACCACGTGTCAAGAAAAAAACATACTTTTAAAGACGGATCTTACACTAACAAGAATGATTTTTAGAACACACAAGTGTGTAAACACTTGTGTAACACAAAGTTTCGACAAAATAACTATTTTTGAAAAGATGACGAGAAGTTGTAAAAATGGAATTTCTTTAAAAACAGGGTTTTTACGAAACCGGATTGATTTATATAAAGATCCACTAAAAGTAATGGAATTTACTTTATGTTCTTGGAAAAACTACAAGTTCATGAGATTCTTGCGAATTACATGTTTATTAACTAGTTTGATGAGTTGAACATTGTTTTGATTGAATGAGGAGATTGTTGGTTTGATTTGTAAAAGAAAATGATACGCTTGAAAGCGTGGCCACCTCCAGTTACAGAGGAAACTCTGGCGAAATTTTTCCAAAAACCTAACACTTAGAAATATTTTCACTATAAGTGTTAGAAATACTTTTCGACATGTTTCCAAAATATAAGTTTCGCCACGACTTTATTTACAAAACATCGGAGGTGGGATTTCACAAAATAAAACTTGGTAAATATATATTTAGTATATATTTTTCATAAAGTCACTTGATATGTGTTTATGATTATTTTGTGAAAATACTAGTATTATTTTTAGGGTAAAAATAATACTATCGAATGTTAACGAATCCAAAATAATACGAACGTCTCTACGATAAATATCTAAGTTACACCGGTAATTATTATTACCACTCGACCATTTAAAACGTAACTTACGCATTTTAAGAAAATATGACTTAACGCGTATTTTTGTCAATGTATTATTTTGGGAAAGTTTATGTACTAGAAAATATAATATTTTTGAGAAGAATATTTATATTTTGGAATTAGGAATAAAATATATTAAGTGAGACTTAATAGAGTAATCCGAATTATACGAACGCACATGTATTAAATCCCCCATCCTTGGGAAGGAAAATGATTACCAAGTATACAGAATGTAAACACGAAATAGTTGCCTAACTATTTCCCGAAAAGTTAAACCATAAAGCTAAGGCACGGCCGTCCGTCTAATGGAGTTAGTACGTGTAGGTCGTCATACAGCTGATTGATTTGGAGGCATACTTGGTAGAGACGCACCACTGTGAGTTCATGTCCCCCTTTTCTCTTAACTGTTTTCAGTTTTTAACTGCGGGGGTGAAATACATGTTACTTTGATTACAAGTACTTTATACATGGTATGGTTAGCATAAGGAGGTTTACTACTTAGATCATGTGAGTGGGTAGGCAGAAACTGGAGGCCATTAATCCTCATTGTAGGACCGAGGGACGTAAGCGGTAGATCTATCTGGGTGTAGCGAGCCCAACCCCAGGCCCAACCAGAACGGACCTCGGGGTGACTTTGTACCCATCGCGAAATCTGCTAGGTTTGAGTCTTCCTACTTGCACTTCACACATATCAATGGCCTTGCAAACCATTGGTGATCTCTTTTTCCTTATTTGCTACATACCAGGGATTTTTATACATACATGTGTTTTACATACTCACTACACATTAACTCGCTCAACATTATTGTTGATTTTTCAACTTACATGTATTTCAGGGAATTAAAGGATCTGGCGTGGTATGACACGTTTTCCCGCTGCACTAGTTACGAGGTCATCCGGGTTTGGGGAATGTGACTCTTTCCTGGACAAGTCACAGTCCTTAAACTGTGTTTATGTCATGTTGATGTTTGTGTTTGTTGAACAATGTCGTTAGGATGTGTTTCCGTTGAGACAATGTTGTTGTATTTGGTTTTTAAAACTTAATTAAATGGATGATCTTGCATGGTTTTATTTCATATAGCTTTGTTATGGTTAAGCTATGGTATTAAGAAGTCACACCAAATTAACCATGCTTCCGCAAAGCCAGGGTGTGGCATAAAAGACTTTTCAAGGATAGCACATAAAGGATAGAATGTTACAACAAGTATTAACAAACAAAGCAAATATTAACACAAAAGTGACATATATGTTTAAAAGGCTAAAAGAAAATAAATAAGGAGTAATTAATGTATCATGCAAGTGGTTCAAGCAAAACATAAGAATAAGGCTCTAGAACTATAGACTAGGTAAAAAGCATGGCAATTCTACCTAATTTGTCACGGCCCCCGACCCGGTTTGACCCGTTTCAGGAGCCGCGGGACAGAAAATCCCGTGATATTTATTTAATTGAGTTAACAGCGGAAGTTTTCTTCAGGATCTTTTTAAAGCTGAAATTTCCCGATTATTTTATTTCACAACTCGGGATAAACCCCGGTAATTTACAATTATATGATTTCACGAAGAAATCTTTATTTTACAAAACATGTTTCTTTATTTTATTATGAGCCACTTCCTTAAGCTTGTAGTGCTTCATGACACTTTTTCTTGGATCACAACAGATCACCTGAAACATGTTTGAAAAAGGTTTTGTCAGTGGGAAATACTGGTGAATCATTCTATTTACTAAAACGACCCGTTTGTTATAATTTACAGTATTAAGGGTGATTACATTGTTTCTATATCAACCAATTACCCACAGTATTTGTCACTCGACTTGTTTCTATGACTGTGGTCAGATCACCCATTGGCTAACTCGTTGTCCAATGGTGACGGGAACAAGTAATGTATACAAAACCCCACATACCAGCTGTAATTTGGTGACTACAAAGACTTAATCCCTGTAATTATAACTTTGAAAACATTTAAGAATTTATAAAGCACTTTGATAAAAAGAGAATGACTCACATTGCAGATTTAATTGAGCAGAGCCTAGCCTACTGATTAGCCTGTTAACCTAAATTAATAACATGCATACGAACTCGGTTAGTAACTAATACAGCATTTACGATAACTCACGAGATTAAAACCTTCACAACGAATGACAAAGTGCGATACTTAAACATCCATCGATTTAACGACGAATGACAAAGCATAAACCCTAATGTGGGCAGCACTTAAACATCCATTGGATAGTTTAATCGATCGGACATTGAATCGTAGCAGCGATCGAGTTAATACCCGGTATCGGAGCAGTGCCTCGCTAATATAATTGCTATTTTCGACTTCAGAGTGCTATCAATTCGTTTTTACGAAAATATTTTGACACCAGTGGATTGTGCAAGTGACGGGCTATTTATAGGTAAAATTAAGGTCTGTCGCGGCCCGCGTAAATCCTCAGCTCAACCTTAAATGCCCGCGTGGCCGCCCAGCCTACGAGTAGGCTTGACCAGTCACGAGTAGGTTAGCCAGGTGGTTGCTACGTGGATCCGGAACACTTATTCGGTCAACACAGGTTTGACATGGCCCGCGTAAGACATGCCTTGATTCTTACGCGGCCCGCCTGGAACCCAGATTTTTGTTTTTCTTGATTTTTTTAATGTAGGGTAAGGCTTCAGGGGTCCGGGTTTGAACTTACGGTTATTTTTAAGGCAGTTTTGAGAGTCCTTACATCCTCCCCACCTTAATTAAAATCTCGTCCTCGAGATTCAATAAGTGAGGATATTTTCGCTTCATCTCCGATTCCAGCTCCCAAGTGTATTCAGGTCCTCTCTTTGAATCCCACTTGACTTTGACAAGTACTAACCGTTTGTGTTTGAGAAACTTCACCTTTCTATCTTCTATCTGAAGAGGTTTCTCCACAAATTTTAATTTCTCATTTACCTGTATATCTTGGAGAGGTACTACCAAAGATTCGTCTGATAAGCATTTCTTGAGGTTGGATACATGAAATACGTCATGTACTCCGGCTAACTTTTCTGGTAGTTGTAAACGATAAGCAACTGGTCCTATACGTTGGACCACTGGAAATGGTCCTACGTATCTTGGACTTAGCTTTCCTTTCTTACCGAATCGAACTATTCCTTTCCAAGGAGATACTTTCAATAGTACTTTGTTTCCAATTTGAAATTCCAACGGCTTCCTTCTATTGTCTGCATAACTTTTCTGACGATCCCGAGCCATCTTCAATCTTTCTTTGATTTGAGTGATCTTATCAGTGGTTTCTTGCACAATTTCCGGACCTGATAATTGACTTTCTCCGATTTCTGCCCAACAAACTGGAGTTCTGCACTTTCTTCCATATAGTGCTTTAAATGGGGCAGTTTCAATACTTGAATGATAACTATTGTTATAGGAGAATTCAATTAATGGCAAGTGGTCATCCCAGTTTCCACCAAAATCTATTACACATGCTCTAAGCATGTCTTCCAGAGTTTGGATTGTCCTTTCACTTTGTCCATCTGTCTGAGGATGATATGCCGTACTTAAATTTAGTCGGGTTCCCATTGCTCTTTGGAAACTTGTCCAAAAACGGGAAGTAAAACGACTATCCCTATCCGAAACAATAGAGAGTGGAACTCCATGTAAGGATACTACTTCATCTACATACAACTTTGCCAATCTTTCCATGCTAAAGGTTTCTTTCATAGGTAGAAAGTGAGCTGATTTGGTTAATCGATCCACAATTACCCAAATCGCATCATTACCTTTTCTGGTTTTGGGCAACTTAGTAACAAAATCCATTGTTATGAGTTCCCATTTCCATACAGGCATTTCTAGTTGTTGTAGTAGACCTGAAGGTTTCTGATGTTCTGCCTTAACTTGCGAATAAGTAAGACACTTAGAAACATATCGAGCCATATCCTTTTTCATTCCTATCCACCAAAAATTGTTTCTTAAATCTTGGTACATCTTATTGTTTCCTGGATGCATGGTATACCTAGATTTATGGGCTTCTTCTAAAATCTTATCTCTTAAATCTCCTTGTTTAGGAACCCAAATTCTTCTTTTGTGGAATCTCCAAATTCCATCAAATCCTTGTTCTAATTCTTTTATTCTTCCTTTCATTCCTTCAGCATCATCTTTGATTGCTGTTTCTTGAAAATACTTTAGTTGTTCCATTAAATCTAACTGTAGATTTAATCTAAGAGCACGAACCCGTCGTTGTTTCTCATGATATTTACGAATTAAGGCATCTGCAACTACATTTTCCTTTCCTTCGTGATATTGAATATCATAGTCGTAGTCACTTAGGATTTCCATCCATCTCCTTTGCCTCATGTTTAACTCTTTTTGCCCAAATATGTACCTTAAACTTTTGTGATCTGTATAGACAGTAAATTTACTTCCGTACAGATAATGCCTCCAAATCTTAAGGGCAAAAATTACGGCTCCTAATTCTAAATCATGAGTCGTATAGTTTTCTTCGTGCTTTTTCAATTGTCTTGAAGCATACGCAATTACCTTCTTGCGTTGCATTAGCACACATCCTAATCCTAGTTTTGAAGCATCATAATATACTTCAAAATCTTCAGTCCCTTCTGGTAAAGCTAGGATTGGAGTATTTGTTAATTTCTGCTTCAAGATTCTAAAGGCTTCTTCTTGTTTAGGTCCCCATTCAAACTTAACTGCTTTACAGGTTAGCTTAGTTAATGGTACAGCTATCTTGGAAAAATCCTTAATGAACCGTCTATAATATCCAGCTAAACCTATAAAACTTCTAATTTCCATTGCATTTTGCGGAACCCTCCATTTGGTAATGGCCTCTATCTTAGCAGGATCTACATGAATACCTTCATGATTCACCATGTGTCCTAGGAATTGCACTTCTTGTAGCCAAAATTCACACTTCGAGAATTTGGCATAAAGCTGTTCTTTTCTTAACAAAGTTAAGAGTGCATGCAAGTGCTCACAATGTTCTGTCTGACTTTTGGAATAAATAAGTATATCGTCTATAAAAACAATTACAAATTTATCCAAATACGGTTTACAGATTCTATTCATCATGTCCATGAATGCGGCAGTAGCATTCGTTAACCCAAAGGGCATGACTGTAAACTCGTAATGACCATACCTAGTCCTAAAAGCAGTTTTAGGTATGTCTTCCTCTTGTTCTTTCAATTGATGATATCCGGAACGTAAGTCGATCTTAGAAAAGTATCTAGCTCCTTGAAGTTGATCAAAAAGATCATCAATCCTAGCTAATGGGTATCGATTCTTAATTGTAACCTTATTCAATTCTCTATAATCAATACACATTCTCATCGAACCATCCTTCTTCTTTACGAACAACACTGGCGCTCCCCAAGGGGATGAGCTAGGTTGTATGAATCCTTTGCTTAGTAATTCATCTAATTGCTTTTTCAGTTCTAACATTTCGGTAGGAGCTAACCGATAAGGTGTCTTGGCTATTGGTGTAGTTCCAGGAATTAGATGAATCCTAAATTCTACTTCCCTATCAGGTGGTAATCCTGGTAATTCTTCTGGGAATACATCTGGGTATTCTAAGACTACAGGAATTTCCTTAAGTTCTTTACCCTTAGTACTAATGATTACTGAAATCATATATACTATTCCTTGCTTTCGTTCGTAACTAGCAATTTTCATTACTGATATGAACTTCATGGGTTTACGTGGTTTATCTCCTGTAATCCTGATTACTTCTCCGGTAGGTGCCTGAATTTCTATAGAATTTTTATCACAAATGATTCGAGCATGGTTAGCTACTAACCAATCCATTCCTAACATAACATCGAATTCAGCTAATTTCATAGGTAACAGGTTTGCAGAGAATTTATGACCTGAAAGTTCTATATTTCCTTCCCGCAAAACCCTATCTATTTTAACAGAATTCCCATTTGCCGTTTCGACTGTAAAAATCTGCCTAAGGTTGGTTAAAGGTAAATTAAGAGCTTGGCAGAATGAAGTATTGATAAAACTTTGGTTTGCACCAGAGTCAAATAATACTTTTGCGTAAATATTGTGAACTAGGAACGTACCAGCTATCACATCTGGAATAAGTTCTGTCTCCTGAGTAGTTAATTGGAATGCACGAACATTCTTCTTGGTAGCTCCGTCGGCTGGTTTAGCTTTGTTGTCTGCTGGTTTAACCAATTTAGGGCATTCTGGCTTAAAATGTCCTATTTCTCCACAGTTATAGCATATTCTTGTTTTCTTTCTGCAGTCTTCTTCGCGATGTCCTATGGCTTTGCAAAAGTTGCAGATTACATTACATCTTCCATAATGTTTCTTTCTGCAATTTTTGCAGAACGGCGAAGTTGAAGATTGCCCTGTTCCTCTTTTCTTGAAATTGTTACTATTACCCACACGAAATCCTTGGGTAATTTTCTGAGCTAATTCTTTCTTCCTGTTTTCATCTCTTGTACGTACTAGTTCATCAGTTAGGGTGTTAGCTAGTTCCACCGCATCGTCAATAGTGCGAGGTCTTGCAGCTTTAATGATATTGCGGATTTCGCTAATTAATCCCCAAATATAGCGAGAAATGAGTACCGGCTCTGGCGAAGCCAGCGTTGGTACCACTCTAGCATATTCAAAGAATGTCGAAGTATAACCGCGACAATCTACACCCAGCATTCGATGATTTAGGAACTTATTTGCCATTTGATCTTTTTCATACTCGGGACATAATTTTCTTTCTACAAGATTCTTAAATTCTTCCCATTTCATGGCATATGCCTCGATTCTTCTTTTAGCTTGTAACACGGTGTTCCTCCATTCTAGCGCCCCTTCTTTAAAAAGATTTGACGCATACATAACTTGATCTTCCTCAGCACATTTACTTATAGTGATCACTGCCTCAGTTTTCTCTAACCAACGCAGTGCTGCAATAGCCCCTTCATTACCTGCAAACTCAGCTGGTTTACAGGCAAGAAATTCTTTGTAAATGCAACCAGGTGTTGCAGCTTTCATTTTCTTGAAAATTGAGGTTTGCAGATCATTATTGTTATTATTAATATGATTGCCTCCTCCGTTTATACTATTACTAAAATTGTCGCCTTGTGTACGTTTACTAGGAATGATTGATTGAGGTTTAACAGGTTTCTGGGCAGCAGCAATGATTGCTGGAATAGCATTGGCTATTCCTTGTGCAACGATATCCTCGATATCTTGCCTATTTAATAATTGTTCTTCCTGATTTTGCTCAGATTGATTTACTTCATTTACTGGTTCATTACCAATGTTTGCCATCTGATAATTAATTTATAAATAAATAATTAGTATAAAATAAGAAACAATCCAATATAACAATTAATCGCACATAATCATGTAAATAAATATATAACCAAAATTGTAAATTTTCTTTTATAGATTATATTATGCTTCCATATACATTTTTATCTTACAACCGTTTTATTGTTTATTTTACACATACTGATTTTTATTAATATTATTGTTATTATACAAACACAGATTCAACCCCCACTTCTCCCTCTTCAACTTGTATCTTTAATAACGATGTTCCCTTTCATCATATTTCCATGAAATTTGTCCTCCTATTTCTCGGATCCTATTCCCAACATCCATCAGCTCTTCGCCAAAATGGCGGAGTTCAGCCATATTCTCATTACTCATCGGTGGATTTGGTAGAGGTTCTGGATCGAACTGGGGAAGAAAGGAATAAGGACTATTGAGCAGGTTCTGGAATTGCCAATCATTAGTCCACCACTCGTCCATTCCTAGAGGTTGGGTGTGGATTATTGGTTCTGGGATTGCTGGTTCCAAATTTATAGGGAGTTGATTTTCAATAGGATGAGAGTAGAAATTATTATTGACAGGCCTGACTATATCACAGCTTGCCAATGCACGATCCAATTCATCCTGAAAAGGTAACTCTTCAACTTGTCTAGAGCTTTCCCCAATTTCTATCTGGGTTTGTCTAAAACCTCTTCCAATCTCTATTTCCGTCTGTCTAGAACCTTCTCCAAACTCCATTTTCGTCTGTCTAGAACCTTCTCCAAATTCCATTTCCATTTTCCTAGAATCTTCCCTAACTTCAATCCCCTTCCCTTTATCTAAGGGATTTTCTATTTTAGGAAGTCTCTTAGCTGGCTTTCTCCTACGTACACGCCTCCCCCATACAAATCTCTTTCTTTTCTTAGGTTTTGGCTTTTCCAGAGGTGGAGCGTTGAATTCCATAGGTTCTTCTATGTCTGGTATATACATATTGAAATCTCTGGAAACCTCTATTTTCACCGGATAGAGATTTAGGTTTTGAAGGGCTTCAGACAAGTCATTCATGCTGTTTAACATATATGCAAAATACACAAAATGCTAAGTTAAAATTTTATAACAAAATTTTATGGATAACCTTTAAATTTTATTGCATACCGTGTGACTAATGTAACACAAAAGATAACTAAAAATTAAAACATATTGAGGTTTACTTGTAAACTTATTTATTTACTGGATAAGGTTTCTAGTTTTGTAGGTGATAAGGGTACTAAAATTTGAATATTTAAAGATTTGCATTTACTGCTACAGTAGCTAGCATATAGAAATCTGCCCATTTTTCATCTAACTTGTCTTCCCATGGTGATTTACTGGTTAATTCCTGGGTTTCCTGTTTAACTTTCTTTTCTAGGAATTTCTTTATTTTCTCCTGACTTTTCCTAATAATCAAACTTCTTTTATTAGGAGAAAGTGGTTCCTCATAGTGTGCTTTACGAACAAAGATTCCTTCATCAGGATCTGTTAGGTATTTTGAGGATTTTGTTTGGGATGAACTTCCCTTCTCGTTGGAAGACCTATCTAATTTAAGATAGATGTTTGAAAGCTTTTGCTTACCCATACTGTAACTAACAAATACATAATCACAGAATAGCAATTAGTAAAATTAAGTATTTTCTAAATACTTAATAGGCTTAAATCAGTGGCTCTGATACCACCTTTTTCTGTCACGGCCCCCGACCCGGTTTGACCCGTTTCAGGAGCCGCGGGACAGAAAATCCCGTGGTATTTATTTAATTGAGTTAACAGCGGAAGTTTTCTTCAGGATCTTTTTAAAGCTGAAATTTCTCGATTATTTTATTTCACAACTCGGGATAAACCCCGGTAATTTACAATCATATGATTTCACGAAGAAATCTTTATTTTACAAAACATGTTTCTTTATTTTATTATGAGCCACTCCCTTAAGCTTGTAGTGCTTCACGGCACTTTTTCTTGGATCACAACAGATCACCTGAAACATGTTTGAAAAAGGTTTTGTCAGTGGGAAATACTGTTGAATCATTCTATTTACTAAAACGACCCGTTTGTTATAATTTACAGTATTAAGGGTGATTACATTGTTTCTATATCAACCAATTACCCACAGTATTTGTCACTCGACTTGTTTCTGTGACTGTGGTCAGATCACCCATTGGCTAACTCGTTGTCCAATGGTGACGGGAACAAGTAATGTATACAAAACCCCACATACCGACTGTAATTTGGTGACTACAAAGACTTAATCCCTGTAATTATAACTTTGAAAACATTTAAGAATTTATAAAGCACTTTGATAAAAAGAGAATAACTCACATTGCAGATTTAATTGAGCAGAGCGTAGCCTACTGATTAGCCTGTTAACCTAAATTAATAACATGTACACGAACTCGGTTAGTAACTAATACAGCATTTATGATAACTCACGAGATTAAAACCTTCACAACGAATGACAAAGTGCGATACTTAAACATCCATCGATTTAACGACGAATGACAAAGCATAAACCCTAATGTGGGCAGCACTTAAACATCCATTGGATAGTTTAATCTATCGGACATTGAATCGTAGCAGTGATCGAATTAATACCCGGTATCGGAGCAGTGCCTCGCTAATATAATTGCTATTTTCGACTTCAGAGTGCTATCAATTCGTTTTTACGAAAAGATTTTGACACCAGTGGATTGTGCAAGTGACGTGCTATTTATAGGTAAAATTAAGGTCTGTCGCGGCCCGCGTAAATCCTCAGCTCAACCTTACGCGGCCCGCGTGGCCGCCCAGTCTACGAGTAGGCTTGACCAGTCACGAGTAGGTTAGCCAGGTGGTTGCTACGTGGATCCGGAACACTTATCCGGTCAACACAGGTTTGACGCGGCCCGCGTAAGACATGCCTTGATTCTTACGCGGCCCGCCTGGAACCCAGATTTTTTTTTTCTTGATTTTTTAATGTAGGGTAAGGCTTCAGGGGTCCGGGTTTGAACTTACGGTTATTTTTAAGGCAGTTTTGAGAGTCCTTACATAATTCCCTATAGTTATGGCTCTGATACCAATCTGTCACACCCCAACCGATGGCGGAAACATCGGAGTGAGGCAAAATAGATTGCAAGAGACTTCATAACACTATTTGTGATGATATTTAATTCAACCGATTTCATTTCATAGATAAATTGTCAAAACATTACAAGAATTCAAATAACAACATTGTTCAAACATGATAATAACAAAACTGATACAACACTTTAAACCTAAACATCTAAGTGAGTATCTAGGCATCTTTGCTAGTCCGTTTTCATAGCATCATCAATCCTCGACCTGTAACATGTTTAAAATACAATTCAATGCAAAAGCAAAGGCGAGTATACAAGTTTATGAATAAGTATAAGTATAAAAGTTTAAAACGAATCCACATGGCAACTTAGTTTATACAAGATCAACCTAACATGGCATGCAATATTTCTAGACAATTCTCTGTTTACGCAAGAAAGTTTAGTTAATTCGACATGACCACAAGTTTAAGGGGGGCGGTGCGTTACTCCTATAGCGCTATACATGTCAAATGGAGGCTCGTGAAAGCTAATGACTAAAACATATCACATAAGTATGGTCCACGTAAGCATCAAGTATCATAACATAGTATTCATGTATAAGGATTGTTTTAGTGCATTGCATAAAGAATAAGTTTAAGTGTAGTTTAATAGTTAAACATGTTACACCCCAAAAAGTGGTAAACATAAAAGGGGTTGCGAGTATACTCACAAATTTGCATATGCTTTCCGATTATCCAATGTGACGAAGTTGAAGAGGTTAGAAGGTTGAATATGTTCAATTAGGGATTTAGGAAGTTAAAACACAAGAATATATGTATTCAAAAGTAATCTTCTTTTAACACCAAGTACTTGTTCTTGACACTATGAAACCTCAAGGGTTAATGTTTTCATGAGTAGTATACTCATTAGGATCGTAACAAGCTTATGTCTTGGATGATGTATTCTAATACTTTGACGAATGAACACAAGTCCACCATCAAGAGTTTGAATAGTAAATATATGTATAAGTATTATATGTATTATTTAGTCCAATAATCAAGCATGAGGTAGAAGATTAATCTTCATTTAGGTACCTCTATTGTGTCATAGAATTCATGTAGGAGGTAGGAAGAACAAGCTTCCATTTAGGTACCTCTTATGGTTCACCACTACACTTGATGTAAAAACATACAAAGAGGGTCATGAACTAATATCAATACAAGAATAAGAAGAATCTACACTTTGAGAAATCATCAAGGGATGTGGGGATTTTATGTTGGACAACCCAAGTTAGTCCACAATCACACCTTTACTTGTGGGTCAAAAACCCTAAACAAAACAAAAAGTATATGAGGTTTAACCTCTGATTATGAATGTCTCAACCTTGTTTTTAAGCCTAACTAACCATAGAAGTGGTTATAAGCATAAGGACATAGGTTTGAGATGAGTTAGACTCAAGTTGAACAAGTTTAGTAAAGATTAGATGAAATCATAAATGAACAGTGAACTTTGGAGCCTTTTTGCCGGAGTTCCAGGGACTTATTTACTGTGAAAAAACCCATAGAATCGAAGCTAAAGTCGATCCAAGCACATAGGAAAAAGAATGGACTAAATCGGACAAGTATTGAGTGAGTTATGCTCACTTTAGTGAAGGCTGAACAATCTGCTCGAACCTGTGATTTCAGCTGCGTTTTTTATTGATTTGGGAGTGATTAGAGTGTTGCAAAAGTGGTAGGGAGGCTGAGATTAAGTTGTATTTATAGGGGGAAGGATTAGGGTTAAGTTGGTTGACATTTAATATGTGTAGTTGAGTGTTAAACAAATAAAATAAAATAAAAACAAATAAAATTTGCACATATAGTGCGGCCGAGAGGGCTGTTGACATCTAACAATTTTTCTTTTTTTCTTCTATGGGTGACAACACAGTTAGTACATGTTATGTTTAAATTAAATAAACACACACTATTCCTTTAAATCAACGTACATAAGTGGTTAGGTTGTTTTAATATATATATAAAAAAAATAGTGTAAATAGAAAGACTAAATAAACATGTATTGCTGTTGAATGTCACGCATGTCTTTCATATGCTTTTTTTTTTTTAGTTTAATATTATAATATAACTATGAAACATTAATATATGATAATTTAATCTATTAAGCATATGTATATATTAGATGAAATTAAGTAATGAGTTTTGTATAAGATAAAAGTATAGGTTGGGTATTGTGAACATATAATGAAGTGTTTGCACGTAAAGGATATCTAGAATCATTCATTGATTGTAAGTTACGCATGTGTTTACAAGGGTACGAGTATGAATCAAATGTATGTATGATTTGAATGAAAAACAAGTACAACTAATAAAAAAATGACCAAGTTTTGTTATAATTAAAGCATCGGATGCTAATGATTAGTGTCGGAATAAGATTTTGAAAGAATACGAGTTTTCTAAAAATAGAAATACGGAAAGAGCGGGGCGTTACAGGTTGAAACCGTAGTCTAAACCAAAGGCGGTTCGAAACCAAAGGCGAGACCTTGGACAAAACTAGAGGAGGAGGCGCTAGCAATTGCGTTTGTTAAGTCCTCAACTTGCCCGATTGTCGGTATGAACCAAAGTTTATTTTTTTTAATTTAAATTTAAAAAGATTTATTTTTTATTTTTACTAATGCATTTTTTTAATTAGGGAACAACCAAACGGGTACCAGTTTTTGGAAGGCGATAACGGAAAGATTTAACGGGATTATGGAGCAAGGCCCGATGCGTGATATTTGATTCCGTCTATGGCAAGTGGCGTAAAATGAGCAAGGCCATCAACACCTTTAGCGGGTTTTATAACCAAATTTACACTAATCCTCCTAGTGGGAGTGACGACTAGGACATTCTCAACCTTGCTTTGGCTAAATGGGACTCTAAAAATTCAACGCCTTTCTAATACCTCCGAGCATGGAACGTTTTAAAGAAAGAAAACAAATGGAGGCCGGTTCCAAATGAGGTCGCAACCGCCAAACGGAGTAAAACTTCCGAGTCCGGAAGTTATAGTGCGGGAGGCTCCACCTCTCGTTGTCAAATCGACGTAAACGACGACCCGGAATTTGACTGTAACACCCCGTGTTTCGAAAGGCAAAGTCAAAGTCGAGATTGAAGTCAAAGGAAGACAAGATTGCTAATTGCGATCTGTCGCTCCTTGCTCAACTCCTGTTTTGACTTCTTTGACTCGTAGATAGTCTATTTATGTTATCGCGTTAGTTGTATTATGTGGAGTACTTGTTAATAATCGAGGTTTAATCGCTATTAATCGCATGTTTAATCGATTTATCGCTACTGCATTCGCAACTCGAATTATGTGTTCTGGTTATTGTTTTACGTGTGTGTATTAATTATGTGTTACCTGTGCATGTTATGTTTATGTTGAGGTGTTAATCGCAATCGCAATTCTATCGCATTGCAATCGAATCGAAACGCTAAACGCATGTGAATTATAGTGATTGTATGTTAGATATAGTAGTTGGGATTAAAAGTAATTTGATGGGTAATACTATCGCATCGCTCGCTCGAATCGCATCGCAAAGCTCTACACTCGAATCGAAACGACGAAACTCGTCGCGCCAAACACTCGGATCGAGTGGCCAACCGATAGGGTGGCCATCCGATCGAGTTGCCACCCGATCGGGTTGCCACCCGATCGGACTGCCACCCGATCGACCAATCATTTTCTCCACTTTCCTTTTATGGAAACCCTATAAATACCCTCATATATCACATCACTTGATGTTGACAGCTCTCTCTCTCTCTGCTCAACTCGCTCCAGCCCACTTTTCTTCCAATTTCTCCCAATTCTTGTAAGTTTTCAACCTAAATCTTGTACTTTCTTGATCTATAAGCACTCCTACACCTTTCTATCTTTGAATCTTTACCGTGAAATCACCGAATTTGAGGTGTTCTAGGGTGATGTCATCATGGAGTTCTTATGAACTTCAATGTTTGACTTCATTCCACCAAGAACAACTCAGATCTGAAGGATTGCCACAACATTCATCAATGATTTCACTTAGATCTACACGAATTCATGGATAAAAGGATTGAGAGAAGGTTTTCCAACTTTCTTTCAACTCTTTTACACTCAGTGCACTCAAACCCGATGGAATCGGAGCTTGTCCTGATCTTCTACCCATTCTTGGTGATGTATTAGTTCCAGATCTGAAATCCATCCAAGAGGTATTGACTTCAGGTTTGAACATGAACTACCGACTCGAACCGTGAACCGGTCGGACTAGGGTGATTCCTGTTCGGTCAGGTCACTTGGGCCGAGATAGGTTTCTGTTGTTTAATCATGTTATCAAAATGCCTCGTTCAAACACTACAAAACCTCAAACGAATCAAGTGACAAGACGAATGGATTGTCGGGACGGATTGCCGTCCGATCGGATTGCCACCCGATCGACCGGCCATCCGATCGGGTTGCACTAGGGTTCCATACTTAAATTATTTTTCAAACTATTCAAGGAACTAAACGTTGAAACGGATTACCACCCGATCGGATTGCCATCCGATCGAGTGACCGTCCGATCGTGTGACGTTTGGGACTTGGATACTTAAACACTTTTCAACATGTTCAATATGTACGGATTGCCACCCGATCGGATAGCCATCCGATCGAGTGACCGTCCTGCTGTGAACTTGTTCTCATTCTGAGAAGCCTCGCCAATCGGATTGCTGCCCGATCGAACGGCCGTTCGATCGACCGACCTGAAAGGTAGAGATACTTCTCTAGTTTCAAAATGCTACAACGAAAACTTCAAAAGGCAAACCATCAAACACAAACACATCCTCACCAAACGAGGTGACAATCCAATCGAATGGCCACCCGATCGGGTGACCATCCGAACGGATTGCCACCCGATCGACTGGCCATCCGATCGGATTGCCATCCGATCGGATTGCCATCCGATCGGATTACCATCCGATCCTTGGTACACTTCTATCCTTCTACGCGTCTCTTATCGTTGTGCTATCGTTCTGACCAGGCTAATTCCGCTCTAACGCTCCCTTCAATCCATCATTGCTGTGAGTATACTCGAACCCTTTTTGCTTTAGGCACTTTTGGGTGTTACATACGTTACTTATTCTAAATCACATCGAACACACTACGCAATACTTTAAACGCTAACCTCTACTGCATGTTATACGTGACTTAATGAATGCTTGTTTGTTATGTTTACACATGGATTGCTGTCTACCTGCCTTAGCAACGATAGTAATATAGTTTGGACTCAGCACCTGTTCACTCAGGGGTTGTTAAGGACAATTAATTACATGGCTCACAGTGGTGAGTGTGTATTACGAACTGCCTTGCGCAGTCAACCCGCAGTCATTGGTATTGATAGGATCATGTCGATAACTTACGTGCTTCATTTCACACTGTGTACGTGCAGGTTATGCGTAAACGATTTCGAACTCTATTATATCTATCAAACTTGTATGCTCACCTTTACACTATGTGTATTGACTTTTACTTTAACGTATGTGACAGGTGCTTAAGATGTTAGAATGCTTGGCTTGCTGTGAAATCGAGGCTAGGAAAGAGTCTATAAACAAAGACAATTTATTTTATTTAAAAATCTGAGCTGTCGGAACATGTTTTATTTGTTTGAAGAATATCTCTATCTGTAATAACTAGATTATCTTATGGGTTATGGTATGGGACATAATATTTAAACTATTTGGTAATTTAGTCGTTATGGAATTTCTTTGAACAATCTGTTTCGCTCAGTGCCGCGCCCCGATGTTTCCGCCATCGGTTGGAGTGTGACATTGACGAGCAGGTGTTGCCCGTTCACGAGTCGGAACGTCCCCCCGGAAGGGACAAAGAAAAAAAAGGCGGCCGGAAAGAGAAAAGGGGGCGGCACGAGCCAAACGTCTTCCGAGGCAGGTTCGAAAATGGACGAGTTGATATCCGAATTCCGTTCGTTCAAAGAGCTCACGGCGGAAAAATATGGTTATAAGAAAAACTTGTGGGCCGACTATGCTCGAGCGGAGGATTTTAGGATTATGAGGTTAGATCTCGACTCGGTTCTGGAGGATGAACGCGAGGTTTACCAGAGGATGAAAGAGGAAGTTAAGAAAAATTGGACGTCGTAGGTTGTTTCGTATTTTTTTAGTCGTATCGTTATTTTTTTTTCACTTTTATGTTTTTCGTTTCTAGGATTAGTAATTTTAATTTTTAGGAAATGTAATTTTTTTTATGTTATGAAATGGATTTAATTATGTTGTTTTATATTTTAATTTTATTTAATTTTTAAGAAGTTTTTATCAAGTTAATAAAAAAAAGTTAAAAAATTATAACATAATTGTGTAGGATAGACCTATCCTCCACCCCCTTCAAAATGCTAGGAGGGCCATCCCATTGAGAATGGTTATGTGACGTCCTACGTGGCGGCCCATCCTCATGGGGATGAACCTCCCCATACCCTCCAGTCTTAGTGAGTCGAGTAAAATTACTTAGTGTTTTCAAACCTAAAACGTAATCGGATACTTGGGGTGTAAGTGTGGCCACCTTTGACATTTGGGGAGTGGTAAACTTTATATCCAGTCAATCACCCTATGCTAACTACTCAACTTCTTTCTTACACTAAAACATAAAGGATGATCACCTTGTGGTAGAGTCTTTTTTTCTACAACTTATGCATAATAAATTAAAACATTTTTTAAACAAAATAAAATTACATTAATAATAATAAAAAAGACATTACATTAAATTAAAAAAAAAATATTTCATAAAATTAAAATGAGAAAAATAAAAACATAAACCATAAAACTAAAAATTAGAAATTGCATGGCCAATTATATTTTTTCCTGATCTCACGTTTTCGGCCTAGAGTGAACGACAACATATCCTATGGAACATTGCCGTGCGACTTAGTAAAGGTCTCCAAATCTCAATCATATAAAAGTTGTCTCGCCGCATCTCGTTGTTCCGCAACAAACGCGATAGTGTCTTTCTCTCGTTTTCTTCGTATGTCCACCAACCCCAACTCTTTTATTTGTTTTCTTGTTTCATAAGTTTGTATTGATCGAGCTTCTCGGACAAACCCGTTGAGCTATCGGACGTCGTTGCGGGTTTTTTATCTTTCTTTTTTGGTCTTCTTGGTAAGGGGTCTTCATCTATGTCGGGTATAGTACTAGGATCGGTATTTGGTGTTCTGCATGGTAGTTACCCGAATCCGATAACTTTCTTTTTGGCACGAACTACTAGTATTTTCACCCAACAATGGTATCGGGGCCCATTTGTCATGTTTTCTAACAACTTTCCACGCCTCAACATGATGAAAACCACCTGGATATTTTGATTGGTAATCTTTTAAGGCTTGTTTCTTGACCGTCGCATTGTCACTCCCACTAGGACGTAAACGATCCTACAAAAATAAAAACTATATAAAGGGAAAAAATAAAAGTTATACAAAGGTAAAAAATAAAAAAAAATATATAAATTTAAAAATAAAAAATTTATCGCTTAATGCCAAAGACCGTTGAAGTAGTTTAACGTAGTCATCATTGGTTTCCATTTTGAACGCACTTGATCAGTGGTTCGGGTACTTCCGCTAATCGTTTAGTTGTAATTTTTATCCAAAAACCCTCTGATTTTTGTTGGTTGCCTTGTTTCTTGTTTACCCGAAAATGAACCCATGCCTTTGCTAAGGCCTCTTCTTATTTTTTTCGTCCAAGTTTGACGCTCCGCCTTTCCTCCCTTTCCTTTTGGGTCACTTGCTTCACCATCATCTTCGTATTCCATTTTATATTCTTATTCGTCTTTGCCAAGATCTTCATCTTCATCCAAGTTTTGCATCTCGGGGACAATACTTCCGCCTTCATTGTAGATCGGAAGCATGCGTTCGACATTCTCTCTTGGTGATTGAATTGGTGGGCTCCTATAAGCAAATAAGTCGAATCAGTTTTGGGCATCCATGGAATATACATACTGGTTGGGTGTGACCATTGCCTGGGAGTGAAAATAATTGTGGCAGATAATTAGGTTGTGATTGGGTGTTGTAAAAACTCGGCTGTGGAATTTGGGAGTAATAAAGTGGAGGTTAAGCGTGAATTGAAAGGTGTGAGTTGAATGTGAACCATCATCACATATTTATACTAATCCAAAATCTCTCAAATCATGACAAGTGTGACTAGGAGCTTTAGGAGAGGGATTAGTGTCATTTTAGGTGTCATAAGGAGGTGAGTTTGAGACAATTTCGCGAGATTGGTGGCAACAAGGCAGCAGGGAATTGCCAGCTGCCATTCTGCCGTCTTTGCACCTCTTACGGACCGTAAGAGGTGGGTTACGGTCGTAAGTGGTGGTTTCACCGCCTTTACAGGTTTTAAACCCCTTACGGTCCATAAGGGACTTTCAGAAATGGAATTTTGGCATTTTTGTCACTTTATTCCTTGGACTTTGTTTCTATTTCCTTTTGGACATAATTGGTCTCTCTCATTCCACAAATTGGAAATAAACAGAGAGTTTGGACACGGGTCGCGTTATTATATGATATAAATTTGTGAGGTGTTACAAATATATGGGAAATTTATTTATTTTAAAGCGGTTGAATAAAATATCATTACTAAAAAAACATATTAAAACGTTGAAAGCCAAAGTCTATTTTCAATGCATGGCGCATCTTAAATTAATGGTAGCCTGTAATAATCCCAACTAGATGTCATTGGCCCTTGACAGTCCCACCTTTGAATATTCCCCACACCACTCCCACCTTTCACCTATTTTTTCTACACCGGTCCCACATTAAAAAAAACTTAACGGAGTTAAGTTTTTTTCCAAATTACAAACAGATTTTTAGGGCTTTTGATCAGAACGACGATACAGGTCCATTAATGTAAAACTTACCTCGAAAAGGTGCTCCAAATGATGAAAACGACGCTTCAATTCGGGTGTTTAAATATCCAATTAACAAAGATCAAGTCATTTGGAGCACCACTTCGAGGTAAGTTTTACATCAATGGATTTGTATCATCGTTCTGATCAAAAGCCTTAAAAAATCTGTTTGTAATTTGGAAAAAAGTAACTCCGTTAGGTTTTTCTTAACGGGGGACTGGTGTAAGAAAAATAGGTGAAAGGTGGGACTGGTGGGACTGGTGGGGGGAATATTCAAAGGTGGGACTATCAATGGCCAATGACCTCTAGTTGGGATTATTACAAGCAAATTCCCCTAAATTAATTTGTTTTAATATTTAAATTGTTATTGTTATTGTTTTGTAACATAATCATTTATAAATAAGGGAAAAGATCAAATAGGAAGTTTATTTTGGCTAGGAAGTGTAGGAAGCAATAGGATTAGGACATGTGGCAACATTTAAAATAAAGAAAAAGGGTATTTTAGTCAATCCAACCCTTTCTTCTTCCTTTTCAAAACCCAGTAACTTCAAAACCCACCATTTTCAAAACCCACCATCTTCAACCATTTCTTCACTTTCTATCTCAATAATCACTACATTATAGTGCGATTTTCATCACAAATCAATGATTCAAACACCCGATCAACGTGTTCTTCAGCTTTTTTGAAGAAAACCCAATTTAATTTCATAAAAAATCTCGTTTTTTCCGGTGATTTTGGAGATAATCACTCGATTCATTCGATTCAAGCGCTGATAAGTGTTTCAATCATTCAAACCTCGTCAATTGTTGAAGAAATCATTTCGATCCATGTAAGAAATTCTTTAATTTCATTTTCACGATCTGGGTTTTTGATTTAGTCATTGCGTTTTACGATCTTGGCGGGGGTCCGGGGGCAGCGCCCCTGGTAGCGGGGTCCCAGGGGCGGCAGCCCCTGGCTGGGGTTGATTTTCTGTAAATTGCCTCTGGAAAACTGCATTCGTAGACAGTGTTTCTGGTTTTGTAAACAACAGGTTCTGGTCATTGCGTTTTAGTTAGATTCTGGTTTTGTGAACAACAGTTTCTGGTCATTGCGTTTTAGACAGTTTCTAGTTCTATGAACAACAGTTTCTGGTCATTGCGTTTTAGACAGTTTCTAGTTCTGTGAACAACAGTTTCTGGTCATTGCGTTTTAGAAATAAAACATTTTTGAAGTTTTTTTACTCATTCCGTTTTAGGTAAACACATTTTTATGTGTATTCAGTTCATTGCGTTTTAGAGAGAATAGTTTCTTTTGTGTTTTTAGGCCATTGCGTTTTAGAAATAAGACATTTTTATGTGTTTTCTAGGCATTGACTAATCCACTTTAAACACAACAACAAAATCGCCGCGCAACGCGCGACAGGCAAAATCCCTAGTTTATATAAATTTGTTTTTCTTTTGTTTTTTAAATTGTATTCTTATAGTATAAAAATGAAAAAAAAAATAAAAAAAAGAAAGAAAGAAACTAATGATCAAGAAAATGGGGTCATATGAGTCGTGTATGTGTCAATTCACAAATATTTGTGTTGTGTTCCGTTTCATATGTCTAACACAATTTTTGAGTTCGTGTTGGGTAAGACAGAACCACCAACCTGTGAACATGACATGTTTAGCACCTCTAGTCAAACCCGCAAGTTTAAGATTCGTTTTATATTTTAACTATATATGTTTTTAGCTGTTTAATATTTAATCATTCACTTTTATACATAAGTTTAGGAACACACTGCCATATACTTAAAGATTGCAACTGAATTCACTTTCAAGTTAAGTCATCACATTCTTTACAAGTTATAAAATTCTATAAATTCACATATGACCACCATACAATTTATATACCAAAATACTAATACAAACAAGTAATTGGTTAACATAGAGAACATTGGAAGCAAGAGATTAGCAGTTTTAGTAGGGTGCAACTATGCAAACACACCCAATGAGTTACATGGTTGCATAAATGATGTGTTAGCCATGAGACAAGTGCTTATTGATCGATTCAGGTTCGAGCCAAGCAACATACAACTTCTAACAGATGCACCTGGCTCGCTGATCATGCCTACTGGTGCAAAGATAAAGGAGGCACTTCACCATATGGTTGACGTGGCTGAGCCTGGTGATATCCTTTATTTTCATTATAGCGGTCATGGCACGCGAATTCCTTCAAACAAACATGTGCACCCTTTTCATCAAGACGAAGCCATTGTCCCATGTGATTATAATCTCACTAGGTGAAAATCCCGTGTATTACACGGGTTAAATATATAATAAATTGTGAAAAAGAAAAAAAACTGTTTGTAATTTTATATATTAAATAATAAAAAGTTATTTTTATAAAAACTATATTGTACGGGTTGAATAATTGTAATTTTATATACCAAATAATAAAAAGTTATATCTTTAAAACCACGTGTATTACACGGGTTGAAGAAATGTAATATTGTTTACCAAATAATAAAAAGTTATATCTTAAAAAACTCTCGTGTATTACACGGCTTGAATAAATATGATTTAATATACCAGATAATAAGAAAATTATATTTAAAAAAACTAATGGATATACTCGGTACGCGATAGATATGATGATTGCGGAGGTAATTATTGAAAAGAAGATACAGTGGTCAAACATGTTATTCAATAAGTAAATAAGCAGTCACTTGAGCGATAAAATATAATCTATATTTAAAAAAACCCGTAATAAATATAATTTTATATATAAAGTAACATTAATATTATAAATGAGAAGTGTACATTGAATTTAAACTAAATAATAACTATCTATAGTTAAGTAGAAAAGATTAAACAATATAATAAGAAAATTATATTTAAAAAAACTAATGGATATACTCGGTACGCGATAGATATGATGATTGCGAAGGTAATTATTAAAAAGAAGATACAGTGGTCAAACATGTTATTCAAGAAGTAAATAAGCAGCCACTTGAGTGATAAAATATAATCTATATTTAAAAAAAAACCGTAATAAATATAATTTTATATATAAAGTAACATTAATATTATAAATGAGAAGTATACATTGAATTTAAACTAAATAATAACTATCTATAGTTAAGTAGAAAAGATTAAACAATATAATATTTAGTAGAAGGGTTATCTATAATTAATTAGAAGAGATTAAACTAAATAATAAATGGTTTATTTTATTATATAGTACTAGCGGTAAGACCCGTGTGCAAACACGGGTCGTTTCTTAGAAAACCATGCATAACACATATTGACAGAGAGTAAAAATAATTAGTGCAGACTTACAAAATTGATATAAACTAATGGTCAATAGGTTTATTCAACATCAATTCCATTATGTTGATAGCAAACCACTGTTGTCTATTAACTGTTAAAAACCTCTGTTGCTTTCCAACAGACTTTCCTAAAAACTGTTATCCATTATCTCCAATAGAGCTTGCCAGATGGATAGATAGTAAGTATCAGATGTTAGTCAACCCATGTTAAAAAGGTCAGTCAACAGAAATTACAAAAGTTAGTAAACAGATGTTAAGAGAATAATGTTATTAACAAAGAATTTAGTACTCTCATTAAAAATGAGAGCTGCAAACACGGGTCGTTTCTTAGACAACCATGCATAACACATATTAATAGAACATATAGATACGTGTATAGATATTGTACCAAAATGTGTTATCTATTATAGCTAAAAGACAACTATAAACATAGATTATCGGTTAATATATCAGTTACATACAATTTAACTGTTTACCCAAAAAGACAATATAAACTGTTTATAGACATAGGTACTTAATAGAATTTGAATACAACTTAAAGTTCAACAAACGTTAACTACAAATACACAATCACCTGCCTCAACAACTTTCAGCAAAACTAAATCAAGGAATCAACAGTCTTTAGAAATCAGCAGATCTTTATTTTCTCATCAACATTTCCCGGATTTGCCCTTTGAATTGGAGCTTAAAATCTAAGGAATCAGTATCATCTTCATCCCTATTAAGCTGAAGGTTAAAAAGATCTTGGAGGTCAACTAGATTCAGACCAAGTGCATTCTCCCTTGATATCTTTTCAACACTACCATCAGACTTGATCAAAGTCAATTCATGGGTTTGTTTGTCAGACTTCCACTTTACTATTTTTGGATCTGATGGGTTTCTTAGGAGAAGTTTTATTTAAGAGGAGTTTGGCGATTGAGGCCTGCTTGCCAACTTCTGAAGTGCTTGAGCAACTTGAGCTTGTAATTGCAACGAAGCATCATCCAATCCATATCGTAACTGATTTCTGATAAACTCTTTTCTGTACTCAGCATACCTATTTTCGTCTTCCTCATCCATCAGTTGTTGTCTTTTTCTTTGGTTCAAGGCAGCGATGGATACATCTGCTGATGAGAGCAGCTTTTTAGATGTAATGGTCTGCCGACGTCTAACAGTGGTTTCATCTTTGTATACTGGCTTTTTAGGATGGGATGGATCTGTCTTTCTTTGCTCTTCTAACTTATTGTAAGCTCGATCAATATACTGCCTAGACCATTTTTCAATTTGTCTAGCAGTCCCAACCTTAGCTGCTACAAGTTCTGCCTTCATTCTCTTGTACTTCAACACTTCATCCACTTCAACCTTTTTGTATTGTTTCCGGTTGGGAGTAGATTTTTGCATTTGAGGATCTTTATTCATCTTTTCAATTCTATTAACTTCCTCATTATGAGCTTCAAGGGGCCAGTCTTTGAAATCAGACCTGTAGGACTTGGTATCCATGATAGTGTTCAAGAAATCATTCCTTAATGTCTTTTGTAGCTCAGTATTTGGTGACAGATTTGACATATTCTTACTCAGGTCTCTAGCAAAATCTTCCAACTTTTTGACTTCACCAAGCCAATGTTGCAAGCGAGCTGATAACTTAATGTCTCCTAGCCCTTTACACTCTTCTTTTGCCTTATCTTCTGCTTGTTTGCCCTTTAGCTTCAGATATTCATATATATTCTTTGGAGTTTCGAATCCATGAAGAGATGGGAAGGTTCTTTTGGATGGATCATCCTCTATGTAAAATTGGGTCATTTCATCTTGAACTGCAAGCAGTTCCAGAGGGAAAGTAACTTCCAGTGGGTTGATATTTGTTGATGGAGGTGGGACGAATGGTTTGGGTGAAGTTTGAATGAATGGAGTAGCTGATAATGGAATTGGTGCGGGTATATCTTTTTCTTCCTTCTCTTATTCATGCACCATGAATTTTCTCTTTCTTGTTTAAACAGATTTTGGAGAAGGAGGAGTTAGGGAAGAAAAAGGTGTTATGAGTGTAAGGGTTGATTGTGTTGGGAATTGAAATTGGGTAGAATCAGTGGATTGACTAACAACTGTTGAAACAACTGGTGTCTCAACCGTTGTTGTCTTAACATGTGTTGAAACATTTGTTGCATCAACAATTGTTTCAGTGGAGGCTGGCATGTGACAACTGTCAAATTTGCATGTTTCCGTACAATTATTAAATAATGATTTGTGCTTAATGACTGTGCTGAATTACAATTAAATGCTTGTATTGCTTTCTGATTACTGCATCCTACTTACATGTGCATCACATATTGCATACCGTCACATCATTATTACATGCAAACTTTAGTGACATACTTGATGCACAAAGCACAGTTAGCACAGTTAGCGGATAACTCGGACATATACTGACAGTGCCAGTACATAGATAGACAATATTTTGAGACCCAGTATGAGCCAGAGACAAGGCACTACACTAGTATGGAGTGTAGGGAAGTGAGAACCATAAAACTGCGTCACTAGGTGATAGTTTAAGTGCCGGAAAGTGCCAAAAACCCACTCAAAGTGCGGAATTCTGCATTAATCATCAAAATTCAGCATTTTAACATGCTAGTAATGTGCAAAAATATGGCAAAATGGTCCTGTATGCTTTCCTAAGTGTCGGGAATTGAAAGTGTCACAAAAAGTTACATAAAAGACACTATACGATATAACTTAGCACTTTAACGAATCGGTATCTAACCGAACAACCGGACATTACCTGGAACACCAAAATATTGCTAAAAACATTGTTTTTATTTTTCTGAGCTAGTTATGGTTCCCGAACACTTAAACTCTCTACATAAAGCATCCTACACAATAAACACTAGACTTACACTTTAACTCCACTTATTTACCCACTTACCATATCAAATTTACAATTAACCCCCCCCCCCCCCTCATGAAGTTTACGGCTCATGTGGCCCCACCCCAAGGATTTCTTCAAATCTTTCCTAAATCCACATGCAATCTACTCTTGGATTGTGATAAGATCTTGGTTGTACTTATGGAGACACATTACCTAATGGTTAATAGAGTTTAGGGGTTATAAGATCATAATCACATACCATCCTCTTCACCACAACATTTTCTTCTTCTCCCTCACTTAAAGCTCAGCCGAACACCTCCCCACTCACACCAAAATTTTCGGTTCAATCCAACCTGTTCTAAGTGCATTACAAGGTGCTAGAAGGTGAATTAGGAAGCTTGGAACTCGCGGAACTTGAAGGACCTCTCTTGTGTGCTATTACCCACTTGATTTTCAACATTGTTCTTCCCTAGCTTTAAGCTAGTTGTAAGATTCTTGTTAACTCTTGTTTACTTCATATTCTTAGTGGTTAAAAGATATATCATGTTGATTTATACAAGAACACTAAAGATCATAAACTTAAAGCTTGAACATAAAGATGAAATATGATGAAATATTGTTAGTATGATGTTGTTTTGTATATGTTGATGATTGCTTGTTGGTTTCTTGGTAATATGATGTTGGTCATCATGTGACACTTGTTAGATTATGATTAAAAACATGATCTAACAAGATAAGAGGTGATTATGTGTTTACATGAAATGATCATCTTCTTATTAAGACATGAACTTGATAATGAACTGACTTTCTTGTAAAATGACAAACAAAGTGAACTAGTAATCTTGTAAATCCAAGACTTGTGAATGATTTTTTCTAAAGAAAACCAAGTTTAAAATATGATTTTTGAAAGATCATAGCTTTTACTTAAACTTACACCATTTTAGTGGAAAGACAAGTGTATAAACATTAGTGAAACAAGAAGACGTGATAAATAAACATTTTTGCAAAATGTGTTTACAAGTTGTAAACATAAAAAACCTTCAAGAATAAGATTTACCAAGAAGTAAATATATTTTGGAGGGTAACTAAGACTACTAAATATTTTACCAAGTTACTACACATTTTTGTGAAGAACCAAGTTCATGTCATTATGTAAAATATATAGTTTTGCACTTGGTAAGTGTAATATGGTTTAGTGATTTGTTGTTGATTGTTTGAATGATTTTTGAAAAGAAAATGATATGGTAAATAGCATGGACACCTCCATTTACAAAGGAAACTATGGCGAAATTTTCTAAAAATTCCAACACTTAGAAAATATTTTCTAACAAGTGTTTACTAGTGTATTTTAAACTATGTTCTTCAAATATAAACTTTGCCATAGATTTTTGTAACAAAAATACAAGTATCGGAGATTTAGTTTTGTAAATAAAAATGGATAAATATATATTTAGAATATATATTTTATATTAAGACACTTGTGTGGATATTTGTTTAATTTGTGGAATAGTTATATTATTTTAGGGTAAAATAATATAACTTAACAAATACCATGGAAATTACAACTCCAAGATGATACCAAAAATCACAAGGAATAAATATTTAAGTTACACACTGGATGTTGTGAAACCAAACCAAACGCAAAAACGTAACTTATGGAATATTCCGGAAAATACTTTTACAAATATTTTTGGTAAATATTGTTTTGGATACAAGAAGGGAAAATATATTATTTTTGGGAAGTTAAAAATATATATTTTCTTGGGAATACATTATTTATTGGACAAAAAAAAAGTTATACATATATTTTCTAAGTGGGACTTAAAAATATATTATTTCGGAACTACAAGATACATGTATAAGATACCCCCATCCTTGGGAAGAAAAATACGAAATTAAATACTTAAGAAGTATTGTCACAAAATATTGATTAAACAATTATTCCAAAATTAAATATAATTTAAAGTTAAAATAATTATTATTTTAACAAATAATTATAACTTGGAATAACATAAGAAACGCAACTCAAAACGTTAAACTCTAAGCCAAGGCGCGGCCCGTTCGTCTAATAGACGTTAGTACACTGTAGGTAGTCGTGATTAGCTGCGGAGATTTGAGTTGACGGTACAGAAGACGCACTACTGTGAGTTCATGTCCCCCTTTTCTTTTAACTGTTTTCAGTTTTATACTTCGGGGGTGAAATACTGTTACAATTATTACAGACATTTTTATACATTGTTACACCCCTTTCTAAGGCGGAAGCACGAGGTGTGATCATGAAAGGTTTTCATTGCATACGATTGGTAAACATACTACATGCTCATAAAAATAACTTCAAATGCCAAACATTACATAACTAAAATCATAGTTTAAGTGTTTACATCACAAGACAGCATTTTGTCTGAAAAGTTTACAACTTTATTCAAAGATCAACATAAACAATATCCAAGAGCAAGAGTATGACCGCGCGCACATCCACTTTAGTTACCTAAAATACATGTGAGTTTTTGGAAAAAAACGTCAACATAATGTTGGTGTGAATTCATGCAATTTTGTATTGAACGTTCGTATACTTTCCCGAAAACCCATTAGATCTAACCTTTTGTTCTGCGGTCTTAGTATGTACACGACTAATGGTGCTTCTGGTACCCTATTCGCGACACAATTTCAAGTATCATTCCTCATTTCTTGTATCATTCCTCATTTCTTGTATCCATCATACCATAACACATGTATTTTCCCCAAGTTTAAAAAGTATGTATAAAGTTTAATAGTGGGGACAAAATCTCACTTTTCTGTAAATATTTAGTAACATGTACTTCACCCCCGAAGTTATAAACTAAAAACAGTTAAAAGAAAAGGGGGAGCATGAACTCACAACTTTGCGTTTCTTGCGCCGTAAACTTCACCGGGTTTGCTTATATAGCGTCGTGACATATACGAGTTTTATTAACGTTAGTCACTAGACTTGTATCGCACAAGTACAAGTCACCATCTTTTATGTATTTGTTTCTTTGTTGTTAAAAATACTTATATTTTTAACTATGTATCTTACTTATATTATTTTTCCAAAAATCAATATAAGTATCTTGTATTTTTCACCCGAGTTATGTATTTTGCCCAAAACTTCATTTCATGTTCATAACTTGTCCAAGTTACATAATCTTTCAAGTAATATATTTTCATAAATATATTCTCTTGTATTTGTCTAAGCATGTTGTATGTGTATTTTGTATTTTCACTCCTTAGGAGTATTTAATGTATTTTCAAGTCTTAACACACTATTACATATAATACATACTACATACACTTAGCACAAAATTTGGTGATCAATAATTATATATATTTTCCTCAAAAATATACATACTTAATATCAATTTTTATCTTGAAGAAATCATCATTTCTTAACTTAAAGTTTACATAACGATTAGGGAAACCTTGGTAAATATTTTTAGGGAATAAGTTTCACCAAAACTTATATTTTTCTAAGTGTCAAAATTTATAGAAATTTTGACATGGTTTCCCCTAAAAATGGAGGTTTCCCATGTTTTCAAAATATGTGTTTATTTTCTTTTAAAATCATCACAACAATCAACAACTCATTCAATGCTTACCGAGTGTCAAAATCAAGTATATTACATTATATCATGAACTTGAAGCTTTTGTAAAAACGTGTAGTAACTTGCCATGTTATTTAGTTGGTTTAGTTACCCTTAAAAACATGGTTATTTGTTTGTAAATCACTTTATTAAAAGATTTAGTCATTTACAACTTGTAAGATGATTTTTCTAAAAATATTTCTCTTGTATTTTTCTTGTTACAAACATATTTCTAGTCTTGTTTAAACACTAAAAATATGGTTAGTTTATTTAGAAACCATGACTTTGTAAATCTTGTAAATAAACTTGGTTTCTTGAGAAAATTATTTTTGTAATCATCTATGCACAAGATTTGTATTTTGTTTATATCATTTTTACGTATGAAAATCACTTTCATTATTCAAGTTCATGGAGACATAAAGTATGATGATCTTGGTTTTTCACAAGATCACCACTTTAACTTACTAGATCATGTGTTTAATCACAATCTTGTAGGTTCCTTATGGTGTCTAACATCACTAACACAAATCATCATTCAACAAAAAGCAAATCAACATGTATTCTTATATTTTTAAGCTTAAGTTAAAGTATCATGATCATGTTCTTTTGTGTTCTTCAAGTTTATCATTGTTCATCATCTTTCATTTATCAAAATATGAAGTAACAAGTTACAAGAAGCTTACAACTAGCTCAAAGGCTAGGGAAGAACACAAGAGGTTGAAGATGACAAGTGGGTTGATTAATGGCAAATGGAGAAGGTTCTTCAAGTTCTACAAGCACCAAGCTTCACAAGACACCTTCTTACAACCTTGAGAGTGTATGGAATGAATTGGATGGTGGTTGTATGGTGGTGGTGGTGGCGGCACTACCTAGGCCGAGAGGAGGAGGGAGAGAGTAAGAGAGTGGTGGTGTTTGTGAAGATGGAGCTCTAGTTTACTACTTATAAGCATTTCATATCTTCCAAGATCTCTACCAAATCATATAAAATCCAAGTAATATCAAAATAAATCAAATGGGATTTTGTAAGATATTGGCAAGATTGTGGTGGGGTCACCCCCATGTGGACCGTATATATGAAGGGGGGGGGGGGGGTAATGTGTAAATTCCAAATTCTAATTTATAAACAAGTTAACTTTCATGTGTAATTTTTTTAGGGACTTGTTGTGTTATTATGTTATAAGAGGTGTTATGGTGTTTGATGCGTGTGAAGTGTGTATATAAGTTTAAATATATTTTAAGCCCTTTTTACACTTTTTTTAGCTAAGTTTTAAATTTATAAAACACGATATTTACTAACACTAAACACACATATGGACAAGTGCACCCATCGTGAGCGTAGTATAGTGTTGGTAAGATACCGAGGTCGTCCAAGGACACAAGAGCTTTTAGTACCGGTTTATCCTCAACGTCTAATCAAATCAAAAATTTAGAAAAAGGTTTTAAACTAAGAAAAATAAAACTAACTAAAATGCTGAAAATAAAATAAAAAGAAAAACAGATAGACAAGATGAATCACTTGGCTCCGACTCGTGTATAGTGTAACCTTTGATTATTTCCGCACTTTTGCACTTTTTAAGAGATTATCTTAGTTATTGTAGTAGGCCCCTCTTTTGAAGGTGACGTTACCCTAAACCCAGTAGTTTGAGTCAGCAACGATATAATCCTAAAGGGTCGGATTATTGAAAGATAATTAATTAAGTTATTAATGCATATTATGGTAGGCCCCTCTTTTGAAGGTGACGTTACCCTCGGTTAAGTAGTCTGAGTCAGCAGGGATACAGTCCTAAGTAGCCGGGTTAAAGTATTAATAGTAGCTTACATATGAGGGGATCAAAGAGTTTGGACCCCCGCCATCAAATACCGTTAAGTATTGAAGGAGGTCCTACTAAATTTGACCCAGGTCCTTGAAGGATCTATACACTGAACAAGGCAGACTTTTACCAAACCGTTCCCTTAACCCCCGACCAGGTAGCCAACATACCTCCATATAGACCGTGGAGATATGAATAGTGAAAATCTTTTATTTTATATAGACAGTAAAATAATGCCAAGACACCACGGACAAACGATAAGGAAAAATCACCTTCAACATAAGAAACTAGTTATTAAAGTCATTAATACAAAACCAAGTAAAAAGTGCGAAAAGATTAAAAATAAAAAGTATTACACTAGACACTTTGTCTTCACCAAGTGATGTAAGAGACTTAGGCAAACATGGCCTTGATTGTCAAGAACTCTTACGATCAATCTTGGATCCCGAGATGACTCACACACTCTATGATGGACAATGGATGATGGTGGTGGATGATGGTGTTATGGAGGTGGTGGGTGGTGGGTGAAGTGTGAGAGAGGTGGTGTGCCAAGGGATGATTTGCACTTGAGCCAAGCACTCCTATTTATAGGCTGAACAGAAGCTCGGGCAAGGCCCCGTGTCCATCCTCTTCTCTGTCTTCATTAATTGCACTTTATCTGCATTAGTTGACCACGCCCCCGTGTCCGCTGAGCACGCCCCCGTGTGCAGAAGCATATCTGTACTATCAAGATTTACCTGGATTCTGCGAATCTTTTAGTTGACCACGGCCCCGTGTCCGCTGAGCATGGCCCCGTAGTGGGCGATAGAAGCTTCTACAGCTTTGTCTTTTCTGCTGGCACTTGGGCACGCCCCCGTGTTCACTGAGCACGGGGCGTGTTCAGCCTTCTGTTTTCTTGTTTTGCTTGGGAAGATACTGTCGTGGGGTCGGGTATGTCACGTTTGTTCCTTTTCTTGTATTTATGTTAGATTTAGCTGTCTTTTTGCTTCTTTTGTTAATTTGAGCTCATTTAATCCTGAAAATACAAAAGGAAGACAAAAGCACACTTTTTCCAACATTAGTACTAAAAAAGGGTTAGTTTTATGCCACAATTGATGTAATTTACATGTTGCATTTTGCACACATCAAATACCCCCACACTTGAATCTTTGCTTGTCCTCAAGCAAAACTCTTTATAATGTGGCTTTACACTCCCAAATGGAATGGGTAGAAGAGAAGGTTTTTAGGCTTGTCATAGAGTGTCGGGATTTCCAAGATTCTTTATTAAGTTTTATTTTTATTTATTTACAATCCTATTCGTCATGATTTATTTAAAACTTTTCATAAGATAAATTACTTATTAGGGCATAACATGCCTCTTTAAAATTCTATTTATATACAAGTTCACATACCTCACGGGGGATTACTCAACACTCGGCCGAAGATGTATTTTAGTGAATCACTCGAGAGTGGCATGGAACTTACTCCTACCATAGGCTTGCCAAGCAATCAATCCCCCTCCTTTTTAACTATATAACTTTGTAAATATCAAGAGGACTTTTGGGTGAAGGGTTAGGCTTGGGTTAAAGGTAGGTGGTTGGGTTAGTGGTTAGTGAAAGGGAGAAAATCGTAACAAGTGTCGGTTTTCGTAAGACTTTTTATTTTTTCAACTTTTATTTTGATGAGGCTTTTATTCAAACAAAGCTATTTTTGATAAACTTGTTTGTTTATTTCTCTTTTGCTTCATCATCAACATATTTTTATTTTATTTTTATTTTTTTTAATTTTTTTTTTTTGAAAAGTCATACGAAATACCGAGCTTGTTACTAAAATAAAAGGTTAAAAATAAAAAGGGTTTTGGTGGGTGAAGGTTGTTTGGTTTGGGTTATGAAATGAAAAGGTTTATGCTCAAAGGGGCTAACTAGGGGGATTTTGGGTAAGTGGTAAAAAAAATAATGGTGTAGAAATAAAAAAGGGTTAGTCCTAATGCCTCCATCATTTACTTACTCGGGTTTAAGTTGGTAAGGACCGGGAATGTATCGTCGTGGCAAGTTCTATAGTCGTAAGAACCAAGCGGCTATTCACACAAGAAACGAAAAATGAGCATTTAGTTTAAAGACAAATATTTGTATGCTCAATAAAGGCTCAAAACTCACTTTTGTGGGAATGGGTTTTTATGTGATCAAGTATATATAATCAAATTTTAACTAAGCTTGTCATGTAGTTTCATAATTTTCTTATGTTGGTTCTTTTTATCACGACGCTATCGGTTGTAAATTTGTAAAAATATAACCTTTTTAGAATTTGAAATTCCCAAGTTAAACCTAGACAAGTAAAAAAATGAAAATTTTTGAAAAAATTTGGGGTGATTAGCGGTTCCAATAGAGTTTTGTGTAAGGCTTGTAGTTAGGACTTGCAAGATTCAAGGTTTTAGCATCCCCCCCACACTTAAATTACACATTGTCCTCAATGTGTCCCAAAAATAAGTTTTTAGGTTGATTGAATGTGTAAAAAGGTGTGAAAAAGCAAAAATTTGTGTTATTGGTCGCTGGACACGGCCCCGTGGTGTCCGGGCACGGCCCCGTGTTTAGGTGCCAGTAACAAAATTGAAAAAGAGAAACAGAAGCCTGGACACGGGGGCGTGTTGGGTGAACACGGCCCGTGTCCAGTTTACCTGAACTGGGCATTTTCTGCAGACTGTGCAGCACGGGGCCGTGTTGTGCGGACACGGCCCGTGCTGAACTTGCTGTAAAGAAGAAAGTTTTGTCGGATGGCCCTGTTTTCCTGCATGGGGTGCTGGTTCAAGTTTCCCTTGTTATCCTTTGCCATCCCGAGTGTATTTTATTCCTGAAAATTAAAACTAAACTAGAAAACATAAAAATTAATCTAAACAAAACTAAGGATAGTTCCGCGGAATGCCTCCGTGGTGCGCCACGTTTATAAGGGTCCTTGGCTAGACCCAAAGCCTGGTCATATGTTACCCAAGTAGGATGTTTTGCATCCCATGCTACACCGTCGGAGAGCATCATCCAAACTTGAGTCAATGACCTTCATGTAGTTGACCGGGTCTTCGTCTTCTACTCTTTTTCCGACTCCAAATTTTACTTCCTCGTCCCCAACCCTCAATGTTAGTGTTCCATCATTCATATCTACCACTGCTTGGGCCGTAGCTAGGAATGGCCTCCCTAGGATGAGTGGTACTTCGGTATCTTCCTCCATATCTAGTATGACAAAGTCGGCCGGAATGACAAATTCGCCGACCTTGACCAATAGATTTTCAGCGACACCTTGTGGATATTTGACGGATCTATCGGCGAGTTGTATGCTTATTTTTGTAGGACTTGTTTTTCCTAAGCCGAGTCGATTGAACATTGATGAGGGCATGAGGTTGATGCTTGCCCCGAGATCGGCTAGTGCATTACGAATGGGGGATTCCCCAATCGAGCAAGGAATTGTGAAGCTTCCAGGGTCAAGCTTCTTTTGCGGGAGTTTGTTGAGTAGTAAGGTGGAGCATTCTTCGTCTAAGTTAACTAATTGCAATGATTCAATTTTCCTTTTATGAGTGAGGAAGTCTCTCATAAATTTTGAATATTTAGGCATTTGAGTTAGGACTTCGATAAATGGAATATTAACATGCAATTGTTTTAGTAAATTTTTGAACTTTGCGAATTGCTCATCGGTCTTTTGACGAATTAACCGACTGGGGTATGGAACCGGAGGAGTCTTAGTAGGCTCTTGAACTGATGGAGAAGCCTTTTCTTGTTGGGGCGCGGGTGGAGTCGTGGTTTGGCTGGATTGGCTTCTTTCAGCTGGCGGTAATGGAGCCTCCTCGGGACCCACGGTTCGGTTTCTCAATGTGATGAGATGTACTTGCGCTTTTGGGTTGGTTTCAGTATTGCTTGGTAACGCGCCTTGTGGTCTCTCGGAGAAATTTTGAGCTACTTAATTAAATTGTTTTTCAATGTTTTGAATGCTAGCTTGTTGATTTCTAAAATTCGATTCCAATTGCTGAAATCGATCTGAGTTTTTCTTTTCGGTGTCGGAGATGAGGCGAGATACAGTATCTTCAAGCCTTTCTCGTCCACCTTGTTGTTGAGAAAAATTTTGCGGTTGTTGAAAATTAGTTTGTTGGTTTTGTTGGTTACTACTATTGCCGGGATCTCTCCAACCAAGGTTAGGGTGGTTGCGCCATCCTTGGTTGTAGGTACCCGTTGGAGGACCCGATGGCCTAGGTCTATTATCAATGTAGTTTACCGTTTCCGTTTGATCATCTAATTCTTTCATACAACTCCAATTTTCATGTGGCCCACCACATCCTTCGCAAGCCATAACCGAGGCCATTTTTGTCATTTCTAACTTTTTGATTTTTGAAGAAAGGGCCTCGATTTGGGCTTGTAAAGAGGTTCTTTCATCAACCTTATGGGCGCCCGGGGCAATAGATTTATTGCCTCGGGGAGTGTGCCATTGAAAATTGGTTTGAGCAATTTCCTCAATTTGATTATATATTTTATTTGGGCGACGATTACCTAAAAGTCCCCCGGAGCTAGAATCAAGTGTTTGCCTTGTGTGTGGCAACAACCCATTGTAGAAAGTGGATACTTGTTGCCATACTGCAAGACCATGATGAGGACACTTTCTTAGTAGCTCCTTGAACCTTTCCCAAGTTTCATATAAAGATTCCCCATCTTCTTGTGAATATGTATTAATTTCAGTCATTAATTTAGCCGTTTTAGCAGGAGGGAAATACTTATATAGAAACTTTTGGGCTAGTTCATCCCAGGTGTTTACCGAGCCAACTAGGAGGGTATTAAGCCAAGCCTTAGCTCGGTCTTTTAGTGAAAATGGAAACATCCGAAGGCGGATGGCGTCGTTTGATGCTCCATTGATCCGAAAGGTATCACATATTTCTAAGAAATTAGTAATATGTAGATGGGGATCCTCGTCCGCAAGCCCATGGAAGGTTGCGGAGTTTTGAAGCATTTGTATCAAATGTGGCCGAAGTTCGAAGTTATTGGCTTCGACATTCGGTGCATTGATAGCGGCGCCGAGATTACCTACAGTGGGTCGTAGGTAATCCATGAGGGTACGTTGGTCCGCCATTGGAAGTGGGTCCCCCGAAACTTTCTCTTGGTTTTTAGCTTTAAGTCTTTTTCTGAGAAAGCGTTCGGGTTCTTCTAGAGGTTCTTTTATGTCTCTACTAGAACTGGAGCTCATACACTACGCAGGAAGTTCAAATGTGGCGCCTGGGTTCTAAGTCCTGCAATAAAAACAGAAAAGAACGTTGGTCAGAAGGTTCACCACGGCCCCGTGTTCAGCGAACACGGCCCGTGGTCGGAGATACAGTGATTGTTTTCCGGATCCCTGTTACTGGGGAGTTGGACACGGCCCCGTGTTGCACCGACACGGCCCCATGCTCAGCTCTCTGTAACTCGGAAAATAAAAACTGCCAGTAACAATGCTGGGCACGGCCCGTGTCCGACCAGGCACGGCCCGTGCTGAGCTCTGCAGAAGCTGAAAAACTAAGAAAAATCCTAAAAAAAATAGAAAAATAAGAAAAAATGATTAGGTCGTTGATTCCTAACTTTCTTAAAATCCTTGTGTCCCCGGCAGCGGGGCCAAAAACTTGATGCGTGTGAAGTGTGTATACAAGTTTAAATATATTTTAAGCCCTTTTTACACTTTTTTTAACCAAGTTTTAAATTTATAAAACACGATATTTACTAACACTAAACACACATATGGGCAAGTGCACCCATCGTGAGCGTAGTATAGTGTTGGTAAGATACCGAGGTCGTCCAAGGACATAAGAGCTTTTAGTACCGGTTTATCCTCAACGTCTAATCAAATCAAAAATTTAGAAAAAGGTTTTAAACTAAGAAAAATAAAACTAACTAAAATGCTGAAAATAAAATAAAAAGAAAAACAGATAGACAAGATGAATCATTTGGCTCCGACTCGTGTATAGTGTAACCTTTGATTATTTCCGCACTTTTGCACTTTTTAAGAGATTATCTTAGTTATTGTAGTAGGCCCCTCTTTTGAAGGTGGCGTTACCCTCAACCCAATAGTTTGAGTCAGCAAGGATACAATCCTAAAGGGTCGGATTATTGAAAGATAATTAATTAAGTTATTAATGCATATTATGGTAGGCCCCTCTTTTGAAGGTGGCGTTACCCTCGGTTAAGTAGTCTGAGTCAGCAGGGATACAGTCCTAAGTAGCCGGGTTAAAGTATTAATAGTAGCTTACATATGAGGGGATCAAAGAGTTTGGACCCCCGCCATCCAATACCGTTAAGTATTGAAGGAGGTCCTACTAAATTTGACCCAGGTCCTTGAAGGATCTATACACTGAACAAGGCAAGACTTTTACCAAACCGTTCCCTTAACCCCCGACCAGGTAGCCAACATACCTCCATATAGACCGTGGAGATATGAATGGTGAAAATCTTTTATTTTATATAGAAAGTAAAATAATGCCAAGACACCACAGACAAACGATAAGGAAAAATCACCTTCAACATAAGAAACTAGTTATTAAAGTCATTAATACAAAACCAAGTAAAAAGTGCGAAAAGATTAAAAATAAAAAGTATTACACTAGACACTTTGTCTTCACCAAGTGATGTAAGAGACTTAGGCAAACATGGCCTTGATTGTCAAGAACTCTTACGATCAATCTTGGATCCCGAGACGACTCACACACTCTATGATGGACAATGGATGATGGTGGTGGATGATGGTGTTATGGTGGTGGTGGGTGAAGTGTGAGAGAGGTGGTGTGCCAAGGGATGATTTGCACTTGAGCCAAGCACTCCTATTTATAGGCTGAACAGAAGCTCGGGCACGGCCCCGTGTCCATCCTCTTCTCTGTCTTCATTAATTGCACTTAGTCTGCATTAGTTGACCACGCCCCCGTGTCCGCTGAGCACGCCCCCATGTCCGCTGAGCACGCCCCCGTGTGCAGAAGCATATCTGTACTATCAAGATTTGCCTGGATTCTGCGAATCTTTTAGTTGACCACGGCCCCGTGTCCGCTGAGCATGGCCCCGTAGTGGGCGATAGAAGCTTCTACAGCTTTGTCTTTTCTGCTGGCACTTGGGCACGCCCCCCGTGTTCACTGAGCACGGGGCGTGTTCAGCCTTCTGTTTTCTTGTTTTGCTTGGGAAGATACTGTCGTGGGGTCGGGCATGTCACGTTTGTTCCTTTTCTTGTATTTATGTTAGATTTAGCTGTCTTTTTGCTTCTTTTGTTAATTTGAGCTCATTTAATCCTGAAAATACAAAAGGAAGACAAAAGCACACTTTTTCCAACATTAGTACTAAAAAAGGGTTAGTTTTATGCCACAATTGATGTAATTTATATGTTGCATTTTGCACACATCAGTGTTCGGGGACCATAACTAGTTCAGAAACATTAAAACAATGCTTCTAGTAATATTTTGATGTTCCGGGTAATGTCCGGTTGTTCGGTTAGATACCGGTTCGTTAAAGTGCTAAATTGCACCGTTTAGTGTCCTTTATGTACCCTTTTAATTCCTAACACTTAGGAGGGTATTCTGGATAACAAATCATGAATTCTGCATGATATTTATGTGTTAAAAAGCTGATTATAGCTGATTTATGGCTGAATTATGCAGATTTCTGCATTTAAAGTGCGTTTCGAGTGCTTTTTAGTGCATATTCTAGCTTCCGGAAAGTCTATATGTTAACCCTTATATATACTCTTGGGTTTTAATGTATTCTTGATGTTGGACCTACACCTAGGCTCCAATTCTATTGTCTGACTGCTTTCTGCAGAATTGTTGACACAATGTGTCTTACCGGTGAGTTTACTATTATTTCTCACGCAACGCTATCATTAATGCATAAAGCAATTTTTGTAGTATAAAACGTGCATGAATTCACAAGTATAGCATGTAATTTAGATAATGTTGACATTTAAGCACATAATTGCAGTCATTAAGTATTAATTAAATTGTACAGAAATTACCGGTTTTGTGCCAGTTGTCACATACGTGGTATGGTTAGCTTAAGGAGGGTTTACTACTTAGATCATGTGAAAGGTGGGTATAACACTTAAGGCCATTAATCCTCGTCGTAGGACCGAGGGACATGAGTGATAGATCTATTTGGGTGTAGCGAGCCCACACCCATGCGGACCAGGGTGGCCCATGTGGTGACTATGTCTTATTCCCGGAGACAAGTTTGCTAGGTTTGAGTACTTCCTGCACCATTTCACACATATCAGTGGCTTTGCAACCCATTGGTGATCTCTTTTTTTTCATTATTGCTACCTACCAGGGACTTTCATACATACAGACATATTTCAAAGGTTTATTCATACACACATACACATGAACTCGCTCAACTTTTGTTGATGTTTTTCAACCTACATGTATTTCAGGAAATTAGAAAATGGATCTGGCGGGCAATGGAATTTTAGCTGCGAATAAAGATGTCATCCGGGGTTGTAAGGGTTTAGGAGGTGTAACCTCTTCCTGGATGGGTTACATGTCTCTAAACCCAGTTTTATTTAAAGTCTTTTGTTGAGTCTTTATGAACTCAGTTAAACATGTCATGGTTTGTAACTTATTTTGGTGTCGATGTTTTCAAGACAAATATGTTATGATATTTTCTAACTTAATATATGGATGAATATCTTATGGTTTTATCATATAGTGTTGTTATGATTGAATGCTATGGTATTAAGAAGTCACACCAATAACCCACGCTTCCGCAAAAGTCAGGGTGTGACAGCTTGGTATCAGAGCCTCGATCATAGCGAACTAGGATTCTTTCTCGAGTCTAGACTATGATCATCAGGGCTCTCACGAAAATGTTTTCAAACATTTTTACATTGCATACACTAAAACGTCCAGATCCAGGGAACAAACATTTTTACAAACAAAAGGCACAAACACACATTTCAAAATTTATGTTTATAATTCAGTCTTAGAGACTGGGGAGTTCATTCTTAGAGAATGGGGAGTTCAGTCTTAGAGCTGGGGAGTTCAGTCTTAGAGACTGGGGAAATTTAGTCTTAGAGACTGGGAAGTTTGGTCTTAGAGACCAGGGAGGTAGTCTTAGAGACTGGGAAGTTTGGTCTTAGAGACCAGGGAGTTAGTCTGAGAGACTGGGTAGTCAGTTTGAGAAACTGGAGAATTTAGTCTGAGAGACTGGTAGGATTAGCCTGAAAGGCTGGGTAGTTCAGTTTGGGAAACTGGGAGGTCTAGTCTGAGAGAGTAAGTAGTTGAGTCTGATAGGCTGGGTGGGATAGTCTTGGGAAGGCTAGGATGCATACATGCTTACATTATTACTGCATACATGTTTAATTAATGGTGACTGATATATGTGCATACGTATGGTTGTGTTGTTACAGACATTATGTCATCTTCTTCCGAGAGTGGAGTATCAGACCCTATAGCTATAGTCTCGGACGACGAGATTGCCTCAGACCCAGAGATATTATCTAATGACACTGATGACTTCCAGCCCTTCGCCTTACCAGATTTTGGAGATGATTTACCTATAGCTGATGGTTTTCATGATGGGGATCTACCTCTTGCTCAGATCCCTGCACCTATTCCTCTTGCTGCTTTTCCTGTTGAGAATCTGCCTCTGGACGATATGTCAGACGATGATGTCGATCTCTTCATCGAGGGTCCCCCTGAGGATACCCAGGATGGTGGGGCTCTAGTTGATGATGATGTTGCTATTCCTCTTGATGAGATTCCTGTTGTGGATGCCATTGTTTTGCCACCTGTCGAGGTTCCTGTTGTGGAGGTCTTATCTGACCAGTCTGGTCCCGATTCGTTTGAGTCCGTGTCATCTTCTACTCTTCATGCACTGGGATTACAGTGTTATCCCTCAGACACTGATTCCGACACTGCTATGTCAGCTGCCCCTGGTTCGCCACACAATTTTGAGTTTGATCCTGAGTTTGAGGATGAGTCGGATCCTGTCTTTCCACAAGATTTTGACCCCGATCATGAGATCGAGTTTGTCCTTGAGGAGCAGCCTTTTGAGGCACTTGTTGATATTGGTTTCGATCCTGAGCAGGAGATTGATTTTGTTCCTGCTGAGCAACCCATTGATGCACCTGTTTTTCCTAATGAGCAGCTCCTCGATGTACCCGCTGATCATGAGCCTGCTCCAGTTGACCCAGAGCCTGAGATTGCACCAGAGCCCATTCTTGCTCCCGACCCTTTACCTGTGCACGACCCTATCCCTGTTGATGTACCCGTTATTGCACCTCCCCTGCCTGACCCGGTCCCTGTACTTGTTGACCGTGCTCCATTTGCTACCTATGTGGACCCTAGATATGCTCACACCCGCAATGGGTGGATTGAGGATGACGACCACTATCCTCCTTTTTTCAGACCAGTTACTCCCCCTTCTGCACCTGTTCAGGCACCCATTGATGTCACCCAGTTTCACCCGCATGTGTCAGATGTTCACCGCATAGATTTGCCAGTCACGTTTCCTCAGGACATCCCTCCTCCCCATCCAGGGGAAGGACCATCGAGTCAGCAGGCCAGTCACGTACCTTTTGTGTCAGCAGCCGATTATTTCATGCCACAGTTTACACACACTGCCCCTTTTTGTTCCTGCACCCACGGGCGAGCCACTGATTTGGTTTCCGCCCAACACGATGCCCGTATCAGATCCATACCATCCTTCTCATTATGCTGGATACACCAGAGATGATCTGCTCTTATCCTTGCAGCTCCAGCAGGATATGTTGAGCCGTAGAGTCACAGAGTTAGAGAGGATCCCGCGTCCTCCATCTTGCACTTATCAGTCACCATTCGCGACTCCGGCGGCTCCTCTTCAGTTCTACCCAGAGTTTGGCGCTCGTTTTCTTACTTTAGAGCAGCAGATTGCTTACTTGCTGCGTGTCGTTCATGCACTTGAAGAGGATTTGGCGCATTTGTGCAGGTTGTTTTTCATTCCTCCACCTCCTCCTCCTCCCCCATCAGCTTAGAGGTTTTTGGTTTTATGCAGATAGCATACCTTCGATGAGAGTGCAGCTACTGAGCCAGATTGCACAACTTTTGATGACCACAGTGTGACTTTTGACTTATTGACTTTCGACTGATGTAGTTTGTTAGACGATTCAGACAAGGGTGAGGTGACCCGTAGTCTCCTTGGATGTATGATACAATTATGAAACTTGTAAACTGAACTCGCGGTCTTGACATATGAAAGCTCAATCGCAACATTCTCATTATACACGTTGATGAATTACTTGTTTATGCAATGTGCTTACCAGCTTAATGAAGGCCTAATTGTAATGTTCTCGATAAACTTGCTACAAATATAACAGGAATGTGCTATGATTGTGATATACGTGTTTGTTTGTTATACTCTCATTAGACATGATTTCATTTACTTACTTGTACCATGAGTGTACTGTTGCTTGATGTGTTGATATGATGATTTAATACGTGCAAATACATATGATCTCCAAACAACTATTTACATTCCCTGAACAGACGAGACCTAACTAACCCGAAATTCTTCCTAGAAGATATCTCATCAAGAGATCACTCGACTGACCGAGGCGGAATGGCAAGCGCACGCCTCACGAGTCATAGCTCGGCACGAGGTTCTTCGCTACAAACGTAACGAAGGTACCTCAAGGAATGACCCACCTAACGGTAATGCTTAAGTCATTCAAGACACATTGCAACACGTTTGGAAAATCCCCAATGTGCTTTGCTAATACTTACTATAATAATGATTGCTTAGGTACAGGTTGTACCTACAAACAGTTTCTAGACTGCAAACCCCTGAACTACGGTGGCACTGGAGGTGCCATAGCTTTTGTAAAGTGTGTTGAGAATGTGGATTCTGTTGTGCGAATGAGCGGTTGTACGCTAGAGCAACAAGTCCCATACGTTTCCGGATTGCTTCAAGATGAGGCTCTGTTATGGTGGAACCTTAGGGTTCGAGTAATGGGCGAGGCTGCAGCATATGCGTTAACATGGAGTGAGCTGAAGGAAATGATGCGTAGGGAGTATTGTTCTCAGATGGAGATCCAGAAGCTGGAATTCGAATTCTGGAAGCTAAAGATGGAAGGTCCAAAAGTGGTGGAGCACGTGGAGAGGCTTTATGATTTGTCGCGAGTCGTTCCATACCTGGTGGAACCCGAATTGAAGAGAATGAAGCAATCCATTTGGGAACTGGCGCCTCAAGCCTTGAGCTTAATGACAGCATCAATGCCACCAACAACTATTGTTGCATATATGATGAGTCTGGCGCTCACTAAGGAAGCACTTAGATTGGAAAGACTTTCAACCCCCGACGAGAAGAAGGAAACTCCGGTAGAGACATCCGAAAAGAACAAAAGGAAGCTCATTGATTACCAAGAAGGTGATCGGGCGAATAACAGAAACAAAGCCAAAAAGGGAAAGAAGTACCTGGGTAAACTACCTAAGTGCAACGAATGTCAACGTCATCATACCGGGCAATGTAGTAATGAAAAATGTGATAACTGTGGCAGAGTGGGACACTGCAAGGAGATGTGTTGGCGCCGGAAGAAACGTGGAAATCAAGGTCAAGTTAGTAGTAGGAAATACGGAGGAAACAACGACAACAGTAACTATCAGGACGGAAATGGCGGAAATCAAGAACGTAGACAAGAGTGTTTTAACTGTGGTGACGTGGGGCACTTTTGGAAAGATGGCCCAAAGGAGATTAACCAAGACCGTGAAGGAGCATCCAACATCGGAGCTTGTGAAGCATGCCAAGATCCAGATGTGGTTACTGGTACGTTCTCTATCAACCAAAAAATTTTGCATCCATGTTATTTGATACCAGTGCCGACCATAGCTTCGTATCTTATGAATTTAAGAATATACTTGGTTTAGTAGAGGGTTAAGTTAGATAACCCGCACTCGATAGAACTAGTAAATGAAAAGCGTCGACGTGGTAACTGGGATGGACCAGTTGTCGAGCAACCAAGCGGAGATCATTATCCGCATCCCGATGTCGAACGACGAAACAATCATGATTCATGAAACAGGATACGCCTCTACAAATTACTAGTGCTTGGAGGCACGAGAATTTCGCCCACAGAATGTGTTTCCTTCTCGGCTCACGTCGCAGACAAAGAAGCCGAAGGCTTGTCTGAACTACCACTCCAATGACAAGTCGAACTCGCATCAATTTGTTTCCCGACGTCGCGCTTACAGTCAATGCACCCCAGCAACTTACACTTTCGGCGATGCAAGGATTGGCAGAATAGCTTCAGTAGCTGGTAGAGAAGGAAGTTAACAGACCAAGCTACCCGTTTTGAGTAACACCAGTGCTGCTCGTCAAGTAGAAGGACGATGATTTTCAAAAAAGCATCCACTACCAGGAGCTGAACGAACTAGCCAACAAGAGTCGGTAACCCCTGATGAGAATTAACGAATTGTTTATTTAACTAACTATAAGGACCCAACTACTATTTTAAGACTGATCGATGATTGAGCGTCAGTATACGGGAATTCAGGAAGAATGTATACCAGGGAATGGTGGGACAATAACTTCTTTTAAATCTACGCAAAAGAATTGTGATCCCTGCGTAACGCACAAATCATGTGCTAAATCCTTTGGGAACCCATGTCAAAACCCGAAAAGGTCGTCACTTAGGAACCACACCTGTGAACTCTAGAAAACCCCATTGTCTTGACATTTATGCTATTTCAGTTAACCAAACAGAAAGTACTCCAACTTATTTTGTTGAAATCTTCACTTTTGCTTCTAGCAAGTAGATGTTTGCACCTCTACTCCCCTTAATGGTAGTTGCATCGCGTTAATTTTCTTCGCTGAGAGCGAACACACATTTGCTTCGATACTTGATCATTTCTTCATACTCATTGTTTCATTACTTGAAAACTTATATGTTACGCATGCACCATTTGCTACGCATGAGGTTTCGCTTCGAATAAACGCTTCACTGAAGCTCACATATTATTTTGCTAAAGCTAATTGTTGGTTTAACCTACGTTATTGAAATTGTTGGCCTCCTTGTTATCAAGTCAATACACTTTCTTTAGACTTCATTTCTTTCAAGTTACATTCATGGTTTATCTTCGTAACCATGCTGAGATACCCTCGTTGAGATATACGTTTATTGTCAGGTTACCAAGTTCAATTGCTTGAACTTAGCCATTTCGCATGTTCAATCTAAAACGCCATATGATGTATTGAGAGCATCGTATTCATATTTTGCAAAAGGTCTTTTGTTTCGAGTCGTAGTAGACTTGTTTGGTCTACGACTCCACTAAATCGTTTGTTGGACTCGACACCTTGTGGTGATACTTTCACAAAACTGAAGCTTGCGCTAATTTCGTTACGCACCTCATACACGGATTTAATTATTGACTTGTTCTAAATCCGTTTTGTTTATCGACTAAAGCGGTCTCAACACAGTTGTGTGTTAAGAAGATGGTACATAGAGTCACACTATATCATGGTGTACCTCCTAACGATTCTTTCATTATAAACCGAATGCTCTGCGGTACTTGTTACTTTCTCACCTTCGATCGGAAACAGTGATTCTTTGATGCTTCGTATCCAATTGAGAACTCTATGACATTGGGTGAATCAAATCTTCAGATTGTTTCAGTACACTTCCGTTTGATTTCAGACACGGTGAACTTGTTTAGTCACTGCTATTATTGAATTATGTCGATACGACACCTTGTGGTGTCCTCACAAACTTGGAGCATGTGCTAATCAAGGTCAATCGTTTCACACAAAACTGCATATACCTTGTTTGACTTGTTATTTAAACATTCCTGATGCAATTACGAATCAAGACAGTGATACACCAGATTCGCTTGTATTTCATTTGGTGTATTTCTGCAATCCAAGAATGTCAGCACAAATCCTTACCAATTAATTATTCGAAAGTTGACAGATCATTTCGTGTTCAAGTTGTTGATTTTGAGTTCATGTAGCGGGTGCTATGGTTGTAAACGTTCGATGGTATATTATGACTGATTAAATTGAGAATCCATTGGTCAAAACCCTTTGTGACACCCTGTTAACTAAGTTACACTAGCTTATACATCTATACATCTTGTGTTCTTTAACACCAAATTCTGAGAGACATACCCTGTGACCATTAGGGTCTTAACATGGCAAGATACCCTTGGTTTCGCTTGATTCGAATGAGTTTTGATTCGGTTTTGTGGATATCTGGCTCAGTATTATTCATATACATACACGCATAATGTAAGCCTAAGGAGTTAAGGTAGTATAAATTTCGAGGACGAAATTTTCTTAACAGGGGGAGAATGTGACAACTGTCAAATTTGCATGTTTCCGTACAATTATTAAATAATGATTTGTGCTTAATGACTGTGCTGAATTACAATTAAATGCTTGTATTGCTTTCTGATTACTGCATCCTACTTACATGTGCATCACATATTGCATACCGTCACATCATTATTACATGCAAACTTTAGTGACATACTTGATGCACAAAGCACAGTTAGCACAGTTAGCGGATAACTCAGACATATACTGACAGTGCCAGTACATAGAAAGACAATATTTTGAGACCCAGTATGAGCCAGAGACAAGGCACTACACTAGTATGGAGTGTAGGGAAGAAAGGACCATAAAACTGCGTCACTAGGTGATAGTTTAAGTGCCGGAAAGTGCCTAAAACCCACTTAAAGTGCGGAATTCTGCATTAATCATCAAAATTCAGCATTTTAACATGCTAGTAATGTGCAAAAATATGGCAAAATGGTCCTGTATGCTTTCCTAAGTGTCGGGAATTGAAAGTGTCACAAAAAGTTACATAAAAGACACTATACGATATAACTTAGCACTTTAACGAATCGGTATCTAACCGAACAACCGGACATTACCTGGAACACCAAAATATTGCTAAAAATATTGTTTTTATTTTTCTGAGGTAGTTATGGTTCCCGAACACTTAAACTCTCTACATAAAGCATCCTACATACTAAACACTAGACTTACACTTAAACTCCACTTATTTACCCACTTACCATATCAAATTTACAATTAACCCCCCCCCCTCATGAAGTTTACGGCTCATGTGGCCCCACCCCAAGGATTTCTTCAAATCTTTCCTAAATCCCCATGCAATCTACTCTTGGATTGTGATAAAATCTTGGTTGTACTTATGGAGACACATTACCTAATGGTTAATAGAGTTTAGGGGTTATAAGATCATAATCACTTACCATCCTCTTCACCACAACATTTTCTTCTTCTCCCTCACTTAAAGCTCGGCCGAACACCTCCCCACTCACACCAAAATTTTCGGTTCAATCCAACCTTTTCCAAGTGCATTACAAGGTGCTAGAAGGTGAATTAGGAAGCTTGGAACTCGCGGAACTTGAAGGACCTCTCTTGTGTGCTATTACCCACTTGATTTTCAACATTGTTCTTCCCTAGCTTTAAGCTAGTTGTAAGATTCTTGTTAACTCTTGTTTACTTCATATTCTTAGTGGTTAAAAGATATATCATGTTGATTTATACAAGAACACTAAAGATCATAAACTTAAAGCTTGAACATAAAGATGAAATATGATGAAATATTGTTAGTATGATGTTGTTTTGTATATGTTGATGATTGCTTGTTGGTTTCTTGGTAATATGATGTTGATCATCATGTGAAACTTGTTAGATTATGATTAAAAACATGATCTAACAAGATAAGAGGTGATTATGTGTTTACATGAAATGATCATCTTCTTATTAAGACATGAACTTGATAATGAACTGACTTTCTTGTAAAATGACAAATAAAGTGAACTAGTAATCTTGTAAATCCAAGACTTGTGAATGGTTTTTCTAAAGAAAACCAAGTTTAAAATATGATTTTTGGAAGATCATAGCTTTTACTTAAACTTACACCATTTTTAGTGGAAAGACAAGTGTATAAACATTAGTGAAACAAGAAGACGTGATAAATAAACATTTTTGCAAAATGTGTTTACAAGTTGTAAACATCAAAAACCTTCAAGAATAAGATTTACCAAGAAGTAAATATATTTTGGAGGGTAACTAAGACTACTAAATATTTTACCAAGTTACTACACATTTTTGTGAAGAACCAAGTTCATGTCATTATGTAAAATATATAGTTTTGCACTTGGTAAGTGTAATATGGTTTAGTGATTTGTTGTTGATTGTTTGAATGATTTTTGAAAAGAAAATGATATGCTAAATAGCATGGACACCTCCATTTACAAAGGAAACTATGGTGAATTTTTCTAAAAATTCCAACACTTAGAAAATATTTTCTAACTAGTGTTTACTAGTGTATTTTAAACTATGTTCTTCAAATATAAACTTTGCCATAGATTTTTGTAGCAAAAATACAAGTATCGGAGATTTATTTTTGTAAATAAAAATGGATAAATATATATTTAGAATATATATTTTATATTAAGACACTTGTGTGGATATTTGTTTAATTTGTGGAATAGTTATATTATTTTAGGGTAAAATAATGTAATTTAACAAATACCATGGAAATTACAACTCCAAGATAATACCAAAAATCACAAGGAATAAATATTTAAGTTACACACTGGATGTTGTGAAACCAAACGCAAAAACGTAACTTATGGAATATTCCGGAAAATACTTTTACAAATATTTTTCGTAAATATTGTTTTGGATACAAGAAGGGAAAATATATTATTTTTGGGAAGTTAAAAATATATATTTTCCTAGTATATTTAGAAGATATATAATTTTTAGAAAAATATATATTTTCTTGGGAATACATTATTTATTGGACAAAAAAAAAGTTATACATATATTTTCTAAGTGGGACTTAAAAATATATTATTTCAGAACTACAAGATACATGTATAAGATTCCCCCATCCTTGGGAAGGAAAATACGAAATTAAATACTTAAGAAGTATTGTCACAAAATATTGATTAAACAATTATTCCAAAATTAAATATAATTTAAAGTTAAAATAATTATTATTTTAACAAATAATTATAACTTGGAATAACATAAGAAACGCAACTCAAAACGTTAAACTCTAAGCCAAGGCACGGCCTGTTCGTCTAATAGACGTTAGTACACTGTAGGTAGTCGTGATTAGCTACGGAGATTTGAGTTGACGGTACAGAAGACGCACTACTGTGAGTTCATGTCCCCCTTTTCTTTTAACTGTTTTCAGTTTTATACTTCGGGGCTGAAATACATGTTACAATTGTTACAGACATTTTTATACATGGTATGGTTAGCTTAAGGAGGGTTTACTACTTAGATCATGTGAAAGGTGGGTATAACACTTAAGGCCATTAATCCTCGTCGTAGGACCGAGGGACATGAGTGATAGATCTATTTGGGTGTAGCGAGCCCACACCCATGCGGACCAGGGTGGCCCATGTGGTGACTATGTCTTATTCCCGGAGACAAGTTTGCTAGGTTTGAGTACTTCCTGCACCATTTCACACATATCAGTGGCTTTGCAACCCATTGGTGATCTCTTTTTTTTTCCTTATTGCTACCTACCAGGGACTTTCATACATACAGACATATTTCAAAGCTTTATTCATAAACACATACGCATGAACTCGCTCAACTTTTGTTGATGTTTTTCAACCTACATGTATTTCAGGAAATTAGAAAATGGATCTGGCGGGCAATGGAATTTTAGCTGCGAATAAAGATGTCATCCGGGGTTGTAAGGGTTTAGGAGGTGTAACCTCTTCCTGGACGGGTTACATGTCTCTAAACCCAGTTTTATTTAAAGTCTTTTGTTGAGTCTTTATGAACTCAGTTAAACATGTCAAGGTTTGTAACTTATTTTGGTGTCGATGTTTTCAAGACAAATATGTTATGATATTTTCTAACTTAATATATGGATGAACATCTTATGGTTTTATCATATAGTGTTATTATGATTGAATGCTATGGTATTAAGAAGTCACACCAATAACCCACGCTTCCACAAAAGTCAGGGGGTGACATGGCAGTGGTGATGAGGAATTTGTATTCTGCTTTTTGACAGGTGGTTTTTCTGGTGAGAGTTTTGTTTTAGGTGTATCAGAATCTGGCTTCTTAGGTTCAGCAGTGCTTTTAAGTTTCGCAGCAGTGGTTGGTTTTTCTGGTGGTGATATTGGTTTTGGAAACATGACAATAGGAGATTCGTTGTGTTTGTGTGATTTTCTTCTATTTGACGTTCCAATGTTGAGCACTTCATCTTCCTCTTTTGTATGCTTCCTCTTCTGCTTTCGTTCAATCTCCTTATCTGTCTGTTTGTTAACAGTATCATCAATTCCATTTTTCTTACCAGTATCAGATTTTCCAGGAGATTTTGCAGAAGTTTGCTTGGCAGGCTTTGGATTTTGTTTTGGTTGATTCCTTGGTGTTGGTTTGCCAAAGTTTTCCATGGAATCCTTTTCCCTCTTTTCAGCATCATCTTTTTCAAACACAGGTGCAGGGGTAATACCAGTTAACTTTGCAATGCATTCTTTTATGCCCTTGATGTCAGCCTGTGTGTCTTTGTATCTTGCTTCAACCATAACTCTAATTAGCTTCATGTGGGAATTAAGTTGAATCTCAGCCAGTTCCCTTTGAGCTGCAAGAATGGGTTGTACCGAATTCCAAAGTTCTTGGCATAACTGCTGATGAGAAGGTCGACTTTTGAAAGCATCCACCAACTGCTTCAATTGATCTTTCATATCAGCAACAGTTGTTTCCAAGTTAGATATCCTGTCCGTCAAACCCTAGTATTTTAATCCATTACCTAACTTAATAGGATCATCTGAATTCCCACCAGAGGTGGTTGTATCTGCTTTTGAAAGAGGATGTATCTCCAAATTTTCATTAGCAGATGCCCTTTGTTCTTATCGGGACTTCCCTCTGCATCAGTGGTTACCTTAGTGATCTCATTCGTGGTTAACTTGAACTCACCAGTGAATACCTTGATAGACATAGCAGTGGCTGCCTTCAAGGGAGTCTGACTGATGAAACTACTATCCAAATGTAAATCAGTGGATTTGACATTTGTAGTAGCTGCTCCACTTGAAATACCATCAAGAATTTGCTGAAATGCAAGAGGTGTAGCCTTCTCAACTATTTATGGGTTAGGTAATTGAAAAGGTTCAGACATAGCTATTGTTGAAGTTAAACTCTCAGTAAAGTGTTCGTGGGAGGGATTGCTATCAGTCTGAATGTCAATAGCTTGAAGCAGTGTTACAAACTTTGGTGGAATAGAAGATGAAGGAATTGCTGTCGAAAGAGACATTGCCCCGGGAGAAGGGCTTTTAAGTATACTCTCATGTGAGGGTATGACATCATATTGTTGTGTCCCTGTGAATACAACATGTTCCTTTTGTGAGGAATCATGAGGAGTTTGGTTTATGGGTTGAGATCTTTCCACATGTTGTGAGGAAGTAGCAACAGTGGTTTGTAGTGACATCTGTGTTGTCACAGGGTTAACCTCTGGGATCTCATCTTCTAGAGGACCCGTTTTGCTGGTTTCGGTGGGCTTTTTGGATTTTGTTTTGGTCTTTTTGAGTTTTGTTGGTGGGGGTTTCACAGCAGTGGTTGTAGTGCTATGATCACCAAGAGCAGTGGGCTCAGCAACAGAGGTTTGAGGAGCAGTTGTGGACTCATCTAAAATTTCCTCATTCCCCTCTGCTTCTGTTTTGGAAACATCTGACTCTTTAGCCATAAGGCGAGTAAAAGTTTCAGATGTTAGACTATTCATTTTAATAGCTTTACCTTTTTCAAAAGCTTATTGAGAAACATGTTTTTGCAGGTAGTAGCTTAATAGTCTAAGAAACATAAGAAAACCAGCAGTTTTCCCCTTTTTAATAGCAGCAATTTTCCCCTTTTTAATAGTAGTAGTTTTCCCCTTTTTAATGTTTTTTTTAAATTTGCAACCAAATCAACAAACAGTGCCTGGGAGTAGTTAAAATCAGTATTTGTCAAAATTTCATACCCCAATGACTGAATTTTCAAAGGTATTTCATTAAAAGAAGTAGTTTTATTTGTGAGACAGATTAAGAGAGTATGGAACAGGAATTTCATTGGTGGTGGAAAATTACCTTTAAACATAGTTGCCTGATTCAACTGTCCATCATATCCCCTCCCAATCAAGTATGTTTGAATCTCATTTTTCGGCAAAGAGGTCTTACCTGCCAAGTCGTTTACCTCAAATGTTGTTGATATGGTACTGGGGGTAATAGCAACCGATTCACCTCCGACTTTTGAAGTTATACTTACGGCCACATTGTTTTGTTCTTCAATATTCGCATTTGCCTAAAAATCGTGGAGCGTCTCTTGGTAAATGGGTGCCTCGGCGGTAAGAATGACCTTATATTTTGATGACGTAAGAACATCAATCATTAATGATAGAGAGTATTATTCTCGGTTTTCTCAAAAATAGCCAGGTAGTTATGCGAATTTTTCATCATCAAAGCCATGATCGGAATTGAAAGTTGCGAGAGGTTGACGATGAAGTGTTGAAGAAGAAGGTGGAAACCGCTCTGATGAATTTTAAACTTGAGACGAAAGTAAAACCTATGTTAGGGGATGAAACAGGGGTTTATAAAGTGAAAAAGTGAATGCTGACGTGTAAGAAGTTACAAAGATCTGATGGCTAACATCTGTCCACGCCAGAACCTCTGCTCTGATAATGGATTACATTTGTTTGAAAACCACTGTTGGCCAACAATAGATGTTAGGCAACATTAGTAACTCAACAGTCCTTAGATTAAACAGAACCTATGAGAACAGACAATACCCTTCAGCAGTGTTTGGAAACCACTGTTGGCCAATAACAGATCTTATGCAACAATAGTAAGTCAGCAGTCCTTAGTCAAACACAGGTTTGGAAAACAGTTGTTTTCAACAGACTGTTAATATAAACAAATAAATTGATATTAAATATCAGCAGCCATTTAATGAAAAACATTTAAAAAATAAATTTTCATGGGAAAACTAAAAAATTAAATATCAAGAAACTGAAAGGACAAATTTTAAACCTCTGCCATAAAAAAATTATAAAAAAACCTCTTCATTTAAACACCAACAATAATCTACATGGCAAACAAAGGCTACTACCACTTCATCGGACACAAATGTTGTAAACAGTGGTAAATCAACAGTCGCTAAGATAAACAGCACTTATTAAAACAGACAATACCTTTCAGCAGTGAATTTTTATCCAAACAGAAGTTGATTCAAAACATCAACAAATACAATGGAGTTTTCCAATATTTAAAAAAATAGCTATTTTTGAGAGTTTTTCCAATATTTAAAAAAATAGCTATTTTTTAATAATGAAATTTTCATGTTCTGAAGACATTTTACAAAGATCTGTTGAGCAATAACAGATGTTCAGAACTTCTATTGTGTTAATCGTTGACAATTCTTTGGAAACTGCTGTTGGGAATAACAGATGTTGGCAACAGTAGCAACTCAACAGTCGTTACAAAAAACAGAAATTATGAGAACAGACAATACCTTTAAACAGTGGATGGATCTTTTGCCAAACAGATGTTTTAAAAACAGCTGTTTTCAGCATAATTTTAAAGATTTTTGTCAATTTTTTTCAAAATACCTATTTTTTAAGAATGTTCAGAACTTCTATTGTGTTAATGGTTGACAATTCTTTGGAAACTGCTGTTGGGAATAACAGATGTTGACAACAGTAGCAACTGTTACAAAAAACATAAATTATGAGAACAGACAATACCTTTAAACAGTGGATGAATCTTTTGCCAAACAGATGTTTAAAAACACACTTGTTTTCAACAGACTTTTAAAGATTTTTGTCAATTTTTTTCAAAATACCTATGTTTTAAGAATGTTCAGAACTTCTATTGTGTTAATGGTTGACAATTCTTTGGAAACTGCTGTTGGGAATAACAGATGTTGGCAACAGTAACAACTCAACATTTACAATAGCAGGTATCAACTCTAACAACTTTGATGCTCAAATTAGTAAAAATAAAATACTCTACAAAGATTAATAGAATTAAAATTTACATATCACATATGACGATAGATCAACAATTACATTGAGAACTGAACAACGAAATTTAATAATCTTCAGCTCTTGAACAGTAGCCATATCCTCATATACTTGATCCTCTGATGTAAAAGAAGGATATAATGGTAGTAAAACGTGATGAAAAGCTTCTGCACTGTTTTTGAAGTCTGAAGTGCAGAAAGACATCACCATCAGGTTTCTGGACACTTGGTCTCTCATAAATAGACCAAGATGCAGTCCATCAAAACACCTCTTCAGCTATTGAACAGTAGCCCTATCCTCATATACTTGATCCTCAACTTGCTTGATAAAGCGATATTTTAAATCATAAGAACCTACAGAAGGGTATGATGACATTTTTAACTTGTATATTTCTTCAAGTCTGATGTAAAAGAAGGATATAATGGTAGTAAAACGTGATGAAAAGCTTTTGAACTGACAATCATACTATACAGTGAAATAGCTAACAGCCCAAAGGTCAGACTTAATTTAAGCGCACCATTAAACTAATCCAGGAGGCAAAAACGCGTACATTTAATACAAAACAGCAGCCATTCAATGCAAAGCCTCTCAAAAAAGTTTTCATAGGAAAACTAAAAAGTTAAATATCAAGAAACCGAAAGAACAAAAATAAAAATAAAAAAAAAGGCTCTCATAATTACCATTAACTTCTCCATTTATCATAAAGATGCATTTTAAACACTATAAAAGGCTGATGATTAGGCTGATTGAAGAACTAATATATAAAATGGACATCATCAGTGATAATAAATACAAGAAAACCTGGAATAGCATCGGCGCTTCATGAAGTACTCCACTTTCTGCATTTCAGACTTCAAAAACAGTGCAGAAGAACTCCCCACTGCTCGCTCGGAAAAAACAAAGCTGAAATGTATCAACACATTAAAATAAATATTATCAACATATATCAACAGTTTAAAAGAATCCACAAACCTAAAATAACCCGCAACTGATTGTTTGAATTTTAAACAACTCTGATTAGGCTGAAATATAAACCGAGAATTAGAACAGACCAGTTCAAATTTTAAGATTCAAAATCAGAGAAAAAAACATACACTCAACGATGTTGCAACAATGATGTTGGAAAGATTACGTGAAGTACAAAAAGCTGTAATCGCAGATGAACAGACTGAATATGCAAATTTGGCATCCTGTAACAATCTATCTATACTTTCTATAAAAAGAGAAAACCAAGTGACATAAGAAAAGCATAGGTCAAACGTTGGTGTGTGAAACAGAGCTTCAATAAAACAACGATGTTGGCGCAATGATATTGGAACAATGATATTAAAAGGATAATGTGTAAACAGAGCCTGCAACTGTTCGAACACTGTAATCGAAGATTAACTGGCTCAATCATGAGGCTATGCATTTGAGTAAGAGAGATATGATCGCAAATATAAAGGGGAGAGATAAATTGAAATTTGAATGTGGAGCCAAATTCATATATTCATATATGTTATTTATAGGGAGCCAGATTCATATGTAGTTTGAATTTTGAATTTGGAGCCAGGATTTTAAATTTTGAATATGGGCAGAGGTTTGAAGCGGTTTTATAAACAGCTGACCATTTGTAGATGTTGGTAGATGTTTAAAGTGATTTGCTAGATGTGGGCCAGACCTTTGAAAATTAAAGTGATTTTATATATTAAGGATTATGATGCGATAATGACATAAGAAAAACCTTGTTGGACAGCCTCTATGGCTGCCACCTCAGTTTTTCTTATGTCACTTGGTTTTCTTTTTTTATAGAAAGTATAGATAGATTACAGGTGAGTTTTATAAACTAAACACGATAATAATAAGTTTTGGTTTGTCATTTCTAACCATTAAATATATGCCTAACCGACTGTATGCAAATTTAGACTTACATTAAATATATGCCTAACGCGAATGACTACAATTAAATATATGCCTAAGTGACTGTATGCAAATTTAGACTTACATTAATCCCTCTTTTACTTATATGTGACTAACCGACTATATGCAAACGTAGACTTGCATTGATCGTTCTTTTGCTTACTATAACTAAATATATGCCTAACTGACTGTTTGCTGGCAACATTGTATGGTTGCACCACTACTATGTCTGTGTATATATATATATAAATGTACGTGTATGTGTTAATATTATTAATTTATTTGACTATATAAGATTATTTTTCACAGATATTAATTAGATTATTTTCACAAATATTAAATTTTAATCATTATATAGATTATTTTCACAAATATTAAATTTTAATCATTATAATACATTAAATAATTTTAAAATTAAGAAAATATATTAGGAATATATAGCGATGAACATAAATTAGCACCAACATTTACGATAAATACAATATACAAACGGACGTACATTTATTTTGAAATAAAATTTGCATTTTTTTCATCATAAGGATTAAAACAATCCACCAAAAAATAAAATATCACTTAACATAATTATGAGAAACATGATTAGCACAAAAGTAAAGCTTTCATCTAAACTGAAATTGAAATGGTTTTAAAAACTAAAAACAATAAATCAAAAATACAACATAAAAAAACCTTTAAATGAACGAACACAAATAAACATACACGAGCGAACATAAATAAACACATTATCAAACCTTCACCAACACAACCTCTGTTCATATTCGTTCGTTTAACCTATCGCACAAAATTTCTTGTTCGTGTTCGTTCATTTATTAAACAAACGAACTTTTCACCGAACGGTTCACGAATTGTTCGCTGAACGTTCGGTTTTTTTGTAGCCCTATTTCATTGTTTGTTTTGGATTTATTTTGTTTGTGTTCAAACTAGTTCTCAAATTCTCTTCTTGAAGCTAGTTCTCGTATGAACCATACCCCATACATATGAGTAGTAAATTTAAGGGTGTGAATTTCTCACACAATTTGGCTATAACTTAAAATGCGCAGACACAAGTTAGTTATGGGCAAAACTTGCAAACACATTTAACTAAATGTGTCATGTTCGTGTTAAGTCAAAGGATTCACAGATTTACCCGTTTATTTTTTTAGTTATTATAATCGATGTTAAAAGAAAAGTCATTAGTGTTTTATGCCAAATTTTAAAAACCCAAGACATTATTATATAATTAAATAGTAATTTATATAAATTTGTTTTTCTTTTGTTTTTTAAATTGTATTCTTAAAGTATAAAAATGAAAAAAAAACTAAAAAAAAGAAAGAAACTAATGATCAAGAAAATGGGGTCAAATGAGTCGTGTATGTATTAATTCGCGAATATTCGTGTTGTGCTCGGTTTCATATAACACAATTTTTGAGTTCGTGTTGGGTAAGACAGAACCACCAACCTGTGAACATGACAGGTTTAGCACCTCTAGTCAAACCCGCAAGTTTAAGATTCGTTTTATATTTTAACTATATATATGTTTTTAGCTGTTTAATATTTAATCATTCATTTTTAGGGGAATGTTTAATGTGAAACACTAAAAAAGTGGGGAACAGCGGGGAGCCGACTCAAACGAACTCCGATTGGACTCATTCCAGCGGCGTTGGAACCAGCTCGTCGAACCCTAACTAAGATCTCTTAACCCTAAACCCTAAATCCTAACTCCTAAACTCTAAACCCTAAAGCTAAAAAATAAGGCTAAAACATAAGCTAAACCGTAAAATATAAACTATAAACTCTAAAAGCTAAACCCTAAAGGCTAAACCTAAAGCTAAACCCTAAAGTTAAACCCTAAAGCTAAATCCTAAACCCTAAAGCTAAACCCTGAACCCTAAAGCTAAACACTAAAGCTAAACCCTAAAACTAAACTCTAAAAGCCAAACCCTAATATATTTAGGGTTTAGGGGTTATGATTTAGGGTTTAGGGTTAAAAGTTCCTAGTTAGGGTTCGACGAGCCGGTTCCAACGCCGCTGGAATGAGTCCAATCGGAGTTCGTTTGAGTCGGTTCCCCACTGTTCCCCACTTTTTTAGTGTTCCCCAATTAACCTCACACTTCACTTTTATACATAAGTTTAGGAACACATTGCCATATACTTAAAGATTGTAACTGAATTCACTTTCAAGTTAAGACATCACATTCTTTACAAGTTATAAAATCCTATAAATTCACACATATGACCACCATACAATTTATATCACCGGTTCGATTCCTGGCAATGCCCTTATGGGGTGTTGGGGCTCTTCACCGTGGGTAATAACCGCCAGGCAGCTATGGGGCTAAGCTAGCTTGCGGAGTTGCAATACTCCGGCGGATGGGAGGTCCGTGCAACTACCCCCCCTACAATTTATATACCAAAATACTTATAAGTGATTGGTTAACATGGAGAACATTGGAAGCAAGAGATTAGTAGTTTTGGTAGGGTGCAACTATGCAAACACACCCAATGAGTTACATGGTTGCATAAATGATGTGTTAGCCATGAGACAAGTGCTTATTGATTGATTCGGGTTCGAGCCAAGCAACATCCAACTCCTAACAGATGCACCTGGCTCGCTGATCATGCCTACTGGTGCAAAGATAAAGGAGGCACTTCACCATATGGTTGACGTGGCTGAGCCCGGTGATATCCTTTATTTTCATTATAGCGGTCATGGCACGCGAATTCCTTCAAACAAACATGTGCACCCTTTTCATCAAGGCGAAGCCATTGTCCCGTGTGATTATAATCTCATTACAGGTGAGTTTTATAAACTAAACACGATAATAATAAGTTTTGTTTGGTCATTTCTAACCAGTTTAATGTTTGTTTGAAGGAATAAGACATATAATTCAACCAGCCACCCGTTTACAACCCATTTGACCGTCTGCCAACCCAACCCCCCGTTCACAACCCAGTTGACACGCTTAGATGAATGTATTACACAACTCATGTTACGATTTTACATGTGTACGGTCAATGGTTAATATTTTTAACATGAATAAATATGTCGTGTTTTGATTTCATTAATTCACCGTGCCAACCTGAAACCCGACGTGATTGTCAACCTTACTTTTTTAACTAGGCTTTCAAAATAACAAGTCACTTCTAAAACTTTTGTATGAATGAACAGATGTCGATTTCCGGAATCTAGTAAATCAAGTGCCAAAAGGAGCAAGTTTCACCATTCTTTCCGATTCTTGCCACAGTGGCGGGTTAATCGACAAAGAAAAGGAACAAATCGGGCCTTCCTCACTACTACCAAATCCCAGTCCAACCACCAGCACAATCAAACCCAAAACCCTCTCTTTAGACTCAATTCTCCACCATCTCTCACCAAGGACACAAATAAACACATCTGATATCGGCACACACTTGCTCAACCTCTTTGGACCCGATGCAAGCTTGACTCGATACCATTAATACATGAAGATGATGGGATTCTGTTAAGTGGGTGTCAAGCAAATGAGACTTCTGCAGATATGAATCCTCATGAACCTGGAGGGAAAGCTTATGGTGCTTTCAGTAATGCAGTCCAGATTGTTTTGCAAGAAAACCCTGATGATTTGAGTAACAAAGAGGTTGTTTTGATGGCCAGAGATGTGTTGCACAAGCAAGGATTTCAGCAACACCCTTGTCTTTACTGCAGTGATGATCATGCAAACTCAATGTTCTTGAAACAGATTTGATTTGTTTTTCATCAATTGAAGTTTATGTTTTATGGGTTGTGTTGATTGGAATAAATGACTGAAATTTAAGATTGTGAAATATTTAGAAATGATTATTTGATTCAGTTTTTGATGTTTGGTTAAGCATACTATGCAAGGATGTTTACGACTCTGGTTTGGCCGGTTTTGACAAAATGCAGGGCTGAACCGCTAATATGTCTCAAGAAACGACAAGTCCAATAATCTAGCTGGGTAGGTCAGCCGACCCAGCCACTTTTCTCGGTTTGGCGGTTTAATGGTTTAGCAGTTTGAACCAATTTCATTATTATTATTTTTTTTAAATCATTAGTTGATTAAAAAAACATAAAATAATAAAAATAACTACATGATCTAAAACTGACAAAACAAATATTATTATTAATAAAAAAGTTTTAGGGGCTGGTTCCAAATTTCAAACCAGACCAACTTGCTTCCGTTTAGGCAGTTTGGTCGGTTTCAATGGTATTTTAGGTTTTTAACACCCTAACATTGTGCTCATATTGAGGTTTGTAAACAGTTAAACCCATTTATAACGGTCAGATTCAGGTTGACGTGGTCAACCTGTTTAAACTCTTCACACTTTTCCAAATGAGTGAAATTGTTAAACAAGGGTTAATTTTGATTCTAATCATATATAGAGTCAGTGTTGTAGTATTCAGTAATCATTAGTCGGGCGGAATCATAATTAATTGTGAATAATCGGGATTAGTTATGATTAATCGGCGATTAATCTAGATTAATCAGCGCCTAGTCGGGATTTTTACAGCCATGTATAGAGTTAAAGGAGATTGAAAACAAAACTGATTTTTATCTTAACACTTATACTAGTTGTTTAACTTTTATCTTATATTAGCTTTCTTTGTCTTTTTATAGACGGGTCATAGATATCAATGGCACCCGTCATTCAAACGCTTTCTTTGTCTTTTTATAGACGGGTCATAGATATCAATGGCACCCGTCATTCAAACGGGTCATTAACCCGCTTGATAAATGTGTCCAGGGTTAGGGTTCAACTCTTTGATGCTATTAACTACTAGGTTGGGTTGGGTTACTCAAAACCTGACACAACGGTCAACGGGTCATAAACCCACAACTTATGTCGCCCTGAACGAGCCAAAACTAACTTCAAACGGCCTGAACCAGAAAAAAACCCAGACTCAACCGTCCAAAACTAATTTCAAAAGAGCTGAACCGGCCAAAACCTTCCAAACCAGCCAAAAATGGCCTGGACCAGACTAAACCAGTCTGTGCCTTGCTTGTCTCAGGTGTGCGGCGAAGCCTTTGTGCCTTGGGCCTTTAACTACTATAATATTGCCTACTATTATTAACCACTTGTTTTAACCTAAATATGCAATATCATACTCTTAAGTTTTAACGCTCTAACTGAAATTTGTAACTCTTTATGGTTCAAATGATATAAAATTAAATGATGTAAATAAGGGATTTCTGTAATAATCCACAAATACAAAGTACTACAAGAGAAAAGACATGACCTGGTTATTGTTCTTTTCACTGCTTAAAAAGACCAGCAAGCTCGCCCTTCTCGTGCATAGACGACAATATATCACACCCTCCAACCAATTCACCATTCACAAACACTTGTGGGAAAGTAGGCCAATTGCTATACCTCTTCAGGGTCTCCCTCAATCCACTATTATGTTCTTCATCCAACACGTCGACGCTCTCATAATCCACGCCTTCCGAGTCCAAAATTCCAACCACCCGTTGTGAGAAACCGCATTGTGGAGCACTTCTTGACCCCTTGATGAAAGCCACCACCTTGTTTTCTTTGACCATACGGTCTATTAGTTCCTCTAATGGAACGGTTAGTTGCGTGTTTGGACCTGGTGTGATCCTTAGATCGCTCTTTTTCTTGGGTGCTTGGCGGACCCACGTCGTGTTTCCTTTCTCGTTGCCAGGTAGCACTTTTCCGGTCACTTCTATATGTTCTTCCATCCATGATTTCCATGCTTCGGTTAATGCTGTTCTGTCCGGATTATCCACCACTCCAACCTATCAAAATCATAATCACCACAACATCGTTTCATTGATCAAACAATTAAGATAGAGACTTTTGTTTAGCATCAAGATGTTGTGTATAGGGCTGCAAACGAACCAAACGTTCGGTGAACAGTTCGTGAACCGTTCGGTGAACAGTTCGGCGGGAAGTTCGTTTGTGTTCGTTCATTTATTAAACAAACAAACACGAACAAGAAATTTCGTTCGTTTAGTTAAATGGACAAACATGAACAGAGGTCGTGTTCGTTCGTTTATGTTCGTGAACGTTCGGTAACGTGTTTGTTTGTGTTCGATAGTTCATTTGTGTTTTTGGTTTTTATATCTATTTAAATACTTCAAAATTATGACAAATTAAATATCTAATAAGTGTCAGTGCATTATATATTATGTTCATGCACGATTGTTTGTGTTCATGAACATTATTTTGTGCTCATTTGTGTTCAGGGGCGATGCTTTGAGAGGCCGGGAGGGGCGCCCGACCCCCCGAACTTTTCGGCCAGTGGTGTTATATATGTAGTTTTCGTATAGAAATTTTTGGGTATGTATGTTTTCGACCCTCCGGTTCTATAGAAAAATTTGGGTATATACGTTTTCGATCCCCCTAAAAAATTTCAAGCTTCGCCACTGTTTAGGTGTTCGTCAACGTTCTTTTTGTTTGTTTCCTAAAATTAACAAACAAACACGAACAAGTTCATTTCCTTAACAAACGATTCACAAACATAAAATCTCGTTCAATAAGTGTTGGTGAACGGTTCACGAACACATATATTCCTTAACAAACGAACACGAACAAGGTCTTGTTCGTGTTCGTTCGGTTCGTTTGCAGCCTTGTGTGTATATACTTTATTTATGTCTAGATTGATCCTATGGGAAATGTAAAATAATTATATAAACATAATTAAAGCAAGTACCTTGATGGAAGCACAAAGCTCCGGCACTGATTTCTGGTGAAACAGGACACTCGCCTGAATGTTGCGTGACAACCCCACAAACTGCAAATCACCATTCTTGTCATAGACAGCGTAAACACCGGAAGCGGAAGGGAAAACGGATGAAACGGGGACAGTTTCCGATTCCGACAGCTTTCCGATGGCAGAAACGACGAGATTGAGATAAGGGCGACGGTTTTTGGTTGTGTGGGTAATTTTAAGTGGAATTGGGGAGAAGATGGAGGGATTTTTGGTGTAGGAGGAGTGAGAAAGTAGGGTTTTAGTGCGATTGGCGGACAGGAAGGAGGAGGTGGCAGTGGTGGTGAAAGATGGTGATGAGAGGTTTATGGCCGCCATTGAGAGTGCTTCCGTTTAGCTGCTGATGATGATGATGATGATGATGACGATAATACTAATCTGAGATTAATATTTCACCCAATTGCCGCCACATAGGTTTGGTTTAGTGCTAAAGAAATTATCTTTTGTGAGATAAGAAAGTTCACTCAATTGACGGAAATAGTTAGCTGTTAAAAAAAAAATAACAGTAATTACCTAAGAAATTATCTAAGTATTTGAGGGAAATAGTTAGCTATTAAATAAATAAGGGAAAGTTCTTGTACAAATAATATTAACATACTAAACATACAAATTGAAATAAAAGTAAAAAATGTTGTGAAACAACGAACTACTAGCCTAATAGCAAACCATAAAAGAAAGAGATGTAGGAAGAAAGAGACTGATATTTTATTGATAGATATATCTAATACAAGAGATACAATGTAGTATATATAGGAGGAGAAAACTTGGAGAAGAAGTCAGTCTATTTTAGGAGTTGATAACCATAATAATATAATAATATATTTATAACACTCCCCCTTGGTTATCAACTTAATACGCTTTGAGATGCTGCCTCGTTAAAAACCTTGCTTTGGAAACCCAGTGGGACAAAACCTCAGCTAAAGGAAAAAGAGTACAGCGCGTATTTTCTTCTCATGATACTTCTGGATGAGATATGTTGCCTCATTAAAAACCTTACTAAGAAAACCCAAATGGGACAAAACTTAGTGAGGGAAAAAGAGTGCAACTTGAATAAATCCCCCCCTCATTATAATATGCATCCTTTAAGTGACGTGTGTCTATCTTCCTTGAAAGTTGCTCAAAACTTTTGTAGAATGACTTGTCGCTTGATGCCTTGAAGTGCAATCCTTTATGTTGAATGATGTTGCAAAATCTTCTTGTGAGACTTCTAATGCTTCCTCTTGCGAACAGATACCATAAGATCCACAACTATGTTGTGTTACATTCTTTACATCTACAAGACTAACAAAACTTGTTTTCATGGGTTAGTAAAATCTAGGCACATATCATTCTTACCTTTAGGGTATCGACATATCTTATTTACCATTCGAATGTCTCCTCACTGGACATGTGCTATATCGTGTTTATAAATTCAAATAAAGATATATATAATCATGCATAGCTAGGAAGAAATATCAATGCACAATTTCACTTTAGCCATGGTATTTTTGGAATGAGAATCCTTACTTTGGTAGAAGATGATGATAGCCATTTCTTAAAAAAAATGTCTGAACAACCTTTAACATACTTTAAAGTTCAGTTTTATCCATACTAAAATGTCCCAGCATCTTCTGGATGTAGTTTGATCAATGGATAAAAATATGATCACAAATATACTCGAACTGTAAGTTGAATAGTAACTAGACTGAGCCAGGGTCATTCAAAATTCCCCCTCAAAAAGCTCGACAGTTTCTCTCGATGGTGCCTAGACATCATCACTGTAAACTGCGATTATAGTGAACTTTTAGGAGATGACTTTTGATAAAGATGGATGATATTATCAAACTCATATTGCTCTTTTATCAGAATATCTCATGAGTTGTACAACACTCAACCCAACTATTTTATCCATACTATCTTTTTAAGTTTAAAAAGATACATTCATGAGGTTTGAAATCAATGCTTCAGGCATTTCCAATCATTCACTTACTTCTTTCCACTTTGAAAAAACAATGTATGTGCATACACTCTTTAGGAGTTCTGTTACATAAACCTCCTTATTGATTTCTATATCATATTCAAGGATGTCTTGAACACTTGCTTAATTTGTATAATACATATTGTATCATGCTTATACACTGTATATTGAGATACCATAATCATCAAGTATAGGTATTCTATGTATGTTTATTGGTGCACATGAATTACATCCATAAGATGTTTCTACTTAACCTTTATAAGCACTTAAATGCTTTAGAATACTCATCAGGAATTCTAATTATATTCAACGTATTCAAATATGAATCTATATACAATAATCATATCGTTCTCGAGAACTTATTTTACATTTATTTAATAAATTAAATCCTTGAGGGACTTTCATGTAAACTTTTAGTATCCAGTGATTCATAACTTCCATAAGACACATATCAATTCTCTCTTTATATTACCAGACTAATTAAATATTGGAAAGCCAATACATCCACCACCGGAGAATACGTCTCCTCATAATCAGTTATAGGTCTTTGCGAAAATACTTGTGCCACCAATTTTCCTTATATTACTTGATTTGATTTTCAATTCATAATTCGCATAAAAGACCTGTTTGTTTCCAACATGATTTACAACTTCAGTTGCATGGATTGTTGGTTCGAAAGCTTTCCATTTCATTAGAGAATTCAACTCTGCCTTATTCACGTCTTTTCTCTTTTGGCCAATCATTTCTCATAGGCAGATCTTAAATTTTGATCCTCATCATTTTATTTCAAGCGCTATTTTATATTCAAAAGTATGACGACGTCGATTTCAATTTGATTCCATATATATATTTAGACATGATATAAATTAACGAGATCTCTTTAATTTCAGGTACCTGAGGTTCTTCTTGAACCATCATGTCTACTGTCTCTTAAGGAGATCTTATTACTATAACCTCGACTTGACCATCTTAATTACTTGCTCCAATTTTCGAGGAATTTTATTATTGGAATCAACTAGTCTACCACGCTTCAGTCGTGCAATAGACTCATTACACATATGTGGTTGTCCGTCTAGGACACTCATCTTAACTGGAGCATTAGCAGTTGGTATATGTGACATAGTCACCTTTTTAAGGTCAGTGAATGCGTCTGGTAATATATTCGCTAATCTTTGTAATTGAGTTATCATTTGAACTTCTGGTTCACACTTTTAGTTTTGAGGATCAATGATAATTCATACCAACTCATTTAATTTCCAACTGCTTTTTATCTCCCCCTAATATTGGGAATGTTAATCCATTGAGATGGATATCAATTAATTGAGCCGTAAATAAATATCTCGTGAAAGGCTCTATTCGTTACCATATATTCCCAAACACCTTTTAAAGTCTCATCTTTGTGCGTAGTAGTGGATCAGTTTCAATATATACCGCACAAACAAATCTTAGAAGGGACATCTTTGGTTCCTGACCAAAAACCAACTATAATGGGGAGAAACTATTACAACATGTTGGCTTGATGTGAATTAATGTTATTTCATGTAAAATTACATGCATTCATATATAAACATGAACTTGCTCTCATGATTATTGGCTTTGCTATCAACCGTAGGCGTTCAATGATCGTCTTAACAAAAGCAATCCGTGTATGAACATAATCTACAAGAAGTTCAACACTTATTCTGCCGATCATTAATAGCTAGGGAAATAAACTTATCGTCACTACTAATAAATACATGCAATCTGGAATATTGTGCTTGCTATCTTATTAGCTAAGCCATAAATTACACAAACATCAAGTTGTGAATTTGATAACCATCTAGACGATGCATCAATTTAAGACACTAAATGGTATCATGTTGGGATATACATATCCCTTAATCACTTCCAAAATATTTAGGGATACACACCCTTAACTGGAAAATACATAATTTCCCTTAAGAGCAAACAATACATGCTATCAGCTAGAAGAATCTTCAAGTTCTTCATTATGTTCACATCATCATTGACTCGGCGTGGTCTAACCGGTCATGCCAATCAAATATCATGATCCATAACGTCTAGTTTATGATCGTAGATGTATTACTTGCACGTATGTAATACAAAAGTAAGATAAGAGAGAATACATTATAACTTCAAAGTTCAAACAAGCATGTTATAATTAGTCTCTTTATTTGCCACTTGTGGTGTTCAATCTCATTATTTACATAATCACGTTGCATTTCAGATGGTCGGTCTCATTTTAATATGACCATCATTACAATTTTCTCAATTATGTCAATGATCACAATTGTCAATATATATTCCTTTCACGGATGATAGTACAACCAAACAAGTTACATGGTGTTTCATTATTTTCTCATCTATATAAAAAAACATATCAAACCATTCCTGGTTAATTTCTCGAACATACGGATATAAAGTTATATCAAGCCTTCATATCGTTTGTTTTAACGATATTGCTACTTCAATAGTATATCTCATGTATGACAAATGAAATCTTCTAGCCAGATTTTCATCATAAACAATCTTCTTTTCATATAATATAAATTGAGATATATATTTGCATGACCAAACCATATAATATTTATCGGTCTAAAATCTTATGACCTTCTATAAACTGATAACGAGATTTAGGGAGTATGACACTTCGGGTGCCATGCCTAAGCGTATTTATACTCTTTTCTTGCGAGTGATTATAAACCACAACTTTGGTTTAGTTGTTCTACCGAATACTTCTTTCTAAATAAATTAACGTTTACATATAGAACACAAGATATACCATCGAATCAATATACAATGATGTAATAACATGTCAACTTGTATAACAAGTTATAATAAAAACTTTAGGAAACAAAATGCTCTTTCTCATCAATTACAAAGTAGAATCAATCATAATCATTTTGAGAAGTGTATAGTCAATTTACATAATTATCTTTTGTCACACACTGTAACACCCCGAAAACGGGTTTGGTAATCAAACCACGTTAACACTACACGACGGGTAAAATACAGTAAGTGATAAAACTTACCCGGTAAATTATAGGATTTAAATAAATAAATCTAATATATATATCAAAAGGAGGAGAAATACTTTGAGAAAGCAAAGTATATAAAAAGGCCCGAGATTTAACGGGACTTAAAATAAAACGGGTTGTGAACAAGATAAAGTAACTAGGAAATAAATAACTTAGTACAAGTCTTGTAATTAAATGAAAGAAGTTAGTTTGATGTGTAAATAGTCTAAAAAGATAAACTAAAGGGGCTGATTATGTATAAGTGGCCAAATTAGATTTTTCTAAAAAAATAAAATAAATCAAACACACACACACATCAGTGTGTGCGTGGATGGGAGCGACCAGGAGAGGGGAAGAACCCCCAAACCCTTATTTCATCTAATTTGATCAATTGAAGGGTGAATTGGGCATGTAATCGCTGCATGAATCAAAAATCTTGATCACCTACACTTGTCTAACATTATGTAAGTTGCAATTTCAGATTCGGTGATGTTTGATTTTTGGGTAAAGTTTAATTAGTAGAAATTTTGGAATGAATGTTGAATCTATGAGTGTTATTGTGATTATATCTTGGTTTAGAAACAAACCCTAGCAGAAAATTTGATGAATTGTTGTCAAAACTAGGGATTTGGTAATTACCCTATTATGTGCTAAGTGGGTTTTATGTTAAGATGATGAACACTCAGATTAGAATGTAAGATTGATGAATATTGAGGTTATGATATAAGTTCTTGATGTAGTTCATGAACACTAGACTTAGAGTTTTGAATATGTTGATGTAAATCTTGGTAAAGATAACTAGTTATGAACTAGTTAGTAAATAAGTGATATTATGCACATTAGGTGTTTGTTAAAATGCCTGAATGAATGTTGACATAATGAAATTATGAAAGAAACGCGTAATTGGCTAACTCGACTAACTACGTGTAATATGGAATAATATGGGTTCTAAACGTGATGTTGATTGAACTTATTGTGCGTGTAATATGATTGAAGTTAGTTGACTACCGAAAGTCAAATAAACCAATATTAAAGTCGGATAGTAGTTCCGACATAGAGTTTGTAAGATGGAATAGTCGTATGTGAAAATGACTAAACTAACCGTCTTACGAATTATGATGATAGTTTGACGCTTGACAAGCTAGGTGGAGGCTTGGAAAGGAAGTGGGTCAAACGAAGCAAATAAGAAGTAAAAGCATGTTTCGGATGCAAGGTAAGTAAAACTTACACCTACTTGTAGTATACGTGTTTATTTTATAGGCGATAAATACAACAAAGGATTTGGTTCGAATTATGGGTTCCAACACGAAACGAATTGGGTTGGAACGATTAGAAACATTTTAAACCATGATTAATGGTGAAAAAGGCAAAATGGTAAACTAGTCATGAATTGGTTAATAGTTTAAGAGTTTTCTTAAAGTTACTTTATAGCGTAACTAGTAATGGAAAATGGGTAAAAATGGAAATTTAGTCAAGTATTGACTAAAGTAAAATAAGTTTCAAAGGACACCCATAGCATAAGCCGAATGGGTTAAAAATATAGGAAATTGACTTTAGAAAGAAAGGGATCTAGTGAGAAAATCCGAAATGGTTCGGATGTGTGATTTGTAAATAAAAACCATGTTTTTGTTACATATGAAAATGTTGGGTTATATATAGATCGAACGGGTCAAATGGTGGGAATAACGTCATTTGACAAAATCAACTAATGCGGTGGTCAAGTCATGTGTTACAGGAGCGAATAGTAATTTGGATAATTGCGTCGCCATAGAATATCGGTAATAAAAGCAAAGTGTTGAAACGGGTCACTAGGTTGACTCGAGCCAGGTACGTATAAATACTATTGTGGTTAAACATACATTTTTTTTGGGTCAAATAAGTAGCAAATGCCCTTCATCGTAAATGAGGGGCTAAAGTTGACTAAAATGCCCTTGTTGGGTAAACCGGGCAAACGACCTTTAAAGGTTGTTGGAAATAAGTGTTTTGGTAGATTAAATCCTTAAGATAAGTATAAAAGGGATGTTATGGGACCTTAGTGCATAAATACCCTTAACGGGTCAAAATAAGCATACAAACGAAAACGGGTTTAATTTGTGTAATAAACCGGGGATTATAATCTAGTATGGTAAATAACATTAAGTTGAAGAAGTATATGAAATATAAAGGTCAAATACACAAGTTTGATGATGAAATCACGAACGGGTCAAAAGTTGGCAAAAAGGGTAATAAGCCAAAGACTTAAAAGTCTGAAATTTTGTTAAACCGGATGTTAGATTTTAACTCCATATGATGGAGAATCAAATTACAAACACGTAGGAAGAAACGGTAGGTTAAACGGACGAGCGGATTGAAAGATACTAAAGTTTTCGTGTCAAAAACGGCAAAAAGGAAAGGAATGATGCAGGGGCCACCGTAACTTACGGTGCCACCGTAAGTTACGGTCGACATGATGTGGTTACGGTAAATGCCTACTGTTGTACGGTTGAATAATTGAAACACAGAGGCCACCGTAACTTACGGTGACACCGTAAGTTACGGTGGAGGTCAGAAATAAGTTTTTGTTTTGGGTTTAAGATATCCATGTTGGATTTTCCTAATTTCCCCGTTGTATTAGTTTAATTAATTATCAAAACTGACATTTAAGTTGGTTTTGATCACAGGTGAATGTCGAGAGTCCCGTATGAAGATCGAGCATCGAGCAAGAACCGAACACACATTAAACAAAGCTTCCGCAACGTTGTTTTGTCGTTATTCTAAACGGCGAATTAAATCACATTATGTATATCACTTAAATTGTAAAAGTTTTTAACAAACCCGTATTTCCGATGTATATATAATCATTAATTACATGATTATTTTCGCAAAATATACGTTAAACCTTGATTTATAAGAACGGGTGTTACACACACGTATTCATATATTCAAATCTTTACCATTCATAAACTCTAATGATTATTTAAAATGTCATAAACTTTAATAATTATTTATAAAGGGTATGAAAAAAATCCAGAAGTATCATGACAAATAAAAAGGATGGTAAATTCAATACAGAACTAGTTTATAAAAATTCAATGGTCTGTACCCTAGTTTCGTTTATATCACTTTCAGTTATTTTATATTTTATAAACTCAAAATAAATTTAATCTTGAATGATATGATTTGAACTGAGTCAATCGAAGAAAGAACATATAAAAACATAATAATCTTGAATGATATGATTTAAACTGAGTCAATTAAAGAAAAATCGTATAAAAATTCTTTTGATAAAAAGATTAATCCAAGAAAGAACTAAAATATTCAAAGGATAATAAAGAACCTATATTCAAGATTTGATCAATATCTGTATTTTTAAACTTTTAGTTTCCTAAGAAATTTAAATGGTATTTAAATTGGCAACAGACCTATTCAAAATATAATAATTTGAAATCGACACCGATTATCTACATAAAAAAAATCAGTTAAACTATATTATTGATTATGACCAAATTATACTCTTCTTTTATCAATTATTCAAGGTCATGAACAAAAACCAAACCCTAATAGTTTGCAAATTTAAATCTCTATTTATGGTAAGTATTAACGCCAATATCATATATCATCTTCAAGCAAATAATTTCCTATTAATAATGTCATATAAACTTTAAATGTATCTCAGAATAGAACAAGCATCGGTTTTTTTTTTTTTTTTTTTTTTTATCAGTATACATCGATGATTTAAGAGTAAATTAAACACACACATAACTAATAATTAATATAATATTAGGTATGCAAATATCGAAGATGTACACACACAATGATCTCGTTTGAAATTTGAGATGCGACAAATAAAGTGATACAAATCCATTAAGAATATATAATAATTATAAACAATATCACTTGTATCAATTCATACAATTTTTCACAGATGCCAATGTTTTCATATATTATAGATAGATATATATTATAAATATTATTCTTTGAACAATAAACTTAAATTTTATAAATTAGTAATTTATATATGATTAATATAATATAAGATAAAACATGTAGGTGCTTACGGGTTGTCATGTCTAATAATATCAACTCTAAAAACTTTAATTACTTATTATTTAGATTTGATTTGTAAAAATATTTTGCTAAAAAAAAACAAATTCTATCCGCTTGGAATTCACAATGGAAAAGTTAATAAAAAAATTGACTGGGAGAAATTATACCAAAACAAAGTCTTAAGATCATGTACCTTTTGTTGGCTAAGATGAATGATAAAATCCATCAGTTACCTAGATGGACGAATGGAAACCGAATCAGGGATCTGAAGAACTTGAACGCCGACATCCATTGTTGCTATGTTTGATGTTACAATATTGGAAATTGTGGGTGCAAAATAACAGGCAACACAGTGGTGGTTTTACGGTAATGACATTGGTGACGAAGAAAGGAGCACTTTCGTGCTGATAACGTGTTGTGAAACAACGAACTACTAGCCTAATAGCAAACAATAAAAGAAAGAGATGTAGGAAGAAAGAGACTGATATTTTATTGATAGATATATCTAATACAAGAGATACAATGTAGTATATATAGGAGGAGAAAACTTGGAGAAGAAGTCAGTCTATTTTAGGAGTTGATAACCATAATAATATAATAATATATTTATAACAAAAAAGACAAAGTGTATTTTTGTAATTATCAATAACTATCAAAGTTACTCTACAAATAATAAATAATAATTATTTCCTCAATTGGTGTCTTAGTTAGGGGTGTTAAGAATTCGATTCGAATTCGAAAAATTCGAAATTCGACTCGATTCGAATTCGATTAAAAAAGTTCGAATTCGAGTTGATTCGTATTCGAGTCCAGTAATCGAATTAGAATCGAATACGGATTTATGATTTTGAATTCGATTCGATTCGAAATTCGAATTCAATTTATATATAATTTTTTGATATATGTATATACACACACAAACATATATACACACATATAACTTCTAAACTTGGCAAAAAAATATGAACTAACTCCATAAGTGATAAGTTATTCATAACATTACTAAACCTACTGACAAAGAGTCGATGCTACTTATTTCTAATCGCTACCGGTAACCAACCTATCTTCTAATTTTTGGTGTTTTGACATATTGATAGTTAATTAATTTTGCAGATTATTATATTTTATATTGAATATAATTAGTTTATAGTATTTTAAAAAAAATGAAAGTAAAATAATTTATTGTTTAGGGTGAATTTGTATTAAATTGAATTATTCGAATTCGGTTCGAATTCGATTCGAATTCGAGTTTCAAATATTAATCGAATCGAATACGAATTCAGGTAAAAATAATAAAAATTCAAAAAATTCGATTCGAATAATTCGAAAATTCGTTATTCGATTCGATGAACACCCCTAGTCTTAGTTAGGCTACCGGTGGGGTCGTCCAGGCCCGGCCTTGCCCGGCGACGCCCCTCAATACCATTTCCACCCATCCATCGTCGTCTTCAACGTCTTCTGTGCGACGTCCAAGCCGACCCTCTTTTTGATGGATAATGCCGTTGTATAACGGCTAAATTAAAAAAAAAACCAATTCCCAACAAATTCCAACGGGTACTTTTATAAAAAAAAAATAAAAAATTTACCTATAAATACACATCTTTCACCCTATTTTACATTTTTAATAGGGTTATTGGATTTTATCACCCCCAACTATCGGCCTTTGGCCGTTGCCACCCGCAACTAGCACTTTGACACCCGGCACCCCCAACTTGACTTTTTGTTTGTGCTGGCACCACCCAGTTAAATCTTCACTAACTGTTTGTTTTTTATCCGATGTGGCACAAATGTGATGAGTTGGACATGATTACGTGGCGAATGATGTGTCATTCTCTCTCCCTCCACACCTCCACCTCATCTTCCCCTTATTTCTCTGTCTCTCTCTCACACTAGAGCTCACAAACCTCCATTAATGGTGAAATACTGAGCTTTAGTGTTTCTCGCTCTACTCTCTCTCTCCTCCCTTCTCCTCCACCACACCTCCCTCTCCGCCACCGCCGATCCTCATTTCGAAGGCTTCGACGCCGACGACGACGTCCACGTTGCAAACACCGTCGTATGAACAACCGCCACAGTAACACCTAAATGGGCTTCCCTAACGGCGACGTCCGCGTTGCAAACGCCGTCGTTGACACTAATACACACCTAAATCCTAAAAAACAGTTACATTGTGAAAATATCAAGAACATATCTAACGGCGATGATTACGGAGAACAAAATTTGGATGATTCGTCTGTAGATGATTCAAATTCCAGTAACAGTAACAGTGACGGTGACGGTTGTTCAGATGAGATCTGTGTCGAAGACGAAGAGAAGGAAACGCCATTAGATAACGGCGAAAAGGTTGAAAACACGCTCGTGTTTCCGCCGAATCCACAGCTTCCACGGCCGGAAGCACCGTCGGGAGTCCTGGTTGTTTACACGGAGGCGAAGAAAACCGTAACGCCTCCGTCGATTAAGCGATCGGACTCATCGCCGGAAAGTACGGTGCATATTCGGGGATATGCAGGTTTTTATACGGTGCATATTCTGGGATAAGGGTGTTTGTGTATACACGTATATATGTATATGTGAAGGGGTAAGATGGCTGGGTCAGCAGAAGGGTTTTTGTATTGGGATATAATGACACGTCATTCGCCACATATTCCAGTCCATCTCATCAACTTAGTGCCACTTAGGATAAGAAACAAACCCAGTTAGTGAAGATTTAACTGGGAGGTGCCAGCATAAACAAAAAGTCAAGTTGGAGGTGCCGGGTGTCAAAGTGCTAGTTGCGGGTGGCAACGGTCAAAGGCAGATAGTTGGGGGTGACAAAATCCAATAACCCCTTTTAATATATACTTTTGTTACATTCTAAAATGTAGGTAACAATCAAACCGGCGAAGGGTTTTGGAAAGAAATATTATCAAAGCTCCTTGCGATTATGGAACAAGGTCATTATTGCGATCTCGATTCCATCGCTTTGAAGTGGCGAAATGTCACCGCCTGACTTTCGCGGAAGCGTATACGTGTGACTTGATCAGTTTTCATTGCATTCGATTATAATAAACAACTATATGACTAAAATGATGTTCATCCATTCATAAGTTTAAAACATTACAAACACAAGTTATTTAAGTTCAGGTTACAATCCATCAAAAGATAAGTAGTTCCATAAAAAGGACTTCTTTGACAAAAGACTAGTTTCACAAGGCTTTGCTTCATATGTCCCATCAAGGATCAGATATACAAATCAACCCTTCAAAAGTGGATGACATCTAAACTTGAAATTTACAGCTTGAAAACAACACCAGCTCCAAAGATCCATCTAGTTTCCTGAAATACATGTAAGTTTGAAAACAATCAATAAAAGTTGAGCGAGTTCATGCGTTTTGTATGAATTCCAAATAAACTTGTAAACATTTGAGAGAATTCTTTTGATAACTGGTATGTAAAGCGTCTATGAGCAGATCATTAATGTTTTGCAAGTACATTAATATGTGTGTGACGGCATATGAAGTATCCAAACCTAGCGAATTTCCTCCGGTCCTCCCGGCTGGAACGACATAGTCACTACATGCGGCCACACAAGGACCCATGAGTGGGACTTGCTACACCCGATAGATCTACCACTCCTGCCCCTCGATCTTTACTAGATTAATGGTACTTAAGAGTGCGCCTACCCATCCACATGATCTAACAGTTAATTTCTGAGCTAAACCATACCATTGAAACATGTATTTCACCCCCGAGAGTTATAAATCCGAAAACAGTTAAGAGAAAAGGGGGACATGAACTCACAAATTTGCGTCCGTAGCCTCGTGTACTCAAAGTCTCTATCCGCGGGTCGTATCACTACCTACACACGTGCTATGTTTTATTAGACACTTAGGTCGTGTAACGACTCTTAGCCTTAGTTATTTATTAAGACTTATTTTGGAATTTTGGTATACTTTGAGTTACACGCTTGGTGTATGTTGTATATGTAATTATATAATTCCAAATTTACATATATTAGTTAAAATAAGGATATTTTAACTTAAATCATTTCCATACAATAATTCGGAATATTGTTAAAAAATATATATTTTTAACTTGTTTTGTCATACGGTTCCCATATACGTGTTTTCAAGTATAGGTATACTTGTATTATGTGTATGTTATGTTGTATTTTCATACTTGTGCATAATACTTGTATATGCGTATTTTACCAAGTGTTGGTAGTGTGTGTCGGTATGTATTTATACGTATAGGAATGCGTATTTTCTTGTATTTATTAAGTATTCTATACTTCATTTATGTATAATTTTCCGGAATATTGTTTTTGCATAATTTAAAAAGAGTTAATTGCCGAAATCGTCCCTGAGGTTTGGGCACGTTTGCTATTTTCGTCCAAAATGACAGTTTTGTACCAAATTGCCTCCAACGTTTGTAACTTTTTGCTATTTCATCCAAACCACTAACTTAGTTTATTTTTTCTCTTAAGTTGAGGTTATTTGGATGAAACTTGCAAATATAAAACCACAGGAACGATTTTGGCAATTTACTCAAACCCTTTTTAATTTCTTTTATTTAATTATTTTTGTTACATATATAATAAAAAAGAATATACATGAAGTTTTTAGGAAAAAAAATTAATAGTTTTGTCACATAATTTTTATAAATTTTCATCAAAATCACTAACTCAGTTTATTTTTTCTGTTAAGGTGAAGAATGTTTTAAATTTTATAAATTAAGACAAAAAATAATTTACAACTTCTTTATATAAATCAGTTTTATAAAGAGAAACCGTCATTGGTGTGCAACACATAACAAATCGATTACAACTTTTAGTATTTATCAGTTGTAGAGATAGAAAAAAATTATAAAACATTACATATTTTTTAAATGTGTTGAGCACCTAGGAAATATGTTGGTAGAAATAAAATATTTATTTAATTAAGATTAGTGGAATGTTCATTTGAGAAGAAATTTAATGTGAGAAGAAAAAGAAGAAAGGGCATTTTAGTAAAATACTATTTCATTTATAACTCATATAATTATTTTTTGGGTTATTGGATTTTATCACCCCCAACTATCGGCTTTTGGCCGTTGCCACCCGCAACTAGCACTTTGACACCCGGCACCCCCAACTTGACTTTTTGTTTGTGCTGGCACCACCCAGTTAAATCTTCACTAACTGTTTGTTTTTTATCCGATGTGGCACAAATGTGATGAGTTGGACATGATTACGTGGCGAATGATGTGTCATTCTCTCTCCCTCCACACCTCCACCTCATCTTCCCCTTATTTCTCTGTCTCTCTCTCACACTAGAGCTCACAAACCTCCATTAATGGTGAAACACTGAGCTTTAGTGTTTCTCGCTCTACTCTCTCTCTCTCTCTCTCCTCCCTTCTCCTCCACCACACCTCCCTCTCCGCCACCGCCGATCCTCATTTCGAAGGCTTCGACGCCGACGACGACATCCACGTTGCAAACGCCGTCGTATGAACAACCGCCACAGTAACACCTAAATGGGCTTCCCTAACGGCGACGTCCACGTTGCAAACGCCGTCGTTGACACTAATACACACCTAAATCCTAAAAAACAGTTACATTGTGAAAATATCAAGAACATATCTAACGGCGATGATTACGAAGAACAGAATTTGGATGATTCGTCTGTAGATGATTCAAATTCCAGTAACAGTAACAGTGACAGTGACGGTTGTTCAGATGAGACCTGTGTCGAAGACGAAGAGAAGGAAACGCCATTAGATAACGGCGAAAAGGTTGAAAACACGCTCGTGTTTCCGCTGAATCCACAGCTTCCACGGCCGGAAGCACCGTCGGGAGTCCTGGTTGTTTACACGGAGGCGAAGAAAACCGTAACGCCTCCGTCGATTAAGCGATCGGACTCATCGCCGGAAAGTACGGTGCATATTCTGGGATAAGGGTGTTTGTGTATACACGTATATATGTATATGTGAAGGGGTAAGATGGCTGGGTCAGCAGAAGGGTTTTTGTATTGGGATATAATGACACGTCATTCGCCACATATTCCAGTCCATCTCATCAACTTAGTGCCACTTAGGATAAGAAACAAACCCAGTTAGTGAAGATTTAACTGGGTGGTGCCAGCATAAACAAAAAGTCAAGTTGGAGGTGCCGGGTGTCAAAGTGCTAGTTGCGGGTGGCAACGGTCAAAGGCAGATAGTTGGGGGTGATAAAATCCAATAACCCTTATTTTTTCTCTCTTTCATTAATTAGTCAACTGATCATTAAAAATTTTACATATAATCTACAACACCTGCACATATCAAAATTTTTCTACATATACCCTACACATAATAGAGTTTTATCATACACAGCCAAAATTTATCCTACACACCTCAAAATATATCATACACAACTCGTAATTAACTCTACACAATTAGTAATTTATTCTACACTTTAAATTAAGTTGTTTTTTTTTAATTTAGAAAAAGTATATATGTTGAAAAGGAGTTACAAATTTAATTTAGTTAGTTATTAAAGGGGGAGAATACAAATTAATGATTTATGTAAGTTTACCAATATACCATTAAATTAAAAGTAAATGCAAATATTTAATGAAGTTAAATGAAGCATTCATTTGGTTGAAATTTCTTCTTTTTTCTTCTTACAAAATATTTCTTCTCATTTGAACCTTCCACATTAAGATTATGAGGGTAACTAACTAATACTTATTCTGAGTGCCTTGAGTAAAGAAACTTTTGGTTCATAGCATTATAATTACAATTTGGTGGATAATTTTAAGGTTTGGTAACGATACGTTGTTTGATAGGGGGCACTGGCTTTTGTTTTTTCTTAGGAGCGAATTTAAAAGAGTAGAAGATGAATTACAAACTTGATACATATGATAAGATTTTTTTATTTGACCTTTTTCAATAACGTCACCAGCATTCTAGTTTTATAAAATTTAGAGGTTTAAGTAGATTTTATTTTTATAAAACTGATCTATATAAAAAATTAGAAATTAATTTTTGTCTTAGTTTATAAACATCCTTCGCCTTAATAGAAAAAGTAATTTAGTTAGTAGTTGGATGAAAATTTATAAAAATTATGTGACAAAGCTATTATTTTTTTTTCATATAAAAATTGCATGTATATTCTTTTTTATTATATATGTAACAAAATTAATTAAATAAAAGAAATTCAAAAGAGTTTGAGTAGATTGCCAAAATCATCCCTGTGGTTTTATATTTGCCAGTTTCATCCAAATATCCTCAACTTAACAGAAAAAATAAACTAAGTTAGTGGTTTGGATGAAAATGACAAAAAGTTACAAATGTTAGGGGTAATTTGGTACAAAAGTGTCATTTTGGACGAAAATGGCAAACCTGACCAAACCTCAGGGACGATTTTGGCAATTAACTCATTTTAAAATTACCAACTTTATATTCTTAAAATATATATATTTTAAGAGAATTTTATAGAAAAATATCTAAAATTTTATTGGGAAATTGGCCTGTAATAATCCCACCTAGACCTTATTGGCCATTAATAATCCCACCTCAGAATATTCCCCCCACCAGTCCCACCTTTCACCTATTTTTCCTACACTGGTCCCCCATTAAAAAAACTTAACGGAGTTAAGCTTTTTTCCAAATTACAAACAGATTTTTTAGGGCTTTTGATCAGAATGATAATACGAGTCCATTGATGTAAAACTTACTTCGAAATGGTGCTCCAAGTGACTTGATTTTGGTTAATTGGAAAAAATTTTCACCCGAATTGAAGCGCCGTTTTCATCGTTTGGAGCACCTTTTTGAGGAAGGTTTTACATCAATGAACTCGTATCATCGTTCTGATCAAAAGCCCTAAAAAATCTATTTGTAATTTGGAAAAAAGCTTAACTCCGTTAAGTTTTTTTAACGGGGGACCATTGTAGGAAAAATAGGTGAAAGGTGGGACTGGTGGGGGGAATATTCTGAGGTGGGATTATTAATGGCCAATAAGGTCTAGGTGGGATTATTATAGGCCAATTCCCCAATTTTATTTGATAATAGTATGTATACATCCACACATATCTTAAAAATAATGTATTTTTAAGATCAAACTTAGAAAAATATTTATTTTTAGTTTTCACCAAAATAACATATTTTTGAGTTGTTTATGAAAATATATATTTCTTCCACTCCAAAAATAACATACTTTCCAATTTGACAAAATATGATATATTCTTGTAATAATTGTAAAAATTCATACTTTGTCGTTTGTTCGGTTTCGGGAATAACGTTCACCAAATTTGTCAAGATACGAATTAAATTTTCGATATATATATATATATATATATATAATCGTCCAAAGTGTCCATAGTCCGAATCGTCCAATATTTGTGTGTAAGTTTTATATTTATTTTCTTGTGATTTTTGTAATTCTTTAAATTACAACTTTTGGTATTTTGGCGTGGTATATTGTTTTTGAAGTTCCTAATTTTTAGTACTAGTGGGGAACCCGCGCGTTGCTGCGGGAGCGACAATTTACATCAAGATAGACAAAACGTAGGCCAAACCAACTAGTATCCATTCTAACCCGTTAGTTAGTCGGTTACCCGTCTGCTCATTTGCCACTCCAAAAAGAAATTTAAATAACTGATAAGAACTGTTTCTTCTTAGAGGTGGCCATTTCATACTTTCAACCCATCTAGTTATGCTTACAATCATCAAAAATTCAGAAACTGATGGAAATATAACAAGGTTATTATAGCATCTATAAATGCCCATTAGCTTCCGGTATCAACATTTCCATTTGAGCAATCAAGATTGGATGGTCTTTGATACAAACACATTATGTTGCTGCTAAGTTTTCGTAACTGGAACTGGATCGCATACTATACTCGGCAACAAGCTTTGCAAATGAAGATGATTTATCTTCCAGCAACTTTGTTGGAGAATCATATTCTTCAATCAGACCTGCATACAAGAAAAAAATTAGCTTAGATCAAGGCGTCCCACATGCTCCCACTGTTTAGCTATTAAAAAAAAGGCAATTAGACTGAAACTGAAACATTAATGGCTTTGATCAATGGGACCATTGGTGCACCACAGCTTGTTCCCGTTAAGAAGTAACCGCCATCAACACGATCAGCTTTGCATTTGATGCCAATATCTGAGGCAGCTCATGATATGATAAACAAAAATCGATTTAAAATAAGGCCTCAATGGTCTGTAAAGACTACGCAATCCAAAAGAACCAAAACTACTTACTCTGAAATACCATTTGGTTCACTCGTTGCAAGGGGTCCTACATGCTCCCACTGTTTACCTATAAAAAAGGAAATTAGACTGAAACTGAAACATTAATGGCTGAAATAATTGTATTGGTCTACACTATGCATATTAACTCAAACAAACATATGTTCAATCATCCAACAATTCAATCAAGCAAACTAATACCAATTTCTTTAGAGTTATGAGGCTATAACACATCTCTTACACTATCGACAGGATTATTCAACAGAGTATTGCATAATCCATCAATTTGCATGAACTAATACATAAACGAAATGTAAACAACGTGGAGTAGGGGTGTCACTCGTGTCGGGGTGATGGGTTGGCGGGTTAACGGGTTGTGGGTTAGCGGGTTGAAATGTTCTACCCAAACCCGACCCATATAAATTCGGGTCAACCCGAACCCGACCTGTTTAACCCATATTTTGAAATGAGTCATATAAGTTGATGATTTGTTATCGAGTTATTGGGTTTTAAGCAGGTTATCGATAACATGTTTAATGATGAGTATGAGTGTGACAAATAAATAATATAATGTATCAAAATTAACATTATTATAACTAACCATGTAAAATAAAAACGGAAAAAAACAAAAAAAAAATATAAAAGATTGTTTTTCTAAATAGTTAAACGGGTTAATAGGTCAACCTGTTTTTTATATGGGTCAACCTGAACCCGACCCATTTTTAATACGGTCAACCCGAACCCGACCCGTTTTTTAAACGGGTTGTGTTAGTCGACCTAATCCTGTTTTTTTCGTGTCGGGTTGATGGCTCGTGTCAAGAATTGTCGCCCCTAGCGTGGAGCCACTCCCTTTCAAGTTAATTTGACCCCTCAACATGTCAGTTGCCATTAACCAAAGCAAACTCTAATTCTAATATATTTACAAACACAAAACATGCGAAACAATTCATCAAATTGAATACGAAAGGCAAGGACTCTAAATGTTATAGCAACATATTAAGAACAAAAATACAGTAGAGTGTAGATACCCACTTTTGATCAGTGACATCAAGGATGACTATGAGCAGCGATTCTTCTACATTTAAAAACAATATTTAAAGAAAAACAAGAAAATTGAACTGCAACAAAACTGCAATACTACTCACCAGAATATGAAATGTGGAGATGTAAACAATTTCTCAATCAACTCAAATTGAAAAACTGACCTGAAGCAATACAAGGCATTTCATAGATATTAATTCAATTTCGATAAGATATATCGCAAATATGAACGAACTCCGGCGGAAAAACTCCACAACCACCAACTGATAGTTACCAGAGAAGAACAATAGAACACGGTAACCCAAAAACTTACCCCAACCGTACCGATTCTGATGAAGAATACACCGCCGTTGCCACTATTTCATGGCGGAACCATAGCCGCTGGAAGACGTATAAGACCCTTTTATGGCTGAACCCTAACCACCACCCCAACTGTTTCACAACCTTGAACCACAACGCCGCTGACGACTGAGAAAAACCTTATTGTCACCGCTAGTACCTACAATTTAAAAATTATACAGATAACTTTATAAATAATAAATAAATAAATATTAAAGCTTAAGGGTGTGTAACCAATGTTCTAGTTTGAGGTCACAAAAATTAAAATTTTGTTAAGGATATTGAAATCATTCATTCCAGCTATAAATGTATTACTCACAACACCAGAGAAATCGCAATATAATCATTTGAACAATCAATGTGACAGATAATTGCACAAAATAATCAACTACAAAACCCTACAATCCTTGCGTACTATAGAAAGATATATAATCAAAGCAACAAAACAAGAGACTTACATCCAACCGTTCTTCTTCTGCAAGCTGAATGAGGAATTAAAAATCAACAAATCAAATTAAAACAAAAACAAAACAACTTACGACATCGAGAAATTGGAGAGCATCAGCCATGGCGACATTGGTGATGTAATCAGGGATCTTGTTCAGTTTGCAGAGAGATTGAAGCTCTGTTCTGGTAAGGCTATGGAAATCCATGAGATCTGAAAATTAGGGTTTGTTGAAGCAACGGGGGCAATTCGTAAGCAAGAAAGACCCTAATCTGCGCTTGACTGGGGTTCTATATGAACATAAGGGAGCGACGCTTGGTTGGGTGGGATGGAAACGCACGAATGCTTTAGTTTCAGCATTCAATCACCTGCAATAATGTGGGAAGAGAAGCGTATGTGTTGAAATACCAACATTACCCCCTTGGCGTCTTAAACTTGAGTGGAAATTCCAAATTCCATGGCTTTAAGCACCTTGTACATGTTGCTTTAAAATTGATACGCGTGGCAAAATTACCATCTTGTACATCACTTTTCCTTTTTAATATATTATAGATAACTAATACAAGTAATATACATGTAGCACATAATTTTTGTGACTTCTAAATATACATTTTCCTAAATATATACTTAGTCATTTTTATTCTTGAAAATCAACCTCCAATAATTGTAATTTTTATAACAAAAATTATGGCAAATTTTTATATTTAAGGGGTATTGGATTTTAATAATCCCAACTTTCACTAATTGGCCGTTAATAATCCCAACTTCAAAAATAGCCTAAAACACTCCCAACTTGTAACATTTTGGCCAGCAATGATCCTTGTCTAACTGGGTTAGTTAAAAGTGACGTGGCAAGTGACGTGGCAGCTGACGTGTTTAAAACTTGAAATATTTTGGCCACCAATAATCCCCAGTTTCACTAATTGGCCGGTAATAATCCTCCAGTCACCACCATCATCTCCGACCTCCACCACCACCACCACCACAGCACCGCCACCACCACCACCACCGCACCGCCACCACCACCACCACCACCACAGCACCGCCACCACCACCACCACCACCGCACCGCCACCACCACCACCACCACCACCACCGCACCGCCACCACCACCACCACAGCACCACCACCACCGCACCTCCACCACCACCATAGCACCGCCACCACCACCACCACCACAGCACCGCCGCCACCACCACCACAGCACCGCCACCACAGCACCGCCACCACCACCACCACCACCGCCACCGCACCGCCACCACCACCACCACCGCCACCGCACCGCCACCACCACAGCACCACCACCACCACTGGCGGTGATGTGGTGGCGGTGCTGTGGTGGTGGTGGTGGTGGCGGTGCGGTGGTGGTGGTGGTGGCGGTGCTGTGGTGGTGGTGGTGGCGGTGCGGTGGTGGTGGTGGCGGTGCTGTGGTGGTGGTGGAGGTCGGAGATGATGGTGGTGACTGGAGGATTATTACCGGACAATTAGTGAAACTGGGGATTATTGATGGCCAAAATATTTCAAGTTTTAAACACGTCAGCTGCCACGTCACTTGCCATGTCACTTTTAACTAACCCAGTTAGACAAGGATCATTGCTGGCCAAAATGTTACAAGTTGGGAGTGTTGTAGGCTATTTTTGAAGTTGGGATTATTACCGGCCAATTAGTGAAAGTTGGGATTATTAAAATCCAATACCCCTATATTTAAAAAAACATGATCCAAAATCACTTGTAAACACTTGTTTAAAAATATTTTTCTAAGTGTTGAATTTTTACAAAAAATTTGCCATAGTTTCCTTTGAAAAATAGAGGTTTCCATGCTTAAAGCATATCATTTTCTTTTCAAAAATTCACCAACAATCATCAACAATTATACTACAACTTACCATATGCCATAACATACATTTCTACATGTTGGTATGAACTTGAAGTTTTGTAAAATCTTGTAGTATTTTAACATAGTGTTTAACATGATTTACTAATACTAAAACCATGGTTTTTATTTCATAACACTCATTTTTACAAAATTTCCATCTTCACAACTTGTAACTCACTTTTACAAAAATTCATCTTCTTAAATCAAGGGTTCCATTTTTACACTTAAAACATGTTTATTTTCTTTTAAAAACCAAATCATGCTAATCTTGAAGTAAACTTGTTTTTCTTGAAACTTTTATGTTTAAAATCTTTCACTTTTAAAATCCAATACTTGTAGGAACCATCATTTTTCACAAAACCAAGTTTATTTTCAAGTGCATACTTAACATAAAGGATGATTAACATGGATCTTTCAAGATCCATCCTCATACTTGCTAGATCATGTTTTAAATCATCATCTAGCAAGCTTTCATTTGGCGATCTACACTATACACTCAAGAAATCAACAAACATGTTCATCACATACACTATACAACTTAGATCTTTATGATTTTGAGCTTAATCTTATGTTCATCTTCTTGTTTTGGTGTGATCTTTAGATTTTTAGTTACATGTATGCTTTAATCACTAAAGTAAGGTGTAAAAACAAGATCAAGAAAACTTACTACTAGCACAAAGGCTAGGGATGAACAAGTTAGAAGATGAAGAAGAAAAGTGATGGTTAATAGCTCCTCAAGTTGGTCCTTCAAGTTCCCTGGCTTGCAACCTTCTTAACTATGCTTGATTCACATTAGAACACTCTTGAATCTAGTTGGAAGATGAAGAAAAGGATGTTATGTGGGTGGTTGTAATGCCCGTCTTAATTTAATATAAATTTTCTACTAAATATGCATTTAGTTTGCATAAAATACAGGTTAACAAAAACTTGTTAAGTTTAATATTCATACATGATTAGAGTATTTAGGATTAACATCCCTACTAGTTTAAAACGTTCAAAACGCTAAGTTAAGTGTTTACAAAATTAACTTCGTCTAAAACAAATTAGATTAACGCGGAAGCTTCAAAATGTTGTGTTCGGTTCTTGAATTCTTGCTTGATCGCCATCCGGAGTAACCCCAACTTCACCTAATGTCAAAACCATCTTAAATGTTAGTTTGGACAATATATAAACAAGTATACCAAAGTTCTAATACAAAACAATGAAAATAAAAATAAAATTCTGGAAATGGGTCTCTCGCGCCACGCGAGAGATACCATTTAATCTTTCGCAGGCCGTGAGCGGCCTGTGACAACCCTCACCAAACCAGGTATCCGTACGACTTAATTAATGATTAATTACTGCTTAATTACTGTGCTTATTTGAATTAGCTGATGAACTGCTACTTGATATCTGATACATGTACTTACTTGCATCATACTATACTTATCGTCACTACATTATTTACATACGGCACCTTAGTGACAAACATGATGCACAAAAAGCACAGTAGCACTATCGGATAACCTACTGAACATGCTGATAAAGCCAGCATCAGGCAAACACTGCCTCCAAGGCCTATAAGAGCCTGAGATATTTCGCTACACTAGTGGTGAGTGTAGGGATACAAGGGTTGTGGAACTGCGTCTCTAGGAATAAGTTACAATGACTGGATGTGCCTAAAACGTACTCTAAGCACAAAACACAGCACTTTGATAAATAATCCAGCTTCTAGCTGACTAGTAAAGTGCCAAAACATGGGGAAAATAACACTAGACACCTTCCAAAGTGTCAGGAATAAGTTGTGTCACTAAAAGTAATAATAACGACACTTTAAAGCTTTGATAACGCTTTAACGGATTACTATCCAACCGAACAACCGGATTATACCCGGAACATGAAAATATTGTTATTTTCACTATCTATCTTTTTCTGAGCCAGTTAGGGTCCCTGAATACCCTAACACCCGCTTTAAAGCATTAAACATAACTAACTAAGTTAAACCCTTAACTAACTTAACTTACCATAACTAATTACCTAATGGCTAGTTAAAATCAAACCAAGGACCCCCCCCCCCCCAACCGAATCGGTCACCAAGTGACCCCACCCTTGTACCATGTGATTTACTAGATCATGTATGCTTAAAATCTAGGGGACATATTAACCTTTGGGTAATTGTCATTAAGTTTGTCTATAAGATAACACTAACCACACATAACCTACACACTTAACAAAACTCAACAATACACTCTCCCTCTCTTCTCTAGAGCTCTCGGCCGAACCCCCCTATAACCACCCACCCATTTTCGAGTTTGATCATCATCATTCCAAGCATCTACAAACATCAAGGGTCGCGTATTAGGAGGATTGGAGCAAACAGAACGCGAAGGACCCCTCTACTTTGCTTTTATCCACGCCATTTTCGTCAAGATCCTTCCCTAGCCTTGAGCTAGAGGTATAATGCTTAAAACTCATATTTGAACTAATCTAAAGTGGTTAAAAGGATTTTTATCGGATAAAACTCGTTAACATGCAAGATGATGCACAAAAGTCTACTAAAAACATGAAAAATGGTGGTTAATAGCACATAAGTTGTGTAAAAGTTGTAGTATTTGAAATGTGTGATTATTTAGACCCGATCTATGTTGTGGTAGCTCGGATCATCATTTAACCCTGTTTGATAAGATCATGGATCTTAACATAAGCTTGTTTTGAATGATGCAAGGGTTAAAAGGTGAAACTCTACCACACGCGAATCATGAACTTGTGTAAAAATGTTTTACTTGTGGAATAGTGTTTAAAACTAGCAGATCTACGTATCTGCAAGTGGTATTTTCAAAGGACCAAGCGTCAAAGAAATCATGTTTTCTAAAAGACGGATCTTACACTAACAAGTATGATATGTAGAACACACAAGTGTGTAAACACTTGTGTAACACAAATTTCGACAAAATAACTATCTTTGTAAAAATGGACAAGAAGTTGTAAGGGCGAAACTTCTCTAAAAACAAGACTTTTACGAAACCGGCTTTATTTATATAAAGACCCACAAAATATAATGGGATTTACACTATAGTTTCGGAAAAACTACAAGTTCATGCGATTATGCGATTTACATACTTGTCGACTAGTTTGATGTGTCGGAAATTGTTTGATTGAATAATGAAGTTGTTGAAGTTGATTTTGTAAAAGAAAATGATACGCCTGAAAGCGTGGCCACCTCCAGTTACAGAGGAAACTCTGGCGAAATTTTCCTAAAAACCTAACACTTAGAACTATTACACTACAAGTGTTAGAATTATTTCTGGATATGTTTTCAAATATAAATTTCGCCATGACTTTATTTACTAAATATTCGGAGGTGGGATTTTCACAAAACTTAACGTGATAAATATATTTTCACACACTGTTTATGATTATTTTGTGAAAATACATAGATATTATTTTTTTTGAGTAAAAATAATATTTACGAACGTTAACGAATCCCAAATAATACGAACGCTTTCACCATGAATATATAAGTTACATCGGTAATTATATTACCACTCGATTGTTAAAACGTAACTTACGAACTTACGGAAATATTTATGAACGCACATGTTTTGAATCCCCCATCCTTGGGAAGGAGATTAACTACCAAGTATATACAGAACATAAACACGAAATAGTTGTCTAACTATTTCCCAAAAACTTAAACTATAAAGCTAAGGCACGGCCGTCCGTCTAATAGAATTAGCACTTGTAGGTCGTCGCACAGCTTTCTGATTTGGAGTACTTGGTAGAGACGCACCGACTGTGAGTTCATGTCCCCCTTTTCTCTAACTGTTTTCAGTTTTCTTAACTACGGGGGTGAAATACATGTTACTATGATTACGAGTACTTTATACACGGTATGGTTAGCGTAAGGAGGTTTATTACTCAGATCATGTGAGTGGGTAGGAGCAATATGAGGCCATTAGTCCTCATGTCGGGACCGAGAGACAGGAGCGGTAGATCTATCTGGGTGTAGCGAGCCCAGCCCCAGGCCAAACTAGAAACGGACCTTGGGGTGACTTTGTCCACATACTATTGCCGTGGCGAAATCTGCTAGGTTTGAGTCTCCCTATTTGCACTTCACATATATCAGTGGCCTTGCAAACCATTGGTGATCACAAGTCCCCTTATTGGCTACATACCACGACTATTTTTATACTCACAAAGGTTTACTTACTCACTTACACATGAACTCGCTCAACATTATTGTTGATTTTTCAACTTACATGTATTTCAGGAAATTAACGAGATCTGGCACGGTATGGCATGTTTTCCGCTGCACTAGTTTCCGAGGTCATCCGGGGTTTAGGGGATGTGTCTCTTTCCTGGACAAGACACAATCCTTAAACCATGTTTATATTATGTTTAAGTTTGTAATGTCTGTTGAACAAGGTTATGGTTGTTGGGGTATGTTCCCGTTAAAACAATGGTACTGTATTTGGTTTTCAAAACTTAATGGATGATCTTGCATGTTTTTAATTCATATAGCTTGGTTATGATTAAGCTATGGTATTAAGAAGTCACACCAAAATTAACCACGCTTCCGCAAAGCCAGGGTGTGACAGCTTGGTATCAGAGCTCTGATCATAGCGAACTAGGATTCTTTCTCGAGTCTAGACTATGATCACTAGGGCTCTCACGAAAACATTTTTCTGCATACCTCTTAAATCCAGATCCAAAACTTTTTACAAACAAATGTTGAGCACATTTAATTTATTATAGGCTCAGCCTGGAGGGCTGAGGCTCGGTCTGGAGGATCGAGGCTCGGTCTAGGTGACCGAGGTAGTTGAGCACGTTGATTTATTATAGGCTCAGCCTGGAGGGCTGAGGCTCGGTCTGGAGGATCGAGGCTTGGTCTAGGTGACCAAGGTAGTTGGCTAGGAAGAGTAGGCTCAGCCATGAAGGCTGAGGCTCGGTCAAGGGGACCGAGGCTCGATCTAAGTGGTCGAGGTGGAGGATAGAGCAGTCTTAAAGACTGGGAGAATTTGGCTAGTGAGACTAGGAGGATTATGTGATACCTTACTTGGTGACTTATGTGATTATCTGATTGTATGACTGATTATTTGAGCATATTTGTGTTTATGTTACAGACTCATGGATTCAGCCGGTACTGGCGATTCGGACACTACTGGACCCATACCTATCATATCTGATGACCTCACATCCTCCGAGCATGAGGTGTACACATCTGACTATACCAGTACTGACGAGGATGATTTCCAGCCTTTCGCACTACCCGATGGTGCTGATGAGCCTGCAGATGACCCTCCCGCTGAGTACCTACCTCTAGTAGAGATTCCGGCCCCTATACCCTTAGTCGTTTATCCAGCATATGATTTTGACGCCGAGGCTGATGGCGATATTGACCTGTTTGAGGATGAGCCTTTTGAGGATGAGATCCAGGGCGAGGCCCTTCTTCCTGCGGACGATCTTCTGATGATCGCTGACGTTCCCGCTGAGGATTCGCCAGCACATTCTCCTGTCCCAGACTCCTTTGAGTCTGTGGCATCCGCACCTTCTCACACATTGAGCGCACAGCACTCTGCGCATGATTCTGATCCTGACCAGGCGTCCTCTGTTGCACCTATTCCCCACTTTGAGTTTGACCATGATGACATAGAGGACTCTGACCCTATCTTTCCCCCGGGGTACGACCCGGATCATGATATCGAGTTTATACCTATGGATCAGCCCATGGAGGATCCAGCGGACCCAGTAGACCCTATCGACCCCGAGTTTGACTTCGAGATGGCTTTTGATGATCCCGAGCCTGTCATCGCTCCTGAGCAGGCAGCCGCTCTAGACCCCATACTTGAGCATGACCTCGTACATGCTGGCATCCCTATCGAGCCTGTTATAGCAGACCCACCTGTTGATGATCTCCCCGTGGATGTTCCTTTGTTAGAGGGCGATCATGTTGTTGTTGATCCTGTTGTTCCTCTACCTGTTGTTGATATACCTGTTGACCATCCTGTTGAGCACATTGCACCTGTTCACCCTTTTGTTGCTCCCCCACCTGATCCCATTCCACTAGAGCCCGGGCATGCACTGTTCGCGGCACACATGAATCCACCAGATGAGCATGCACAGCACGGTTGGATACCTGCTGATGAGGATGTTCCACCTTTTCCCCCTCAGATCCCTGATGCACGACATGTTGATTCTTCTTTTCGGGTTCCACAGTTTGTACCTCCAGCGAGGACTGGAGAGGGTTCTTCAGCCCATCCCTTTGGGCATGTACCGATGCCTATCCCTTTCATGCCCCAGATGTCATCTGTTCCACCCTCTGTTGCTCCATTTCATGTAGCACCTTTTGATCCCTCTAGTGAGCCGTTCCTTTGGGCACCAGACTCTGCTATGCCACCTACTGACCCCTACCATGCTTTTCACATGGGACACACTATCGAGGATGTTTTGATGTCTTTTGTCGCTCAGCACGAGTCACACACGCAGCGCATCCAGGAGCTCGAGAGAGCTCAGCTGCCACCGTGTCCGTGCCATGGTCAGACACACTCTCCTCTGCAGCCATTTCGACCCTTACCTCCAGATTATGCTGCCCGTCTCTTTACACTAGAGCAGCAGGTTGCCTCTATCATTCGTACTCAGCGAGCCCAGGAGGAGGACTGGCTCCAGTTACGTCATTTGTTTTACACCCACTTTCCCCCTCCTCCACCACCATCTGTATAGAGCTCATCAGTGCTGTTTGGGTAGACGAGGGTGAGAAGGCGGCGATTGCTTTTGACTGCACAACATTTTTGGGAGACTACTTTATGATTCTGACTTTTGTTGACATGTATTTGATGTTGTATTGACACTGATGTAGTTTTTGGACAGGGGTGATGTAGCCCCTAGTTGATTGATGATTGTATGACACAGGGATGTACTGATACACTTACTATGTGGTCTCGATATATGGCAATCGCAGTATTCTCACCATATTTGATTCGCTTGATTGCTTATTTGTATTCTTGTGACATGGGATGATGTGTGATTGGTATTTGTGATGTGTTGATGACATGAGATGTTATGTGCTATTACTATTACTATATACGTACGTTTTACTATGGCCTGACCAACTTAAACCATCTTTTAGAAGATGCCGCCAAGACGTGAGACACGCATGCCTACTAATGAGGCAGAACTACAACAAGTCATTGCTGCTGCCATAGCACAGTATGCAGCATCTCAGCCCGGAACGAGCGGAAGTATTAACCAAGGCAATAACAATCCACCTCACGGTAATACTAAGTCATTAAGACATACCGTGACCTAATTGGGTATCTCTAGCAATGATGCTAATGCCAAACGTATGTTATAACGTATGTGCAGGATGCACCTACAAGCAGTTTCTAGACTGCAAACCGGTCAACTTCGATGGAACTGGAGGTGCTGTCGCCTTTGTTCGTTGGGCTGAGAAAACCGAATCTGTTCTTCGCATGAGCAAGTGCGCGCTGGATCAGCAAGTCACCTATATCTCAGGGCTGTTTCTAGATGGAGCCCTATCCTGGTGGAATCTACAAGTACAGACACTAGGCGAAGCTGCTGCCTACGCGCTGACCTGGACCGAACTGAAAGAACTTATGCGCAAAAAGTACTGTTCCCGCGCAGAAATCCAGAGGTTGGAGACCGAGTTCTGGCACTTGAAAATGGACGGTCCAAAGATCGCAGAGTACGTTCAGAGGTTCCATGACTTATCGCATGTGGTACCCTACATGGTCACTCCTGAGTTCAAGAGGATTGAACGCTTCATTTGGGGATTAGCTCCTCAAATCATAAGCATGGTAACCTCATCCAAGCCTGCGACCATTACTGAGGCGATTGATTTGAGCGTGGCTCTCACAGAGGAGGCCATTCGTCTGAACAAGTTTGATGATGCTGAGCATAAGAAGAAAGAGACTCACGTCGAGTCATCAGGAGGTAGCAAACGGAAGTTCTCAAACTTCAAGCAGGGCGCCAGTGTGGCGGTTAAGAAAGGAGTATCAGCTGGTAATGGAAAGAAAGGAAAAGGATACCAGGGCACCCAACCCAAGTGTAATACCTGCCAACGCCACCATACTGGGCATTGTAATGTGAAAATATGTGAAGCATGTGGAAAGCTGGGCCACTCGAAAGATTCTTGTTGGGCTAGTGCTGGCCGGGGAGGCCAGGGAGGATTTGGGAATAAAAATAATAACCGTGGCGGTATTGGAAATCGCCCACAGGGGAACAATGGAGGAGACGGAAATCGAGGCAACAATGCTAACCAAGCGGGCGCTGTGAATCGTAATAAGAGGAATGATCAAGCTGGTGGAAACGGGCAAAGACTTGGATGCTATAACTGCGGTGATATCGGGCATTTTAAGAAGAACTGCCCAGAGTTAAACCAAGCCCGTGGAAGAGTGTTCCAAATCGAAGCTAGGGAAGCGCGCCAGGACCCCAATGTTGTTACTGGTACGTTCCCTGTAAATCAACGCTATGCATCCGTTTTATTTGATACTGGTGCCGATTATAGCTTCGTGTCGTTAGAATTTAAGAATATGCTTGGGTTAGCCGCTAATAAGTTAGATATTCCCTACTCAATCGAATTGGCCAATGGGAAGTTAGTAGAAGCCAATGAAGTTATCAGAGGCTGTGTGATCGAATTAGGAGAGCGTGAGTTTGCTTTAGATCTACTACCAGTCCAGTTGGGAAGCTTCGACGTGGTGGTAGGAATGGATTGGTTATCAGGCAACAAGGCAGAGATAATTTGTCATGAAAAGATTGTTCGTATTCCAACCGAAGATGGCGAAACAATTGTGGTTCACGGAGAGAAGCGTGACACGCCGCTAAGATTTATCAGCTGCCTGAAAGCGCGAAAGTGTTTGCAAAAGGGATGTGTCGCCTTCCTGGCACACATTGTGGATAAAAAGGCTGCTGAGCCAAGAATCGAAGACATCCCTGTCGTAAGGGAGTACCCAGAAGTCTTCCCAGAAGACTTGCCTGGATTTCCGCCTCCGAGGCAAGTAGAGTTCCACATTGATTTAGTCCCAGGCGCCGCGCCTGTGGCTAAGGCACCTTATAGACTTGCTCCGTCTGAGATGCAGGAACTGTCGACACAACTTCAAGAGTTGTTAGACAAGGGTTTTATCCGACCAAGCTTCTCGCCTTGGGGAGCTCCGGTCCTGTTTGTCAAAAAGAAGGACGGTAGTTTTCGTATGTGCATCGACTACCGGGAGCTGAACAAGCTGACGATCAAGAATAGGTACCCTCTGCCAAGAATCGATGATCTGTTTGATCAACTGCAAGGCTCGAACTATTATTCAAAGATCGATCTTCGATCTGGATACCATCAGTTAAGGATACAAGAGGAAAGCATTCCGAAAACAGCCTTCAGAACTCGTTATGGACACTACGAGTTCCTCGTTATGCCATTTGGTTTGACAAACGCACCTGCGGTATTCATGGATCTAATGAATAGAGTTTACAAACCGTACTTGGATAAGTTCATGATTGTATTCATCGATGACATTTTAATTTATTCAAAAACGAAGGCTGAACACGAGCGCCATCTTAGAGCCATTCTAGAGCTACTGAAGAAGGAACAGCTATATGCCAAATTCTCCAAGTGCGAATTTTGGCTACGTGAAGTCCAGTTTCTTGGACATGTGGTTAATGGAAATGGAATCCATGTTGATCCCACAAAGATCGAGGCGATCAAGGATTGGGAAACGCCAAAAACACCAACCGAGATTCGGCAATTCTTGGGTTTGGCTGGCTACTATCGAAGGTTCATCGAGGATTTTTCGAAAATCGCTCAACCATTGACGCTCCTCACCCAGAAAGATAAGAAGTTCGATTGGGGAATCAAACAGGAAGAAGCGTTCCAAATACTGAAGGATAAGCTCTGCAATGCGCCAATCTTAGCACTACCGGAAGGTACTGACAATTTTGTGGTATACTGCGACGCATCGCGTCAAGGATTAGGTTGTGTGTTGATGCAACGCCAAAAGGTTATTGCTTATGCATCGCGTCAACTGAAAGTGCACGAAAAGAACTATACCACACATGATTTGAAACTTGGCGCAGTGGTATTTGCACTAAAGATCTGGAGATACTACCTTTATGGTACGAAGTGTACAATCTTCACAGATCACAAGAGCCTACAGCACATATTCAACCAGAAGGAGTTGAATATGAGGCAAAGACGATGGATTGAATTGTTGAACGACTGCGACTGCGAGATAAAGTATCATCCAGGGAAGGCGAATGTAGTCGCCGATGCCCTAAGTCGTAAAGAGAGAGTCAAGCCCATAAGGGTTAGAGCTTTGGAAATGATTATACGAACCGATCTTTCCTTGCGCATTCGGGCCGCGCAGAAGGAAGCTCTCAAGGAAAGGAATCTTGAAGAAGAATATCTCCGTGGGATGGAGAAGCTTTTGGTACCAAACGAGGAAGGAACACTATGTTTTGAGAAAAGGATTTGGGTTCCTCTGTTTGGTGATTTAAGGAAGGTTATTTTCGATGAAGCTCACAAATCACGGTACTCTATCCATCCTGGAGCGGATAAGATGTACCAGGATCTCAAAGATTATTATTGGTGGCCTAGGATGAAAGGCGATGTTGCTGTTTATGTGAGCAAATGTTTAACATGCGCTAAGGTTAAAGCGGAATACCAGAAGCCTTCAGGGCTGCTGCAACAACCTGAGATTCCCAAGTGGAAATGGGAACAAATCTCAATGGATTTTGTTACAAAATTGCCAAGAACGCCAAGAGGCCATGATATGATTTGGGTAATAGTTGACCGCCTAACAAAGTCCGCACACTTTTTGCCAATCAAGGAGAAAGACAGCACTAGTAAACTTGCGGAAATTTACATGAGAGAGATCGTCGCACGTCATGGAGTGCCTCTCTCGATCATCTCTGATAGAGACGGAAGGTTTGTGTCAAGGATATGGCAATCCTCCCAAGAAGCCTTTGGCTCACAATTGAATCTGAGCACTGCGTTTCATCCGCAAACTGACGGCCAGAGCGAGCGAACGATACAGACTTTGGAAGACATGCTGAGGGCGTGTGTTATGGATTTGGGCGGTAGCTGGGATAAACATTTACCTTTGGTCGAATTTTCATACAACAACAGCTACCACACCAGTATTGGTGTCGCGCCATTTGAAGCCCTTTACGGATGCAAGTGCCGATCACCCTTATGTTGGGCTGACGCAGGTGATAGGCAGCTTGCTGGTCCCGAAATCGTCCAAGAGACAACAGACAAGATTGCGCAAATTCTTAAACGCATCGAAGCAGCTCGCCACAGACAAAAGGCCTATGCGGATCCAAACCGGAAACATGTGGATTTCGAAGTTGGAGAAATGGTGCTATTGAAAGTATCACCCTGGAAGGGGGTGGCACGCTTTGGAAAGCGTGGGAAGTTAAATCCGCGCTACATTGGTCCTTTCAGAATTCTGGAAAGAATAGGACTAGTAGCATACAAGTTGGACCTACCTGCTGAACTGAATGGTGTTCACGATACATTTCATGTATCCAACCTGAAGAAAAGTCCAACTCAAGTTGACGTTGCCATTCCCATCGATGAGATTCATGTTGACGACACGCTCCACTTCGTCGAAGAACCTGTTGAGGTCACAGATTGGAAAATTAACAAGACCTGCCGGAGCAGTGTCAAACTCGTCAAAGTTCGTTGGAATGCTAGACATGGTCCTGAGTTCACCTGGGAGCGTGAGGACCGGATGAAAGAGAAATACCCCCACCTTTTTCCTAAGAACCCTGCATCTACAAGCAGAACTTAAATTTCGGGACGAAATTTATTTAACGGGGGGAGAATGTGACAACCCTCACCAAACCAGGTATCCGTACGACTTAATTAATGATTAATTACTGCTTAATTACTGTGCTTATTTGAATTAGCTGATGAACTGCTACTTGATATCTGATACATGTACTTACTTGCATCATACTATACTTATCGTCACTACATTATTTACATACGGCACCTTAGTGACAAACATGATGCACAAAAAGCACAGTAGCACTATCGGATAACCTACTGAACATGCTGATAAAGCCAGCATCAGGCAAACACTGCCTCCAAGGCCTATAAGAGCCTGAGATATTTCGCTACACTAGTGGTGAGTGTAGGGATACAAGGGTTGTGGAACTGCGTCTCTAGGAATAAGTTACAATGACTGGATGTGCCTAAAACGTACTCTAAGCACAAAACACAGCACTTTGATAAATAATCCAGCTTCTAGCTGACTAGTAAAGTGCCAAAACATGGGGAAAATAACACTAGACACCTTCCAAAGTGTCAGGAATAAGCTGTGTTACTAAAAGTAATAATAACGACACTTTAAAGCTTTGATAACGCTTTAACGGATTACTATCCAACCGAACAACCGGATTATACCCGGAACATGAAAATATTGTTATTTTCACTATCTATCTTTTTCTGAGCCAGTTAGGGTCCCTGAATACCCTAACACCCGCTTTAAAGCATTAAACATAACTAACTAAGTTAAACCCTTAACTAACTTAACTTACCATAACTAATTACCTAATGGCTAGTTAAAATCAAACCAAGGACCCCCCCCCCCCCCCGCAACCGAATCGGTCACCAAGTGACCCCACCCTTGTACCATGTGATTTACTAGATCATGTATGCTTAAAATCTAGGGGACATATTAACCTTTGGGTAATTGTCATTAAGTTTGTCTATAAGATAACACTAACCACACATAACCTACACACTTAACAAAACTCAACAATACACTCTCCCTCTCTTCTCTAGAGCTCTCGGCCGAACCCCCTATAACCACCCACCCATTTTCGAGTTTGATCATCATCATTCCAAGCATCTACAAACATCAAGGGTCGCGTATTAGGAGGATTGGAGCAAACGGAACGCGAAGGACCCCTCTACTTTGCTTTTATCCACACCATTTTCGTCAAGATCCTTCCCTAGCCTTGAGCTAGAGGTATAATGCTTAAAACTCATATTTGAACTAATCTAAAGTGGTTAAAAGGATTTTTATCGGATAAAACTCGTTAACATGCAAGATGATGCACAAAAGTCTACTAAAAACATGAAAAATGGTGGTTAATAGCACATAAGTTGTGTAAAAGTTGTAGTATTTGAAATGTGTGATTATTTAGACCCGATCTATGTTGTGGTAGCTCGGATCATCATTTAACCCGGTTTGATAAGATCATGGATCTTAACATAAGCTTGTTTTGAATGATGCAAGGGTTAAAAGGTGAAACTCTACCACACGCGAATCATGAACTTGTGTAAAAATGTTTTACTTGTGGAATAGTGTTTAAAACTAGCAGATCTACGTATCTGCAAGTGGTATTTTCAAAGGACCAAGCGTCAAAGAAATCATGTTTTCTAAAAGACGGATCTTACACTAACAAGTATGATATGTAGAACACACAAGTGTGTAAACACTTGTGTAACACAAATTTCGACAAAATAACTATCTTTGTAAAAATGGACAAGAAGTTGTAAGGGCGGAACTTCTCTAAAAACAAGACTTTTACGAAACCGGCTTTATTTATATAAAGACCCACAAAATATAATGGGATTTACACTATAGTTTCGGAAAAACTACAAGTTCATGCGATTATGCGATTTACATACTTGTCGACTAGTTTGATGTGTCGGAAATTGTTTGATTGAATAATGAAGTTGTTGAAGTTGATTTTGTAAAAGAAAATGATACGCCTGAAAGCGTGGCCACCTCCAGTTACAGAGGAAACTCTGGCGAAATTTTCCTAAAAACCTAACACTTAGAACTATTACACTACAAGTGTTAGAATTATTTCTGGATATGTTTTCAAATATAAATTTCGCCATGACTTTATTTACTAAATATTCGGAGGTGGGATTTTCACAAAACTTAACGTGATAAATATATTTTCACACACTGTTTATGATTATTTTGTGAAAATACATAGATATTATTTTTTTTGAGTAAAAATAATATTTACGAACGTTAACGAATCCCAAATAATACGAACGCTTTCACCATGAATATATAAGTTACATCGGTAATTATATTACCACTCGATTGTTAAAACGTAACTTACGAACTTACGGAAATATTTATGAACGCACATGTATTGAATCCCCCATCCTTGGGAAGGAGATTAACTACCAAGTATATACAGAACATAAACACGAAATAGTTGTCTAACTATTTCCCAAAAACTTAAACTATAAAGCTAAGGCATGGCCGTCCGTCTAATAGAATTAGCACTTGTAGGTCGTCGCACAGCTTTCTGATTTGGAGTACTTGGTAGAGACGCACCGACTGTGAGTTCATGTCCCCCTTTTCTCTAACTGTTTTCAGTTTTCTTAACTACGGGGGTGAAATACATGTTACTATGATTACGAGTACTTTATACACGGTATGGTTAGCGTAAGGAGGTTTATTACTCAGATCATGTGAGTGGGTAGGAGCAATATGAGGCCATTAGTCCTCATGTCGGGACCGAGGGACAGGAGCGGTAGATCTATCTGGGTGTAGCGAGCCCAGCCCCAGGCCAAACTAGAAACGGACCTTGGGGTGACTTTGTCCACATACTATTGCCGTGGCGAAATCTGCTAGGTTTGAGTCTCCCTATTTGCACTTCACATATATCAGTGGCCTTGCAAACCATTGGTGATCACAAGTCCCCTTATTGGCTACATACCACGACTATTTTTATACTCACAAAGGTTTACTTACTCACTTACACATGAACTCGCTCAACATTATTGTTGATTTTTCAACTTACATGTATTTCAGGAAATTAACGAGATCTGGCACGGTATGGCATGTTTTCCGCTGCACTAGTTTCCGAGGTCATCCGGGGTTTAGGGGATGTGTCTCTTTCCTGGACAAGACACAATCCTTAAACCATGTTTATATTATGTTTAAGTTTGTAATGTCTGTTGAACAAGGTTATGGTTGTTGGGGTATGTTCCCGTTAAAACAATGGTACTGTATTTGGTTTTCAAAACTTAATGGATGATCTTGCATGTTTTTAATTCATATAGCTTGGTTATGATTAAGCTATGGTATTAAGAAGTCACACCAAAATTAACCACGCTTCCGCAAAGCCAACTCGGGTCATCATTTAACCCGGTTTGATAAGATCATGGATCTTAACATAAGCTTGTTTTGAATGATACAAGGGTTAAAAGGTGAAACTCTACCACACGCGAATCATGAACTTGTGTAAAAATGTTTTACTTGTGGAATAGTGTTTAAAACTAGCAGATCTACGTATCTGCAAGTGGTATTTTCAAAGGACCAAGCATCAAAGAAATCATGTTTTCTAAAAGACGGATCTTACACTAACAAGTATGATATGTAGAACACACAAGTGTGTAAACACTTGTGTAACACAAATTTCGACAAAATAACTATCTTTGTAAAAATGGACAAGAAGTTGTAAGGGCGGAACTTCTCTAAAAAAAAGACTTTTACGAAACCGGCTTTATTTATATAAAGACCCACAAAATATAATGGGATTTACACTATAGTTTCGGAAAAACTACAAGTTCATGCGATTATGCGATTTACATACTTGTCGACTAGTTTGATGTGTCGGAAATTGTTTGATTGAATAATGAAGTTGTTGAAGTTGATTTTGTAAAAGAAAATGATACTCCTGAAAGCGTGGCCACCTCCAGTTACAGAGGAAACTCTGGCGAAATTTTCCTAAAAACCTAACACTTAGAACTATTACACTACAAGTGTTAGAATTATTTCTGGATATGTTTTCAAATATAAATTTCGCCATGACTTTATTTACTAAATATTCGGAGGTGGGATTTTCACAAAACTTAACGTGATAAATATATTTTCACACACTGTTTATGATTATTTTGTGAAAATACATAGATATTATTTTTTTTGAGTAAAAATAATATTTACGAACGTTAACGAATCCCAAATAATACGAACGCTTTCACCATGAATATATAAGTTACATCGGTAATTATATTACCACTCGATTGTTAAAACGTAACTTACGAACTTACGGAAATATTTATGAACGCACATGTATTGAATCCCCCATCCTTGGGAAGGAGATTAACTACCAAGTATATACAGAACATAAACACGAAATAGTTGTCTAACTATTTCCCAAAAACTTAAACTATAAAGCTAAGGCACGGCCGTCCGTCTAATAGAATTAGCACTTGTAGGTCGTCGCACAGCTTTCTGAATTGGAGTACTTGGTAGAGACGCACCGACTGTGAGTTCATGTCCCCCTTTTCTCTAACTGTTTTCAGTTTTCTTAACTACGGGGGTGAAATACATGTTACTATGATTACGAGTACTTTATACACGGTATGGTTAGCGTAAGGAGGTTTATTACTCAGATCATGTGAGTGGGTAGGAGCAATATGAGGCCATTAGTCCTCATGTCGGGACCGAGGGACAGGAGCGGTAGATCTATCTGGGTGTAGCGAGCCCAGCCCCAGGCCAAACTAGAAACGGACCTTGGGGTGACTTTGTCCACATACTATTGCCGTGGCGAAATCTGCTAGGTTTGAGTCTCCCTATTTGCACTTTACATATATCAGTGGCCTTGCAAACCATTGGTGATCACAAGTCCCCTTTTTGGCTACATACCACGACTATTTTTATACTCACAAAGGTTTACTTACTCACTTACACATGAACTCGCTCAACATTATTGTTGATTTTTCAACTTACATGTATTTCAGGAAATTAACGAGATCTGGCATGGTATGGCATGTTTTCCGCTGCACTAGTTTCCGAGGTCATCCGGGGTTTAGGGGATGTGTCTGCTTCCTGGACAAGACACAATCCTTAAACCATGTTTATATTATGTTTAAGTTTGTAATGTCTGTTGAACAAGGTTATGGTTGTTGGGGTATGTTCCCGTTAAAACAATGGTACTGTATTTGGTTTTCAAAACTTAATGGATGATCTTGCATGTTTTTAATTCATATAGCTTGGTTATGATTAAGCTATGGTATTAAGAAGTCACACCAAAATTAACCACGCTTCCGCAAAGCCAGGGTGTGACAGCTTGCGTGTCGTGCCAGGATTACTGCTCCCCGTCGCGTGTTGCGGGGGAGTCACTTTTCCAGCAGGTGCAGGTTTGATCCTGCATTTCTGCCCAGCACCAATTTTTCTAAAAATTCAACTTCAAATGATCATAACTTTTTACCTAATGGTCCGTTTTAGGTGATTCTTTTTCCTACGCGTCCGTAATTTAAATACCAACGCGTCCATCATTTTTATATTGTCAAAAGTTTAGTTTACGGACCAAAAGCCTATGAGTCCCCTTTTATCTATTCGACCCGCTTGGTTTTGCATCATATTTTTACTACTTTTAATTTATGACCTCTAGACATATTTACCCATTCCCTGGGCTTGTGATCCTTGGCGTATCATTACCATTCCATGGTTTTATGCTCTTGTGATCCACAATCGCCAAGTGACGTTCAAGTCACTTCCATATTACCTACTTAACATTTGTTTAACCCGTTTGGTTGATTAATGGAATCCACCATTTTCAATGACAACCAAACATATCCTAACAAATCTTTGACCCGTTTAATTAATTAGTGAACTTCGTCACTTCTACCAAATGCTACATCTCTCATAACACAATTTCAAGCAACTAAATTCAAATCAAACATAATGTAACGAAACCAAGGTTACATACCTTCAAAGCGCTCCTTTCAAACGCGTATCGCCACCGGCTTGTCCGCTTGACGTCCCGGTTTCCTTGCCTATAGAGTTCAACCATAAACTTTAGAACTCTTTCTATGACTCATTACGCAATATTCGTTATATTAATCAAACGTGCGTTTTTGTCCAATTTTCCACATTTATCTTCTCTTAGGCAATGTATCAAACACCTAATGAGCATGACTTTTATAAAATCTGAAAATCAAGTTTCATAACTACTTATTTTACCAATTTCACACCTTTTTTTTCCAATTGTAGTGTCTAATCAACACTTAAATATCAAATCTAACTTCATGGAGTTCTATCAACACAAATTTAACCATTATGATTCTAGGGTTCATCATGTTTCTACAAAACCCATTAAGCACATAATCGGGTGATCATGAATTCACAATTATGAACATCAATTCAACAAGTAAATGACTAGGGTTTACTCCTAGACATAATTCATTCCTAATTTCAATCAAACATTGGTCATGCAAGGCTTAATTTTCGATTTTAAGTTTTCACCAAAATTCAAGACAAAACCAAAAGATGAAATTTAACACACCTTGTGATCCCTTCACTTAGGTGATCACTAGTATAAGCTTGGATTTTGATTTGGGACTGATTTGATCTTTCAATTTCTTGGATTTAGACTTGTTAAGGTTTGAACAAGGAGTTCTTTTTGGCTCCTGTGGAAGAAGTCGACCAGAACACACACTCAAGGTGTGTGTTTTGGTGTTTGAAATTTTATTTAATTGAAACTTGTTTCTAATTTGTCACCTATTGGCCCTCTAATTTACCCAAGTTGTATAGAGTGTATTTTAACCAAGTTTCTTTATTACTACACGTCTTGTAACTAACTAGGTTATTTATTCCTCGTTAGTTTATTTTGTTTATTACCGACATTAAGTTTTTAAATATAAAAATTTATATCTTCGGGGTGTTACAAGTCCACCCCCCCCTTAAAAGGGTTTCGTCCTCGAAACCGGAATACGTACCAAATAATGAAGGGTAGAGACGTCTCATCTCCTCTTCAGACTCCCATGTAGTATCTGATCCTTTTCTATGCTCCCACTTAACCTTCACTTGGTTAATTTTCTTGCTTCGTAAACTTTTAACTTTTCGATCCAGAATTCCAATCGGCTTCACCGCATAATTAAGGCTATTATCCACTTCGATGTCGTCATAGTGAATATAAGCCATTTCTTCGGCTAGACACTTTTGGAGATGTGACACGTGGAACGTGCTATGGATCCCACTCAGTTCTTCGTGTAATTTGAGGTGATATGCCACCTTACCAACCCATTCGGTGATTTTAAACGACCCAATAAATCTCGGGCTTAACTTTCCTCTTTTTCTGAACCGGATAATACCCTTCCACGGGGATACTTTAAGCATAACCTTATCACCAACCTGAAATTCGATCGGTTTTCGTCTCTTGTCAGCATACGACTTCCGTCTATCCTGAGCCTCTTTCAAAACCATGTCAATTTTCTCATTAGTGGCTCGAACTATATCCTTATGGGCGAGTTCACGTGGACCCACTTCGCCCCAATACACCAGGGTTATACACTTTCTACCATAAAGCATCTCGTACGGAGCCATGCCGATACTGGTATGGTAACTGTTGTTATATGAGAATTCAGCTAACGGTAAGTAGACATCCCAACTACCCCCGAAATCAATGATACACGCCCGTAGCATGTCTTCCAATGTTTGTATCGTTCTTTCACTTTGTCCATCCGTTTGAGGATGGTACGTGCTGCTGATGAACAGTTTCGTTCCCATTTGCTCTTGGAAGTCTCGCCAAAAGTTTGAAGTAAACCGGGTATCCCTATTAGACACAATGGATACCAGTACCCCGTGGCGTGCCACTATCTCATTAGTATACACTTCTGACATCTTTTCTGGCGTATAAGTCTCACCTATCGGAATTGTCACACCCCAAAAATAGCACATGCGGAAACCCCCCCCCCCCGCGAGGCGTGTGACGTACCAGGATCCAAGCCACCAATCACATTGAACTCATAAATATATTTAAATAAAACTTTCATTCATTAACATAAAGGGTTACAAACGTTACATATCACTCGTTGTGTACAGCGGAAGCAAAACTCATTTGTTAAGTGTTTAGTAAACCATGTGTACATAAATCATTTAACTTGTTTTGAGATTCCATGTATCACGACCCATGACCACTCCAGCATCCCAGACAGCAAGTCCCAATGATATAAACCTACAACCTGCAAGCATGCAGACAAGTGTGTCAGACGACGCTGGTGAGTTCAAAGTTTTGTTAACGTGTTTAGATACCAGTTACCAGATTAAAACGTTGCACAGTTTCGATGATTTGATTTGATGTTGTTATTAACTCGATTACCGCGAATGGCTACAAGATGTGATTGCCCAACCCCAATGCCTCTATCAAAGCATTGGTCAAGTGGTCAAGGTAATTAGTTCACGCCCGTCCTCCATGGTACGGTGTGAGGGTGCCAAACCTAATAGCGCTATCAACTAATAACCTCGTTGCCTCCCCGGCAACTATCGGTAGATGTAAGGGGTCTTATATGATAGAAACTGAGTAATAACAAACATCCCAATAACCCGACATTCCTCCCCGGAACAATTACCAGATATCCCTCCCCGGGATGCATGCTTGGACAAAGAGTAGTGAACTCACCTTAGATTTGCTCGGTAAGACAGAGTATACGTTCAGTTAATCAATCAAGGACTATAACGTAATCACACGCCCAATAAGTTCGTATGCCAATCATGTATTTGTGACAACTGGCCCAAACCGGTAATTTCTGTACACATTAATTATTGCTTAATGACTGCAATTACGTGCTTAATTATCAGCAATATCTGCTTACATACTAAACAAGTGAATTCATGCATGTTGTATACTACAAAATATTTCTTTATGCATAAACGAGAGCGTTGCGTCAGAGATACTAGTAAACTCACCGGTAAGACACACTGTGTCAACAGAACTGTAGAAAGCAGTCAGACAATAAAATTGGAGCCTAGGTGTAGGTCCGACAGCAAGAATGCATTAAAACCCAAGAGCACATACAAGGGTTTAATATATAAGCAATGCGAAAGCAAATATAAGCACTAAAAAGCACCCGAAACGCACTTTAAGTGCAGAATTCAGCAATAATTCAGCATTTAGACACATGAATATTTTGCTGAAATGTCGTTTTATTATCCAGAATATTTCCCTAAGTGTTGGGAATCGATAGTGTTACAAAAAGATACTTATTAAACACTAAAAGGTGCAATTTAGCACTTTAACGAATCGGTATGTAACCGAACAACCGGACTATACCCGGAACATGAAAATATTGTTAATAACATTATTTATCTTTTTCTGAGCCAGTTAGGGTCCCTGAATACCCTAACACCCACTGTAGAGCACAACACACTAGTAACCGGGTTAATCCCTAAACTAGCTAAACTAACCAAACTACATGCTAACTAAATGGTTGATTTGGAACCGGATACCCCCCCCTCTAACCGAATTCGGTCCCCAAGGGGACACCCTTGTCCTTTATTTGATTTCTATAATCTTGTTTGTCTAGTTGATATTGGACATAAGAACCTTTGGTTAATAATTTTGAGTTTTGCCTATAAGATCCAAGTATAACACAACATAACATTCATCACAATTTACAACACTTGATCACTCTCTCTCCCTCTACCAAGCTCACGGCCAAACATCCCTAGATCCATCCATCATTTTCGAGTTTGATCATCCTATTCCAATCATCTACAAGTGTTAAGGGTCGCATATAAGGAACCTTGGAGCAAACGGAAGGCGAAGGACCTCTCTACTTTGCTTTTATCCACTCGATTTGTGCTTAGATTCTTCCCTAGCCTCGAGCTAGTGGTATGTTGCTTAAATCACTCTCTTGAACTATATTGAAGTGGTTAAAATGATTCGTAACGGTTAAAACTCGTTAACATACAAGATGACACATAAAAGTCTACTAAAAACACTAAAAATGGTGGTTAAAAGCACATATGTTGTGTAAATCATGTAGTATTTGACTTGTGTGATTATTTGGACCCGATCTATGTTGTGGTAGCTCGGATCATCATTTAACCCGGTTTAGTCATGATCTTGGATTATGACATAAAGCTTGTTTAAGAGTAACAAAGGTTAAATGATGAAACTCTACCACACACATCATGAACTTGTGTAAAAGCGATTTAACTTGTGAAATAGTGTTTAAAACTAGTAGATCTACGTATCTACAAGCGGTATTTTCAAAGGACCAAGTGTCCAAGAAATCATATTTTCTAAAGCCGAATCGTACATGAAAAAGAATGATTTTAGCAAACACACGAGTATGTAAACACTTGTGTAACTTAAAGTTTCGACAAAATAACTATTTTTGTAAATGCTTACCGGAAGTTGTAAAGATGTAACTTCTTTAAAAGCGAGACTTTCAAGAAACAAAGTTGATCTATACAAAGATCCACTAAAAATAATGGAAGGATACTACCTATTTTGGAAAAACCACAAGTTCATGTATTTCTGCGATTATATCTATTTTAACTAGTTGCATATTGTTTATTGTTGATTGACGAGATTGTTGACGATTTAAAAGAAAATAAACACATGTTTTGAAAACATGGGAAACCTCCATTTTTAGGGGAAACTCTGCCAAAATTTTTATAAATTTTGACACTTAGAAAAATATAAGTTTTTGAGAAACTTATTCCCTAAAAATGTGTTTAAAAGTGTTGCCAAGGTTTCCCTAATTTTTGGTGATAAGAAATGAGGATTTCTTCAAGAATAAAAATGGATATAAGTATGTATATTTTTGAGAGAAAAATATATATTATTTTATCACCAACTTGTGTGCTAAGTGTATATAGTATGTGTTATACGTGCTAGCGTATTAAGACGTAAAAATACACTAAATACTCGCGAGGAGTATAAACATAAAAATACACATACAAAATACAAGATACTTAATTCGGGTGCGAAGTGCAAAACACAAAAGACTTATATTTATTTTAGAGGAAATAATATAAGTAAGATACGTAGTTAAAAAAATATGAAATATTTTTAACACAACAATACAAATACAAAAGAGAGTGACTGTACTTGTGCGACGCAAGTCTAGTGACTAACATTAAGAAAACGCGTATAGGTTACGACGTTAAGTAAGCAAATCCGGTGAAGTTTACGACGCTAGGAACGCAAAGTTGTGAGTTCATGCTCCCCCTTTTCTTTTAACTGTTTTCAGTTTTATAACTTCGGGGGTGAAATACATGTTACAAATATTACAATGTTTACAAATGGTATGATGGATACAAGAATGATACGAGAAATCGTGTCACGAATAGGGTACCATAAGCACCATTAATCGTGTACATACTTAGACCGCAGAACAAAAGGTTAGATCTAATGGGTTCCGGGCAGCCCCACTGTTGGCCACTTTTACCAAGCAATGTTTTTGTGTCTCAGTCGTAAATCGACTACAGAAAAATGCCTATGGTTTGGTGACTTCCTATGTCGTGTCACATGTTAATGGCTTTGCAACCCATTAACACATGATACATACAGAAATATTTGACTTATACATGAGTACGTGGTGTACACAAAAGACTTGATTTATACAAAAGACAAATTATGTTTTCATACAAAGTATACAAACGTGAAATACAAAAACTGCATGAATTCACACCAACTTTATGTTGACGTTTTTCCAAAACTCACATGTATTTCAGGTAACTAGGATGGATGTGCGCGTGGTCTTACTCATGCTCGTGGATGTCGCTTTGTCTATCTTTAAATAAAGTTGTGACTTTTAAGACAATATGTTATCTCGTGTCGTAAACACTTGACATATGTTTTCAGTAATGTAATATTTGAAGGTATTTTTGAGCATGTAGTATGTTTACTCTTCGTATGCAATGAGAACCTTTCATGATCACACCTCGTGCTTCCGCCGCAGAAAGGGGTGTGACAGATTGGTATCAGAGCAGCGATTGTAGTGAACCAGGATTCCTTCTCGAGTCTAGTCTACAATCTCTAGGATCCTTTCACGAAAACAATTTTCAAAGTGTTTTCATTGCATAAAACGTCCCGCGACATCCACTGCCTGAAACTGTCTACATGAGTCTAGAAAAGACACTACGAGACTTAGAGTGCACTTGAGTAGCACTTATCGTTGACTAGAAATTACTTGCAATTATGTGTGATAATTAGCATGTACTAGAAGTAGAATGTCACAAGTATATGTGACTTTACCTGAAAGCAATGGCCCATCTGATGGAAGAAATACGAGGATGAAACGAACTGTGCGGACTGTGCAAGGAGTTACGTAATTATGGATGCATACATAATTATGGAATTCAGTGCACAGAAACCACAGCAAGTCTTGTCACGTATAGATTCCCTCAGTGCAAGCCTACTAAGTACTCTGCTAGAGTAATAATTGTTTGATGTCACTTATGTGGTATATATACCTGTGAATATATGATACTACTGTCTAGTGTGACAATATCAAACAAATGCCTAACCCTGTTGTGTTATGTTCTGTCAGAACATGGCACCCAGGAAAGCTGTGAATGCTCGCAATGACGATCAACCTCCTCCTCCCCTACTGCCCAGAACTGCCAAAGAGCTGAACGCTCTACTGGAGGAAAGGATCTCTGCTGCTATCGCCCAGTACGAGGCAAACCGAACTCAAGACAATGGAGGACCAAGCAACGCTAGGCGTAATGGGAATGGAGATTCGTCTGGAGGCAATGCAGCTCAAGGTAACCTTAAGACACTGTGCTAAGCATGAGGAAATTTATGAACGGTCTTTGTTTCATTATTTCTTCGATTGCTCACATATGAATTGGTTGAATCAATTCTAGGCTGCACTTTCAAGCAGTTCCTCGACTGCAAGCCAATGAACTATGATGGCACAGGAGGTGCAGTAGCATTTGTGCGCTGGACAGAGAAGACTGAAGCTACTTTCCGCATGAGCAAGTGTACCGCGGATCAGCAAGTCACTTTCGCTACTGGGTTATTCGTCGATGAAGCTCTGACTTGGTGGAACCTGCAAGCCCAAACTTTGGGTGATGATGCCGCTTATGGCCTAACTTGGGAGGAACTGAAGGAAAGAATGAGAGAGAAGTACTGCTCTCGTGCGGAACTTCAAAGGCTGGAAACAGAGTTCTGGCACTTGACTATGGAAGGTGCTGACATCAATGGTTACACTCGAAGGTTCCATGATCTGTCAAGAGTGCTTCCCTACATGGTGACTCCTGAATTTAAGCGTGTGGAACGCTACATTTGGGGACTGGCCTCAGAGTTTCGTGGCATGGTGACGTCAGCCAAACCACAAACAATCACCGAGGCTGTAACTCTGGCTGTCAGCCTTACTGAGGATTGTGTTCGAATGAAGAAGCTATCACTGAACCCAACAGAAAATGCCGAGATGCATGCTGAGTCGTCTGGCAACAAGAAAAGGAAACATGCAAACTTGAATCAGGCAATTCGTAGCAACAAGAGTTCCAACAAGAAGCGTGACCCCAACCCGCCTCAGGAGGCAAAACCTCTTGCAGCCATGAACGACGCACCAGCAAGGGGATACCGAGGCACCTTGCCCAAATGCCATCGGTGTAAACACCATCACGAGGGAGCTTGTCGCATCTCAAAGTGTGACAAGTGTGGAAAGTTGGGTCACCGCACTGAAGACTGCTGGAGTAAGAGGAACGGGAATGGAAATCGTAATGGGGCTGATGATAGGAACAATGGTGGAAATGGAAACGGTGCTGGTAATGGTAATGGGCGAAACCAAGGATGCTTCAGATGTGGAAGCAAGGATCATTTCATGAAGGACTGCCCAGAGAGAAACAATGCTCAGGCCCGAGCATTTGTGATTGGAGCAAGGGACGCACGCGAGGACCCTAATGTGGTCAACGGTACGTTCCTCATTAACAATCACTTTGCATCCATATTATTCGACACTGGCGCCGATTATAGCTTCATGTCTATGGAATTTAAACGCATAATTGGAATAGAATCTAGTAGATTAGAAATTCCTTATTCCATAGAACTAGCCAATGGTAAACTTGTTGAATCGGGCGAAGTTGTTAGAGGCTGCACGCTAGAACTTGGTGAACGAAGATTTAGCATCGATCTCTTACCTATTCAATTAGGTAGCTTCGATGTAGTAGTCGGAATGGATTGGTTGTCCAAGAACAAAGCTGAAGTCATCTGTCATGAGAAAATCATTCGCATCCCTCTGACGAATGATGAAACTCTCATCGTGCATGGAGAAAGACGAAACACGCCTCTACGAATCATCAGTTGTATGAAGGCACAGAAGTGCTTAAGGAAAGGATGTATTGCTTTCCTAGCACACGTTGTAGATAAGAAGGCTGTGGAGCCAAAACTCGAAGACATTCCTGTGGTGAAGGAATTTCCTGATGTGTTCCCTGAAGATCTGCCAGGACTACCTCCGCAACGACAAGTCGAATTCCACATAGACTTGGTTCCAGGAGCCGCTCCTGTAGCCAAGGCTCCATATCGACTTGCGCCATCCGAAATGCAAGAATTATCTACACAGCTTCAGGAGTTGTTGGATAAAGGATTCATAAGGCCAAGCTTCTCACCCTGGGGAGCTCCAGTATTATTCGTGAAGAAGAAGGATGGATCACTGCGGATGTGTATCGATTACAGGGAACTGAACAAGCTCACAATCAAGAATCGGTATCCGCTACCGAGGATTGATGACTTGTTTGATCAACTGCAAGGATCAAGCTATTATTCCAAGATCGACCTTCGATCTGGATACCATCAGCTGAGAATCCAAGATGAAAGTGTGCCAAAGACCGCATTTAGAACGCGCTATGGGCACTACGAATTTCTTGTGATGCCGTTTGGATTGACGAACGCGCCAGCGGTCTTTATGGATCTGATGAACCGCGTATGTAAACCATATCTCGATAAATTCGTGATTGTATTTATCGATGATATCCTGATTTACTCGCAAACGAAAGAAGAGCACGAACAACATCTCAGAACTATTCTGGAACTACTGAAGAAAGAGAAACTTTATGCAAAGTTCTCAAAATGCGAATTCTGGATTCGCAAAGTACAATTTCTTGGTCACATGGTGAATGAGAAGGGCATTCATGTAGACCCGTCCAAGATTGAAGCAATAAAGAATTGGGAAGCTCCCAAGACCCCAACTGAAGTTCGCCAATTTTTGGGCTTAGCGGGCTATTATCGGCGATTCATCGAGAATTTCTCAAAGATAGCTCAACCGCTAACGACCCTTACTCAGAAAGACAGGAAATACGACTGGGGTCACAAACAAGAAGAAGCCTTTCAGCTACTTAAGAACAAGCTCTGCGATGCACCGATACTATCGTTACCCGAAGGCACTGAAGACTTCGTGGTATACTGCGACGCCTCACGACAAGGCTTGGGTTGCGTGCTCATGCAACGCCAAAAAGTCATCGCTTATGCTTCAAGACAACTGAAGGTTCATGAGAGAAATTATACCACACACGACCTGGAGCTGGGTGCAGTGGTATTCGCCTTGAAGATTTGGCGACATTACTTATATGGTACTCGATGTACAATCTTCACAGATCACAAAAGCTTACAACACATATTCGATCAGAAGGAATTGAATATGCGCCAGCGACGTTGGGTCGAGCTGCTGAACGATTATGACTGTGAGATTAAGTACCATCCTGGAAAGGCGAACGTTGTAGCAGACGCGTTAAGCCGAAAAGAAAGGGTTAAGACTCTAAGGGTTCGAGCATTGGAAATGACGATTCGAACGAACCTCACTTCACGTATTCGTGACGCACAACAAGAAGCCCTTAAGGTGGAAAATCGCAAAGCTGAATACCTCCGGGGTGCATTGAAGTACATGGCACCAAATGAAGAGGGAGCCTTATACTTTAAAAAGCACATTTGGGTTCCGCTCTATGGTGGCCTACGAGAAGTCATCCTTGATGAAGCGCACAAGTCAAGATACTCGATCCACCCAGGGTCGGACAAGATGTATCAGGACTTGAAGGAGTATTATTGGTGGCCGAGACTCAAGAGCGACGTTGCTGTCTATGTTGGAAAATGCCTAACATGTGCTAAGGTTAAGGCAGAATATCAGAAACCGTCTGGCCTACTACAACAACCAGAGTTTCCCGTGTGGAAGTGGGAACAAATCTCGATGGACTTCATAACGAAATTACCCAGGACCCCGAGAGGGCACGATATGATATGGGTAATAGTTGATCGATTGACGATGTCTGCGCATTTCCTACCAATCCGAGAGAAGGTTAGCACTGGAAAGCTTGCTGAAATATACTTAAGAGAAATTGTGGCACGACATGGAGTGCCAATCTCAATCATTTCAGACAGAGATGGACGCTTTGTCTCAAGAATCTGGCAATCATTTCAGGAAGCCTTTGGATCTCAGTTAGATCTGAGCACGGCATTCCATCCGCAAACAGACGGCCAGAGCGAACAGACTATACAAACGTTAGAAGATATGCTTCGCGCATGTGTCATGGATCTAGGCGGCAGCTGGGATACTCATCTACCTTTAGTTGAGTTTTCCTACAATAACAGCTATCATACGAGCATAAAAGCCACGCCGTTCGAAGCTCTGTATGGCCGCAAATGCCGATCGCCCTTATGTTGGGCAGATGCCGGAGATAAACGTATGGTTGGTCCTGAACTTGTACAAGAGACAACCGACAAGATTGCGCAGATCCGAGAGCGCATTAAGGCGGCTCGAGAGCGACAAAAGAGCTACGCTGATCCGAATAGAAAATCGGTAGAATTCAAAGTGGGAGACAAGGTGTTGTTAAAAGTCTCACCATGGAAGGGCGTAGTCAGATTTGGAAAGCATGGAAAGCTGAATCCACGATATATCGGACCATTCAGAATATTGAGAAGAATTGGTACCGTGGCATACAAGTTGGAGTTACCGGAAGAACTTAACGGAGTACATGATACGTTTCATGTATCCAACCTGAAGAAGAGTCCAACGCAAGAAAACGTGATCATCCCGATGGATGAAGTACATATTGATGAAGCCCTCCGATTTACAGAGCAACCCGTTGAGGTTACCGACTGGAAAGTCAACAAGACCAGGAGGAGCAGTGTGAAGCTTGTCAAAGTACGTTGGAGCTCTAAGCACGGACCCGAGTACACATGGGAACGTGAAGACCAGTTCAAGAAAAAGTATCCCCACCTATTCAAGAAGACTCCAGCGAGAGTGAGTTCAGTCTTAATTTCGGGACGAAATTCTTTTAACGGGGGGAGACTGTGACAACTGGCCCAAACCGGTAATTTCCGTACACATTAATTATTGCTTAATGACTGCAATTACGTGCTTAATTGTCAGCAATATCTTCTTACATACTAAACAAGTGAATTCATGCATGTTGTATACTACAAAATATTGCTTTATGCATAAACGAGAGCGTTGCGTCAGAGATACTAGTAAACTCACCGGTAAGACACACTGTGTCAACAGAACTGTAGAAAGCAGTCAGACAATAAAATTGGAGCCTAGGTGTAGGTCCGACAGCAAGAATGCATTAAAACCCAAGAGCACATACAAGGGTTTAATATATAAGCAATGCGAAAGCAAATATAAGCACTAAAAAGCACCCGAAACGCACTTTAAGTGCAGAATTCAGCAATAATTCAGCATTTAGACACATGAATATTTTGCAGAAATGTCATTTTATTATCCAGAATATTTCCCTAAGTGTTGGGAATCGATAGTGTTACAAAAAGATACTTATTAAACACTAAAAGGTGCAATTTAGCACTTTAACGAATCGGTATGTAACCGAACAACCGGACTATACCCGGAACATGAAAATATTGTTAATAACATTATTTATCTTTTTCTGAGCCAGTTAGGGTCCCTGAATACCCTAACACCCACTGTAGAGCACAACACACTAGTAACCGGGTTAATCCCTAAACTAGCTAAACTAACCAAACTACATGCTAACTAAATGGTTGATTTGGAACCGGATACCCCCCCCCCCCTCTAACTGAATTCGGTCCCCAAGGGGACACCCTTGTCCTTTATTTGATTTCTATAATCTTGTTTGTCTAGTTGATATTGGACATAAGAACCTTTGGTTAATAATTTTGAGTTTTGCCTATAAGATCCAAGTATAACACAACATAACATTCATCACAATTTACAACACTTGATCACTCTCTCTCCCTCTACCAAGCTCACGGCCAAACATCCCTAGATCCATCCATCATTTTCGAGTTTGATCATCCTATTCCAATCATCTACAAGTGTTAAGGGTCGCATATAAGGAACCTTGGAGCAAACGGAAGGCGAAGGACCTCTCTACTTTGCTTTTATCCACTCGATTTGTGCTTAGATTCTTCCCTAGCCTCGAGCTAGTGGTATGTTGCTTAAATCACTCTCTTGAACTATATTGAAGTGGTTAAAATGATTCGTAACGGTTAAAACTCGTTAACATACAAGATGACACACAAAAGTCTACTAAAAACACTAAAAATGGTGGTTAAAAGCACATATGTTGTGTAAATCATGTAGTATTTGACTTGTGTGATTATTTGGACCCGATCTATGTTGTGGTAGCTCGGATCATCATTTAACCCGGTTTAGTCATGATCTTGGATTATGACATAAAGCTTGTTTAAGAGTAACAAAGGTTAAATGATGAAACTCTACCACACACATCATGAACTTGTGTAAAAGCGATTTAACTTGTGAAATAGTGTTTAAAACTAGTAGATCTACGTATCTACAAGCGGTATTTTCAAAGGACCAAGTGTCCAAGAAATCATATTTTCTAAAGCCGAATCGTACATGAAAAAGAATGATTTTAGCAAACACACGAGTATGTAAACACTTGTGTAACTTAAAGTTTCGACAAAATAACTATTTTTGTAAATGCTTACCGGAAGTTGTAAAGATGTAACTTCTTTAAAAGCGAGACTTTCAAGAAACAAAGTTGATCTATACAAAGATCCACTAAAAATAATGGAAGGATACTACCTATTTTGGAAAAACCACAAGTTCATGTATTTCTGCGATTATATCTATTTTAACTAGTTGCATATTGTTTATTGTTGATTGACGAGATTGTTGATGATTTAAAAGAAAATAAACACATGTTTTGAAAACATGGGAAACCTCCATTTTTAGGGGAAACTCTGCCAAAATTTTTATAAATTTTGACACTTAGAAAAATATAAGTTTTTGAGAAACTTATTCCCTAAAAATGTGTTTAAAAGTGTTGCCAAGGTTTCCCTAATTTTTGGTGATAAGAAATGAGGATTTCTTCAAGAATAAAAATGGATATAAGTATGTATATTTTTGAGAGAAAAATATATATTATTTTATCACCAACTTGTGTGCTAAGTGTATATAGTATGTGTTATACGTGCTAGCGTATTAAGACGTAAAAATACACTAAATACTCGCGAGGAGTATAAACATAAAAATACACATACAAAATACAAGATACATAATTCGGGTGCGAAGTGCAAAACACAAAAGACTTATATTTATTTTAGAGGAAATAATATAAGTAAGATACGTAGTTAAAAAAATATGAAATATTTTTAACACAACAATACAAATACAAAAGAGAGTGACTGTACTTGTGCGACGCAAGTCTAGTGACTAACATTAAGAAAACGCGTATAGGTTACGACGTTAAGTAAGCAAATCCGGTGAAGTTTACGACGCTAGGAACGCAAAGTTGTGAGTTCATGCTCCCCCTTTTCTTTTAACTGTTTTCAGTTTTATAACTTCGGGGGTGAAATACATGTTACAAATATTACAATGTTTACAAATGGTATGATGGATACAAGAATGATACGAGAAATCGTGTCACGAATAGGGTACCATAAGCACCATTAATCGTGTACATACTTAGACCGCAGAACAAAAGGTTAGATCTAATGGGTTCCGGGCAGCCCCACTGTTGGCCACTCTTTTACCAAGCAGTGTTTTTGTGTCTCAGTCGTAAATCGACTACAGAAAAATGCCTATGGTTTGGTGACTTCCTATGTCGTGTCACATGTTAATGGCTTTGCAACCCATTAACACATGATACATACAGAAATATTTGACTTATACATGAGTACGTGGTGTACACAAAAGACTTGATTTATACAAAAGACAAATTATGTTTTCATACAAAGTATACAAACGTGAAATACAAAAACTGCATGAATTCACACCAACTTTATGTTGACGTTTTTCCAAAACTCACATGTATTTCAGGTAACTAGGATGGATGTGCGCGTGGTCTTACTCATGCTCGTGGATGTCGCTTTGTCTATCTTTAATTAAAGTTGTGACTTTTAAGACAATATGTTATCTCGTGTCGTAAACACTTGACATATGTTTTCAGTAATGTAATATTTGAAGGTATTTTTGAGCATGTAGTATGTTTACTCTTCGTATGCAATGAGAACCTTTCATGATCACACCTCGTGCTTCCGCCGCAGAAAGGGGTGTGACAGTATTCACACACACAGTCTAGCACTTTATACCAAGCATACACAGTTAACATTTCATTCACGTATAAACAAACAGTTAGCCTAACCATCAAATCCATTGTTATGCGGCCCATTGAATATGGCAGGCCCATGCAACATAAGGCCCAAAAGGGCTTGTGCGACTGGCTTAGCCTTGTGCGACGGGGATATGGTCTGGCCCAACAGCAACTTGCATGGCCCCCTACTCGATCGCACAACTTGTGCGATCCGAGCACGGCCCACCCAACTTATTAATATGCAAGGCCCAAACATTTTATGCAGCCCAAACACTTGTGCGATCCAAGACTACTTGTGTGACTTGGATCCCTTGTATGATTGGGATCCCTTGTCTGTTGTGCGATTACAGATTTGTGCAATTAAGGCTAGATGTGCGATCCGTTAATTTAGCAGTTACCCATCCCCACAATTTCGGCTCATCAGTTACACAATCAAAACAATTTCCCTAAATCATGTGACCCTAATTATCACAGCAATAATCATCATCATCAACCATTCAATAGGATTGTCTAGCACAGTTGCAACTTCAAGATTCATTCATCATACTAACCCATCTATGAATATGTCATAACGTAACATCATTGAACATCAACTCCCTAAGCTTATCAACATTAATTATCCTCATAATCCCTAACATTCCAATTGCTCCAGACATCACACTACACCTCCATTAATCATCAAGTAGATAACCTACAGATTACTTATTCTAGTTGATTAATAACAAAACCATGATCAACCACATAATCAATCAATCATTAACACATAATCATGCATACATGAATCAACATGGTAATACACTTACTATCATGAACCCTAGTTTTCATGTAGATTCATAGAAATCACAACATCATGTAACACAATCATTCAAGAACACTAACCAGAATATTCAAGTGGATTGATTGGATCGATGGAGGGAGTTCTTCGACTGAGTGCTGCCGTCGCCCAAAGAGGAGAGGAAGAGAGAGAAGTTTAGGGTTTGGTGTTATTTGTGATTAGCAAAATTATGAAGGCTACACCCCCCGTTATGTGTGTTTGCGCATCAAAGGGTGAGCCGGGCTCACTAGTTTGGGCCATAGGCCACTGTACGAGTTTGGGCCGAGGATTGTTGTTCACAAGATGAAGTATGTGGTCGAGAGTCAGGTGTACGATCCAAAAGTGTTGTGCGATCATGATAAATATTATACACACGTCTCATAACATTCACACATCACATATAAACAACTCCAATCATTCAATCACAATTAATACATCAGTCATTCAAGTAGCATTCAACCAAGTTATATCAGAACACAGGAAGGCTTGAAATACGAGTTGTCACAGGAATAAAGTGAGCACTTTTTGTCAGTCTGTCTACAACTACCCATATGGCATCAAATCCTCGGTTCGTCTTTGGTAGTTTGGTCAATAGGTCCATGGTGATATGTTTCCATTTCCAAACTGGAATATCCAACGGTTGAAGTTTACCGTAGGGTCTTTGGTGTTCCGCCTTGACTTGTAGACATGTCAATCATTTTTCCACATACTTAACCACGTCTCTTTTCATTCCGGGCCACCATTAATTTTGTTTCAAGTTGTTGTACATCTTGGTTGCCCCCGGATGAATGGAATAACGGGTTTTGTGAGCTTCGTCAAGTAGAAGCTTTTTAACTCCACACGAGTTAGGAACCCATGTTCTACCGAATCGGGTTTTCAACCCATTGTTATCATCTGTTAACTCTTTCAGTTGGTCGACTATTCTTTCTTTCTTCCAATTCTCTTCTTTTATTGCCTCAACTTGTGCTTCTCGGATTCGTTCGAGTAAACCCGAGGTCACAATGAGCTGCATCGATCGTACCCGTATTGGAGCATAGTCTGTCTTCCTACTCAAAGCATCCACCACTACGTTGGCTTTTCCACGACGGTAATGTATTTCGCAGTCATAATCTTTCACTGTTTCCAACCACCGCCTCTGTCTCATATTCAACTCCTTCTGATCGAAGAAGTACTTTAAACTCTTGTGGTCAGTGAATATAGTGCACTTCACTCCTTATAAATAATGCCTCCATATTTTTAAAGCAAATACCACTGCTGCTAATTCAAGATCGTGCGTAGGGTATTTCTTTTTGTGAACCTTCAGTTGCCTTGAAGCATAGGCTATAACCTTGCCTCTTTGCATTAAAATGCATCCTAGCCCCGAATGTGACGCATTTGAGTAAACCACCATATCGTCAACTCCGTCCGGCAATGTCAACACCAGAGCATGAGTTAACTTTTCCTTGAGCGTCTGGAATGCTTTCTCTTGTTCAATGCCCCATATAAATTTCTCCTCCTTGCGAGTTAACTTGGTCAATGGCATAGCAATCTTGGAGAAATCTTGTATGAATCTCCTATTATATCCCGCAAGCCCCAAGAAACTTCTGATTTCTGAGAGATTGTTTGGAGGATTCCATCTTGTCACTGCTTCTATTTTCGATGGATCGACCAACACACCGTCGACACTGATAATGTGCCCGAGGAATTGCACCTCCCGCAGCCAAAAAGCACACTTTGTAAACTTTGCATATAGCTTTTTCTCTTCTAAGCGTCTCTAATACTTCGTGTAGATGACACGCGTGATCGGCTTCACTCTTCGAGTATACTAAAATGTCGTCGATAAATACAATTACCGACTTATCTAACATTGGTTTGCAAACCCGGTTCATGAGGTCCATGAAAGCCGCGGGTGCATTTGTCAACCCAAAGGACATTACGAGGAACTCGTAATGCCCGTACCGTGTATGAAAGGCCGTTTTCGGTACATCCTCTTCTTTAACCCTTAGTTGATGGTATCCCGATCTAAGGTTAATTTTCGAAAACTAACTTGCGCCTTGTTGTTGGTCAAATAAATCGTCAATTCTCGGGAGCGGGTATCGATTTTTCACCGTGAGTTTGTTTAACTCCCGGTAATTGATATACATTCGCATACCCCCGTCCTTCTTCTTTACAAACAATACCGGTGCGCCCCACGGAGACACACTCGGCCTTATAAATCCTTTGTCGAGCAAATCTTGAATATGAGACATCAACTCTTTTAGCTCCGATGGCGCGAGTTGATATGGTGCCTTAGCTATGGGTTTTGCACCCGGAACCAATTCAATTCCGAATTCTACTTCCCGTTCGGGTAGTATTCCCGGTAAATCTTCCAGAAACACATCTTCATAGTCTCGCACCACCTGTACATCTCCAACTTTCGGCGATTCTTTCTCTGGTTCACTTGCGTATATAGGGGTGTTCATGAGCCGATCCGATCCGATCGAGGGTCTGCTCATGCTTGGATTGAATTACAACCGATCCGATCCGACCGGATCGAATTTGCAAAACCGAGCATGTCACACCCCCAAAATACCACTTGTAGAAACCCCCGCGAGGCATGTGACGTAGCAGAATCTAGCCACCAATCACATTGAACTCTGTCACACCCCCAAAATACCACATGCGGAAACCCCAGCGAGGTGTGTGACATACCAGGATCTAGCCACCAATCACATTGAACTCATAACAAGATTTCAAGTAAAACTTTCATTTATTAAAATAAGTCATACAAAACATTTTATTGTTCAGCGGAAGCATAATACAATAGTTAAGAATTTCATAATCCAAGTGAATAAAAATCAATAGACTCGTCTCATGATTCCATGTAACTCGACCCATGACCACTCCAGCATCCCAGATAGCAAGTTCCAATGATATGTACCTATAGACCTGCAAGCATGCAGAAAAGAGTATCAGACGACGCTGGTGAGTTCACAGTTTTGTTTACCGAGAATCGTGTTACATGTTTTACTGACAAAAGTTTAGTTCAGTTCAAAAGCAATTCCAAAAACAATGTTGATACTAACTCGATACCGCAGATGGCTCCAGATTGTTTGCCCTTCCCCAATGCCCCTATCAAAGTATTGGTCGAGTGGTTAAGGTAATTAATTCACGCCCGTCCTCCCCGGTATGGTGTGAGGGTGCCAAACCTAATAGCACTATCAACTAAATACCCCGTTGCCTCCCCGACAACCATTTCAGTAGAAGATGGGACTTAAGGTGATAGGAGTGAGTGTATTATCCAACATTTTGGTTTAACATTCCAGTCAAATCCATTACCCAATATTCCTCCCCGGAATATTTACCAGATGTCCCTCCCCAGGACGCATGCTTGAAAAAGAGCAGTGAACTCACCTTGGATTGCTCGGTTTGTTAAGTTACTTTACCCGTTCCAAGTTGGTCAACCATTCCCTACCGGGGTTACCAAGAACAGTTAGTATAATGTTCCCATATATCACGTATCCATCACACATGTTACCAAAGTATCATACAAGTAAAACACACGTCCTTATGCAAGTCGTAATTGTTAATTATGCAACTCACTAAGCTATAACGTTTATCGTAAAGTTACATAGCAAGTGTATGGTTTTGTCTGCCAGTAAATCACATAATAGTACATGTACACTAACAGGTTGCACTCTAGCATATGACATGACAATTGATGCATATTGGCACTTTTAAGATCTAATAGTGGATGTACTGCAGGTCCACGAAGAACATGCAACCTACACAAGGTCCCACGAAGCACCATAATCCACGAAGAACCTGGTTCTTCGTCAACCAGCCTTCAGTGAACAACTATAGTCCTTCGTCACTATTACATATGACGAAAAAGGTCTTTCTTCAGGAGGTTTTTCGTGAATATGCATTCCCACGAAGGACCGTTCTTCGTGGAGAGACCGCATGATAGCAAACATACAAATACATACAGTAAACAGTTTAATCATCACCATCAACATTATCATTGAGCAATTGTATTCTATCGATCAATATCAATTGACATCCTAACCATTTCTAGATTAAATCAGTTGTTTGGCTATGCCTAAATCAGATCAAACAATTTACATATCAATCAGACAGTTCACCTGTTATCATTCTACTCGAAATCAGGGTTTGAACATGGATTTCCAGATTATCTTGATTTTCCTAACTATCAATTCATTATATTAACACACTAGCTTAATTTCATAACATAATTCATCATACCATCATCAGATAAATCATGATCATGACCACATACTCTAACAATTTGCATTCACAGTTTCTCATCGTTGGCATACATCCATTGATCTAACAGTTCTTTACCCTTACAGTTTGTTAATACCAACATACCCAACCACCTACCTATTCTCACACTTGTGTTAACCCTATCGCACCCCATATCATGATCGAAAGAAGAATTCTTTATCACGTTCACATGCTAACGGTTACACATAATAGTAGACCATTCAGATTCACTTTAGTTTTGCAACAAAACCCTAGTGCATCGATTCACATCACATTAATATGGTTAACATAACCCACTGACATTCACAATTAACATAATCATCATCATCATGTTAATCACTCACATACATAACTATGATTTCTAATAAAACTCCTTATTCCCATGTCAACAAAATTCATCCAACGATCATACTCATAACCAAGTATTAACAGGAACTTGACTCAAGCAATGATTATGTACCGATGGCAGGAGAGACACGAGCGAATGAAGAAGAGAGCACTGAAAGGACTTGCTGCCGTCACACACTTGAGAGGAAAAGGATTGGGTAACTAGGGTTGAGAGTTGCACAATAATTCGATGGCCAGGCACCACCGAGTGGGTATATGCGCTCCTAATCGAACCAGGCCTGATCTTGGGCCTTAACATGGAGGGCTTCGAGAGAGCTGCACCGAGAGCATTCCTGGCGAAGGAAAACATTCCTGGAGAAGGACTCTCTTGTCGCAACCCCCGTCCCCTAACAAACCCAGGAACGGGCGGCCGTGGCCAGTGCGGGTGGTATCTGTATTTTATCCATTTTGGCAGCAGAAATTATATCTGGACCGTAGTTAGGAAATATTTTATCAGAGTAAAATACCACACTTTCATAATATTAAACATGTGGGAAAAATCCCAAGTTTTAAGTACACACATTTTCATAGGGTTAAACCCTATTTTATTTAATAAAACATCTCTTTATTTTTAGGTAACTTTATTGCCACTTTTCCAAGCCTTCAGTGCTGTCCAGCTTTCTTTTATTTGGCTTTCACATTTTGTTACCTGAAACGCGTTTAAAAACATTTTGTCAGTGGGAAATACTGGTGAGTGAATCCCAGTTTAATCAAGTTTAATAAAGACCATTGTACAGTATTGAGGGCGGTCGCGCAATTACATTTGTTTCCATCTATTCAATTACCACCCACGGTACTGTCAACCCGACTTGTGGTTATGTTACTCCTCGCAAGGCAGTAACAAATTTTGTATACAAAAACCCAACATACCGACGATAATTGTAGAATACAAATACTCAATGACTGTTTAATATAATTTAATTTAGGTGAGGTTTTGTAAAAACAGTTAACAAAAAGGAGATTACTCACTTTGCTGTCTTAGGTTTTCCTTTAGGGTTTCCTGGTGATTATCTATAATTTACACAAATGCACACGTGTTAGTATAATAACCCAATATTTATATTAATGATACCCTCCCCGAGACGGCATTCCAATGACTACGTCGGGTAAAACCACGACAGTCGTTACGGAACCCTGGATCAATCGGGCAGTGTATCTAATACGTAACCGGGGTTATGATACTTACAACGGAGCAGAACTTCGTTATTTAGGGGGTATTATATCCGAGAATTATGCCTATATTATAGAATTTCGAGAGAGAAAGTTGATTGTGAGCGAGTTTGAATGAACTGTCGATGCCTCCTTTATATAGGGCATGAATTCAAGTTCCTCGCGGCCCGCGTAAGAGTAAGCTGGGGCTTACGCGGCCCGCGACCTAGGGTAATAGGGGCTAGGGTTACTGATTTGCCAGTTGTAGGTTTAAAATGCGTTTGACACGTGGCGGCACCGGGTGAGGCCCTGACTTGGAGCTGTCGCACCCCGCGTAGGTCAAGGGGGTGGCTTACGCGCCCCGCGAGAGACCATTAAAATTTATTTTTAATTATTTTTAATGAAAATAAAGGTATTCAGGGCATGTTTTTGCATATGGGGGGTATTTTAAGACATATTGGGATATGTTAATTATTTTTAGGGTGTGGGAATATTTTGGAGGGTTGTTATATCCTCCCCACCTTATTTTAGAGCTCGTCCTCGAGGTCTACTGGAATAAATGCGGGTATTTCCTTTGCATTTCTGATTCGAGTTCCCATGTGTATTATGGTCCTCTTTTGGAGTCCCATTTCACTTTGACCAGGACTAATCTTTTGTGTTTGAGGTTCTTAACTTTCCTGTCTTCGATCTGTAGAGGTCTTTCCACAAATTTAAGTTGTTCATTTACCTCTATATCCTTAAGAGGTACTACCAGTGATTCATCAGCTAAGCATTTCTTGAGATTAGATACATGAAATACATCACGTATTCCTGCCATTTCCTCTTGCAGTTGTAGCTGATAGGCTACAAGTCCTATTCTTCTAATAATCTCAAAAGGTCCAACATACCTGGGACTTAGCTTTCCCCACTTGATGAATCTTACCACTCCGTTCCAAGGGGAGACTTTTAATAACACTTTGTCTCCTACCTGAAACTCCAATGGCTTGCGTCTGTCATCTGCATAACTCTTTTGTCTATCACGTGCTGCTTTCAGTCATTCCTTGACTTGAATGATCCTGTCGGTTGTCTCTTGCACTATTTCTGGTCTAGATAGTTGCTTTTCCACAATTTCTACCCAACAGACTGGGGTTCGACACTTTCGTCCATACAGTGCTTCGAATGGTACAACATTGATACTTGTGTGACAACTATTATTATAAGAAAATTCTATTAATGGTAAGTGATCGTCCCAATTACCTCCGAAATTAATTACACAAGCACTAAGCATGTCCTCCATTGTTTGGATCGTTCTTTCACTTTGTCCGTCTGTTTGAGGATGATAAGTTGTGCTTAGATTCAACTTGGTTCCCATTGCTTTTTGGAAACTTGTCCAAAAATGAGAGGTAAAACGACTATCCCTATCAGAAACAATTGATAAAGGAATTACATGCAATGAAACTATTTCATTTACATATAACTTAGCTAATTGTTCCATATTGAAAGTTTCTTTCATTGGTAGAAAATGGGCTGACTTAGTTAGCCTGTCTACAATTACCCAGATTGTATTATTTCCTTTTCTTGTTTTGGGTAATTTGGTAACAAAATCCATTGTTATCAATTCCCATTTCCATACTGGCATTTCTAACTACTGCAATAAACCTGAGGGTTTCTGATGTTCAGCTTTAACTTGTGAACAGGTTAAACACTTAGAAACATAAGTAGCTATATCCTTTTTCATTCCTATCCACCAAAAATTCTTTCTTAAATCCTGATACATCTTATCATTTCCAGGATGCATCGTATACTTAGATTTATGGGCTTCTTCTAGTGTACGGTGACGTAAGTTTCCTAATTTAGGTATCCACATTCTTTTCTTATGGAATCTCCAAATTCCATCTGTTCCTTGTTCTAATTCCTTAATCATTCCTTTTAATTTTTCAGTATCATCCTTGATTACTGATTCTTGTGCCTTTCTAATTTGTACATTTAAATCTACTTGTAGATTTAATTTAAGAGAACATACTCTTTTTGGTTTTTCATGATACTTTCGACTTAAAGCATCGGCCATGACATTTGCTTTTCCTGCATGATACTGAATATTACAATCATAGTCACTGAGTATTTCCATCCAGCGTCTTTGTCTCATATTCATCTCCTTTTGCCCAAAAACATACCTTAAACTCTTATGATCAGTGAAAATAGTAAACTTACTACCATAAAAGTAATGTCTCCAAATTTTCAAAGCAAAAATTATTGCTCCTAATTCCAGATCATGGGTTGAATAATTTTCTTCATGATTCTTAAGTTGTCTAGATGCATAAGCTATAACCTTTTGACGTTGCATCAACACACATCCATAACCTAACTTAGAAGCGTCACAATAAACTACAAAATCTTCGGTTCCTTCTGGTAACGCTAGTATGGGTGCGTTGGTTAATCTTTGCTTAAGAATCTTAAAGGCTTCTTCTTGTTTTGGTCCCCATTCAAACTTAATGGATTTACAAGTTAACTTAGTTAAGGGAATGGCTATTCTAGAAAAATCTCGAATAAATCTTCTATAATAACCGGCCAGTCCTAAGAAACTTCTAACCTCGGTTGGTGACTCAGGGGTTTTCCATTTAGTAATCGCCTCGATCTTGGTGGGATCTACATGAATTCCTTCATGATCGACTACATGTCCAAGAAACTGTACCTGTTCTAACCAGAACTCGCACTTTGAAAATTTTGCATAAAGCTTTTCTTTCCTTAATAAACTTAGAAGTGCGTGCAAATGCTTTGCGCGATCCTCTTTACTTTTAGAGTAAATAAGAATATCATCTATAAAAACAATTATGAATTTATCCAAATATGGCTTACATATTCGGTTCATCATGTCCATGAATGCGGCTGGGGCGTTGGTTAAACCAAATGGCATGACAGTAAATTCATAATGGCCATACCTTGTTCTAAATGCGGTTTTAGGAATGTCCTCTTCCTGTACCTTTAATTGATGATATCCTGACCGTAAATCGATCTTAGAGAAAAATCGAGCTCCTTGCAATTGATCGAACAGATCATCGATTCTTGGTAATGGATACCGATTCTTAATCGTGACCTTGTTCAATTCACGGTAATCAATGCACATACGCATTGATTCGTCTTTCTTCTTAACGAATAAGATTGGTGCTCCCCATGGTGATGAAATCTGCTATATGAATCCTTTTTCCAACAATTCATCTAACTGTTTTTTCAGTTCATGCAGGTGCCAAACGGTAAGGTGCTTTGGCAATTGGTGGGTAAGGTGCTTTGGCAATTGGTGCTGTCCCTGGTAGCAGATGGATTCTGAATTCAACTTCTCTGTCTGGCGGTAGTCCTGGTAATTCTTCTGGAAACACATCTGAAAACTGAGATACTACTGGAATATCTTTCAATTCTTTTCCTTTAGTGTTAGTGATTATGGAAATCAAATACACTATAGATCCTTTTCTTATACAACTAGTTGTTTTCATCACAGAGATGAATTTCGTGGATCTAGATGGGTTATCTCCTTTAATTGTGATCTTTTCACCTCTTGGTGAATTTACTTCAATTGACTTTTGATCACATAAAATACTGGCTTTATTGGCTATTAACCAATCCATTCCTAATACTACATCAAATCCTGCCAGATTCATTGGAATAAAGGTTTGCAACATACTTTTGATTTAAAAATTCTACTCTTGCTCCTTGCAAGATTTCAAAAATCTTAATGGTTTCTCCATTTGCTGTCTCTACTAAACATTCTTGTGGGAGTTTAGTTAATGGTTGATTGAGAAGTTTGCAAAATGAAGTATTAATAAAACTTTGGTTCGCACCAGAGTCAAATAATACTTTAGCAAAAACATCATTAACTAAAAACGTACCGGACTATCACGTCTGGAATCATCTTGGCTTCATCTGCAGTCAAAACAAATGCTCTAGCATTTTTAGTAGTCTTGTTATTTTGTAGCTGGAGCTAATTTCAGACAGTTTAGCTTGATATGACCTTTTTCTCCACAGTTGAAGCATATTCCATTGTTCGGTTTTCTCCTGCAATCGTCTTCCTTGTGTCCTGGTATCTTGCAGAAATTGCAGTAAGTGGAGCATTTTCCCGGATGCTTTTTCTTGCAAGCCTTGGAATAGGGTGCCGAGGTAGAACCTACATTTCTCCCACGGCTGGAATTACCATAACTGAATTCCTGGGTAAGTTTCTGAGCTAGGTTTCTCCTCTGGTCTTCTTCTCGTGTACGTATTAACTCATCTGTCAAGGTATTTGCTAGTTCTACAGCTTCCTCAATGGTTTGAGGTCTAGCGGCCTTGACTACATGCCTAATCTCCCCGATTAATCCCCACATGTAACGGGAGATTAATACTGGTTCCGGTGATGCAAGGGTTGGCACTATTTGTTGGTCCCTCGTATAGGATCTGTTCGTCAGGAACTTAGATGAATCGACTTTGATTAATGTGCGGAATCCATTTGATCAAATCATAGATGTACGACAAAGTATTCAACGCTTAAACACCGTCTGATCTTTCTATTCAACTGTTATGAAAGTACAAAAGCGCCTGTAGAAGTCAGACTTGACAGAGTTCTCTCTAGAGTCAAAAGTTCTAAATGACATACCCTGATGGGGTATTTATAGGCAACTCAGGAATGAGATAGATGTTGTCCGACCGAGTGGCAGTCCGCTCGGATGGCTATCCGGTCGGATGGCCATCCGACCGGATGACACATGTCAGCCGACGGACATCATCTTTACAATACAAAACCATTCCCTGAGCTATCATTCTACATACATAATAACATACAAGCACACAAATAAACAAAATATGACTAAATGCTAACGGAATCTACAGACGTATGAACTAACAAACTCCCCCTCGGATGTAGCTGTAGTTCCTTCCAGCATAGTCTTCAATTCTTCCTGTTGCGCCTTCGTTCTCGAGCTCTCTGTCTTCTCAATTCAGCCTTTTCTTCTAACATTCTTTTCCTTATATTCCTTCCTTCATCGATCCACCTTTTTTTGTAAACCGGATCACCATCACGCTTCCGATCCCATTTGGGAATCTTGTTCTCCTCTTTCTCGATTGGCGTTTGATCCGTTGGTATTGACTTTCCCAACTTGCGCTTACCAAGCTCAGCTGCCCTTTCAGAAATGGCCTTTGATCTTTGTTCTCATTTATACTTTTTCAGGAACTCATCAATCTCAAGATCTCTCCATTTTGTCTTCCAATATCTTCCTGAGTTGATGTCTTGGGCAAAACACACATCCACAATTGTTTGATACTACAACGCTTGTTCTTTGTCTCTCTTCTCATATACAATCTTGTTGTAGAACAAGCAGTCGATTTCCTTTTTCAAACAGTTAACAAGCCACATCGGATCCAGAATACTGATTCTTCGAGACTTTCCTGTGGACTTGTCAAATAAAGAGATTACCACCTCAGCCGTCGTTTCATTATACAGCCAGCCTTCAAATAGATCATGGAAATCTTGCTCAATAGCCCTGAGAGGCATATTCTTCAAACATCTTGGAGGCTTGATATCTAACGTTATATCTTTCTCTCCGTTCTCCCACATTGTGATAATTTGCTTTGGTCTTTGAGGCTCCCAGTCAGGATATCCAACCTTGGCCTGTTGCTTTATGTAATTCCACAAATGTTGGTCATGTTGTCACACCCCAAAATCCACTCGCGGAGTATCACCGCTTGGAGGCGTGACTGACCAGGATCAAGCCACCAATCATGTTGAACATAGCGTGTAAATGCAAGTAGTTTATAAAATCCAACACAATACAATTGGTGTCCAAACATAACATAGTTAAAGTTGTAAGCGGAAGCATAATGTTTAAAACTAAATCATAAGTTTAAACGTTTCAAATGGTTAGCATGGCACACAGCTGTCCATGCCCCACAACGACTCTTCCCACTCCCATGCAAGCTCCATAAGTACCTATCGACCTACAAGGCATGTAACAACGAGTCAACAACAAAGTTGAGCGAGTTCACAGTTGATTGATCAGTTAATGAATTCGTTCAGAAATTGTAAGTTCGTTCATATCCATGCATTACCCAGTATCTTTGTTTTCCCAAATCTTTACAATAATAAGTGGGGGCTTCCCATGTTGTATGGTACTAGACTAGTTGTATCTATAGGTGTCCTTCCCAATCTGAGGACAGTGGTAAGTATGAGTTTACGTAGGTTTTACGTAAGTGCCCTTTCCCATCCGAGGACAGTGGTACGTAGCTAGTACGTAAGTTTAGCGTTGGTGTCCTTCCCAAACCGAGGACAGTAGTACATAGGTTTTACGTAGGTTCTAACACTGGTGTCCTTCCTAAACCGAGGACAATAGTACGTAGGTTTTACGTAGGGTTTTGCACTGGCGTCCTTCCCAATCCGAGGACGGTAGTAAGTAGTCTAGTAGTGATGAAAGTACGGGTAGTCATACAAATCCCATTCCCAACCCACCGGGAATCCCATGCCTTGGTAATAGTGTGAACTCACCTTGGTTTTCTCGGCAGATACACGAAAAGGTTACTTGAGCTATATGTGGTCAACCACGTCCTAACATGGTTACCATACAAGTCAGGTTTTGGTTTCAAGTAGTGCACATAAGTTTGATATAAGCTAATAGGTTATGAACACGTATTGATCATGGCAACGTATTAACAGTCAAGTACATAACATATTCATAATTGTGTGATTCAAGAGATTGGGCTCGCACATGTCTAACAGCCTTGTGCGATTCACCCATTGAAGCCCAAAGATACCCGGCCCAACTAATAAACATGTGTCTTGTGCGGTCCGGATGGTCTTGTGCGACTGAGGAGTCCTTGTGCGATCCGGATAACTTGTGCGGTCCAGTTAAGTTGTGTGACTGGGTTGGGCCATTCAGCCTAACAGCATATCATATCAAGGTTCCATATATGTGTGTGGCCCAAGCCTTGTGCGATCGGCACTGTCTTGTGCGATCCACAGGGCCTTGTGCGATCATGCATATCCTGATTATACATAGTGTATTAACAGTTGCACTAATCTTGTGCGACTGTCTTGTGCGACTAGAGCTTGTTCGATCGGATCAGATCTTGTGCGATCTGATCTTGTGCGACCGACAAGCTTGGGTGATCCGCAGCATATCTCCTTAAATCATGCAAGTCAGTTACTAATTTCAATCAATTCGTTTGACCAATTTAACAGTTTCCATGTTTGCATACAATCAATCAACAACTAACAGTTTTAGATCATGCAAATCATCGATCAAACAAGGGTTTTATCATCTAATTCATATAAACCCTAGTCATATTCAAAGCATAAACAATAACTTATCAAATCATCGGTTTCAATTCATCATACAACTCCTCATGCTCGATCATATAATGGGTCCGATTACACGAACATACAGCTGATTAACAAGCATTCGGTTCTAGAACAATAATATGCAAATCCGATTAATATGTACATTATCAAATACATATATGTGAGCCGATTTCATGAGCACTAAGATTTAACAGTTTATATCATGTTCAATCACAAGATATCACTAAATCATCATGTAATACACCTAGATCATAACACCATCAAACATACAGCCGATAATTATAAACACTAACCGATTGAGAGAAGAATAGAATCAATCTAGCAAGAAAGCTTCGAGAGATGGTGATGTGTTGCCGTCGGCTTCGAGAGATGGAAAGAGAGCGAGTAGGGTTTTATGTGTGTTCTTGTTTTGCAACCAAATGAGAAACAAAACTCCCTAAGGATATGTGTATGCGCATGGGGGAGTGGGCCGGACCCAAACTTGGGCTGCCCTTTTGATTCGAGTACAAGTTGTGTGGCCCAACAGGGCTTGTGCGATCGGGTTGTGTTGTGCGATCGGTTCGTTTATATACATACATTCGTTACACATAACCACATATCAAACATAACATTTCATTAATCATCAAAGTTCACATAATCACATAGGATTCACATACGTTACATTAACACAAAGATAGGTTTGAAATACGAGTTGTCACATTATCCCCAAGTTGAAAGAAATTTCGTCCCGAAATTTGGTACGTACTCACTGAGGAAGCTTGTTAAGTTGCATGGTTTTCCTGGTTTTCCTGGGGTGTCACATCCTTCCCCCGTTGGTTTGGAATTTCGTCCCGAAATTCCGCAGTAGCTTCAACCTCAGTAGTGGTTGTACTGTTTGTGAACAATTGGGGATAGTTTTGTTTCATTTGGTCTTCGCATTCCCAGGTGAACTCTGGGCCACGACGGGAGTTCCAACGAACTCAAACAAGAGGAATTCTAGTACGCTTGAGAATCTTCACATCTCGGTCAGTAATCTCTACTGGTTCCTCGACGAATCGCAACTGATCGTCGATAGTGAGTTCCTTCAAAGGAACTATGAGGGTCTCATCTGAAAGACACTTCTTCAGATTCGACACGTGGAAAACATTGTGAACTCCACTGAGTTCTGCTGGCAAGTTTAGTTTGTAGGCCACCTTGCCTATTTTCTCTACGATTTTGAAAGGTCCAACGTATCGTGGGTTAAGTTTGCCTCGTTTGCCAAAACGAACAACACCCTTCCAAGGTGAGACTTTGAGTAGCACTCGATCCCCAACCTGGAACTCGAGTGGTTTCCTGCGCTTATCCGCGTAGGCTTTCTGACGGTCGCGAGCTGCCGCCATTCGTTGCCGTATCTGAGCAATCCTTTCTGTTGTGTCTACCACAAGTTTTGGTCCAGTGATCTGACTGTCACCCACCTCTGCCCAACAGAGAGGTGATCGGCATTTACGCCCGTACAGTGCCTCAAATGGAGCGGCTTTAATGCTTGTGTGGTAGCTGTTATTATATGAAAATTCCACCAATGGTAGATGCTTTTCCCAGCCATTGCCAAAATCAATCACACATGCCCTAAGCATGTCTTCAAGGGTTTGGATGGTGCGTTCAGACTGCCCATCCGTCTGTGGATGATAAGATGTGCTCATGTCTAAACGTGAGCTGAAAGATTTGTGCATAGCTTGCCACAATTCAGAAGTAAAACGTGCATCACGGTCAGAGATAATAGAGGTTGGCACCCCGTGCCTCGAGACAACTTCCTTAAGATAAACGTCTGCTAGAGTGGAGAACTTATCCGTTTCCTTGATAGCTAAGAAGTGTGCAGACTTTGTGAGTCGATCTACGATCACCCAAATAGTATCATTTCCACGTTGAGATCTAGGCAGGCCAGTAACGAAATCCATGGAAATTTGCTCCCATTTCCATTGTGGTATCTCTGGTTGTTGGAGTAGGCCTGATGGTTTCTGGTATTCAGTCTTGACTCTCGCACAAGTCAAACATTTACTGACGTAAGTTGCTATGTGGGCTTTCATGCTAGGCCACCAATACGTAGTTCTGAGATCGTGGTACATCTTATCCGAACCAGGGTGTACCGAGTAACGAGACTTATGCGCTTCATCCATCACAAGCTCGCGTAAGTTTCCATAGTGTGGGACCCAGATGCGTCCTGTTACGTAATAGGCACCGTCTTCCTTTTGTTCTAATCGTTGCCTTGAGCCGCGTAGAGCTTAAGCCCTGACGTTTGCTGGTTTCAATGCTTCTACCTGAGCATCTCGTATCTGTGCAGGAAGACTAGACTGGATGGTAAGTTGTAACGCTCGTACACGCTTAGGTATAGTATCCTTTCGACTGAGGGCGTCGGCCACAACATTGGCTTTGCCCGGATGGTACTTGATGGCACATTCGTAATCGTTCAATAGCTCTACCCATCGTCGTTGTCGCATGTTTAATTCTTTCTGTTTGAAGATATGCTCGAGACTCCTGTGATCGGTGTAAATGGTGCACCTGGTACCATACAGGTAATGTCTCCATATCTTAGGAGCAAAAACCACTGCTCCCAGTTCCAAGTCATGCGTAGTGTAGTTTCTTTCATGAACTTTAAGTTGACGTGACGCATAAGCAATGACCTTGTCACATTGCATCAATACACATCCGAGTCCTTGGATGGATGCGTCGCAATAAACTACAAAATCGTCTGTGCCCTCTGGCAATGAAAGGATAGGTGCACTACAAAGTCTATCCTTTAAGTGCTGAAATGCTGATTCCTGTGCATTACCCCAATGATAGACAACGCCTTTCTGAGTTAGTGAGGTGAGGGGTTGTGCAATCTTGGAGAAATCCTTGATAAACCTTCTGTAGTAACCTGCCAAGCCCAAGAATTGGCGGATTTCTGTTGGTGTACGGGGTGCAGGCCAGTTCTTGATTGAATCAACCTTGGATGGATCAACGTGAATCCCATCCTTGTATACCACGTGGCCTAGGAAATGGACTTCACAAAGCCAGAAGTCGCATTTCGAGAACTTTGCATACAGTTGCTATGTTCGAAGTAGTTCCAAAATAAATCGTAGATGCTGCTCGTGTTCTTCCTGACTCTTAGAATAGATCAGGATGTCGTCGATGAAGACTATAACGAACTTATCCAGGTAAGGCTTACACACTCGGTTCATAAGGTCCATGAAAACCGTAGGTGCGTTTGTCAGTCCGAAAGGCATAACCAGGAACTCATAATGCCCATAACGAGTCCTGAATGCTGTCTTAGAGATGTCCTCATCTCGGACTCTCAGTTGATGGTATCCTGACCTCAGGTCGATCTTTGAATAGTAGCTCGATCCTTGCAGCTGATCAAACAAGTCATCAATGCGTGGAAGAGGATAGCGACTCTTCACGGTCACCTTGTTGAGTTCTCGGTAATCTATGCACATACGGAAGGTACCGTCTTTCTTCTTCACAAATAATACTGGTGCTCCCCAAGGCGAAGAGCTAGGACTAATGAAACCCTTGCTCAAGAGTTCTTGCAATTGTTTAGACAGTTCTTCCAGTTCGGTTGGAGCTAGGCGATACGGTGCATGAGCTATTGGCGCAGCTCCAGGAGCTAGTTCGATCTGAAATTCGACCTGGCGATGAGGCGGTAGCCCAGGTAAATCTTCAGGAAACACTTAAGGAAAATCGCGTACTACTGGAATATCCTCTAATCTCTTCTCCTTCGTGGATGTATCAGTAACAAGTGCTAAAATAGCGGTGTGGCCCTTTCATAAACACTTATGGGCCTTAAGAAAGGAGATGATGCCCACCACGGCACCACTCTTGTCGCCTTGAATTTCGAGAGGTTCTTTACCAGAACGGGGAATACGAACAATCTTCTCCTTGCATAGGATCTCTGCTTGCTGTTGGGATAACCAATCCATCCCAATAACGATGTCGAAACTACCCAGAGCTATAGGAATGAGATCGATAGAGAAAGTCTGACCAGCGTGGATAAGATTACAATCCTGAACTATGTGTGTGGCCTCTAGACTTTTACCATTTGCTAACTCTACGACATACTTGGTGTTCAAAAGTGTTGGTGTGCGTTTAAGCATTTGACTAACTTTTAGAGACACATAACTGGTATCGGCACCAGAATCAAATAAAACAGTAACATAAAAGTCGTCGAGGAGAAACTTACCCATCACCACGTTAGGATCATTCCTTGCGTCACCCTGACCAATCACGAATGCTCGACCCCTGGCACCATTGCCGTCATTATTACCCCCGTTGTTGTTTCTGTTATCGTTCCCGTTTCCCTAGTTGTGGTTCCGATTCTGATTCTGATTTAGCTGCGGGTAGTGTCTCTTGAAGTGACCTTCAGTGCCACAATGAAAGCATCCCTTGTTGCCCTGTTGCTGTTACTGGTTCTGCGGTGCTTGCTGTTGCTGCTGACGATTCTGATTTGCAGGTCGTGAGCTCCTGCAATCCTTGGCTTCATGACCCGCCTTGAGACACCTCTGACAACGACCCTTGTTGCACTGACCACTTTGGTGTCTGTTGCATCTATTGCACTTTGGGTGATTTCCTCGATATCCACCCTGCCCTTGACTACCCGAAGATTGCTGACCAGGACTCTGGTAGTCATCAATCTTTCGCTGCTGTGCCTGGGACTGAACCGTAGTCGAACCCTTGCTGGAGGTTCCATCCCATTTTCGCTTGTTGTCACTGGGAGTAGCAGAAGTGGTAGTGGTAGTAGCACCGATACGCTTAGGCAGTTTGATCTGTTCCACTGCCTAGTCTGTGAGACGATGAGCAAGACGAGTGACATCCTGGATGGTAGCAAGGTTAGCAGAAGTCACATGGCTTTGAATCTCTGGTACTAAGCCTTTGAGGTACAGCTCGATGCGCTTGATGGGAGGATCCACCATAGTTGGACACAAGATGGCCAGCTCATTTGACCTTTTCGTATACGCCTCTATCTCTGACCCTGTCATCTTCAGGTTAAAGAACTCCACTTCCAACTTGTGGATGTCATCACGAGTGCAGTATTCCCGCTTGATCAGTTCCTTTAAGTCGTTCCATGGGGTGGCATTAGCAGCCGCCAACCCCAGCATCTGAACTTGCGCATTCCACCAAGTCAGCGCAATGCCTTCGAGAGTACCAGTGGCATACTTCACCCTACGAGCCTCAGGGCATTCACACATCTCGAAGACCGATTCGAGCTTCTCGAACCAGTGGAGGAGTCCAACGGCTCCTTCAGTGCCACTGAAAGTACTAGGACGACAGTCCATAAAAGTCTTGAATGTGCACACAGGTGGCTGAGCATTCTGACCTATTGTGTATAAGAATAGGACAAGGTTAAACACAAGAGTTGGTTTAGGAGTGTAGGATCTAAAGATCCTAGAGTGAGTTCGACTGCAGGGTATACCTCCTGCTTGTGCGGCTGCAAGTGCCGCAGCAACTTGTTGGTTAATCAGAGCCGTCAACTGGGCTTGTGTCATGTTAACGCGTCCGCTCATGATCTTCATATCAAAGGAAACATGAGTGAGAGAGGTTTGCGAAAGTGCGATGACAGAAGAGAGTAAGCACACATGTGTTTTCAATCAATAGTTGTTACGTTGTGTCTAAGCATACCAAGAGAAAAATTCTATGTAACTAACAAGTTGGCATAAATCATATCACCTATAACGTTGAGTCTTGCACGTGGAGTGAGGCGTCGTTGTGGATCATTGAGCACTGTACAGGTTATAGTCTGGTTTCAATAAAAACTTTTTCCCTTATTAAAACCAAGTTCACTATAACCAATGGCTCTGATACCAATCTGTCACACCCCCAAAATCCACTCGCGGAGTATCACCGCTTGGAGGCGTGACTGACCAGGATCAAGCCACCAATCATGTTGAACATAGCGTGTAAATGCAAGTAGTTTATAAAATCCAACACAATACAATTGGTGTCCAAACATAACATAGTTAAAGTTGTAAGCGGAAGCATAATGTTTAAAACCAAATCATAAGTTTAAACGTTTCAAATGTTTAGCATGGCACATAGCTGTCCATGCCCCACAATGACTCTTCCCACTCCCATGCAAGCTCCATAAGTACCTATCGACCTGCAAGGCATGTAACAATGAGTCAACAACAAAGTTGAGCGAGTTCACAGTTGATTGATCAGTTAATGAATTCGTTCAGAAATCGTAAGTTCGTTCATATCCATGCATTACCCAGTATCTTTGTTTTCCCAAATCTTTACAATAATAAGTGGGGGCTTCCCATGTTGTATGGTACTAGACTAGTTGTATCTATAGGTGTCCTTCCCAATCTGAGGACAGTGGTAAGTGTGAGTTTACGTAGGTTTTACGTAAGTGCCCTTTCCTATCCGAGGACAGTGGTACGTAGCTAGTACGTAAGTTTAGCACTGGTGTCCTTCCCAAACCGAGGACAGTAATACGTAGGTTTTACGTAGGTTCTAACACTGGTGTCCTTCCCAAACTGAGGACAATAGTACATAGGTTTTACGTAGGGTTTTGCACTGGCGTCCTTCCCAATCCGAGGACGGTAGTAAGTAGTCTAGTAGTGATGAAAGTACGGGTAGTCATACAAATCCCATTCCCAACCCACCGGGAATCCCATGCCTTGGTAAGAGTGTGAACTCACCTTGGTTTGCTTGGCAGATACACGAAAAGGTTACTTGAGCTATATGTGGTCAACCACGTCCTAACATGGTTACCATATAAGTCAGGTTTTGGTTTCAAGTAGTGCACATAAGTTTCACATAAGCTAACAGGTTATGAACACGTATTGATCATGGCAACGCATTAACAGTCAAGTACATAACATATTCATAACTGTGTGATTCAAGAGATTGGGCTCGCACATGTCTAACAGCCTTGTGCGATTCACCCATTGAAGCCCAAAGATACCCGGCCCAACTAATAAACATGTGTCTTGTGCGGTCCGGATGGTCTTGTGCGACCGAGGAGTCCTTGTGCGATCCGGATAACTTGTGCGCTCCAGTTAAGTTGTGTGACTGGGTTGGGCCATTCGGCCCAACAGCATATCATATCAAGGTTCCATATATGTGTGTGGCCCAAGCCTTGTGCGATCGGCACTGTCTTGTGCAATCCACAGGGCCTTGTGCGATCATGCATATCATGATTGTATGTAGTGTATTAACAGTTGCACTAATCTTGTGCGACTGTCTTGTGCGACTAGAGCTTGTTCGATCGGATCAGATCTTGTGCGATCTGATCTTGTGCGACCGACAAGCTTGGGTGATCCGCAACATATCTCCTTAAATCATGCAAGTCAGTTACTAATTTCAATCAATTCGTTTGACCAATTTAACAGTTTCCATGTTTGCATACAATCAATCAACAACTAACAGTTTTAGATCATGCAAATCATCGATCAAACAAGGGTTTTATCATCTAATTCATATAAACCCTAGTCATATTCAAAGCATAAACAATAACTTATCAAATCATCGGTTTCAATTCATCATACAACTCCTCATGTTCGATCATATAATGGGTCCGATTACATGAACATACAGCTGATTAACAAGCATTCGGTTCTAGAATAATAATATGCAAATCCGATTAATATGTACATTATCAAATACACATATGTGAGCCGATTCCATGAGCACTAAGATTTAACAGTTTATATCATGTTCAATCACAAGATATCACTAAATCATCATGTAATACACCTAGATCATAACACCATCAAACATACAGCCGATAATTATAAACACTAACCGATTGAGAGAAGAATAGAATCAATCCTAGCAAGAAAGCTTCGAGAGATGGAGATGTGTTGCCGCCGGCTTCGAGAGATGGAAAGAGAGCGAGTAGGGTTTTGTGTTTGTTCTTGTTTTGCAACCAAATGAGAAACGAAACTCCCTAAGGATATGTGTATGCACATGGGGGAGTGGGCCGGACCCAAACTTGGGCTGCCCTTTTGATTCGAGTACAAGTTGTGCGGCCCAACAGGGCTTGTGCGATCGGGTTGTGTTGTGCGATCGGTTCGTTTATATACATACATTCGTTACACATAACCACATAACATTTCATTAATCATCAAAGTTCACATAATCACATAGGATTCACATACGTTACATTAACACAAAGATAGGTTTGAAATACGAGTTGTCACACATGTACTTTCACATCCAGACCATGATAAAATTGCTTTATATTCTTTGTCTACACCAGCTCATCTACATCCCACCACGGAAGGGCTTTGATGTCTGACAGGAATTCGAAATATTGTACCCCCTGTTCCCGTCTGATGACGTAGACCTGTAGATCTTCCAGATAACCCCATGACAAAATATCACCCCATGAGATCTCTTTGCTATAAGTGAAGTACTGAAGTGCCTTAAGAGTCTTCCTCTCTTTCGGCATTTCTTTGAACCACTTTTTCCTTTCTTCAGCTAATCTTTCTCTTGGGATGGTTTCTGGAACACCTTCAGTAGAAACTTTTTCCACAATCTTTCTCCTGATTTCATCTTCATTTCGATCTTTGAACATTTCCGCTAAAGAAGGAAATGTCTCATCAACTCCAGAATAGTGAAAATCAGTTTCTTCATCCGATGAATCTGAAGCGTCTTCAACAATTACATCATTATAGTGATCAGCTTCATGAGCATACCTAGGCTCAAATATGTGACAACTGGCACAAACCGGTAATTTCCGTACACTTTAATTATTATTTAATGACTGCAATTATGTGCTTAGATGTCAACATTGTCTGATTACGTACTAAGCAAGTGAATTCATGCACGTTTTATACTACAAAATATTGCTTTATGCATAAACGAGAGCGTTGCGTCAGAAATACTAGTAAACTCACCGGTAAGACATATTGTGTCAACAATTCTGCAGAAAGCAGTCAGACAATAAAATTGGAGCCTAGGTGTAGGTCCAACAACAAGAATACATTAAAACCCAAGAATGCATACAAGGGTTTACATATATACCATACGGACGCTAAATTACGCACTAAAAAGCACCCGAAACGCACCTTAAGTGCAGAATTTTATTAAATTCAGCTACAAATCAGCTTTGAACACATAAATATTATGCAGAAAGTATGATTTATCAGTTAGAATACTTCCCCAAGTGTCGGGAATTGAAGGTGTCACAAAAGAATACTTAAAAGACACTAAACGGCGCACTTTAGCACTTTAACGAACCGGTATCTAACCGAACAACCGGACAATACCCGGAACATCAAAATGTTATTAGAAACATTGTTTTTATTTTTCCGAACTAGTTATGATTCCCGAACATCACAACGCACTATATAATGACATAAAACACAAAACACCTAACTTAGTCACTTAACTCCTAACTAAGTTAGTTAACTACCATTACATTGTAACTAAACCAACCCCCCCCCCCCTAAACCGGTTAGGATGTGTCCCCCATCCCTTTGATTTCTTTAATTGTTTAATGGATTATGCTTGTACTTTGGAAGGCATTATACCCTTTGGTTAAAGCTCATGTTGGGAGGTTTTAAGAATAACACACTGGAACACCATCCATCATATTCACCAACATTTCTCAACACCCTCATCTCTCCTTCCTTCCCCCTCTCTCGGCCGCAAGTAAGCCCACACACCACCACCTTCTTCTCTCAAGCTTCATGCAATTCCAAGTTACTACAAGGTGTTAGAAGGTATTCAAGGAAGTCTAGAGCTTGCGGATCTTGCAGGACCTTCTTCGTTTGCTATTAACCAACACTTTTCTTCTCTTGAACATCCCTAGCCTTGAGCTAGTGGTAAGAACTTAGATCCTTTCATTCTTCATCCTATTTAAGTGGTTAAAGAAGGATACATGATGTTAATCTTAAATAACACTAAGAATCACAAGAAAAGAACTTGAACATAAGCTTTAAATATGAAGAGATCATGTTGTTTAGTGTTGATATACTTGTTGATGGTTGATATGTTTGTAGAAATGATGTTGATCATCATGTAGTCTTGCTAGATCATGATTAAAAACATAATCTAGCAAGATGAGAGGATGAACATGTTTAAAGATTATGGATCATCCTCACAAAAGCTCATGAACTTGAAGTAATATAAAGTGTCTTGTAAAATGATGAACAAAGAAGGTTTAAAGTCTTGTAAACCTAAACATTTCAAGTGTGATTTACCAAGAAACCAAGTTAAAAATACAAGTTTCACTAAATCTTGGTTCTTACATAAATAGACATTATTTTTAGTGGTTAACAAAATAAAGAAACACATGTGTAACAAGAAAAATACATGAAGAAGTATTTTTAGAAAACATGAACATAAGTTGTAAAGAATCATATTCTTTAAAAATGGAGTTTTTAAAGAAGCAACCACACTTTAAAGGGTAACAAGACTTACTAAATAACTAGTAAGTTACTACACATTTTTATAAATTCTCAAATTCATGAAATAGAGAAATTTGTATGTGTTGTTGATGATTGTTGTTGAAAATTGATTGTTGATGATTTAAAAGAAAATAAATACATGTTTTGAAAACATGGGAAACCTCCATTTTTAGGGGGAACTCTGTCAAAATTTCTATAAATTTTGACACTTAGAAAATATAAGTTTTTGAGAAACTTATTCCCTAAAAATGTACCTAAAAATATTACCAAGGTTTCCCGGTGATAAGAAATGATGATTTCTTCAAGATTAAAATTTATATTAAGTATGTATATTTTTGAGAAAAAATATATATATTATTTGATCACCAAACTTTGTGCTAAGTGTACGTAGTATGTGTTATACGTGCTAGTGTATTAGGACTTGAAAATACACTAAATACTCTTGAGAAGTAAAAACACAAAGATACACATACAACATACAAGATACATAATTCGGGTGCAAAACACAAGATACTTATATTAATTTTTGAGAAAATAATATAAGTAAGATACTTAGTTAAAAATATAAAATATTTTTAACACAACAATACAAATACAAAAGATAGTGACTTGTGCTTGTACGAAACAAGTCTAGTGACTGACGATAAGAAAACGCGTATAGGTCACGACGTTAATTAAGCAAATCCGGTGAAGTTTTCGACGCAAGGAATGCAAAGTTGTGAGTTCATGCTCCCCCTTTTCTTTTAACTGTTTTCAGTTTTATAACTTCGGGGGTGAAATACATGTACAAATGTTACAATGTTTATAAATGGTATGATACAAAAAATAAGAAGCACTCTTGGTGAGAACGAGTACCAAATATGATGCGTTCTGAGAATACAAGAATACAAGAAGCACACTTGGTGAGAACGAGTACCAAGTATGATGCGTTTTGAGAAATGATACGAGAAATCGTGTCACGAATAGGGTACCATAAGCACCATTAATCAACAATATACCTAGACCGCAGAACAAAAGGTTAGATCTAACGGGTGTCGGGCAGCCACACTCTTGGTGAGAACGAGTACCAAGCAGTGCTTTTGTGTCTCAGAATATGCCAACTAGAAAAATGCCTAAGGTTTGGTGACTTCCTATGTCGTGTCACATGTTAATGGCCTTGCAACCCATTAACAACCCTGATACATACAAGAATACTTTATTTATATCATACCAAAAGAATACTTGATTTATACTTGAGTACGTGGTGTATACAAGAATACTTGATTTATACATGAACATTTGATTTACACATGAATACTTGATTTATACTTGAGTACGTGGTGTACACAAGAATACTTGATTTAAACATGAATACTGGATTTATACAAAGATACTTGATTTATACAAGATACAAACTATGTTTTCAAACAAAGTATACAAACGTGAAACACAAAAACTGCATGAATTCACACCAACATTATGTTGACGTTTTTTCCAAAACTCACATGTATTTCAGGTAACTAGTGGATGTGCGCGCGGTCTTACTCATGCTTGTGGATGTCGTTTATGTTTGTCTCAATAAGTTGTAAACTTTCAGACAATGTGTCGTTCGTGATGTAAACTCTTAACTATGTTTTCCGTTATGTAATGGTAATGAAATTTGAAGTTATTTTTATGAGCATGTAGTATGTTTACCTTTCGTATGCAATGAGAACCTTTCATGATCACACCTCGTGCTTCCGCCGCAGAAAGGGGTGTGACAAAATACATCTTCAGATGACTGAGGTATCTCATCTTCAATATCGAACTTAAATTTTCCATCATTCAAACCCAGTTCTTCTAACATTTCTGCCCTTGATCTCCGAATCTGTATCTCTCCCTCATATTGAGCATTCAGATAAATCAAAGTAGGGTTTGTGAGGAATACCTGATCAACGTGCTGTTTTCCAGATGTGGAAGCTTCTTGCTGATAATCATCCTCTTGTTCGTTGATCTGATCATTCAAAAATTCTTCAATTTTCTGTTCAACATTAGGATTCTCAACCAGCAATCCCGATGAACCTTGATCATCATCATCATTCTTCTTGTCATCATTATCATCTTTCTGATCAGACTTGTCATCATCATCATTTTCATCTTCATCTTCTTCTTCATCACCAAGGATTTCCAAGTCAGAATCACTATCAACAATTTCTCCACGAGCCTTCCTCGCCTCTTTTCGTCTTTCATCAATCTTTACTCTGCGAACAATCTCTTTGATGCTATAAGGCACTGAGGATGGTTCACCAACAAGAACAAACTGTTGTGTCTTCCATTCTAACATCAACATTTCTTTTGCCTTCTTTTTCTTCTGAATAGCACCAACTCGGCGAATAATTTCATAAGGATCAAAGGATAGAGAAGACTCACCAACTAACATGAATTCCTGACTTTGATCAGTCTCTGCATCAACCATTTCCACATCAACTTGGGTTGAAGACCCACCAGCGTCTTGAGTTTCCTCAATAACACTTTTGTTCTTTTGTGTAGCTTCTTCAGTCAGTCGTCTTTCTCGTTCAATTCTTCTTTCCTCAGCTCTTTTTACTTCAATCTCATTGAAGGCAGCATGAACATCAAACTTCAAATGAATTTCTATAATAGAGTATAACATGTGTAGTTGATTGTCTTTCATCACTTTATCGGCTTTCATTGCTTCCATTTCTAACTTTATCACCTTCATTTCGTTCGATGAAGCTTCACTCATTTCACTTAGAAGCTGGTTTAGTGTCTGATTCACATCTTGGAGATTCTTTATCTTCACATTCAATGAAGAAATCTCTGCTGTCAGAAGTTCAAACACTTTAGAGTTATCATGCACACCATCCTGCATTTTGTTTATTGTTTCTTCTTGATCTATCTAAACCATCCTAGCTTCATCATGAGCTTTCATCAGCTGTTCGACTTACTTCTTTAAAATGTCACGCTCTTCTTCAGCTTTAGCTTTAGCTTTTTCATGATCAGCAACTTTCTTTAACAATTCTTTCACAGCTTCATTGTTAAACATGTCGTAATCATCATCTGGAATATCTTCGCTATATACTCCAGTTGCAGGTGGAAGATTTCCAAACAGACTATCAAAAGCTATATTCTTTGGTTGAGAGGATTCTGGTTGATCTTGTGGAGGTGGTAGTGGAGTTGTAGCAACTTTATATCCAGTGATTTCAACATAATCATCATTACCACTTTTCTTTTGAACTTCAACATCAACCACACTTTGTGCTTGAACCTCTGGAGCTTGTGGAGCTTCAACACTATGAACTTCAGGCTCCTTTTGTATTTCAACCCTTTGAATCTTTTCTTCTTCATGAATCTTTGAAGTTGTAACATACTTTTCGCCTTTGCCGCCTTGATCTTTTTGTGATTTAGCCCCAGCTTTCTTTGCACGCACATTCCTCGGAATGACTCTGGCTTGAACAGCTTTACGCTTCCCTCTTTGTTTCTTTGGCTCATCAGGTATATAGGTAGAGTCTTCTTCATCCGATGCTTTCTGCTTCTTTGTAGGCTTTTTCTTCAGCTGTGCTTTACCTCTACCAAGTGTTGTTGGGTCGAGCTCTGACTCTGACTCAGTAGCCTCAGAATCATCTTCACTTGAATTATCCTGAACCACACCTTCAGGCTCAGTAGCTTTGGCACTTTCAACTTGAGCACTAGAACTTTGATCTTTCTGAGCAGCACCTGCAGCTTCATTGAGTTGAATGAATTGTTCCAATGTAACCTTTGTCAAATCAATTGCATATTGTGGAATGCCTGAAGGATCTATCACTGTTTCATCCACCAATCTTTGATGTGGCTCTATAGAAGGCCCTGTAAAACAATCATTAACAAATTCATTAGAAACTTTTAACAGTTTAAAAATCTAATTACCTTATGACTCCCCCTTGTACTATACCCTTAACTACAATCTTCGGAATAGAAACTGCATGGGATGTCTTTGGCGTTCTCTTTCTCTTTCCATCTCTTACAAGCCACCATCTGGTTTTCTTCTCAACCAACTGACTCATCTTCTCATCTTCATTATCAGAATCACTATTTTTCCAAGCATCGTTCTCTGGAGCAATATATGATGGGTTGTTAATCCTGCATATCATTCCTTTCACTCCTGGATCAGGACCCTTAATAAGTCTGTTTATTGTTTCTGCTGTCATGTGCCTCAGACCTAAAATATCATCATCATTCTTCTCAAGATCTTTGAACTGATCATCAATCAACATCTGTACGAAACGAGGATACATGATGTCTTTTTTGCTTCCAGCTTTGGCATTCTCAACCATGTAATCAAATATCACTTGTGAAACATTATACGACCTATTCAAAATGAGGCAAGCAATAATGTTCATGATGTAGTCAGATGTTTCATCATACGCGCCCTTCCTGTGTGATAACGCATGAATAATACAATGTATCAAAAACTTGTAAGAATGACAGAACATAGTCTTTGCCATCTTCCCGTTTATGTGTCCTGAGAATCCCATCCTGCACCATAATCCTTTGGAAAGACGTTCCGAAATAATGGAGGGATCATTATCGGAATCACCTAAATCTAACACACGTCTCACATCTCCAACATTGATTTTAATTTCCAAATCAACATTCTGTCCATTCTCATCTCTCTTTGTTACTGCAGAGTAGATCGTCTTATCCTTCTCTTCATATCTCGCAGAGTTCCAAAATCGTGTAACATACGATTCATAAACTATAGTTTTATCAATTAGCGCCTTAGCAATCCTGCTTTCCCTCAAGAATTTTGCAATATCTTCAACTACAGCTTTGTCAGTATATTGCGTTTCTAACAGACAGTAGATGTTATGCGTTTTCTCCCAGTCCTGCAGAAAGATTTTGACAAATAATAAAGATCTTGAAATTTCTCAAAATTTTTCTAACTCTTAAGATCTTACCATACATAGTACAGTGGCTCGGATGGCTGTCCGACCGGATTGTCATCCGACCGGATTGCCTTTTGTGCAATGATAAATCAACTAAAGTCAACTGTATGTAAATCTGATGACCACTCGGTCGAGTTTCCATTCGACCAAGTTGCCACTCGAGTCATGTGATAAGTAAGATACCTATGACTTAGTTATCTTTGAGAATGAATGCCTTGGGACTGATGTCCACCCGGTCGAGTTGCCATTCGACCGAGTTGTCACTCGAGTCATGTGACAAGAGTGTACAAATTTCAAAAAATAGACATGTGAATGAATTGGTTGTCCGGTCGGATTGTCACTCGACCGGATCACCACTCGAGTCATTTCAAGAGATGAACAGTTGAAAGAATGTATTTGGAACGAGTTGCCACTCGGTCGGATTACCACCCGACCGGATTGCCAAACTATTCAAAAACATTGTAACAGTTAAACGCACAAATTCCAAGACATCACTTACTTAACAAATTTAACAAGTAAACATGCTATGGGTCGGGTGGTCACTCGGTCGGATTGCCACTCGACCGAGTTGCCACTCGATTCAAGAACATATGAACACAATATGTACATCAAAATTTTGTAAGTTTAGTCATCAAATTGAACACAGATCTACGTAGAAAATCTTAGCGCAATCAAAACCCTATGTTCATTATTGTCTAACTCGTCCTAATCAGGGTTTAATTTAAGAAAAACCTCGCTGAATGCCGACATGACTAGAACTTAGATCAGTAAAAACTAACAAGTTTTGGCACAAATTGAATCGGTAAACTTATAGATTTAACATTCAATATCAAAACCCTATGCTTAGATTTCATCAAAACAGCCTAAATCTGCCTAGATCTATCATTAAAGGTCCGACAGTGACGTCATCATACAATAACAGTCAATAATCATCAAGATTTAACAGTTTAGATCTTGAAACACTTACCTTTGCCATTGTAAAAGTTGTGCTAACCAACGATCCAACGATTTGTGCAAAGAAGTATGAAGAAAACAGGATCATAAATCAAAAGTGTGAGAGAGTAGGATGACAGTTCGAGCGAGTGAAAAACCTTGACTGAAACTTTTGACCCTCTATATATAGTGTCATTCGAGTAGGATGGCTGTTCGACCGGATTGCCACCTGGTCGGATTGCCACTCGAGCGAAGCACACATTTGACTTTCAAACCTTTGACAATTTGACTTTTTGTCGTTTTTATCAGTTTTCAATAATCCACTTAAGTATCCAGGTCAAAGTTAATGACCCTGGGTACTTAATTTGCCGACCAAGTCCAACTTAATGACCTTGGTTGACCCAAAACGAAACAAACTGACATTTTGTTTCAAATTTTTCAAATATTTTTCAGAAAATTTCAAGTTTCAACTTAATGAACTTGAATTAACTTTGTATTTTCTCAGGTTTAATCATGATAAGCTCCCAACTCATCTGTCCATCTCAGAAACTTCCTGTATCTGCCTCAAACTGCAAGACTGAAGATCCGCTTTCCGCTTTGGTTTGTCGATAAAACAAAACAGAAATGTAAAATCTTTTTGGATTTAAGAAAGTTTCTAGACTAGAAAGCTATGAAATCTTTTTGGGTTTTGAATGTTAAACAGAAATGAAATGCAGTAAATGTAAACTATTTACAAACATATTTTTGGTGAGCGTGTTAGGGAATCATATCAGCTGCCGACTAGCTACAAGTACCATTAAGCTTTGATTTAATACTCAGAATTAAACAATTCGCTTAGATTGCCGATATACTGATCCACTTAAGTTCTCACACACATTTCAATATGTTCAGGATACGAATTTAGTGTTTTAAGAACTCAACTTATACGCGTGTACCACCTCAGAATATACTCCCGTATCCAGACTATTATATTCAGTCTTACAGGTGAGTGCACACTAATGATATCTGTAAGGGGTTAAATACGATGCCATGAGAGCTCAGGCTATTGCTTCCGCAAAATCAGAGAGATGATGGCTCGACTTTAGGTGGGTCCCCTTTGGGGATCTTGTTTTACAACAGCACATGATTAGCATTTTTCAATGTTTCATCATTTTTTATGCTGACGGGGGGCTTTAAGAATAAAGCAGTGCAGAGTATTATATGAGGACTAAGCTATTGCTCCCGCAAAATCAGAAGTCCTGGTATAATACCCCAGATATCATCACGTACAAAGACCTAGTATGTCAGAAATAGAGCCTTTCAAACAGGATTTCAGGGGTTACTGTTGGATCGTTTGCATGACCCTAAATGTCAGTAAAGCAGTTCATCTTCGAATACGAAGGCGGAATCAACGTATACAAAGTCATAACAACTTGTTTCCTCTTAATCTTTCTTTCTATTGCTGATTACAAGCTTTTACATGTGTTTCTGATGTAATTTTGACAGAGTTTCGATACCATACACAAGACCTGATTTCGCTCTTAATCTTACAAATAACAATGGCTAACCCCTATTTATAGTAAGCCTGATTCCGCTCCTACATACATGCATTACGAGCGGAATCACCTGATTTCGTCAAGAGCGGAATCAACAAGATACAACAGGAGCGGAATTAACATCTAGGACCTGTTTGGAGCGGAATTACATATTACATGAAATCCTGATTTCGCTCCAAATGACATTGTGACATTTGGGGCGGAATTACAATCTAAAACCATATTTCATGATTTCCAACTCTGTACAATCTATCTAGACCTAAGACTCATTAAAGACGTAGTAAACAGACATTTAATGCACCAACAGACTCCCCCTTGGATGTTGACGAAGTCTTTGGCATTGTGTCTTCAGTCTTAGACTCTTTCCAACTCTATCTTCTCATAGCAAAAACTCTATCTTCACACAAGTTCAGATCTTATCCTGGCTCTATCTACGAACTCCCCTTTGATTGTAGATCCAGAATCCTAACTCCCCCTTTCACAGACTCCCCCTCTCGAAATGCTAGGGCTCTAATTCTGGTTCAAGCTTTGACCTTTTCATTGCCATAGAGATTTCTGAAACCTGCACAATCTCTACCTAAAAATAAGATATATAACACTAATAGTATCAATCTATACTTACCATTCAATCTTCAATGTTTGAAATCCACTTAAGTACTCAGGTTCAAATTAATGACCCTGATTACTCAATTAATCTACCAAGTCCAACTTAATGACCTTGGTTGATAAGAGATAATACACACTGACATTTAATACAATTTGTTTCTAAAAAATTACAAGTTTCAAATTAATGAACTTGCTTCAACTTTTCAACTTCTCAAACTTATCAAGATTAGCTCACGACTTATCCTCCAGTCCAGAAACCTCCTGCATCTTCTTTCAGAATTCGAATCCGAAGATCAACTCTCCACTTTGATTTGTCGGAAAATAAAGTAGAAATGAAAAATATTTTTGGATTTTGAATAACGTTTCTAAACTAGAAATGAAATACAGAACTAAACTGCAGTAAAAGTAAACTATTTACAAACATATTTTTGATGAACGTGTTAGGGAATCATATCAGCTATTCGACAAATCACAAGTACCGTTAAGCTTCAATTTCATACTCAGAATTAAACAATTCGCGTAGATTGTGATATACTGATCCACTTTAAATTCTCACACAATTTTCAATCTATCCAGGATACGGATTTAGTGATTTAGAGACTTAAACTTATACATGTGTCCCACCTCTTGAATATACTCCCGTATCCAGATCCCAATATTCAGTCTTACAGGTAATTATGACACAAATGATATCTGTAAGGGGTTAATAAATTATGAAGAATCATGAGAGCTCAGGTCAGAACCATCGTTCAGCAGAGAGATCATGACTCAACTTTTGGGTGTGTCCCCTTTAGAGGATCTTTTTTTTTACAACAGCATTGCTAAGCAATTTTATTGTCTTATCATATATGCTGAGGGTGATGCTATATTTCAAGCATTGCAGAAAGTATTATTCGAGGACTAGGTCAGAACTTCCATTCAGCAGAAGTCCTGGAATAATACCCCAGATATCACTAAGTATAAAGACCTAGTATATCAGAAAAAGGATTCTTTCAAACGAGATTTCAGGGGTTACCTATATATCCAAGTAGTGTTCCCCACGAAATAAGCAAGTAAGATTTAGGTTTATATCCCGAACAAACCTACTAAATGTGTAAAAACCTATCGGCACATCACCAGCGAGACTGTTTAACGCATATAAACATTCCATTTCTTTAGCATACCATGACTGTCAAGCCGATGTACTATCATTTTCCCTTTTTACACAAGCTCATTTCTGACTTTCTATATCTCATGTTTTTTGTAATTTTTGACATTTTTTATTGTTTTTGTATTTTCTGAAATATTTACCCTATACTTCCCCCTAAATACCAAAACAAGTAAAAAATCGACAAACCATTGCAGATTGCTTCTCAACATCATCTACAATGTCACCTTCATCAACGCCAATAATCTCCTCCAACACCGATAAAAGCTTCATACCATTTAGTTTTAGCAAATACTGAAAACGTGTTTTGTCAAATGCTTTGGTATGTAAATAAGCTTTTTGATTGTCAGTGTTGATTTTCTCAATTCGTATCAACTTCTTCTCGAAACAATCGCGAATGAAGTGATGAAGAATATCAATATGTTTGGTTTTAGCGTGATGAACTGGATTTTTCGTAATGTTAATCGCTGCCTCATTATCAACAAAGATAGGGGTGTTTAGAAATTGCAAACCATAGTCACGCATCTGTTGCTGGATCCACAAGATCTGAGAGCAGCAACTGCTAGCAGATACATACTCCGCTTCACATGTGGATAAAGCCACAGAGGTTTGCTTTTTGCATTGCCAAGTGACCAATCGTGATCCAAAGAACTGGCACCCTGCTGTTGTTGATTTAGCGTTAACTTTGCAGCATCCGAAATCCGAATCAGAATAACCTTCGAGCGTAAATTCGCCTTCTCTATGATACCACAACCCCAATGATGGAGTTCCTTTCAGGTAGCGTAATATCCTTTTCACAATCACCATATGCGATGCTCTCGGGTTAGATTGAAATCTTGCTGCGAGGCAGGTTGGGTACATAATATCGGGTCTTGAAGCTGTCAAATACATCAGCGATCCGATCATGGAATGGTACATCGTTTCATCTACCTTCTCTCCGGTGAGATCAGGGTTTATCCCATGATTCGTTGCTAACGGGGTGGCTGCTGGAGTAGAACCTGACATCCCGAATTTCTCCAAGATATCATGAACATACTTCATTTGATGTATTAATATTCCTTTGGGTAGTTGATCAACCTGCAATCCCAAAAAAAATTTCATCTCACCCATCGATGACATTTCGAATTTCTGCTTCATAACTCGTTCAAAATCTTTGCATAGATTCTCATTTGTTGACCCAAATATGATGTCGTCCACATATATTTGAACAATCAGAAGATGTCCGTCTACCTCTTTGGTGAAGAGAGTGGCATCCACTTTTCCACGAATGAAACTGTTGGCTAGTAGGTGTTGAGACAATGTCTCGTACCAAGCTCTAGGGGCCTGGTGTAAACCATACAGCGCTTTGTCTAACAAGTAGACCTTGTCTTTATGATGTGGATCGGTAAAGCCCGGTGGCTGACCGACATAAACCTCCTCTTTTACCTTCCCGTAGAGAAAAGCCGATTTTACATCTAACTGATATACTTTGAAATTTTTCCAAGATGCAAATGCTAGGAAGATTCTGATCGCTTCTAGTCGAGCAACTGGAGCATACACTTCAGTGAAATCTATACCCTCCTGCTGACAGAAACCCTGGACAACGAGTCGAGCTTTGTTTCGAACCACAACTCCTCTATCGTCTCTTTTGCACTTGAACACCCACTTGGTGTTTATCTTCCTCTGTCCATCTGGCAAATCCACTAACTTCCATACACCTAACTTCTCGAATTGACCAAGTTCATCCTACATTGCATTAACCCAAGAATCTTATGTAAGCGCCTTTTTGTAAGTCCTTGGTTCAACTTGCGAGATAAAACAACTCAATGAGAATTCAGTTTGCAAAGGAGCAACTTTTGTATAAAAACATGTAAGCCCTTTATCAATCTGTCTTCGAGTGCGAACTCCTGTCTGCAATTCTCCAATGATCAATTCCTCCGGATGATATGAAAGAATTCGTGGCATTACTTCGCCTGAAACATCTACATCACCTTCCAGATTAGTAACATTCTGATTTGCACCTTGTTCACTGACTGGGTTTGTTTGTCTTGAAATCTGAATTTGCTCCCCCTCAGAATCTGAATCACCACGATAAAAAACTGGCATATTCTCAGATTCTTGATTATCATTCTGTGCCATCTGATTATCTTGAGCAACTTCATTTTGTTGGACATCATCATGTTCACCAGCATTGCTTGGACCTGCTTCATCATCATTTGAAGCTCGTCGTGATTGTCTTGAATACTCAGCTGGAAACCTTTCTTGCGATTCTTCATACTGTCGCAAAATATCCAATTCATCAAAGAAATCTTCTTCTTCTTCTTCCATCATGTCAAACGAATCCCACAATTTGTCGTAATTAAAATGCCATGAGTCACCGGGGTTCTGAGGCGGCATAGTATACCCCTGACACTCAACATTTGGAGCTTCAATAATCCGCTTCAGACTTGGAACGAAGACTCGTCGTAACGGACTTGCATAACCAATGAATATCCCTTCAATACTCTTCAGACCAAACTTTCCAAAAGGCTCTAGAACAGTACAGGGTGACCCGAACGGTTCAAGATACTTCAGATTCGGTTTGCGGTTATTGATCAACTCAAAGCATGTTTTGTTAAATTTCTTGACAGTGAGAACTCTGTTAATTGTATAGCATGCGGTGTCTTGACAGTGAGAACTCTGTTAATTGTATAGCATGCGGTGGAAACTGCTTCTGCCCAAAAATTTATTGGTAACTTTGAATCAGCAAGCATTGTTCTGGCCGTTTCGATTAGCGTCCTGTTTTTACGTTCTGCAACTCCATTCTGCTGCGGAGTGTACAGAGCACTAAACTCATGCAATGTACCTCTTTCATCACAATATTCTTCCATCTTGTTGTTCTTGAATTCAGTACCATTGTCACTTCTAATTCTTCTGATACGCCTTTGGTACAGATTTTCAATCTTTCTGAACAACGCAATCAAACTATCAAACGTCTCATCTTTCGACTTCAAAAATGATACCCACGAAAATCTGGAATAATCATCAGTAACCACAAGACAGTAGAGATCCCCTGTAATACTTTTGACGTTTACTGGACCAAACAGATCCATATGAAGTCTCTCTAATGGTCTGGAAACTGAATTGACTTGCTTTTTAGGGTGTGACTTTTTCTTCTGCTTGCCTTTGATGCAGCTGATGCACTCCCCTTCCAGATGAAAACCTTTGATATTAACTCCAAGAACTAAATCATTGTGCACCAAGTGATTCATTTTTCTAAGATGTATATGCCCCATCTTCTGGTGCGCCAACTTCGATTCTTTCTCTGTTGCTCTAGACACAAAACAATGAGCCTGACCCGTGGTTGTAGAAGCTACACTCATGTCCAACACGTACAAGTCATTCACTCTTGGTGCCCTCATGATAATCCATTCTTCAGGGATAACAAATCCTGGTTTCAAGATCAAGCATTCTTTGTCTGTGAAGTGAGTGGTATACATATTGTCATAAATCTGTGAGATACTCAGCAGATTATTCTCCAACTCAGCAATGTAGTTAACTCTTTCAAACGTAACAATCCCATTGGATAACGTTCCTTCACCAATAATCCTACCACCTTGATTTCCAGCGAATCCCACATAACCTCCATTGAAATTTCTAACATCATACAACAATGCAGTCTTTCCTGTCATATGTCGAGATGCTCCACTATCCATGATCCATCTTGAAATAGCTCTTGGAAGATCCTGCACATATTACAAACAATTTAAGAAAGATACCGATTCCTGCTTCACAATTACCAACTAGGAAGCTCCGGCAAGTCCAAAATCTTTAGTGAGATTTTGATGCTACCCAAGCCTCTTTCGACTTAGGTAACTGGACTTTTAGTTTAGATTTCATAGTGTAAAGTGGTGAAAATTTTGATCATTCATTTTTAAACTCTTAGCAGATCCAACCTCAACCTCTTTATACAAGAAAAATTCGTCTTTTTGAGGTTGACCAGATGGTTGGTCTTTTCCCAGAACAACCTTTTTCTCAGAATCCTGTTTATTAATTTTCTCATAATAATCAACAGGAACATTCATCTTTACCGAAGTGGTAGAAGACGATTGTTTTTCTTTCTCAGAAACCTTTGGATTTGAAGAACTTGGTTTCTTTTCAACCACTTTTGGCTTCCATGTTTGTTGAGGTGATGCAACCCGTTTGTTAAACTTGTCATTTTTAGTTACCACATTCTTAACAGGTTCAATTTTTGATTTTGTTCTCTCATTTTTCAAAACTTTCTCAACAAACATTTGAGCTTTTCCTTTTGCATCAACCTTTTTTTTTTATTCTTAACAACTTCAGTCTTAGGCTTGAAGTTGGTGCAATTTCTTGCAATATGACCAACTTTGTTGCATCTAAAGCATGTACGAGTATCAACTACCCGACTTGTGCCTTCAGACTGAAATTGTGAGGCCCTCTTCGCAAAAAATTCTTCATTTGATTTAGAAAAGATTTCATTTTCCTCATCAGAAAGTGAACTTGAACTGTTCACAAACACTTTCTTTTCAGCAAACTTCTTGTTTTGAACATTTCTCTTTTGATAACTCTTACCATCCCGATAACCACCCGACCAATTGTTTTGATTGTTATTATAAAAACGTGGTGGAACAACAGGCTTTTTGTAGTAAGCTTTATCTTTCTCAAAATTCATTTGTCTCTTTGTTTGACTCAAACTGTTCACTTCTGACATCTCAACTTCAACCAATTTGAAAACATTTGTTAACTTGTTCACATTAATATTCTCAATGGGAAACTCAGAATCCGAATACAACTTATCAGATCCAGCCATCTTGTACATCACAAGACCCGGTTCATCACTTAAGTTGTTTTTGGATTTTGGTTTCTGAATGTACTTGTACAAGAAACATTCATCATCTTCAGCTGAATCAGACAACAAAACACTTTCAGCTGTGCTTTTAACTATCTCAGTTTGAACACTATCATCAGATGATGGTGAAGAAAATGTCACATCAATCGAATCAGGAAGTTTCACTTCATTTTCTTCTTCAATTTCAACCAATCCAGATTGTTTTTTCGAGTAATTATCAAGAACTGGTGGTGGAACTTGATGAAAACCCACCCCGGTTCCATCAGAGTACACATCTTCGCCTGCTTTGTCTTTCCCGATGGGTTTGGGAATAATGTGTTGCAAAACAAAGCTTGCGGAGTTGTAACTCTTAAGCTTCAACTGGATTCGCTCATTTTCAATTTCAGCTTCTTGAACTTTAAGTTTCAATTTAGCGATTTCATCCAGTTGTTGGTTGATTAATTCTTCTTTTAATCTCAAAACACATTTCAATTGGCAATTTTCTTTGTATGTTTTACCATTTCTATCATCATTATCTTTAATCGTGCTTTTAAGCTTCTCCAATTTTTCAGTGATCTGACGATTTTCAAGAACTAACTTCTCATTTTCTTTCCTAACCCTTTCCTGATCAATTTTATCAGTTTCAATTTTGTTAGTTAATTCTTTTAATCGTTCAGTTGAAGCTTTCACCGATTTATCACGATCAAGAATTTGATCCTCAACACTTTTGACTTTAGCAGTCAGATCCTCAATCTTCTTACCTTTGAGATAAGTGTTTGTACTACAAACCTTGCATTCTTTGATGCAATTTTTGCAATCAACATTACCACTGACCTTCTTACCTGACTCAGTCGTTGACGCACTTGAACTGACTTGGCTTTTAGACTCAGAAACGGATTTAGAATCTACCTCAAGTGCATTAGCAGCCAGCACCTTATCAGCCATCTTTCCCAAGTTTTCAGCATTCAACTCCTTTGTCGTGTCAATGATCCCAGTATCAATCTTCTTTGACTTCTCTTTTTCTTCTTTCTCCTCATCTTCTCCGCTTCCCCACCATTTCTTCTGCCAATAATCATCTTCAATTTTATATTCTTGAATTATGGTTTCCACATCAAGAGTGTTATGATCAACAACAATGTTTCCATAGGGATCAAGATAACACTCCCTGTCTGGATCCCATCTCTTTGCTCTTTTTGCCTCAGAAAAAATACCAGATAATCTGATCAATTTGTTCGTGGCTAACATCCTTCTGTAATTATACTTCTGTTCTTCAGTTCTGTTATCTTTCCAAGGTTTAGGTTCAGAATTTGCCATGAATACATATCCAACCGCATCCTCATCAGGTAACAACTCACTCCAGTCGAAACCTTCATCGTCATGAATCACTGCAAGAGCTCTAGATTTTTCTTTGTTATATTCAGTCTGTTTCATTCTTGGTGGCTCCGATTTATTCTGATGATAAATCGCTTTCTTGTAGTAATCTTCTCTGAACGGGTTCTCAGATTCATCAGCATACGCGTTTCTGCATTCACGCTTAAAGTGACCTTTCTGTTTGCACTTGAAGCATGTCACCTTAGTCTTATCAAAGCCCAACTTGGTAGATGGTCCACCAATTGACTTCCTCCCAGTTATCTCCATGAAACGCTGTGCTCGACGAACTGCACTGGCCATACACCACCTTATGTCGATCAGTTCCATTTCCTCAGGATCTATTTGGTCATAATCTTCCTTCGTCAGGTTGGTGTTGCCAATCTTCCCTACTACAAGGCTTTCATACGATTCCAGTACTGAGGCTAGAAAAACCATCTGTTGTTTGGCAGACTCTTCGCTGAAATTCTGAGCATTCTTTAAGTCTACAGCAATGTTGCATAGAAATAAGTTCTTTGCATCAGACTGGTTTGAATTTGATGAAGACCCACTGTGATATCCACTGCTTTGACTTTCTTTGCTTGTTTTGGAAACATTTTTAGCAGAAAACGCAGTCTTGGGAGATGTGTTCTTTGGCATCATGCTCTTTGGATAATACAAATCCAAATTCTGCTGATAAGACGAATGATTGACTTTGTGTGTCTTCTTTAACTCCAACTCGTGACTCTCTAGTCTCTCAATCAACAGATCCACCGTAAGATCTGCAGGCTTGATCGTATTTTTCAGCATCAACGCATAGTATTGCCAATCCATTTCATCCGGTAGTGAGTCAAACAGCTTATCGACTAGCTCTTCTTGAGAATAGCGAATATCATGTCTCACCAGTTCTAGTTTCAGATGCCCAAACCTCTCTATCATTTTACAAACTGATTCATTCTTTAAATACCCAAACAAGTCAAACTCTTTTCTAAGTAGTTTCGTTTTGTTTTTCACAATTTCTTTGCTTCCTAAACATTTATTTTTCAACTTATCCCAGAGATCTGTAGCACTAGAGTATTCGATCAAAGATATTATATCTTCTCTGACGGACTGAAACAGCAACGCAATACATTTTTGCTCAGCAACAAACGATTCTATTTCATCAGGTGTCGTTAAAGTTTCGCCACTTTTGCCTCCATTATCGTAACCATTTTTTAGACTCTTCCAGCTAGGAAAAGCAAAGGCTCTCAACCAATCTTCAAACTTCTTGGCCCACCGACTATATTCTTCGATAGCCATTAACTTCGGGGGTTTGTTGTAGGTTCCAAAAGCACTTTCAACTTCCAATGCATCCGATAGCTTTTTCTTTGGATTCGGTGTGTTCTCATCAGTGTTACTCGAAGATGTACCATTTCCACCGTCTCCAGCAAATGCAAATACATCATAAAACGGATTGAAATCATCCATCTTGTACGTACCTGAAAACAATCAGCAAAACACTTAGAAAATTTTTGAAGTTTTGAAACACAGCAAGTTCGAGCGAAATCAGCTTTAGAGCGAAAACAACTAAATTCTGATTTCGAGCGGAATCAGAAAGTAACTCTCGAGCGAAATCAGACTTGATTTCGGGCGAAATCAGACTTGATTTCGGGCGGAATCAGACTTGTTCTAATTATGAGCGGAATCAGATTTTAACTGATTACGAGCGAAATCAACAATTAATTTCGAGCGGAATTAACTTTTGGGGCGAAATCAGCGAAGATCATTATGAGCGGAATCAGGTTTTTAGGTGATTTTTACCATTTTTACTTCGAATTTTAGCCGGATTTTTTCTAGGGTTTATTAACACTATGTTTTACACAATATACTCAAAATTCAGTCTATTCCGACCGTTGGAACTTGTTCAAATCAGAAAATTTTAAGAAGAAATGAGTAGAAATGAGAAATTCTGGTAGAATCAAGCTGCTATGGTATGAACTCCTCGTCCTGAGCTCTGATACCACTTGTTGGACCGTTTGCATGACCCTAAATGTCAGTAAAGCAGTTCATCTTCGAATACGAAGGCGGAATCAACGTATACTAAGTCATAACAACTTGTTTCCTCTTAATCTTTCTTTCTATTGCTGATTACAAGCTTTTACACGTGTTTCTGATGTAATTTTGACAGAGTTTCGATACCATACACAAGACCTGATTTCGCTCCTAATCTTACAAATGACAATGGCTAACCCCTATTTATAGTAAGCCTGATTCCGCTCCTACATACATGCATTACGAGCGGAATCACCTGATTTCGTCAGGAGCGGAATCAACAAGATACAACAGGAGCAGAATTAACATCTAGGACCTGTTTGGAGCGGAATTACATATTACATGAAATCCTGATTTCGCTCCAAATGACATGTGTGACATTTGGGGCGGAATTACAATCTAAAACCATATTTCAAGATTTCCAACTCCGTACAATCTATCTAGACCTAAGACTCATTAAAGACGTAGTAAACAGACATTTAATGCACCAACAGTTACCTATATATCCGAGAGATGTTCCCCACGTAAAAGCAAGTTGTGATTTAGGTTTATATCCCGAACAAACTTACTAAATGAGTAAAAACCTACCGGCATATCATCAGCGAGACTGCTTAACGCTTTTAAACTTTACATTTCTTTAGCATACTGCAACTGTCTAGCTGATGTACTATCATTTTCCCTTTTTATACAAGCTCTTTTTCGGTTTTCTATTGTTTTTGGGTTTTGAAATATCTCATGTTTTTTGGTTTTTGAAATTTTTTTATTGTTTTTGTATTTTCTGAAAATATTACCTATCTCCCCCTAAATACCAAAACAAGTAAAAAATCGACAAACCATTGCAGATTACTTTTCAACATCATCTACGGTGGTACCTTCATCTACGCCAATGATTCCCTCCGCAACCGACAAAAGCTTCATACCGTTAAGTTTCAAAAGATATTGAAAAAGAGTTTTATCAAATGCTTTGGTATGTAAGTCAGCTTTTTGTTCATCGGCGTGGATTTTTTCTATTCGTATCAACTTCTTCTCGAAACAGTCTCGGATGAAGTGATGACGAATTTCAATGTGTTTGGTTTTAGCGTGATGAACATGATTTTTTGTTATGTTTATAGCTGCCTCATTATCAACCAAGATAGGGGAGTTAAGAAATTGCAAACCGTAGTCTCGCATCTGTTGCTGGATCCACAAGATCTGAGAGCAGCAGCTGCTAGCAGATACATACTTGGCTTCACATGTGGATAAAGCGACAGAGGTCTGCTTCTTACATTGCCAGGTGACCAATCGTGGTCCGAAAAACTGGCATCCCACTGTTGTTGATTTAGCGTTCACTTTGCAGCATCCGAAATCGGAATCAAAATATCCCTCGAGCGTGAAATCGCCTTCTTTTGGATACCACAACCCCATTGATGGAGTTCCTTTCAGGTAGCGTAATATCCTTTTCACAATTATCATATGCGAAGCTCTGGGGCTTGACTGAAACCGTGCTGCGAGGCATGTTGGATACATAATATCCGGTCTTGATGCCGTCAAATACATTAACGATCCGATCATGGAGCGATACAGCGTTTCATCCACCTTCTCTCCAGTGAGATTAGGGTTTATCCCATGGTTCGTCGCTAAAGGGGTGGACATTGGTGACATTCCTGACATCCCGAATTTCTCCAGAACATCATGAACATACTTTGTTTGATGTATGAACGTTCCCTCGGGTAGTTGATCAACCTGAAGCCCCAAGAAGAACTTCATCTCACCCATTGATGACATTTCAAACTTCTGCTTCATTACATTTCCAAAATCTTTGCAGAGTTGTTCATTTGTTGAACCGAAAATTATGTCATCCACATAAATTTGGACTATCAGAAGATGGCCGTCGACTTCTTTTGTGAACAGAGTGGTGTCTACCTTTCCACGGATGAAGTTGTTGGCTAACAGATGTTGAGACAGGGTCTTGATGTGTGCAAAATGCAACATATAAATTACATCAATTGTGGCATAAAACTAACCCTTTTTTAGTACTAATGTTGGAAAAAGTGTGTTTTTGTCTTCCTTTTGTATTTTCAGGATTAAATGAGCTCAAATTAACAAAAGAAGCAAAAAGGCAGCTAAATCTAATATAAATACAAGAAAAGGAATAAATGTGGCATGCCCGACCTCCCCGAAAGCATCTTCCCAAGCAAAACAAGAAGACAGAAGGCTAAACACGCCCCGTGCTCAGTGAGCACGGGGGCGTGCCCAAGTGTCAGCATAAAAGACAAAGTTGTAGAAGCTTCCATCGCCCACCACGGGGCCGTGCTCAGCGGACACAGGGTCGTGGTCAACTATAAGATTCGCAGAATCCAGGCAAATCTTGATAGTACAGATATGCTTCTGCACATGGGGTCGTGCCCAGCGGACACGGGGCCGTGGTCAACTAATAAAGACAAGAGCAATTAATGAAGAAAGAGAAGGATGTGGACACGGGGCCATGCCCACTGGACACGGGGCCGTGCCCGAGCTTCTGTTCAGCCTATAAATAGGAGTGCTTATCTCAAGCTCAAACCATCCCTTGGCACACCACCTTTCTCACACTTCACCCACCATCCACCACCACCATAACACCATCATCCACCACCATCATCCATTGTCCATCGTAGAGTGTGTGAGTCGTCTCGGGATCCAAGATTAATCGTAAGAGTTCTTGACAATCAAGGCCATGTTTGCCTAAGTCTCTTACATCACTTGGTGAAGACAAAGTGTCTAGTGTAATACTTTTTATTTTTAATCTTTTCGCACTTTTTAATTGGTTATGTATTGACTTTAATAACTAGTTTTTATGTTGAAGGTGATTCTTCCTTATCGTTTGTCCGTGGTGTCTTGGCATTATTTTACTGTCTATATAAAATAAAATATTTTCACCATTCATATCTCCACGGTCTATATGGAGGTATGTTGGCTACCTGGTCGGGGGTTAAGGGAATGGTTTGGTAAGAGTCTTGCCATTGTTCAGTGTATAGATCCTGCAAAGGACCTGAGTCAAATTTAGTAGGACCTCCTTCAATACTTAACGGTATTGGATGGCGGGAGTCCAAACTCTTTGACCCCCTCATAAGTTAAACTACTATTAAAACTTTAACCCGGCTACTTAGAACTGTATCCCTGCTGACTCAGACTACTTAGCCGAGGGTAACGTCACCTTCAAAAGTGGGGCCTACCACATTATGCATTAATAACTTAATTAATTATCTTTCCATAATCCGACCCTTTAGGATTGTATCCTTGCTGACTCAAACTACTGGGTTGATGGTAACGTCACCTCCAAAAGAGGGGCCTACTACAATAACTAAGATAATCTCTTAAATAGTGCAAAAGTGCGGAAATAATCAAAGGTTACACTAAACACGAGTCGGAGCCAAGTGATTCATCTTGTCTATCTGTTTTTATTTTCAGCATTTTAGTTAGTTTTTATTTTTCTTAGTTTAAAACTTTTTTTCTAAACTTTTGATTTGATTAGACGTTGAGGATAAACCGGTACTAAAAGCTCTTGTGTCCTTGGACGACCTCGGTATCTTACCAACACTATACTACGCTCACGATGGGTGCACTTGCCCATATGTGTGTTTAGTGTTAGTAAATATCGTGTTTTATAAATCTAAAACTTGGCTAAAGAAAGTGTAAAAGGGCTTAAAATAAACATTAAGACCATAACACACTTCACGCACATCAAGTTTTTGGCGCCGCTGCTGGGGACACAAGGATTTTAAGAAAGTTAGGAATCAACGGCCTAATCGTTTTTCTTGTTTTTCTTATTTTTCTTATTTTTTTAGGATTTTTCTTAGTTTTTCAGCTTCTGCAGAACTCAGCACGGGTCGTGCCCGCTGAACACGCCCCATACCCAATCATTGGAACTGGCAATCCTGTTTTAAGTCAGACAGTAAGCTGAACACGGGGCCGTGCCCACTGAACACGCCCCGTGCCCAAGAGTCAGTTACTGAAAACAGAATCGTAAGATCCCGACGGTTGGTAATTTCTGACACAAACATGAGTGATACTGATACTTTTTACTTTTGGCACTCTTATGGTACGTGGTGTCAATTATGTGGTGGTAACCATAAGGAATTAGAATGTTATTTTCTAAATTATAAGCCCCACTATATTGACCCATCGTCTCCTTGTATCCTTAAGAGGGGCGAAAGTAAAAATAATCCCTATCTCTCCCTCAAATGCTCCCAACCAGATTTTCTAGGAGAAATGCTTCTTGATGAACTATTTCAATTAGAAGATCTAATTCTTAATTGGTTAAAAGAACTTATGATAGATTTCAATAATTTATCTCAAGATGATAACCAAGAAGAAGTGTTGGAATCGCATTCAAACAACTTCGTTGTTCCCGACGATACTTCAAACTCTAGTGAGGACTTTAGCGATAGTCGTCCCTGTGCCGATTGTGCTGTGAAGGACTCCCCATCGACTTCGTTCGGTGCATACATAGACCTGAGCGATTCGGTATACACCTTCTTTAACGAGAGCCCAGGAAAGGTTTGGACTTGTCCACCTACATATAGCATAGGAATCACCCTCACCGACAACCTCTTGCGTTCTCGTCTCAATCTAGAGCAATTAAGGTATCTTAGGCACTTTGGGGTTGTTCCATCTAGTAAGGAACCGCCCGATCCAGAAAAGTTCCATGAAAATAGACGAATTCCATTAGACAGCTTCTAGACACGGGGCCGTGTCCAGGTTAGCACGCCCCCGTGTCCACCAAAAGATTCCCTTCCGATTTCATCAGAATACAGACAAAATTGTGTCAGGATTCTGTCTGCACACGGGGCCGTGTCCAGCCGACACGGGGCCGTGTGCAACGTACTGTCGTTTTCTATAAATGCAGCCTAGAATCCTGCACATTTGAACCATTCCAGGGACAGAGATTTGGGGAATATTCTCACATACCATCCTAGGTATTTTCTAAAAGAAGTTTCTCAATTACCTTCTTGTCCTTTCCTCTTTTATCCACTATCATCTTCTTCAATTTTTCTTTCCTTGTACTTCCATTAAAGCTTGAAACTTTTATAATTTCAAGCTTTGTTGAGATGTTTGTTAGATTTTTGTACATGGAATCTTGTTAATAATAAGTTCTACAACAATGTTTTAAGTTGTTTCTGTTCAAAAATGCTTTAAAAATCACGAAAACAATTTAAAACCCCAAGATTCCTTGTTCCTAAATCCTGCAGTTATCTGAACAAGGGCCGTGTTCGTTGAACACGGGGCCATGTCCGAGGTACTGGTCCCATAAAATTGAACTCTTTTCTGTATGTTTTCTCAGAATGGCAAGCAGAACAAGCGGAAACTCTTCGTCGCATTCCAGAAACAACCGGCAGGGGAGAAGATCATCAACGGTTGAGGACTCTCTTGTAAACTATGTTTACGCTCTAAGAGAAGCCATTGATGAAATAACGGGGGTGGAAGAAGCATTGGTCGACCGTATTAATCATCTAACGGTGGGACTAGAAGGGTGTCTCCGGGAAGTCAACCTTTTGAACCAAAGGTTGAACATTCTCGCCTCTCCTCCTTTGGTGCCGATTATCACCCAAAGGGCATGGAATGTGGTACCGGAAGTCATCATTCCAGCCGAATGGTACGCCTTACATCCGGAGCCCCCTCGAGACATACTACAAGGGGTTCCGATTGGTGTCACTCCCCCTCCACAAGATGTTGAGGAACATAAAGCCGCCTCCCTTCTCCCGAGGGAGATAGAAGAATGGCTTTAATAACATCTAAGGGACACCACTCGGCTTGGAGTTCTACAAGACTTTTAGACCGGAAAACTATTTCCAGAATTTTGGTTCTTATTGTAGAAGTAGAGCTCCTTAGGAAGATTTTACGTATCACTTGACCTATCTTATATTAGGACTTTTAACTTTTATTTTCTGCTTTATTTTTCATTTTTAGGACTATTTCTCTCTATGACTTAATGAATGTTGGTTTTAGTTAATTTGGTGTTTGGATGGTGTTGAAACAAATAAAATACACTCAGAATGGCAAAGGATAACAAGGGAAACTTGAACCAGCACCCCATGCAGGAAAACAGGGCTATCCGACAATTTTCTTCATTAACAGTAAGCTCAGCACGGGTCGTGTCCGCCCAACACGGCCCCGTGCTGCACAGTCTGCAGAAATGACCCAGTTCAGGTAAACTGGACACGGGCCGTGTTCACCCAACACGCCCCCGTGTCCAGGCTTCTGTTTCTTTTGTTTAATTTTTGTTACTGGCACTTGAACACGGGGCCGTGCCCGGACAGCACGGGGCCGTGTCCAGCGCCCAGTAACACAAATTTTTGCTTGATTCACACCTTTTACACATTCAATCAACCTAAAAACTTATTTTTGGGACACATTGAGGACAATGTGTAATTTAAGTGTGAGGGGGGATGCTAAAACTTTGAATCTTGCAAGTCCTAATAACAAGCCTTACACAAAACTCGATTGGAACCGCTAATCACCCCAAATTTTTTCAAAAATTTTCATTTTTCTTACTTGTCTAGGCTTAATTTAGGAATTTCAAAATTCTAAAAAGGTTATATTTTTACAAATTTACAACCAATAGCGTTGTGATAAAAAGAACCAACATAAGAAAATTATGAAAAGGCATGACAAACTTAGTTAAAATTTCATTATATATACTTGATCACATAAAAACCCATTCCCACAAAAGTGAGTTTTGAGCCTTTATTGAGCATACAAATACATATCTTTTAAATTAAATGCTCATTTTTCATTTCTTGTGTGAATAGCCGCTTGGTTCTTACAACTCTAGAACTTGCCATGACGATACATTCCCGGTCCTTACCAACTTAAACCCGAGTAAGTAAATGATGGAGGCATTAGGACTAACCCTTTTTTATTTCTACACCATTATTTTCTTTTTTTTTACCACCTACCCAAAATCCCCATAGATAACCCCTTTGAGCCTAAACCTTTTCATTTCATAACCCAAACCAAACACCCTTTCACCCACCAAAACCTTTTTATTTTTAACCCTTTGTTTTAGTAACAAGTTCGGCTTTTCGTATGACCTTAAAAAAATTATGTTTTGTTGATGAAGCAAAAGGAATAAACAAACAAGTTCATCAAAAATAACTTTGTTTGAATAATAGCTTCATCAAAATAAAAATCGCAAAAATAAAAAGTCTTTCGAAAACCGATGCTTGTTACGCTTTTTCACCCTTTTCTACTAACCACTAACCCAACCACCTACCTTTAACCCAAGCCTAACCCTTCACCCAAAAAGTCCTCTTGATATTTACAAAGGTTTATAGTTAAAAAGGAGGAGGATTGATTGCTTGGCAAGCCTATGGTAGGAGTAAGTTCCATGCCGCTCTCAAGTGATTCACTAAAATACATCTTCGGCCGAGTGTTGAGTGATTCCCCGTGACGTATGTGAACTTGTATATAAATAGAATTTTAAAGAGGCATGTCATGCCCTAATAAGTAATTTATCTTATGAAAAGTTTTAAATAAATCATGACGAATAGGATTGTAAATAAATAAAAATAAAACTAAATAATGAATCTTGGAAATCCCGACACTCTATGACAAGCCCAAAAACCTTCTTTTCTACCAATTCCATTTGGGAGTGTAAAGCCACATTATAAAGAGTTTTTCTTGAGGACAAGCAAAGATTCAAGTGTGGGGGTATTTGATGTGTGCAAAATGCAACATATAAATTACATCAATTGTGGCATAAAACTAACCCTTTTTTAGTACTAATGTTGGAAAAAGTGTGCTTTTGTCTTCCTTTTGTATTTTCAGGATTAAATGAGCTCAAATTAACAAAAGAAGCAAAAAGGCAGCTAAATCTAACATAAATACAAGAAAAGGAATAAACGTGGCATGCCCGACCTCCCCGAAAGCATCTTCCCAAGCAAAACAAGAAGACAGAAGGCTGAACACGCCCCGTGCTCAGTGAGCACGGGGGCGTGCCCAAGTGTCAGCATAAAAGACAAAGTTGTAGAAGCTTCCATCGCCCACCACGGGGACGTGCTCAGCGGACACGGGGTCGTGGTCAACTATAAGATTCGCAGAATCCTGGCAAATCTTGATAGTACAGATATGCTTCTGCACACGGGGTCGTGCCCAGCGGACAAGGGGCGGTGGTCAACTAATAAAGACAAGAGCAATTAATGAAGAAAGAGAAGGATGTGGACACGGGGCCGTGCCCGAGCTTCTGTTCAGCCTATAAATAGGAGTGCTTGGCTCAAGCTCATACCATCCCTTGGCACACCACCTCTCTCACACTTCACCCACCACCCACCACCACCATAACACCATCATCCACCACCATCATCCATTGTCCATCGTAGAGTGTGTGAGTCGTCTCGGGATCCAAGATTGATCGTAAGAGTTCTTGACAATTAAGGCCATGTTTGCCTAAGTCTCTTACATCACTTGGTGAAGACAAAGTGTCTAGTGTAATACTTTTTATTTTTAATCTTTTCGCACTTTTTAATTGGTTATGTATTAATGACTTTAATAACTAGTTTCTTATGTTGAAGGTGATTCTTCCTTATCGTTTGTCCGTGGTGTCTTGGCATTATTTTACTGTCTATATAAAATAAAAGATTTTCACCATTCATATCTCCACGGTCTATATGGAGGTATGTTGGCTACCTGGTCGGGGGTTAAGGGAACGGTTTGGTAAGAGTCATGCCATTGTTCAGTGTATAGATCCTGCAAAGGACCTGGGTCAAATTTAGTAGGACCTCCTTCAATACTTAACGGTATTGGATGGCGGGGGTCCAAACTCTTTGACCCCCTCATAAGTTAAACTACTATTAAAACTTTAACCCGGCTACTTAGGAGTGTATCCCTGCTGACTCAGACTACTTAGCCGAGGGTAACGTCAACTTCAAAAGAGGGGCCTACCACATTATGCATTAATAACTTAATTAATTATCTTTCAATAATCCGACCCTTTAGGATTGTATCCTTGCTGAATCAAACTACTGGGTTGATGGTAACGTCACCTCCAAAAGAGGGGCCTACTACAATAACTAAGATAATCTCTTAAATAATGCAAAAGTACAGAAATAATCAAAGGTTACACTAAACACGAGTCGGAGCCAAGTGATTCATCTTGTCTATCTGTTTTTATTTTATTTTTATTTTCAGCATTTTAGTTAGTTTTTATTTTTCTTAGTTTAAAATTTTTTTTCTAAACTTTTGATTTGATTAGACGTTGAGGATAAACCGGTACTAAAAGCTCTTGTGTCCTTGGACGACCTCGGTATCTTACCAACACTATACTACGCTCACGATGGGTGCACTTGCCCATATGTGTGTTTAGTGTTAGTAAATATCGTGTTTTATAAATTTAAAACTTGGCTAAAGAAAGTGTAAAAGGGCTTAAAATAAACATTAAAACCATAACACACTTCACGCACATCAGTCTCGTACCAGGCTCTCGGGGCCTGATGTAAGCCGTATAATGCCTTATCCAAGAGATAAACTTTATCTTTGTGGATTGGGTCGGTGAAGCCCGGTGGCTGTCCGACATAAACCTCCTCTTTCACCTTGCCATAGAGAAATGCCGATTTCACATCTAGCTGAAACACTTTAAATCCTTTCCAAGATGCAAATGCTAGGAAAATTCTGATCGCTTCAAGTCTAGAAACTGGAGCATACACTTCAGTGAAATCTATCCCCTCCTGCTGACTGAAACCTTGGACAACGAGTCAAGCTTTATTGCGAATAATAACCCCTCGATCATCCCTCTTACACTTAAACACCCACTTGGTGTTAATCTTCCTATGACCATCAGGCAGGTCCACCAATTTCCATACACCCAACTTCTCAAACTGACTTAGCTCCTCCTGCATAGCGTTAACCCAGGAATCTTCAGTTAGTGCTTCCTTGTATGTTCGCGGCTTAATCTGCGAAATGAAACAACTAAGTGAAAACTCAGTTTGTAAAGGAGCAACTGTAGAATAAAAACAAGTAAGGCCTTGGTCAATTTGTCGTCTGGTGCGGACGCCTGATTGCAACTCTCCAATGATTAACTCTTCTGGATGGTATGAAAGAGTTCTTGGCATCACCTCGCCTGGAACATCTACCTCACTTTCCAAATTCGTAATGTTCTGATTTGCGACTTGTTCACTGACTGGAATAGTTTGATCTTGAGACTGGATTTGCTCCCCCTCAGACTCTGAATCACCACGATCGAATGTTGGCCTTTCATCAGATTCTGAATTATCATTGATTCCTGTCTGATTGATATGATCTTGTTCACGTTCTAAAGATGTCGGAGTTTGCATAACATCATCATTCTCTCCAGCATTGCTTGGATCTGCTTCATCATCGTTCGAAGCTTGTCGTTGATGATTATAAGGTTCTGCTGGGAATCTTTCTTATGATGCTTCATATTCTCTTAGAATATCTAACTCGTCATACAAAAATGGTTCTTCCTCTATGTCGAATGAATCCCACAGAGTATCGTAATTGAAGCGCCATGAGTCAACGGGTTTCTGAGGTGGCATCGTATAACCTTGGCACTCGACATTATGTGCTTCGATGATCTTCAAGCTTGGAACAAAGACTCTTTTCAATGGGCTTGCATATCCCACAAATATACCTTCAATGCACTTTGGACCAAATTTACCAAAAGGTTCTAGAACTGTGCAGGGAGATCCGAACGGTTCTAAATACTTTAGGTTAGGTTTGCGGAGGTTAATGAGCTCGAAACACATCTAGTTGAATTTCTTTACCGTAAGAACCCGGTTGAGCGTATAGTAAGCGGCTGACACTGCTTCTGCCCAGAAATTGACAGGTAGTTTTGAATCAGCAAGCATCGTCCTGGCCGTTTCAATCAGCGTCCTATTCTTTCTTTCTGCTACTCCATTTTGTTGCGGAGTGTATGGCGCGCTGAATTCTTGCAGTATACCTCTTTCATCACAATATACTTCCATTTTGTTGTTCTTAAACTCTGTACTGTTGTCACTTCTTATTCTTCTAATACGAGTTTGGTACAAGTTTTCAATCTTTCTGAACATTGTTATCAAACTCCCAAATGTTTCATCTTTTGACTTCAGAAACATTACCCACGAAAATCTCGAATAGTCGTCTGTGACAATGTAACACCCCGAAAACGGGTTTGGTAATCAAACCACGTTAATACTAAAGGACGGGTAAAATACAGTTAGTGGTAAAACTTACCCGGTAAATTTTAGGATTTTAAATAAATAAATCCAATATTTATTAAAAGGATGGGAAATACGTTGAGAAAGCAAAGTATATAAAAGGCCCGAGATTTAACGGGACTTAAAATAAAACGGGTTTTGAACAAGATAAATAACTAGGAAATAAATAACCTAGTACAAGTCTTGTAATTAAGTGAAAGAACAAAATTATTCAAGTTATAAACCAAACAAAAGTTGAGGGGCCTATGTTGTTAAAAATTGAAACTTAATAACATAAAATAAAATTAAAATTCACCAAACACCCACTTTGGGGGTGTCTGGTCGATCAAAGAAGCAAGGGGCGACAGGGGTTTTCTTCAAACCCTAAAATCCTCACAAAATTCACAAATTGAAGCCTCTAATCAAGTCTAAATCGAATCTCAAGCACAGATTCATGATCACCTAGTTGAAAGGATCATAAGGTATGTAAAATTGTGGTGTTTTGATTCATCTTGAATTCTAGGTTAATTGTGAGAAACTGAAATTGAGCTTAAATATGTCATGCATGGATGAATCTTGAAGTAGTATGATGTCTAGGAGTAAACCCTAGTCAATAACTAGTTGAATTAGTGTTGAAATTATAAAGCTCATGATCATCCATTATGGGTGTTTAATGGGTTTTGTAGAATCATGATGAACACTAGATTCATGATTGTCAAACTAGTGTTATATGAACTCTATGAAGTTAATCTTGACATATAACCATGAATTTGATGATTATCTAGTAAAAGATGTTAGAATTTGGCAAGATAGGTAGCCATAAGTTTGATTGTTAAATTTTATAAAAGAATGCTCACTAGGTGTTTGACATAATGTCTAAGAGAAAGCTAAATGTTGGAATTTCGAATAAAATGCGCATTTGAATAATATGGCAATTTATATAAAATGTGAAGTGATAAGGGTTATAAACATCATGTTGAATTAGACTTAATTGTGTAAATCATGTGATCAAAAGTAATTAACTTTTGATAAGTTGAATTAATAAATAATGAGGTCGAACGGTAGTTTTGACATAGAAAACACTTAAGGTGGAATAGTCGTGATTATTAATGACTAATCTAACCACCTTTGAATGATGACGATAGTTTGACACTTAACGAGCAAGGTGGAGGCTTGGGAAGAAACGGGTCAAACGAATCAAGAAGGAAAAGAAAAGTGTAGCTTGGATATGAGGTAAGTAAAACTTACACCCTTTTTGTAGAACACGTGTTTGTTTTATAAACTATGAATGCGAATAATGTAATATCCGAAATAAGGGTTCCGACACGATTAACACAAGTCGAAACGAGTATAAATGATAAAAACCGTGGTTTATGGTAAACGGGGCAAATGGGTGAATTTGGAAATCTAAAACCATGCTTTTATTCTAATTTATGTAAATGTTTGGTCTTATAGTCCAAACGGGTCAAATGGTGATGAAACACCATTTGACAATATTGACTAATGTGATTGTCAAGTCGTATGTTATCAGGAGTGATTAGCAATTTGGATAATTGCGACGCCATAGAATGTTGGTTAATTAACGCGAGGTATAAAACGGGTTTATATGTTGATTCGAGCCAGGTACGCATATATATAGATTTATGGTTTAAAATGCAATGTTGGTCAAATACCTTAGCGAAGGGACCAATGTCGTAAAAAGGAAAAAAAATAAGTTGACGAAAATGCCCTTGATAGGTAATTCGGGAAAACGACCCTTAGAGGTCGTTTAGATACTAGTTTTATCATTATGTAACTCATAGACATATGTAAGAGTTGTATGTATAAACTTTGGGGGTCAAATGCCTATGAACGGGTTAATCACGTAAAATGACTATCCTAAGGGTAAAAATTAGGAATGGGGTTCATTATGTTAAATCCACCAGAAAAATAGTTGTGGTGGAATATAAGAGGCTATTTAAAAGTGAGAATACGAAGTGTAGAAAGAGAAGAGAGAGTTTGATGCTTAAATGTATATAATTCGTTCTAAACGGGTCAAAATAAGAACTTGAGCGTAAACGGGTTTTTATTATGTAAGAATCCTGTGATTTGAAATTTATATGATAGGAGATATGGAAATTACGAATTTCATGAGTTTAAGGATCAGATACACATGTTTGTTTGATAAAAATCGAACGGGTCAAAATTTGGTAAAAAGGGTAATAAGCCGAAGACTTGAAAGTCTGAAATTTTGTTAAATCGAATGTTGGATTTTGACTCCATAATGTGGAGAATCAAATTACAATCATGTAGGAAGAAATGGAAGGTCAAACGGACAAGCGGATTGGAAGATACGGAAGTTTTCGTGTCAAAAACGGCAAAATGGAAAAGTATGATACTGGGGCCATCGTAACTTATGGTGCCCACCGTAAGTTACGGTGGAGCTAAAATCGTTACGGTGATTGCCTCCTGTGTTACGGTGGGAAAAATTTTAATTCAGAGGCCACCGTAACTTACGGTGTCCACCGTAAGTTACGGTGGAGGCCAGATTCAAGTATTTGTTTTTGGATCAAGATATTAATGTTGGGATTTTTCCTAATTCCCTTGTTGTTTTAGTTATTTAATTATCAAAACTGACTTTTAAGTTGGTTTTGATCACAGGTGAATGTCTAGGGTCCCGGATGAAGATCAAGCATCGAGCAAGAACCGAACACACGTTAAACAAAGCTTCCGCAATGTTGTTTCGCCGTTATTCTAGAACGGCGAATTAACTCACACTATGTTGTTTGCTTTTCCAAGTTTAGAAAAGTTTTAACAAACCCGTATTTTCAGTGTAACTGTGACTGTATTTACAATGATTATGGATTTAATTATACGAAAAACATAATATAATAACAAGGGTGTTACAAGTTGGTATCAGAGCCTTGGTTTAAGAGATTCAAGTATGGTGGGAAAACTATGCTTGGACTTAAACCTTATGCTCTTAATAAAGATTGGTGTTCGGTTTGAGGCTTGATCGCAAATCCGGTAAGTACATGTATGTTAATAGTTTAGTATGCTAAAGTGTTGTAAACAACACATAGGGCTATCGTGTGATACACGTTACCCCAATTAAAAAGGATTGGTATTGTTGATGAAAATACGCGCGTTGACGCGTATGGTAGAAAAAGCCTTGTATTATGATACGGGCATTTAGTAAAGTTGACATTACTAACTTTTGTGAATGTCTGGATTGAAGGACACTTGCATTTAAAGATGACAAGAGTTGAACAAATTAAGGATATGATAGAGGAACGGTCCAAAGTATGACAAGAGGAGCATGCTCACCAAGGGCTAAATCGCGTAACGACCGCGAACAAGGTTAATGGCTGGGAACGCCCGACGGGGCAAGCAATACCAGGTGCACGCTTTTAAATATAACTGCATAAATAGCAATATGCAATAAACAAGTAGAGAATGATTGTTGCATAGGTAAATTAGAAACTTGGAAAACCTGAATAGAAATACATATCCAGGATATTATTTCCAAGAAAACTAAATAGAGGCATTACTTACATAGGGCGTGATGTGAAAACTATAAAAAGGTCGTGTATGTCATGTGTTAATCGCTTACTCTGGCCAAGTAAGTAGTGGCATATGATACCATAAGTTTCTTATAGCGGACACATTTACATCCGATGTAGTAAGGGCGGGGTGAATGGGACTAACTTAAAAAGTACCCAAATGAATCAAATGAGCAAAATATTTGATAATAATGTAAACGCACAGCCGTGTGACGGAAGCGTATTACATTAGGATAATGAGCCTGAGAGAAGGGACAAAGAAACATGTAAAATGATTAAGATATGCACTAGGAGGGGGTGTACTTACACTCGAACCCGGAAAATGCAAACATGTAAAATGATGTAGATATGTATTGGGAGGGGGTGTACTTACACTCGAACCCGAAGAATATAAACATGTAGAATGATCAAGATATGCATTGGGAGGGAGTGTACTTACACTCGAATCCAGAAAAAAAATGAAAATATGTCTCTAAACGGGTCGTTTTTGTAAAACGTCAAACTCGAGGACAAAGTCAGAATATAAAAATGAAGCGAGGTCTTAATGCATACCGGGAGGGTTGCAATAATAACGACTTCGGTAAAACACCCGGTTAATGGGTAAGAATTAAACACATGCGTAGACCGAGAAACGGGAACTCGGATGGAAAGTTAAAAGACTCGGGTTTTGGGTCATAACTAAAAGATGACAAAATAATGTAAATAGAAATTGTGAATAAATTATGTTCAACTATTTTAAAGTTGAACGGGTCGAATATAATATCATGCCGGACGGCATAAGTAAACACAAGCGGGGTAATAGTAGCGTTAAAGGCAAAAGAATAATGAGCCCGGTAATGGGACATAATCAAATACGAATGTATGTAAACTAGATAATGGTGAGCATAAGATAAACCGACGCATAAATGACGTGAGAAGTCATAAAGTCGGAAAATTTGTCCGAAAGGAAACAAATGTAACCTTAGACTACGGTCAAGGTCAAAGAAAATACCAAGGAGAGAATAAATGATTTTAAACAAAAACAGGATGCCTTGACACCAAACATGTATTTTAATAATGACATGAGTAAGGAATGATCTACAGGATCAACCTAACCTTGGGGTTATAAACAATGGAAAGGTCTACGAGACTAAAACGACCCACTGGTCATGAGTAGAAAGAAATTATAAGGACTTCGCCCTAAAGAGGTGAAAGTCTAATCAAAATAGCCCATAAGGCTAAGTGATAAAACCTACGGGTTAATTAGATAAAGCGAGGAAATCAATTGAGAATCCCCACATAAAACTAAGACTGTAAAAGAATAAATTATGTACTGTCAATATCCTGGAATGGATAATTGACAAAAGTTAAAGAGAAGGTCCTAAAACTAAAACTTCGGTTTTAGTAAGAAATAACATTTTTTTTACAAATATAAATTCTGATAGGAATTAAATAGTAAACATGAAAGATACAAGTCTTGACACTGATAGGTGCAAGACGATATATTCGAAAAGTGATAATTTTTAAAATAGAAAGTTGATGTAAAATTTGGCATGACGTGACATGATCACGGTCAAGAAGTGTAATGTGAAGTATAATCACATTAGAGCCGAGTGACGAATACTAGAGCCAAGTGATGAATATTGCTAAGTTAACTAAACTAGTGGAAATAACGAGATTACGTTATTTCAAGTTGCATTGTGTCATATAAGATACGTAGATGATTAATAACCAAAAGGATATTACCATACTTTTCTGGTAATACTAACAATCGGTTAAAATATGAGCAATGCTCAATTGATTATCGAGATCAAATACATTGAGTTTAAACTCAATGAATTATGTAAGAAAAGGTTTCGAGGACGAAACCTCTTTAAGGGGGGTAGACTTGTAACACCCCGAAAACGGGTTTGGTAATCAAACCACGTTAATACTAAAGGACGGGTAAAATACAGTTAGTGGTAAAACTTACCCGGTAAATTTTAGGATTTTAAATAAATAAATCCAATATTTATTAAAAGGATGGGAAATACGTTGAGAAAGCAAAGTATATAAAAGGCCCGAGATTTAACGGGACTTAAAATAAAACGGGTTTTGAACAAGATAAATAACTAGGAAATAAATAACCTAGTACAAGTCTTGTAATTAAGTGAAAGAACAAAATTATTCAAGTTATAAACCAAACAAAAGTTGAGGGGCCTATGTTGTTAAAAATTGAAACTTAATAACATAAAACAAAATTAAAATTCACCAAACACCCACTTTGGGGGTGTCTGGTCGATCAAAGAAGCAAGGGGCAACAGGGGTTTTCTTCAAACCCTAAAATCCTCACAAAATTCACAAATTGAAGCCTCTAATCAAGTCTAAATCGAATCTCAAGCACAGATTCATGATCACCTAGTTGAAAGGATCATAAGGTATGTAAAATTGTGATGTTTTGATTCATCTTGAATTCTAGGTTAATTGTGAGAAACTGAAATTGAGCTTAAATATGTCATGCATGGATGAATCTTGAAGTAGTATGATGTCTAGGAGTAAACCCTAGTCAATAACTAGTTGAATTAGTGTTGAAATTATAAAGCTCATGATCATCCATTATGGGTGTTTAATGGGTTTTGTAGAATCATGATGAACACTAGATTCATGATTGTCAAACTAGTGTTATATGAACTCTATGAAGTTAATCTTGACATATAACCATGAATTTGATGATTATCTAGTAAAAGATGTTAGAATTTGGCAAGATAGGTAGCCATAAGTTTGATTGTTAAATTTTATAAAAGAATGCTCACTAGGTGTTTGACATAATGTCTAAGAGAAAGCTAAATGTTGGAATTTCAAATAAAATGCGCATTTGAATAATATGGCAATTTATATAAAATGTGAAGTGATAAGGGTTATAAACATCATGTTGAATTAGACTTAATTGTGTAAATCATGTGATCAAAAGTAATTAACTTTTGATAAGTTGAATTAATAAATAATGAGGTCGAACGGTAGTTTTGACATAGAAAACACGTAAGGTGGAATAGTCGTGATTATTAATGACTAATCTAACCACCTTTGAATGATGACGATAGTTTGACACTTAATGAGCAAGGTGGAGGCTTGGGAAGAAACGGGTCAAACGAATCAAGAAGGAAAAGAAAAGTGTAGCTTGGATATGAGGTAAGTAAAACTTACACCCTTTTTGTAGAACACGTGTTTGTTTTATAAACTATGAATGCGAATAATGTAATATCCGAAATAAGGGTTCCGACACGATTAACACAAGTCGGAACGAGTATAAATGATAAAAACCATGGTTTATGGTAAACGGGGCAAATGGGTGAATTTGGAAATCTAAAACCATGCTTTTATTCTAATTTATGTAAATGTTTGGTCTTATAGTCCAAACGGGTCAAATGGTGATGAAACACCATTTGACAATATTGACTAATGTGATTGTCAAGTCGTATGTTATCAGGAGTGATTAGCAATTTGGATAATTGCGACGCCATAGAATGTTGGTTAATTAACGCGGGGTATAAAACGGGTCTATATGTTGATTCGAGCCAGGTACGCATATATATAGATTTATGGTTTAAAATGCAATGTTGGTCAAATACCTTAGCGAAGGGACCAATGTCGTAAAAAGGAAAAAAAAATAAGTTGACGAAAATGCCCTTGATAGGTAATTCGGGCAAACGACCCTTAGAGGTCGTTTAGATACTAGTTTTATCATTATGTAACTCATAGACATATGTAAGAGTTGTATGTATAAACTTTGGGCGTCAAATGCCTATGAACGGGTTAATCACGTAAAATGACTATCCTAAGGGTAAAAATTAGGAATGGGGTTCATTATGTTAAATCCACCAGAAAAATAGTTGTGGTGGAATATAAGAGGCTATTTAAAAGTGAGAATACGAAGTGTAGAAAGAGAAGAGAGAGTTTGATGCTTAAATGTACATAATTCGTTCTAAACGGGTCAAAATAAGAACTTGAGCGTAAATGGGTTTTTATTATGTAAGAATCCTATGATTTGAAATTTATATGATAGGAGATATGGAAATTACGAATTTCATGAGTTTAAGGATCAAATACACATGTTTGTTTGATAAAAATCGAACGGGTCAAAATTTGGTAAAAAGGGTAATAAGCCGAAGACTTAAAAGTCTGAAATTTTGTTAAATCGAATGTTGGATTTTGACTCCATAATGTGGAGAATCAAATTACAATCACGTAGGAAGAAACGGTAGGTCAAACGGACAAGCGGATTGGAAGATACGGAAGTTTTCGTGTCAAAAACGGCAAAATGGAAAAGTATGATACAGGGGCCACCGTAACTTACGGTGCCCACCGTAAGTTATGGTGGAGCTGAAATCGTTACGGTGATTGCCTCCTGTGTTACGGTGGGAAAATTTTTAATTCAGAGGCCACCGTAACTTACGGTGTGGAGGCCAGATTCAAGTATTTGTTTTTGGATCAAGATATTAATGTTGGGATTTTTCCTAATTCCCTTGTTGTTTTAGTTATTTAATTATTAAAACTGAATTTTAAGTTGGTTTTGATCACAGGTGAATGTCTAGGGTCCCGGATGAAGATCAAGCATCGAGCAAGAACCGAACACACGTTAAACAAAGCTTCCGCAATGTTGTTTCGCCGTTATTCTAGAACGGCGAATTAACTCGCACTATGTTGTTTGCTTTTCCAAGTTTAGAAAAGTTTTAACAAACCCGTACTTTCAGTGTAACTGTGACTGTATTTACAATGATTATGGATTTAATTATACGAAAAACATAATATAATAACAAGGGTGTTACAGACAACTAACCAGTAGAGATCACCAGTTATGCTTTTAACATTCACTGGACCAAAGAGATCCATGTGAAGTCTCTCTGTAGGATCATTTTACCGACCAAATGAGTCGTTCAGAAGAGAACTTCACCAATACAAAAGGCGGAAACAAGTGTATCAGTGTTATTTCTGCTGTAAAGCACTAGAAATCACTTTAAACTGTCTTTAGATTGATATAAGATCGATTACAAGGCAGTAGACACTTCGGCAGAGCTTCGCTACCGGAATCAAGATCGTTACAAATGACTAGACACATGAGATATATATAGGGCTGTTAATTCCGCTTGAACTGGTTCAAACGTAACCTAATTCCGCTTGAAATGACTCAAGCGAAATCAGCATGATACTTCAAACAAAATCACCAAGTTAATTTCGTTTGAAATGACACAATGTCATTTCAAGCGAAATCACCTATAAACTCAGTTTCTCGTTTTCCGTGCCCTGATTTATCCAGTACAATACAAGACTCAATGCAAGACGAAGTCGACAGACGGATGCACCAACAGACTCCCCCTCGGATGTTAATGAAGTCTTCGGTGTCGAGTCTTCGGTTGTCAAACCTTCAGCCTTTATCAGTCTGCTCACTCTCTCCAAATATTCTCCATTGTAAGCATCTTCAATCAATCTCTTTCTCTTTCTCGTAGTCTTCAGAATCTGAATCTGGCTCTACTATCTTCTGACTCCCTCTCGATGTCCTCAGACTCCCCCTTTCGCTAAACCGGGATCGCAGTCTGGAATTCTCTAATCAGGACCAATTCCTGGCTCCTGCACACATCTCTACCCAAAAATAAGTTTCACAAATTTAAAATTTGATTAACTTAGAATGATTTATCATGTAAAATCTTCTGATGATTACTTGAATGTAAACATTTTTCATTTCAAACACTTCTTTCATTTCGAATCATATTTCCCAAACCTTCTGTTCCTCATGTTTAGCACTTGGAATTTTGAAAATCAGCTCTTCAACACCAGTTGTCGAAAATCTTTTTGAATTTTTCAAAAATTTATGCTAAAACACACTGAAAATCTTTTTGGATTTTTAAATGTAAATGAAATGCAGTAAAGAAATATTTACAGACAATATTTTTGTGAGTTTGTGTAAGAGGATCATATCAATTTTTGAGACAAATCACCAACACCGTTAAGCTTTAAACATTTTCAGTTCTAAACGATTCACTTAGATTGTCAGTATACTGATCCACTTAAATTCTCACACAAAGTTCAACTGTTTCGAGATACATGATTAATGTCTTAAGCACTTAAACTCATTCGTGTGTTCCACCTCAGAATATACTCCCGTATCCAGATCCCAATATTCAGTCTTACAGGTGAGTATACCACAGATGATATCTGTAAGGGATTATATTGCGAAGAACCGTGAGAGCTCAAGTCAGAACTTCCGTTCAGCAGAGAGATGACGGCTTCGACTTTTGGTGTGTCCCCTTTAGAGGATCTTTTTTACAACAGCACATGATTTGCATTTTTCAATGTTTCATCATTTTTTATGTTGAGGGTGAGCTATATTTCAAGCAGCGTAAAGTATTCTCTGGGGACTAGGCCATTGCTTCTGCATTATCAGAAGTCCCGGGATAATACCCCAGATATCACTGAGCATAAAGACCTAGTATCTCAGAAAGAGGGACCTTTCAAACAAGATTTCGGGGGTTACCCATATATCCGAGAGATGTTCCCCATGATATAAGCAAGTTTGAATTTAGGTTTATATCTCGTCACAATCTACTAAATGTGCAAAAACCTACTGGCACATCATCAGTGAGACCGTTTATCACATTTTAACTTTCCAATTCTTTAGCATGCTGTGACAGTCTAACAGATTTACTATCATTTCCTCTTTTATACAACAAAACTCATTTTGAATTTTATCATGTTTTTGGAGTTTTTGGATTTTTCAAATGTTTTTGGATTTTCTGAAATTCTTACTCCCTCTAAAATTCAGAAACATTTAAAGAAATTTGAAAATAAACTGTACAAATAAAGTGACAACTGATATCGAATCGCCTCAACTCTCCATCCACTTGGCGTAAACAATCAGAACTCCCCCTCACAACAAACTATTTTCCCATTGTGATTTCAAAACACTTAAGTTTGTCTTAATCAAATGGTTTTTCCGGAAAATAAGTTTTGTTGATTTTATCACTTGTAAAATAGGGGTTCATCACATTGTTGTTCAAAATATCACTTGTAAAAATGGTCCAATCAAGTTCAAATTAATGACCTTGATAAACCATTTACTTCTTTTTCAACCAAAAAACCGCTTGTAGGTTGAATTCTCAAGATGCCGATTCCTACTCCACACTTACAAACCTGGGAGTTCCGGCAAGTCACACTTATACAAAAACAATTTTCTTAAACAATAAATGATGCCGATTCATGCTCCGCGATTACCAACTTGGGAGCTCCGGCAAGTCAGGTTTTTATTCTTTGAAAAATATATCCACTCAAGCCTGACCATCCTTGGGTGTAACAACTTCTTCTTTACTGTTACTTTCAACAAACCTGTGAACACTCTTTTTGGAAGCATAAAATTCTTTAACACCTTTGGCCTTGCCATTGACCATTTTTCTAAAAATGTGTTTCACATTTCCGTTGAAAGCCTTTTCAACAGCAAACTTATTCTTTTCAGAATAAAATTGATTTGAAATTTCTACTTTTCCAACTTTCTTTTTAAAATTTTCAGCCCTTAGTAATGGAAAATTTTCTTCATTCACAATCGGGACAGATTTCTCATTTTTCTCAACAACCTGTGGCTCCTCTGTCTTTGTGGAGACAGATTCATCACCAGAACTATTTCCTGAACCCTTAACCACCCACTTTTGATTTTTTAAAGTTTCTTTTCTTTTTAAAACATTCTTTGAACACTCTCCAACCTCAAATATTGAATTTTCAAAACCATTAAATTTTCTGGTTGGAAGTTCAGTTTCCTCAACAATCTTTTCTTTCAGTTTATCAGAGACTCCCTGTTTTGTTTGAATTGTCCTTAGACAATTTCTGGCAATGTGACCAGTTGTTTTACATTGAAAACAGGTTCTCGTCTCTATCTTCTTTTGAGCAACACTTTTCTTCATTTCTTCTTGCTTTTTGGCAAGGAATTCTTTGTTCGTCTCCTTCCAGAATGAACTCTTTTGTTCTTTTTCAGCACTTGTTCCTGAAACAAAAACAGTTTTTGGTTTATAAGTTTTCTCATTTTTATAATTTTTCGGTGGTATAAAACCTAGTCCATTCTTTTTGAAATTACCGTTATGGTTTAGTTTCTTTTGAAAACCCGAACCAGAACTGTAACCTTTTTTCTTGTTTAAACGTTGTTGAACTCTTGAGGTGTAATGATTTGGTTTTTCAGAAAGATTTACATCTTTTATTTCAGAAATATTAATTTCTGTTAGTTTGAAAACCTTTTTAATCATTTCAGTTTTCACACCTCTTATTGGAAAAATCTCATCAGAATATAATTTGTCAGAATCTTTCAAAGTATATGCTACTTTGATAGGTTCGTCTTTCAAATTAGATTTCGATAACAAAAATTCTTTATTATAAACCCGTTTGTCCTTTTTGACTGTTGACTTTGATGGTTTGGACTCAGACTTTAACTCTGGTTTGGACTCCTCCATTTCATCCTTATCTAACACCTGATCTACCACTTTCTTTATTAACTCGGACTCATGATCAGTATCAGACGACGTGAACGTGACATCAATATTTTCTGGCAAGTTATCCGACGACTCAGACTCCCACTGTAAATTTGTTGCCTTTTCGACTCTTTCAGAATTTAGATTTCGAGGAGAATATCCATTTTCGACCGGGGGTGGACATTTGTTATAGACAACACTTGGTTTCTTACCAGAAATCCTCACTTCATCATCTTCTGTTGTTTTGGACTTATTCTCTTCCGAAGTCTTTTCTTCTTCAAACGTCTTCATTCCTTCCACAATGGGGTAAATCCTGTCAACAATAAAAGTAGAACATGAGTAACTTTTCAACAATTCATTTACTCTATTTGTTTCAATTTTCTAAGTTTCCAATTTTTTCTCAAGTTCAGCACATTTTTCTGTGCAATAAATGACATTGTCAAGCTGCCTCATGTATGCCCCTTTGAGTGTATTCATTGCTACAGCCTGTTCACAGTCTGACTCACGGTACTTATTCATCTCTCTGTTCAAAATATCATAGGATTCTTTCAGCCTTTTGATGTTGTGTATCAGTTCATTGTTTTGCTTTATCAGAGATTCATAATTCATACACTTCTCAGGAACTTTGACTGCATCAACATCTGTTTTGATTTCAAATGCAGGAATTTCTTTGACTACTCTCACTTGAAATTCTTCCTCAATTTTTTTCTTTTTCTCTGCTTCAGCTTGTCTCTTTTCTTCTTCTTCTTCTTCTTCTTCTTCTTCTTCTTCTTCTTCTTCTTCTTCTTCTTCTGCATATCTTTTCCATTTCTCTTCTTCAGCTTCCTTAATTTTTCTGTATTTTTCTACCCAATATTCATCAGTATAATCATTAATAACATGAGCAACAAAACCTTTAGCCAGGAATTCTTTGTCTGGGCAATAATTATCCCAACTGAAATCTTCTGGAAATTTTTCATCTTCTTGATCTACCACACATGCTTTACTATCTTTTGGAATGTATTTATCCCAACTGAATCCTTTTCCATTATCTTGATTACCAAGACATGCTCTCTTTGAATCTTCAATTTCTTTTCTTCCATGAGCTGTTTGTGCCTGTTGTTGTTGATGTGGCTGTTGAGCAACTTGATGATATATCGCTTTTCGATAGTAGTCATTGTTTCCAAAAGGATTTTGAGCTCCACTTGCTTCACGATTGGTGCACTCCCTTTTGAAATGCCCTTTTTCCCTGCAACGAAAACAAGTAACTTTAGACTTATCAAATCCTAAAGTTGAAACATTTGCATCGCGAAAATCATCTCTGCCTGTAATTTGTTTAAACTTTTCTGCTCGTCTCAACACACTAGCCATACACCATTTTATATCCATCAATTCCATCTCCTCAACATCAATTTGATCGTAATCCTCTTTCGTTAGCATTGGATTCCCGATCCTCCCTGCAACTAAACCTCCATAGGATTCAAGCACAGTTACCAACAAAGACATGTGACTTTTAGCAACTTCCTCGATATAATTCTGATCATTTTCAATATTTAAAGCAATGTTTCATTGAAGAACTTTGCCACTTTTTGTTGTAGAAAAATGTGGATCAAATGTTGGAAATGAAGTAAATCCAGTTTTGCTGCTTGATCCCTAAGATGAACTTTCTGAAGAACTTTTTGCATTGTAAGCAGTTTCAACTTTTGGAGAAAAATTTCTCTTTTCATCAACACCACCTTTGAAATACAATCCAATGTCTTGTTCTCCATCATAATTCTTCATTCTAGCGATCTTTCTTTGCTCCATCTCTTGAGCTTCAAGATGTTTGATGAACCCACCCAGTGTTAGCTCGCTATATTCCTTTCTATTATTCCTCAACATCATCAGACACGTTCCCCAAACATCATGTGGCAACGCATCAGCCAGCTTCTCAATCAACTCATCTTTATGTTTGTTGATGCCCAATCTTGTCATGTTTTTCACCAAGTTACAATATATTTCAATAATCTACTTGGTGCTTTCCGTTCTCAAACCACGTAATAGATCAAATTCTTTCTTCATAAGTGACATCTTGTTTCTGAACATATCTTCACTACCAAGAGACTTTGCTTCTAATTCTTTCCAAATCGAATATGCACTTCCATTGTGCTGAAGTAAGATCAAGATAACTTCTTTAATCGCTTGTTGTAACAAACTAATCATCAATTTCTCATCTTTGTATTTCTTTTTCTCCACATCACTTAATTCTCTAATTGGTATTTTCACCTGATTGTTCCCTACTGGTCTAACATATTGAACTTCCGTATGTTCCCATGCATCTAGGTGATAAGCTTCTACCCAGTTACCAAAACGTTTAGACCATCCACTAAAATCATCAATGTCCATAAGTTTCGGTGGTTTTTGCATAGTTCCCGTTTCATTTTCAAGCATCGTATTTTGAGCTACAGTCATCGGACTAGCAAACGCATTATAAAACTCATTCTCCATGTTTCAGTTTTCAAAGTTCACAAAACAATGTTTTCAAACGGAATCCCAATTCAAACGAGATCACCCTGTTCAAGCGGAATACCAACTCAAACGAAATACTTAATTTCGCTTGAACACACACCTATTTCAAGCGGAATAAGGGCCTTGAAGCGGAAAAGGTGATTCAAGCGGAATCACTCAAGCGAAATTACGCAACTGAAGCGGAATAGCACGTTTCAAGCGAAATCAGCAGAACTCTCAAGCGGAATCAGATACAAAGTATGATTTCAAGCGGAATCACAGGACAATTTCATGCGAAATTATATCAATCTTTTCAAGCGGAATTAACTTCCGGACAGTTTTTTCAAAAATTGATCAATTTATACTTCGAATTAGAGTCTGATTTTTTCTAGGGTTTGTTAAAACACTGTTGCGCACAATATATTTGAAAATCAACCCATTTAACCGTGAAATTTTGTTTAATTGTGAAAAGAAGGTGTAGAAAAACAGATTTTGCAGCTGAAATGGTTAGAACTCTTCCTCCTGAGCTCTGATACCAATTGTAGGATCGTTTTACCGACCAAATGAGTCATTCAGAAGAGAACTTCACCAAGACAAAAGGCGGAAACAAGTGTATCATTGTTATTTCAGCTGTAAAGCACTAGAAATCACTTTAAACTGTCTTTAGATTGATATAAGATCGATTACAAGGCAGTAGACACTTCGGCAGAGCTTCGCTACTGGAATCAAGATCGTTACAAATGACTAGACACATGAGATATATATAGGGCTGTTAATTCCGCTTGAACTGGTTCAAACGGAACCTAATTCCGCTTGAAATGACTCAAGCGAAATCAGCATGATACTTCAAACGAAATCACCAAGTTAATTTCGTTTGAAATGACACAATGTCATTTCAAGCGAAATCACCTATAAACTCAGTTTGTCGTTTTCCGTGCCCTGATTTATCCAGTACAATACAAGACTCGATACAAGACGAAGTCGACAGACGGATGCACCAACACTCTCTAACGGCCTCGAGACTGAATTCATTTTCTTTCCAGGGTGAGATTTCTTTCGCTGTTTACCTTTGATACAACTAATGCACTCCCCCTCAAGATGAAAACCTTTCAGATGAACTCCATTTACTAAGTCATTGTGTACCAGGTAGTTCATTTTTCGCAGATGAATATGGCCCATCTTTCGATGCCATAATTGTGACTCCTTCTCAGTGGCTCTTGACATGCAGCAATGAGCCTGACCCGTGGTAGTAGTTGCTACACTCATGTCCAACACGTACAGATCGTCGACTCTTGGTGCTCTCATGATAACCCACTCTTCGAGGACAACAAACCCCGGCTTCAATATCAAACATTCTTTGTCTGTGAAGTGCGTCGAATACATACGATCACAAATCTGAGAGATGCTCAGAAGATTGTTTTCCAGCTCGGCGATATAATTCACTCTTTCAAACGTGACAATACCATTCGATAAAGTTCCCTCGCCAATTATACGACCACCTTGATTTCCTGCAAATCCCACATATCCACCATTAAACCCTCGAACATCATACAGTAGGGTTTTCTTCCCTGTCATGTGCCGAGAAGCTCCACTATCCGTTATCCAACGTGAGATGGATATCGGAAGCTCCTGCACATTTCAAAAGTATTTAGTAAGATTTTGAAGCAACCCAAGCCTCTTTCGACTCAGGTAGCTTGACGTTTAGAATTGTGGTTTTGGTGTATAATGGCGGGAAATTTTTATCATTCATCTTTAAACTTTCTTCAGTCCTAACCTCAACCTCTTTGTATAAGAAAAATTCCTCTTTTTGAGGTTGACCAGATGGTTGGTCTTTCTTCGGAACATACTTCTTCCCTGGTGGGGTAAAAGTTTGTTTCTCAAGTTCCTTATAGTAATCCAAAGGAACATTCATCTTTACCGGTGTGGTAGAAGATGATTGTTTTGCAGACTCTGAAACCTTTGGTTTTGGAGAACTTGCTTTCTTTTCAACAGATTTTGGCTTCCATGCTTTTTGAGATAACGCAACCCGCTTGTAAAATTTGTCATTTTTAGTTACTATCTTCTTTACGGGTTCGGTTTTCTTAACTGACTCTTTTACAGATTCAGTTTTAACTTTGCCATTTTCCTTCTTTAAAAACTTTTTCTCAACAAACATTGGAGCTTTTCCCTTTACATCATCTTTTCTTTTCGGATTCTCGACAACCTCAGACTTAGGCTTCGAGTTGGTGCACTTTCGTGCAATTTGTCCAACTTGGTTGCATTTGAAGCATGTTCGGGTGTCAACTACCCGACTTGTGCCTTCGGTCTGAGGTTGTGAGGCCTTCTTCTCAAAGAATTCTTCATTGGTTTTCGAAAAAATCTCAGATTCTTGCTCGGAGTGTGAACTCGAGTTTTTCACAAACACCTTTTTCTCAACAAATTTCTTGTTTTGAAAGATCCTTCTTTGATTATTCTTACCACCCTGATAACCACCCGACCATTTGTTTTGGTTGTTGTTAGAAAAAACGTGGTGGTACAACAGGTTTTTTGTAGTAAGATTTATCTATTTCAAAGTTCAATTGCCTTTCAGAACGTTTCAAACCTTCGATTTCACAAACATCAATCTCAACCAGTTTAAACACATTTTTCAATTTGTCAACATTCACATTCTCCAATGGAAACTCAAGATCCGAATACAACTTATCCGAACCCGACATCTTGTACATCACAAGAGTAGGTTTTTCACTTAAGTTGTTTTTGGATTTTGATTTCGGAATGTATTTGTCCAAAAAGCACTCTTCGTCCTCAGTTGAATCACTGTCAGATTTCAAAACATTTTCAACCACATTTTTAACAACTTTGGACTGAACACTGTCTTCATCAGATAATGAAGTGAATGTGATGTCAATTGTTTCTGGAAGTTTAATCTCATTTGTTTCATCATTGTTAACCAACCCAGACTTTTTCTTTGAAAAATTATTCAGCACAGGCGGTGGAACTTGATGATACCCCACCCCTGTTCCATCAGCATATACATCTTTCCCAGCTTTGTTCTTCCCAATGGGTTTGGGAACTATGTGTTGAAGTACAAAACTTGCAGAGTTGTAACTGTTGAGTTTCAGATTGATGCGTTCATTTTCAATCTTAGCTTCCTGAAACTGAAGCTTCAGATTAGCAATCTCATCCAACTGTTGGTTGATTTGCTTTTCTTTTGACTGAAGGACTCCTGACAATTGAAAATTTTCTTTGCTTGTTTTACTATTTCTCTCATTAGAATCTTTTATCGTTCTTTTTAGCTTCTCATGATTTTCAGAAAGTTGTCGATTTTCATGAATTAACTTTTCATTTTCTTTTCTTACTCGGTCTACTTCAATTTTATCTTTTTCAAGTTTATCAGTTAATTCTTTGATTCGATCATTTGAAGCTTTTACCAATTTATCACGACTCAAGATTTGATTTTCAACTTCTCTGACTCTATCAGTCAGTTCTTCAGTCTTCTTACCACTTAGATATGCATGTGTACTACAAACCTTGAAATTTTTCATGTAATTTTTGCAGTCGCTTTCAATTTTGGCTTTATCAGTCTTACCTGACCCATTTGTTGAATCATTAGAACTGACCTTGCTCTTTGACTCAGTTCCAGATTTAGAATCTACCTCTAACTCTTTTGCTGGGAGCACCTTGTCTGCCATTTTCTTTAGATTTTCTGCAGTCATCTCTTTGGTCGTGTCGATTATCCCATCATCGACCTTTTTCGACTGTAACTCCTTTTCTTTCTCATTTTCTTCAGCTTCTCTTGCCCACATTCTCTGTCTTTCTTCTTCTTCTTCTGCTATTTGTTCTATGAGGGTTTCAACACTGATTGATGATGGTTCAACAACTATGTTCCCTTTAGGATCCAAATAGCATTCCCGAGTAGCATCCCATCTTTTTGCACTCTTTGCTTCTTTCCATGTTCGATAAATTTTATCTTTCATGTTTTGGGCTAACATCTTCCTAGAACGATATTTCTCTTCTTCAGTTCGGTTATCTTTGAAAGGAACAATTTTTGCCATAAAGGCAAAGCATCTTCTTCTGGTAGCACATCACTCCAGTCGTAGCCCTCATCATCATGGATAACAGTTAATGCTCTCGACTCTCCTTTGGGAGCATATTCTAACTGCTTCATTCTGGGAGATTCTGCTTTGTTTTGATGATAGATGGCCCCTTTATAATAGTCCTCACGGAATGGATTGGTCGTTTCATCAGCAGCTGTATTTCGACATTCTCGCTTAAAGTGCCCCTTTTGCTTGCACTTAAAACATGTAACCTTCGATTTATCAAACCTTAATTTCGTTGAAGGTCCACCAATGGAGTGTCTGCCTGTTATCTCCATGAACCTTTGAGACCTTCTAACCGCACTCGCCATACACCATCTAATGTCAATCAACTCCATTTCTTCGGGGTCAATTTGATCATAGTCTTCCTTGGTGAGGTTAGTGTTTTCGATTTTTTCTGCTACGAGACTTTCGTAAGACTCCAAGATGGATGCTAGAAATACCATCTGCTGTTTGGCTGCTTCTTCGCTGAAATTTTGTGCGTTGTTGAGATTTACAGCAATGTTGCACTGGAAAATGTTTTTCGGAACAGATTGTTGTTGCTGTTGACTTAGAGTTGATGAAGATGATCCTCCATGATATCTACTGCTTGGAGCAGGACTGCTGTTTTGATTCTCTTGATTTGGCACACTTGAGTTTTCTACTGAGAACGCAGTCTTTGGTGATACCGTTTTTGGAATCATACTTCCTCGATAATACAAATCAACGTTCTGCTAATACTGAGTATTGTTGACTTTATTCGTTTTTCTGATTTCCAACTCGTGACTTTCAAGCCTCTCGATCAGAAAATGAACTGTCAGACTCTTCTTTTCCACAGTGTTTTTCAACAACAGAGCAAAGTACATCCAATCCTTTTCATCAGGTAGTGAATCCATCAGTTTATCAACCAATTCTTCCTCTGTAAACATGAACCCATGTCTAGTCAGCTCGATCTTCAAATGACAAAATCTTTCTATCATCTTTGAAACCGATTAATTTTTCATACATCCAAATAAATCAAATTCCTTTTTCAACAATTTTTTCTTGTTTCTAACAATTTCTTCTCCACCCACGCACTTTTTCTCTAATTTTGCCCATAAATCTTTGGAATTTTTGTAATTGATTAGAGATATGATATCATCCCTTACTGATTGATGTAGCAATGCGATACATTTTTGCTCAGCGATGAAACTTTCTTGTTCATTTACGATTAAGTTCTCATAGTCACTTCTTCCAATGTCAAACCCGTTCTTCATGCATTTCCAACTCTGGTAGGCGAAAGCCTTTAACCAGTCTTCAAACCTAGTAGCCCACCTACTGTATTCTTCGATAGCCATTAGCTTGGGCGGTTTGTTGTATGTGCCATATGCATTATCCACGCTCAATGAGTCGGCAATGGCTTTCTTTGGGTTCGGGTTTGGAGCAGTGGTGTTTGTGCTACTTGACGTAGCGTCTCCTGTGTTGCTGGTGTAAGTAAAGATGTCACTGAAAGGATTGAGAAAATCGTCCCCCATTTTAGTGTACCTGAAACAATTTACAAACACTTAGACAATTTTCACAAGTTTCAAAGATTTCAAACAAAAGCACCTGGATCGAATGGTGATCCGGTCAAGTCACAATCCGAACGAGTGACACAAGTAACCAACTGTACTGTTGTGAATAGGCTATCCGATCGGATGGTGATCCGATCGGGTGGTCGTTCGTTCGAGTGACACACTTAAACTTTGAAAAGTTTGACTTTAAACCTTTCACCGCTCGGATGGTAATCCGACCGGTTGGCAAGTTATCTTTTGTAAATGAAAACAAGAACTTCCAAATCCAATCCGATCGGATTGCTGTCCGACCGGGTGGGATGATGAAGTAAGCTGATAAACTTGAACAATCAAAATCACACCACTCGGATGGTAATCCGAGCGAGTAACACTGATGACGTCAGCAAGCAACTAACAGGTACTGTCTAGTCCAATCCGTTCGGACAGCTGTCCGAGCGAGTGGATGACGTCAGTAAACATGAACAGTTCAACATGGTTTTTGATGAATTTGATCTAGTTTTTGATTGAATTTGATTATGAAACTTGGTAGGATTATATTTTGATTGATTGCGAATCGATTTATATCAGTTTTATCAAATTTTAACCGTAGATACACGTCTAATTTTATGTTTTTCTGGTTTTTAAGGTATAAAAGTGAAGAACAATGTAAGAAATGAGTAGAAAGTGAGAGAATTCGTCAAATTTCCGATGAAATTTGACTCTAATCGGCAAGAATAGCTTGAATTCTGGTGAATTCGCTGTCGTAGATCTCGATTCAGCTCCCTGGATGCTCTGATACCACTTGTTGGTCCCTCGTATAGGATCTGTTCGTCAGGAACTTAGATGAATCGACTTTGATTAATGTGCGGAATCCATTTGATCAAATCACAGATGTACGACAAAGTATTCAACGCTTAAACACCGTCTGATCTTTCTATTCAACTGTTATGAAAGTACAAAAGCGCCAGTAGAAGTCAGACTTGACAGAGTTCTCTCTAGAGTCAAAAGTTCTAAATGACATACCCTGATGGGGTATTTATAGGCAACTCAGGAATGAGATAGATGCTGTCCGACCGAGTGGCAGTCCGCTCGGATGGCTATCCGGTCGGATGGCCATCCGACCGGATGACACATGTCAGCCGACGGACATCATCTTTACAATACAAAACCATTCCCTGAGCTGTCATTCTACATACATAATAACATACAAGTACACAAAACAAACAAAATATGACTATATGCTGACGGAAGCTATAGACGTATGAACTAACACTATTCTAGCATATTCGAAGAATAACGTAGTGTATCCCTTACTATCCACTCCAGTTATCCTAAGGTTTAAGAACTTATTTGTTATTTGTTCTTTTTCATTGGGAGGGCAGAATTTCCTTTCTACCATATTCTTAAATTCCTCCCATTCCATATTATAAACCCTATCATTTCCCTTAGACTGGAGGATAATGTTCCACCACTCTAAGGCTGAATTCTTAAATAGATTGGAAGCAAACATTATCTTATCCTCTTCCGCACATTTGCTTATTTTTAAGACAGCCTCAGTCTTTTCTATCCAGCGTAGAGTTGCAATGGGTCCTTCATTGCCCGAGAATTCTATTGGTTTGCCAGACCAGAATTCTTTATAAGAACAACCATAAGGCATGGTTCTTCTTCTTTTGGGAATTGGCGCTTGAAGTAAGGGTCCATTGTTTACGCTGTGTTCCGGTTCAGTAGGTCGTTTACTGCTATGTTTACTTTTATTATCCGCTTCCCTAACAGTTTGAATAATAAATGGCATTGCATCTATGATTCCTTGTGCCACTATGTGTTGGAAAGACTGTTATCCACTTGATTTCCATTGTTATTGTTGTTTGGGTTATCATTATTCGGGTTATTGTCATTCTTGTTTTCCTGGTTCACTTCGTTGTCCATCTGAATTTTAAACATTTACCACGTATTAATATCACAAAATAATAGTTGATACAACCATTCACACAACACGCATATTGATCAAAAACGTCGATCATTGCGACTTACTCTTTTCTTATATATAATATGCATCTAATCCAAACCAGTACTGAAATTAAAAATTACAGTACGACTGAAATTGAAATTACACTACTAGTAGTTATCTATGGTAATATATTATAATTATATATGTTATTTTTTTATTTTTTTTCATACACATACATTATATATTATTATTATATTATTATTATTACTATTACCATCACCATCACGGATATGGATTCATCCAGAAATCTATATTGCGCTCGTCGTACTTCCAGACGAGTCGCTCTCCGACCTGCCTCATTCTCTCGCTGCTTTCTAAAATCTCTTCTCCGAAAGTTCGGAGCTCTTGCACATTTTCTACACTCATTGGGGGTGCAGGTGCTGGGACTGGGTTTGGGAATTGGGGTGCTGGTTCCTGGTACGGGTAAGGATTCTCTAAAATTTCCCAAATGTATTCATCGTTATCATAGTAGGGATCTAGAGGGTCCAAACCTAGGTAGGCTGCTAGATTCGGCATGGGTTCATCTTCTGCTATTGGGTATCGTTGCACATAATCCCTATTGTCATCCCACCACGGGTCATAATCTGGGTCTAAGGGATTGGGTGCTCGTACCCTAGGTATCTCCTCTAGGTTAAAATCATGCATTTCGACTTGATTTTCTGGGTTGTTTTCTATTTCCATTGGCTGAGCGGGGAATAGTGGTAATGGTTGGGGTGCTATCAGTTGCTCCAGGTCAGGGTCGGCAGTTGTGGTTGCTAAGATGTGAAAGTTTGCTAAACCCCTATTAAGCATATCCTGGGCATGGGCATCTGTTTCTCTTTTAGCGGCTGCTAGGGCTCGCTGTTGTTGCAACTTTTTCATTCGTTTCCTACGTTCATGCGCTCCCCTACTGAACCATCCTCTCTTTTTAGGAGGGAATGGCTCTTCTGACTGAGCCTTAAACACGAATATCCCGTCTTCATTATCAGCAGAATACCCTGAGAGGGCAGACTGTGAAGAGGTGCCTTCGCTTCTAGGCGAGCTGGACAACTGACGATACACGTCGAAAGGTCCTTGGTCACTCATACAGTAAACTAACAAATAGTCAAATAACACACAACAATAAAATACAAATATGCACGTAGTTCCATAATTTATTTCCTAACATTTTGAATAATATCTTGGTGTCAGCAGAACACTTATGTGGCTGAATCAGTGGCTTAGCTCTGATACCACCTTCTGTCACAACCCCCGTCCCCTAACAAACCCGGGAAGGGGCGGCCGCGGCCAGTGCGGGTGGTATCTGTATTTTATCCATTTTGGCAGCGGAAATTATATCAGGACCGTAGTTAGGAAATATTTTATCAGAGTAAAATACCACACTTTCATAATATTAAACAAGTGGGAAAAATTCAAAGTTTTAAGTACACACATTTTCATTGGGGTAAACCCTATTTTATTTAATAAAACATCTCTTTATTTTTAGGTAACTTTATTGCCACTTTTCCAAGCCTTCAGTGCTGTCCAGCTGGCTTCTATTTGGCTTTCACATTTTGTTACCTGAAACGCGTTTAAAAACATTTTGTCAGTGGGAAATACTGGTGAGTGAATCCCAGTTTAATCAAGTTTAATAAAGACCATTGTACAGTATTAAGGGTGGTCGCGCAATTACATTTGTTTCCATCTATTCAATTACCACCCACGGTACTGTCAACCCGACTTATGGTTATGTTACTCCTCACAAGGCTGTAACAAATTTTGTATACAAAACCCCAACATACCGATGATAATTGTAGAATACAAATACTCAATAACTGTTTAATATAATTTAATTTAATTTAGGTGAGGTTTTGTAAAAACAGTTAACAAAAAGGAGATTACTCACTTTGCTGTCTTAGGTTTTCCTTTAGGGTTTCCTGGTGATTATCTATAATTTACACAAATGTACACGTGTTAGTATAATAACCCAATATTTATATTAATGATACCCTCCCCGAGACGGCATTCCAACGACTACGTCGGGCAAAACCATGACAGCCGTTACGGAACCCTGGATCAATCGGGCTGCATATCTAATACGTAACCGGGGTTATGATACTTACAACGGAGCAGAACTTCGTTAATTAGGGGGTATTATATCCGAGAATCATGCCTATATTATAGAATTTCGAGAGAGAAAGTTGATTGTAAGCGAGTTTGAATGAACTGCCGATGCCTCCTTTAATAGGGCCTGAATTCATGTTCCTCGCGGCCCGCGTAAGAGTAAGCTGGGGTTTAAGTGGCCCGCGACCTAGGGTAATAGGGGCTAGGGTTGCTGATTCGCCAGTTGTAGGTTTAACACACGTTTGACACGTGGCGGCACCGGGTGAGGCCCTGACTTGGAGCTGTCGCGCCCCGCGTAGGTCAAGGGGGTGGCTTACGCGCCCCGCGAGAGACCACTAAAATTTGTTTTTAATTATTTTTAATAAAAATAAAGGTATTCAGGGCCTGTTTTCACATATGGGGGGTATTTTAAGACATATTGGGATATGTTAAATATTTTTAGGGTGTGGGAATATTTTGGAGGGTTGTTATATCTCTTTGAAGAAGGACTATACTTCGTCGAGAGTAATCTTGGTGAAGAACCTTCTTCGTCACGCAATGAAGTTGGCGAAGAACCCTTGAGATCTCGGGTTGTCACATCATCCCCAACCTGAAAGAAATTTCGTCCCGAAATTTGATAAGTAACCCAAAGCAGCCAGGTGATAAACAAGGATGACTGTGGATTTTCCTCGAGTGCCACATCATCCCCAACTTGAAAGGGAATTTCGTCCTGAAATTCACTAGTCTCATTAGAATTTGGGTTTCGCCGCTTTGAACAGTTGCGGTACTTGCGCTTCATCTGATCTCCGTGTTCCCACGTGAACTCCGTTCCATGTTTTGAGTTCCAACGAACTCTCACGATCGGGATTCGACTGTGCTTAGAGACCTTGACTTCCTTGTCACACCCCGACCACGTAGAACATACAAAACGTGGCGGAAACATCGGGGAGTGTTGTAACAGAATTAATGTTTCACAACCATGGAAATTAAAGTTTCGTTTTATTGATTAAAAGTGTTACAATGCCTTAACAAACAAAGAAATACAACATAATTAACTAGTCTTGCATCTTTTATTGTCACTAAAGCCCAAGTCTGTCTATGTGTATCTTGATCATATTATGCAACAGCTCCTGAAAAACACATGTGAAAATAGGTACGTCAGCATAAAAATGCCTGTGAGATACATAGGTTTTTGTGAAAATAAGATTCATGACTTATGTTTGAGAAAATGTTTAGTCATGAACCTTGTTATTTGCTTTGTCTTTTAACTCATTTGAAAAACGATAAGATCAGATGATAAGTATAAATAAATGTAAGGTTAAATGAATAACCAAGTAAAATATGTTTGCATAAGATAAGTTGTTTATAAATCAATGTCTTGTAAAAAGTATGTTATTTGTATGAAATGTTCTATGTCTCAAACTGAAATGATTCAAATAACGTTACGACATGTAATACCATACAAACACTTATATATAGGAAGTACCAGCGGCGTATCCACCATGCTTGTATCATATTACACACGCATCGTTACTTAATCACTTAATCAAACCAAACCAAACAATGTAAAATGTTCATGTCAAGATGTAAATCACGTCAAAATGTCTATGTCAAATATCCATGTCAAATGTCTATGTCAAATATCCAAGTCAAAAGTCCATAGTCCAAAAGTAGTCAAGTAATGTATAACCAAAATGATATGTATGGTAAGTAAAATTTAGACTACTTAAACCATAAGTAAAAATGTACAAAACAAAGTATTGAAGTAAAACTTGGTTTAAATCAAAGTTATGTTTTGTAAGATATATGCATGCTATACTGAATATGAACATTTATGCGGTGTTGTGAAAATTCATACATCCAAGCCTTGAGACAGACGAATAACTATGTAAAAGTGAGTTATCAAGAGAATATGTATTCGGATTCGGTCATTCCTTTCATCCCCTTTCCCTGGGATGTCCGGAACGGGATTTGTCAAGTCCTATGGTACCACTACCTACTACCGAGCGGCATGATCGGTGTTAATGAACGTATAGTATAGTTTAAACAAACCAAATGTCATACCAAAATGTAAGCATGTGATGAAGATAATGTACCTAGTATGCTAGAGTAAACATACAAGGTAGAGCTGTAAAACAATGTGTCCATATGTTACTGGAACATATGCAACAGAGATGCAATGTAAAATGATGTACTAAGTATGCTAAGTTAACATACAAAGTAGAAAAGTCATGTAAATCAATGTGCTAGCATGCTATCAGTCAACATACCTAGCAGAAATGTAATGTAAATCATGTACTAATAGTGTACTAATGAACATAACAAGTATATGATGTGAAAACAGGAAAGCACGAAAGTAACAAGTAGGCACATGTGTTTCACCCCAAAACAGTTTGGAAAATAGTAAAAGAGGGGTCTATGTACTCACTTGAGATTGCTCAGTAGTCCTTGAGTAACAACTAAACAATGCTAGAGATCGCGGATATCAAACGGCACCTAATATAGGTAACTATGTTAATAACCGGACCTAGATCGGAAGATTGGGTAGCATTAGGGTTTGTAAACCAAACGAGTGTAGAGACTCGTGTCATTTGGTTTAACAAAGCCCACATACTAAATGAAACCTAACATAATTGTTTACGACCCATTACGACCCGTTTAGGTAGCTTATGCTACTTTAACGCGTCGTGCGCGTAGAACGCGTACGGACCGCCTAACTAGTCCTATGACAAGTGTTATATGCCTAAACATGTTACATAATCAGTTATGTGACAAAAGTTTAGGTTACATATGCTTAATTACCAATTATACATGAAAAGGGTATTCTGGTAATTTACCTAAGGCATATAAACTACCTATCATACAACTACTTAAACGATGTGACCATAAGGTATAACCTCGGAAGGTTATTCCCTATATGCTATGGTCACCTAATGTATTTGGTCGGATCCTAATGATCGACCAAACTGGGTCGGGTTCGAAGGTATAAGCGATTTATTAGATCGCTTACCCAACGACCCTAGACAACGTGGTAATCAGTAGGCATAGTCCCAAGGGACTATAACCAACGTGATTACACTCACGTTGCGAAGTTCAAACGAACTTCGCATTGACCATTACTGGTCAACGCTGAAAGTCAAACAAAGTTTGACTTTCTGACTCGAAAAGCAGTAAAATAAGGAAAAGAACGAAAGAATACTTACGAAGGGTCCCCGAATGCTAATCTAGATCGAAATAACTCAGGTATAAAACAAAGGTTCCAACTTAGAGTCTTTAAGATCAGATTCTTGTGGGTTTAAAAGCAATGGGGGTGGGGTATTTATAGTTTTCGGGTAACCGTTAAGATCGTTTGTCGAATATCGTGCCTTAATCGTATCCGTACAAGTGTCGGAAAGTTGTGGTGGCTAAAAATGATGCTTATCAGCTGAATATGCAAGTTGTAAGTGTGTGGTTGTGGTTAAAACAGCTGGTACACGCTGACTGTTCGTTCTGATCTGTTCTGGGAGTCTGACGCGGGCTGCCTAAGAATGTTAAGGAACTGAGGCGGGCCGCCTGGCTGTCTGATCAGCAAACTTCTTGCAGAATTGACAATTTTGGTCCCTGCACGTGTTTAAGGCCATTTCCGACACTTCTAAGGCCCGTAAAGCCAACTTTAAGGCCCTAAAATGATGCCTAAACATTGTGGACATGAAACATGCTCAGAAATATGTCTGATGTCAGTTCGTTTGGCCGTACGAACGCGATGTTCGCTTAATTACGACGGAATGCGCACAAGCGCGAAAAACGATCCAAAAGACGAAACGAATGGATTTTTCTTATGCCGAACACTAAAATAAAATATTTTAGTGCTTACATAAATTTTTGGATGTCCGAATGTATTCAGAACGTAAGTTACGCGTAAAAATGCAAACTTGTGCACTTTTTGACGCTTTTAGTCCCTGAATGACACAAAAGTTTATTTTAGCATACCGAACACCTCAAAGCCTATTTCTAAGCTATGTAAAGGATATTTATGGTATGTTTAACTTATGGTCATGCTCCGGAAGGTCTGTTACAGTTCAAATTGGCATACTTTCGCAGTTTGTCAACTTTAGTCCCTGTAAGCGATTTAACGTTGATTTCACCACACCAAACCTTCCAAAACTTATTTCTAAGTTATGTAAAGGTTATTTAAGGTATTTTAAGCCTATTTCACTATTCCGGAGTGTTCGTTGGATTAAACTGGTTATATCTACTCATCAGAGCGCGTATAACCCTCCAGAAAGCGATTTAAAGCTTGAAATTAAACAGAAATTGATATGTGCAAATGATACACATATTTTTTACAAATCCCAAGTATGAAATACAATATTTCATTGGTTCGGTATTTGTTTGATGGCCGTGGAGGCACAGGTGTTACAGTCTCCCCTACTTTAGGAAATTTCGTCCCGAAATTTATTTAGAGGAAACTTGAGAGAGCTTGAAAACATGAAGTTGAAAAGATCGAACAATATTGGTTAGGGTTCTGAACTTTTAGTAAGCTTAATAAAATTATGCTCGCAATGTAAGAGGGACACTTATATATACAAGTATATGAAGCGTCATTGGTGCGTCCACCGTACCTCCATTACATCGTTCTCATTTCGTTATTGTTGTCACTATTGGTTCTTACACATAATAAATCTTACTAGGTTTCTGTGCACTAAATTTCATAATTATGTACGCGTCCATAATCAGACAATTCCTTGCACAGTTCACACAGTCTATTTTATAATGTGTAGGGGAAAACCAAATGAACAATCCTGTGATGAGTGTGACTAGACCGCCATAGAGTCCTTCTGACTAAATCAATAAATGATCTAAATAGACTATCAAGGAGTCTGTCCAGCTACATCACTAGATGTCGTCTTTTAACCAAATTGTGAATCAATCTTTTTGACTAGACCACTAAAGGGTCTCTTATGAATCATGGAGTGGTACTATATAATCCAAGGGTCTTAACTATTACATAGAAGCCCAATAAGGATTTAAAGTAGTACCTTTTGAATATCCTGCTACGAATCCCTCATATGAAGATATGAAAGATTCTGCGAGGATTTGGATAACGAATATCCAGAGTATTAAAACACAAAAATGCATAAAAGAAAACATAAGATGCAAAAACACATAGTCATATAACCACAAAGATTGTTTAACTAGTAGTTTGTTCTGCTAACAGAGCACATGTATTTAAAGCACACCAGGAATCCATCTCGTGGATTTCATTTGGTACTTTAAACGTTATCAAGAATCTAACTATAAAGATAGAAAGATTTCTAAAATAAAAATTCGATTTCGATTATGAGGAACCGAAATGTCCGAATTCAGGTACATAAGGAATCCAATTAAGGACTCTGATTTGAATGATAATCATCCACAAGGGTCTAAATGTGAAGACAAGAAGATCCCATATGGATTTTAGAAGTTGAAGATGTTTTGAAACCTTGCACTGGATGTGCTTAGGTCAAAACATGATGTAAAATGCTTATGAAGTTGAGATGTTTGATATGTCAAGGCGACATATGAAGCAGAATTTTGAAGGTTAAGTCAATGTATGAGGAAAATATTTTTGAAAACTATGCATGGGGTTCTTTTAAGAAAAAATGTGTTTACCGTTTTTGAAACCTTATATATAATACTTTTGAAATAAAGTAGGTGTATTAGATAGATATATTTACAAAAATGTTTTAAAATCATGAGAGATGAATTTTGAAATTATGTATAAGGTTTTTGAAAGACATGAATGATGCTTTTCGAAATCATGCACTTGATAAGAAAATGTATTGTGTTAATATTGCCTTCAGACTATATGAAATATTTTGAAATTAGAAAGGTTGGTTTTGATAACATGGCCAATGTTTTTGAAATAACATAGACAATGCATCTAGAAAAATTGTTTTCAAACTATATGAAATGTTTTGAGATCATGAAGATTGTTTTGAAATAATGGTACTGTGTATGTTGAAAAATCAAAACGTAATGAGTATGAGATTTGAAAATACCCTTAGTTATCTAACCAAGGATTTAAAGGCACAGATGTGCGAAAAGCACGATTACTCATAATGTCACTTAATTTTCTGTACTTTGTTTCTTAGAGTGAAACGAGTACTTAAAATTTTCGAGGGAATCATGAGCAATCATTTGAAAGAGAGAAATCACAAGAGTAGTTTGTAAGGTACATAGTTCCTTGATGTAGGTATCATAGGAAAAGCCATACACACCTAGCAGGGGGTTGAGCTGGTTGGTTGGGGACTGCTTTACCATTGTGAGCGACCATGGCGAAGTTCTGAGAAGCCTTTCGCTTCTTTGACTTCTTAGGGGATCGTTCATCCATGGTCTTTGATTCCTCGATTGGTTTATTGGCTGATGGTGTTGTCGCCTGACTAGGTCCTGCCTGTCTTGGTGACTCTTGAGTGGCTTCATCCTGGAGATGATACATGGCAGTAGCTAATTCAACAGTCTTCAGGACTACTTCGCCTATTCGCTGAGCGAATTTTGGCTGCTTGCTCAGATATTTGGGCGTTATCGTGATGAAGAGACATTCTTGAAGAAAAAGAAAGGCATAGGGAGAAACAGGTGAAAGATTATTGGACAATCACAACAGAATGATAACGAATGAAAATTGTGATCATTTGTTTGTTACCTAAGGTAAACAAATGAGATGGTGACAAATCAAAATAAATGGGTTAAAAATAATGTATCGCGAAGACATGCTCGCCTATAAGTGAACACTCATCCCAAGAATTCCCAGGTAAGCACAACTGGTCTCGCGTCTGATGAGATGTATACGAAGTGCTTGCCTAGACAGAAAACCCAGAATACAGGCATTCACCCTTCCAGTTTGCACGAGTTCACATTATTTAAAACCCAAAACCTTGACGAAGTTTTGAAAACTCAAAGGGGTTCAAAACCATATAATAGAGAGTTCAAAACCTTACAATAGAGGGTTTAAAAGCCAGTAATCAATCATCCTAGAACAGATGATTAGTTTTCAAAGCGGTTTTGAAATTTATGTTCTTGTTGTGGTCGTCGCCTAAGGATAGGTGACGGTATTGTTTTATGACTAAACGCAAGTAAACTCGCGTTAGGGTCCTAGAAAGGTTATAGACTAGGTCAAAGTATTACTAATAACCTAATTCCCTATAACCATTGGCTCTGATACCATCTTTTCTGTCACACCCCGACCACGTAGAACATACAAAACGTGGCGGAAACATCGGGGAGTGTTGTAACAGAATTAATGTTTCACAACCATGGAAATTAAAGTTTCGTTTTATTGATTAAAAGTGTTACAATGCCTTAACAAACAAAGAAATACAACTTAATTAACTAGTCTTGCATCTTTTATTGTCACTAAAGCCCAAGTCTGTCTATGTGTATCTTGATCATATTATGCAACAGCTCCTGAAAAACACATGTGAAAATAGGTACGTCAGCATAAAAATGCCTGTGAGATACATAGGTTTTTGTGAAAATAAGATTCATGACTTATGTTTGAGAAAATGTTTAGTCATGAACCTTGTTATTTGCTTTGTCTTTTAACTCATTTGAAAAACGATAAGATCAGATGATAAGTATAAATAAATGTAAGGTTAAATGAATAACCAAGTAAAATATGTTTGCATAAGATAAGTTGTTTATAAATCAATGTCTTGTGAAAAGTATGTTATTTGTATGAAATGTTCTATGTCTCAAACTGAAATGATTCAAATAACGTTACGACATGTAATACCATACAAACACTTATATATAGGAAGTACCAGCGGCGTATCCACCATGCTTGTATCATATTACACACGCATCGTTACTTAATCACTTAATCAAACCAAACCAAACAATGTAAAATGTTCATGTCAAGATGTAAATCACGTCAAAATGTCTATGTCAAATATCCATGTCAAATGTCTATGTCAAATATCCAAGTCAAAAGTCCATAGTCCAAAAGTAGTCAAGTAATGTATAACCAAAATGATATGTATGGTAAGTAAAATTTAGACTACTTAAACCATAAGTAAAAATGTACAAAACAAAGTATTGAAGTAAAACTTGGTTTAAATCAAAGTTATGTTTTGTAAGATATATGCATGCTATACTGAATATGAACATTTATGCGGTGTTGTGAAAATTCATACATCCAAGCCTTGAGACAGACGGATAACTATGTAAAAGTGAGTTATCAAGAGAATATGTATTCGGATTCGGTCATTCCTTTCATCCCCTTTCCCTGGGATGTCCGGAACGGGATTTGTCAAGTCCTATGGTACCACTACCTACTACCGAGCGGCATGATCGGTGTTAATGAACGTATAGTATAGTTTAAACAAACCAAATGTCATACCAAAATGTAAGCATGTGATGAAGATAATGTACCTAGTATGCTAGAGTAAACATACAAGGTAGAGCTGTAAAACAATGTGTCCATATGTTACTGGAACATATGCAACAGAGATGCAATGTAAAATGATGTACTAAGTATGCTAAGTTAACATACAAAGTAGAAAAGTCATGTAAATCAATGTGCTAGCATGCTATCAGTCAACATACCTAGCAGAAATGTAATGTAAATCATGTACTAATAGTGTACTAATGAACATAACAAGTATATGATGTGAAAACAGGAAAGCACGAAAGTAACAAGTAGGCACATGTGTTTCACCCCAAAACAGTTTGGAAAACAGTAAAAGAGGGGTCTATGTACTCACTTGAGATTGCTCAGTAGTCCTTGAGTAACAACTAAACAATGCTAGAGATCGCGGATATCAAACGGCACCTAATATAGGTAACTATGTTAATAACCGGACCTAGATCGGAAGATTGGGTAGCATTAGGGTTTGTAAACCAAACGAGTGTAGAGACTCGTGTCATTTGGTTTAACAAAGCCCACATACTAAATGAAACCTAACATAATTGTTTACGACCCATTACGACCCGTTTAGGTAGCTTATGCTACTTTAACGCGTCGTGCGCGTAGAACGCGTACGGACCGCCTAACTAGTCCTATGACAAGTGTTATATGCCTAAACATGTTACATAATCAGTTATGTGACAAAAGTTTAGGTTACATATGCTTAATTACCAATTATACATGAAAAGGGTATTCTGGTAATTTACCTAAGGCATATAAACTACCTATCATACAACTACTTAAACGATGTGACCATAAGGTATAACCTCGGAAGGTTATTCCCTATATGCTATGGTCACCTAATGTATTTGGTCGGATCCTAATGATCGACCAAACTGGGTCGGGTTCGAAGGTATAAGCGATTTATTAGATCGCTTACCCTACGACCCTAGACAACGTGGTAATCAGTAGGCATAGTCCCAAGGGACTATAACCAACGTGATTACACTCACGTTGCGAAGTTCAAACGAACTTCGCATTGACCATTACTGGTCAACGCTGAAAGTCAAACAAAGTTTGACTTTCTGACTCGAAAAGCAGTAAAATAAGGAAAAGAACGAAAGAATACTTACGAAGGGTCCCCGAATGCTAATCTAGATCGAAATAACTCAGGTATGAAACAAAGGTTCCAACTTAGAGTCTTTAAGATCAGATTCTTGTGGGTTTAAAAGCAATGGGGGTGGGGTATTTATAGTTTTCGGGTAACCGTTAAGATCGTTTGTCGAATATCGTGCCTTAATCGTATCCGTACAAGTGTCGGAAAGTTGTGGTGGCTAAAAATGATGCTTATTAGCTGAATATGCAAGTTGTAAGTGTGTGGTTGTGGTTAAAACAGCTGGTACACGCTGACTGTTCGTTCTGATCTGTTCTGGGAGTCTGACGCGGGCCGCCTAAGAATGTTAAGGAACTGAGGCGGGCCGCCTGGCTGTCTGATCAGCAAACTTCTTGCAGAATTGACAGTTTTGGTCCCTGCACGTGTTTAAGGCCATTTCCGACACTTCTAAGGCCCGTAAAGCCAACTTTAAGGCCCTAAAATGATGCCTAAACATTGTGGACATGAAACATGCTCAGAAATATGTCTGATGTCAGTTCGTTTGGCCGTACGAACGCGATGTTCGCTTAATTACGACGGAATGCGCACAAGCGCGAAAAACGATCCAAATGACGAAACGAATGGATTTTTCTTATGCCGAACACTAAAATAAAATATTTTAGTGCTTACATAAATTTTTGGATGTCCGGATGTATTCAGAACGTAAGTTACGCGTAAAAATGCAAACTTGTGCACTTTTTGACGCTTTTAGTCCCTGAATGACACAAAAGTTTATTTTAGCATACCGAACACCTCAAAGCCTATTTCTAAGCTATGTAAAGGATATTTATGGTATGTTTAACTTATGGTCATGCTCCGGAAGGTCTGTTACAGTTCAAATTGGCATACTTTCGCAGTTTGTCAACTTTAGTCCCTGTAAGCGATTTAACTTTGATTTCACCACACCAAACCTTCCAAAACTTATTTCTAAGTTATGTAAAGGTTATTTAAGGTATGTTAAGCCTATTTCACTATTCCGGAGTGTTCGTTGGATTAAACTGGTTATATCTACTCATCAGAGCGCGTATAACCCTCCAGAAAGCGATTTAAAGCTTGAAATTAAACAGAAATTGATATGTGCAAATGATACACATATTTTTTACAAATCCCAAGTATGAAATACAATATTTCATTGGTTCGGTATTTGTTTGATGGCCGTGGAGGCACAGGTGTTACATTCCTGGTCTATGTTTTCAATGGATTCCTCGACAAACTGCAACTTGTTGGTAATCTTAGGCTATAGCAAGGGTATCACAAGTGTTCCATCGGACAAACACTTCTTTAGTTGCGACACGTGGAAGACATCATGAACGTTACCCAACTCAGCAGGTAACTCGAGCTTATAGGCCACTTTACCGATCCGTTCCAGAATCTTAAATGGCCCAACGTAACGTAAATTAAGCTTGCCATACTTCCCAAAGCGTACCACACTCTCCTAGGGTGAGACTTTCAACATAACACGATCGCCTACAGCGAACTCCCAGTGTTTCCTAAGCTTATCAGCTTTCCTGGCGGTCACGCGTTGCCGCCAAACGATTTCCGATCTAAGAAATCTTCCCAAGAGTTTCGAGTACAAGTCCTGGACCTGTGATTAGGTTGCCACCCACCTTAGTCCAACAAGGAGATTGGCATTATCGTCCATGCAATGCCCTAAACAGAGCTGTCTGAATACTAGAATGGTAGCTGCTGCAGTAGAACTCAACCAAAGGTAAGTGTCCTTCCAACTTTTACTAAGGTTAATCACACACATGCTCGCAGCATGTCTTCGAGTGTCAGGATGGTTCGTTTACTCTGACCGTTTGTCCTACGGTGATAAGCAATGCTCATGTCTAGACGCGAGCCAAGGGTGTTGTATATTGCCTGCCATAAATCAGGTATAGATCAGAATCAGAGGTAACAGGAGTTGGCACCTCGTGCCTAAAAACCACCTCTCTCAGAGGAATATTCACAAGCTGTGAAGACTCGTCAGTTTCCTTGATTGCAAGAAATTGTGCTGGTTACATGAGGCAATCAACGATCACCCAGGTGATATCGCCTCCGTTTCAGGTTTTAAGTGGATTAGTGACAAAATCCATGGCAGTCTGTTCTCATTTCCGTATGGGTGTTTCCGGTTGCTGACCCAAACCAAAGGGTTTCTGATATTCCACCTTGACTTTCGCATAAGTCAAACTTCGTTCACATACGTTGCTATGTGGGCCTTCATGCCCGGTCATCAGTACAAGATTTATAAATCCTAATATCTCCTATCAAAACCCAGATGACTAAGATGTCGAGGTTGGTGTGCTTAGCTCAACACAAGTTTCCCCACGGTTGCCGTATAGTGGGATCCATATTCGTTCCATAAAGTAGCGAATATCGTCTGTCTTGCCAAAAGTTGCTCCTCCATGCCCCGCATGGACCCAACTTGAAAATTCTCTTCCTTCAGTGCTTCAGTTCGAACAGGGCAAATCTGATCGGGTAGGCTAGAGTCGATGATGAGCTGCAAGCTCATACGTGTTTAGGTTCCATAGTCGTAATCGCTCGAGAGTTCCATCCAGCGATGCCGTCACATGTTTAGCTCTTTCGAAACAAGGGTACACGGGAGGCCCTTATGATCGGTCTAAGTAGTGTATTTGGTACCGTCCAAGTAATGCCTCCAACTTAAATCCAGAGACCATGGCTTCCACCACAGGTTGTAACTCGTGCCATTCTTCTTGTAAGCCATCACCTTCTCGTGTTGCATCGGCGTATACCTGGGACTTTGATTCGAACCATCATGGTATACCACCAGATCACCCGTACCCTCGGGTAAAGACGATGTTCAGTGCGTTGTAGAGTTGGGTTTCAGAAGCTGGAAAGATGTCCTCTTGTTTTGTCTCCCACGAATACACAGCACCCGGCTGCGCTAAAGAGAATAAAGCTGCGCGATCTTCAAAAATCCCGCGATGAATCTGCGATAGTATCTAGCGAGACCAAGGAAATTGTTCTATCCCCGAAGGACTCTTTGGTGCCGATCAATTTCTAATAAAATGGATCTCAGCAAGATCCATGTGTATCCCCACTTTGTTGACTATGAGACCAAGAAAGTGTACTTCTCAAATCCTGAAGTCACACTTAGGCAGACTTCGCATGGAGTTGCTCCTCCCCTAGGAGCTCTAAGATGATTTACAAGTGCCGCTCAGGGTGTTCCTTTCTCCTGGAAGTGATTCAAAACATCATAGATAAACACGCTTGACGCATCTGGCGAGATGGGGTTGACACATACTACTCATGTGATCCCTAAGGCTGCTGGTGTGTTGGATAACTTAATAACATGAACAGGAAATCGTAGTGGCCGTACTGTGTCTGTAACGCCGTGTTAGGAGTCATCCTCCCCTGAGTCTTCCATCAGGTGACAGTCCGATCTTAAGTCGGTTTCCGAATAGAAACTTAATCATTGCAGCGGGTCAAGCAGGTCGTAGATGCGAGATAGGGGGTGACGGTCTATGATAGCCATCTTGTGGTAGTCTGTACACGTACGATAGGATTCGTCCTTCATTTCCACAATAGAGCTCGGGCTCCCCAAGACGAGGAGCTAGATCGATAAAACTCCCATCCAGTAGTTCCTGAAGTTGATTGGACAGTTCTTGCAACCCTCCAGGTGCAAGACGATAAGAGATGCCAGAAATCAGGACTGCTTCAGGCGTGATACACATCTGATGTTCCTCCTGACAATGTGGGGGAAAACTTGGAAGTTCTTCGGGCTGCGCACCGGTAATCAATGATAAGGTAGCAGGGTAGGTGAAACACTTCTAGGCTCCCACCGCCGAAGTGATGCTGACAATCAGTGAATCTCCATCATGAAGAGATATACATGCGATTTCCTTCTTACAGAAGATTTCTGCTCGACGTTGGACATCCGGTCCATACTATCGACTACACCAAAGCTTCTAACAGTAGCTGGGGAAAGGTCAATGTCGAACTCGTGTCCTACAAGATCGAGTTGCACCTTAGGTGAGCGTGTGAGACTTCAATTGGCTTGCCATCAGCCACTTCCACAACGTGTCTGTCTTCAAGAGGTGTTAGGGTTAAACAGAACAGAGACGAAGCGATTAATTACCCAAAAACATACAAGCTACCAGGTTGCTATTATGCCTGGCGTCGCCTACGCCAATCCTAAATGTCCTTCCACGAGTACCACTTCCAGGGTTGTTGTTACTGTTACGAGGATTACCAATACTGTCATTGTTCCCTAGGTTGTAGACATCTTGACTTATCAACGGCCAATCCTTGTCAAATTCACCTTCATTTCCAAACTGAAAGTTATGATTTGCGAGTACCTTGTTGTCGCCGTGGCCATTGCCTCTAATGTCGTTGCTTTGAAAACAAATCCTTGTGATCTTTTTCCCTTAGGGTCCACCTTCCCATTGTTCCTGTCACGTCCTGGGGTACTGCCCATGGCGCTAGTGTCACACCCCCAAAATACCACTCGCGGAAACACCGCAGGGCGTGTGACGTACCAGGATCGTAGCCACCAATCACATTGAACTTATAAAGATAAAATAAAACTTTCATTTATTTAAAGTAAGTGTTACAATACAAGAGTTATTATCCAGCGGAAGCATATTATAATTTGTTATGAGTTCCATAAAACAAGTGTTTAAAAACCATCAGACATGTCTTGTGATTCCTTGTGACTTGACCCATGACCACTCCAGCATCCCAGACAGCAAGTTCCAACAATATGTACCTAAAAGCCTGCAAGGCATGTAACAATGAATCAACAACAAAGTTGAGCGAGTTCACAGTTGGTTGTCCATTTTATAGTTGTTCCAAAAACCACGAGTTATTTCAAAACCATAAGTTTTCCACTTCATTGTTTCCCAAACCATAACCAGTGGGGGCTACCTCATGTTAACCACTTATAAGTTGGCGTCCTTCCCAATCGAGGACGGAGGTACGTACTCTACCCAACCGAGAATACGCAGGTTAAATGTAGTCGTCCTTCCCAACCGAGGACGAAGGTACGTACTCTACCCAACCGAGAATACGCAGGTTAAATGTAGTCGTCCTTCCCAACCGAGGACGAAGGTACGTACTCTACCCAACCGAGAATATGCAGGTTAAATGTAGTCGTCCTTCCTAACCGAGGACGGAGGTACATATTCTGTTAGACGTGAATATGAAGGTTTCGTTTTAGCTTCTTAACCCATTCCCAACCCACCAGGAATCCCATGCCTTATAAAAGTGTGAACTCACCTTGGTTTGCTCAGATTGTTAAGTTACTTTACTAGTTCCAAGTTGGTAAACCAAATCCTAAGGTGATTACCAATGCCAAATCAGTCTCGTATGCACGTAAATCAGGTATTCCACACTCACATTACACAAGTAGCGTACTCATAATCACACATCATTATGTAAGTTTTAACAAGAGGTCACGCATCATAACACAAGTTCATAACACACCATATCACATGTCAAGTAGTCTAGATCCTATTCAAGTGTGTATGCAAATTGTAACCCGAAATCAAGCAACACAAATATTCGTATCATTATACCCCGTATCATTACCAAGTGAGTATTTGGGTCATAAGTGATCCTTGTTTAATCCCGTGTATAGCCCAACTAAAGCACCTAATCCACCCCTATCTAATACTCAGCCCACCTGATATCGGCCCAACAGATATCATCATAAGATGTGCGGCCCACTAGTGTAAGGTAACTAATTTCTTTTGGCCCAATTTAATAACAATCATCCACCAAATTATGTCTGTTTAATTTATTACCTACCGTACATTATGAGATTTAATAACATGTTTCTCAATCAAATAATTATCAAACCAATTCCCACGATCTTTAATTCCATTTATTCACCTATGTATACATTGTTATGGCATTATAATATTTGTACCCTCAATTTAAACCAACCCGTCCCCCTATATCCCATCAGTGCCATCGAATTATTTTTGAAAACCTATTAACTCAAAGTCACATTGTTCCAGCACATGCTCACAATTCTAATAATTCCAAACTCACACAATGACAAGTTATTGGTTTAGCAATTTCATGAACATCCAAATCAAATATTTATTCATAACTTCACAACTCTCATGGCCCATTATTAATCCCTACTCACTATTGAAATGCTAACATGTAATCAGAAATCGAATCAACATGATACCATAGAACAATCAACAATAATCGGCCCACATAATGCATATTATAAACAGTGAGTTACCAGGAATAATCAAGGAGCAATCAACATACCAACAATACAGACCATGCATATGTTATTCGGCCCACATCAAAATCATCATAGTTATCAACCAATTTATTATATGTCCGATATGTGTACTAGAATTGTAACACTCGTTTAATAAACAACCATCTTAATCATAGTATTATGTCATGTTTCAATAGAGTATATATATATATCCACTTGATGTTAATTAAAATCGCACATAAACAAGATCGACCGATAAGAACTAGCAAGATCAACAATCAGCAAATAAAACTAACGTAACATGAATCTACTAACCCGAAAAGGTTTGATCGGTAGGCTGAAGTCTCGAAGGGGGGGGGGGTCTCCTGTCGCACGTACGTATGGAAACAGTAAGGTTTTTGGTTTGTGTTTAAAGTTTTATCTAATCAATAAGCATATTACATATTCAAATAATGTGAGGGTTTGGGGCGGTTTACTTTATTAGCCAAAGTGGGCTCAAGCCCACTCACTTGGGCTGCCACATCAATTGGCAAACATTAGTAAGGTTTGGGCTTATGAATATGTGTGTGTGATCTCAAAGTGGCCGGCCCAACCTACCCCCCAAATATACATATCAAATGCGTAATCCTTTAGGGGGTTTGGGCCTAGATTCTACGGGCTTGAATACTCAAATGGGCCGATATGGGTTAGAAGTAAAATATATGTACAGGTGGACCAATTCATGTGTCGTAGCCCAATTACACACTCAGACAACCACGTTTACTCTCAACAACGATAACATAATAAAATGTTTAACAAAGGGTTTAGTATAGCTAAAACGTAGAATGAGAGAATTATGGAAAGTTATGATCGTGAGATTAAACAATACTAACCTCGGAAGTTCGGGTTGTCACATCATCCCCAACTTGAAAGAAATTTCATCCCAAAACTTAGCACATAGTTACTGAGGAAGCTAGTTGGGTTGCGTGGTTTCCTGGTTTTCTTGGGGTGTCACATCATTCCCCCGTTGGTCTGGAATTTCGTCCCGAAATTCCGCTGTAGCTTCAGCCTCAGCAACGGTTTCATTGTTTTCGAACAACCGGGGATATTTGTGTTTCATTTGGTCTTCTCGTTCCCAAGGAAACTCTGGGGCACGACGGGAGTTCCAACGAACTCGAACAATAGGTATCCTGGTGTGTTTGAGAATCTTGACCTCCCGGTCCAAGATTTCCACTGGTTCTTCGACAAATCGCAACTGATCGTCGATGGTGAGCTCCTTGAAAGGAACTATGAGAGTTTCATCTAACAAGCACTTCTTCAGATTCGACTCATGGAATACGTTGTGAACTCCACTGAGTTCTTCGGGTAGATTCAATCTGTAGGCCACCTTGCCAATTCTCTCCATGATTTCGAAAGGTCCAACATATCGCGGGTTGAGTTTGTCTCGTATACCAAAACGAACTACGCCTTCCCAAGGTGAGACTTTAAGTAGTACTTGATCCCCAACCAGGAACTCGAGCGGTTTCCTGCGCTTATCAGCGTAGCTTTTCTGACAGTCACGAGCTGCCGCCATTCGTTGTCGTATATGGGCAATTTTCTCTATTGTGTCTACGACGAGTTCTGGGCTGGTGATTTTGGCTTCTGCCCAACAAAGAGGTGATCGGCACTTCCGTCCGTACAATGCCTCGAACGGAGTAGCCTGGATGTCGGTGTGGTAACTGTTGTTATACGAAAACTCCACTAAAGGTAGATGCCACTCCCAGCCGTTAGCAAAGTCGATTACACATGCTCGAAGCATGTCTTCAAGAGTTTGGATGGTGCGTTCAGTCTGCCCATCCGTCTGTGGATGATATGCTGTGCTCGTGTCTAAACATGAGCCAAAGGATTTGTGCATCGCTTGCCACAAATCAGATGCAAATCATGGGTCGTGATCAGAGATAATGGAGGTTGGCACCCCGTGCCTAGCAACCACTTCTTTCAGGTAGATGACTGCAAGTGTAGAAAACTTATCCGTTTCCTTGATGGCTAGAAAGTGTGCTGGTTACGTAAGACAATTAACGATCATCCAGGTGATATTGTTTCCGTTTCGAGTTATAAGTAGACTAGCGACCAAATCCATGGCAGTCTGTTTTCGCTTTCCATATAGGTGTTTCTGGTTGCTAACACTTCGCCTTGACTTTCCCACAAGTCAAACATCATTCCCATATCAAGCTAGGTGGGCATTTATGCCCGATTACCAGTACAAGGTTTATAAATCCAAATGCCTCTCATCAAAACCCAGACGGCTAGAATATCGAAGCTGGTGTGCTTCGCTCAACACGAATTCCCTGCAGTTGTCATATAATGAGACCCACATTCGTTCAATGAGGTAACGAGTAGCGTCCGACCTGTCAAAGGTTGCTTCTCCATTCCCCGCATGGGTTCAACTTGAAAATCTTCTTCTTTCAGTTCTCCAGTTTGAACAGAGCGAGTCTGATCAGGTAAGTTAGATTCGATAGCGAGCTGCATAGCTCGTGTATGTTTAGGTTTCACAGTCGTACTCATTCAGTAGTTCCATCCAGCGATGTCATTGCATGTTTTATCTCTTTCAAACATCGATACATGGGAGGCCCTTGTGATCGGTCTAGGTAATGCATTTGGTACCGTCCAAGTAATGCCTCCAATTTACATCCGAGAACCACGGTTCCCACAGCAGGTTATGTGTCGTGCAGTTCCTCTTCGTGATTTCATTACGTAAGTCATCACCTTCTCATGTTGCATCGGCGTGTGACTGGGACTCTGATTCAAACCATCATGGTATACTACTAAGTCATCAGTACTTTCGGATAAAGACGAAGCCCAGTGTATTGCTGAGTTGCGATTCAAAAGCTGAAAAGACGTCCTCCTGTTTGTCTTCCACGAACACAGCACCCTGCTATGCTAAAGAGATTTAAGCTCCGCGATCTTTGTTGTCGATCAGTCTCTAACAAAATGGATCCTAGCAAGATCCACGTGTATTCCTACTTCGTTGGTTACATGATCAAAATGCATCTCTCGAATCTAGATGTTACATTTAACAAGACTTCACACGTAATGGCTCCTCCCTCAGAAGCTCTAAAATAAGATACAGATGTCGTCCATGATGTTCCTTTCTCCTGGAAATGATTCAGTACGTCATCAATAAGCATAGTCGATTCATGTGGTCTATAAAGCTGTTGGTGTGTTGATTAACTCAATGGTCATGGTGTACAAAGTCGCAATGGCCGTTTTGCGTTCGATATGCCGTTCTGGGAACATTCTCCCCTTGGACTTCCGTCTGATAATAGCTCGTTCATTAATCAATCCTCGAATGGAAGCTTGTCCCTCGCAACTGGTTAACAGGGTGTTACTACATGGTCGAAGCGAACGGTTCTTGATAGTCACCTTGCTGAGTTCTCGATAATCAGAATACATACGAAAAGGCTTATCTTTCCTGGTATAACTGGGGCTCCCCAAAGCAAAAACTAGGTCCGACAAAGCTCCTGTCCAACAGTCCCTATTGTTGATTTGACAACTCTCATAACCCTCCTGATGCAAGACGGTAAGAGATACAAAGAATCATGGCTGCCTCTGGCGTGAGATCAAACTGAGAGTCTGTCTAATAGTTGTGGAAGTAAACCTGATAGTTCCTCCCGTAGCATGCTGAGTGGAATCACGAACAATTGGTGGATCCTCGATCCTCTTTTACTTAGCCTTGACATCAGTAACGAGTGTTATCATAGCGGGATAATCCTTCTGTGGACACTTCTGCCTTCACTGCTGAATTGATGCTAACCTCTGCACCACTCTGACGCGTTAGAATAGATAACAATCCTCCAGTAGGAGAGGGATACATAGAATCTTCTATTCACAGGGTACATCTATCAAGAAAAATAGAAGAAAGGTCGATGTCAAACACTTGTCCCACAAGGTCGAGTTTGCATCCCAACGATCATATGAGGTTTCCATTGTCTTGCCATTAGCTGATTCCACAACAGGTTCAGTTTCAAGAAGCATCAGGGTTAAGCAGAACAGTGGCGAAGTGATTAGTCACCAAGAACACGTAGGTCACCATGTTGTTATAATCCCGGTGTCGCCCACGCCAATCCTTAATGTCCCTCCATGAGCATCATTTCCCGTGTTGTTGTACTCGTTGCGAGGATTTCCAGTACGGCCGTCGTTCCCTTGGTTGTTGTCGTTGGATTTAACATCGGCCACTCTATGCCGTAAGCACCTTCACTTTCCATATTGTTGGTTACCATTACAAATACCTTGATGTTGCCGTGACTGTTGCCTCTAATGCTGTTGTTTGAAATGGAGCTCTACGACTTTTACCGACAGGGTCCACCTCTTCACATTCCATGGTACGTGCTAAGGCACTACTCACTGTGCGGGGAGTTTCACATTCCATTCTACAGTCAGTTGTCATTGCTTATCTCCTGATTAATTCGTAAAAGTTGACTCCCATGAGTCGCTGGCTGGGGTTAAGGATTCGATTGGAGTCAGATCGCTGATGTTCATTGTTGGTAACTAGGGTCGTTCAAATGCTAAAGTCCATCGTTCTTGCAAGTTGACTGAGTAATACACGATATGTTACGAGGGTGTTGCAGAAGTGATTGCACTTCGAGATCTAAGGCATCAATACGTTAAGTTTCCAGCAAACGAAGAAAGGTGAGAGAGATATAGACCAATCATTGTCGTTGCAACATCCAACTCGGGGATGTTCGTACAAGCACCTAATATTCTACACAGTTCACTAGGCGTCCAGATGGGTGTTCAGGTAATACTCGATAGCTTCGAGATTCGAAAAGATTCAGAGAGGAGTGAAAAGGTCACGTTCGAGTAGGGGACAATCACTGCTATGACTCCTATAGGTTTGCTATGTTTCACATCGGTCAAATAACGGAACGGAACCCCTTTTCCACTTGTTAAGGCTCACTGGGACTCGCATGCACCCCACATTATTATTATGTGTGCACCCACAATAATATTGTGATTTGCATGTTCATCTCAGTTCCTCCTAACTCATGTCAAATGGTTCCTCAAACTCAGATGTCAAACGGAGGTCGTCAAAGTAATAAGATCACAAAAATCCAAGGACTATAGCATACTATCAACGCATCATAAGGTAAGCAAGCAATCCATGCCATCATGCTATAGTGATGAGTGTGTGTTCGAATGTTTCCTCATAAACAAATGTGTACTAGTTACGTAATGTATACAACAAGTAAGAAGGACGAACCTTGCAATCTGGAGCTGAGTGTCATGGTCGTATTCACGTTTTCAGAACTGTTCGGTTATAGTCTGGTTTTATAAAAAACATTTTTCCCCTATTTAAAACCAAGTTCACTATAACCAATGGCTCTGATACCAATCTGTCACACCCCCAAAATACCACTCGCGGAAACACCATAGGGCGTGGAACGTACCAGGATAGTAGCCACCAATCACATTGAACTTATAAAGATAAAATAAAACTTTCATTTATTTAAAGTAAGTGTTACAATACAAGAGTTATTATCCAGCGGAAGCATATTACAATTTGTTATGAGTTCCATAAAACAGGTGTTTAAAAACCATCAGGCATGTCTTGTGATTCCTTGTGACTTGACCCATGACCACTCCAGCATCCCAGACAACAAGTTCCAACAATATGTACCTAAAAGCCTGCAAGGCATGTAACAACGAATCAACAACAAAGTTGAGCGAGTTCACAGTTGGTTGTCCATTTTATAGTTGTTCCAAAAACCACGAGTTATTTCAAAACCATAAGTTATCCAGTTCATTGTTTCCCAAACCATAACCAGTGGGGGCTACCCCATGTTAACCACTTATAAGTTGGCGTCCTTCCCAATCGAGGACGGAGGTACGTACTCTACCCAACCGAGAATACGCAGGTTAAATGTAGTCGTCCTTCCCAACCGAGGACGAAGGTACGTACTCTACCCAACCGAGAATACGCAGGTTAAATGTAATCGTCCTTCCCAACCGAGGACAAAGGTACGTACTCTACCCAACCGAGAATACGCAGGTTAAATGTAGTCGTCCTTCCCAACCGAGGACGGAGGTACATATTCTGTTAGAGGTGAATATGTAGATTTCGTTTTAGCTTCTTAACCCATTCCCAACCCACCGGGAATCCCATGCCTTATAAAAGTGTGAACTCACCTTGGTTTGCTCGGATTGTTAAGTTACTTTACTCGTTCCAAGTTGGTCAACCAAATCCTAAGGTGGTTACCAATGCCAAATCAGTCTCGTATGCACGTAAATCAGGTATTCCGCACTCACATTACACAAGTAGCGTACTCATAATCACACATCATTATGTAAGTTTTAACAAGAGGTCACGTATCACAACGCAAGTTCATAATACACCATATCGCATGTCAAGCAGTCTAGATCCTATTCAAGTGTATATGCAAATTGTAACCCGAAATCAAGCAACACAAATATTCGTATCATTATACCCCGTATCATTACCAAGTGAGTATTTGGGTCATAAGTGATCCTTGTTTAATCCCGTGTAAAGCCCAACTAAAGCACCTAATCCACCCCCTATCTAATACTCGGCCCATCTGATATCGGCCCAACAGATATCATCATAAGATGTGCGGCCCACTAGTGTAAGGTAACTAATTTCTTTTGGCCCAATTTACTAACAATCATCCACCAAATTATGTCTGTTTAATTTATTACCAACCATACATTATGAGATTTAATAACATGTTTCTCAATCAAATAATTATCAAACCAATTCCCATGATCTTTAATTCCATTTATTCACCTATGTATACATTGTTATGGCATTATAATATTTGTACCCTCAATTTAAACCAAACCGTCCCCCTATATCCCATCAGTGCCATTGAATTATTTTTGAAAACCTATTAACTCAAAGTCACATTGTTCCAGCACATGCTCACAATTCTAATAATTCCAAACTCACACAATGACAAGTTATTGGTTTAGCAATTTCATGAACATCCAAATCAAATATTTATTCATAACTTCACAGCTCTCATGGCCCATTATTAATCCCTACTCACTATTGAATTGCTAACATGTAATCAGAAATCGAATAAACATGATACCATAGAACAATCAACAATAATCGGCCCACATAATGCATATTATGAACAGTGAGTTACGAGGAATAATCAAGGAGCAATCAACATACCAACAATACAGACCATGCAAATGTTATTCGGCCCACATCAAAATCATCATAGTTATAAACCAATTTATTATTTGTCCGATATGTGTACTAGAATTGTAACACTCGTTTAATAACCAACCATCTTAATCATAGTATTATGTCATCTTTCAATAGAGTATATATATATCCACTTGATGTTAATTAAAATCGCACATAAACAAGATCGACCGATAAGAACTAGCAAGATCAACAATCAGCAAATAAAACTAACGTAACATGAATCTACTAACCCGAAAAGGTTTGATCGGTAGGCGGAAGTCTCGAAGGGGGGGGGGGTCTCCTGTCGCACGTACGTATGGAAACAGTAGGGTTTTTGGTTTGTGTTTAAAGTTTTATCTAATCAAGAAGCATATTACATATTCAAATAATGTGAGGGTTTGGGGCAGTTTACTTTAATAGCTGAAGTGGGCTCAAGCCCACTCACTTGGGCTGCCACATCAATTGCCAAACATTAGTAAGGTTTGGGCTTATGAATATGTGTGTGTGATCTCAAAGTGGCCGGCCCAACCTACCCCCAAACATACATATCAAATGCGTAATCCTTTAGGGGGTTTGGGCCCAGATTCTACGGGCTTGAATACTCAAATGGGCCGATGTGGGTTAGAAGTAAAATATATGTACAGGTGGACCAATTCATGTGTCGCAACCCAATTACACACTCAGACAACCACATTTACTCTCAACATTGATAACATAATAAAATGTTTAACAAAGGGTTTAGTATAGCAAAAACGTAGAATGAGAGAATTATGGAAAGTTATGATCGCGAGATTAAACAACACTAACCTCGGAAGTTCGGGTTGTCATAGCTAGTGATTACACATCCCATGTTCCAGTCGGTTTCCAGCGTTTATGCCCCGATTGATTCGTAAGAGTTTGCTCCCAGACGTTGCTTACTAGGGTTAGGGACTCAATTGAAGTCAACCTACTGATGTTCGTTGTCAGAGAGCAGGGTCATCCTAATACTAGGTTTGGTAATGCATCCCGTTCATCTTCTTGTCCATCGGTCTTGCGAGTTGATCATATCGCGCGCGGTAAATTGTTAGAGAATCACAGAGGTGTCCATACTTCTGAATTTGAGGCGTCAATTTGTTGCGTCAAAGTAAAAGAGAAAAGTGAGAAAGTATAGACCAAACATTTAACGTTTCGACATCTGTCCCAAAGACGTTCGTACTATAACCCAATATTTCTACACGGCTCGCTAGACGTTCAATTACGTGTTCAGGTATCACTCAATATCATCGAGACCTGTAAGGGTTCAGAGGGAAGTGAAGGACCATGTTCAAACAGGAGACGGTCGTTGTTATGACCCCTATGGATCGTTGTGTTTCACATTTGGTCGAGTAATGGAATGGAACCCCTTTCACACTTGTTAGGCCTCGTTGGGACTCACATGCACTCCACATTATTATTATATGTGCACCCACAATAATAACATGATTTGCATGCTCATCTCAGCTCCTCCTAACTCGTGTTAAATAGTTCCTCAGACTCGAGTAGCAAACAAAGAACATCACAAGACATGGGTTACAAATGTCTTGGGAAACACCACACTATCAATCACTTAACACATGCAAGTAATACATGAATTCATATTGTTGTGCTAATCATGCAATCACATGCAATATCATATGTAAGTGTTCACTAGTTATGTTGTGCAATGAGTAAACGAGAGACGAACCTTGCAATCTGGAGCTGAGTGTCATGGTCGATTTTGAAACTGTTCGGTTATAGTCTGGTTTTATAAAAATGTTTTAAAACCAAGTTCACTATAACCAGTGGCTCTGATACCAATCTGTCACACCCCCAAAATACCACATGCGGAAACCCCCGCGAGGCGTGTGACGTACCAGGATCTAGCCACCAATCACATTGAACTCATAACAAGATTTCAAGTAAAACTTTCATTTATTAAAATAAGTCGTACAAAACATTTTATTGTTCAGCGAAAGCATAATATTATAGTTAAGAATTTCATAATCCAAGTGAATAAAAACCAATAGACTCGTCTCATGATTCCATGTAACTCGACCCATGACCACTCCAGCATCCCAGACAGCAAGTTCCAATGATATGTACCTATAGACCTGCAAGCATGCAGAAAAGTGTATCAGACGACGCTGGTGAGTTTACAGTTTTGTTTACCGAGAATCGTGTTACATGTTTTACTGACAAAAGTTTAGTTCAGTTCAGAAGCAATTCCAAAAACAATGTTGATAATAACTCGATACCGTAGATGGCTCCAGATTGTTTGCTCTTCCCCCAATGCCCCTTTTAAAGCAGTGGTCGAGTGGTTAAGGTAATTAGTTCACGCCCGTCCTCCCCGGTACGGTGTGAGGGTGCCAAACCTAATAGCGCTATCAACTAAATACCCCGTTGCCTCCCCGGCAACCACTTCGGTAGAAGATGGGACTTAAGGTGATAGGAGTGAGTGTATTATCCAACATTTCGGTTTAACATTCCAGTCAAACCTATTACCCAATATTCCTCCCCGGAATATTTACCAGATGTCCCTCCCCGGGACGCATGCTTGAAAAAGAGCAATGAACTCACCTTGGATTGCTCGGTTTGTTAAGTTACTTTACCAGTTCCAAGTTAGTCACCCCTTCCCTACCGGGGTTACCAAGAACAATCAGTATAATGTTTACATATATCACGTATCCATCACACACGTTACCCAAGTATCATACAAGTAAAACACACGTCCTTATACAAGTCGTAATTGCTATAACGTTTATCGTAAAGTTACAAAGCAAGTGTATGGTTTCGTCTGCTAGTAAATCACATAATAGTACACGTACACTAACAGGTTGCACTCTTGCATATGACATGGCAATTGATGCATATTGGCACTTTTAAGATCTAACAGTGGATGTACTACAGGTCCACGAAGAACCTGCAGCCTACACAAGGTCCCACGAAGCACCATAATCCACGAAGAACCTGGTTCTTCGTCAACCAGCCTTCAGTGGACAACTATGGTCCTTCGTCACTATTACATATAACGAAAAAGGTCTTTCGTCATGAGGTTTTTCGTGAATATGCATTCTCACGAAGGACCGTTCTTCGTGGAGAGACTGCATGACAGCAAACATACAAATACATACAATAAATAGTTTAATCATCACCATCAACGTTATCATTGAGCAATTCTATTCTATCGATCAATATCAATTGATATCCTAACCATTTCTAGATTAAATCAGTTGTTTGGCTAGCCCAAATCATATCAAACAATTTACATATCAATCAGACAGTTCACCTGTTATCATTCTACTCGAAATCAGGGTTTGAACATGGATTTCTAGATTATCATGATTTTCCTAACTATCAATTCATTATATTAACACACTAGCTTAATTTCATAACATAATTCATCATACCATCATCAGATAAATCATGATCATGACCACATACTCTAACAATTTGCATTCACAGTTTCTCATCGTTGGCATACATCCATTGATCTAACAGTTCTTTACCCTTACAGCTTGTTAATACCAACATACCCAACCACGTACCTATTCTCACACTTGTGTTAACCCTATCGCACCCCATATCATGATTGAAAGAAGAATTCTTTATCACGTTCACATGCTAACGGTTACACATAATAGTAGACCAATCAGATTCACTTTAGTTTTGCAACAAAACTCTAGTGCATCGATTCACATCACATTATTATGGTTAACATAACCCACTGACATTCACAATTAACATAATCATCATCATGTTAATCACTCACATACATAACTATGATTTCTAATAAAACTCCTTATTCCCATGTCAACAAAATTCATCCAACGATAATACTCATAACCAAGTATTAACAGGAACTTGACTCAAGCAATGATTACGTACCGATGGCAGGAGAGACACGAGCGAATGAAATGGAGAGCACCGAAAGGACTTGCTGCCGTCACACACTTGAGAGGAAAAGGATTGGGTAACTAGGGTTGAGAGTTGCACAATAATTCGATGGCCAGGCACCACCGAGTGGGTACATGCGCTCCTGATCGAACCAGGCCTGATCTTGGGCCTTAACATGGCGGGCTTCGAGAGAGCTGCGCCGAGAGCATTCCTGGCGAAGGAAAACATTCCTGGCGAAGGACTCTCTTTGGCGAAGGACTATACTTCGTCGAAAGTAATCTTGGCGAAGAACCTTCTTCGTCACGCAGTGAAGTTGGCGAATGTCACACCCCGACCACGTGAGACAACGAAACGTGGCGGAAATGTCGGGGAGTGTTGTAACAGAATTAATTGTTTCACAACCATGGAAATTAAAGTTTCGTTTTATTAATCAAATAAGAGAGTTACATTGTTTTAAATAAGAAACAAAGAGTACATAACAAAAATTAACTAGTTCTTGTCTTGTTTTAAGTCACTAAGGCACAGGTCCGCCTAAGTATATCTCGATAAGTCCTATGCATTAACTCCTGAAAACACATGTGAAAATAGGTACGTCAGCATAAAAATGCCTGTGAGATACATAGGTTTTGTGAAAAATAGGATTCATGACTTGTAAGTTTAAGAAAATGTTTAATAAAGTTTAGTCATGAACCTTGTAAATTGATTTGTTTTGTAAATCGTTTGAAAAACAATAAGTTCAGATGATATGTATAAATAAGAGAATAATGTATGGTTAAATGAATAACCATGTAAAATGAGTTTGTATAAGATAAGTTGTTTGTAAAACAATGTCTTGTGAAAAGTATGTTATTTGTATAAAATGTTATATGTCTCAAATTGAAATGATTCAAATAATGCTACGATATGTAATACCATACAAACACTTATATATAGGAAGTACCAGCGGCGTATCCACCATGCTTGTATCATATTACACACGCCTCGTTACTTAAATCACTTACTCAAACCAAACCATCAAGATGTAATGTTTAACAATTGTAGAAATGTTTAGGTATAGTCAAATGTCTATTGTCAAATGGTTCACATGGTTCAATAGATACAAATGGTTCACATAATGTAATATAATGTGTTCATATGCTGGATGAGCATATGCAACAAAATGTAATGTAAAACAATGTACTAAGTATGCACACAATGGACATACATAGCATGAAATGTAATGTAAAATGATGTACTAAGTATGCACACAATGGACATACATAGCATGAAATGTAATGTAAAACAATGTACTAAGTATGCACACAATGGACATACATAGCATGAAATGTAATGTAAAACGATGTACTAAGTATGCACACAATGGACATACATAGCATGAAATGTAATGTAAAACGATGTACTAAGTATGCACACAATGGACATACATAGCATGAAATGTAATGTAAAACAATGTACTAAGTATGCACACAATGGACATACATAGCATGAAATGTAATGTAAAACGATGTACTAAGTATGCACACAATGGACATACATAGCATGAAATGTAATGTAAAACAATGTACTAAGTATGCACACAATGGACATACATAGCATGAAATGTAATGTAAAACGATGTACTAAGTATGCACACAATGAACATACATAGCATGAAATGTAATGTAAAACAATGTACTAATAGTGTACTAATGAACATAGCAAGCGCATGATATGAAAACATGGAAAAGCATGAAAGTAACAAGTAGGCACATGTGTTTCACCCCAAAACAGTTTGAAAACAGTAAAAGAGGGGTCTATGTACTCACTTGAGATTGCTCAATAGTCCTAGGATAACCACCAAGCAATGCTAGAAGATCTCGGAATCAAACGGTACCTAATATAGGTATCTACATTAATAAACGGACCTAAATCGGAGGATCGGATAGAATGAGGGCTTGTAAACCAAATGAGTATGGGAACTCATGTAATATGGTTTAACAAAGCCTACATACTAAAATGAAACCTATCCTAAGTGCTTACGACCCATTGCGACCCGTTTAGGTAGCTTATGCTACTATAACGCGTCGTTCGCGTGAAACGCGTTTGGACCACCTAACTAGTCCTATGACAAGTAAAATATGCCTTAACATGTCTAATAGTGTTGCAAAATCAGTTTAGATACCAAAAGTTATGTTACATATGCTTAAAATGAATTCTGGCGTAAAAAGGGTATTTTGGTAATTTACCTAAGGCATATAAACTACCTATCATACAACTAACTAAACGTCGTGACCATAAGGTATAACCTCGAGAGGTTATTCCCTATATACTATGGTCACCTAATGTGTTTGGTCGGATCCTAATGATCGAACAAACGGGTCGGGTTCAAAAGTATAAGCGATTGTTTAGATCGCTTACCTTACGACCCTATATAAGCACTAAACTAAAAGTGACGAGCTAAGCATGTTAAAACATGCTTAACTAAGTTTAGAAAACAGGTTTGGTATCAAAACAAACGGTTTTGATACCTATAAGTAGTTTGGTTACAAAATACGCAATAATACGCATTTTGGCCGAAACTACGACTCGTCACTGAGCCTAGATAACGTGGTAATCAGTAGGTATAGTCACTAGGGACTATAACCATCGTGATTACGCTCACGTTATGAAGTTCAAACAAACTTCGCATTGACCATAAACTGGTCAACGCAGAAAGTTAAACAAATTTTGACTTTTAACGCTAAAACGAATGAAAAGAATGAAAGAACACTTACAAAGGGTCCCCGCAAGATTGAACTTCCAAGTATTCTCAGGTATGAAGTGATAAAACACTCCAACTTAGAGAATTCTCAGATTTCAAGTGGGTTTTGCAAGTGAATCAAAGGGGTATTTATAGGATTCTTGGAACCGTTAGTATCGTTTATCGAATAACGTGCTTTGATCTTGTCCCTACACTTGTTGCAACCTTGTGGTAACTCAAAATGGCCCCTCATGAGCAGGAAAGGGCAAGTGTGTTTGAGTTTTGAGTGGTTAACAGCTGTAAACAGCTGTTAAAACATGTTTTACTGATCTGGGAAGCTGACGCGGGCCGCGTAAGATATCACCCAGGGTTTACGCGGGCCGCCTGGGCCTTCTGATCAGCAGCAAACTTTTCAAAATGACAGTTTCAGTCCCTGTTGGTGTTTAAGCTCATTTCCGACACTTCTAAGACCCGTCAAGCCAACTTTAAGGCCCTAAAATGATGCCTAAACATTGTGGGCATGAAACATGCTAAAAAATATGCCGGATGTTGGTTCGTTTGGTCGTACGATCGCGATGTTCGCTTAATTACGACGGAATGCGCATAAGCGCGAAAAACGATCCAAATTGCGCGACGAATGGATTTTTCTTATGCCAAACAATAAAATAAAATATTTTAGTGCTTACATAAATTTTTGGATCTCCGGATGTATTCAGAACGTAAGTTATGAGTGAAAGTGCAAACTTATGCACTTTTTGACGCTTTTAGTCCCTGAATGACCCAAAAGTTTATTTTTGCACACCGAACCCCTCAAAGCCTATTTCTAAGCTATGTAAATGATATTTAAGGTATGTTTAACTTATGGTCACGTTCCGGAATGTCTGTTACAGTTCAAATTGGCATACTTTCACAGTTTGTCAAATTTAGTCCCTGTAAGCGAATTAACTTGATTTCGGCATACCAAACCATCCAAAACTTATTTCTAAGTTATGTAAAGGTTATTTAAGGTATGTTAAGCCGATTTCACACTTCCGGAGCGTTCGTTGCATTAAATTGGTTATATTTACGCATCAGATCGCGTATAACCTTCCAGAAAGCGATTTAAAGCCCGAAATCGAACAAGAAATGATATGTGCAAATGATACACATATTTTTACAAATCCCAAGTATGAAACACAATATCTCATTGATTTGGTATTTGTTTGATGGTCACGGAGGCACAGTTGTCACAGCGAAGAACCCTTGAGATCTCGGGTTGTTACAGAGCACAAAAGTGATACTCATGCTCGAATTGAATTTGAATCGATCAGAGCGTTTTCGCTCGGTTTTTATCAAATCCTAACTAAAATCGAGCGGATCATTTTCGCTCGGTTTCGCTCGATTGAATTATAAGGCTGCGTTCAACAAAAACAAATCCTAACTTAATTAAAACATGTCCAACACTTTACTAATAAAAGCAATACATAACTAAAATCATGATTCTAAAATTGTTCTTAACAATATCAAGAAGCACAAAATAAAGTGCGAAATACAAATTGAATTTAGTTCAAAAGCCATAAACTTCTTCTTTAAGCTTGATCATCTCCATCCACAAAATTCAACTTCAAATCAACATATAACCTATAAACACAAGCATTAAACAAAACCATTAAGTTCTACACATTACATAACAACTTTTATGGTTTGTTAATTATAAAAATACCTTTCATTTATTATCAGACCCTCTGCAGCGAAGAGGGCTTGATTGTATGGCAGACAGGCAGCGACGAGGGTTTGATCTTCGAATTTAGGGTTAGATTTTGGTGTGTGGCAAGGCAACTACAGCGGCGATATGCAGATCTTCGAAGTTTGAACAATTAGTTTATGAGTATTGTTTTAGGAATTAGGGACTTAGGGTTAGAATTTGATATTAATTATTAAGTTGGGCTAGTATATATTTTGGGCTTTTAATTTTTTTGGGCTAGTATATTTTCTGGGATTTTAATCTTTAAAATCTATAATATATTTATATCTATATATATATATATAAAATAAAAATAATTCGAGCGAAACCGAGCGATCGACGAGCGAGCAGACCTTTGCTCATGCTTGGATTGAATTTGAATCGAACCGATCCGAGCGGCTCATTTACAAATTGAGCGGGAATCGAACGAGCATTTTTCGAGCGATCGTCGAGTAGTTTGGACAGCCCTATGCGTATATCATGAACGCTTTACATCCGCGCCTCATAAGCTTGTGAGCTTTTAACATCGAGCATAACATGGGATTACCACCTTTCTCGCCATAGATAGTAACATGCTTTCCTTTCAGAGATGTTAGTTTTATCTCCTTACGGAAACACATGACTTTCGCACGACGTCGGGATAACCAATCCATCCCGACAACCTCTTAGAATTCTCCCATCGACATCGGGATTAAGTCTATTGAGTATTCTTTGTCATCGATACTCAATTTGTAGTTTTGACATACATCGCACACTATAAAGCTCTTGTTGTCTCCTATTTCAACTTCTAAGGGCATCGATAATTTTGTTAATAGAAATGAAGGATATCGAATAAATCCATGTGAAATAAAGGATTTATTCGCACCCGTATCAAATAACACACGTGCAGGAATTGAGTTTATTGCGAATATACCAGAGACCACATCGGGTTCCATCTTCGCTTCAGCCGCGGTTAGTTGGAAAGATCTGGCCTTCGCCTTTTGAGTCTCTGTTGGCGATTCTTTGCTATCTTTCTTTCCGACCAAGTCCAGGCACTCTGATTTCTTGTGGCCCGGTTGGTAATACTTATAGCAAACCGAGACTACCTCAGCAGATTGCTCTGTTTTCTACGAAAAAGTTCAAGCCTACAAGGATCGGGAAGACTACCTCAGCGGATTGTATGAATATAGGAGGGCAGATTATGAAGATTTCTATGGTCCATCCTCACATTATCCATACGATAGACGACCACCACCACCACCAAATTATCAAGAATATTACTATTCAAAGATGGATTACCATTATGAGCAAGAGCGGGGTTATAACAACTATGAACCCGAATTGCCACATTTCTCAAGTTACCAGGAGGAGTATGATGATTATTATAATGAATACTCTCAACCGGCATCCGAGGAACCTCAAGATTCAATAAGTTCCAAGCTTGATGCAATCATGAATGCCATGAATGCCATCATTACTTCAAATCAAGAGATTAAGATGGAACTGAAGAAGGAACTTGAGGTGAGAGATAAAGCTCATGAAGCCTTGGCAAAGAAAGTGGGTCAACTCGCCGAAGAATTGGCTCAACTTAGACGAGACCAAGAGGTGTTGGCTAATGGTACCATGGTTGATGGTGATGTGGTGGAAGAGGTTATAGATCTTCCTGAGCAAGAAGATGAATGTTTGAACCGAGCGGAAGACATGACACTGCGAGACGAGTCGGATCCGATAGAAGCCCACGTTCATATCCATTCTTCTCCCATACTTATCACTCCAACCAACAAAGTTGGGGATGCGGGTTCGGGCATAAGGATTCGAAGGGTGGCAAAGCGACCCCAAAGTTGTTTAATACGCATGTCGCGTAAAAGAAAAAGAGAGTGGATTCGGCATGCCAAATACCGAGCATATGTTGGAAACTCAGTAGGCAAATGTTCACTTCGACCACCATGAGAGACAAATCAGGTATGATTGTTGTAGAGTTTGTATTATTATTCGTTTTATTTTATTTTTCTAGTTAAATGAACTTTGTGGGTGTGTTCCCTATATAATCCTCATGAGACCTACTCGTCCTCCCGAGCTATTGGGAGGTTTAAAAGGGCTTGTTGCATACGCTAAATACAACCGTGATTCCTATGAAAGTGAGTTAGTTTTGTTGTTGTTGTAAATTATTTTTCCACATGAATCAAAGTAAATTAACGTATGACTTGGTAATATTTTCATAAAAGTGGTAGAACTAGGTAACTAACAAGTTTTAATGGTTGTGAGAAGCATGCTTCTACACAAGGGTTGAGATTTGTAGGTACATTATGTTCGTGAGACGACCGCTTTGTTGAAAAGATGAAGAGCACACGAGGAATTAGTGAAAAACCAGGTGCATACGTTTCTTTTTATCTTTGATTTTAATTAACAAATAAGTGGATTGTATTTTGTATTTTTATTTTCCGGGGTGAAAGTTTAGGGAAATTAGCCGTGTCACATCCCTTGTGCGATTTAAAAACTCTAGTTCTTACACATTGAGGACAATGTTTACCTCAAGTGTGGGGATGGGGGAGTAGTAAAAGTTTTTCAATTTTGACCCATTCGTTTAAATACTACACATTGGGGACAATGTTTACCTCAAGTGTAGGGATGGGGGAAAATTTCAAAAAATTTTCAAAAATGTCTTGGTTCAAAAGCGATCTTAAAAGCACAAGTAACTAAGTCAACGAGGGATGTCACAACCCATTTGGTCTTTTGTCATGGTCAAGTTCGAATTAATAACATGACGGGTATTTAGCGGGTGGTTATTTGAGAATAATCCGCCTAAGAAACTAGCACATCATGCATGTCACATACCATACCCTTTATATATATGAGGTTTTGAGCCATTTTTACATCATAGAAATACATATTTATGTTTCTTTGTTTGAGTGGACCATTAGTCACGTATTGTAGAACTTGCGACTTTTGATACGTTTGAGACCATAGACCGAAAACAAGCACGAGAATGATTAAGGCATTAGGTGAACCTTTTCCTTTAAAACCATTTATCTATCCTTACCCAAACAAATCCCCTAGTCGCCCACTTTGAGCCTAATCCTTTCGTTTGACAACCCATTTAGCCATAACCTTAAACCTTTTCTTTTAAACCCGTGTGATGAAAATTCGATTATAGGAGTTAAGTTTGTTTAGTTGTGAATCATTTGTTTGTGAAAAAAAAGAAGCAAAAATTACATCAGAAAATGTTGCAAAAAATAATAGAAAATCATTGAGAAAAGAACAAAAATATGTGCTTTAGTTTGTTGAATAAAAGGCGAAAAGTGTTGCCTTCTAGCTCGGTGTTTGTAGATAGTCGTGTTTGGCATAGTGATTTTGTAATAAGAATCAAGTTTTCATCACCTTAGCCACTTTAAAAATATCCTATTTCCTACCCTCAACCTAGCCCCGTTACAACCCTTCAAAGCCCTTTTGACTTGTGCTTAGTATTTTTGTTCGGTGGAAGAGAATGATTGAGTTGCAAGCCTATGCGGCTACGTGTTCTAATCGGTTTGAGTGATTATTTCAAAAGCGCTAATGCATCAATTATTAGCCAATTTTAAACTGAGTGGAGTGAACATTGTGAGGGATGTGCATGATTTATTAGTTTCAAGGGCGGGTTAATCTTGGATAACTACTTTTACATGACTAATCATTTATTGCTAAATATGTCGAAAATTGTAAAAAGCTTGAACCGGGTATGACTTTAGACCTTAACCTTAGTCTCGGGAATGGGACGCGTGATTCTCGTTCGACCCACGTGAAAGTAAAAAATAGATTTGCTTGAGGGCAAGCAAACGAAAAGTGTGGGGATGTGATACGTGGTCGAAAACCGGTGATCGTTTGTGCTTAAGTTGATGTTTTTACATAGCTTTAAATCTTGAATAGCCTAATTTTAGTGGGATTTGTGTTTTACAGGTCTAAAAGAGTTTAAGGAGCTAATCGGGAGCTAAACGGAGCACCAGGACGCAAATTGGATTAACCAGGGATGTGAAATGAACAAAACCGGGTTAATCATGAAGATTGGATGTGTTTTGGGGAATGTTAATGGATTTAAAATGAATATATTGGAAGATGGCATGATAGAGGGCTGAATTACGAGTACGTGGGCGAAAACGGTGAGTAAAACGAAGCTATAACGAAGAAGTTATGAAGAAAACAGTTTCGGACGAAACCGGCAAAACCAGGCAGCGTCGGGGACGCCCCTCACAGCTTCAATGCGCGAATTTCAAGTTTTGGAGCATGGAAACGAGTTATATCATCAAGTTTGACCAAGAAACAGGGGTTACGAGTTGTGTGAGGATAAAACACCTCCTTGGAACCATTCATCATCATCTAACATATCCCCAACCTATCTAATCACACCTAATCCATCTCTAACACCACCTACCATTCACATCTAACCTAGAACCTTAATCCACTCCACAATCACCATCTCCATCATCTTCAACCATTCTCCATCAAACCTTCAAACCCTAACCTCCACCACTCCTCAAGACTCAAGGTCATGGCTCCATGTTCGTGCTCGTCAGCCGGTGATCGCGTCCACTCAACCATGAGCGGCTAGTCGCTTCGGTTTCACCCCGGTGTAGATGTTGTAAGATTTTCTAGGGTTTATGCATTTGTATTTTGATTTGATTTTGTGATAAATTGTTTAGTATTTGAAACCTATGATAATTGTCGTGCATTTGAATTGAATTTGTGAATTGTCGAATGATTATAAAATTTGACTTTGCGAAATGAATTTGTGCACTTATGCCGTATCGTAGGTTAGGATTTACATGTCCAAGGTAATGAAGTGCATTACGGTCCGTTATCTATGACGTCGATAGCAATTGGCACCTAAGCTTTGTGATAGTAATCCGTTAATCACTATATGCAATTGAATCAAGTTAAAACATGTAGGAATCCTAGGATTACAACTATCGAACCGGGTGTGGAACTTGTTTCTAATTTCTTGTTTCAATCATTTAGTTTAGTTTGCAATATTAGTTAATCTAACGTTGTTTAAATAATATCAATTTGTCAGTTCACTTCGATTTCTTTTCAAACCAAACAAACAACTAAAAATTAGCAAGCTTCATAATCACATTGTACATTTTTGTAAATAGTCTAACTAGTCGAACAGGTCGTGTGATACTAACCACATGCTCTTCGTGGATTCGATACCCGACTTACCCTAGCTACCTAGGTTTAATTGGGTTTTTGACTGATCGGGACGACACGGTCACGTCAGTTCTTCTGCTAGTGGTTTCTGTGTTGAACCGAGAATATGAAGTTCACGGTACAAAGAGACCGCCTTGTTAATTTTAATGAAGCAATGGAGATTGAATCTGCAAACCGCAACCGTTTTTTACTACGGAAACGGTGGCTATACGAAATACAAACCGCAATCGTTTGTGACTACGGGAAACACTAGCAAAAGAAACAAATATTTTTAGAGAAGCATTGGGATTCAAGGGTTTAGTTAGAAACATCTTAACACGATATAATTGCAAGACTGTTTGTCGGGCTTCCAATGCTCACACAGGGTGATAAACAACGCTTATATGAACACATACCAACTGATTCAGATTTAAACAATGCACGCCTCAATTCATCTTTTTTACTCTTTTCTTCGATTTCAACAAATCTTTTCAATAATCAGTACGCAACAAATCTTTGTGTAGTTATTCGGAATGTTTCGGATCATTATAGAAGACGAAACTTCAGCAACCATTTTTCCTTTTCCTTCAATTTCGAGAACATTCTCCGTAACATAAAGACATGTCGGGTTCTTCTGCTAGTGGTTTCTGTATTGAGACCGCCTTGTTAATTTTAATGAAGCCATGAAGATTGAATCTGCAAACCGCAACCGTTTTTTACTACGGAAACGGTGGCTATGAAGATTGAATCTGCAAAGAGACCGCCTTGTTAATTTTAATGAAGCAATGAAGATTGAATCTGCAAACTGCAACCGTTTTTTACTACGGAAACGATGGCTATGCGAAATACAAACCGCAATCGTTTGTGACTATGGGAAACACAAGTTTTCTTTTTGAGCTTGATGGATGTCCGTTATCTCAACGTTTCTCCTTACATTACTGATCTGGAATTGGAGAACCGTTGTGTGTTTGCTTGCTGATCTGGAATTGAAGAACCGTGGTGTATCTGAATCAGGTTCTCAAACAAACACTACTAAAGATGAGTTGGTATTGAACAAAGAATATGAAGATCACAATGCAGACACGTGGGAAGAAAGTCATTGGACTGCCGCAGATGAAGTCAAATGTAATCAAACTTGGACATCAGACGTAAAGCTTGAAGCAAATATGTGGTTCCCAATTTGCAGAACATAATCCCAGATTGTCTAGAGAAGCGCTTTTATCATGTGTTATATGATAACAAGAGTATGTTGTTACAAGATCATTTCCAATTGCAGTTTTTTCAACTATCCTGTTCCAAATGCAGCTGATGAAACCGGAGCTGTTATCTCGGTTGTTCAGTGCTTTCGTGATAAATACAATGTTCATCTTCGTTATCCTTTGCTTTCTGCAATTCAAGCAGGCACGAATGCTAAACGTACATTACATCCGAGACGATTCAAGTGAGTCCTATGAAACAAGTGTCGGTCTATTCAATTGAGAGGAATCATTGCATTACATCCCTGTTCAAAAACAGAATCGATAAATTTAGGGAAAATGGGGTTGAAAGATGATAACCCAACAGTGGAGGATTTCATTCCACAGCTTCAATAAATTCAGGGGTATTCTCAAATAATGTTTCCTAGATGTTTGAAGACCGACAAATGTCCAAAGTGCTGCTTCTTCGTTACCGTGACGGAAAGCTACCGCGTGACAGAAAGTTACCTTGCAAAATTAAAAAATTAAATCGACACCTTCAATACGCATCTTATAGGCCTATACGATGCGTATTACTTTTTGGTAAGAGGACATTGTTAGCATTTGGAAGACATAGAAGTTTGAACCCATCTCAATAAGTATCGTATAGGCATATACCAGGGTCTCGATTCTAATCCCGTGTGCCAATAATACGAGCCTTCTAAAATCTCGATAAAAACACAAAACCAGGGGCACACACCACACCACTTCTCGCCTACTCGGTAACCACCTCCATGGCCGCCGTGCTTTCAAAAACCGCCCATCTCCGTCGCGCGCACCGCCTCTTCTCCTCTTACACTTCATCTCGTATAACAACACGTCACCACTCCAATCCAATTCCTGTCCACCGACCTCTCCATCAATCGGTTCGTCCTTAATCTGTCTAATCATGTCATAAAATCATGATAAAACAATCGTTGAATTTTGCAGGATTTAGGATCATTTCCAAAGCTCCCTAGGTTTCTATCTACAAACGCTAATGCGTCTGCTAGTACTGCTAACGCTCAACCTGATTCATCGTTGAAAGAAACCGCATCTGATTCTAGGTCTCATCACTCGGATGATTCGCGTAATACTTCAGATCAAGGAAAATCTGTTCGCGGCGGGGTACTTTTTTTCCTGATTTTTTTTTTGTTTATTTTGGTAGTAGTTTAGAAACTGCTTTTGTGATGTTAGGGGATTATTGTTTTTAATAGCTTAGATGTCTTCAGTTTTGTGCTGGAAACAAATTGGATGATCATAAACATTATATAAATACAAGATGATTTTTTATAGGGTTTGTTTAACCTTGTTTATCAATGTTCTTATGCATTTGAATGAATGGTTTAACATTTAGTACAGTTTATAACTGACACTGTAATCATCTACAGCCGATATCTTGGTTGAGCTTTCTTTTGCTGGTTGCCACTGGAGCAGGGGTTATCTTCTACTATGATCAGGAAAAGAAACGCCATATAGAAGGTAGATAACTACGGTGAGTAGGATATTTGTATAGTTTTAGGGTTAATTAGATAGAGCATTAGACTCTTGTTATATTTTACTAAACTTATATTACTGTTCTTGTATTGCAAGTATCAATCTGTAGTTGTCTATGATTCAACAAACTTTTTTTATTATATTGGGAAATATAGAATTAAGATAAATTCACAAGAAAGTGAACCCACACCCATTACTGCAAAGTAAATTTAACATAGTCATGCATAATAAGACATCCCTTATGTATTAATTAGTAATAGTACTTACAGACCTTTTAAATGTTGAACTGACAACTTTTTGTTGGTACTTGGTAGTATCTCAACTTAGGGGTTGTTTGACAACTTCAGAATGGGTAAGGGTAAGTGCTGAACTAGTAAAAGATCTGAACCATTAAGTGCTGAACCAGTAAGACGTCTGAACCATTAAGAGCTAGTATAATGCTTAACCGTTCCCGAGTCAAATGTCTGACTAATTCAGATAAGAGGTCTTAACCATTCAGACCCAGTATAATACTTAACCATTCAGAGGCAAATGTCTTAATCATTCAGACATTTGCTCGCGAAACGACCGGTCTGAACCATTAAGTACTGAACTAGTAAGATGTCTGAATCATTAAGAGCCTCATTAAGAGCTAAACAAACAACCCCCTAATGTAACTATGTAAGCTCAACACTATAGAAATTTTTTTCATTTATTGTTGTATTGATAAAAAAAAAATTAGTTAGGTTTGCACTTGGTTATTTTTGAATATCTATTCTTTTGTATTGTATAAAAGTTTTCTACAAAAACTAATGTTGCAATTTTTACGCTTCTTATTGATTGAAGTTTCTTAATTGGACATTAAGTTCGGTTTCTTATGTATTAGAAACCTTAAACTATTCTAATCGGAAACCAAATTTTATAAACACTTTTATTGGTTTAGACTTTATCGCAAACCCTAACTTAACAGCTGTGACATTTTTTTCAATCTTCCCATCCACAGAAACGTTTAATCATTGTTAATAGTTTTTACAAACATTTTACAGACATGTAAAAAGTTGTTGGCTATCGCTCCAATGCTTTGTAAACAACAATTCTAACCTCATGTATTATAAGTACTTTTAATGATCAGTTTGATTCTTTCTGCCCAAAGTTGAGAATAATCGTCTTTCCCCATAATTTTGAAATAAAAAATTTATGCAGTTATATGATGTTCAGATTTATGTCATTCTTTATTTGTGGGAATGATTTTTTCAACTTATGATGCTATTGGGCAACCGTGTACTCTTCACATGCCACAGAGAAGTCACAGACTTGCTCGGGAGTCGAGACAGATTTTAGTTAATTAGTATGTTATTTTTTTACTTATTTGAAATACTAATATGCATACTCATCGTAATAATGGTCATGGTCGAAAAAGTCGCTAGGCAGTCCCTAGTCGGAGTCGGGAGTACGCTGGAAGTACTCGGGGAGTAATTTGCCTAAACGAAGAGTACTTGTGCCTCGGCAGCCTACCTTGTAGCGAGTACTCGGCCTTCGAGACCTTGTTTTACAACCATGGTTATAGTTAACTTTATGTTCGAAAATATAAAAAAAGCTGCAATTTTAGGAAGTTTTAAAAAAGGTGATGCCACACATTCTGAAGTTTGGTTCTGCCGCTTTTATGTCGAATCAAACAACTTGCTTGCTTTTATCTTTATTGTTCAAAGTATATCAGTTGATATTCATAAGTCATAACTTTAATCACATTGAATACCATGTGGGATGGTGCCCTGTTTAGAATCATTATATACATATATGTAGTCCAGGCAACATATTTTACTGCTCTAATAAACAGGGATTTTCCCTTTTTCTTTATTCTTTCTTACTGTAGCTTACAGCGTTACATATAACTGTTCAGTTTGAGCTGTACATTATTATCATATATTTGATGCGAAATACACACCAATGGATAAAAAGATAAGCATGCTTCTCTTTATTAATGTTAATATGTTATTATTGTTGTTGTTGTTGTTGTTGTTGTCATTATTATTATCATTGTAGTTTTCTTTTCAATACCATTGATAGATTGTTGAGCCTATTCTTGAGCTTCTGTCAAATGTAGATGTGTTTGTAATGAGTAGTGTGGATGATGCTGCAGATATAAATACGTCTTCAACTGCAGTGAAGCAAGGACCTTCTGCTGGTAAAGCAGCCATTGGGGGCCCATTTAACCTTATTGACCATAATGGGAGATCCGTCACTGAAAATGACTTCAAGGGGAAATGGACCTTGATATATTTTGGTTTTACTCACTGCCCAGATATCTGCCCAGATGAGCTACAAAAGCTTGCTGCTGCCATTGACAAAATAAGTAAGTCTGTCATATATGCTGATCAAAGTTAAGTATAGTGGGATAATATCGCATGTCATGGTAGAAAAATCGATGGGTTGGGTAGGATGTCAAAACGGGTAATTTTTCAAAAACAGTCCGAAGAGGTCGTGTTTGTCCGGAGCACTTGTAGTTTAAAAGTTTTGAGCTTTGTATATCATTAGTTTGTCATAATTGAACTTTTGGATGATATGCTTTAGGATGTTTAGTGTATTAAATTACCCTTTGGGCAGCTTTGACCGGTTTTGTTTTGATCTAGATTTTTGAGTTTAACTTTCTGATCTGTTAGGGAATACATATTGACCCATTTGTAGAGGTAAGACCAAATACAAAATGATCTTAACCTAGGAAACGTAGGAAACTGGGTCAAATGAACTTCGATTGACCTCATTCCAGCGGTGTTGAAACTGGCTTGTCGAATCCTATTCAAAGATATATAGGTTTAGTTTTTAGGGTTTAGGCTTAAACTTTTAGTGTTTAGTTTTAAGGTTTATCATTAGGGTTTATAGTTTTAGATTTCAGGGTTTAGCCTTAGGGTTTAGCTTTATGGTTAGAGTTAGGGTTTAGCTTTAGGGTTTAAGGTTAAGAGGTTAGGGTTCGACGAGTCGGTTCCAACGCTGCTGGAATGAGCTCAATCGGAGTTCGTTTGACCCAGTTTCCTACGTTTCTTAAGTCAAGGACATTTTGTACCAGGTCGGCAGGTCCTTACCCCCCATTTGTAAGCATATGGGTTCAAAATGGTCATCTATGTAGTTAGTTACACTACACATGAACAACACTTTTAATGCCAAATTTAGCCATTTTACTTGTATTTTAGGATCTGTCATCAAAATTATGAAGTTTTGCTAAAACATGGTATGAGTATCGTGAATGATAAAACATACGTATTTGAATATTTGCAGAGGCGAAGGCAGGTTACGAGATAGTACCGGTTTTCATCTCAGTTGATCCTGAGAGGGACACAGTAGAGCAAGTTGGTGAGTATGTAAAAGGTATGAAGATTAGTTCCTGAATACTGAAGCTACATGTGCGAGTTAAGTCTATACTTGAAAAGTTGCATATATATTAATATTAATATTTTTTTGTATGTTCCAGAGTTCCACCCAAAGTTGATTGGACTTACTGGTCCTCCAGAAGAGATAAAAAAGGCTGCGCGTGCCTATCGAGTCTACTATATGAAAACAGAGGAGGAAGGCTCAGATTATCTCGTTGATCACTCGATAATCATGTAAGTATTATTTATTTTAGAGGTGACAAAATAGGCTGGTTGGGTAATGGGTTAAAATGAGTTACTTTTTGGTACTTTGAAAACGGTTCAGGTTGACCAAAAACACATTTTGTACAGAGCTATAAACTTTTTACAAATAAATCTGATTACCAAAATAATATATTATTTCAATACTTAGCAATGATGTATCCATTGTAAATACCTTATTGGCGAATTTTATACCCGGTTAGCCTATTTTTATGGGATCAAATGTTTGTTATTTTATTCATTTACGATAAAAGGGCACTTTCATATATACATTAAAAAAGTTGGATGTTATCATATTTACATAAGAATTTAATAATACATATTACCGTACAAAATACATTAAATTACATATATACCCATTTCATTAAATACAATTTATAATATGACCCTTATATCTTTCTATGTTTCGTTACGCTACTCTCATATCCTAATGCAAGTATTATTGAAATAAGTCTGAAATTGGGTATGTTGATATTATGATTCTTTTATTGGGTACTTCTGAAGGGGGTATATAATTATCTCAAGATAAAAAGTAGTCTTGTCAATTGTTATTATGTTAGTTGTTTACTTTAAACTGTTAGGATGTCTCATCATCCTTGAAATGATTTTGCAAATCTGAAGTTGAGGTTTTTTTTTTAAAAAATGTGTAATTGACAATGTGTTACTTAGGTACTTAATGGACCCAAACATGGAATTTATCAAGTTTTTTGGGAAGAATAATGACGTTGACGCTCTTACTGAAGGAATCATTAATGAAATAAAGCAGTATAGAAAAGTTAAAGCGTGATGCTCATAAGCGACTGTACGCCTCCTCGACTTTTCTATTCTTTGGGCATTTTCCATATGACTTGAGGTATTATTTATTACACCAGGATTAAGACTAGTGTTTTATTAGTCAGTTTATATCATAATTGAAGATGTTCTTTTACCACAAGGATATATAAATCAATAAATCTATCTCAATGGTGGCTCCTAACATACATCCCACCCTAGTTTGATACCAAAGAAAGATTGGTTGCAAAAGTCTGAAAATGAGGATGAGATCATTTGAACTTTTCAGCCCTAAATTGGTGTTTTTGACCATGTATCGACTGCTACCACTGTTTTTATTTGCTAATCATTCATGTTGATTCATTTATTTGCTTGAAAACTCCAAACCAAACTTGTCATTAGATAAATTTTTGATACTTAATTTGTTACTCAACATTTCACTTATCATTTAAAATTTGACATCCGTGGTCTAGTGGTTGAAAAGACTTGGGTTTTCCTTGGAGACTCAGGTTCAATCCCCACTATTGTCAGCAATGAAGGCTAGTTCTCCCAGACCTTAGGTCGAGTTCGAGCCCGAGCCACCCCGAGTTTTAGTCCACCGTGCGTTACGCTAGAAGGATTCTCTCTTGTGGCGGTGCAAGCCCCTGCCACCGGTAGCCGGTGGTATGGTTTCCCGGGGAACGTTGTTAGCCAAACTTTGACGCCAGCGTGGACACGGTTAAGACAACATAGTCTGGCCAGAGTGGGGCAAGGGCCCTCTGTTTGGGAGGTTGTGAGATCTCTCTCTCTCAACATGTTAAAGATTCTCACCGTTCAATTTTTTTTTTTAAATTTGAAAAAGTTTGGTTTATTTTCTACTTATTTTGAAAAGTGTTGGTTTCTATGCTATCGAACCACTTAAGCATTGCTGTCACACCATCGTTTACAGTGAAAGGTTTTGGGTTACAAGCTGAGAAGTGCTTGAAGTTGAAGGAAATAGGCTTAGGTTGCTCAATCTTAGAGTCGACTGAGGAGTTGAGTGTGGTGTTGGCTGTAACCTTGCTAACAATCTCAGGGATCACACGAGCCATTGAGTCGCCATAAACGCGAGCATCTTCTTCTTTGAACCAGTCTTGGACTTCCTGGTTGAGTTTAAAAGACGTCTAGAGATTCAAAAACAAAGGAATGGATGAGACTTGATCATAAGGTTTTGTTAAAATTAGTTTTGTTTTATGAAATGTGTCACATAGCACATAAATGTTTCAAGTAGTTTCACATAGCATAACAAGAATTCACATAGTGTCACAAATAAGAGTAAATTTCAAAGTTCGTCCTTTATGTATGTCTAAAATATCAAAGTATGTTCTTTATCTTTAATAACCTCAGAAAACATCCTTAATGTTTGCAAATCCTTACATGTTACGTCCTTTAGTCCTAATCCAGTTACTTTTCATGGTTAAATTTGACTAAGTCAGCCCCACATAGGGGTATTTTGGTCATTTTATCATAAATATTAAAATAAATAATCATCATTTAGAATTATATATGTAAATATATACATACTTATTAACCCCTTCTCATTCTCTCTCTCACCTACCCCACCACCACCACAACTCACCTGCCACCACCATCACCACCACCACCACCGATCTACCACTACCACCACTTTCACTCTCTTACTCTACCTGCTCTTTCTCATTTGATTATAACCAATTCTACCATCTGGGTATTGCTCAAAATGACCAAATTCATCTGGGTTTTGAATCTTTTGATCAAATCTTGAACCCAAATTCATCTGGGTATTGCTCAAAATGACCAAATTCATCTGGGCTTTCAATCCATAACACAAACATAAATATCTACCAACTAACATTCACTATTAACAAAACTATCCATAACCCAACTACAATTCACCATAAACAAACCAATTTCAAATATATAAACACAAAATCATTCAATCCGATCCACAAATTCGATTAATCATCAAAGAAAACACAAAAAAAAAAAAGAACAAATCATTACAAAATTCACAGAACTCCTTACTGATTTTCCGCCAGTCACCAAACTCCTTACTGATTTTCCGCTCAATATGTGCCCTAACCGCCGAAATATTCTTCTCGAGCATTCTCGGAGCGTAGACGACGGCGTTTTGTGGATAAAATCTCTAGGGCTATGTTTTGGCACTTGTTTTGCTAGGGCTTGAATCGCTAGGGCTATGTTTTGGCTCAAGATCTGAAGATGGTGGCACTTGTTTTGGCACTTGTTTCTCGCTCAAGATCTGAAGAGATTGAATCGCTCAAAACATTCACTATTAACAAAACTATCGCTCAAGATCTGAAGGGCTTGAATCGCTAGGGCTATGTTTTGAATCGCTCAAGATCTGAAGAGATTGAATCGCTAGGGCTATGTTTTGGCACTTGTTTCTCGCTTCGATTTGAGCGATGCCGGAGATGGTGGTGGTGGGTTTGAGATGCGGGTGACAGGTGGTGTGTGGAGGTGGTGGCAGGTGGGTGGTGGTGGTGGAAGTCCGGTAGAGAGAGAGAGAGTTTGAGATGGATAGAGAGAGAGTGTGTATATGTGTCTGTATGTATATATAAATATAGATATATAGATACATGTATATTTAAACAAATTAAACAAAGAAATTATTTATTGTTTTTTATGATTTTTATTTTGATATTTAGGATAAAATGACTAAAATACCCTTATGTGGAGTTGACTTAGTCAACTTTAACCATGAAAACTAATTGTGTTATGACTAAAGGACATAACTTGTAAGGATTTACAAACATTGAGTATGTTTTCTGAGCTTATTAAAGATAAATGACATACTTTGTAATTTTAGACATACATAAAGGACGAACTTTGAAATTTACTCCACAAATAATGATGAAAACTTTGTAAATTTAATTTGTTCACGAGAGATTATTATTGTTTTAGATTGCGAAGGAAGTGCGATTCTTGTCTCGAACGTTGAAATGAATTACGTGTCCAAAATAAAACACATTAAAACTGAGATAGCATAAAAGAGGGTTTAACGTAAAAAAACGGATTGCCACGGAACGTAACCGAGACTATTCCAAAGTGAATCGAAGTACTTTCGAGTTAGGGGAATGTGCTTTGGCCTAATAGACAAATACTCTCGTTGAGAAACGATTAACAGTATTTGTCCTTCCAGTTACTACACGTCCCTAGTCTGTTGGAAAATCGAAACTTTGGCAAGATTGAAAATTGAAGAGTGGGAGTAGTTATCAAGATGTGGGTTTCACCCCTAGCTTGGTAACATCGTACCATAGTGTGGTTGGTACTTATCGAACCATAAAGGTCCACTAGAATATGAAATGGAAATTTCCAACAAGATATGGATATTACTCCTAACTTGAGGGTAAATTTTTGTGCAAAATAAGAAGTATAGCGGATTGAAAGTCATCACCAAATGTGGGAATCACCCCTATTTTGGTGAGTCGTTTCGATTGTGAAATAAGAGCGTCTTCATCAAGTCTTCAGGTGTGTATTGTGTTATCCTTAGGAAAGACATGTATATTAAAGACCAAGGAGAATAGATAGAAGCAAATAAGATAGTATGCAAGTAGTTTTAAAACACAAACAAGAATAATTTTCTAAACTATAGACTAGGTAAAAAGCATTCATACTTTTCCTAATTCCCTATAGTTATGGCTCTGATACCAATCTGTCACACCCCAACCGATGGTGGAAACATCGGAGTGAGACGAAAACATGATTGTTCATAGCATCATAACACTAAATTGTGACAATGATTATTAAATCAAAATTTCATAAATACTAAAGGTCATACATCGTTCAACAAAAAAAGCGTGATCAAATTTTAGCAAACAAGAAACATGTAACATAAATAATTGTTTATCATTTAGGCGTGTATCTAAGTCCACCCTAAACTTGTTTTCTTCGTTCATCACCTATCAACCTGCAAAATGTATTAAAATAATGATCAACAAATATGTTGGCGAGTATAAAAGTTTGAATACATAGCATAATATGAAAATGTTTTAACTGTGCTTATATCCAACATGATAGATGTATACAAGTTACTAACATGCTGTACTAGTGTAAACTATGTGTCAAACCAGAGTTTAACGCAATCGTGATTACCCAGCATCGTCGAAACGAAGAGGGTGTAATAGTGTTTACTTAACAATAGCACAAGAATACGGGCTGGACGTTAATCCTATAGCGCTATAATTGTTAAGGTAGGCTTGCAAAGTTAATGAGCATATAGACTCAATGTAAACATAGAATATGAGATTAACAGGTATAACAAGTTTCATGTTTAATGGTGGATAGAGTGTGATTGATAAACATGTTTGATAGGGTTGCGTGTTTTTGTATAATAGTACATGTTGCACCAAAAGTGTAGAAAATGAAAATGGGATCGAGTATACCCACAGTTTCGCATAGAGTTCCACGAAAACCGAGAGCAGATTGTTGAAGGTTGGAACACCTAAGTCACCCTGAAATGAGTAAACAAAGGTGTAAGTATTCTGATGTGAAAAGGGTTCGGATCAGATTGTAAAATACGAGAAAGTACATCGGGAAAACACGAAATAGAACCTTTCGTGCGAAAGGGGTTTCCCCTTTCGTGTGACTGGTTTGTTTAAACATGGATTCATGCGTAAAATTTATTTGTAACTGATTTAAGCATAAACATGACAGTAGTTGTTAGACAAATCGAGAGCAGAAAGTAAAATGGCCAAACAGCCAAGTGAGGACAACCCAGGTGTGCCAACACGACATGGAAAGAGTGAACTAAGTGTCGGAGGCTAGAAGATTAACTCACTTTGTAACTAGCAAACTGTTTGGGGTTCATCACTGATGAACTGATATAAAACAGAAATGAAATCGAAAACGAAACGTGTGACAACAGTCCCTTTCGTGCGAAAGGGGACACCCTGTCGCGAGAAATGGATCTCCTTTCGGGTGACTAGTGACTGTTCTGTCGAAAAACATTGGTTAGATCCGTCCGAAACAGATCAATACTTGGTGGAAATCAACCCTAATGCAAAACCCTTGACTATGAAATGAGTTAAGGGTCTGATGGTTCCAGATTCCATCAAGATTGTACAGAAATTAGAACGGAATATATGAACAAGTTGTAAAAATGTTAAAGTTTGTAAATCTTGATTTGATTCTCATATGGTGATGCTCCAACATCAGTTTGCCCAAGCAACCTCGTGGAAACTATCCATGAGTTGTGTTCAATCAAGAAAGTTTGCAAGAAAAGTTTAAGAATTAAGATCAAAATGCAAGAAATGTTTGATAAATCGAATTAAAATGCATGAGATGTAGTGAAATGAATGGAAAATGCAAGAAAATCAGTAACGAAAGCCTCTGATCCCGAAAGCAAGTTTGAGAAGTCTGGACGACTGGGGTGAGAAAATGAGTGAAGTAGTGCGCCTATTTATAGGCTTTAGGGAAAGTTGGGACGAGAGGAGATTAGGGGCGAGAGGGGAAATTGGGGTGATAGGCCCTGTCGCACGAGAGGGGTCCTCTTGCGCGAAAAGGGAGTCTTCTCTTCCTCTCGAAAGTTCAAGTTCGATTACTCGATGTGTTTTAGTTGGTTTTACGTGTAACGAGCATAAATATATATTGTGTGAATGTGAAACATGTATAATGGTGTTTAAAATGTTGATTTTGAGTATAAACTTGCACACAAGCCTAACATGAATATAAATAAAATACTTGATTTTTCATTATGATCAATAGTCTCGGATTACAAAGTGAAATGAAATGAAATACAACATGAGTACAAGTTTCGAAGAATAGAATTTACAATGATACTTGCTAAATTGGGAAAGTACAAAAGTGCGAAGCGTTACAAGTTCGTTGGTGGTGCACCTAGCTACTGGACAAATAAATCACACTTACATTGTAAAAGTACACTAAGGAAGCTTTGCACGGTCCAGGGTGAAGCTCTTGCAAGAGGTTTTGAATCCAAAATAATTCAACAACATCTGCTACACCCATGCTTATGCTTCTATACTTGACATGTGAATCATTGTTTAACGTTTCAATGACTAAGACACCAAATTTGGATCGTTGACCGTCCGGGCATCCAACCCATTCGACATTGATATATGCAAAAAGTGAACGAGCCAAGGGCTTAGACATATGTAGGCCAAATGAAACTGTGCCCTTAACATAACGTAGTATATACATATAGGCATGTAAATACAATGTCCGAGGTGCATGCATATACAAGAAAAATTGTTGCTTGGCATACGTAAAGTCAGGTCTCGTAAAGGTAATGTATTGGAGCACCCCGCTAGACTTCGGTAGGAAGTTGAATCGTCTATTAAGGTACCAGCATCGGCACTCAGTTTGCCGGTGGTTTTGAGCAGAGTACTAACAGGTTTACAAGATAACATACCTGGCCGTTACAAAATCTCAGTGGCATATTTTTGTTGCGAGTAGAAAAGGCCATTGTCCGTATGTGTGACCGAAGTACCCTTAATTTGCCTTATCTTTGATGGGGGTATCGAGTTGAGACATGAAGTGTGTCGAGAGAGAGTCGGACGAGGTGATGTGGATTATATCATCTACATATTGAAGGATGAAAGCCATAGCGTTGCCACATTTGTAAATGGATTAATGGTCACATTTGATGCGCCAAAAACCTAAGGTCAATACATAATCCCCGAACCTTTGGTGCCATGCCCTCAGGGCTTGTTTTACCCTGTAGAGGGACTACTTTAGAAGACATACAGGGCTAGCGGACATGCAGGGCTGGCCCAAGCCCAAGTATTTTGAGGCTTGGGCTTTGGGCCTCCGTTTTATTAGGGCCTCCATTTTTTTAAAAATATCCAGGGTTCTTGGGTGCTTGCGGCTGGAAGAATAATTGTTTCAGAAGAGAGAGTATTCTCAATAGACTGAGAGAATTCCAAAATATTGAAATTTAGTTGGGCATTAAATTTGGGCAGCTCCTATGCTACCCGACCACCCTATTCAACTTTTGGCATTTTAAATAATTTTCCCCATCAATTCCAAAATCATGAGCATCATTGCAGCAAACGGATGGGTTCTTTCAAAAAAGTTTTTAAAAATGGATTATTCATATGGATAATTTACAATATTATCTGTAACTCTGTTTGAATCAAATAATCTGAATTCTCTGTTTTAAAGAAGAAGGTATCCGAATTCGAATTAACGTACACTTTCTCTGTTCAAATCAATAAACTTCTTGAATTTTTTATTTCTGTTTTTAAGAAGGCTCTGATTGACCGATTCAATATTCAAGTAGTAAGGTGCATTTGCTAATTGAAATTACTTTGCTAGTTTGCGATTAAAATTACTCTGCTAGTTTTTTTTTTTTCTGTATTAAAGTTGTTTTGCTAGTTTCTGGTTGAAATTAGTTTGCTAGTTTATAATGTCAAATAGAAATTTTAAGTACGAATCCGGTCCCAAGACCGGGTAAATGAAGACGGGTTGTAAAATTTTTTAGTTTTAAATCAAAGAAACAATGGGTCACAAGGGCCTCGGATTTTTACTACGTTTTGAACCACCAAAATGGTTGAGCGGCCTCGGATTTTTACTACGCTTTGAACCACCAAAATGATTAAGCCAGCTCCGAGGACATGTATATAAGAAATTTGTGTCATCAGCCAAGAACAATATATCGTCGTTTATGATATTAAAAGGATAATAAGTAGTGGAAATAGAATCAACAATAGGCCATAAAATCTGTTTCCTTTAAGGTTTTTATAATATTATTTTACAGCCATGTTAGTGTATCAAATTATATTTATAATATTATTTGACAACTATATTAGTGTAACATAGGTGTTTATTAACCGAGCAATACATGAGTTTTTTAAGTACATAACTTTTTTTTTTTATTATTTATTAAGTATATAATATTATTTTACTCAACTAATGTAATAACTGGTATTCTAACCTATTAAATAAATAAATAAGAATAAAGCCAATAGAGTTCATCATTTTAAAAACTTTGCATTCTTTTAAATTTTTGTATGGTAGGCATTTTGGTATGGGTTTAGTGTAAAATAACATCGTAGATGCCTGTGACTTTTTTTTTGAAGTCTAATATATATATTTAAATTTTAATGTGAGTGATTATTTATTTTGCAAGTACAATCCCGTGAACCATAACTTATGCTTTTAATAAAGTTATTCCCTTCGTATGGTTTTTGTTCGTATTAGCATGTTTTCAAAACTAAAGGAATATTAGGTGTATGTTTGAAAGGGCTATATATAAATGTACTTACACATACAGGGTTGATCAAACGAGGAAAAAAAAATCAATTTTAAAGTGATAAACGTTAAATAGTTTATAACTCTTAACATTAACTAATTTTTCTCTAATTAATTACTCAACTTCATTTTATCCAACACAAATAAAATTTTGTCCTAAATATATCCTACACATTATCGAGTTTTATACTACAAATGTCGATATTTATCCTACACTTTATCTTACACAACTCGTAGTTTATCCAACACACCTCGTAATTTATCATACTCTAAATTATTTTTTTTCTGAAAAATATATATTTGAAAATAAAAGTTATAAATTTAATGTAGTTAGCTATTAAAGGGAAAACCAATGATCCTCAAACCAATTGGTTTGGGAGAGGTTGGAAGGTTTACCCACTTATGTGGGAATCCTGCCCGGGAGGTCTCAGAGTCGAATCTTGCAGGGGACGAACTGTGGCACCGGTTCAAACTGTCAATAATATGCCAACAGCGGGATTCCTACTCATGACCTGAGTGATCAAAGGCTAAAGGCCTAACCGGGTGATCTAGCCGTCCAAAAAAAATAAAATAAAAATTAATCTATATAAGTTTACCAATATACCATTACAATAACATTATATACAAATATTAAATAAAGGAAAATTAAGTTTTCTTATTGGTTGAAATTTATTTTTTTTCTCTCTCATTTAAACCATCCACATACTATACGTGAGAAGTGTAGGAGGGAATTTTTTTTCTGTCTTGTCAAACACGTATTTTTGTCCAATAATCTAAAAAATACACTCTAGAGTAATTACACATAATTACCCCATTAGAGTAAATGTAAGATTTTTTTTTTTTTTTTTTTTACATTTTGCAACTAAACATCTTCTTAAGTACCCAGAATAAAAATTCAAAAAAAAAATATCTTCCTTTACCTCTCATGTTAAGATCCATTTGTATTTGATCTTTACAATATACATATATATATATATATATATATATATATAGGGTAGGGTTCATTTGAGAACCACTCTTATTGCGAGAACCATGAGAACAAATGTGAACACAAAAAAATACCTAAAAAAGAACACAATTTTTTTTAATATTTTTTTTAAAAAAAAATAGCTATATTTTGTCACTAAAAAAAGTTTCGAGTAACAATTATCGATGCACATATACATATGTATCATTTCTTTGACAAATTTCATAATAAATTACCCGTATTATACAATTGCACTTTCATTTACACTACATCTGTAATACACTACTTTTTACATTAACAATATTAAAAATGCACATGTGCATCATTATGTATGACCATGATATAACGTGCTTTGGTACAAAAAGTTTGTGATTTTGAATGATTAAGTAGGCCCATATACATGTTTTTGGTTAGTTATATCTAGTGGTTGATGCTTTGGTTATAATTGTCACTTTATGGTGTAATATGTTGTTTGGTATGGTATGAATGGTGTTGATATATATGTGCATAAAGTGAAAATATTATACTTATTGGTAATGGTAGTGTATTATGGATAGTAGGAATGGATGGTATGATAGATGAAAAGGAAAGTGTGTTCAAAGTAGTGTACCAAAACACGTTATATCATGTTCATACATATAGATGCACATGTGCATTTATTATATTGGTAAATGTAAAAGGTAGTGTATTATAGATGGTAGTGTGTAGTGTAAATGAAAGTGCAATTGTCTAATACTTGCAATGCATTACGGAATTTGTCAAAGAAATGATACATATGCACATGTGCATCAATAATTGTTACTCGAATTTTTTTAGTGACGAAATATAGCAATTTTTTAAAAAAAATATTAAAAAAGATTTTGTGTTTTTTAGATATTTTTAGGTATTTTTGGTTGTGTTCACATTGGTTCTCGCAATAAAGGGTTATATATATATATATATATATATATGTATAGGATAAAGAACCGTTAGGAATCATCCTTTATTGGAGAACCACGAAAACCAATGTGAACCCAACAAAAAATACATAAAAACCTAAAAAACACAAAAAAAAAAAAATGTACAAAAAGTACCGTTGCACATGTGCACGCGTATGCATATGCACATGTGAATCGGTACTGTTCAATTTTTTTTAGCATTTAGTTGTGGAGTTTAGATTTATGGTTTAGTTTTTAGCATTTAGCTTGGGGGGGAGGGGTTTAGGTTTTTGGGGAGCCGAGGGTGGGGGTTACGTCTTTTTAGGTTTTTGGTGGGTGGGTGCGGGGAGGGGGTGTTAGTTTTTTTTTTAGGTTTTTGGTGGGGGTGGGTTAGGTTTTTGGGGTGGGGGTGGGGGGAAGGGTTAGGGTTTTTTTTGGGTTTTTTTTGGTGAGGTATTGTTTTTTTTAGGGGGTGGGGGTGTTTAGATTTTTGGGTTGTGGTGGGGTGGGGGTGGGTGTTTAGGTTTTGGGTGGTGGTGGGCGGGTTTATTTTGTTGTGTTCACATTGGTTCTCGTGGTTCTCGCAATAAAAGTGGTTCTCAAATGAACCCTACCCTATATATATATATATGTGTGTGTGTATAGGGGAGGGTTATCTTGAGAACATGAGTTTTTATGAGAACCATGAGAACTAATTTCAACCATTGATCTATTTTGGTCAAAGGTCAAGATCAAAAGATGGGTTTAAAAAGAAAAACACGCTCAAAAAACTTAAAGGGAAAAGTTGTTAAAACAAGTCTGTAAACCTCTGTTCCCAAAACCTACCTTTAACTAGTTGAGGACCCGTCCGTAGGCCGGGTACCCTAACGGCATAATAACATAAATACTCATAGAACATAATAAACAAAACGATAAAACATATTTATAATGTCACTAAACAAACAACGAAACATTAAAAGCAACAAAACAAAAGAGCATACTTAATGGAAATAAAAATCTGGTGAAGTAAGAGTCTCGGTATATATTGCTCCTTGTAACCCATGAAACCAAACTAAAGGTAAGTAACAATCATCCCCTTTCTTTGTCGTGTCAATTTCATTAGCAACTCCATCATTTGATACCACAAGAAACCTGCCAGTACTTGTAATATGTGTAATAGAGCATGATAAAATAATAGGCTGTATGCGAGGGAAAACCCATAATTTCACCCAACTTTCACCTTCCATCCTCCACAAATCAACCGTCCAATTAGGAAGCCCATGAGTAACAAACATATGAAGCTCTTTATGAACAACAACTAAATTTCCATCATAGTCAGCATGTGGAATTCTTGGAAAGGTTTTCAACTTAAATCTCTCTGATTCTACATCAAAGCCAAACAGCATAACACCCTTATTCTCAATAAAACAGTTAACCAAAAAATATAAAACACCTTTGCAAAAAGTTCCATTAGACAAAATAGGCTCTCCACGCCAGCAACGAAGTTTATTTGCAAAAGTGATTTTGTGCCACGAGTCAAACATACTTGAATATACATGAACCCACATTCTACCACGCCTACGCTTTATGTGTAAAAGCTTGTAATCATCCGTCTTATTCACATACAACCCAATTGCATCTGACTTAGGTTTATATAAACCACGACTATTTGAGCTGGACACCTCTTTAAATGCATGAATTAATGGATTCCAAATAACCAATTTGCCAGAATTACGAAAACAAACACATAACAATCCTTCAAAACTTGTTAGAATGTTTACTTTATTCCAAGGCGCTTCAAATGGAAGTAACATTCTGGTGTTTAATAATGGACCTGAATCTTCACATGAAAGGGGGAATACAGAACATAAGCGCGAACCAATTACTATAAATTTCTGGTTATAGGATGTAGATATGTGACGACAATGCATCATAGCAAAATGACGTGTCGATAGAAGAGATAGCCATTCCTTGCATACACACTTTGACCGACCCACACCCTTTGCAGGAAGCCTTATTAATATCTCATACACAAGTATGTCAAGACCAAGATCATCAATAGAAGTACTTTTTCGTCCATGGCCATGTAAAAACATTTTTCTTTTGCATGATTGTAGATTGGTCGTACTCATTTCTCACTGGAAGTAATATTAGTATAAATATTGTTAGCACATGATTTTGAATAAAATTACCTATATAATGTCATTCGTTCATAAAGTTAAATCTACATCACGACAGTAATAGATAAGATTATTAACTTAAACTGGAAAACATTTTAAAAATTTCAACAAAAAAGGTAAACAAATGAAAAAACAAAACATATTAAGTACCAAATTCTAAGTAATCCAAAACATTAAATAACATGAACAATAATTTTAACGTTGCATAGTTCTAAGCAAGTGTGCCTCATGCACATCTGGTTCAATAACCATTTTAGTAAACTCTGTATCCTTCAACATATTAACTGAAAAAAAGCAGACATGTGTTACAAACTATGTTCATAGGTCATTTAAAAAATTAAAATATATAAGAAATATGTATTTTAATCCTATAACATACTTGACGACGTATAGACCAACTTGAGTTGAGAGACGTATATGATAGATTTACTGGATATTGCACGATATGTTCGTACAATATTTATATGCCTCGATGTGTCTAGACGCAACTTTATAACGTGGCCACTGTAAAATAATCAAACACATTATATTAAAAATATATGTATATATATGCGGGTTACTTAAAACATTAAGGTCATTAATAATAAAAATGTGGCTTACGTAGCATCTTGCAAATTAATCTTAAAAGTAAACATATGCTTTATTCTTTTCCCATTGATGATTTTTCCTACAACATCTACAATAAAGGCAACAACATGTTAGACTTTTCACACACACACACACATAAATATATATATAACAAACCCCAAAAAAAAAAAATAGAAAGAATTTATGTATACCAACAATATGTTTGTGAAAACCCTTGTAGTCTTTCAGAACATTAAAGCACGGCACCAGTGGATACAACGGAAAACCCTTTGAAACCTCACGTATACACGGAGTAAATTTTGTACCTTCATTTATAACTATTTTGATACGACCATAGATTAATACATAGCTTTTGTATGTTGGATAGTCGTTATACTTGAAATTCTCAATTTGAAAATGAGAAACCGAAAAAACATGACCCACGAGTTCCATGCCATCAAATAAGTGAACCAAATTAGCGGGGACAATTGCTGCAACTCTTCTTCTCTATAATATAAAGTATGTTACTTAAATATAATGTATGTAAACTTAAAAAACGAAATAAATAAATAAATGTACTTACATCTTTATCAAGTAAAATAAGTAGTAATTTGTTTTTGCTGACATCAAACCAAGTAAATTCAACACGTACAACACTAAGATTATACCATGCTCCATAGTGAGTTAGTGAAGAAAAATCAGCTACAGTGTAATCTTCATCCATCTTCTATAAAAACAAATACAAATACCATAAAATATTTAAAAAAATCTCTAATAACAAATTAAAAGAATAAAAAATCAAAGAACAAAAAAATTAATAAATATCAATAAAAATTAAAAGTTAAAAAAATGCAATTTCTAAACTATATATATATATATATATATATATACAAATGGGCCAGGTTATTATATAATGAATTGAGGTTTTGGGCCATATTCGCTTAACAGGCCAGGTTTAATCTAAACACAAATTGGAAAAAGGGCTGGGTTGGATATAGAAATACGGATATTAGACGAATAATCCGAATTAAGAAATGGATACTACATAATGCTAGTTAACTCAACCCTAGCCACAAATGTGATGAATCCAGCCCTCTTTCTTGTCCAAAATCGCTTCTCTCTGCATCCCGAGTTCATCCTCATCATCAGTTTCCATGGAGATTCACGATGGTTACACTTGTGTACACTCTATTCAGCTCCGTCATACGTATCATCACTTCAATCGTTTCAAACTTTCAAGGTTTTTACCCCTCTAAACCCTAGCGTCTTATACATCATACTATTTTGTTCGATTAGGGTTCTTCATATTCGATTAACACTTTCATTGATGGACGCTTGGGCAGGATAACGACTGCAGATCTGTATTTCGGCATTTTTACGGTTAATGGTTATGAATCTATGGTGTTAGGGTTCTTCGGATTCGATTAATACCTTTCGGATCTTAGGGTTTCGGCTATTGACACATGTTCGACCTGTATTTCCGCATTTCTTAGGGTTAACGGTTGTGGAACGATGGTATTAGGGCTCTTCATGTTCGAGTAAAACTTTTCGGATTTTAGGTTTTCAATTGTTGAAATATGACAGATCTGTGTTTCGGTAGTTTGATGGGCTTAGGATTTTTCGTTGAAGTGAATATGTTACCACGGAGTTAAAGACGTGGTCTAGATAAGCTCTAGAACATAGACAAATGGTGGCTGTGCTGGATCCAATACTTGGCAGACTCTTTGTAAGTTTTGTTTTTATGTTTAACACTAAATTATTGTATCAATTATTAAAGATTTTGTCTGTCTTAATGGGCTAACAGGAGCGTTCAAATGAGGGACATAAGCTAGACTTATCCTTAAGAGACTGAATCATCTTACAGACCTATTCTGCATTTTGCAACCCATGGTCTTAATCATATATTATGGCACTGTAAGTATCTCTAACCACTGATTCAAACTCCTTACTATGCCTATTTGTTTGTTTTAATACAAAATTGTTTGAATTAAGGGTATAATTTACACAATTCTTGTTGTTCACAACTGTTATAGTATGTGTTTTCTATATAACATTTTACTGTAGTTAGTTATGATCTGAGACTATTAGATTTTACACATTTGATGAAAAAATGGTCTACATGTATTAACACACATATCACATACCTAAATGCTTTTGATTGCATTGTTTAAGATATAAAAACAAAAACACAAACAAATCTATTTGTAATAAAAGCTAATCTAAAGAGATTAGGAAACCATACTTTATTTCTCCAACTGGTTCTGCAAAGGTACTCAATATGATGCTTTTTAAGATTAGCAAAACTGAAAGAAAGAAGGCGACATATTAAAATCATAGAACTACATTATATAGAGCTAATATCCGATTTTTTCTCAGGGAAGTTAATCTATATATAGACAGTTAATAAATCATGGGATAGTGGGAAAGTGGGCTGATATAGTAATCTCTTTATATTAACTGCATAATCGGTTACTAAACCTATAAGTTTTATATTCCAACTATTTTTTTATTTAAATTTTTTTATAATCGAAACTGATCTTTTTTTAACTTTGTGACAAAAGCTTATACTATTTGATAGAAGTTATATTTTACACTAATGAAGCCATATTTTTTAAAAACTCTTAAAAAATCTTATAAACCATAAATTAAGAACTAATTGTTAAAAAAACTTATATGTTAACTTAACATAAGAAAAATATTTGAATGATAATAATAACAATAATAATAATAATTAAACTTCTTGTTTATATACACATATAAGAAATGTATTTGTATATCCTTACTTTTAGTAAACCATATTATTATTATGCTTAACATTGTATACTCTTTTACTAATCTTCTGTTAGTATCCTGCAGCCGTAAGTGAACGCTACAGAACTGACTTGCTTGGACTTACATGCTATCAGGTGCTATTATTTCTTTCTTGACTTTTTTCCCTTTCCTTGCATTAGGCATACTTGTTGTCGGACTAGTCGGGCCGGTGGTTGCTGGGACACAGGGTGGGCCATCCCCTGTTGCATTAACTGTGACATTTGTTTGAATATATGTAATGCATTATCTGGGTTTGTTGTTTGGTTTGTTCTTATTGTCTAGTTATATGCATTGTCAGATGTAGGTGGCTTCCTTGGCATGGTTTGCGGTGGCACCTTGAGTAATGAACCACTGATCTGATCCTCTGTCTCGTGATAGCTTGTTGAGTGTTTGTTTTGTTTCTTTTGGTGGTATTATTTGTGAGTATGATTTTAACTTATAGCATATAACCAACTGTTCAAAAACAACATTAACTTCAAATATAACAACGAAACAAAAATAATTCAAAAGCATAAATAACTTAAAATCAAATGATAAACATACTTGAAACACAAATTACTTAAGGTAAACCTAAACTCTAAATGAAGTCAAGAAGTTATTGTAACATGACTTGCAACATGATACAACCTTAGGCCTACAATAAGCTGCACATACTAAACATGTTTTACCATTCACAACACCTCCTTCACTATAAACCACACAGTTCTCTTCACTATCATCATTTTCTTCTTCCCCTATAACTCCATCATTTTTTTCGACCGCCTCCTCTTTCTCCATCTCCACCCCCCCATCTTTTATTACCATGTCATCCGCAGCACACACAATTCTCAAATGCTTCTTACCTTTAACATGAGTACTCAGATTTTCAGCACTCGTGCAAGTTAAATCACAAAGCTCACATTTGAATCCATGAGTGGTAACAACTCCAGCATTCTGATAAATGTAAAATTATATTTAAAAACCTACCAATATATATTTACTTAGCAAAAACAACAAAACCCGAAAGTTTTTACCTTTTTAATATGCCCTTTGGAAGCAATATGCGCATAGTACTGGTGTACACTATGACAGACCTTCTTGCAAAGGGGACAACTTAAAACACTGTTGGGTTTTGCCCCGTTTTGTAGCACGATTTTAATTTTTTTATCCATTCTGAATAACAAAAAGAATACTGATTAAATTATTTATACTATTCTAAACGGAAGTTACTAACTCAAAAATAGGAATGTGGGATTATGGGAAGTTATTTGTGAGAAATTTCTGGTAGAGTGGGTGAGTGGAGATTAAAGTTTTATAACTAATAATTTTAAAATTACCGTAAGTTATAAAAGTTAAGGATAGATGTTAATTTTATAAGTTTGTGTTTTTAACTATATTAGACTACCAACTTTTTATATAAATCTAAATATTAAATGTACCAACCAGTATACATGTTAGTAATTATATTGGCACAACTAAAATAATATTCACATGTATTCAATTTATCAAATATTGGTTTGATTTATATATACTTCTTTACTTTTAAATTCATACCTTTTACTTGATTATTTGAAAAAAACGTTTGTACTTGACTTTTAGTAGTCATACATTTGTTACTTGTAAATATTTGAAAGGTTATTATGTTGCAATTCATTTTAAAGTGTAAAAATATATTTCTTCTATAATAATATAAATGTATTTAAAAAAGAGAACATGTTTTCTTAATGAAGCATATAATACCTAAACAATTGTTTTAGAGTTATAGTTCACATCAAATTAAGTACAAAACATGAGAAAAGAAAAAAAATACAATACATAATGTAACAACCCTAAATTCAGCCACTTTACAAAAAAGAAACAAAAATTAGATAAGTACTTTAGGATAACAAACTTCAAAACATAAACAACTCAGTGATCACACTAACATAATTAGCACAAACATTCTTAAGACAAGCTAGGATATACACGAACTACTCGGTTTCGGCTTTGAATTGATACCCTACGAATCTTATTTTTTCTCTTAAAAGAGGCAATGGAATCCGCTGTGTCACTAAGCTCATGCTCTTCCCCATTATCTTCTTCAGAACTATCCACATCTATTACTTCTGTCTTGTTCTCTTCTCCAAGGGATAACGACCTTTTATTTGTTCTTTCTTTTACCCAACGGTGCATCTACAATAAAGACGTTTAATATATTATATGACCACACGTATGAACACACCAACAAAATACCTCATCACTAAATTCCTGCTCTAGCTCTAGGTCTAGATTTGGATCCTTTAATTCTTTGGTGATTAACTGCTCCATCACATTGTCTGATAAATAGACCTTTTTATCATCTTCTTCAGCCTTGTAAGTTGGTTTCACCTTACATGCATTAAAGACAAGTAATTTATCAATATACATGTTTGGATGAATACTCAAATACAATGCGGCATGTTAACTTAAAAGAGAAAATATACATACAAAAAAGCTAGATTCATACCTGGATTTTCTACTCAGTCATAAATTGCATCGGCGAAATTAGTTTGGGCTCATACAACTCAGCCTTGTACACCGGCTCCATCTTCCAATTAACACAAGTCAACAGTTAAAAAGTAATTGTTACCATCACACAATACACTAAAACATGTGTTCACTACATAAAATACCTTGGAATTATGTATTTTTTTCAGAACGATTTTGACCATTCTGTTCCTTGCTGATTTAGACATATAAGATTTTAGGAGGAAGTATCTTCTTATACTGTCAAAACACATGTACACACCACAAAAACCTGACACGTGGCCACTACATCGATGCCCACTAATTCATTTAACTAAAAATACGACGGTTTAGGAAGTTTTTGGCTTTCAAATTACTTGGAGGGAAACAACATATATAATTAAGGTGTTCTATTTCAGTATAAAAACATTTTTTTTGCAAACATAAAGTAAAAATGTTGCTATACTTTATATAAAACACAATATTTCAAAAAATGGGTTCAATTTACAAACTTTTACAACTTACCGCATATACAGTTTTTATTCTTTTTTGCAGTTTTGATCATTAGATTTAGGACATAATATTTTAATATTTGTTTTTCTTTATGCGTTGCCAACTGTTGAATCATGGATTCATCACACTAATATTTGCATGGAGATGGGAACTAACTGGAATTATAAGCTGAATCATATGAAGAATGCATTCGTATCTGTAAGGTAATTACAAAAACTCTTTTACATATTTCATCACCCAATACTAATAATAGTTAAAAATACATATATGCTTATAACTTACACATCTTATTTTGACTTCAATCTTATTGACATTACAGATAAGAAGGAAGCCAGGGATGCTCCCATATTTTCAATGACCATTCAAGATGATCTAACAGTTTTAACTCCCATGAGATAAGATCTATTGAGTATAAAGGACAAATTTTTCTTAACAATAAGTTAAAGGATTCATTTAAAACCCAAGGAATATTTGTTTCCGAAGCGGACGGTCAATTTGGGCTTTATTTAATCGAATCATTGGTAAGTTTTTGTTAGTTATTCTACCTTTACGGATTAATTATAATAATCAGACCTACTATTTGTTTAATATTTAGAAAGATTAGTTTTTTTCTATTAGTTAAGATACCTTTATTATTTAAAATAGAATATAATCAAAATTATAAACATATTTAGAAAGTTTAGTTTTTTTAGTTACTTATTCTACCTTTATTATTTAAAATATAATACAATAAATATTGTAAACATATGTTACCTATAAAACTATTAAAAACTATTTGTTTAACAACATTTTATTGGACCTACTATTTGTTTAATATTTAGAAAGATTAGTTTTTTTTCTATTAGTTAATATACCTTTATTATTTAAAATAGAATATAATCAAAATTATAAACATATTTAGAAAGTTTAGTTTTTTTAGTTACTTATTCTACCTTTATTATTTAAAATATAATACAATAAATATTGTAAACATATGTTACCTATAAAACTATTAAAAACTATTTGTTTAACAAAATTTTTATCTATTACTTTATAAATTACATTATTAACTATAAACAAACCATATAAATTTACTATTACTTTATTAATTACTTTACCTATAAATCTATTAAAAATTATTTGTTTAACAAAACTTTATCTATTACTTTAATAGTTATAAACAAACCATATAAATTTACTCTTAAATAACAAAATTTATTATATTAGTATTTTATTAAACATCAAATCAGTTCACATACCCCCATAAAAGAAATTAATTAAAACCCTAATAAATATCAAAGAAATACATATCTACTCTCCATCTCATTTACGGTGATACTATTCACCTTCTTCTACACTCTTCTTGTCAATCAGAGTTCAAGCTTAATCAGGTATTTTTTTTATTCTATATTTAACAGTTAAGTTTTACTATGTTCACTTTGCTTTCTTGATTTCATTTAATTTCAAATACTACCTCAAAACTTTTTGGTTTCTATTGTTTTTGTTTTAAATCAGAAATACATACTTCCCATAACCGCTTGACAGTTACCAAAACCGATTGGCAGTTATCACCTATATGTTCAACTGAATTTCGATTTTTTTAAAAGTTTAAAAGTTTTCGGTTTTTCCAAAAATATATTTAGGGCTTATCCCGGCAATGTTGGCCCAAACACATAAGTCTAGATGGATAAAATAAAAATAAGAAAATGAAATAACCGATCACTTTGACCAAAAACACACCTGACTCATTCTAAACTTGCAACCAGAGATGTTATTGTTTTACTATTTTTAGTTTACTTTTAAATTTGAAATATTGATTAAAAAAACTGAAAAAACAGAAACTTTTCAAACAGTTTTGAGGGCTTGTATGTATATGATTCGAATATTAGTTGTGGTTCACTTTCATTAGTTCATGATTTGAATTTTGTTCAAGTACCTTGTTCATTCGGGCTGATGTGTGATGCTCATTTTTTAATTTTTTTTTCTAATATCATCTTTACCCGAACTCATCCTTACCAACCTGACCCAATCCTGATTTCGACTCTTTTAAGTATGTGATTTTTATTTTTTGTAAACATTCAGATGGAGTTTACAATACTAATCAAAGTAGCTGATTGCAACGACCTGCAAGACCGACTGGTAAGATACATCGTGACCCGAATCTGATTTCATCTCTTTTAAGTATTTGATTTTTATCCTAACATCTGTGTTTGAAATAAAATATTGTATATATAGGAACTCCCAAAAATATTGAGCAACCAGCTTCCCAAAAACTGTGAAATACTCAAACTTGTTGATTGTACGGGAATGAAATACAAGGTTGCAGTCGAAAGCTTGGGTCGAAGAAGAAAAACACTACACGGGCCCGAATGGATGAGGTTTTTTCAATCTATAAAACATAAGAATATAGACAAACTATGTTTCAAAAGATTGAAAGAACTTAAATTTGAGATACTTCTTTTGAACACTGACGGTTTGGAAATTAGAAAGCATTCCTCAGGAAGAGATTACATTCATGGCTGTTTGGTACAAGCTAAAGCAGAAACATACCATCAACAGGTAGAACTTTGCTACCTTGTTTTATATATTATTGTCTCTAATTTCTGAAAGAGAAACTGCTATATTATATTCTCTGTTTTGAATAAAATCTAATCTCACATTTCTGAAATGTATGAATTATAGGATTTACCTCATGGTTTGCTGTGGCTACTGTCCGAGAGGCGCTTAAAAATCGACAACTTGTTTGCTAAAGTACACGGCCCTAAGCAAAGTTGCAAGGTCGATGTGTGTTATGCTTTCCCTCCAGGAAATGAAAAAGGAATAGCTGTCGGTTTCATGGGGTCAGGTTGGACCACCTTTTGTGTTGAAAATGACATTGAAGAGGACTACCAACTGCTCTTTCAATGGATGGGAAGCACTCCACAAGAGCACTTTAACTTCAATGTCCTGATATTTAACAAAGATGGCATTGGACTTCACGCAGCCACTACACATCAATGCAACCGCACCAAGCACCGCCACCACAACAGCCGCCCCAGCTACCAGAAACAATTTGAACACCATGCCATAGAAACACACATGCTGGTAATTAAAAACTAACTATTAGTATACTTTATTTTCATTATAATGTTGGAGATTGAATAACAAAACCAATAATTTATTTTTACAGACGATACCGAGGAACTTTGTTCGGGATCACCAAATCAATAGCTACTGTAATGCTATGCTTTCATTTGGCCATGTTAAGTTTCTGGTACCGCTACGTGTAAGGACAGATCCAAGAAAAGTAGATGATGAGAACCATGTCATAATGTATGCGGACTGGCAGCATATCCTGGACGAAGCGGGGATGACTAAGGACAAAGTGATGAGGTTTGAGCTGGTGGGAGAAAAAAGCGTGGCAGGTGATAAGGTCTACTTCAAAGTTTGTTGAAATCAATTCGGACAACTTTTTTGGATTCAGTGGTTTATGTTTTTGTTATGTTTGATGGACAACTTTCCTTTTGTAACTGCATGTAGAACTTTAACAGTCACATCCCATTACGATGTTATCGTAATTTTGGTTCGGGATGTCTAAAATATATAACTGAAATATCTATGTCAATTGTCTTGGGCTTTGTTACAAATAGGGCCAGCCCAAGTCCACTTGGGCTTTGGCCACCAAATTAATAGGGCACCAAATCAAGTTAATTAGTTTGCAACTGGTTCACATAAGTAACATAGAAAGCAACAAAAGTCTTATCACAAAAAGCAACAAAAAAAAAAAAAACATATATAATGATTCATAAAAACACATATTATCTAATCAGTATACTTCTTTGGCTTTCGTCTTGCTCGTTTAGGCCTCACTTGTTGATCACGCTCATTGGAACACTCAACAACAGATGTCGTAGCAGTTGTAACATCCCCAGTATTCGACTTTCTTGTATTAATGATAGAACCATTATCCGCTTCATAATCAAACGACTGTACCTGCAAAGAAAAAAATTCAATGCAATCAATCAAATTAGAATCAATGCAATAAGTGAAGAGTAAAAAAGAATAACATACCAATGGTGTTTCATTAGACGAGACTGATGAAATGATTGGTCCCCATAACAATTCATCAGCCATATCCATTTCTTCAGTTGAGACTCTTGAAAAAAACTCTGCACATTCATCTTCATTGTCTTCAAAAACATGATCTATATCATCCGTGCAAGTACTAATCGTAGATAAACTAATGTTATTCACATGCGATTCGATATAATCCTTAATGAACTTTGACACAGTAAAGCGATAAGAATAGTGAGGTGCCAAGTTATATTCATCAATCTTGATCCGAAATGTAACACTCCTAGCACATAAAGAATCAACCAAATATGTGTGAGCCCATAAAGGATCATTAACACCCTGTAGAAACAGAACAACATTATTATTGACATAGACAAACATTAGCAAAGAAATCAAATCATTCATCCATATAAAATAAGATATTAACGAAATATTTGGTTTAAACCTCAGACAAACTTTTAGAAAGCAACTCCTCCGCAGTAATGCCAATAAGTGCAATCACAACATCATCAAAAAGAATGCACGTCATCTCAACATCATTATCAACCACGCGGACAACCAACTTGAAACTGTCGAAATAATATAATTAAGTAAACAATATAGAAATACAACAATGTGTAAAGACTTACGCTATCTGTGGATTGAGAACATTTTGTTGACATGATACACAATAATAGGTACCATCCATGAACCGCACCTTCTTTCGACATTTAGAACATTTAACACACTTCCAATCATTAAACAAATCAACATCAATTATAGTACCAAAGATGTTATAAAATGTGCCCTGCAAAGCAAAAAATATATGGTATCAATTAAAAACATTGCAAAAGCAAGTTAAACGTTATTAAAAATAATTGATCTACACCAAAAACAAAGGATATAAGATAGATTAAAAGCCAATACCTTACAAACTCCTGCCTGAATAGATCGATAAACATCAGCAATACTAACAACGTGCAAGTCTTCATTTTGTGGTGTGTTAGCTTTAAATAAAACAGGTACCGGTAACCTTCAAAGGTCGTAAAATAACTTGCATTAAAATATACTATGCTTTGAAACATAAATAAGATTTAATACAAGGAATAATATACATTGTCTTGAAGACATCACAAACTAGTGATGACAAGTTAATATATAATTGAGATGCAACTGTTGACATCACACAAGGAGCACCTAACAAAAAAAAAAAAAAAACACCAATGGATCAAGTATATATATTAAAAATATACATACAAATATTTCATCTATTACATTACACATACATTGAAACAATCGAACCTTGCAAGATGTTAATACAACAACAACTGTATTAGTGGCATGCCGCCTCATGTCCTCATCAGTATACTTAAGTGCTAGTTGGCCCCATATAGAAGTATTGAGATCATTACCACTATATTTAATAAAAAACACAACCATTCCAAAATAAGAAAAAAAAAAGATAGAACGCGCCACAAAAACAATCTAAAAAACTTACACTTCATCGGATAAAACAATTCGTCGTAGTTCCCGATTATTTGATTGTGAAGACCGCAAATCAGTATCAAGATAACCCCACACACGAAGAACACCCACAACATCTACATAAAAAATATAGTTATATATAGACATGAAGACGCAAAGAGAAAAACAACAACTAAACCTGTTAGATATATGCCATTCTTCAAGCGTGATCCAAGCATGTTAAAAGGCATCGGCTCAAAAAATGACGTCTAAATAAGCTCGGTTGAACTCTTGATGGACTAATTGACGTACATCGCATAAACTTAATATAACAATCACGTTTCAACGGACGATACCATGAGTCGTATACAAGAACCTCAAAACCATATAGCCTATATACGCAACCATCCTCCAAACGATTAGTAAAAAAATGCATCAAATGAAAAGGAATTTTTGCATGAATTGAACAATCCTGCAAGGAAAACATGCAACATTACAAAACATATAAATTACAGTTTTTTTAATTAATTAAAAAAATGCCTTACGCGTTCATCTGAAAGGATGACATCAAATGACAGTATACGATTTGAGCTAGGAATGTATGTTGTCCAAGAATGTGTGACCATTACAGTGACTTGCCATTGGTCAGTAATACCAGGCATCAAGTCTGAAATATACCGATGTCCCATTCTATATTATGTGAACCTAAAACATGGAAACAAAAAATGTTATGGAAAACTTATATTAATAACAAAACATACATAAAGGAAATATATATCTATATATAACAACCAAACACATAAACACCAAATGCAAAACAACGTAATTACAAATGGCATATTTAGTCAACCAAACCGGTATATAAACTAAGTAAACATTAAATACAAGTGTTCAAATAAGAGAGACATAATATGCTACCTTTATAGAAGCGTACATGGAAGCAATTCCACTTCTCAATAACAACATACAAAACACTCAGACCAATGCATCACTTGACATCAAAGGTAAGTTATAAAAAAATTCCTTATAAACAACATTCCTTGTTAATTGGTTAGAACACTTGCCATCATTATCAACATAAAATCGTAGACCAGCTCGAGATGTAACACGGGAGGCAATCACATAAAGTTGACCATGTGAAAAAACAGGCTTTACCAAGTAACCACAAACATGTTTAAATGTTTGGCCCTGACTTTTATTAATTGTCATAGAAAAACATAGTTTCACGGGAAACTGTCTTCTCTTAAAGTGGAAAGGCCAACATGTAGAAGTTGGAGTCATATCGATTCTAGAAATAAAAGCTCTTTCTCCAACATGCGTACCCGTAATAATAACGCCCTCAATAACACACCGACTTATTTGAGTAACCACTAAACGGGTCCCATTACACAATCCTTTCTTGAGATTCAAGTTACGTAGCAATATGATTAGTGCCCCAACCTTTAACTTTAATATGTGATTCGGTATGCCAGAAAACTGTAAAGTATTAAGAAACTCCGTAGGATACATAGCCTGCATTTCTTCAATATTATTTGTACTTGCAGAAATGGAATCGACACTAAATAACTCATGATTGTCACCTGGCAACTTATCAAGAACATGTAGATTAATCGTATCAACCTCATTGTTAGTCGATGATAAAATACAGCGCTCCTGTAGGTAAGAAACATCAGTGAATCGTTCTTCTATATTAGGAAATGTATCTGAAACAACTGACTCAATAGGATTATCTGAAACAGGAATCAATAGATCGCGAGGTATATTAATCCAAGTTCTCTCATCTTCCCCGTCTAGCGAAATTACAGGAAGACGACCAGACCCCATATCTAAAATCCACTTATTGAAATCTCGATGCTGTATTACAACATCGTCATTAACACTTGAACTATTCAACCGCATATTAATCGTTAAAGAAAAAACCTTACATGCACCCCATATAGTTGATGACTTATTCACAACCGAAGCAACAATCTCACTACGCGGAGCAAGCGAAATTACAGGAAGAATTTGTCGAAAATCTCCTCCAAGAGCGACACATTTCCCTCCAAATACTCGACGGTCTGCACCAGGTATATTATTTCGACAAATATCTCTAAAAGTACGGTCAACCGCTTCAAATGCATAACGATGTTGTAGCGGTGCCTTATCCCATATTATAAACGCAGCATCATTAATCAGCCCAGCAAGATCCGTCCCAACATCAATCGAGCAGCAAGAATGCTTATCAAGTTCAAAGGGAATCTTAAAACGCGAATGCGCTGTATGACCACCAGGTAGTAGAAGAGAGGCAATCCCAGAAGAAGCAACAGACAAGACGATTTGGCCACGTGAACGAAAACAGGAAATGAGAGTCTTCCATAAATACGTTTTTCCCGTCCCTCCACTACCAAAAACAAAAACAACACCACCCGTCCGTCTATCAACACAATCACATACATAATCAAACACCTCCCTTTGTTCAGCATTCAATCCACGAAATAGATCATGAAAAAGCGTCATTTCTTCTTCAATATTGAAGGTGCGCTCAGCCATAATCAACCGATTTTCCATAGTATCAATCAATTGATGATCAATTTGAGGCAAATTAGGAAAATCTAACAAACTTTTACCATGACCAATTAAAACTCTTTCAATCTCAATCAATGTATAATTGAGAATCTCTTCATCTGTGAATACCACATCATCATTCTGTAGTATTGTGCGTCGATTGTAAGCAATATCATCTGATAAGTAAGGTAGACAATCAAAAAATAACCTCCGTTGATCACTAACCGTACAAAACAATAGAATGCAGACAAATAAATCACGAAGTTGATTCCCCAACTGCCATTGAGAAGCTTCACGTATTGAATCTACCCACTCAACATCATCTCCTAACAAACCCAACGCGTTGCAAGCAGACATATAAGTTGGATGCTCAACACCATCAACCGTACGAATGTCTTTAAAGCTTAATGGCCCACGTTGAACATTTAATAACATACGGAGGTAATACTTTTCACCCATCGATGGGCTCACATAATAAATGCGGCCAATACACACCGTCCTATGTCGTGGCAACCACTCCTTCTCCTTTTCATGCCAAGTGAACTTTGATGGAAACTCTACATATATCAAAGAACGACCATGCGGAAACCTTTCATTTGCACGCATCCATTCAGTAAATTTTGACATGCTAGCCGTAGCACGTTGGGCAACTTCCTCAACCTCATCATTATCATGAAAATACACTCTATTACACCCTTCCTCGTGAAAAGGTAATCGCTCAACAGCAACATCACGGTACTTCATTTCAAATTCAAAAATCTTCCAACATGCCTCAATAGAAGATATATACCGACAATTTAAATATTCCTCAATTTCATTTTCATTATGTAATAAGGACGCAAACGTTGTCCTATTTTGAGCACCTTCCAAAACCACAGTTGCACGATCTGGGCCTTTGTTTATATAAGTAAAAAGATACTTGACTAACATCCCTTGGTTGCACCACTCAACATTAATGTGACAACCATATTTCACCAACAATTCACGGTTATAAGGAACAACATACCGATTATCAAGCTTAATATCTTGAGAACCAACTTTAACAACTCTTGAATTATTGGGCCTCTTATAACACGGCCAACCATCATTTCGGATAAATGTCTCCTCACAATAATTCTTTGGGTACCCTTTACTACATACACCGTTATGCATACAAGGACTTGAAGGGTTTAGCAAACCACATGGACCATGCATCATTTGCGTACGAACAATACCGAAAGCTATAGGGTCTTCCACCTCCGAAGGAAGCTCAGCAGATATATATTTATCGATATTGTCAACCGTATTAATCTTATCTTCAGGTTGTAAAAAAAGCAGAATATGAGAGTGTGGAAGTCCTCGTTTCTGAAACTCGATTGTATAGATAACTAAACAAAAAAGAGCAAAACAAAATATGACACTTGGCTAAAGAATAAAAAAAATCGTATAATATTTAAACAATGGAAATGCTAGTAACAAACCTGCTTTCGTGTGTCCAAAAATATTTCTTTTCCTTATGTCTTTGATAAGTTCATCAAGTTTAATTTTGAAAACACGGGCAACAATGTCCGGGCGGTCGGATGCACTCATACCAGGGGTTGTTGCTTGAATGTGTCGGGTAATTTCCGTCCATTTTGAATTGCATGTCATAGTAATAAAAAGGTCCGGAGCCCCGGCCCAACGACAAACAGCCATTGCATCCTGATACTGTTGAATCATATATCTTGGCCCACCGGCAAATGTTGCTGGCAGGATAACACGTCGACCAACTGCTTGACAACTTGTTTCACCATCAGCGATATGATCATATAAACCATTATACAAATCCGAACGAATAGTGTTTTGGTTTTGTTTGAACCAATTCATCTCATGTTCAAGGATAGCTGAATAACAGTCCACAACATACGTCTGAAATAAACGGCCAGATTTGTGTAGTGTCTTACCTTCATTCCTCCTAAGTTGTAAACGATAAGAATAATATTCTCTTAATGAAACCGTTTGCCGCCTACTTGATGCAGATATATTACATAGAGGAATATTAAGATGGAATCCATCTTCTCCATACGGAAACAACAAAGGATACTGCAACGCCATAAAACTTGGGTGCAATTCAGATATACGCTTTGCACTACGACTACCACGTTCTTCAATAATAATATCACATGAGTCTGTAGGATTTCCGTCACCTGGAATCAATGCAGCCACTTCAGGAACAGTAGGCAAAGAATATTGTCCTTCTCTTCTATTTCGCGTACCAAGCAAGCGAAGCGTAAGACGTTGCATTGAGTTGTCATTAAACCTTTCACGTGCCATCCTAAAAGCCTGCACCAATGCATTGTTCGCATCAAGCATCAACAGCAAGTCATTCACCAATGTGCGTAGGATGACTTGATCAGACGTTGGTGACACACAATTTCGCAAAGCATAAAAGCGATTATCAATCTCATTTTCCGTGTCATAAACATACAATTGAGCAAATCTAGGGCGTCCATCAGGATGCATAGGCAACAATGATCCAATATTATGATGGTTGTGGCCATTCAAACGGAATGTATAAGGCCCACGACCATCATTTAAATCCGTAGATATTCTCCCACCGGTTGATGTAAATGCAAACATCGCATTTAAAAGCTTTATGTTTTCTCTAAACACTCGAGATCGTGACTCCCCATTGTAATCAAGAAGACGACCCAATGTTTGAGGAGGACGTCGAAGAAATGGCAAGCAAACCTTTCCTTCACTACAACATAACGAAAAACTTGGAACACGAGGAGTTAAACTTTTAAGAGTTCGTTCCTCATACCAAAGCATAGCTCCACAATGAACACATACATGGTTTGGATCACCGCAATCCCAATACGACGGACATCGCCCTAAAAAAGGTAAGTAAAGTGTAAACAAACACTATCAATGTCATATAAGGTGTTCATATATACGAAGTATCACAAGAAAAAAAATGATGTTTACGATGCCTGTTTTCGTCTTGAAAGACGTTTGCACGGGAAGGTACTTCCACCTGATTCGAATGTAGACATCCAGATGTTTGTGAAACCGTTGAAGCCAATGAAGATTGTACAGCTCCATTTGTTCTACTGGTATAATGCACAACGCCTCTGTTGATACGATCAACTAAAAAAAGCAAAGATAACAATAAAACTATTCAATTTAAAAGGCTTAACCCACATAATATAAAATCATGGGTGCTATTGTGTGAAAACACATAACAAACACGAGAACTCAATCAAGCGTACCATTGCAACGTATTTGAGTACTTGTAGCCTCACACGTTAGATCAGAAGGGTGATCACGTAATCGAGGACGACCCATTTGGCCGGTCCGTCTACGCCCAACTTCAGTCGTTGCATTAGAAGATATATTTTCCTGAGTGGTACGTATACCCGCAAATGAATCCGAAATTGAAGTGATCGGAGAAGGTTGCACATTTTCATTTGGCATACGCATATATCATACCACATTTCTGCTAGAACTACCAACTGCATACACAGCAACAGTAGCACTAACAGGTTTAAAGGGTTTACATGGTAAATATAAACATGCAAACCCCATAACAAACAAACAATAAGGGGTGTTAGCATATGAAAAAATCATAAGAAATAAAAGAACATAGATAACCACACCGTAAGAACACCGCTGTGAGGATGCAACATCAGGCGTCACAACAGGAAGTCGCTCCCGCAATCGAGGACGGCCCATACGACCACTGCTCCTACGACATTCAACACGTGTAGATGCTGACGTTTCATGCGAAGGGGCCGAAGAGATTGAACCGGAATCTGTTGATATAGGTGCACTCATATCAACACCTTCTAATACATATATCTTTAGAAAAGCATAACAAGAGTCAATGATAATGTCACACAAAACATAAAATGCTAGTAACATATACAATATCTCAAGCACAACTAAAACTTTAAAAACTGCAACATGAAATTACCAAAATAGAAGCAAGAACATAAGAAACATTGTGACAACTACAAGGTACCACTTAAACTCAAAGTTACGAAAATTACAAGATGAAACTTTCTTAAACTAATAATCCGGGGAAGCTATGGTCTCTGTGTAAACCGCACCATGCATTTGCCTATAGAAAAACATACGGCAGAAATAACCTAGATGATCCCGCTGCAAATCAATTTCAATCACTTTTCCAAACTTCATTATCACAAGACATGTCCCTGGCAAATTGTAGTATGTGAAAGAACACATAGTTGATAATGGCATCCACAACTTATAAGGATATGCAAAAACCTTCATCCAAGTTTTATTTTTAAGCCTCCACAATACAATTTCTCGTCTATAGTCGTAGTTTCCGATATAAACATACATATGAAGCTCCTCGTTTATGTTAACTAAACTTCCACTAACTTCATCGTCATATACATTGGGGAAACATAATTCAGAAAACGACTTTGAATTCACATCAAAACGAATAACCTTCAATCCATCTGAACGACCACGGCATTGGGTAACGACAAAATATAAACCACCACCACACAAAGTTGCTGGCGACCAAATGTAGGTATAATGGTGGTACGGGCGGTGTTTTAGGAAGCGTACAGTACTCCATGAATTTAGCCCCATCGAATAATTGTAAACGGTCAATGTACCTCGTCTACGTTTAATATGTAAAATGTTGTAATCATCAGAAGAGTCAACAAAAAAACCTAGAGCATCACTATCAACCTTGTGGAAACCTTGCGAATTAGAATTTGCCAACTTCTTGAACTTAGTCGTCAATGGATTCCAAACAACCAACTCACAAGTGTTTTGGAGACAAACACACAACATACCATCCAAACTTGCCAAAAAAAACATTCTAGACGGATGAAGATAGAACGGGCGGGTAACATCTCTTGGTAAAATAAATCCCGGGGACTTATAATTCAAGGAATGTACTTCGATAGTCTTCCAAGCAACCATCAACAATTTTTGATCAGCCGATGCACGCATGTAATGACAATGAGCCCTTACAAACTTACGTTCTAAAATGAAAGCTAACCACTCCTTGCAGACAAGCTTACATTGAGCGACATTTTTTGGTGGAAGTCTTGCAATTATGTCCAACATAACTAATAAAAATGGAAGGCACGCCATACCGCTTTTATCTAAAAACACAATTTACAGAAAAATAAATTAAATCATCGTAAGCTTCAAACATAAGATAAATACTAACAATAAGTCTTGAATATTTATATAATATTATAACTAAAAAATAAAACATGTATTATCACAATGAAAGATAGACTAATAAAAATATTAAAAATAAAAAACAAATCAACAAAAATATGTTAACTAATAACAATAAAACAATTATTACAAACTAAACTATGAATTTGTATCAATATGGGCTAGATATATATCACATTTGCATTTTGGGCCAGGTTATCAAACCGGACCACGTAAACATGAGACGGGCCGGTTTGGATACAGCACACGGATAATCCAAATTAAGAAACGGATAGTACATAACGGCAGTTAACTCAACCCTAGCCACATATGCGATGAATCCAGCCCTCTTTCTTGTCCAAGTCGCTCCTCTCTGCATCCCGTATTCATCGACATCAACAGTTTCCATGGCCATTCACCATGGTTATACTTGTGTACACTCCATTCTTCCCCGTCATACGTATCATCAGTTAAATCGATTCAAAATTTCAAGGTATTTACCTCTCTAAACCCTACCGTATTATACATCATACTATTTTGTTCGATTAGGGTTCTTCATATTCGATTAACACCTTCTTTGATGATCGATTAGGGTTAATGGATGCGGATCTTCATATTCGATAAATACCCTTCGGATTTTAGGGTTTCAGTTATTCAAACATGTCAGATCTGTATTACGGCAATTTTAGGGTTAACGGTTGTGGAATGATGTTATTATGCTTATTCATATTCGATTAGAGTTATTCGGAATTTAGGGCTTCAGTTATGCAAACATGTCAGATCTGTGTTTCGGTAGATTGATGGGTTTAGGATTTTTCGTTGTCCTGAATATGTTACCACCGAGTTAAAGACATGGCCTAGATAAGCTCTAGAACATTAACAAATGGGGGCTGAGCTGGATCCAAAACTTGCCAGACACTTTGTAAGTTTTATTTGTTATGTTTATGACTTCATCATTGAATCAATTAGTAAGGATTTGTCTGTTTTAATGTGCTAACAGGAGGGATCATATGAAAGACAGAAGCTAGGCTTATCCTTGAGAGTTTGAATCAGCTTACGGACATATTCTGCATCTTGCAACTCATGGCCTTAATAAAACATTATGGCACTGTAAGTCTTTCTAACCACTGATTCATACTTCTTATTATGCCTATGTGTTTGCTTTAATAAAAAATTGTTTTAATTTAAGGGTATAATTTGCACAATTCTTGTTTTTCATATATGTTATAGACTGTGTTTTAGATATAACACTTAAGTGTACTTAGTTTTGATCTGACACTGGTAGATTGTTCACATTTGATAAGAAATCGGTCTACATGTATTAGAACACATATCAAACACCTAAAGGTTTTGATTGCATTGTTTAAACTAAAAAAGCAAACACACATACAAACCGATTTGTAGTAAAAACATAAACTAAAGAGATTAGGAAAACATACCTTAATTCTCCAACTGACTCTCCAAAGCCACTCAATATGATGATTTTTATGGTAAAGAAAATTGGAAAAAAGAAAGCGACACTGTAAGGTCATAGAACTACATTTTATAGAGCTAGTATCCGAATTTTTCTCATGGAAGTTAATATTAATTCAGACAGTTAATAAATCATGGGATAGTGGGCTAAACTGATAATATTTTTAAAAATAACTGCATAATCAGTTACTAAACCTATAAGTTTTGTATACCAGCTAAGTTTTCATTTGAATTTTTTATAAACAAAGCTGAACTTCTTTAAACGTATCAACAAAAATATTAAACTATTTGATATAAGCTAGTTTTTCCACTAATGAAGACATATTTATTAAAAACTTTTATGTGAACTGACATTGGAATACAATAACAATTAAAAATATAATTTTATATTTATCTAAACATAATATATAAGCAATTCTTTATAAACAAATAATATATAAATAAATAGTAGAATAAAAAGCAAACATTAACTAAAAAAGTACATGACATCCGATAAAGGAATTTTTTCAAAATTCAACAAACATTTCAAAGCAAAAAGAAAAAAAAACAAAGGATTAGCAAACAACATGTATTACTGAAGACTTGCCGGCACAATAGTTTCCACATACATTGCTGTGCGTATAGCATGATTCCAATCACTTGGTATGAAAAGGTGTAACACCTGTGCCTCCACGGCCATCAAACAAATACCGAACCAATGAAATATTGTATTTCATACTTTGGATTTGTATTAATATGTGTATCATTTGCACATATCGATTCTTATTCGATTTCATACTCTAAATCGCTTTCTGGAAGGTTATACGCGCACCAATGCGTAAATATAACCAGTTTAATGCAACAAACACTCCGGAATAGTGAAATAGGCTTAACATACCTTAAATAACCTTTACTTAACTTAGAAATAAGTTTTGAAGGCTTTGGTATGGCAAAAATCAAGTTAAATCGCTTACAGGGACTAAAGTTGACAAACTGCGAAAGTATGCCAATTTGAACTGTAACAGACATTCCGGAACATGACCATAAGTTAAACACACCTTAAATATCCTTTATATAGCTTAGAAATAGGCTTTGAGGGGTTCGGTGTGCTAAAATAAACTTTTGGGTCATTCAGGGACTAAAAGTGTCAAAAAGTGCACAAGTTTGCATTTTCGCGCATAACTTACGTTCTGAATACATCCGGACACCCAAAAATTTATGTAAGCATGACTACATTATATTTTAGTGTTCGCCATAAGAAAAATCCATTCGTCGCGTCATTTGGATCGTTTTTCGCGCTTATGCGCATTCCGTCGTAATTAAGCGAACATCGCGTTCGTACGACCAAACGAACCATCATCCGACATATTTTTGAACATGTTTCATGTCCACAATGTTTAGGCATCATTTTAGGGCCTTAAAGTTGGCTTTACGGGCCTTAGAAGTGTCGGAAATGGCCTTAAACACGTGCAGGGACCTAAACTGTCATTTTTGAAAGTTGTTTCTGATCTGACATGCTCAGGCGGCCCGCATTGTGTTTGGCTGATCCTAAAGCGGGCCGCTTCCCACCTTCTGACCAGATTAAATGTTTCTAATCACAAGTTGCAGCCATTTAATCCTCCACCACATGTTTTCATTTGTCTAGTCATGTGATATGGATGGAATTTTAGTCACCATAACCTTCCAACACATGTACGGCCTTGATCGTTTCCCCTTTTCCAAGAAACGATCCTAACGGTTACCCGAAAACTATATATACCCCATACCCCCCATTGCTATTTCTTACAAGAATTCTGATTTTGAGAGCTCTAAGTTGAAACCATTGTTTCATACCTGAGTTCTTGAAGTCGGGATTAGCATTCGGGGACCCTGGGTTAGTTTTCTTTCATTCTTTTCCTTATTTTTACTGCTTTTCGAGTCAGAAAGTCAAACTTTGTTTGACTTTCAGCGTTGACCAGTAATGGTCAATGCGAAGTTCGTTTGAACTTCGCAACGTGAGTGTAATCACGTTGGTCATAGTCCTTTGGGACTATGCCCACTGATTACCACGTTGTCTAGAGTCGTAGGGTAGGCGATCTAATAAATCGCCTATACCTTCGAACTCGACCCATTTGGTCGATCATTAGGATCCGACCAAATATATTAGGTGACCATAGTAGGTAGGGAATAACCTTCCGAGGTTATACCCTATGGTCGCATCGTTTAAGTAGTTGTATGATAGGTAGTTTATATGCCTTAGGTAAATTACCAGAATACCCTTTTCATGTATAATTGGTAATTAAGCATATGTAACCTAAACCTTTATCACATAACTGATTATGTAACATGATTAGGCATATAACACTTGTCATAGGGCTAGTTAGGCGGTCCAAACGCGTTTCACGCGAACGACGCGTTAAAGTAGCATAAGCTTCCTAAACGGGTCGTAGACACTTAGGTTAAGTTTCATTTAGTATGTAGGCTTTGTTAAACCATATCATATGAGTTCCTACACTCATTTGGTTTACAAACCCTAATGCTACCCAATCTTCCGATTTAGGTCCGGTTAATTAACATAGTTACCTATATTAGGTGCCGTTTGATTTCCGTGATCTCTAGCATTGTTTGGTTGTTACTCAAGGACTACTGAGCATTCTCAAGTGAGTACATAGACCCCTCTTTTACTGTTTTCCAAACGTTTTGGGGTGGAACACATGTGCCTACTTGTTACTTTCAAGCTTTCCTGTTTTCATATCATATACCTGCTATGTTTGTTAGTACATTATAGTACGTCGTTTTACATTGACATTTTATGCTATGTATGTATATAGCGTGCATACTTAGTACATCGTTTTACATGACATTTTATGCTATGTATGTTCATTTAGTTCATACTTAGTACATTGTTTTACATCACATCACATCACATGCTATGTATGTTCATTTGTTGCATACTTAGTACAGATTCATTTCATCACATGCTTACATTTTGGTATGACATTTGGTTTGTTAAATGGGACAATACATTCATTAACATTAGCTACGCCGTTCGTTAGTAGGTAGTGGTACCATAGGAATTGACAACTCCCGTTCCGGACATCCCAGGGAAAGGGGACAGTAAAGGAATGACCGAATTCGATGATATTTACTCAGATAGACCTTTAATTTGTTTAAGGGTTTATCACCTCAGTCGCAAGGCTTGGATGTATGCATTGGAACAACACCGCATAAATGTTCATTATCAGTACAGCATGCATTTACACAAGACATAATATTGATTTAAACACAGTTTTACTTCAATACTTTGCTTTTGTGCATATGGTTTAGTTGAGACATTTCGCTAGCCATACATGACATTTAGACATAGACATTTTAACATGATTGACCTTGATCATGCATTTTAGGGGTGAGCAAAAACCGAACCGAAAACCGAAACCGCACCAAAAACCGTAAAAACCGAAACCGCAAAACCGCAACCGACACAAAAACCGCAAAAACCGAAACCGCAAAAACCGAAACCGCAAAGGTATGGTGCGGTTCGGTTTTAGCTTTAAAAACCGCACCGCAAAATTTTATATATATATATATATATATATTATATAATATACTTAAAGATTTAAATATAAAATTCCCTATATATTATATAATCTGTGTTTGTTAAAAAAAAAAGTACAGACTTGACTTTGTTAAGGTTTTCTTTACATGTGTGAGTTTATATTTCAAATACCTACTAACATATATTTTTTGTTTTTTTTTTCTATCTAGGAAACACTAATGGCAAATGATAGTTGGAAACATTGAAAGTTGGAAAGATTGAAAGTTGGAAACAAGAATGAGTTGGAAACAATATTACGTTTTTATTTGGATACGACTATGTGATTAAGCTTTCACCGTTTCACATAGCAACTATTATTCTAGACATGTTTCTAGTACAAACTCTTGTTTTGATTGATGTCCTCTAGCCCATACATATGCTCTTCACATTGCTCTTGCAAAAATTATATTCTAATTACCATCAAGTATTAGATGTATTCTAGTATTAAAACCGAGAGTTTTTTTTAGATGCATTCAAGTATTGCTGAGAGTTTTTTTTTAGATGTATTCAACTATTAAAACCGAAACCGCACCGAAACCGAACCGCAACCGCAAATAAACCGCAAAAACCGTACCGCAAAAAAACCGCAACATGTGGTTTTAAAAAAATAAAAACCGCACCTCGCGGTATGAGTTGCGGTTTTATGCTAAAACCGCACCAAACCGCACCATGCTCACCCCTAATGCATTTACACAAGACATAATATTGATTTAAACACAGTTTTACTTCAATACTTTGCTTTTGTGCATATGGTTTAGTTGAGACATTTCGCTAGCCATACATGACATTTAGACATAGACATTTTAACATGATTGACCTTGATCATGCATTTACACAAGACATAATATTGATTTAAACACAGTTTTACTTCAATACTTTGCTTTTGTGCATATGGTTTAGTTGAGACATTTCGCTAGCCATACATGACATTTAGACATAGACATTTTAACATGATTGACATTGATCATGCATTTACACAAGACATAATATTGATTTAAACACAGTTTTACTTCAATACTTTGTTTTTGTGCATTTCACCTATGGTTTAGTTGATGCGTTTTCACTAGCCATACATATCATTTAGGTTACACATTACATGATTTACATTGATCATGCATTTTGACATATTATTCAATACATTTGGCAAATTCATTTATACATGGACAATTTACATTGTTGGTTTGGTTTGATTAAGTGATTAAGTAACGATACGGGTGTAATATGATACAAGCATGGTGGATACGCCGCTGGTACTTCCTATATATAAGTGTTTGTATGGTATTACATGTCGTAGCGTTATTTGAATCATTTCAGTTTGAGACATAGAACATTTTATGCAAATAACATATTTTTCACAAGACATTGATTTACAAACAACTTAACTTATACAAACTCATTTTTACATGGCTATTCATTTAACCATGCATTATTCACTTAGTTATATGTATCATCTGAACTTATTGTTTTTCAAATGATTTACAAAACAAAGCAAATAACAAGGTTCATGACTAAACATTTTCTCAAACATAAGTCATGAAACCTATTTTCACAAAACCTATGTATCTCACCGGCATTTTTATGCTGACGTACCATATTTTCACATGTGTTTTTCAGGAAATGAAGCATAGGATTGATCAAGATACACTTAGGCGGACATGGGCCTTAGTGACAATAAAAGATGCAGACTAGTTAATTATGTTGTATTTTCATGTTTGTTTAGACATTTTAACACTTATATTGAATAAAACGAAACTTTAATTTCCATGGTTGTGAAACATTAATTCTGTTACAACACTCCCCGATGTTTCCGCCACGTTTTGTATGTTCCACGTGGTCGGGGTGTGACAAAAGGTCACATGTCTTCTTGTTCAAATCTATTTCATAAACCTCACCCCAATCTGTCATCACAAAACACTTTTCTTCTGAACTAACATGTGTAATTGAGCACCAAACTGGCGTTGGAATATAACTGATCTTTGGAAACGACATGACCTTCGTCCAATACTCACCTTCATAACGCCATAGATCCACATCCATATCTATAAACCCATGACTAACAAACACGTGAAGTTTGTTATTCATATTAACCAAGTTCCCCAGGCATGTTTCACCATTGCCAACATATGGAAATCCTATTTCTGAAAACGTCTCTGTATTCACATCAAATCGAATTATGACAATATCACCAACAAGCCTTAACTGGAATACAGTAAAATATAAACCATCCTCACAAAAAGTACCCCCCGACCACACATAACCATTAGTATGGTAATGCCTTTTTTGTAAAAACTGTATTCTCCTCCAATGACTGCTCCTCTTTGAATAAGCCATAACATCAACTTTAAAACGACCACGCTTTATATGTAAAACTCTGTAATCATTAGAGGAATCGATGTATAGGCCAACCGCATCGGAATAGATTTTAAAAAAACCATAAGACTTAGAATCACATATGTTGATGCAGCTACGGATCAACGGATTCCAAATACACATTTCAAACGTATTGCGTAAACAAACACATAAGAGCCCATTCAAGCTTGAGAGAATCCACACATCAGAAGGACGAACATGAAACGGTAGGGTAATCATGGTTTTCTCATCGACTAAATCAACACCCGTGCTGCGAATAAAGCATGATTCCTATCCAATACTAACAATTTTTTGTCTAGACCCCTTACACATATGTCTACAGTGCATCATGACAAACTCCTTCGACGATATACATGACAACCATTCTTTACATACCTTCTTTGCACGACGTACACATTTTGCAGGAAGTCTTGGCAGTATCTCTGACATTATTAAGTCAGGACCAAGGTCAGGCAACTCAGTGTTCGGCTCAGAGGTTGAGTAGAGGCCCCCCTTCAACTTTTTCATAACTCGTTAGTTACGGATATTAGAATCTAGAAATACAGTAATACACGAATTTTAGTGATATTAGTGATATCTTATATAGAGCTACATGTCCGAATTTTCATGAAAACAGTTCATTTATTGAGTAAAACTTAGGTAGTTATTCAATCATGGGTTAGTGAGCAAGGATCATGACAAGTGGGTAAGTGGACTGACTTGGAAATAAACTTAACATAACCGAACGATTATATTAATTTCTAAAAACCTAAGGTAGTTACTTGATCATGGCTTAGTGGCCCGATGATCATGGTAACGTGAGTAAGAAGGCTGACTTCGACATTAATTCAGTATAACCGTCTTTTTTATAGGTTTTTTTTTTTCAAAATATCTTATTCTTTTCCCGTTGTTATTTATATAAATGAATGTTATTTTGTATTTTCGCTCTAAATAATAGAAAACTTATTATTTTAAAAAAACCTATAAAGGACTAAATATTTTTTAAATACCTAAATAGGCCTCTTGTTTGAGAACACAGACACTACAAAAACAAAATGTCACACGGAATTTGTTAACATGAAACAGGATATTATTGGCTACTTAATTTTCTAGTTTATTTTTTTATGTATTATAGGTAACTACTTATATAACTGTTTTAGTTATATGCATATCTGGACTTTTTTTTCAATTATTTTGAAAATAAAAGAACATTTAACCTTTATAAACACACATACGAATTGGTGAAAACCGCTACTTACACCTTCCTTTTTTTTCATAACAGTAATGTTTATTATTAAATAAACAATTAATCATCAACATATATGCTATAATTTATTATAATAGTCAATAAAACAATAAGTTGTTACGTGTTAAATTGTTTTGTGTATTACTAAAATTGTATACCAATTATGTGTTAGGAAAACTTAATCTAACTGATTGGTTGATTTTGTTGTTAACACATTATGTAATATGTAATATAGTTAACATATAAAACATAGAAAAATCAATTGAAAAGAGGAAACTACATTTAAACTAAAAATAGTTGAACAAACAAACCTTAACAAACACTGACTTGAAAGGCAAAACATAAAAGATGACCATGACAAAACAGGACTTAAACTGAGAAAACTTAAACTTCAACCCATCCAACATGATCGTTGCAATTTTTAGTTATACGTGGAATCTTCGATCTTTTCAATGGACCATCCAAAGAGTCTGCTGTATCACTTAGCTCAGACTCAAAATCATCTTCTTGTTTTGCCTTAAAATCATCTTTCTGACCATTCGAATCTTCACTTTGGGTAATATCAATGACCTCATCCCATTTCCAAGTTAGGAGCGCATGCTTTCTTTTAGCTTGTTTTTCTATGATCTGAAACTACAAGAACTAAAAACATTAGTATAATACATTTTAAAAAAACATATAGGTGTGAAACAATCATGTTACACTTCTGTAATTATAACTTTATTTTAAAAAAACACCACCTGTTCAATAACCTCCCTATGCATTTCAGATTTGAATGGACTAAAATACTGTCCATATGAAATGATCTCTACACTTCCACTGTCCGGCTGAAACAATAAAATCATAGAATTTAACAAATCAGACTAAATATCAAAACAATTTTTATACATTAGCTGTGACTTAAAACGATACCTTCGGAGAATCTTTCATTGGGCTGCATATTTGATTCTTCTTCGGTGTCATTGCATTAAAACCCAGCTGAAAAAATTACAATTGCTACCATATATTAGAATACTAAATATTTGGTGCAATTCACAAATGATTAGAAACCATCCACATTTAGATAGCTAAAATAAACATGCACTATAAAAAAGGTACCATAGAAGAATCTTTCTCTAGGCTAAACATTTCAATATCAATCTTTTTGGCTGATGCATTGGAACTCAACTGCAAAAAAAGCTTAGAATTCTTAACATTTCAATCTTCCTGTATGCATTGGTTACTATCAATTTACATTCCTACTTACTTTCATTGCAGGCTCGTCGGCTTCATAAATGTCCACGAAGTCATCCGAGATATCCATTGCTGCAGATGTCTTGCTGTATGAATACAGGAAAAGCGAAAAAAAGACAGAAGATTACACTACCTGAACTGGTATTATATAGCCAGCAAAATATGCAGTTAAGTGTCCACTACCCCACTAACTCCCTGAAAATAAGGAACACATTTTAAACCGCATTACAACCTGCATTTATGATTGGTGCATCTTGATAAACTGCAGGAAACCGCAAGATCATCGGTGAGAGAGTGCTGAACTGCCGTGAACTGCTGCTTCTAGAAGGAATTTAGAGACTTTAAACGGCTGAGATTAAAAGTTGATGACTTTGAACGACTGTAATTAGCCCAAATGTCGGTTACTAACAACGGGAACAATATATTATAGAATTGATGTCTTCAATTCTCCAGCAACAAAGAGTTGTCATCTTCAAAATCAAATCTTTCTAAAACTCTGAAGTCGATGAAAATCATGATTCAAATTGCATCAGACCTTCTTCCTCACGATTCAAATCACGTCTTCAAAAATCGCAAGATACCTGTAATTGATTTTCCATTCATTCATCTTTTACTCTGCAAGTTAATTGATTGATGTTTTGTTGGATCTTTTGTTGTTGATTGAGGGTATTTGGTGCTGTTTTGTTTTGTTTGATGTATGTTGGTTTGGATCTTGCTGGAATTGAAGTTTTATGTGAGGACATAAGAGGGATAGTTGGGTTTGAGTAATTGCACATATCGTGTTTGATGAAATGTCTAAGTATGTGTTGGGTTGATTTTATTAGGTTACTTCTGTTTGAATTGTTGCAGATAAGGTGTTTGATTAATGGTCTAAGTGTCTGTTTCATTGATTTTGTTGAATTACTTATGTTTGAGTAGCTGCATATGAGGTGTTTGAAGTTTAAGGTATTAGTGTCGATTGGGTTGATTTTTTTGGATTATTTTTATTTGAGTAGTTGTAAATGAGGTGTTTGATGAAACTTTAGTTGTATATTAGAATTTATACATATATAGCTTGTAAGCTTAATATATCCCGTGTTAAAACACTATATTTGTAGTCGTAAAAGTCAGAGAATATTAAGGATAAAAGTGAGAAGTTTTTCAAATGATAAATTAAATCTGATTGATTTAACACCGACGAGTTTGAATCCATTGAACCAACAGGAAAGTAACAACATAAATTTGCATTTATTTAAATCATATAATAACTTGAATAAGGAATTGAAAACAAACAATAAATTGTGTCAACATTTGGTAACAAATTCTGAAGTAACAGTGACATAGATTGAGCGAAGACATTATCAGAAGTGGACGCTGAAATCGGAAAGCAATTGGGTATGACAAATGTTTTCTTAAATAAAACACAAAGAAAGATGGTGATAGATATGGGACTTGCCAAGCTTGGAGGTATTTCTCATATCTGAGTTACAAATAATATGCGTATGTTAGAAGCTTAAACATGTGTAAGTGAGCAGTTTACGCATGAGTAAATCAACAGGTTTTGTACTTTTGTCACTTTGACCATAAATATTTTCTTAAAATGGGTACATTCTACTGTTGGTTGGAAAAGGATAAGGAGAACTTCGGGAGGTCAATTGTAGAAAACCAGAAAATGTTGCGAAGATTGTACTTTCGAAAGTGAATATTGAGCGACAAGATGTGATGAAGAAAGCATTGGAGTTGGAGAAAGATCAAAATGAAAAAAAAAAAGACTAGATGGCATTATGGATTATGACTTTTTCTATATTACAGTGGTTGTATATAAAGAAGAATAACTTTGGTTTTTATGTTATCATGGTTATAGTATGTCAAGGATTATGACTTGTTGGGAAATTTAATGTTTTTATTTTTATTTTTGAATGATACTATTTTGGTTTAGATCCTACTTTGTAATACCTCGCTTTTCGCAGCTTCGCGTTTTTAGAAAGATTGTATAGTATTTCTATTTTCGAAAACTCATTTCCTTTGTAATCGTATTTCGTTTCAAACCATTGTAAATTCGAGACTTCAATCGTAATAACATTAATCTTTTGTGTAAAATATTCTTTGTTTATACATGTTTATTGTAACACCTGTGTCACTTCACGGCCATCAAACAAATACCAAACCAATGAATATTATATTTCATACTTGGGATTTGTAAAAATATGTGTATCGTTTACACATATCAACTCTTGTTCAATTTCAAACCCTAAATCGCTTTCTGGAAGGTTATACGCGCACCGATGCGTAGATATAACCAGTTTAATCCAACGAACACTCCGGAACAGTGAAATAGGCTTAACATACCTTAAATAACCTTTACATAACTTAGAAATAAGTTTTGGAAGGTTTGGTGTGGTGAAATCAAAGTTTAATCGCTTACAGGGACTAAAGTTGACAAATTGCGAAAGTATGCCAATTTGAACTGTAACAGACCTTCCGGAACATGACCATAAGTTAAACATACCATAAATATCCTTTACATAGCTTAGAAATAGGCTTTGAGGTGTTCGGTGTGCTAAAATAAACTTTTGGAACATTCAGGGACTAAAAGTGTCAAAAAGTGCACAAGTTTGCATTTTCGCGCATAACTTACGTTCTGAATACATCCGGACATCCAAAAATTTTTGAAAGCATGACTACATTATATTTTAGTGTTCGCCTTAAGAAAAATCCATTCGTTTCGTTATTTGGATCGTTTTTCGCGCTTGTGCGCATTTCGTCGTAATTAAGCGAACATTGCGTTCGTACGACCAAACGAACCATCATCAGACATATTTTTGAACATGTTTCATGTCCACAATGTTTAGGCAACATTTTAGGGCCTTAAAGTTGGCTTTACGGGCCTTAGAAGTGTCGGAAATGGCCTTAAACACGTGCAGGGACTGAAACTGTCATTTTTCAAACATATGTGCAGATCAGAAGGGCCAATGCGGCCCGCATTGTCTTTGGCTGATCCTGAAGTGGGCCGCTTCCCACTATCAGACCAGATTAAGTGTATTTAACAGCTGTTTGCAGCTGTTTTGCACTCCCTAACCCCTTACCACATGTCAATTCCTTATGGTGGTGAGCATTTTGAGGCACCATAACATTCCGACAAGTGTACGGCCTTGATCGTGCCCTCTTTTCCATGAAACGATCTTAATGGTTACCCGAAAACTATAAATACCCCATGCCTTTCATTGTTTTAAGGCACAAGAATTCTAATTTGAGAGCTCTAAGTTGAAACCATTGTTTCATACCTGAGTTCTTGGATCGGGATTAGCATTCGGGGACCCTTCGTAAGTATTCTTTCGTTCTTTTCCTTATTTTTACTGCTTTTCGAGTCAGAAAGTCAAACTTTGTTTGACTTTCAGCGTTGACCAGTGATGGTCAATGCGAAGTTCGTTAGAACTTCGCAACGTGATTGTAATCACGATGGTCATAGTCCCTTGGGACTATGCCTACTGATTACCACGTTGTCTAGGGTCGTAGGGTAGGCGATCTAATAAATCGCCTATACCTTCGAACCCGACCCAGTTTGGTCGATCATTAGGATCCGACCAAACACATTAGGTGACCATAGTAGGTAGGGAATAACCTTCCGAGGTTATACCCTATGGTCACATCGTTTAAGTAGTTGTATGATAGGTAGTTTATATGCCTTAGGTAAATTACCAGAATACCCTTTTCATGTATAATTGGTAATTAAGCATATGTAACCTAAACCTTTGTCACATAACTGATTATGTAATATGTTTAGGCATATAACACTTGTCATAGGGCTAGTTAGGCGGTCCGAACGCGTTTCACGCGAACGACGCGTTAAAGTAGCATAAGCTACCTAAACGGGTCGTAATGGGTCGTAGACACTCAGGTTAAGTTTCATTTAGTATGTAGGCTTTGTTAAACCAAATGACACGAGTCTCTACACTCGTTTGGTTTACAAACCCTAATGCTACCCAGTCTTCCGATCTAGGTCCGGTTTATTAATGTAGTTACCTAAATTAGGTGCCGTTTGATATTCCGAGATCTCTAGCATTACTTGGTGATTATCTTTAGACATCTGAGCAATCTCAGGCGAGTACATTATTCCCCTATTTTACTGTTTTCCAAACTGTTTTGGGGTGAAGCATGTGTACCTATCTGTTACTTTCATGTTTTCCAAAAGTATAATTGATTATACATGTTATTACTTATCTATTGACCAATTGAATGACTATCTATGATTTAAACATTGTTTTCTCAAAGAACATAAAATAAATTGTTGAATTGTACTTATTTTATGTTCACCAGACCGATTGTTAGTATGATATAGCGCTATAGGATTTGACACCCCATTCCTGTTGGCATGGAATGTCTGAAACCAATTTGTTGCTCCATCCAAATAGGAATTGCCTTTGTGGTATTTCTATAGTCTCAAAGGTGTATCTTGATGCACTAGGTCTGATTGAATTCTCAAATCACACTATTAAAGTATATTTTGATATACTCTCATGTGTGGTATTGTACAAACCAACATATATTTTGTTAACCATCCAAAGCATATTTTAATATGTTATTTACTAAACAAAAACATAGTTTAATATGTTATTTATCACACCCAAAGCATATTTTGATATGTTATCTATAAATCCGAAGTATACTTGTACTATACTATCTAAATCTATTCTTTTGAACAACGAAGGTATATTTAATGTACTATCTATCTATCGATTTGGTTTAGTTTGATTAAGTGATTAAGTAACGATGCGTGTGTAATATGATACAAGCATGGTGGATACGCCGCTGGTACTTCCTATATATAAGTGCTTGTATGGTATTACATACTGTAACGTTATTTGAATCATTTCAGTTTGAAATATATAACATTTATACAAGTAACATACTTTTTACAAGACATTGTTTTACAAACAACATATCTTATACAAACTCATGTTACATGGTTATTCATTTAATCATGCATTATTCTCTTATTTATACATATCATCAGAACTTATCATTGTTTTTTCAAATAATTTACTAAAACAAACGTTTATGGGTTAAGAGTCATGGCTACGAGGTTTTACAAATTATAAACAGCTTGATTTGAGTTGGTTAATTAAGTTGAAATATTATACTCCTTTCAAAACAAGGTTTTTAAATAAAGTATTGCAACGTCTAAACTAGCCATGATTTCGACACTCCTACAAAACCAATGTATTCGCCAGCATTTCTTTGCTGACCTCGTTTTTACACATGTTTCAGGTACTGCTTTGCAATGATTGTTGATACATGCTACATTTAGGATGGACTCGTGCCTTAGCGACTTAAAACGAGACAATAACTAGTTAACTTATGTTATGTACCCTTTGTTCTTGTTTAAACAATGTAAACTCTCATAATTGATTAATAAAACGAAACTTCAATTGCCGTGGATTTGAAACGATTAATTCTGTTACAACACTCCCCGACATTTCCGCCACGTTTTGTATGTTCTACGTGGTCGGGGTGTGACATTTATACATTGATACATGCATTCGTTTGATACATGATTCGTAATTCGAATAAACGTAAGTTAAACTCGTAAACAATGATCGTGTATTCATAATTCTTAAACCTTCCATACATTCAAACACTTGGTTATTCGATTATAAGAGAGTTATATGATTTTCACTTGATTAATACCAAAATACAAATCATACATACTTGTTACATTGATTTGTTACACACACCTATTTCATCACACTTTTGGTGTGACACCTGTGTCACTTCAACCATCAAACAAAGACCAAACCAATAAAATATTATATTTCATACTTGGGATTTGTATAAATATATGTATCATTTTCACATATCAATTCTTGTTCAATTTCAAGCCTTAAATCGCTTTCTGGAAGGTTATACGCGCACTGATGCGTAAATATAACCAGTTTAATGCAACGAACACTCCGGAATAGTGAAATAGGCTTAACATACCTTGAATAACCTTTACATAACTTAGAAATAAGTTTTGGATGGTTTGGTATGCCGAAATCAAGTTAATTCGCTTACAGGGACTAAATTTGACAAACTGCGAAAGTATGCCAATTTGAACTGTAACTGTCACACCCCGACCACGTAGAACATACAAAACGTGGCGGAAATGTCGAGGAGTGTTGTAACAGAATTAATGTTTCAAATCCATGGCAATTGAAGTTTCGTTTTATTAATCAAAAGTGTTACAATGTCTTAATAAACAAAGAAGTACAACATAATTAACTAGTCTTGTCTCGTTTTAAGTCACTAAGGCACAGGTCCGCCTAAGTATGTCTTGATAAGTCCTATGCTTCATCTCCTGAAAACACATGTGAAAATAGGTACGTCAGCATAAAAATGCCGGTGAGATACATAGGTTTTGTGAAAATAGAATTCATGACTTATGTTTGAGAAAATGTTTAGTCATGAACCTTGTAATTTGCTTTGTCTTGTAAATCATTTGAAAAACAATAAGTTCAGATGATATGTATAAATAAGTGAAATAATGTATGGTTAAATGAATAACCATTTAAGATGAGTTTGTATAAGATAAGTTATTTGTAAAACAATGTCTTGTGAAAAGTAGGTTATTTGTAAAAAAAGTTCTATGTATCAAACTGAAATGATTCAAATAACGCTACGACATGTAATACCATACAAACACTTATATATAGGAAGTACCAGCGGCGTATCCACCATGTTTGTATCATATTACACACGCATCGTTACTTAATCACTTAATCAAACCAAACCACCAATATAGAATGTCTATGTTTAACAATTGTAGAAATGTTTATGTATGGTAAGTAATGTAAAGTTAAACGAATAACCTTATAGTAGCATATCAAAAGTATACTTTGGATTTGTAAGTAACATATTAAACTATGTTTTGGTTTCATAAGTAACATATCAAAATATGCTTTGGATGTGATAAATAACATATTAAACTATGTTTTTGGTTTAGTAAGTAACATATCAAAATATGCTTTGGATGATTAATAAAATAAATATGTTGGTTTTGTACAATACCACACATGAGAGTATATCAAAATATACTTTAATAGTGTGATTTAAGAATTCATTCAGACCTGGTGCATCAAAATACACCTTTGAGACTATAAGGATACCACAAAGGCAATCCCTATTTGGATGGAGCAACAAATTGGTTTCAGACATTCCATGCCAACAGGAATGGGGTGTCAAATCCTATAGCGCTATATCATACTAACAATCGGTCTGGTGAACAAAATAAGTACAATTCAACCATTTATTTTATGTTTTTAGAGAAATCAGTGTTTAAAACCATAGATAGTCATTTAGTTTGTCAAAAGATAAGTAATAACTTGTATGATCAAATGTCAAAATGTAAGTATGTGATGAAATCAGTTGTACTAAGTAATGCACACAATGGGCACACGTAGCATGAAATGTAATGTAAAATGATGTACCAAGTATGCTAAGTTAACATACGAAGCAGAAAAGTCATGTAAATCAATGTACTAATAGTGTACTAATGAACATAACCAGTATATGATGTGAAAACAGGAAAGCATGAAAGTAACAAGTAGGCACATGTGTTTCACCCCAAAACAGTTTGGAAAACAGTAAAAGAGGGGTTCTATGTACTCACTTGAGATTGCTCAGATGTCTAAAGATAATCACCAAGCAAAGCTAGAGATCACGGAAATCAAACGGCACCTAATATAGGTAACTATGTTAATAACCGGACCTAAATCGGAAGACTGGGTAGTATTAGGGTTTGTAAACCAAATGAGTGTAGGAACTCATATGATATGGTTTAACAAAGCCTACATACTAAATGAAACTTAACTTAAGTGCTTTCGACCCATTACGACCCGTTTAGGTAGCTTATGCTACTTTAACGCGTTGTTCGCGTGAAACGCGTTCGGACCGCCTAACTAGCCCTATGACAAGTGTTATATGCCTAAACATGTTACATAATCAGTTATGTGGCAAAAGTTTAGGTTACATATGCTAAATTACCAATTATGCATGAAAAGGGTATTCTGGTAATTTACCTAAGGCATATAAACAACCTATCATACAACTACTCAAACGATGTGACCATAGGGTATAACCTCGGAAGGTTATTCCCTACCTACTATGGTCACCTAATGTATTTGGTCGGATCCTAATGATCGACCAAATGGGTCGAGTTCGAAGGTATAGGCGATTTATCAGATCGCCTACCCTACGACTCTAGACAACGTGGTAATCAGTGGGCATAGTCCCAAGGGACTATGACCAACGTGATTACACTCACGTTGCGAAGTTCAAACGAACTTCGCATTGACCATAAGCTGGTCAACGCTGAAAGTCAAACAAAGTTTGACTTTCTGACTCTAAAAGCAATAAAATAAGGAAAAGAACGAAAGAATACTTACCCAGGGTCCCCGAATGCTAATCCCGATCCAAGAACTCAGGTATGAAACAATGGTTTCAACTTAGAGCTCTCAAATCAGAATTCTTGTAAGTTTTAAAGCAATGGGGGGTGGGGTATTTATAGTATTCGGGTAACCGTTAAGATCATTTCATGGAATAACGTGATTCGATCACATCCGTACACTTGTTGGAAGGTTATGGAAGCTAAAATATGATCTTATCAGCTGACTAAGCGAATTAGAACATGTGGTGGAGGATTAAACAGCTGAAAACAGGCTGTTAAAAACACTGAATCTGGTCTGAACTTGGCTAGCGCACCGCTACGCTAAAAGTGTAGCGCACCGCTAGGCCATAGTTTGGCAGATTTACACTTTTGGTCCCTGAACTGTATTTAGGCCATTTTCGACACGTTTAAGGCCCGTTAACCCCATTTCAAAGCTCTAAAATGAAGTTAAAGTATAGGGAACTTAAAATGTGCTCAAAAATATCTCGGATGTCGGTTCGTTTAACCGTACGAACGCGATGTTCGCTTAATTACGACGGAATGCGCATAAGCGCGAAAAACGAACCAAATGACGCGACGAATGGATTTTTGGCAAGCCAAACACTAAAGCATAATATAGTCATGCTTACATAAATTTTTGGATGTCCGAATGTATTCAGAACGTAAGTTATGCGCGAAAATGCAAACTTGTGCACTTTTTGACACTTTTAGTCCCTGAATGACCCAAAAGTTTATTTTAGCACACCGAACACCTCAAAGCCTATTTTTAAGCTATATAAAGGATATTTATGGTATGTTTAACTTATGGCCATGTTCCGGAATGTCTGTTACAGCTCAAATTGGCATACTTTCGCAGTTTGTCAACTTTAGTCCCTGTAAGCGATTTAACTTGATTTTGCCATACCAAAGCCTTCAAAACTTATTTCTAAGTTATGTAAAGGTTATTTAAGGTATGTTAAGTCTATTTCACTATTCCAGAGTGTTTGTTGCATTAAACTGGTTATATTTACGCACCAGTGCGTGTATAACCTTCCAGAAAGTGATTTAGAGCTTGAAATTGAACTAGAGTTGATATGTGCAAATGATACACATATATTTAACAAATCCCAAGTATGAAATACAATATTTCATTGGTTTGGCATTTGTCTGATGGTTGAAGTGACACAGGTGTTACAGTAACAGACATTCCGGAACATGACCATAAGTTAAACATACCCTAAATATCCTTTACATAGCTTAGAAATAGGCTTTGAGGGGTTCGGTGTCCTAAAATAAACTTTTGGGTCATTCAGGGACTAAAAGCGTAAAAAAGTGCATAAGTTTGCATTTTCGCGCATAACTTACGTTCTGAATACATCCGGACATCCAAAAATTTATTTAAGCACTAAAATATTTTATTTTAGTGTTTGGCATAAGAAAAATCCATTCGTCGCGCAATCTGGATCGTTTTTCGCGCTTATGCGCATTTCGTCGTAATTAAGCGAACATCGCGATCATACGACCAAACGAACCAACATCCGGAATATTTTTGAGCATGTTTCATGTCCACAATGTTTAGGCATCATTTTAGGGCCTTGAAGTTGGCTTAATAGGCCTTAAACGTGTCGAAATGAGCCTTAAACACCAACAGGGACTGAAACTGTCATTTATTGAAACTTGTTTCTGATCAGAGAAGCCCAGGCGGGCCGCGTAACATTCTGGTGTCCCTTACGCGGGCCGCGAGGCCCCTTCAGATCAGATTAAATCAGTTTAATAGCTGTTATGCACTCCCAACTCAATTCCACTTGTTTGTTCCTGATCATGGGGGGCCAATATGATACACATGGGGTTACCAACAAGTGTAGGGATGAGATTAAATCACGGATTACGAGAAACGATCCTAACGGTTGTCCATTTACTATAAATACCCAACCCATTTACTTACAAAACCCACAAATCTGATCCAAGAATGCTCTAAGTTGAAGCCATTGCTTCATACCTGAGCTACTTGGATCAAGATTAGCTTGCGGGGACCCTTTGTAAGTATTCCTTCGTTCTTTTATGCGTTTTTATCGCTTTTCGAGTCCGAAAGTCAAACTATGTTTGACTTTCTGCATTGACCAGTTTATGGTCAACGCGAAGTTCGTTTGAACTTCATAACGTGAGCGTAATCACGATGGTTATAGTCCCTAGTGACTATACCTACTGATTACCACGTTATCTAGGCTCAGTGACGAGTCGTGGTTTCGGCCAAAATGCGTATTCTTACGTATTTTGTAACTAAACTACTCTTAGGTATCATAACCGTTTGTTTTGATACCAAACCTGTTTTCTAAACTTAGTTAAGCATGTTTTAACATGCTTAGCTCGTCACTTTTAGTTTAGTGCTTATATAGGGTCGTAAGGTAAGCGATCTAAACAATCGCTTATACTTTCGAACCCGACCCGTTTGGTCGATCATTAGGATCCGACCAAACACATTAGGTGACCATAGTATATAGGGAATAACCTTCTGAGGTTATACCTTATGGTCACGACGTTTAGTCAGTTGTATGATAGGTAGTTTATATGCCTTAGGTAAATTACCAAAATACCCCTTCGACGCCAAAATTCATTTTAAACATATGTAACATAACTTTTGACATCTAAACTGATTTGGCAACAATATTAGACATGTTAAGGCATATTTTACTTGTTATAGGACTAGTTAGGCGTTCCGAACGCGTTTTACGCGAACGACGCGTTAAAGTAGCATAAGCTACCTAAACGGGTCGTAATGGGTCGTAAGCACTTAGGTTAGGTTTCATTGTAGTATGTAGGCTTTGTTAAACCATATTACATGAGCTCCCACACTCATTTGGTTTACGAGCCCTCATTCTATCCGATCCTCCGATATAGGTCCGGTTTATTAACATAGTTACCTATATTAGGTGCCGTTTGATTTCCGTGATCTCTAGCATTGTTTGGTTATTACTCAAGGACTCCTAGGCAATCTCAAGTGAGTACATAGACCCCTCTTTTACTGTTTTCAAACTATTTTGGGGTGAAGCATGTGTACCTATTTGTTATTTTCATGTTTTCCAAAAGTATAATTGATTATACATGTTAGTACTTATCTGTTGACAAACTAAATGACTATCTATGGTTTAAACACTGATTTTTCAAAGATTATAAAATTAATTGTTGAATTGTACTTATTTTGTTCACCAGACCGGTTGGTAGTATGATATAGCGCTATAGGATTTGACACCCCATTCCTGTTGTCATGGAATGTCTGAAACCAATTTGTTTCTCCATCCAAATAGGGATTTCCTTTGTGGTATCCCTATAGTCACAAAGGTGTATTTTGATGCACTAGGTCTGAATGAATTCTTAAATCACATTATTTCTGTGTATTTAATTATACTCCCGAAGGTATAGTTTGATGTACTCCCATATGTGATACTGTACAAAACCAACATGTATTTTGCTAATCATTAAAGCAAAGTTTAATATGCTATTTTCATAACTAAAGCATAGTTTAATATGCTATCTTCTTAACTAAAAGCATAGTTTAATATGCTATTTTCATAACCAAAGCATAGTCTAAATATGTTATTTATAAATCCAAAGTATACTTTTGATATACTACTGAAGGTTATTGTTTCTAACAACTAAAGTACATTTAATATACTAATCATTTAACGACTAGTTTTTGGTTAAGTGTTTAGATAACGGGACGGGTGAAATATGATGGAAACATGGTAGATACGCCGCTGGTACTTCTTATATATAAGTGTTTTTATCATATTACATACCGTGGCGTTATTTAGTACACTTGGGTTAACGATCTTGGAGCTGATATATATATTTTAATATATCTTACTTATTCAATTTTCTTAAAACCAAAGTATATTCTTATATATACTATAAACCTTTTTATCAAAACATTGTTTTTCAAACAATATAACTTATACAAACTCATTTTACATGGTTATTCACTTAACCATACATTATCCTTTTATACATATATATCACTTGGTTTATTTATCACTTTTCAAATGATTTATGAAAGAAAACACTTATCAAGATTCATGACTAATTTTTATTAATCATCTTCTTTAAACTTAAGTCATGAATCCTATTTTTCACAAAACCTATGTATCTCACAGGCATTTTTATGCTGACGTACCTATTTTTACACATGTTTCAGGTACTGCTTTGTGATGATTGATGATATATGCTACACTTAGGATGGACTCGTGCCTTAGCAACTTTAAAACTTGGAAGATTATAGTTGTAATTATTTCATTGTATTAAAACAATGAGTTCATTTATTCAATAAAACAAAATTATTTTATTCCATGGTGGTGAAACAATGATTCTGTTACAACACTCCCCGACGTTTCCGCCACGTCTTGTTGTTTTACGTGGTCGGGGTGTGACATTTGGTTTAACTAAAACATGTTTCTTTTCATTTTAGGCCTTGTGAATGTTAAATAAACCTTGTCACATCATTAATACATAACATATTCAGCCAATATACAACAATTAAATTAAAAAAAAAAGAATAAAGGCTGCCAGAATTTGCGATAGGACATATGTGCTGCATTAAGTCCCTTGTTTTGTTAGTTTACTACCCACTAATCACATTCAAAGCCCAACCCATTGAAACCCCTAATCCCTTCCCTATATAAAGAACACTTCCCCATCCTTTTTCTCACTTTTACAAGCTCCTAATCACTCTCAAATCCCTCATAAACTCAGCTAATTTTCAGCAACAACATCAGAAAGTTTCAGCCCTTTCTTAGTGAGTTTAACTCACTTCTCCTTCTATTTCCTTCTTGTTCTTTCTTCTAAAACACTTGTATAACCTCTAGGAAGGTTTTCACAAGTTTGCTTGGGCAAACTAAGGTGAAACCTCACCATTTTTTAGGCCCAAAGTGTAGTAAACTTTCTGCTCATTTTTATTTCTTTGTATGTTCATTTTTATGTTGATAACTTGATGGAATCTTGTTCCCATCAAGCTCACAATCAAGTCTACTATTGTGGGTTTGTATTAGGGTGATTACCATCAAAGTTATGAGCTCAAATGCTCACTTTATTTCTGTTTAAACTTGATATTTGAATGATGAAAACAAACACAAGTCATCATCCTCCATATGATGAACTTGTGACTTGTGAAGTGTGAACAAATGGAAGCTTTGGCTTTCCGAACCAAGTTCCACTCTTTCATTTGAACACTTTTATAACTTGTTAGATTAGATTTACTTTATTGTTATTCATGACCCTCCCACTATCTTCATGATGGTGTGTGTAGTGGTGAATCTTATAATGAGGTTTCTAATCTCTATGCTTGACATACATGATGCTATATGATGATACTTGTTTGGACTTAGTTCTAGGGTGTATTATTAATACATAAACTATAAGAAATAATTTAAAAACATGGCTGAGTTGTGATGTTAATCGAGCTATGATTAATCATCATAAATATAAGCTATCATATCAAAGATTCTAGAGTTCTTGTTATGATTCCAATGGGCAATTTGGGACCCATGAAACCACTTGATATGGTGTCATAAACAAACTCTTAGGACTTAGATATTACTTTCGTATATACATACTTTCACTACTTTAAATTCCTGATTTCGAGTCTAAGCCCCATAAACTCCATCACCAAACACATTCATTCTCCCATTCTCATTAACTCGGCAAATACATGGATAATCGGAAGACTTAGCAATTTTGGGAGTACACTTGACCCATTTTCTTTTTACACACTTTGGGTTGTAACATGTTAAATTATAAAATGCTCAAACACACACAAACTTACTTTAATCTCTCAATCCGTTATCTAGCTAATATAATACTTGATTTTTGCATAATACTATCTTGGTTTATTTCACAGTTTACACATACGTAATTCAGCCAAAATGTGTAACACATGAACAAAAAATGGCAGTTAACAAAATTTACATATTGGTAAGACAAATGCACATATGTAAAATAGAAACAAACAAGTGATAGGAAATAGTTTGCACATGTATGACAAATTACATAAGAATACATGAGATTTACACATGTGTAAAATAGACACTTACACATGTGTAATTTAGATGCAAATATGTCAAACAGAAACAAATAGTGATAGTGAACAATTTACACATGTGTAGTACAGCTAAACATATGTAAACTAGAAAGAAATACGTAACAATATTCAACTTACACATGTGTAATTCATATGCAAATGTGTAAAACAGAAACAAATAAGTGACATTAAACAAATTGCATATTGTGAGACATATTACATAAGAATACATGAGATTTACACATGTGTAAAACAAACACTTACACATGTGTAATTCAAATGTAAATATGTCAATTAGTGATTGTGAACAATTTACACAGGTATAATACAACTAAATATATGTAAATTAGAAAGAAATAAGTAACGATATTCAACTTACACATGTGTAATTCATATGCAGATGTGTAAAACATAAACAAATTGCACATCTAAAAGACATATTACTTAAGAATGCCTGAAATTTACACATGTGTAAAACAGACACTTAATGTTAGAACAAACCCAAATAGAGTTTGATAACAAATAAGAAAACAAACCCAAACAAGTAATAATATTAGAACATTGAAATGTTCTAATATTATTACTTGTTTGGGATTGTTTTCTTATTTGTTAACAAACCCAAATAGAGTTTGATAACAAATAAGAAAACAAACCCAAACAAGTAATAATATTAGAACATTGAAAAATAATACATAAAACTGTAAAATCCAACGTCAAAACAAAAGTTCAAATTCAACCAAATATTAAATGTTTAAAATTCATAGTACATGAATAACTTTATCAAACTAAAACTAGAGAAATAAAAAAAAAACAATCTTCATTCACCCTCACTATTTTCATCGATATGACTCTCTTCATACTACTTTCACTAGTTCGATTTTGTTTTCCAGGACTGTTCTGAGAATCATGGTAGCCAAGTTTAATTCTAGAAACGAGGTTTTCCACGCTTCTTTTGCCTCCTTTCCTCGTAGCTCTTCTGGACTATGGAATCACAAGACCTTTATACTTGTCTATCTCCTTGTGATAACTTTAGCAACATGAAAATCGTAACCAAGAGCATAATCACCCGCATATAACAAATGTCTTAGATGAGTCCTTACAATAATAAAAAGATAAAAAAGACGCATATGTCTTAGACAACGCATCAAAGATGCTTTGAGCCTCAGTAGTAACAACGACACCGATCCTTTGGACATTTATCTCCACTTGTCTACAAAAAAACACCAATCTCAATTAGCCAACGTTTGTTATCAAAGCATTCTCACAAACATTTTGAAGACACTTAAAAAGTTATCCCATTCTAACAAATAGACAACAATCACCTGCAAATTACAATTTCAAAATCACCCACCATAATTTCTTCAAAGTTTGCCATATAAACAACTTAACAAACATATACTTTTCATAACCTTTCGCCGTAGAGCATTGGAAAGTAAAAAAGAATTAACTTTATGCTTGAAAACCAATATGGATCTAAATATGTTGCCAACCAATGTAAGAATAATGCTATATTCAATGATTCACATACAAAATCAACTTTATTGAAAAAAAAAATGGTAAATTCAATGAATCATTTTAACAAACAGTTGGTGGGCATTCATATAACAAGTCGATTTAGTGACCTGACAGCAACATCTTCTTTAGATTCACTTGTTGAGATCAAGTGGGTCTTCCGATTGACCCCAAAACACAAACTCTTTGATTGAAAAAATTGACTAATTGAAATCGTGGAATATATGTAACAACATCGACAAATTGAAATCGTGGAATTTATGTACCAAAATCGACAATCGTTGAAGATCATAATTGAATTGATGATATAATAGTTAATACCTGCAAATCAGTTCACAAATCGTTGAAGATCACTGAGAAATGATTGTTGAAGATAGTAATGGATTCATAATCGAATGAAGAATTTATGAGTAGAGAAATTGTTGAAGAAGTCAAAAGCGAATGAAGACATCATCACACCTGATTGAATTGATGATCGTTTGTAATACCTTGAAGATTTCAACCTAAGAGCATCCACAATAAGGCCCATTAAAAACACCTAAAAACATGTCTAGTCAGCTGCCACATCAGAAAAACACTCACCCTTCAGAAACATCAACAACCCACCCAATAAGAAAACACAAAAACACTTAAAAACATTACCACATCATCACCACCTTTTTAATTTTTAACCACACATTTACACCACTTATTCTCTCTCTATATATTATATATATTAAAAGTACATGGGTCCCGCCATTTTGTTGTTTTTAGTCATTTTTGGTGACAAACATATCTAAAAAATGGGGTATAAAAACAAGGTCCACAATAAGAAAAAATGGATGATGTGGAAAAATGAGTAAAAACATCACCCAAAAATGTATTATTGTGGATGCTCTAATAATAGAAATAAGAGATTGGTATAATTACCAATTAAAACCTTTACATTAAAACATAAGGGAACATATATGAGTGGCTGAGAATGATCTCATTGTCACACCCCGACCACGTAGAACATACAAAACGTGGCGGAAACGTCGGGGAGTGTTGTAACAGAATTAATTGTTTCAAATCCATGGCAATTGAAGTTTCGTTTTATTGATTAAAAGTGTTACAATGTCTTAACAAACAAGGAAATACAACATAATTAACTATTCTTGCATCTTTTATTGTCACTAAAGCCCAAGTCTGCCTATGTGTATCTTGATCATCTTATGTAACAGTTCCTGAAAAACACATGTGAAAATAGGTACGTCAGCATAAAAATGCCTGTGAGATACATAGGTTTTGTGAAAATAGGTTTCATGACTTATGTTTGAGAAAATGTTTAGTCATGAACCTTGTTATTTGCTTTGCTTTGTAAATCATTTGAAAATCGATAAGATCAGATGATAAGTATAAATAAATGTAAGGTTAAATGAATAACCAAGTAAAATATGTTTGCATAAGATAAGTTGTTTATAAATCAATGTCTTGTGAAAAGTATGTTATTTGTATAAAATGTTCTATGTCTCAAACTGAAATGATTCAAATAACGCTATGATATGTAATACCATACAAACACTTATATATAGGAAGTACCAGCGGCGTATCCACCATGCTTGTTTCATATTACACACGCATCGTTACTTAATCACTTAATCAAACCAAACCAACCAATGTAAGAAGTCTATGTTTAAATCAATTGTCAAATGTATTGGGTAATATGTCAAAGTGTTCATGTCAAGATGTAAATCATATCAAAATGTCTATGTCAAATATCCATGTCAAATGTCTATGTCAAATATCCATGTCAAATGTCTATGTCAAAATGTCATGTATGGCAAGTGAAATGTCTCAACTAAACCATATGCACAAAAACAAAGTATTGAAGTAAAACTTGGTTTAAATCAAAGTTATGTTTTGTGGGAAATGCATGATCAAATGTCAATCATGTTAAAATGTCTATGCCGAAATGTCTATGTCAAATATCTATGTCAAAATGTCATGTAAAACAATGTACTAAGTAATGCACACAATTGGGCACACCTAGCATGAAATGTCATAAAATCATGTACTATAATGTACTAACGAACATAGCAGTATATGATGTGAAAACAGGAAAGCATGAAAGTAACAAGTAGGCACATGTGTTCCACCCCAAAACAGTTTGGAAAACAGTAAAAGAGGGGTCTATGTACTCACTTGAGATTGCTCAGTAGTCCTTGAGTAACAACTAAACAATGCTAGAGATCGCGGATATCAAACGGCACCTAGTATAGGTAACTATGTTAATAAACCGGACCTATATCGGAAGACTGGGTAGCATTAGGGTTTGTAAACCAAATGAGTGTAGGAACTCATGTGATATGGTTTAACAAGGCCTACATGCTAAATGAAACTTAACCTAAGTCTTATCGACCCATTACGATCCGTTTAGGTAGCTTATGCTATTTTAACGCATCGTGCGCGTGAAACGCGTTCGGACCGCCTAACTAGTCCTATGACAAGTGTTATATGCCTAAACATGTTACATAATCAGTTATGTGACAAAAGTTTAGGTTACATATGCTTAATTACCAATTATACATGAAAAGGGTATTCTGGTAATTTACCTAAGGCATATAAACTACCTATCATACAACTACTTAAACGATGTGACCATAGGGTATAACCTCGGAAGGTTATTCCCTACCTACTATGGTCACCTAATGTGTTTGGTCGGATCCTAATGATCGACCAAATGGGTCGAGTTCGAAGGTATAGGCGATTGATTAGATCGCCTACCCTACGACTCTAGACAACGTGGTAATCAGTGGGCACAGTCCCAAGGGACTATGACCAACGTGATTACACTCACGTTGCGAAGTTCAAACGAACTTCGCATTGACCATTACTGGTCAACGCTGAAAGTCAAACAAAGTTTGACTTTCTGACTCGAAAAGCAGTAAAATAAGGAAAAGAACGAAAGAATACTTACGAAGGGTCCCCGAATGCTAATCCCGATCCAAGAACTCAGGTATGAAACAATGGTTTCAACTTAGAGCTCTCAAATCAGAATTCTTGTAAGAAATGAGGTTGGGGTGATGGGTTATTTATAGTTTTCGGGTAACCGTTAGGATCGTTTCATGGAAAACGTGCCATGATCCCATCCGTACAAGTGTCGGAAAGTTGTGGTGGCTAAAAACCATCCTCATCAGCTGAATATGCAAGTGGGAAAGGTGTGGTGGTGGTTAAAACAGCTGGAAATGCTGACTGTTTGATATTATCTGTTCTGATAGGCTGAGGCGGCCCGCTTCAGCATTAGACAAATCTAATGCGGGCCGCATGGCCCTTCTGATCCGCATATATCTTTCAAAAATGACAGTTTCAGCCCCTGCACGTGTTTAAGCCCATTTTCGACACTTCTAAGGCCCGTAAAGCCAACTTTAAGGCCCTAAAATGTTGCCTAAATATTGTGGACATGAAACATGCTCAAAAATATGCCGGGTGATGGTTCGTTTGGTCGTACGAACGCGATGTTCGCTTAATTACGACGGAATGCGCATAAGCGCGAAAAACGATCCAAATGACGAAACGAATGGATTTTTCTTATGGCGAACACTAAAATAAAATATTTTAGTGCTTACATAAATTTTTGGATGTCCAGATGTATTCAGAACGTAAGTTATGCGCGAAAATGCAAACTTGTGCACTTTTTGACACTTTTAGTCCCTGAATGACACAAAAGTTTATTTTAGCATACCGAACACCTCAAAGCCTATTTCTAAGCTATGTAAAGGATATTTATGGTATGTTTAACTTATGGTCATGTTCCGGAAGGTCTGTTACAGTTCAAATTGGCATACTTTCGCAGTTTGTCAACTTTAGTCCCTGTAAGCGATTAAACTTGATTTCACCACACCAAACCTTCCAAAACTTATATATAAGTTATGTAAAGGTTATTTAAGTTATGTTAAGCCTATTTCACTATTCCGGAGTGTTCGTTGGATTAAACTGGTTATATCTACACATCAGAGCGCGTATAACCCTTCGGAAAGTGATTTAAAGCTTGAAATCGAACAAGAATTGATATGTGTAAACGATACACATATTTTTACAAATCCCAAGTATGAAATACTATATTTCATTGGTTTGGAATTTGTTTGATGGTTGGAGTGACACGGGTGTTACAGTCTCCCCTACTTTAGGAAATTTCGTCTCGAAATTAATTCGTAGGAGTCTAACTGTGGCTTTGTGTCAAACAACCACCAGAGATATGAAAGGCATAATCCTGTTATTTCTCTTTAACGGACATTCTTCAGAATTGAAAAATGAATGGAGTTATTTTCAACAGGCATTCTTTAGAAACAAAAATGAACGGAATAGTCATTTTACATCTTCAGAAACAAAAATGAACCGAATGAGTCATTTTACATCTTCAGAAACAAAAATGAACAGAATAGTCATTTTACATCTTCAGAAACAAAAATGAACCGAATGAGTCATTTTACATCTTCAGAAACAAAAATGAACGGAATAGTCATTTTACATCTTCAGAAACAAAAATGAACCGAATGAGTCATTTTACATCTTCAGAAACAAAAATGAACGGAATAGTCATTTTACATCTTCAGAAACAAAAATGGACAGAATGAGTCATTTTTCCACGACATCTTCAGAAACAAAAATGAACAGAATGAGTCATTTTTCCACGACATCTTCAGAAACAAAAATGAACAGAATGAGTCATTTTTCCACGACATCTTCAGAAACAAAAATGAACAGAATGAGTCATTTTTCCACGACATCTTCAGAAACAAAAATGAACGACAAGAGTCATTTTTCACCATTTCTTCAGAAACCAAAAATGAACGACAAGAGTCATTTTTCACCATTTCTTCAGAAACCAAAAATGAACGACAAGAGTCATTTTTCACCATTTCTTCAGAAACCAAAAATGAACGACAAGAGTCATTTTTCACCATTTCTTCAGAAACCAAAAATGAACGACAAGAGTCATTTTTCACCATTTCTTCAGAAACCAAAAATGAACGACAAGAGTCATTTTTCACCATTTCTTCAGAAACCAAAAATGAACGAAAAGAGTCATTTTTCAGACACATGACCAAACTAGCTGTGGTTTCCGTGCACTGAATTCCATAATTATGTATGCATCCATAATTACGCAATTCCTTGCATAGTCAGCACAATTTGCTTGTAATGTGGAGGGGAGGAAAATCAAACCTGTGATGAGCGTGACTAGACTACCATAGGGTCCTTTTAATTAGATCTACAAATGATCCTTTTAATTAGGCCACCAAGGAGTCCTTTCAGCTATATCATCACATGATATTCCTAACCAGATTTTTGGATCAATCTGATTACCTAGACCACTCAGGGGTCTAATTATGGAATGGTACAATATAATCCAAGGGTCTTTACTATTACGTACAAGCCCATTGAGGATTTAATATAGTACCTTTGGATATCCTACTATGAATTTCCTTATACAAAGATATGGAAGATTCTACGAGGATTTGAATGACAAGAATTTGGATCACACAAAAACATAAAAGGGAACACATAAACACATAATCACATAGTTGTTTAATTTGTTTATTAATTTGTTATCTTTGGACGCGGATACTTAAAGCACACCAGGAATCCAATTCGTGGATTTCATTTGGCACTTTAATCATTTCAAGAATCTATCTATGAAGATAGAATAATCTTAAAAGGAATTCGGCTTTGTCCTTATTGAATTTTGATGTACGTATTGAATCATACAAAGAATTCAATTAAGGACTCCGATGAATGATACCCATCCACAAGGATCTAATTATGAGGATAGAAAGATCCTACATGGATTTTGGAGTTTGTGTAACGAGAGTGTTCCGACACCTTGCACTAGGCGTGCTTACGTCGATACACAAGGTAGAAAGTTCATGAGGTTGAGGCGCCAGATATGTCAAGCGACATATGAAGCAGAGTTTGAAGGTTGAGCAGCAGCAGGATTTGTAACAGCTTTGCTTTGGATTGCAAAGCGGCACATGTTAACCAAATGTCTCCATCGTCCACCGTGGGTACATTTGTAACAGGGTATTTGATTTGGATAATGACGGTTGCATTGATTTCTCCAAGGAGCGGTTCCCTTGCACGGCTTCATCCCTGAGATGAGTCATGGTGATAGCTAAATCAACGGTCTTCGGGAGTACGACGCCTATTTGTTGGGCAATTGTAGCACCTGGTCCGGACACTCGAGTCTTGTTGCGATGAAGAGGCATAATGAAGAAAATGAAAGACATAGAAGGAAACAAGCAAAAGATAGTCAAAAGAGAATATCAACACATGAAGATTGTGACCATTTGTTTGTTACCAAAGGCAAACAAATGAGATGGTGACTAATCAAAGTAAATGGGTCAATATAATGTATCGCGAAGACATGCTCGCCTATAAGTGAACACTCATCCCAAGAATTCTCAGGTAAGCACAACTGGTCTCGCGTCTGATGAGATGTATACGAAGTGCTTGCCTAGACAGAAAACCCAGAATACAGGCATTCACCCTTCCAGTTTGCACGTGTTCACATTATTAAAAACCCAAAACCTTGACGAGATTTTGAAAACTCAAAGGGGTTCAAAACCATATAATAGAGAGTTCAAAACCTTACAATAGAGGGTTCAAAACCTTGTAATAAATCATCCTAGAACAGATGATTAGTTTTCAAAGCGGTTTTGAAATTTATGTTCTTGTTGTGGTCGTCGCCTAAGGATAGGTGACGGTATTGTTTTATGACTAAACGCAAGTAAACTCGCGTTAGGGTCCTAGAAAGGTTATAGACTAGGTCAAAGCATTACTAATAACCTAATTCCCTATAACCATTGGCTCTGATACCATCTTTTCGTTCACACCCCGACCACGTAGAACATACAAAACGTGGCGGAAACGTCGGGGAGTGTTGTAACATAATTAATTGTTTCAAATCCATGGCAATTGAAGTTTCGTTTTATTGATTAAAAGTGTTACAATGTCTTAACAAACAAGGAAATACAACATAATTAACTATTCTTGCATCTTTTATTGTCACTAAAGCCCAAGTCTGCCTATGTGTATCTTGATCATCTTATGCAACAGTTCCTGAAAAACACATGTGAAAATAGGTACGTCAGCATAAAAATGCCTGTGAGATACATAGGTTTTGTGAAAATAGGTTTCATGACTTATGTTTGAGAAAATGTTTAGTCATGAACCTTGTTATTTGCTTTGCTTTGTAAATCATTTGAAAATCGATAAGATCAGATGATAAGTATAAATAAATGTAAGGTTAAATGAATAACCAAGTAAAATATGTTTGCATAAGATAAGTTGTTTATAAATCAATGTCTTGTGAAAAGTATGTTATTTGTATAAAATGTTCTATGTCTCAAACTGAAATGATTCAAATAACGCTATGATATGTAATACCATACAAACACTTATATATAGGAAGTACCAGCGGCGTATCCACCATGCTTGTTTCATATTACACACGCATCGTTACTTAATCACTTAATCAAACCAAACCAACCAATGTAAGAAGTCTATGTTTAAATCAATTGTCAAATGTATTGGGTAATATGTCAAAGTGTTCATGTCAAGATGTAAATCATATCAAAATGTCTATGTCAAATATCCATGTCAAATGTCTATGTCAAATATCCATGTCAAATGTCTATGTCAAAATGTCATGTATGGCAAGTGAAATGTCTCAACTAAACCATATGCACAAAAACAAAGTATTGAAGTAAAACTTGGTTTAAATCAAAGTTATGTTTTGTGGGAAATGCATGATCAAATGTCAATCATGTTAAAATGTCTATGCCGAAATGTCTATGTCAAATATCTATGTCAAAATGTCATGTAAAACAATGTACTAAGTAATGCACACAATTGGGCACACCTAGCATGAAATGTCATAAAATCATGTACTATAATGTACTAACGAACATAGCAGTATATGATGTGAAAACAGGAAAGCATGAAAGTAACAAGTAGGCACATGTGTTCCACCCCAAAACAGTTTGGAAAACAGTAAAAGAGGGGTCTATGTACTCACTTGAGATTGCTCAGTAGTCCTTGAGTAACAACTAAACAATGCTAGAGATCGCGGATATCAAACGGCACCTAGTATAGGTAACTATGTTAATAAACCGGACCTATATCGGAAGACTGGGTAGCATTAGGGTTTGTAAACCAAATGAGTGTAGGAACTCATGTGATATGGTTTAACAAGGCCTACATGCTAAATGAAACTTAACCTAAGTCTTATCGACCCATTACGATCCGTTTAGGTAGCTTATGCTATTTTAACGCATCGTGCGCGTGAAACGCGTTCGGACCGCCTAACTAGTCCTATGACAAGTGTTATATGCCTAAACATGTTACATAATCAGTTATGTGACAAAAGTTTAGGTTACATATGCTTAATTACCAATTATACATGAAAAGGGTATTCTGGTAATTTACCTAAGGCATATAAACTACCTATCATACAACTACTTAAACGATGTGACCATAGGGTATAACCTCGGAAGGTTATTCCCTACCTACTATGGTCACCTAATGTGTTTGGTCGGATCCTAATGATCGACCAAATGGGTCGAGTTCGAAGGTATAGGCGATTGATTAGATCGCCTACCCTACGACTCTAGACAACGTGGTAATCAGTGGGCACAGTCCCAAGGGACTATGACCAACGTGATTACACTCACGTTGCGAAGTTCAAACGAACTTCGCATTGACCATTACTGGTCAACGCTGAAAGTCAAACAAAGTTTGACTTTCTGACTCGAAAAGCAGTAAAATAAGGAAAAGAACGAAAGAATACTTACGAAGGGTCCCCGAATGCTAATCCCGATCCAAGAACTCAGGTATGAAACAATGGTTTCAACTTAGAGCTCTCAAATCAGAATTCTTGTAAGAAATGAGGTTGGGGTGATGGGTTATTTATAGTTTTCGGGTAACCGTTAGGATCGTTTCATGGAAAACGTGCCATGATCCCATCCGTACAAGTGTCGGAAAGTTGTGGTGGCTAAAAACCATCCTCATCAGCTGAATATGCAAGTGGGAAAGGTGTGGTGGTGGTTAAAACAGCTGGAAATGCTGACTGTTTGATATTATCTGTTCTGATAGGCTGAGGCGGCCCGCTTCAGCATTAGACAAATCTAATGCGGGCCGCATGGCCCTTCTGATCCGCATATATCTTTCAAAAATGACAGTTTCAGCCCCTGCACGTGTTTAAGCCCATTTTCGACACTTCTAAGGCCCGTAAAGCCAACTTTAAGGCCCTAAAATGTTGCCTAAATATTGTGGACATGAAACATGCTCAAAAATATGCCGGGTGATGGTTCGTTTGGTCGTACGAACGCGATGTTCGCTTAATTACGACGGAATGCGCATAAGCGCGAAAAACGATCCAAATGACGAAACGAATGGATTTTTCTTATGGCGAACACTAAAATAAAATATTTTAGTGCTTACATAAATTTTTGGATGTCCAGATGTATTCAGAACGTAAGTTATGCGCGAAAATGCAAACTTGTGCACTTTTTGACACTTTTAGTCCCTGAATGACACAAAAGTTTATTTTAGCATACCGAACACCTCAAAGCCTATTTCTAAGCTATGTAAAGGATATTTATGGTATGTTTAACTTATGGTCATGTTCCGGAAGGTCTGTTACAGTTCAAATTGGCATACTTTCGCAGTTTGTCAACTTTAGTCCCTGTAAGCGATTAAACTTGATTTCACCACACCAAACCTTCCAAAACTTATATATAAGTTATGTAAAGGTTATTTAAGTTATGTTAAGCCTATTTCACTATTCCGGAGTGTTCGTTGGATTAAACTGGTTATATCTACACATCAGAGCGCGTATAACCCTTCGGAAAGTGATTTAAAGCTTGAAATCGAACAAGAATTGATATGTGTAAACGATACACATATTTTTACAAATCCCAAGTATGAAATACTATATTTCATTGGTTTGGCATTTGTTTGATGGTTGGAGTGACACGGGTGTTACACTCATTGTTCTAAAAAAAGATGGGCGTTCTCATCCGTATTGTACGTTAGCTGGCCTATATATATATATATATATATATGTATATATATATATATATGTATATATATGTATATATATATATATATATATATATAGATATAAGTGAGGGTTATCTTGAGAACCCTAAATATTGTGAGAACCGTGAGAACGAATAAAAAACGAATCAAAACTATTTTTTTAATATAACCCTCATTGTAATTAAAATACATCATCAAAAAAAGAATTTACAATATCAAATAATTAATTTTTCCTCTCAATAAAAACAATAAAAACTGCACTATTTCAGAGCGAATTCAGAGAGCAGGAGCAGCTCACTCTCTGGGTTCCAGCTGGAAAGCTTGTCCGTCCACACTAGAAGAAATTTCAGAAATGCAAGATGCTAATTACATGTTGTCCAAGGTTTCTTTTGCAGGAAATAAGGACGTGTGGATATGGGATGTAGAAGGCAATCCTCACTTTACAGTCGCTGATGCCAAAAAACTGATGAGGAAAGACCGAAACAACCACCGGACGCAACTTTTCAAATGGGAATCTTGGGTCCCTCTCAAAATTAACATTCATATGTGGCGAACGGAAATGGATCGTCTTCCTACCCGGCTTGCACTTCAAAGGAGGCATATTTTTATATCGGCTACAACATGTGCTTTATGTGATGTGGATGATGAAGACTGTGCCCATGTGTTCGTAAACTGTGGTTTTGCGTTTGGAGTTTGGAGCCTTATTCGGAAATGGTGTAAACTCGACTATGTTAAGATTGTTGACATTAAAGATTTGCTCAAGTTTTACAAGAATGTGCAAGGGCCAAAGTGGGCGAAGAAAGTTATAAGGGGGATTGTAATGACGACATGTTGGGCAATTTGGAATGCTAGAAATAAAAAGGTCTTCGACAACACTACGCCTAAGGTAGCCGATGTTGTGGCTTTAGTTAAATCCCTTTCTTTTTTATGGCTTACGAATCGATCTAGGTTTAACTCTATTATGTGGAAGGATTGGGCTGTTTTCCCATTGTATATGTTGTAATCGTTTTTTTTTTTTGCGGTCCTCGTTTTGAGGACTAGCCGTTTTAATGAAGTTCACCGTTCAAATTTTTTTCTCCTCTCAAAATCACTCTTATTAGATTTTCTACACATGTGTAAGTATAACAAATTTACACATGTGTAATGGCAAACTTACACATGTATAAATTTTCTTTGTTTACGAATTCACGTAAATTTAAACGTGTAAATTAAATTTCTAACATTGTAATCAAATAATAAAGATAAGTGTAAATTTTTTTTTTTTTTGAATTGTTTTTGACTAAGTTCTTGTGTTTTTTTATTCGTTCTCACGCTCACAAACAATATTTAAAGTTCTTATTTAAACTCTCCCGTATACATATAACTATAAAAGTGTAAGAGCGAATTTTGTGTATTCACTATATGTTTATATAATATTATAAATATCTAGAATTGTAAAACTTGATTAAATTCAAAAAGAAATAAAACAAGCACATGATCATGAATATTCATATTCATATTTAGAAACAAATTATTAACTAGATTTATTCATAAGGTAAATTCTTATTTGATCTAACCATGATACATCAAATAAATGACATAATCAAATTACCCTTTGGCCGACGAAGTGAGGGAATTGACGGAGCTTAACGCAGCCATCTCATCGGTTACGTTGAGCGAAAGGAGACTGGATTTGGCAGCCTGATCATTCAGGATCCTTCTCTGTGAAATCTGTTAAGCGGGTTCTGAATTGCTTCGAGGACAGCAGCAGCAGGTATGCGTTGGATTGGTGTAAGTGGGACCCGATCAAATGCAATGTTTTTGTTTGGAGAGCGGAAATGAATAGAATCCCAACCTTTGATGCTCTTCGCAGTAGGGGAATCGTTGTGGGGGACGGGTTGTGCCCTTTGTGTAAGATGGAGGCCGAGACTGTGGAGCATCTCTTCACGTCATGCATTACAACAGTGGTTTTGTGTCAAAAGATCAGTACTTGGTGCCGAATCCCTCCTATCTTCGCCTTTTCTTTCAAAGACTTGTTGGATATCCACAACACTAGGTCCTCAAATCCTGGGGATAAAGCTGTTATTCGCGTTATTATTTTCATTTCTTGTTGGTGCTTATGGATGGCTCGTAATAAGGCGGTGTTTTCGGAGGTCGAGGTTAAGGTGGAAAGTGTATTCAGTGAAGTTAAATCGCTAGGATACTTATGGTTTAAACATAGATCTAAAGGTAGTTCAATCTCTTGGTCGGATTGGTGTAAATTTGTAACTATGTACCTTTGTTTTTGTGCTTTGCCTGGCCCGGTTTTCGGGTGTGGGTGTGTTTTAATGAAGTAGATGACGCTTTATCGGCTTTTCGGACCATGTACAAAACACCAATTGGCACCACACCATTTAAATTGGTTTACGGGAAAGCAAGTCATCTACCTGTCGAACTTGAACATAAAGCATATTGGGCTTTAAAATCGTTAATTTTGATTTGAAAAATGTAGGTGATAACAGATTTTTGTAGGTCCACGAGCTTGAGGAATTGCGAAACCAAGCTTATGAGAACTCTTTGATTTACAAGGAACGGACAAAGAAGTTACACGACAACCACTTGGAGAACAACAAACAATTCCAAGTGGGGGATCGGGTATTGCTATACAATTCTCGTCTTCGTTTGTTTCCGAGTAAATTAAAGTCGAGGTGGACGGGTCTTTATATCGTGAAACAGGTGTTTACATAGGGGACCGTTGAGACCGAGTACCCTGAATTGGAGAATATTTAAAGTCAATTGTCATAGGTCAAAACACTGCAACGAGGACCCAGTTGATGAAACGGAGTTGGAGGTCATAGAACTCCACCCCAAGGACAACTAAATACGGGGTCAAGTCGAGCTAACGACTTATGAGTAAACAAAGCGCGTACTGGTGGTGACCCGTTAATGTTAAGCAAACTGTTTTAGCAATGAAAGTTGAGAAGTGTGAAAAAATGGGTCAAATGTGTACACTCACTTTTGTGGTGGAGTCTTGTTTATTCTACTTTTGCCCAGGTAAAAAAAAAAAAAAAGAAACTTTATATAATAATTGGTTAAATGTGTTTGGTGATGCAATATATTAAGTCTTTTGTGCAAACAATATGTTTTATAAAAAAATAAAAATTGAAAGCAAACTTTTTATACTTTCTAGTCAATACCATTTCAAAGTTGTGTGTGGTTCGGTGCCTAAACTTGTGTATCTTTTGTTGACTTGCACATGCTATCTTTTGTTGACATGGTAAAATAAATAAATAAATAAATGAATGCAAAAACAATTAAAAGTGGAAAGAGGAACCCTATTTATGCAGAGCAAGTTTTGTGTACATTTTTTTTAACGGCAACGGATTCTATGATTATATATAGAACATGGTCAACAAGGCTCTAAAACTGAAAGATACAGAGAGAAACATGAATTGTATAAAAAAAGATAAGAAAACAAAGAAAAACAAACCGATACTACGTGATAACATCTCGCACATTGAAATCCTCCCATCTCGCTCAAGTAATATTATTGAATTTTTTATCGTCCTTTAATCCAAAGATATATATTCACCTTTATTATCTCCTTCGTTTTGTTAGCTGAGATATTGACTCCATTAAAATCTTTATCATTTCTAACTTTCCATAATTGCCACATTGTTGCCATGATCACTACTTCAATCAATTACTTCCACTCATTTGAACCTTTGTAAGTCTCCAGCAAGTTAAACACATCTCTGCAAGTATCCATATTTGGGCTTGGAGGTATTTTAAGCCACAGAAGGATATTCCACCAGACTGCTTTCGACATCACGCATGACATCAATATGTGATTTGGTGTTTCTTCATTTACGCCGCATCTGAAACATCTGAGATCTTGTATTACTACATCCCACTTGTCAAGCCCATTTTTACGTGCTATTTTGTTAAACCATGCCCTCCAACAGATGTAATTAATTTTACGAGGAGCCCATCTATTACAAAATTTCCATTCTTCTTCATTGTCTTCTACACCATTATTCATGATGTCCTCTTTGATCATTGCCACCGAAAAGGCCATCTCCTGCTGATTTTTCCATTTCTAACTGTCTGTACCTGTAAAAAAATTATATTCCGTCATGTCATTATTAAGATTTGCGAGTTGAGCCCAGTCCAGTCCAAGGAATCATTTGGGCCTTACCTCCATTCCCATGCCCATCTATTTTCTGTTTGGGCTCTTTTGACACACAGATAAAGCCTCGACTTGGTTCCGAATCAAGCCCAGCCAGGTAAAGCCTCGATTCCTTATGCATTCTCGCCTTCTCTTGTTGTCGATTCCGTTTCTTAGTGGGCTCATGGCAAGTTTGGCCTCAAGGGCTCAGTTCTTGTTTGAGTGGCTATACTACAAAATGTTGCTCGAATATCATTAATATCTTGTTCGTGCATTGAAATTTAACCAGTTATTAGTTTATAATCAGTTTAACTTTGAGTTTTGATGCTTAGATGAATGAAAGTTGCGATCCTAACATGTTTAATATGTTGAAACACTGGTCTAAAATGTTGTGACTAGTGATTATGACCTGTTACAAAATGAGTGTGAACTGTTGTTTTAGCTGACACAATTCTGTTGAAACTTGGGTGACATCATGTGAATGAATGCTTCATTATTTGAGAAACATGGCAGTTAGATGCGAAGTCTTTAGTTGTTCGTTTAGTGTAGGTCGACATGTACTTCATAATATTGTTCTACTTCATAATATTTGCATAAGTTGTGACTTGTATTGCATTTAATTGCTCGGCACTTGCAACTTATGTTTTTGTGTAACAAGCCGTAATATGGCTCGTATGGTACTCAATCTCCATTCTATACGAGTTTTAATATGGTTTCACACAAATTATTTGTTGAATGTTGCTAATTAATTATATTCTTGTTGAGCATGTCATGGCTCCCTCCTCCCGCAGTTCAGGGTCGCGAAAGAGAGGTTGTGGTCAGCGCAGGAAGCCTATTTCCTTTCGACCACCGCCGCATAATACAACAACTTATGATATGGAAGACCCCATCTTTGTTGCACAGACACATCACTATCTACAGTTTCCTAATGATGATGATAAGGATGCGCGTGATCTATTGACTGGGCACTTTTGATTGAGATGCAGGAGGCTGCCAGGCTTGAGACCATTGTTGGGGTAGACGCAACGTAGAGAAGATTGTTGGATACCCATCTCCCACATAGAGAGAGAGAGAGATCACCCTTGAGTTTCTAGCCTCATTTGAGTTTGACCCTCAAGTTGAAGACATTAATGTTGATGGGGCAATCCAGTTCAGACTTTGTGGAGCATAACATTCTCTATCACTACCACAGTTTGCTGTCAAAACAGGTTTATACACATCGGAGGAGGTTGAGACTAAGCTTTTCAAAAAGGATTTGGTACATGAATATGAGGTTGACTTGGTTACCTGGTAGCCAAATATTGGTATTGGAAACTTCATAGAGAAGCCCAGAGCAACGCGTATTCGGAACCCGTTGCATTGACACTTACACAAAGTTTTTAGTGGCAACATTTCTGGTAGGTATGATGTCTAAGATGTTGGAAATTTTAGTGAAAATGAGTTTTTCACTAAATATTTTGGAAATCAATAATATTTATATATGTGTTGTATAAATAATTATTTATGGTTTGTGTTCAAACTATGTCCAAATAGAGCTAAGATGAATGAGATATCGAAACTTGAAGTTGTATGTTTGGAACAAACAAAGATGATTAAAATGGATTAGTTTTGTCAACTTGTCCCACATAGGTGGGAAGACAAAACTTAAAGTGGTTTATAAGGAGGAGCACTCCTTGTATATTGTTTCCTTAAAGGCAAACACTGGTGGGGACTCCAAAGGGTGCTACGCATCCTTACTCGTGCACATATGCGCGCGTGCCATGGGCTATAGGCCCTATGTAGTGCACTTTGAACCTCGCACACCGCCTTTGTATTTTTGTCCATGCGCGCGTGGTCAGATACATGGCAGGTCCGCTTATGGCGCCATGGAATGTCGATGCGGCGCGAGCTCCTTAGGCGCATGGCGCACGTCATTGGCTAGGGCGGAGAGTGCAGGTGGCGCACGAGTATGGACGGCGCATGACCGGGTGGCGTCCTGGTATGGGCAATGGCATATGTGTGGCGCGCGGCTCCATATGGCGTGCCGTAAGGTCCGTGTAGTGTGTTGCATGGATTTGCGGATCAGTTATGGTGCGCGCGCAGGTTACAGTAGTAACTAGGAGCACTGGAGCACTGGACTGAAGAGCCACTTCAGGCGCGCGTACATGCCTGCAACGGTAACAGAGCAATTGGCAGGACCTGGTCAAGCTAGCTGTTACAACCCGTTTAATGCGTGTCATGATGAATATGACCGTTTTGGACTAACCACAAGTCCATTTAATTAGAGATTAATGTCATATTCATTATCTTGTTTATTAAAAGATTAATGTTATACTTATGACATGATTAATGTCTATTTTATTACTAGTTTTAATGAGATTAAAACTATGGGTGTATATATATGAACTTGGTGGTTCATACTAGATACACAAGGAAATATGCATTCTCTTTAGTCTCGATGTTTCATTGAGAGGAGTACTCTCAATTTTACACAACTTCACATTGTTCCAAATTTTATAAACAACAAATTATGCTCGGTGCAATCTTGGGCGTGAGAGCCATCTCCGGCAATACAACTACTGTTTCCGTTGTTGTATCCTGGAAACAGACCGTCTGAGAGGAGGCGCGAAATCTGTTTTAAGTGCCCCGTGTCAAACACGATCCTCAACCAAAACCGTCAACGATAGTTTGTTCATTCTTGCAGCGGAGGTTTGTACAAGATAGTGCGGTTGAAGTTCTTCCAAAGACACTGGCTTGAATCAAGATTGGTACAATGTTTTTGTATTTTATTTATTTTTTCATATAGTTTTGTAACCGGATTGTACTATCATATTTCCTACGAATAACGGGAGTCTCGTTATTATATATTTTGTAATATATTTTTATAAAAAGTGAACCTAGATCCTACAATCTTAAAACAGACTTTCGTGAAGATTGTTGCTACAATCTTAAATCCCTTCTCTACGAGGATTTAGGTTCACGAAAGTTAAAATTTTAATTGAGATTTTGCTAAAATCTTATAATTTTTTGGGAAATATTTATTTAGTACAATGAGTCGTATTAGTTTTGATGATTGGAGTACAATCTTTAATCCGAATACCGTGTTACAAAAACGGACGTTTTGATTCAAGTTTTGGAGTTGATGGGTTTTTGTTTGTGTTTAGATAAACCGAACCATATACAAAATAATATGTACTTCAATAGGTTTTTGAAAAACTAAATTTTCTAATCAGCGTATTAGAAAATTTTTATTTTGTAACCCCTTACAAACGTGTTCATAACGTTTAATTTCTTAATAATAAGCTTTTAGTAACCATAATTGACATATTAATGTTGGTTTTAAAAGTATTGAAATATATTTATTTTCTAATTAGCATATTAGAAAATAATTATTTTATAAAATAACTAGTTTTAATATTTTCTAACGAGCGTGTTAGAAACGTTGATGTTGAAAGAATAACAAGATTAAAACTTTTTATATCTCTAACGAGCGTGTTAAATACGATGATTGTGTAAAACTAACTTTTTAAAAGATGATTAAATTTTCTAACGAGTATGTTAGAAAAGATTATTATTTCAAATAATTACCGACGAGCGTGTTGGGGACAATTATTTTGGATAATAAACCTTGTAACGGTTTCGTCTAAACTATTAAATTTCTAATGAGCGAGTTAGAAACGGATTTTTTCCACATACGTTTAAACAATTTTTATTTGTTTATTTCTAATGAGCGTATTAGAAATAGTTTATATTTTTTATAAACTTCGAAACAAATTTTGTAATCGATTATTTCTAACGAGCGTGTTAGAAATGATTTAAAGAGTTTGATAGTTGTTTATTTTCTAACAAGCGTATTAGAAACGATTTAACGACTTTGTCAATTGTTTATTTCTAACAAGCGGGTTGGAAAACGTTTATTTTATATAAACCAAAAACGGCTTATGGCAATAAATAATCGTTTAATTTTCTAATGGGTGTATTAGAATTTGTTTATCTTATAACTAACTATTTTAACGAATTGCAACCGTTAATTTCTAACGAGCAGGTTAGAACCGGGTTAACTATGATAAACTATTTAAAATGATTTGTAATTGTTTTATATATTTTCTAACGAGCGTGTTAGAAAATATTCGTGTTCATTTCTAACGAGCGTGTTAGAAAACATTCATTTAAATAAACCAAAGTGAATAATTGTATTCGTCTTATTTCTAACGAGCGCGTTAGAAGCGGTTTACTTTATAAAAACCGAATATTTTGAATGTTTGTTCAACATTTAAATTCTAATTAGCATATTAGAATTGGTTATCATACAAACCACTCATTTTAACGATTGATAATCGTTATTATCTACCAACGGTTAGAAATGGTTTGAATATGATAAACCATTTATTAAAACGATGTGTATTCGTTTTATTTTCAAACGAGCGAGTTTAAAATTGTTTTATTTATTAAACTATTATAAGGTTTATTGTCTTGATTTGTAATCAAAACATAAATTTATAGTTTAATATTAAAACACTTGCGAAAACGAGAAATGTTTTGAACGAATAAAACATGTCTTTGCGAATTATAAATGATTCGATACTTACATGAGAAGTATAACGTCTTTAACCATATAATAGTCTCAGATGGACTATTTGGTGAAAAACAACTCGATGTTGTTATAAATATAATAAGTTGCTCAACTACTTGCGAGTAGTTAATTGTAAACAACTTTATATTTTGGACAACTTGTGATTATTCAAGTTTAGAGTTTCAAGACGAAACAAGTTATACGTGTTCCATTGAGGGAGTACCTCAAAACATGACAGAATGATGTAATTGCGTTTATTTCGTTCTAAAGTGTTGAAAATAATAACACTTTGGGATTTGATGTTTAGATATCATTGGTGTATCTGTTATTTTGGACTACTAATAAGTTGTCAAAAGGATACACATTTTGATACAAAGTGTAAAAACTAATTTACATGGACACAACGAGCGGGTTGTGATCATGACTTATGTAATAAGTCACAAATCAAACATCAAACGTATAACGAGTTCGTGAGAAACGTGGTGCATGGTTTGAGATGAAATGCACGAAAACAAGATATGTCATCTAATGTTGAGAGCATCAACATGGAAATGCACATGTAATTTTTCAAAGAATATAACATATGAAAGAAATATATGTTATTATTGTAAATGATTTTAATAAATTTAGCAAATTTATTAACGGAAATTTACAATAGTGATGGACTTGTAGATGCTTCTACCACCATCAATGTTGTTTAAACTATGTGGAGGCTTGGTCCTCAATTTGGGAGAGTATCCCAATACATGGTATTAATGAAACAACAACGTAAATGTATATATCACTATAGGCATTCGTGAATGCTTTGTTGTTGAGAGTCAATCTAATTGACTATATCTCAAGACTCAAGTGATTTTTTACAAAGATCTTTCATCAAAGTGACTTGGATTAAGACTTATGTTTAAGTCTTTAGGAAGTCAATGGGAAGCCTTGGAGATAAAAAGGCTAACGAGTTATGATCCTAAGGATGAAGTTAACTATGGTTTTGAGGCCTTCCTAAAACCGATGGTTTTGGAATGGTGAAATAAAATTTCATTATTGTGTCTAAACTAAGAAATGAATGTTCGGAAGAGATAGGGCGTTATCTCTTAAGGCTGTGAAGAATCAGAATGATGCATCTTCTATTCACATTCTAGAGTACTGTGGTATAAAGCATGCTAGACTAATACTTGTTAATTTATATGCTCACCGGAGATTAAATTAACTTTAAACATTCAAAATATTTGATGACACAAGAACAAATTTTGTGCTAAACAAAACTATAAATATAACTTCATTAAAATGCAAGTAATGTGGGGGGGGGGGGGGAGGCCATTTAAGAAACAAACCCTTTAGGGTATGAAGAAATGGTAGTTGAGAAGTTTTCTCAAACTCGAAATGAAAGGGAGAACCTTTCATCACCCCATTTGGATGTTATCCAATTACACTTAAATGTGGGGGTGACTTGCATTTGAATGTGGAAATGGTAGTTGAGAAGTTTTCTCAAACTCGAAATGAAAGGGAGAACCTTTCATCGCCCCATTTGGATGCTATCCAATTACACTTAAATGTGGGGGTGACTTGCATATATTGCAAATGCATGACCAAGTGGAGTACACAATGGTTATATGGAGTCAGTCGAGTAGATTGGACTCGAATGTCAATTGGTTAGATTCAAAATCTAATAAGATGTCAGTCATGACACACCAAAGGCATGGTGAAAACGTGTTTAGCCATGAATTGAGTTTCATGTCATTCTAAAGACAAGGTACATAACTGGATCCAAGTTGAGATCACGAGTTATAAGTCTTATGAATCGACTAAAAGGCAAAAGTGACTAGCAAGTCAAGAAACACGTTAGAACAACCGATCTCAATTTAAATTGTCATTGGTAACTTAGCGAAGTCAAAGATAATTTTGGATCCAACAACCAGTGGGTTGATAAGAGATCAGGTTGTGGAATGGGACTAAAGCCATGGAAAAAAGGGACATGAGGGAAACCTAACCTAGTTGACTGGAGATCCCAAGATCTAGGTTCAATAGGCCAACTTAATCATGAACCGAAGGGTAGTCACTGTGGGGGCATAGCTAATATATATGTTTATATATAAGCTAGTGTATATGTTGATATATCCCCCTAAAACTATAAAAGGGTGTTTAAATATGTCCTAGTCCATTCCTATAATATCCAGTGACATTGTTGTGAGGCTAAGCATACTATGTGGTTAAATGATTCGTGTAAATCATAATGAACCATAATGCTTTTAATGATTTAAAGGGAAATCACCTATGTTGAAGAGAAGTGTGGTCGCTTCGAATGGAATTAGGGCATAATTGCTAGAGCTCCCGCAGAACCAGGAAAGTGCTCCATGACCATTATTGGAGACGAAAATGAGGAGATGGCCCGGCTAGGGAAAGTATTGTGTGAATGTATATTGTCGCTTATATAAATGGGGGGTTGTTCAAGGACATCACGTCTACAAAACCCTAGTAGGCTAAGTATGCTTCACAAAGGGAGGTTCAAAGGCTACACCTACCTATCCTGCAATACTCGACTGTCAAGTTTTCATTGGGGAATTTTGTGTGTTTTAATCGATCTCCATTCATGTGAGGGATTGTTGGAAATTTTAGTGAAAATAAGTTTTTCACTAAATATTTTGGACATCAATAATATTTATATATGTGTTGTATAAATAATTATTTATGGTTTGTGTTCAAACTATGTCCAAATAGAGCTAAGATGAATGAGATATCGAAGCTTGAAGTTGTATGTTTGGAACAAACAAAGATGATTAAAATGGATTAGTTTTGTCAACTTGTCCCACATAGGTGGGATGACAAAACTTAAAGTGGTTTATAAGGAGGAGCACTCCTTGTATATTGTTTCCTTAAAGGCAAACACTAGTGGGGACTCTAAAGAGTGCAGAGCACCCTTACTCATGCACATATGCGCGCGTGCCGTGGGCTATAGGCCCTATGTAGTGCACTTTGAACTTCGCACACCGCCTTTGTATTTTTGTCCATGCCATGGAATGTCGATGCGGTGCGAGCTCCTTAGGCGCCTGGTGCATGTTCGTACAAGATGGTGCGGTTGAAGTTCTTCCAAAGACACTGGCTTGAATCAAGATTGATACAATGTTTTTGTATTTTATTTATTTTTCATATAGTTTTGTAACCAGATTGTACTATCATATTTCCTACGAATAACGAGAGTCTCGTTATTTTTTATTTTGTAATATATTTTTATAAAAAGTGAACCTAATTCCTACATAAGAGTGGTGCACCAACGAAGGGACTGTCGACGAGGGTCCCCGCTTGGGCTCCTCGTCTGGGCTCACTCCCTTATAATGGTGATTGGGCCTGAGCCTGATTAGACTTTCCCCATATGCTTGGTAGGTTCATGTGGGCCTGGTTCTAATAAGCCCACTCTTTGGCCAACCCATAAGGGTTAAGGCCCAAGAGTCCCCACTATATAAAGAAAACTCCTTCACTAGAAGGAGTAGGTTATCTTCTCCTTCCTTCCCCCTTACAGCTTATGCTCTCTCCCCCTCCCTCTCTCTCTCAACTGTAATCCATGCTTGCACTTATAATTAACACGACTGATATGGTACTGACTTGAGCGTCAGAGTGCCCTCGAGGAGATTCCCCGGGCCCTCTAACGAGATTTACATGTAGTCACAACTCAAGACTCGATGTCCCGCAAAAGGAGCCGTCACTACAAAGGCGAGATGAGGAATCTGAACCGGACCCAACGAGTTCAAGGTTAGTAACGCCAGCCATTTTGATCTTGGACTCGACAGGGACCTTTTCGTTATGTGTTGTCGAATTCATCCCGCCACATATAACATTGCTTATTGTTTAGTTTCATACTTTGCCTCTTACAAGGGTAGGAGGCCCGAGGATCTATTTACGGTGGGGCTCATCTTACATACTTCGTGCAAACTTAGGAATATTTGATGATGATGGCATTAGCTCCATGACCGAGACTTATCCTGTCATGAGGTTGGATCGTTCATCGCTTTCAAACATGCAGATTGTTGAGCAGTTTCAATAAGGCCTTCGTTTCTCCTTGGTTCCAGGAATGATATGGGAGCTGTAAATGGTATGAATATGAAATATGAACTTGTATTGATTAAGTGTGTCATAACAAGAGAAGGAACCCTCTATTTATAGAGAGTAAGAGGGACCAAAAAGAAATAACTAATTACATGTGGGTACACCTCTAATTGCATGCAATGACATCTAGAATTCCATGCAAGGACTCTATAATTATATGTAGGGATCTCTAGTTAACAACTAGGTCCTTCTACTTTTTGCAACTAACACTCCTCAAGTTCGAGCATAGATATTAATCATGCTCAACTTGTTACATATGAAGTCTATTTGTGCCTTCCGAAGTGGTTTTGTTGATATGCACCAAATGCAACATATAAATTATATCAAATAAGGTATAAAATCAACCCTTTTTAGTACTAATGTTGGAAAAGTGCGTTTCTTTGTATACTTTTGATTTTCAGGATTAAAAGAGCTTAAATGTACAAAAGGAACAAATTAACGGCAAAAAAACAACATAAATATAAAAGAAGGAAAGTTGATACATCATACCGACCCTCTGAGCTTCACCCCAAGACCAAAAACAACAAATCAGAAGACAAGCACAAGGTCGTGCCACCAAGGCATGGGGTCGTGCCCCACTCAAGATTCCAGAGAGAAGAAGACAAACAGAAGCAGACAAGAGACACGGGGTCGTGTCCTATGGACACAGGCTTTGGTCAACTTCTAGATATGCAAATCTTGGATAGTACAACAAGTACAATGGCCACGGGGACGTGTCGTTGACACACGGGGCCGTGCAAGCATCCGGAAAGACATATCTCATTAAATGAAGACAGAGAAGAAGGGGGCATAGGGCCATGCCCACCGGGCACGGGGCCGTGTAAAGCGTCTGTTTCCAGTTATAAATAAGGGTGTTTGGTTCAATTGCAATCCATCCCTTGGCAAACCACTTCTCTCACACCTACCACCACTCCACCACCACAATACCACCATCATCCACCACATTCATCCATCATCCATCTTTAGAGTGTGTGTAGTAGTCTTAGGATCCAAGATTGATCGTAAGAGTTTTTGTCAAGCAAAAGCCATGCATGGCTAATCTCTTACGTCACTTGGTGAATACAAGTCATTTATGTATTACTTATGATTTCCAAGCTTTGGTTAACTTTTTAATTTGGTTTGTATTAATGACTTTAATATCTAGTTTTTTTATATTGAAAGTGAACTTTATTCTATCATCTCTTCATGTTTTGTTGATTCACTCATACGTGTCTTTACGGTCTATATAAAGCACGTTAACTGCCTGGAAGGGGGTTAGAAGGGTGGTTTAGGTAAAGTTCTTGCCTCGTTCAGTGTATAGATCCTACGAGGACTTGATTCAAGCTTATTATGACTTCCTTTGAGGTAGATAGCATCAAATCGGGGGAAGTAAGAACGGCTTGAATCCCTTATAAATAAACTACCATTAAAACTTTAAACAGGCCTTGCAGGACTGTATCCATGCTAACTCAGACCAATATGGTCGAGGGTAGCGTTGCTTCCAAAAGAGGGACATGCCACATTTTGCAATAATAACTTACTTAATTATCTTTTAATATTCCGGCCTTGAGGGAATGTATCCCTGCTTACACAGACCAATATGGCTGAGGGTAGCTTTTCCTCTAAAAGAGGGACATGCCACTATAACTAAGATAATCTCTTAAAAACCCCAAAGTGCGGAAATCATCAAAGGATACATAAAATATGAGTCAGAACCAAGTGATTCTATCTTGTCTATTTGTTTCTTTTATTACTTTATTTTCCTTCTTTATTTTACTTATTAAAAATATTTTCTCAAAATTTCGTTAGATTAGACGTGGACGATATTCCGGTATTAAAAGCTCTTGTGTCCTTGGACGACCTCGGTATCTTACCATCATTATACTACGTCAACGATAGGTGCACTTGCCCTAGCGTGTTGTAGAGAGTGATAGTGTTATATCATGTTTTTATAAATGTAAAGCTTGATAAACGAGTAAAAAGTGCTAAAAACTATAATAAAAATATACACACCCTCGCTCACGACCATTTGTGAAGATATCCGCTAGTTGGAATTCAGTCCTAACATGGATTGGCTGAATCGATGGAGGATCCTTTTGAGTACCGACTACCTGATCTCTGATTAGGTGACAATCAACCTCAATGTGTTTAGTTCTCTCATGGAATACTTGATTTTGGCTATATATATAGCTGATTGATTATCACAATACTATCGCATCAAGTGTTCAGAGATAACCCCAAGTTCTCTGAGAAGATGATGAACCCATATCATCTCTGATGTAACATCTGCCATATCTCTGTACTCTGATTCGACACTTGATCTGGATACGGTGTGTTGTTTCTTACTCTTCCAAGACACAAGGTTTCTTCCAACCGAAACGCAATACCCAGTGGTGGATCCACAGGAAATAGGACAGCCTGCCCAAGCTGCGTCTGAGAATCCAGATGTACGTCCATCTCCATCTTCTGTGAAAGCACCCACACGACAATGACCCTAATCAGAATATATAATCCCTAGGCTCAGTGTGGTCTTGAGATATCTTAAGACACGTAGAGCAGCATCCTAGTGTCCCGTGTACTGAGTGGTCATGAACTAACTTAAGACACTGACGACAAAGGAGATATCTGGTCGGGTGACAGTTAAGTAGTTAAGTTTTTCGACCAATCGCCTGCATCGCTCAGGATCTTTCATTGGACTTCCGTCCTCTGGAAGGAGCTTCCTCATAGGAAGCATGGGACTGTCAACTGATTTGTAACCTAGTAAGCCACACTCAACTAGCATATCAAGGACATACTTATGTTGACAGAGAAGTATTCCTTGTGGGGAATGAGATACTTCTATGCCAAGGAAGTACTGAAGTCAACCCAAGTCGATAATCTGAAACTGAGACTGAAGGAACTGTCTGAGCTTGGTAATCCCTTCTTCTTCATCCCTGTAACTATGATATCATCCACATAAACAATTAAGATGATCCTTCGTCCTTGATGATGTCTGGAGAATACAGAGTGAACATATGTACTACGAACCATTCCAAATTCTCCCATAACACTAGAAAACCGACAAAACCATGCCGTGGGAGATTATTTAAGGCCATACATAGAATCACGTAGTTTGCATACTTTGGATGCCTCCTCCTCAACAATGAACTCTAGTGACTGCTCCATATAAATCTCCTCCTCAAGAACACCATTAAGAAATTATTGGGATTGAACCCTACCAGAGGAACAGTTGATTAAAGCCAAAACTGGATCAGTGCAGTGGATCCAGAATAAGCAGTGGATGTATTCAAGTCTCTCCCCTTGAAAGTGATTCTAACAACTGATGGCCTTTATCCACTGTCCATATACAAGTGCTGTTCTACAAACAACTGCTGATCATGTTAAAGACTGATGAAGATTGAAGACCTGTTGATCAATCTACTGTTATGGGTCAAGCACTGCTGATGATACAAGTACTGCTGGAGTCACAACAGTGGAAGGAGAAAGCAGTAGTTTAGTCTTTCTTTTGTAATGTATTGTAATCGGTAGTTTGCTAAACAATGTTTGTATTAGATCAGTAGTTAGAGTTTGTTAGGAGGTTAGATGTCACTTTTATGGTGACGTCAGCCAAGATGCTTCAGTGGTTTACTCGTGCCTATAAATAGAATAGTACCTTGTACTGTTCTATTGGCTCTTTCACCACTTGTCTTCTTGTACGAACAATCACTGAGAGCTCAGGCTGAGGGGGAGTTTGTAATACATGCATGCATTGTAATCGTTGTTTGAAATAAATTCAATCTTTTGGTTCTATGTTAAAATGTGTGTTGAAAGCATTTCTCCTATTTGATTGTGTGTGAAAGTTTGTTTTCATTTACATTCCGCTGCAATTACTTGTTCATCTTCATCTTAATCAAAAACACAATCAATTAAAACTCAGATCCTAACAATTGGTATCAGAGCTAGGACAGTCAAATTTGATCTAACAATCATTTTGACGTAAAAGTTCAGCTCAAAATCGTTGATACTTATTATTGTTCGTTTCGTTGAAAAACATAGCAAGGATTAATCACGAACAAAGTTGATTAATCAGTGTCTATAAAACAACCAAGATGACGTCACAACCACAAGATGCTAACAATAGCATCAGTTCACTCTTCAAACCACCCATGTTGAAGCGAAATGAGTACTTCATCTGGCTTGCTCAACATAATACCGGATGTTGGAAGTCGGTTATCTTTGGACTACACGTTCCAATGGTGCCGAGTGCTAAGGATTCAAGGAAGTTCGAACCTAAGAAACCTGAAAACTATACTAAAACTGATTTTCAAAAATTTGAATTGGATGCCAAAGCATTTAGCATTGTTGCATGTGCTTTACCCAATGAAATCTATGCTGGGCTGTTACACTGTAACAGTGCCAAGGAGTTATGGGATGCACTTAAGGAACAATTTGGGGGAACTGAAGAAGTAATTGAAAATAACAGAGAAATTCTGAATCAGCAGTATGAAACGTTTTGTCATGTTAAGGGTGAAACATTAACCCAACAATTTGAGAGATTCAGTTGTCTCATTAGTGAACTAAGACTTGTTGATGTTAAATTTGCAAATTCAACACAAAATAGAAAGTTTCTTAGATCACTACCTGAAAAATGGGATACAATTGCATTTGTGACTAGAAACTCTGTTGAGTTCAAATATCTAACACTGACCCAACTTCATGGTAGACTCCTGACCTATGAAAGGGAGTTAAACCAGAAAAAGAAGTTGCAAGAGTCTGGCAAAGTTGCAGATGACTAAACATTTGGCAACACAACTCTTTTGGGTCAGGAAGAGACTTGCAGCAGTAAGGATCAGAGTTATGATCATTTTATTTACATAACTGCTGGTGCAAACTTCAACTCTGATCCTCACTCATCCAATTTTGCTTTCACAGCAAATAGAGAAAGCCAGATCTCTGATAATCTGTGTTTTGAACTCAATGATTTACAACACTTTGATCCCACTGACTTAGAAGAAATGGACATCTTGCATCAATTGGCTTTGCTTAGTGTAAGAACAAGCAAATTCTATAAAAGGACAGGGAGAAAATTCCCAGGGTTACATGGGAATTTAAAAGTGGGGTTGGATAAGTCAAAAATCAAGTGTTACAAGTGCAATAGGCTAGGTTATTTTGCTAAGGAATGTAGGAGTCAAACCACTGGTCCAATTATTACTCATCCCAGCTCAAACCCTAGACCACAAAATCAAAGCACTGTGCACTATACCCAATATACCCCTGTAGCCCATGTTAACACTGCTCACTATGCTGCAACCCCTGTTCCTGTGCATTATGTTCAAACCACTGTTCCACAAATTCAGTATGTTCAAGCCCCTGTCTCTCAGGCTCAAGTGCAACCAGTTGCACCTCAACAAGCTGCTCCAGCAGTGGTTCAACCAGATCAGCAAAGCTTTTTCACCCAAGGCTTTGTTGATTGGAGCAGTATGCCTGATGAGCTTGGTGATGAATTTTGTTTTATGGCATTAGAGTCAATACCAGAAGGGTTGGAAGCTGAAGGAGAACAGCTAAATGCTGAAACAGTGGATGAAGTTGTTGAAGTAGTGGTTACTGCAGTTGCTGATGAAATACTGTTGGGAGAAAATTCAGAACCTCTGATAGAACCACTGTTTGACCCCTGGTCCAAAGAAGACAAAGAAGAAAAAGAAGAGAAGAAAGAATGTGAGAAAGAAGAGAGAGCTGATGAAGAAAGTGATCATCACTGTGACTGTGCCATGATGGCTGCAACTAAGGTATCATCTCAGGTTCTTGAAAATCTGTGTTCAGACAAATGCATCATAGCATTTGCTAACATCAAAGAGGTGAATGAAAATCTTAGGGATAGAGTGTTGAGTGATGAGGTCAAATTTGAGAAGTCTTTAAAAGAACTTAAAATCAAATTGGCTGAAAAAGATAAAGAAATCTGCAGTCTAAAAGAAGAGCAAAGCATTACCAAAAATCAACTCCAAACTATAAAAAAATATCAAGTTTGCAAAAAGGAGTTGGAGTCCACCCAAATCACTTGTGAAAAATGGGTGGAATCTTGCAAAGGTTATGAAGTAATGCTTGAAAAACAAATAAAAAGCAATGTAAAATTTGGTGTAGGTTTTAGAAAGCATAACCAAGTTGAAAACAATGCTGCAAATGAATCTGGTTCAGTTGAAATCATTCCCACAAACAAGAATGGCCAAGAAATCAAAATAAATGATAAAAATGGCAGCAAAATCACACTTGAAAGATCATTGGACTCTTCAACCTATGAAGAGATTGAGGAATACCAATTTAAACCCAGATGGTCTGATGAGTGTGACATTCTTGAAAATTTCAAACCCATGGACTTCACAACCACTGATGGTGTAAAAGCTCCCAAAGCTAAGGTCATTCCTCTCAAAGACATCCCAACAGTAGTTCAAAACTCTGTTGCAAAGGAGTCTGAAAAGAGGAAGAAAAGAGAAAAGATCAAAAACCTATTTTGTGATTTCTGTGAAAAGAAGAATCATCTAACAAAAGACTGTTTTCATCTAAAAGCATATGATATCAACAAAACAAGTGTTATTGGACCTGCTGAGAGCTTCACCATCTGTGGTAAATCAAACCACAAAACTCAGGAATGTGTGTATCTCAAGTCCTTTGATGTAAAAAAGAATGAGTACACTGCAAAAACTTCCTTGAGTTCATCAAACCCATCTGTCAAATTCACCAAGAACCAACCACTGTTTCTGCCAGTTCAAACAGCTGTTACAAAACAGCTGAACCAAACCTCTGTTAAAAGAGATGTTCAGGTGACTGATACACCCCCTGCCAACCAATACAGAAGAGGTAAGGGACAACCACCATACCAAAGGATCCCACATGTTTATGAGGCTTACAAAAGGCCTTCTAAACCAAGAGTGAACAAGCATCCTTTTGGGTATCAGCAGATAATTGGGCAAGACCCCCAGCTGTGGTTAGAGAAAAACAGTTCAAAAACTATCCAAACCCCTGACCTAACCACTGTCCCTCCACCTGAACTTGACCTAGACACTGTTGAGACCCCATCCAAAGCCTTATTGGCTTTGTAGACCCTAATGAACTAACCTTTTACTACATGTGCAGGGAGCTTCTGCATGCTTAGATAGTCTTTGGTATGTAGATAGTGGAGGCTCCAGGCACATGACAGGATGTAAAGCCCTACTCAAAGATTTCAAAACTCATGGAGGGGGTGATATATCCTTTGGCAATAATAGTAAAGGGAAGGTTCTGGGGTCTGGTACAGTTCAGTCTGGTAAAGTTAAGTTTGAAAATGTCAATCTAATAGACAATCTAAAATTCAACCTCTTAAGTGTCTCTCAAATGAGTGATAAGGGCTATGGCTCATTCTTTACAAAAGAGTGTTGTAGGATTGTTGGACCAGAAATGGTTGAAAAGATTGAAGCAATAATAAAAAAATGGAAAAACTCAACTTGTTGCTCAAAGAAGTGGCAATGTTTATGTGGTGGATATGTCAAAAGAGAGCCCCAGGACTGATGCCTCTCTGTTCTCAGCTGCCTCTAACAAAGAGACAGAATTATGGCACAAGAGATTGCGGCACACAAATCTCAAGACAATCACTGCCATTTCAAAACAGGGGTTAGTAAGAGGTTTACCTCAAAAACTGTTCACCTGTACTGAGCATTGTGTTTCCTGCCTAAAAGGAAAACAACATAAAAGCTCATACAAATCAATTGAAGAGTCCAAAACAACCAAGTGCTTACAAATGCTTCACATGGATTTGTTTGGTCCAGTAAAAGTCACGAGTCTCAGGAAGAAAAGATATTGTTTGGTTATTGTTGATGACTTTTCTAGATTTACATGGACTTACTTTTTACACTCCAAAGATGAGATTGCAGGCATTCTGCAAGTCTTTGTTACACAGGTTGAAAAGCAGTTTGACTTGCCAGTAAAAGTCTTCAGGAGTGATAATGGCACAAAGTTCAGAAATAAGGAGTTAGATGACTTCTGTGTGTCAAAAGGAATTGTAAGGCAGTACAACATTCCAAGAACACCAGAACAAAATGGGGTTGTTGAAAGAAAGAACAGGACTTTGATTGAGGCTGCCAGAACCATGCTTACTGATTCAGCTTTGCCATTAACTTTTTGGGTAGAGGCAGTAAACACTGCTTGCTATGTCCAAAACAAAGTTTTAATCAACCCCAGGCATCAAAAGACTGCCTATGAACTGCTGTATAAAATAAAGCCATTGATTTCATATTTCAAAGTTTTTGGCTGCCCATGTTTCATTTTAATCTTAAAAGATTCTATCTCAAAGTTTACAGCCAAAATTGATTGTGGTTATCATCTGGGATACTCAACCACTGCTAAGGCCTACACAGTGTTTAACACAAGGACCAAAACAGTGGAAGAGACTTTGAATGTAAAGTTCAATGAACTTTCATCAATGAAAATCCCAGCAAACCCTGCAGAATTATTTGATCTTGATAAATTCACATTTGAAAGTGTTGCTGTGAAGTCTAACAATGCAGGTCCATCAGAAAATCCTCCATCAGACTATGGATATGAAGTCATCATTCCTCAACAAAAGTCTGCTTCAATGGGAAGAGCAACTTATGTTCAAAATAGGTGTCAAAGCTCATCCACTACTACCTCAACAGTAGTTGACCAAAGTAGCCCATCAACCCCTGCTTCTATATCATCAACCACTGTTGACAAATCCATCAAACAGTGGATAAAAGTCAACAAGTTTTCTCACCTGTTCCTCCTATTCCTCCACCTCCATTTAAAGCCACTGCTGGATCATCAAACTCACCAGCAGTGGTTAGCTCAGATGATTCACATCTGCAGCCCTCACCATTAAATGCCATTGTTCCATACAAAGGAGATCTAATCTTCTTGAAGTCTCATCCACCTGACCAAATCATTGGCAACATCAGTGAAGGGGTGCTCACAAGAAGTCAATCCCAAAACATCTGTCTTTTTGCTGGTTTCCTATCTCTCCATCAGCCAGTCAAGTACCAAGAGGCACTAAAAGACAACAGCTGGGTAGAAGCCATGCAAGAGGAGCTCCAACAGTTTAGAAGAAAACAAGTTTGGGAGCTTGTACCACTGCCAGAGGGTGTAAGTCCTATTGGAACAATGTGGGTCTTCAAAAATAAAACTGATGAAAGGGGTATTGTTGTCAAGAATAAAGCTAGGCTTGTGGTTCAAGGGTTCAGACAGGAAGAGGGCATTGACTATAATGAAACATTTGCCCCTGTAGCAAGACTTAAAGCTATCAGATTATTCCTGGCCTTTGCTGTCAACCACAACATCAAGGTGTATCAAATGGATATCAAATGTGCATTCCTTTATGGTAAGATTCAAGAAGAGGTTTATGTTTGTCAACCTCCAGGCTTTGAGGATCCATTTAATCCAAATCATGTCTATAAGCTAAATAAAGCTTTGTATGGCCTGAAACAAGCACCAAGAGCCTGGTATGAAACTCTTTCCACCTTTCTACTTTCCATTGGTTTCACAAGAGGTAAAATAGACAAAACACTGTTTTTAAAATTGAGAGGAAAGGATTTGATGATTGTCCAGATTTATGTGGATGACATCATCTTTGGAAGCACATGTAATAAAATGTGTGAAGAGTTTAGGCAACTCATGACAGTTGAGTTTGAAATGAGTGCAATGGGTGAACTCCAGTGCTTTCTTGGTCTCCAAGCAAGGCAACTGCAAAATGGCACTTTTATCCATCAACGCAAATATGCCAAAGAACTTTTAAATAAATTTAAGATGGATGATTGTAAACCATGCAGTACACCCATTGCAACCAATAAAATTATCATGTCTGATGAAAAGGATGATTTGGTTTATCAAACTTTATATAGAAGCATGATTGGGTCTTTATTGTACCTAACTGCATCTAGGCCAGACATCATGTTTGCAACATGTGTTTGTGCAAGATCCCAATCAGCCCCTAGAAAGTCAAACTTAATTGCTGTAAAAAGGATATTCAGATACCTAAAAGGTGCTCCCACACTTGGTATCTGGTATCCAGCTGATGGAAATATCAAGCTTTCAGGTTTCTCAGATAGTGACTTTGCTAGATGTGACAAGACAAGGAAGTCCACTTCAGGAGGGTGCCAATTCCTAGGTAGTTGCTTAGTGTCTTGGCAAAGCAAAAAACAAGCAGCTGTTTCCACATCCACTACTGAGGCAGAGTATATAGCTGCTGCAAGCTGTACAGCCCAACTGCTTTGGCTTCAAAATCAATTGCTGGATTTTGGTATCACTGCCCTAAAGACACCTTTCGTGTTGGACAGTCAGGCAGCAGAAAATATCATCAAAAATCCAGTATCCCATTCAACCACCAAGCACATTGATATCAGACATCACTTTGTGAGGGATTGCTATGAAAAATGTTTGATTTCTCTGCACCATGTTCCAACTAAAGATCAGCTGGCAGATGTGCTAACAAAAGCATTAGACACATCCACCTTTGAAAGCTTGATTTCTAGGATTGGCATGCTGAACATGGAATAACGGGCAAAATCCTGTTTTTCAATGAACAAAAGCATTAAAATGTTTTCAGAAAATAAAAAATCCATCCTTAAAAATAGCCAAAAATGAATTTTTTCATTAAATCCTTAAAAGTCTGCCATAACCACTGTTTTGTTCAAACATCCGTTCCACTAAAAGCTGTCCACTACTGAAAGTCAACCCCTGTTCTCTCATTTCCTTGGTAATCACTGTTGTTCAAAATCAGTGTTTTCATCCACTGATAGTTAAAATCACGCACTGCTTTCATTATAACCGTTGCAACCACTGATATTGCTCCATCAGTGGTTTCCTTAACAACTGTCTTCCATTATTCATCAGGAGTTGTCACGTGGACAGTACATAGCAGTCAGAACTTTTTGTAACCGCTGCCACGTCAGCATTCACTTTTTCCTCTTTATAAAACCCTGATCAAACAGGGTTTTCACTGTCAAATCGAATTCAAAAATTCCTTTCTCAAAGTAGTTTCCATCTTCCTCTCCCAAATCACTCATGTCTTCTTCTCCAAAATCACCGTCTTCGTCTTCTCAAAAAGACACTCAAATGGCCATCGAAACCCCTGAAATTCCATACAAAGCTCCCCACAACTACTTGGGTCTACTCATAAAACCCAGTCATACCGACACCTACAATTCCATCATCGATGCTCTTTTGTCTTCAAAGTACAAAACTTTGTTGACTGCCGATGCTCGATTTTTTCTGAAAACCCAGAGAGAGTTTTGGAAAAATGCCACACTTGAGTCTCAAGATGGCACGGTAATAGCCATAAATTCCTCTATAAAGGGTGTAGCAGTTCAAATCACACCACAATCCATTTCAGAGGTATTTGAACTCGATGATCAGCAAGGTAAAACTTCTTTTCCCAAAATCGAGTATCATACAGATTTTATTGGGAGGGGGTATGCTGAGGAAATGAAAAAGGACACCTTACAAAAAGGTAGTTTTCCCCCTGCAACAAGATTTTTATTCCATACCCTCTTGATGTGTGTTTCAAATAAGACCATTTCTTTTAATGAAATACCATTAAAGATCCAATACATGGGTTATGCTATTTCTCACAAAGAAAATTTTAACTACTCCCATGAGATCTTTGATGATTTGGTCAAAAATGTTGATAAAAAATCATTTTTATTGTTTCCAAGGTTCTTGAGCTTTTATTTTCAAAAGAAATTTGCAAAGGATAATGCTCATGTGCTTATCCAGGGTGAACCTTTTCAAATAAATGGCCTTACATTTGAAACATTTACAAGGCTAGCAAAAGTTTCCAAAGCAAAAGCAGGGGTTCCTGAGCAGAATTTAGCAGCTACCACTGCTCCTCGGGTATCTGCTGTTGAGCCCACTGCTCTAGGTGACCACAGCAGCAAAACAACTGCTGTGAAACCCACACCTAAAACCACCAGAAAACCAAAACAAAAGAAAACTCAAAAGCCCCCCAAACCCAAAACAAAGGCAAATCTGGAAGATGAGATCCCAGAGCAACTGCCAGTGACACCACAAAAGTCACTAGAAACCACTGCTGCTACTTCCTCACAACAGTTGGTAGAAAGATCTCAACCCATGCCTCAAACTCCTCCTGATTCTTCTAAAAAAGAACATGTTGTACACATAGGGACACCACAATATGATGCTCTAGAATCACTTGATTCTATCATCCACAGCCCAATGCCAGGGGCAAATTCGCTTTTTGCACCCATACTCACTGCCACAATTCCCCCACAAACAAAACTTTTGTTGGATGCTCTTGATTTGAACCAGACACAAACCAGTCCTTCTCACTCACCTATAAATGAGAATATACCCCAACAAGTGACTGGGTCTGGTGTTCCAATCATTGCTAACCCACCAACAACACCTGACGAGTTTACACCCCTTGAGTTACAAGTAACTCTTGGTGGTAGTTCAAGTGAAGTAGCTACTACAAGTGCTGAACCCACTGGTTTGCACTTGGACAGTGGTTTCATCAATAAGACTTCCTTGAAGGAAATTTCTTCTCTGGGAACATTTGTGTATCCAGTGTTCACTGGTTCACTAAAAAGTGTCTCTCATTTTGAAGGAAGAAGTCCCCAGTACCAAGAAAAAGGGGCACCAGTGGATGATTTTTAGGATACATTTCCTCAATCAACCACTGTTACAACCACTGCTAGTGGGAAATCAGATGATCCCATTAAGTTGGGTGATGTTTTAATGTACCGAGAATTGACGGGTAGAATTGACAAACTTGATACATCTATTGCAGAAATCAAAGAAATGCTGCAACAGTTGTTGAAAGTTCAAACGGTACCAACCACTGCTGTTCCAGCTCAAGCACCTGCACCACCACCTGCACCTGCTGCAAATGAGCTCTGGAATTTGTTTCAACCTATGCTCATCCAACAAAGAGAAATTGCTGATCAGCAACATGAGATACAAGTTCAAAAGATCAGGAATATGATGGAAGCTAGGTTTATGGATACTCAGGCAGATATTAAGGCTATCAAGGCTCATTTGTTGAAAACCATTGGCACTGCTCCTCCCTCTATCATCTTTGTGGATAACCTACCACCAGCTGATTCCAAAAAGGGGGAGAAAATAAAGCAGTGGAAGAAAAGGGGATATGAAGATGGGTTGTATATTGCTCCAGACAAATCAAGCATGCTTGCAGACATCCCTAGGCCAGATGGTACTAAAAAGGTTGATGTGACCTTAAATGCCATTGCTGATGAAAAAGCAAAGGTGAAAAAGGATAGGAAGGCAAAGGATAAAGCAAGGTTTGAACAGGAGAAAAGAGTTTTTATGGAAATGAATGAGCAGGGTACTTCTGAGCCAAAGGATGCAGAAAATCCTGAGCAGAAAAGAAAGCAGCCCACTAGAAAAGTGAGGCAACCCAAAACCACACCATCCAGATCCACAAAACATTTTTCCAAACCTTCCAAAAGCTCCACGCATCAAACCTCCAAACCAACAGTTGTTGTAACACCTGTTGTATCAACAACTGTTGGTACTTCAGTGGTTTCAGCAGTTGTTAACTCAACAACCACCATTTCAACCACAACCGCTGATCCCACTACAACCCCTGCCACACCAAATATACCATCACCACCAAAAACATCCTCACCACCAAAACAGCCTCCTGCCAAAAAGCATAAGACAGCTGATGACACATCATCAGTTGTAATGACAACAGTGGTTGAAACACCAGTTGTTTCAACAACTGTTAGTCAGCCACCCTCCACTTCAAACACCACCACTCAAATCACCACTTCACAATCATCCAAAACACCACCAGCCTCTCCTAAACCAAAAAGGAGAAGGATAATCTTACAAGATGATGATTCTTCTCCACCACCAGCATCTTCAAAATCATTATCACTTGTTGCTATCCCAAACCCTATTCCACTCTCTTCAGCACAAGCCTTTAACCCAACCACTGCCATTGTATCTGCAACTGTTCAATATCCTCTAGAGCTTGCAGCTGTCAGAGAAGAAATAAAGTCTTTTTACTCAGAAGATGATCCTGATAAAAGGAGCTTGCCATCTATTGGATATCCAAGACCTAACAATATTGAAGAATACTTGAAAGTGAAACGTCAACAAGTAGAGGATATCTCTAAAAGAAATTCAAAGGGTAAATCTGACAAAGAAATCCAAAGATACTACCAATTTCTTCTTACTCAAGTCAATACTTTGGAAAGGTTTTCAAAGAACCTATGTCAGCAACTGTCAGAAAGGGCTGATGAGACCCTAAGGAAAGATTATATTAAGCATATTCTGGCCTTCAAAAGGTACAAAGGTGACAAAGCTCAATATAAAGAATGGACAGTGGGTGAGCTCAAAGAAGAGTTAGAAAGAATTGAAAAAATGAACAAAGATAAAGTCAAACATACTCCTCCCGTTTGGGCAAATTACAAGAAGAATGTGCCTGATAAAGTGTTAAAGCTGAAGAGAATGAAAGAGGAACTCATCACTGCTGATTTTGGGTCTAGAAATCAAGTGACAAGGTGGAAACAAGAAAAGGTGATTGCATCTTATCAAAAGCTGGAATAACTGAGGAAGAAAAATCCAAATGTTCCACAAAAACCAGTTTATCCTGAAGCAGAGGTTTCAACAAGACCACCAAAGCTGCAAGTCAGGAAAGCTACTGCTCCACCTGGTGCATTCATTTACCAAAGAAGGATACAAAAGCAGATGGTAAATGTAACAGCAGCAGATAAAGAAGCAGAGGATTACCTTGTGAAAGAAGGGGTTAAGCGGATGATTGAAGAAAGACTTGAATCTGCACAAACTTCAACCACTGCTCAGCCAGTTATTACCAGGCCACCATCTCCAAACTCATCTACAATAAAGCCTCTCCCAAGAAACCCACTGGACTCAAAGGTACTAAAGTGGAAATCTGACAAACAGACCCACGTACTGACTCTGATCAAGTCTAGTGGTGAAGTGAAGAAAATATCAAGGGAACAAGCATTGGGCCTGGGTGTTGAAGATCTGCAAGATCTCCTTGATCTTACACTGTGCAGGGATGAGGATGACACAGACTCTTTGGACTTTTAATTACAATTTAAAGGACAAGTCAAGAGCTGTTGATGAGGCAATAAAGTTCCACAATAATGAAGAGTTTTGGCATCATCTGTTCCAAGGGGAGATTGTTAACAGTTGATTAAAGCCAAAACTGGATCAGTGCAGTGGATCCAGAATAAGCAGTGGATGTATTCAAGTCTCTCCCCTTGAAAGTGATTCTAACAACTGATGGCCTCTATCCAATGTCCATATACAAGTGCTGTTCTACAAACAACTGCCGATCATGTTAAAGACTGATGAAGATTGAAGACCTGTTGATCAATCTACTATTTTGGGTCAAGCATTGCTGATGATATAAGTACTGCTGGAGTCACAACAGTGGAAGGAGAAAGCAGTAGTTTAGTCTTTCTTTTGTAATGTATTTTAATCAGTAGTTTGCTAAACAGTGTTTGTATTAGATCAGTAGTTAGAGTTTGTTAGGAGGTTAGATGTCACTTTCATGGTGACGTCAGCCAAGATGCTTTAGTGGTTTGCTTGTGCCTATAAATAGAACAGTACCCTGTACTGTTCTATTGGCTTTTTCACCACTTGTCTTCTTGTACGAACAATCACTGAGAGCTCAGGCTAAGGGGGAGTTTGTAATACATGCATGCATTGTAATCGTTGTTTGAAATAAATTCAATCTTTCGGTTCTATGTTAAAATGTGTGTTAAAAGAATTTCTCCTATTTGATTGTGTGTGAAAGTTTGTTTTCATTTACATTCCGCTGCAATTACTTGTTCATCTTCATCTTAATCAAACGTAAAACACAATCAATTGAAACTCAGATCCTAACAGAAATACGTTCTTGGCATTAAGCTGTTGGAGCGGCTAATGATGAATGGCAGCAAGAGAAATACAAATACGTAAAGGGGGCATCTTAGCAACTGAGGATAAAGTCTCATCATAATCAATACCACAAGCTTGGGAGTAACCCTTGGCGACCAAATGAGCTTTCAGACGATACAGAGAGCCATCAGGGTTAAGTTTAACTATGAAAACCCAACGACAACCAACAACACGCTTACCAGGAGGAAGTGGTTCAAGATCTTATGTATGATTACTCCTTAAAGCCTTAATTTCTTCTTCCATAGCTTGACGCCATCCTGGGTGAGCAAGAGCTGTCATCACATTTTTGGGAATCAGATAGGAATCAATGGATCACATTTTTAGGAATCAGATAGGAATCAATGGAAGTGGTGAAGGAATGAGATTCCGTAAAGAGGTGAGCATAAGTGATATATTCCTTGATGGGATAACGGGTGGTATGTCTAGGTTCCTTTCGGAAGGCAATAGGTATATTAGGATAGGGTGCACCTGGAGGATCATAGGTAGCGGTTTCTTGTAATGGAGAGATGGGTTCAGTGTCAGGTGGGGGAATTGTGGACGTACCAGATGTAGAGGCAGGTTCTGAATCAAGAGTCTCTGACGTCGAATGCTTACCTCGCCGAGCATGTGTGAAGAGTAACGGTGGAGGATCTGTCGGTAGGCCTGAAGCTAAAGGAGTTGGAATTGTGGCGTCTGAGACCGGAGGGGTAGACATAGGAATGATAGGGACGATGGGGGATTTGGATAGATCGGGTTCTAGAAACGGATCAGACACATGAGTAGAGGATGTTGGAAAGAAATGACATTCCTCATGGAAGGTAACTTCAGAACTAGTAAAGTAGCGATGAAGAGAATGACTATAACACCGATAACCTTTTTGGACACGTGAGTAACCCACAAAAATACAACGAATGGCTCTGGCGTTGAGTTTAGGGGTCCCTGGACGATGATCATGACCATATGCAACACATCCAAATATTTTGGGTGTTAGTGGAAACATAGTACCTTTAGGAAAAAGAATAGAAAATAGGGTTTGACCATGAATGACGGGTGAGGGCATATGGTTAATAAGGTAAGCAACGGTAAGGACAACGTCTGCCCAGAAACGATGAGGAACATGAGAATGAATCATTAGAGTGTGAGTGATGTCTAATAAATGTCGGTTCTTGCGTTCAGCGACACCATTTTGTTGTGGTGTATATATGCAGGATGACTCATGAATAATGCCATTAGATTTTAAGTAACAAGAAAATTCAGTGGACATATATTCTTTTGCATTTTCTGTACACAAGGTTTTAATTGAGGTTTGAAATTGAGTTTTGATATAAGCATGAAATTCACGAAATAAAATATACTTCCGCACGAGATTTCAATAGATAAACCCAAGTAGCACGAGAATAATTATCAATAAAGGTAATAAAATATTCAAAACGCAAAGTTGATTTCGTAGGACATGGGCCCAAGACACCAGAAAGCAAAAGTTAAAACAAAGTTCTGACTCGATTAGACACTCTAAGGGGATAGGGACGCCTGGTATGTTTACCAAGTTGACCTAACTCGCAAAGAAAAATCAAAAGAAGATGGAAAATCTGGTCTCATTTGCCTCAGAACTGTTGCAAAAGGGTGGCCTAGCCTGCAGTGAGCCTCCATGATACTGGAATCACATATTTTGGCTTTAGGGTGTGACGGTAAATACATACGGTAGAGGCCTCCTGATTCAAAACCTATGCCAATCAGCCAGTTCGTCCCCAGTTCCTGAAATATGCAGTGAGTAGGATAAAAACTTACAGAGTAGTTATTTTGTTTGGTAATTTGACTTACCAAACAATGGTTATCAGGGAATTTAGAAACCAACAAGACAGAAGAAAGGTTTTGATCTTTCAAATTACTAACAGATCTAATGCCACGTACTGAGCATGAGGATCCATCAGCAAGATAAACTGGTGGGTGAGAACCAGTATGTAGGCTAGAAAGGAGATCCCGATTCCCAGTCATGTGATGAGTAGCTCCAGAATCAATAATCCAGAATAAGTCAAGATAAGGAAGTATACCAGAATTTACCAGGTTAGCTTGTGGGCTAGGAATATACGACTGTGAGGCCAACAGTTGTTGAAGTCTACTGAGATCCTCTTTTCTCAACGTGTAGGAAGGAAGTATTAGTAGTTGGGTCAGAAGACTCACCGGTAGAAGCTAGTTAGGCTTTCGGCTGAGATCCAAGGGCATAGTTTGGGAAATTATGCTTTGTATGCCCTGGCAGCATGCAATAATGGCAGTTGTACCTTGCATACATGTCCAGGTTCATGACACAAGTGACATACAAGATTACTGCCTTGTCCCCCATTGCCTTTCTTCATATAATAACTTTGCCCTGCACCCTTACTGACCAAGGCAAACATATCAGTTGGAGATGCATCTTGACCATACATTTCTCGTAGGAGATGATATGTGGATACCACATATGAAATAGCGGCAGTGTTGCTTAGTAACAATGGACTTGCACTGGCATACTTAGGTGATAATCCCACAATAAACATCACAACATCCATCTTGGTGTTACGCTCCTCTTAAATCTTTAAATCAGTGGTCGGTGGGAAAAGAGCTCGTAACTCATCTTGAAGCTTTGAAAAACGAGTAAAGTACTCGGTGAAGGTGGAGTCACCTTGTTCAGCCCGAGCGAAGGCTTGCACAACTGAATAAGCATGAGACAAAAGTTCCTTAGATGATAAGGATGAAGACGGGTGATCCCACAATATCTTTACTATAGAGAAGTTTTGAGCCACTGTGAGGATTTGTGGCTCCATGGAATTCCACAAAGACATTTGTATCCCACTATCGTCAATATGCCATTCTCGGGGAATCAGCTCAGGTGGTGGTTTTGTTAGATGGTCCTCTTTGTCCAGACTTTCAAGACCTTTCTGAACAAAGAGGCTCCACGAACTTTAGTTACTAGAGTCCAGCTTTATAGGAATGCGCAAAACGGAGGAATAGTTGATAATACCCGGAGCAATCTGGTTTTCCACAGTACTTTTCTTATCTCCCATTGAAATGTTGGTATTTAAACAGAAAATATTGAAAAAATGAAAATCCGAGCCTGAAAACAAACATGCAAACCGAGGCAGAAAATAGAAAGTTCTCAGATCGAGAAACTAACCGAATGGAGCTGACCGGAATAAAATTCCAACAGAGTTGGAGAAATGCGGCGTCGGATGGCGGCGTGGTTTTCGGGGTTTGTAGATCGAGAGATTCCAAGTACACTGGTAGTGGCGGTGTAGTTTAACACGCCGGAAAAAGTGTCAGAACTGAGAAAGGATGTGACGGGTTATGGTGGTTTTCGGGGTTTGTAGATCGAGAGATTCCAAGCACAGTGGTAGTGGTGTGTGTGTTTGAATAGATCTGGAGAGGTTTTAGGAGTAGAAAAGTAGGAAGATTCTACTGAACCGATGGTGACCAAAAATTTGACCGGAAATGGTCACCCGAAAGATGCTCTTAAGCTAAATAACCTTTAGCTCTGATACCATGTAAATGTCACACCCTGACTTTTGCGGAAGCGTGATTATATGTGACTTGCTTAATATCGTTGCATTCAACCATAACAAACAACTATATGATAAAACTAAAGATGTTCATCCATTGATTAAGTTTTAAAACATCACAACAACATTGTTTTAGAATCCAAACATAGACTTCAAATCCAAATTACAAACCATGCAAATTGTTTAGAGTTCCATAAGGACTCGAGAAAAGACATTAATAAAAACCAGGCTTTGAATGATGTGTCTTATCCAGGATAAGACACACTATCCAAACCCTTAGACACCGGATGACATCTTTTATTTCCAACATCACTTGAAACTTCCAAATGCCCGCCAGATCCACATTTAATTGCCTGAAATACATGTAGTTTTAAAACATCAACAAAAGTTGAGAGAGTTCATGTGTAATTTGCTTTCATACGGTCTTCACGTTCCCAGGTGAACTATAGGCCGTGACGTGCGTTCCATCGAACCTTGACAAGAATAACACTACTCCTCCAAGTCTTGTTAACCTTCCAATCTGTAACCTCAACGGGTTCTTCGGTAAAGTGGAGTGTGTCGTCAATGTGAACTTCATCTGTAGGGATAACCACTGTTTCTTGTATTGGACTTTTCTTCAGATTAGATACATGAAATGTATCATGAACACCATTAAGTTCTGCTGGTAGCTCCAACTTGTATGCTACAGAACCAACCCTTTCAAAAATTCTGAACGGTCCGATATAATGTGGGTTTAACTTACCACGCTTCCCAAAGTGTGTCACACCTTTCCAAGGTGAGAGTTTTAATAGAACCATATCACCCACTTCAAATTCCAAAGGTTTCCGTCTTTGGTCCGCATAACTCTTTTGTCGATCACGAGCCGCCTTGATGCGCTCTCGGATCTGTATAATCTTATCAGTCGTTTCTTGGACTAGTTCGGGATGAACCATCTGTCTATCACCTGCATCTGCCCAGTATAACGGTGATCGACACTTGCGTCCGTAGAGAGCCTTGAATGGTGCAGCTTGGATGCTTGTATGGTAGCTGTTGTTATCGGAGAACTCAACCAAAGGTAGATGAGTATCCCAATTGCCACCCATATCCATAACACAAGCACGTAGCATATCTTCAAGCGTCTGAATCGTTCTCTCGATTTGACCGTCCGTTTGCGGGTGAAAAGCAGTACTCAGATTCAACTAAGAACCAAAAGCATCTTGAAAGGATTGCCAAATCCTTGGCACAAACCGTCCATCTCTATCTGATATAATCGAGATAGGCACTCCATGACGTGCTACTATCTCCCTTAGGTACAGCTCAGCTAGCTTACCAGTGTTATCCTTCTCTCTGATCGGCAAGAAGTGCGTAGACTTTGTCAATCGGTCCACGATTACCCAAATCGTATCATGACCTCTGGGGGTCTTGGGCAACTTGGTTATGAAGTCCATAGAAACCTGCTCCCACTTCTACATGGGTATCTCTGGTTGTTGCAGAAGGCCTGAAGGCTTCTGATACTCGGCCTTCACTTTGGCGCAAGTCAAACACTTCCCAACATAAGTAGCCACATCGCCCTTAAGTCTTGGCCACCAGTAATAATCCTTCAAATCTTGGTACATCTTGTCCGACCCTGGATGGATCGAGTACCTTGATTTATGAGCTTCATAAAAAATAACCTTTCTAAGACCTCCAACAAGCGGAACCCAAATCCGTCCCATAAAATACAAGGTTCCTTCCTCGTTGGGTACCAACATTTTCTCCATCCCACGGAGATATTCGGCCTTCAAGTTCTCTTTCTTAAGAGCTTCTCTATGTTCAACACGGATACGCAACGAGAGGTCTGTCTGAATAATCATTTCAAAAGCCCGAACCCCTATGGGCTTAATCCTTTCTTTTCGACTTAAGGCGTCTGCCACCACATTCGCCTTTCCTGGATGGTATTTGATTTCACAATCATAATCATTTACCACGTGATCGAGGAACTGTATCTCACGTAACCAAAACTCGCACTTCGAGAACTTAGCATAGAGCTTCTCCTTCTTTAGCAGCTCTAAGATGGCTCTAAGGTGCTGCTCATGATCTTACTTTGTCCGCTAATAGATCAAAATATCGTCGATAAATACAATCACGAATTTATTAAGATATGTCTTGCAAACCCGATTCATCAAGTCCATAAACATTGCCGGCGCATTTGTCAACCCAAATGACATCACTAGAAACTCGTAATGTCCATAACGAGTTCTGAAGGCAGTCTTTGGTATACTTTCTTCTTGAATCCACAGCTGGTGATAACCTGATCGAAGATCGATCTTGGAGTAGTAACTTGAACCCTGAAGTTGATCGAATAGATCATCAATCCTCGGCAAAGGATACCAATTCTTGATGGTTAACTTGTTCAGCTCTCGGTAGTTAATGCATATACGAAAACTACCGTCCTTCTTCTTGACGAACAGAACTGGAGCTCCCTAAGGCGAGAAGCTTGGTCTAATAAATCCCTTATCTAGCAACTCCTGGAGTTGTGCTGGCAACTCTTGCATCTCTGAAGGCGCAAGTCGATAAGGTGCCTTGGCGACAGGTGCGGCGCCTGGAACCAGGTCAATATGGAATTCGACTTGTCATTGGGGCGGTAATCCTGGCAAGTCTTCGGGGAAGACTTCAGGATATTCCCTTACCACAGGGATATCTTCGAGCTTCGGTTCTTTGGCTTCCATGTTCATGACATGAGCTAAGAAGGCAACACATCCTTTACGTAAAAACTTCCACGCCATCAAACAACTAATAATCCGTAGAGGCGTATCCTGCTTCTCCCCATGAATCACGATCGTCTCTTCATTCGCCATCGGGATGCGGATAATCTTCTCATGGCAAACAATCTCAACTCGATTACTCGACAACCAATCCATTCCAACTACTACGTCGAAGCTCCCCAACTCAACTGGCAGAAGATTTATCGCAAACACCCGCTCTCCAAGCTCTATCACACAGCCTCTAATCACTTCACTAGTTTCCCATTAGCTAGTTTTATCGAGTATGGAATATCTAACTTACTTGCAACTAACCCAAGTATATTCTTAAACTCTAGAGATACGAAGCTAAAGTCGGCACCAGTATCAAATAGCACATATGCAAAATGTTGATTAATGGGGAACGTACCAGTGACTACATTCGGATCCTGGCGAGCTTCCCTAGCTCCAATGTTGAATACTCTTCCCTGAGCTTGGTTGTTCTTTGGGCAGTCCCGCTTGAAGAGTCCTACATCACCACAGCCATAACAACCTTGGCCGCGACCATTCCCATTTCCACCTTGGTTGTTGTTATTATTATTATTATTCCCTCCACGGTTACCATTTCCCGCCTGATTCCTGTTTCCATTCCGGTTTCCATTACCTCCTTGACTTCTATACCCATAACCGTTTCCACCACGGTTGCCATTGCCATTACCATTTCCATTTCCTCTCTGACTACCATTCCCATGACCAGTACCAACCCAACACGTTTCCTTGAAATGACCAACCTTTCCACATGTTTCACACTTTCCAACTCTACATCGACCAGTATGATGAAACTGATATACATCACATTTGGACATGGTGCCCATATACCTTTTTCCTTTGTTCTCCGCACTAGCAGCACCAGTCCTGACCTCGGCTGGTGGGTTAGCATCTCTCCGCTTGCTAGCACTGTTGTTGTTTCCTTGGGTACCCTTCTTGAAATTCGAAAACTTCCTCTTGTTTTCTCCAGACGACTCCACATGAGTCTCCTTCTTCTTTCCCTCAGAAATTGAAAATTGCCCAATCTAATTGCTTCTTCAGTCAATGCCACACTCAAGTCGATCGCCTCAGTAATTGTTGGGGGCTTGGATGTCGTCACCATGCTTAGAATCTGGGGCACCAATCCCCAAATGAAATGTTCAATCCTCTTGAACTCTGGTTCTACCAAGTAGGGGACCACGCGAGACAAATCATGGAACCTCTGCACATACTTAGCTATCTTAGGACCTTCCATCTTCAGATTCCAAAATTCAATTTCCAATTTCTGAATTTCTGCCCTCGAACAATACTTCTTATGCATCAGCTCTTTCAACTCATCCTAAGTCATAGCATACGCTGCAGCCTCTCCTAGAGTTTGAACCTGAAGGTTCCACCATGACAGAGCTCCATCGAGAAACAATCCAGAAATGTAAGTGACTTGGTACTATGGCCCACATTTACTCATCCGTAACACAGAATCTGTTTTCTCAACCCATCTCATAAAAGCTACGGTGCCTCCAGTGCCGTCAAAGTTCAGAGGCTTGAAGTCTAGAAACTGCATGTAAGTACAGCCTGTACAAGCAACATTATTCACAGAAAGCATTAGCAAAACGCACATGGAAATGTCCAAATGTATTGTAATGTGTCTTAGGTGACTTAAACATTACCGTTAGGTGGGTTATTCCCTGAGGTGCCTCCGCTGTGTTTGGAGCGTAGGGCCTCATGTTGTGCGATTGCATGTAAAATTCGTTCATGTAATTCTGCCTCGGTTGTGGGCAACTGAGTGTTCCTTTGAGGAGGCATCTTCTACGAAGAAGATTGTATAGGTCAGATCTTATTCGTATAATAAATATATAGTACGTATATGTAATATTAATTATTATAGCAAGCAATCAGGTAATCAACACAATTATAGCATAAACAAGTAATCCACAATATGTTTAATGAGAACATGACGATTGAGCTTTCATAAACCATCGAACACAGTTACATTGTTACATGCTTTATAAAGTGTATCATATAAAAAAGAACTCAAGGTTACACTACCCTTTTCCAACAAGTCTATCAATCTACGAAAGTCAAACAATCAAAAGGTGGTCTCCAAAAAGGCTTCACAAGCTCGGCTCAATAGCGGTGCTCTCATCAAAAGTAATGCAACCTACATAAAACCAAAAACCACTATGCTGATGGTGGTGGTGGCGGAGGAGGTGGAGGAAAGAAAAGCAAGCTGCGCACATGCGCAAGCTCCTCCTCAAGCTCAAAGACATGACGCAACAGATAACTGATCTGCTGCTCGACAGTGATAAATCGAGCATCAAACTCTGGAAAAGGAGTAAGAGGAGCAAGTGGATGTGAAAATGGAGACGGTGATGAACGAGGGGGAACAAAAGTAGGCTGACAAGGACACGGTAGGGGACGCAGAGTCAGCTCAAGCTCCAAAATCCCGCGACTCATAATCTCATACTGAAGCTGAAGCGATAAAAGTAACTCATCCCGTGTATAACCAACAAAATGAGAGGGATGGTAGGGAACTGAAATCGGCATAGAATACGGTGGGAACCATCGGAATGGCTCATCAAGTGGTGAAGAAGTAAAAGGAGTAAACGGTGTAGACTGAGGGATCTGTGGAAAAGCTGCTGAAACATAGGGATCATGACTAGGCTGCTGGCCTGAAGTACCTTCCCCTGGATGGGGTACGGGTATGTCCTGAAGGAAGACAATAGGTAAGTCAGTGCGATGGACGTCGGACTCCATAGGATGAAAAGGAGCAACATCAGCGGGTGCGGGTGGAGGAACAAGTGGCTCAACAATAGGAGGGTCAACGGGTGCAGGAACTGGGTCAGGTATGAGGGGTGCAATGTCTTGTAAACCAAAAGGAATAAGGTCATGATCAGGAATGGGCTCAAGATCAGCAGGTGTAACATCAGGCTGATCAACAGGATCAAGCTCGGGATCGTGTGGAGGAGATGGTGCAGCTGATATCGCCGTATCATCGTCAGAATCAGTGGCATAGCGCTGTAATCCAACCGCCTGCAAAGCTGGAGACATCACAGACTCAAAGGAGTCTGAAACAGAGTGTAAACTAGTATCAGAGGATAACTCAATAACAGGAATATCGAGAGGAGTCACACCCCGATATTTCCACGTATTACCGCTGGGCCCGGTGGGGAGTATCGTGATGTAATTGATATCATCATAGTCAAACAATCATAGTTTAATGCACAGCGGAAGTCTAAAAAATGATATTAAAAATCGTTTCGAAAATAACATTAAATATTACAACAGGTTGTAAAAGGATCCACGGGCGGATCTAAAATAAATGAAACATTGTTCAACATATTTTTAAACATCTAAGCTTGCAAGACTCTTTATTTGATGCTAGGAGTAGCCAGCCCATTTTGCTTAGTACCTACACTTAACCTTTTTGGAAAATACGTCAGTTTTCACTGGTAAATACAATTAACCGACTCATTTTGAAGATGTTTAAGAAAACTGATTTAAATGCACAAGGCATAAATAATCTTTTATAACTTGGGATAATTATTTAAAAATAATCTTGTAAAAGAATTATATGTTTGTTATACGTTCAGTAGCCCGGGTTAAAGATTAATAGACACACCACATAATATAACCCATGGCGAGTTATTCTCGAACAAGCAGGTATATCATTTTACATACGCACCGGCAGGTGTATGCCTACACCCCGTGCTTAAGTCGTGACCATTTCAATGAATGAGCCGAGGATATCCAGGATATGGTCATTAACCCCCCAAAGGCTTAAAACAAACAAAATAGATTAAACGGGTTATCTCAATGATTTAACCTCCATACGATTAAAAATTCAATACCCGACCAAGCGGTATTATTAAATACCGTACCCCAAGCCCGTATAAGGGAAAATAAGTTAAAAGTATTTACCTGAGCTAAAATATAAATTTTAATCCCAGCCGTATACAAAGCACCAAGTACGGTAGCTTTTACTGGTCTCCTAAATCTGGAACGAAGGTTTTAATAACCTATTAAATTCCTAACGGGTCTTACTTAAATTTAAACTTAGACCGGTTAGTTTTAAAGAAAGGTATACGGTTCAAAATGCAAGATTAAGCGAAGACCGGATTAGAATGTGATTTGGACCCAACAAGTATGAAGACTTGTTTAATATGGGTGAAGCAAACACATTCTGGATTTTGAAGTGAAAATGATAAGGTTTGACACGTTTCGGTTAACTTATGCAACTAGTTACATAAACCGTACCGAACGCGAAAATGCGTAACGGGTAACCATTTGAGTCATGAACAGGTTCCCTAAGTTAATATGCTTAAAATTTGTTATGATATCGGTAGGATATCTTCCATTATGCCCAAAACGAATTTAAAATCAAATTAAGCCCCGTAAGGGTATTTTGGTCATTTTAAATCTTATAAAAGAGGTTAAATAGTAATCTGAGGTTCTGGTCTAAAATGATCAGTAAAAATATTTATTTTAGTGAGTTATATCAGTAGGCTATTGCATGTATGTGAAATTTATCATTTATGTCCAAACTATGCACCGTAGGGGCATTTTGGTCATTTCACATAAGCTTTAAGGGTCAAATTTGGAAATCTGATTTCAAAAATTTTACTTACTGTTAAAGTATAAACATTTACTTATAATATCAGTAGGTAATGAGTTGTAGGTGTCAAATATAATTTTTAACCCAAACTATGTGTTTAAAAAGCGTAAAAGTCGGTATTTGACGATTTTCGGGCTATTTAAAGAAATCTGAGTTTTTGATTAGTTTATAAAGCTCAAAATATTTTATTTAACATATCAAATCAGTAGCAAAAGGTTTGGCATCAAAATGTTATGTAAAACTCATTTTATCCAAGAAAAGGGCAATTTCGTCAATACCGAATTTACTTTAAAACTCTATAATATAATCAGTTTAAAATTCAATAAAAATTTCCAAAAATCCCTAAATATTATATTACATCAGTGGGTAAAAGGTTTGGTGTCAAAATTTAGGTTTAAATAGGTTTTATGCCGAAAATGCCGTTTAATTAACAAAAAGACTTCAATTTACGATATTGAGCATAACTCCTAATTTAGACCACAAACTGATGTCAAACTTTTAGGATACGTTTATAAATCTGTAACAAAGGTTTTTGTCCTCTCACATTTTCAAAAATCTCGTTTTTACATCAAAAGGGCATAATGGTCAACAACTAAGCATTTAACGGAATCATGCAAATGATTCGGATTACAAAGGAACCATATTGTATAATCTGAGAGGGTTACACTAACATGTAATATGGTCCTAATGGAACCCTAAGACATATCTAAACTAGGCTAAATCGGTTCAGAACTAAAAATCAAAGCAAAAGTCTACTTTTACGACTTTCGGTTCCCAACCTAGTCTAAACTCAGAATTATCGAGTTGAACATGCCAAAACATGTTCTTATATTAATTACCAAGTTATATAAGTGTTTAAATAGGTTCCATATGTCACACCCCGAAATATCAGAGCATTGGCATGACTGGACTGGTATCTTCATTGCACAGCGGAAGCAAATAAGCTAAGACTTCTTTGAAACGAACGCCCAGTAAGTACTCGAATCCACATGGTTTTCTTATTCCAACCGTGCCATAACTTTGAAAAGCAACCTGAGAAAGAAACATGCGAAAAATCAACATAAAGTTGAGCGAGTTCATAGTTTGTTTTGGAAAAGATCTAAAATAAATATTTTTGAATAACCGATTTTTGAAGTATTATTGAGAAAACGAATTTAAAATCATTTTCTTGTCATGTTATATGGAAACTCTGTATTCATGTAACTTCGTATTTGTAACGCATTATGTTTGAAAAACCATGTATTTGTAAACTCTTGTATTTGCAAAATTTGTGTATCCGTCAACATACATGCATAATCCTATGCTTTGAATTTATATAAAACATGGTATGTAATCTGTAACGATGTATTGAAACTGAGTTCTGTATATGTAAGGAATACGAGATCGCTAATGGTTCGCGAGGCCACTAACATATGTAACGACATAGGAAGCATCCAAACCATAGGCATTTTTAGTAGTCAATTCACGACTGAGACACAAAAGCACTACTTGGTACTAGTTATCACCAAGAGTTTGGCTGCCTGAAACCCATTAGATCTAACCTTTTATTTTGCGGTCTTAGTATGTACACGATTAATGGTGCTTCTGGTACCCTATTCGTGACATGATCTATTGTGTCATTCCTTAGTTTAATGTACATCTTGGTACTTGTATTTTCCCGTAGTTTAGAAAACTAGAATTCGTGTGTATGCACATTTCGAAAAATACTCTTGCTTGAAAAACCGGTATAGAACATAAACTTTTCGTAAACCATTTGTGTCAGTGAAAACTTGCTTGTAAAATGGTTTAGAAATATGTAATTCTTGTTTATTGATAACCTTGTATGGTTTGCAAAAAGTGCATGTCTTTCCACCCCGAAAACATTTAGAAAAATGTAAAACCGTAAAAGGTGGGGTTATGAACTCACCTGAATATTCCTGTGCAAAGCTAGCTATATACGACTTCGTAATGTCATTTCCAAGACGTGACTTGCTAGCGTGCATTATATAACATCCCTAATCATGGAATATCTTATAAGTTTCTAAACAAAAGCGGTAACTAAACTACGTGTTACCGAGCTCTACCGAATCGTTGACCGAACGATTTGATGGTAAATTGTTAACTTAACGAAAATGACTAAGTTATACGTGTTAAGTCTTGTTTAATGTCGGTGATGATCACTAAGTTTTGGAAATACTTAGTTTTCGTGAGATTTAAAGTATGTAAATATTTATATAAAATATATAAACATATCGAAAGTATTTCGTTAGTCGTCTCTACAAGTCGTGCATTTATGTAGCGAATACTTTTATGAAAATAATATATTACGAACTCGTATTATATATTGTGCCATGTATGATAGTTATCAAAATATGGTATTTGCCGTTTAGGCGTTTGAAATAAATACAAAATGTTATATTTATTTTATGAAGTTTACGAGTCGTTTAATGTTTGAAACATATAAACTATATTTATTCTCATAAAAGAGTAATGTTGTTTGATTGTTAAAATAAATATACAATATATTTATTTTTATGAAAAGAAGTCGTATTTATAAAACGCCGTCGAAAGTAATCGTATATTTGTATCTGTTTTTCAAAAAGATTATTTGTATCCGATGGTTTTGGTTTATAATAAAACACGTTAATTTTACAGATTTTATCGAAAATCGGCCAGAGTTTCCTCTGTTTTTGGACGCCCCCGACAACACAAGTTGTCGTTATTTTATCAAAATTCAACAATGTAAGCAATAACTATGTAAATATTTTCATCAAATGCATCAAAATGAAAGTTATAAACAAATTGGTTCGAGCTCGTTTCACACGTAAATAAATAAAACTATAAGAATAACGAAATGTATTGCGCCGTAAAATCTTTACCATCTTCTCGTGTCGAAAGCTGAGTTGACCGAACCCATTCTACTCGTAGTTTATCCGAGCCGTCTGACTGAACCGGAGCCGAACCGAAGCTGTTGACCAAACTTTGACTGTTGACTGATCCGTTGACCCGAACAGAGAGCGGACCCGAACCCGTTGACTTGTTGACTTGGTTTGACCAGTCAACCCAACGTGTTGACTGGGTTGACCGAACCAAAACTGACCCGAAATCACACTCAAAACTGCATACCATTTCGAACAACCAAGCTGAACTAAACCTGACCTGAACTGGATTGCCGACCGAAAACCAGAACCGGCTCATACTGTCATCGTCACCACCGCCTGCATCTCGTCGCTCCGGTGGTCGATCAGAGAGCGCCGCCGCCGCCTGACTCCGCCGCTACCGCCGCCATGAGCGGCGGCTCTCTCTCTCTTCTCGATTGTTCTCTCTCTCCTCTGCTCACTATTTTCTGATCCATCCGTTGCTCACCACCACCCGACAGTGGTGGTGGTGGTCCGTCTTGCCAATCGAAGAGGGGGCTGGTAGGTGGGTGTTGGTGGTGGTGTTTGGCGGAGGTGAACGGCGCCGGAGAGAGGGGAGTCGCCAGCCAGTTCATCGAGGAGGAAGGGGGTGGGTGTTGTCGTCGGCCGGTGAGAGACAAGGAAGAGAGTTGAGGGTTGATTTCATGTGTGTGAAGAAGTGATGTTCTTTGTGTGTGTATATAATATGCAGACAAAGAAAACAAGGGTTTTCTATTTGAGAAGATGACTTCTCTGTGTTTGTGTGTGTTGTGTCTGCTCAAAAAAAAAAAAAATCAAGGGGGCAGACCCCTTTTATAGATGTTGATGAAATCTTGTGTAAATCTTATAGAGATTTTGTAGATCTTGAGTAGATTTTGTAGAGATTTTGTGAGATTTGATAAGATCTTGGTAAGATTTTATAAGATTTTATAGAGATCTTGCATATTATGTGCAGGTTTAGGCTTGTGGGTTTTGGGCTTGGGTCCAGGGCCCACAAGTCCAACCTCATGTGTAAGTGGCCCGTAATTCCTATGAGACACGTTTTTAAAATCGAAATCACCGTAGCCTAGTAAAATAATATTTCAGAGTTAAAAGCGTGTAAAAATAATGTCGGTATTCGTCGTAGTCGCGTTAATCGTCTGTTAATCACGTAATTAGGACCTGTAAATCATCGGTTGTCACATTCTCCCCCTGTTAATAAAATTTCGTCCTCGAAATTTAGACTACGTTAACTCCTTAGAGTTACGTTATGTGTAAGTAAACATGAATAATGTCAAAGGAAACGAGATATACTGATATAGTCACCAATGTGACCAAGTTAACAGGGGTCCAATAAAAGAGGAATTTCAACCAATAGAATTCCAAGTGGACGTTTACAATATGCAAATGAATTCTAGAAATGATAGCATCCACTAAATGGAACTTAGAATCAACAAGTTCAATGAAATAGTTTTGCATGAAACGCTCGATCATGATCAGCCCAAGCTGCAAGTTATAGCTACGCCATAAGGTGTCGTAGTGAATGAAACAATTCAATAATAGCGGTGATCAAACAAATTCACCGTGTTTGAAGTCAAGCGAAAGTACAATGAAGCAAATTTGAAAATTTGATTCAAACGTCATCATAAGATTTTCAATTGAAGATGGAACATCAAGGAATTAATGTTTTTGATCGAAGATGAAGAAACAATAAATATCGTAAAATATTCGATCGATGTTGAAAGAACCGTTAGTAGGTACACCGGAATATAGAACGAATTTGTGTACCATTGCCTTAACACACGATTATGATATGATAATTCAAAGCAAATCAATAAATAAATAATTAAATCCGTGCATGAGATGCATAAACGAGTTTAGCGCAAGCTTCAAACTAGTGAAAATCACCATCACAAGGTGTTGAAATCAACAAACGACTTAATGGAGTCGTAGACCAAACAAGTCTACTACGACTCGAAACAAATGAAACACTTGTTAAGACGAATTTGAATATGATGTTTTCAATACATCATATGGTGTCTTGAATTGAATATGTGTAATGAACAAGTTCAAACAATTGAATTTGATTTCGGCGCAAGCCGATAATAAGTACATGTATCGTCAAGAAAACTTTGGGCATGGTCACAACGAAAAACCATGTATGTAACTTGAAAAGAAGAGAAATATCAAGAAAATGTGTTGACTTGATAACAAAGGAGCCAACAATTACAATAATGCGGGTCATTCGAATCACAAATCAATTATTAGGTTTAGCGAAATAATATTTGAACTTTGATGAAACGCTCATTCGAAACGAAACCACATGCGCAACAAACGATGCATGGGTAACATATGAATTTTCAAGAAATGAAGCAAATGAGTATTCCCTAAAATGATAGAAACGATTGTGATACAATGACCATTAAGAGGAGTAGAGATGCGAAAATCTACTCACTAGATGCAAAAGTCGGAATTTCAATAAAGAAATTTAAGGACTTTACCTGGGGTTTCATGTGACGACCAGTTGTTAGGTGACTTTACCATGGAATGTCAAACATAGCGTATTCGTCGTTAATAAGATAGGGGGAATACAAAGGCATGCGTCTTCTCCTTAGCATGACTCGTGTTGTTTGCAGGACCGCGTGCCAAACCGCCGCTTCCTCGAAAGTTGTATGTGACGTACTTCAACCTTCGTTGATGTATAGCTTAAGTTTCACGTATACCTGTGCACTAGCGTTTCGTTATGCGTAGGGTGCCTGCTCGGGAAGTCAAAATATCATAGACAATATGAATAATAGTGTGTGCCCGAGTTAATATTCGCGGTTCCTACGTGATGATCTTTAATGAGTTTCCAAAGGTTTCGTATGCATGTTTCCTAAGCTCTCAAAGTTTTGTGCACTGTATGCGACTGTTTGTGTACCATGTGTAAAATACCACTTTAGCGTATGTTTAAAAATCAAAATTCTGACCTTTTCGTTTTCGGCAACGGTTGGAGACCATATTCGAGTACTAGGCGTTCTGTATCTATTTAAAGTCTTAATGATCTAAGTCCCAGAGGAAGATGAGGTTAGAGCCTAGGTATCTCTACAGACAACCCTATTCGTTGTAACCTATAGCTCTGATACCAATCTGTCACACCCCGAAATATCAGAGCATTGGGGTGACTGTACTGGTATCTTGATTGCACAGCGGAAGTAAATAAGCTAAGACTTCTAGGAAACGAACGCCCACTAAGTACTCGACTCCACATGGTTTTCTTATTCCAACCGTGCCATAACTTTGAAAAGCAACCTGAGAAAGAAACATGCGAAAAATCAACATAAAGTTGAGCGAGTTCATAGTTTGTTTTGGAAAAGATTTAAAATAAATCTTTTTTAATAACCGGTTTTTGAAGTATTATTGAGAAAACGAATTTAAAATCATTTTCTTGTCATGTTATATGGAAACTCTGTATTCATGTAACTTCGTATTTGTAACACATTATGTTTGAAAAACCATGTATTTGTAAACTCTTGTATTTTCAAAATTTGTGTATCCGTCAACATACATGCATAATCCTATGCTTTGAATTTATATAAAACATGGTATGTAATCTGTAACGACGTATTGAAACTGACTTCTGTATATGTAAGGAATACGAGATCGCTAATGGTTCGCGAGGCCACTAACATATATAACGACATAGGAAGCATCCAAACCATAGGCATTTTTAGTAGTCGATTCACGACTAAGATGTCACACCCTGGCTTTGCGGAAGCGTGGTTAATTTGGTGTGACTTCTTAATACCATAACTTAACCATAACAAAGCTATATGAAATAAAACCATGCAAGATCATCTATTTAATTAAGTTTTAAAAACCAAATACAACCACATTGTCTTAACGGAAACACATCCTAACGACATAAATATTGTTCAACAAACATAGCATAACATAAAGATAGTTTAAGGACTGTGACTTGTCCAGGAAAGAGTCACATTCCCCAAACCCGGATGACCTCGTAACTAGTGCAGCGGGAAAACGTGTTATACCGCGCCAGATCCTTTAATTCCCTGAAATACATGTAAGTTGAAAAATCAACAATAATGTTGAGCGAGTTCATGTGTAAGTGAGTAAATAAACCTTTGTAAGTATAAAAATAGTCTTGGTATGTAGCAAATAAGGGAATTGAGATCACCAATGGTTTGCAAGGCCACTGATATATGTGAAGTGCAAGTAGGGAGACTCAAACCTAGCAGATTTCGCCACGGCATTAGTATGTGGACAAAGTCACCCCGAGGTCCGTTTCTAGTTTGGCCTGGGGCTGGGCTCGCTACACCCAGATAGATCTACCGCTCCTGTCCCTCGGTCCTACCATGAGGACTAATGGCCTCATATTGCTCCTACCCACTCGCATGATCTAAGTAGTAAACCTCCTTACGCTAACCATACCATGTATAAAGTACTTGTAATCAAAGTAACATGTATTTCACCCCCGCAGTTAAGAAAACTGAAAACAGTTAGAGAAAAGGGGGACATGAACTCACAGTGGTGCGTCTCTACCAAGTATGCCTCCAAATCAATCAGCTGTGTGACGACCTACACGTACTAATTCTATTAGACGGACGGCCGTGCCTTAGCTTTATGGTTTAGGTTTTTGGGAAATAGTTAGGCAACTATTTCGTGTTTACATTTCGTATATACTTGGTAGTCATTTTCCTTCCCAAGGATGGGGGATTTAATACATGTGTGTTCGTATAATTTCGAAATATATTATTAAGTCTCACTTAAAATATACTTTATTTCTAACTCCAAAATATAAATATTCTTCTCAAAATATTATATTTTCTATTACATACACTTTCCCAAAATAATACCTTGACAAAAATACGCGTTAAGTCATATTTTCTCAAAATGCGTAAGTTACGTTTTAATGATCAAGTGGTAATAATAATTACCGGTGTAACTTATATATTTATTGTAGAGACGTTCGTATTATTTTGGATCCATTAACATTTGATAGTATTATTTTTACCCTAAAAATAATACTAGTATTTTCACAAAATAATCATAAACACATATCAAGTGACTTTATGAAAAATATATACTAAATATATATTTACCAAGTTTTATTTTGTGAAATCCCACCTCCGATGTTTTGTAAATAAGTCGTGGCGAAATCTATAATTTGAAAACAAGTCAAAATGTATTTCTAACACTTATAGTGAAAATATTTCTAAGTGTTAGGCTTTTGGAAAAATTTCGCCAGAGTTTCCTCTGTAACTGGAGGTGGCCACGCTTTCAAGCGTATCATTTTCTTTTACAAATCAACCAACAATTTTCTCAATCAACAATAAGCATTATTCAAACCGTCAAACTAGTCAAAATAGATGTAAATCGCAAAAATACATGAACTTGCGGTTTTTCCAAAATATGTAGCATCTTTCCATTATTTTTAGTGGATCTTTTGTATAAATCAATCCAGTTTCGTAATAACCATGTTTTAAAGAAATTCCATCTTTACAACTTCTTATCAATCTTTACCAAGTTAGTTATTTCGTCAAAACTTTGTGTTACACAAGTGTTTACACACTTGTGTGTTTACTAAAATCATTCTTGTTTATGAAAGATCCGTCTTTAAAAGTATGTTTTCTCTTGACACTCGCTCCTTTGAAAATACCGCTTGTAGATCCGTAGATCTACTAGTTTTAAACACTATTTTACAAGCAAAATCACTTTTACACAAGTTCATGATTCGTGTGTGGTAGAGTTTCATCCTTTAACCCTTGTTACTTCCAAAACAACCTTATGTCATAATCCAAGGTCATGACCAACCCGGGTTAAATGATGATCCGAGCTACCACAACATAGATCGGGTCCAAATAACTACCCAAATCAAATACTACAAGTTTTACACAACATATGAGCTTTTAACCAACATTTTTAGTGTTTTTAGTAGACTTTTAAGCTTCAACTTGTATGTTCACGAGTTTTAACCGTTACAAATCATATTAACCACTTCAAAATAGTTCGAGAAGGTGATTTAAGCAACTTACTACTAGCTCGAGGCTAGGGAAGAATCTAAGCGAAAAATGCGTGGATAAAAGCAATGTAGTGAGGTCCTTCGCCTTCCGATTGCACCAAGGTTCCTTATACGCGATCCTTAACACTTGTATGAGCTTGGAAAGGCAAGATCAAAACTCGAAGATGATGGATGGGGGTGGGGTGTGTTCGGCCGAGAGCTCTAGGAGAGAGGGAGAGAGTGTGTGTGAGTTGTGGTGTTAAGTGTGTGTTATGGTGGGTTTAACCTTGAACTTATAGACATTTCTTAAGGTGATTAACCAATGGTTTATGTGCATCCTAGATATTAAATACTAGGATTAAAATAATGTTTTGGAGGACAAGGTATGTCCCCCTCATGGGGACGGTTTGGTTAAGGGGGGGGGGGGGGGGTCTTGGTTCGATTCCAACTAGAAGTTAGGATAAAAGTTAAGTTAAGTGTAGGTTAACCCGGTTACTAGTGTGTAGTGTGTTATGACGGGTGTTAGGGTATTCAGGGACCCTAACTGGCTCAGAAAAAAGGTAAACAATGTTAATGGCAATATTTTCATGTTCCGGGTAAAGTCCGGTTGTTTGGTTGGATAGTAATCCGTTAAAGTGCTTAACAAAGCTTTAAAGTGTCGTTAATACCCTTTTTAGTGACACAACTCATTTCTGACACTTTGGAAAGTGTCTAGTAATATTTTTCTCATGTTTTGGCACTTTATTAGTTAGTTAAAAGCTGGATTGTTAAGTAAAGTGCTGAATTTTGTGTTTAGAGCACGTTTTAGGCACATCCGGTCATTGTAACTTATTCCTAGAGACGCAGTTCTACAACCCTTATATCCCTACACTCACCACTATGTAGCAAAATACTTCTGGCTCATACAGGCCTTAGAGGCAGTGTCTGCCTGATGCTGGCTTTATCAGCATGTTCAATAGGTTATCCGTTTATAGTGCTACTGTGATTTTGTGCATCATGTTTGTCACTAAGGTTAAGCATGTAAATAATGTAGTGACGGTAAGTAAAGTATGATGCAAGTAAGTACATGTATCAGTATTCAAGTAGCAGTTTATTCACAAGTTCAAGCAAGCACAGTAATTAAGCAGTAATTAATTATTAATTAAGTCGTACGGATACCTGGTTTAGTGAGGGTTGTCACATTCTCCCCCCGTTTGAAAAATTTTGTCCCGAAATTTTAAGTTCTGCTTGTAGATGCAGGGTTCTTAGGAAATAGGTGGGGGTATTTCTCTTTCATCCGGTCCTCACGCTCCCAGGTGTATTCTGGACCATGTCTGGCATTCCAACGAACTTTGACGAGTTTGACACTGCTCCGGCGGGTCTTGTTTACTTTCCAATCCGTAACCTCAACCGGTTCTTTAACGAAATGGAGCGTGTCGTCAACATGGATCTCGTCGATGGGAATGGCAATGGTATCTTGAGTTGGACTTTTCTTTAGGTTGGATACATGAAATGTATCGTGAACTGAATGGAGTTCAGCAGGTAAGTCCAGCTTGTATGCTACTAGCCCTATTCTTTCCAAAATTCTGAAAGGACCAATGTAGCGCGGATTTAACTTTCCACGCTTTCCGAAGCGTGCCACACCCTTCCAGGGTGAAACTTTCAATAAAACCATTTCTCCAACTTGAAATTCCAAGTGTTTCCGGTTTGGATCTGCATAGGCTTTCTGTCTATGGCGAGCTACTTCGATGCGTTTTAGAATCTGTGCAATCTTGTCTGTCGTCTCTTGGACGATTTCGGGACCAGCAAGCTGCCTATCACCTGCGTCAGCCCAGCATAGGGGTGATCGACACTTGCGTCCGTAAAGGGCTTCAAATGGCGCAACACCAATACTGGTGTGGTACCTGTTGTTGTATGAAAATTCGACCAAAGGCAAATGCTTATCCCAGCTACCGCCCAAATCCATAACACACGCTCTCAGCATGTCTTCCAAAGTCTGTATCGTTCGCTCGCTTTGCCCGTCGGTCTGCGGGTGAAATGCAGTGCTCAGATTCAATTGTGAGCCAAAGGCTTCTTGGAAGGATTGCCATATCCTTGACACAAACCTTCCGTCTCTATCAGAGATGATTGAGAGAGGTACTCCATGGCGCGTAACGATCTCTCTCATGTAAATTTCGGCCAACTTGCTCGTATTATCCTTTTCTCTGATAGGTAAAAAGTGTGCTGACTTCGTTAGGCGGTCAACTATTACCCAGATAGTGTCATGACCTCTTGGCGTTCTTGGCAACTTTGTAATAAAATCCATTGAGATTTGTTCCCATTTCCACTTGGGAATCTCAGGTTGTTGCAGAAGTCCTGAAGGCTTCTGGTATTCTGTTTTCACCTTAGCGCACGTTAGACATTTGCTCACATAAACAGCAACATCGCCTTTCATCCTAGGCCACCAATAATAATCTTTGAGATCCTGGTACATCTTATCCGCTCCAGGGTGGATAGAGTACCGCGACTTGCGAGCTTCATCGAAAATAACCTTCCTTAAACCTCCAAACAAAGGAACCCAAATCCTTTTCTCAAAACATAACGTTCCTTCCTTGTTTGGCACCAGTAGCTTCTCCATCCCACGGAGATATTCTTCTTCGAGGTTTCCTTCCTTGAGAGCTTCTTTCTGCGCGGCACGAATGCGCAAGGAAAGATCGGTCCGGATAATCATTTCTAAAGCCCTAACCCTTATGGGCTTGACCCTCTCCTTTTGACTTAGGGCATCGGCGACCACATTCGCCTTCCCTGGATGATACTTTATCTCGCAGTCGTAGTCGTTCAACAACTCAACCCATCGTCTTTGCCTCATATTCAGCTCCTTCTGGTTGAATATGTGTTGTAGGCTCTTGTGATCTGTGAAGATTGTACACTTTGTACCATAAAGGTAGTGTCTCCAGATCTTTAATGCAAAAACCACTGCGCCAAGTTCCAAATCATGTGTGGTATAGTTCTTTTCGTGCACTTTCAATTGACGTGATGCGTAAGCAATAACCTTTTGGCGTTGCATCAACACACAACCCAATCCTTGACGCGAAGCATCACAGTATACCACAAAATCATTTGTACCTTCCGGTAGTGTTAAGATTGGCGCATGGCAGAGCTTATCCTTCAATATCTGGAACGCTTCTTCCTGTTTGATTCCCCAATCAAACTTCTTATCTTTCTGCGTGAGGAGCGTCAATGGTTGAGCGATTTTTGAAAAATCCTCAATGAATCTTCGATAGTAGCCAGCCAAACCCAAGAATTGTCGAATCTCGGTTGGCGTCGTTGGCGTTTCCCAATTCTTGATCGCTTCGATCTTTGTGGGATCAACATGGATTCCATTTCCATTAACCACGTGTCCAAGAAACTGGACTTCGCGTAGCCAAAACTCGCACTTAGAGAACTTGGCATACAACTGTTCCTTCTTCAGCAACTCCAAAATAGCTCTTAAATGTTGTTCGTGCTCAGCCTTTGTTCTTGAATAAATCAAGATGTCATCGATAAACACAATCACGAACTTGTCCAAGTACGGCTTGCAAACTCTATTCATCAAGTCCATAAAGACTGCAGGTGCGTTTGTCAAACCAAACGGCATAACAAGGAACTCGTAGTGTCCATAACGAGTTCTGAAGGCTGTCTTCGGGATACTCTCCTCTTGTATTCTTAACTGATGGTATCCAGATCGCAAGTCGATCTTTGAGTAAAAACTTGACCCTTGCAGTTGGTCAAACAGATCGTCAATTCTTGGCAGAGGATACCTATTCTTGATTGTCAGCTTGTTCAACTCCCGGTAGTCAATACACATACGAAAACTACCGTCCTTCTTCTTGACAAACAAAACTGGAGCTCCCCAAGGCGAGAAGCTTGGTCGGATAAATCCCTTGTCTAACAACTCTTGAAGTTGTGTCGACAGTTCCTGCATCTCATACGGAGCAAGTCCGTAAGGTGCCTTAGCCACAGGTGCGGCGCCCGGAACTAAGTCAATGCGGAACTCTACTTGTCTCTGAGGTGGCAGTCCAGGTAAGTCCTCTGGGAAGACTTCTGGATATTCCCTCACGACAGGGATGTCTTCGATCTTCGGTTCGGCAGCCTTCATATCCATAATGTGTGCCAGGAAGGCAACACATCCCTTCTGCAAACACTTTCGCGTTTTCAGGCAGCTGATAATTCTTAACGGTGTATCACGCTTCTCCCCGTGAACCACAATTGTTTCGCCATCTTCGGTTGGGATACGAACTACCTTTTCGTGACAAACTATTTCAGCCTTGTTGCCTGATAACCAATCCATTCCTACCACCACGTCGAAGCTTCCCAACTGGACTGGTAGTAGATCCAGAGCAAACTCACGCTCTCCCAATTCGATCACACAGCCTCTGATAACTTCATTGGCTTCTACTAACTTCCCATTGGCCAATTCGATTGAGTACGGAAGATCTAACTTATTAGCGGCTAAACCAAGCATATTCTTAAATTCTAACGATACGAAGCTATAATCGGCACCAGTATCAAATAAAACGGATGCATAGCGTTGGTTTACAGGGAACGTACCAGTGACAACATTGGGATCCTGGCGCGCTTCCCTTGCTTCAATATGGAACACTCTTCCACGGGCTTGGTTCATCTCTGGTTAGTTCCTTTTAAAGTGCCCGATATCACCACAGTTAAAGCATCCAAGTCTTTGCCCGTTTCCACCTCCATTTCCAGCTTGGTTGTTCCTTTGGTTATGATTCACGGCGCCCGCTTGATTAGCATTGTTGCCTCGATTCCCATTACCTCCATAGTTTCCTTGTGGGCGATTTCCATTCCCACCCCGGTTGTTATTTCGGTTTCCGAATCCTCCCTGGCCAGCAGTGGCCCAACAAGTGTCCTTCAAGTGGCCCGGCTTTCCACATGCTTCGCATACTTTCACACTACAATGGCCCGTATGGTGGCGTTGACAGGTATTACACTTGGGCTGGGTGCCCATGTATCCTTTTCCTTTCTTTCCACTACCAGCTGTAACCTGAGCTGGCGTGCCTGATCCTCCTTTCTTAACCGCCACACTGGCGCCCTGCTTGAAGTTCGAGAACTTCCGTTTGTTACCTCCTGATGACTCGACGTGAGTCTCTTTCTTCTTAGGCTCAGCATCACCAAACTTGTTCAGGCGAATAGCCTCCTCTGTGAGAGCCACGCTCAAATCTATTGCCTCAGTAATTGTCGCAGGCTTGGATGAGGTCACCATGCTTATGATTTGAGGAGCTAGTCCCCAAATGAAACGTTCAATCCGCTTGAACTCCGGAGTGACCATGTAGGGTACCACATGCGATAAGTCATGGAACCTTTGAACGTATTCTGCGATCTTTGGACCTTCCATTTTCAAATGCCAGAACTCGGTTTCCAATCTTTGGATTTCCGCGCGAGAGCAGTACTTTTTGCGCATAAGTTCCTTCAGTTCGGTCCAGGTTAGCGCGTAGGCAGCAGCTTCACCAAGTGTCTGTACTTGCAAATTCCACCAAGAGAGGGCTCCATCCAAGAATAGCCCTGAGATATAGGTGACTTGCTGATCTAGTGCACATTTGCTCATGCGGAGAACAGATTCAGTTTTCTCAGCCCAACGAACAAAGGCGACAGCACCTCCTGTGCCATCAAAGTTGACCGGTTTGCAGTCTAGAAACTGCTTGTAGGTGCACCCTGCACATACATTGCAACACGTGAACGGCATTAGCATCTTTGCTATAGATATCCAATTAGGTCATGGTATGTCTAAATGTCTTAGTATTACCATGAGGTGGATTATTGTTGCCATTGTTTTTTGAGCTGCTTCCGCTGGGTCCTCCTTGCGAAGCGGCGTATTGTGCGATGGCAGCAGCGATGACTTGTTGGAGTTCTGCCTCATTGGTAGGCATGCGTGTCTCACGTCTCGGCGGCATCTTCTAAAAGAGGGTTTACGTTGGTCAGGCCATAGTAAAGATCGTAAGTCAGGTCATAATGTAGCGTACGTATATAATGATAGTAATAGTACATAACATCTCATGTTATAATCATATCAATCACACAACATCCCATGTCACAAACATCAGTCACACAACATCCCATGTCATAGAATATAAATAATCAAATCAAGCATCAAGTATGATGAGAATACTGCGATTGCCATATATCGAGACCACATAGTAAGCGTACAAGTACATCACAGCGTCATACAACATCAGTCGACTAAGGGCTACATCACCCTAGTCCAAAAACTATATCAAATACATGTCAACAAAAGTCAGAATCATAATGTAGTCTCCAAAAATGCTGTGCAGTCAAAAGCATTCGCCGTCTTCTCACCAACGTCTACCCATACGGTACTGAAGAGCTCTACACGGATGGCGGTGGAGGAGGGGGAAAGTGAGTGTAAAACAAACGACGCAACTGGAGCCAGTCCTCCTCCATAGCTCTCTGGGTACGCAACCAAGAAGCAACCTGCTGCTCAAGTGCCAAAAGGCGTGCAGCATAGTCTGGTGGCAAAGGTCGAGAGGGCTGCAAAGGAGAGTGGGTCTGACCCTGGCACTGACACGGCGGCGGCTGGGCTCTCTCAAGCTCCTGAATGCGCTGCGTGTGTGCCTCGTGCTGGGCGACAAAAGACATCAAAACATCCTCAATAGTATATCCCATATGGAAAGAATGGTAGGGGTCAGTCGGTGGCATAACAGAAGGTGATGACCAGAGAAACAGCTCACTGGTGGGATCAAAAGGTGCCACATGAAATGGAGAAACAGGGGGAAAAGTAGCAGGCGGTGGTATAGCAGGGATAGATACCGGTACATGTCCAAAAGGGTGAGCCGAAGAACCCTCTCCAGGTCGAGCTGGAGGTGTAAACCGAGGAAACGAAAAAGAGAAATCAACGTGACGCGCATCAGTGGTATGAGGAGGAATAGGTGGAACCTCATCATCAGCAGGAATCCACCCACACTGGGCGTGCTCATCTCGTGGGTCAATCTGTGCCTCAAAAAGTGCTCGATCAAACTGAACAGGCATAGGATCATGGTGGGGTGCAACAAGAGGGTCAACTGGTGCATCAGCAATAAGTGGGGGATCGACATGATCAGCAGCAATGACATGATCGCCCTCCAACAACGGAGCATCTACAGGGTGATCATCAATAGGTGGGTCAGCAACGACAGGCTCAATAAACATGCCAGCATGAGCAGGGTCATGCTCAAGCACTGGGTCAGGAGCAGGGTCTAGTGGCTGCTCGGGATCAACGAAGGCCATCTCAAAATCAAACTCAGGGTCGATGGGATCAACTGGGTCAAATGGGTCGACTGGATCCTCCATAGGCTGATCCATGGGTATAAACTCTATATCCTCATCTGGGTCGAATCCTGGGGAAAAGACAGGATCGGAATCCTCCAAATCATCGTGGTCGAAAGCAAAACTAGGAATAGGGGCAACAGAGGATGCCTGGTCGGGATCTAATCCAGGAGAAAAGTGCTGCGCACTCTGAGTATGTGAAGGTGCGGAGGCCACAGACTTGAAAGAGTCTGGGACCGGAGAGTGAGCAGGTGACTCCTCAGCGGGAGCATCTGTGATCAACAAAAGATCACCAGCAGCAAGAAGGGCCTCGCCCTGAACCTCATCCTCTAAGGGCTCGTCATCAAACAGATCGACGTCGTCGTCAGCGTCGGCGTCGAGGAGTAAATCGTAAGCAGGATATGACGCCAAAGGTATGGGAGCAGGGATCTCCACTAACGGTAGGTCCCCAGCCAAAGGGCCATCAGCGAGCTCATCAGCACCATCAGGTAAAGCAAAGGGCTGAAAGTCATCCTCGTCTGTGCTAGTAACGTCGGATGTGTAAACCTCGCGCTCCGAAGACTCTAGGTCATCTGATACTATAGGTCTAGGTCCTGTGGTGTCTGAGTCACCTGTGCCAGAGGTGTCCATGGTGTCTGTAACATAAATACAAACATGCACAAACAGTCAATCATACAATCAAATAATCACATAAGTCACCAAGTAAGCAATCAAATAATTCTCCTAGTCCCACTAGCCTCCCAGCCTCTCAGACTGCTCTTCCTAGTCCCACTAGCCTCTCAGACTCTCAGACTGCTCTTCCTAGTCCCACTAGTCAATTCTCCTAGTCCCACTAGCCAATTCTCCTAGTCCCACTAGCCAAATTCTCCTAGTCCCACTAGCCAACTACCTCGATCTCCCAGACCGAGCCTCGGCCTCCAAGACCGAGCCTCAGCCTCCAAGACTGAGCCTAAATAATAAATAAAATGTGCTCAACATTTGTAAAAAGTTTTGGATCTGGACTTAAGTGGTATGCAGTGTAAAAATGTTTTCGTGAGAGCCCTAGTGATCATAGTCTAGACTCGAGAAGGAATCCTAGTTCGCTATGATCAGAGCTCTGATACCAAGCTGTCACACCCTGGCTTTGCGGAAGCGTGGTTAATTTGGTGTGACTTCTTAATACCATAGCTTAACCATAACAAAGCTATATGAAATAAAACCATGCAAGATCATCCATTTAATTAAGTTTTAAAAACCAAATACAACCACATTGTCTTAACGGAAACACATCCTAACGACATAAATATTGTTCAACAAACATAGCATAACATAAAGATAGTTTAAGGACTGTGACTTGTCCAGGAAAGAGTCACATTCCCCAAACCCGGATGACCTCGTAACTAGTGCAGCGGGAAAACGTGTCATACCGCGCCAGATCCTTTAATTCCCTGAAATACATGTAAGTTGAAAAATCAACAATAATGTTGAGCGAGTTCATGTGTAAGTGAGTAAATAAACAAACCTTTGTAAGTATAAAAATAGTCTTGGTATGTAGCAAATAAGGGAATTGAGATCACCAATGGTTTGCAAGGCCACTGATATATGTGAAGTGCAAGTAGGGAGACTCAAACCTAGCAGATTTCGCCATGGCATTAGTATGTGGACAAAGTCACCCCGAGGTCCGTTTCTAGTTTGGCCTGGGGCTGGGCTCGCTACACCCAGATAGATCTACCGCTCCTGTCCCTCGGTCCTACCATGAGGACTAATGGCCTCATATTGCTCCTACCCACTCACATGATCTAAGTAGTAAACCTCCTTACGCTAACCATACCATGTATAAAGTACTTGTAATCAAAGTAACATGTATTTCACCCCCGCAGTTAAGAAAACTGAAAACAGTTAGAGAAAAGGGGGACATGAACTCACAGTGGTGCGTCTCTACCAAGTATGCCTCCAAATCAATCAGCTGTGTGACGACCTACACGTACTAATTCTATTAGACGGACGGCCGTGCCTTAGCTTTATGGTTTAGGTTTTTGGGAAATAGTTAGGCAACTATTTCGTGTTTACATTTCGTATATACTTGGTAGTCATTTTCCTTCCCAAGGATGGGGGATTTAATACATGTGTGTTCGTATAATTTCGAAATATATTATTAAGTCTCACTTAAAATATACTTTATTTCTAACTCCAAAATATAAATATTCTTCTCAAAATATTATATTTTCTATTACATACACTTTCCCAAAATAATACCTTGACAAAAATACGCGTTAAGTCATATTTTCTCAAAATGCGTAAGTTACGTTTTAATGATCAAGTGGTAATAATAATTACCGGTGTAACTTATATATTTATTGTAGAGACGTTCGTATTATTTTGGATCCATTAACATTTGATAGTATTATTTTTACCCTAAAAATAATACTAGTATTTTCACAAAATAATCATAAACACATATCAAGTGACTTTATGAAAAATATATACTAAATATATATTTACCAAGTTTTATTTTGTGAAATCCCACCTCCGATGTTTTGTAAATAAGTCGTGGCGAAATCTATAATTTGAAAACAAGTCAAAATGTATTTCTAACACTTATAGTGAAAATATTTCTAAGTGTTAGGCTTTTGGAAAAATTTCGCCAGAGTTTCCTCTGTAACTGGAGGTGGCCACGCTTTCAAGCGTATCATTTTCTTTTACAAATCAACCAACAATTTTCTCAATCAACAATAAGCATTATTCAAACCGTCAAACTAGTCAAAATAGATGTAAATCGCAAAAATACATGAACTTGCGGTTTTTCCAAAATATGTAGCATCTTTCCATTATTTTTAGTGGATCTTTTGTATAAATCAATCCGGTTTCGTAATAACCCTGTTTTAAAGAAATTCCATCTTTACAACTTCTTATCAATCTTTACCAAGTTAGTTATTTCGTCAAAACTTTGTGTTACACAAGTGTTTACACACTTGTGTGTTTACTAAAATCATTCTTGTTTATGAAAGATCCGTCTTTAAAAGTATGTTTTCTCTTGACACTCGCTCCTTTGAAAATACCGCTTGTAGATCCGTAGATCTACTAGTTTTAAACACTATTTTACAAGCAAAATCACTTTTACACAAGTTCATGATTCGTGTGTGGTAGAGTTTCATCCTTTAACCCTTGTTACTTCCAAAACAACCTTATGTCATAATCCAAGGTCATGACCAACCCGGGTTAAATGATGATCCGAGCTACCACAACATAGATCGGGTCCAAATAACTACCCAAATCAAATACTACAAGTTTTACACAACATATGAGCTTTTAACCAACATTTTTAGTGTTTTTAGTAGACTTTTAAGCTTCAACTTGTATGTTCACGAGTTTTAACCGTTACAAATCATATTAACCACTTCAAAATAGTTCGAGAAGGTGATTTAAGCAACTTACTACTAGCTCGAGGCTAGGGAAGAATCTAAGCGAAAAATGCGTGGATAAAAGCAATGTAGTGAGGTCCTTCGCCTTCCGATTGCACCAAGGTTCCTTATACGCGATCCTTAACACTTGTATGAGCTTGGAAAGGCAAGATCAAAACTCGAAAATGATGGATGGGGGTGGGGTGTGTTCGGCCGAGAGCTCTAGGAGAGAGGGAGAGAGTGTGTGTGAGTTGTGGTGTTAAGTGTGTGTTATGGTGGGTTTAACCTTGAACTTATAGACATTTCTTAAGGTGATTAACCAATGGTTTATGTGCATCCTAGATATTAAACACTAGGATTAAAATAATGTTTTGGAGGACAAGGTATGTCCCCCTCATGGGGACGGTTTGGTTAAGGGGGGGGGGGGTCTTGGTTCGATTCCAACTAGAAGTTAGGATAAAAGTTAAGTTAAGTGTAGGTTAACCCGGTTACTAGTGTGTAGTGTGTTATGATGGGTGTTAGGGTATTCAGGGACCCTAACTGGCTCAGAAAAAAGGTAAACAATGTTAATGGCAATATTTTCATGTTCCGGGTAAAGTCCGATTGTTTGGTTGGTTAGTAATCCGTTAAAGTGCTTAACAAAGCTTTAAAGTGTCGTTAATACCCTTTTTAGTGACACAACTCATTTCTGACACTTTGGAAAGTGTCTAGTAATATTTTTCTCATGTTTTGGCACTTTATTAGTTAGCTAAAAGCTGGATTGTTAAGTAAAGTGCTGAATTTTGTGTTTAGAGCACGTTTTAGGCACATCCGGTCATTGTAACTTATTCCTAGAGACGCAGTTCTACAACCCTTATATCCCTACACTCACCACTAGTGTAGCAAAATACTTCTGGCTCATACAGGCCTTAGAGGCAGTGTCTGCCTGATGCTGGCTTTATCAGCATGTTCAATAGGTTATCCGTTTATAGTGCTACTGTGCTTTTGTGCATCATGTTTGTCACTAAGGTTAAGCATGTAAATAATGTAGTGACGGTAAGTAAAGTATGATGCAAGTAAGTACATGTATCAGTATTCAAGTAGCAGTTTATTCACAAGTTCAAGCAAGCACAGTAATTAAGCAGTAATTAATTATTAATTAAGTCGTACGGATACCTGGTTTAGTGAGGGTTGTCACATAAGACACAAAAGCACTACTTGGTACTAGTTATCACCAAGAGTGTGGCTGCCTGAAACCCATTAGATCTAACCTTTTGTTTTGCGGTATTAGTATGTACACGATTAATGGTGCTTCTGGTGCCCTATTCGTGGCATGATCTATTGTGTCATTCCTTGGTTTAATGTACCTCTTGGTACTTGTATTTTCCCGTAGTTTAGAAAACTAGAATTCGTGTGTATGCACATTTCGAAAAATACTCTTGCTTGAAAAACCGGTATTGAACATAAACTTTTGGTAAACCATTTGTGTCAGTGAAAACTTGCTTGTAAAATAGTTTAGAAATATGTAAATCTTGTTTATTGATAACCTTGTATGTTTTGAAAAAAGTGCATGTCTTTCCACCCCGAAAACATTTAGAAAAATGTAAAACCGTAAAAGGTGGGGTTATGAACTCACCTGAATATTCCTGTGCAAAGCTAGCTATATACGACTTCGTAATGTCGTTTCCAAGACGTGACTTGCTAGCGTGCATTATATAACATCCCTAATCATGGAATATCTTATAAGTTTCTAAACAAAAGCGGTAACTAAACTACGTGTTACCGAGCTCTACCGAATCGTTGACCGAACGATTTGATGGTAAATTGTTAACTTAACGAAAATGACTAAGTTATACGTGTTAAGTCTTGTTTAATGTCGTTGATGATCACTAAGTTTTGGAAATACTTAGTTTTCGTGAGATTTAAAGTATGTAAATATTTATATAAAATATATAAACATATCGAAAGTATTTCGTTAGTCGTCTCTACAAGTCGTGCATTTATGTAGCGAATACTTTTATGAAAATAATATATAACGAACTTGTATTATATATTGTGCCTTGTATGATAGTTATCAAAATATGGTATTTGCCGTTTAGGCATTTGAATTAAATACAAAATGTTATATTTATTTTATGAAGTTTACGAGTCGTTTAATGTTTGAAACATATAAACTATATTTATTCTCATAAAAGAGTTATGTTGTTTGATTGTTAAAATAAATATACAATATATTTATTTTTATGAAAAGAAGTCGTATTTATAAAACGCCGTCGAAAGTAATCGTATATTTGTATCTGTTTTTCAAAAAGATTATTTGTATCCGATGGTTTTGGTTTATAATAAAAACGTTATTTTTACGGATTTTCTCGAAAATCGGGCAGAGTTTCCTCTGTTTTTGGACGCCCCCCACAACACAAGTTGTCGTTATTTTATCAAAATTCAACAATGTAAGCAATAACTATGTAAATATTTTCATCAAATGCATCAAAATGAAAGCTATAAACAAATTGGTTCGAGCTCGTTTCACACGTAAATAAATAAAACTATAAGAATAATGAAATGTATTGCGCCGTAAAATCTTTACCATCTTCTCGTGTCGAAAGCTGAGCTGACCGAACCCATTCTACTCGAAGTTTATCCGAGCCGTTGACTGTACCGGAGCCGAACCGAAGGTGTTGACAAAACTTTGACTGTTGACTGAACCGTTGACCCGAACAGTGAGCGGACCTGAACCCGCTGACTTGTTGACTTGGTTTGACCAGTCAACCCAACGTGTTGAATGGGTTGACCGAACCAAAACTGACCCGAAATCACACTCAAAACTGTATACCATTTCGAACAACCAAGCTGAACTAAACCTGACCTGAACTGGATTGCCGACCAAAAACCTGAACCAACTCAAACTGTCATCGTCACCACCGCCTGTATCTCGTCGCTCCGGTGGTCGATCGGAGAGCGCCGCCGCAGCCTGACTCCGCCGCTGCCGCCACCGTGAGCGGCGGCTCTCTCTCTCTCTTCTCGATTGTTCTCTCTCTCTCTCTCCTCTGCTCACTATTTTCTGATCCATCCGTCGCTCACCACCACCCGACAGTGGTGGTGGTGGTGGTCCCTTTTGCCAATCGAAGGGGGGTTGGTAGGTGGGTGTTGGTGGTGGTGCTTGGCGGAGGTGACCGGCGCCGGAGAGAGGGGAGTCGCCGGCCAGTTCATCGAGGAGGAAGGGGGTGGGTGTTGTCGTCGGCCGGTGAGAGACAGGGAAGGGAGTTGAGGGTTGATTTCATGTGTGTGAAGAAGTGATGTTCTTTGTGTGTGTATATAATATGCAGACAAAGAAAACAAGGGTTTTCTATTTGAGAAGATGACTTCTCTGTGTTTGTGTGTGTTGTGTCTGCTAAAAAAAATCAAGGGGGTAGACCCCTTTTATAGATGTTGATGAAATCTTGTGTAAATCTTATAGAGATTTTGTAAATCTTGAGTAGATTTTGTAGAGATTTTGTGAGATTTGATGAGATCTTGGTAAGATTTTATAGAGATCTTGCATATTATGTGCATGTTTAGGCTTGTGGGTTTTGGGCTTGGGCCCAGAGCCCACAAGTCCAACCTCATGTGTAAGTGGCCCGTAATTCCTACGAGACATGTTTTTAAAACCGAAATCACCGTAGCCTAGTAAAATAATATTTCAGAGTTAAAAGCATGTAAAAATAATGTCGGTATTCGTTGTAGTCGCGTTAATCGTTTGTTAATCACGTAATTAGGACCCGTAAATCACCAGTTGTCACACCATAACCTCTGCATTGTTAGTTATGAATTTATTTGCAAAAATAGCTTCTGTTGACTTTTTAAAAACAAGTTTGACCCGACAATTGACCAAGTTAGAGTGATAATCAGTGGGTGCCCTTTTAAGGGTTTATTACCTACATAATTACCAACTCATTGCTACTTTCAATTCGAGAAATGATTGGACCATTAGTGATTAATCACTAAGTCAAAGCTTAATTACGATGGCTTTGACTTTTGGTCATTAAACTAATAAAACTTGAACTTAAGGAGCTAAGAACACTTACAATGGTCCTTAGCACGAATTTGGAACTTAGGAAAACTTGCTTGAACTCCAGGAAGCTCCAGAGAAAACAATATGAAGTGATTTTTGAGAATGTGCAAATGATCAAATGAAATGAGAGCCTTTATATAGCAAATTTCCATCTCTTGTGATCAATCCACATGTCCCTATATGATCCCTGATGCACCCAGGTGTCCCCTATGCATGAAAATCTGTTGGTTTAACCCCTGGTATTGAATTCAGGCTTTCTAAGGCGATGGAACTGGCTGGACATGCAGCTGTCCACATCTTCCTGCAACTGGCACTCTTACGCGGTCCGCGTAAGAGTTGGCCTTAGTGCTACGTGGCCCGCGTGAAGGGCTATATCCGGTAAACAGTTTGACAAGTTTGCATTTTCAGTCCCTGGTCCAAATAAACTTTATTTTACTTTCATTTATTGAAATTTTGGACCCCCATAGTTAACTATTTAGGGCCTTGGGTCATAAACTAACTCCGTTAAGCTCCCGGTTAGTTGTACGATCATCCGAAAAGTCTTGAATCGCTATGTTGACGCGTTTGACGCTTATTTCTTGGAATCAACGCTTTGATTAATTATGTGCGTCGAAACTCCATGAATTTATTATCCAACATTCATGGAAGTATAAGGAAGTATTACAAAGCCTCGGAATCATTAAAAGGTCACTCAGAGGTAACTTTAAACATGTTAACACGTTTAACCCTTATGCTTTGCAAACTTTTCAATTTAAGCACAAACGACTTTCTAAGTTCGATATTTTATTTATTAAAGAATACGAACGTCGTGTGAGGTCAATCAGAGGCACAAGAAAGGCATGTTGACACTTTGGATCCTTATACTTACATATTTACATTGTTTGACAACTTTAGTCCCTCAAGATCAATCCCTTACACGTTTAAAGTCCATGACAAGTGTCTTTATTATATTGGTCGTGATTTTACGAGGTGTTACATCCTCACCCCCTTAAAAGAAATCTCGACCTCGAAATTTACTGAAATAAATGAGGGTACTTCTGCTTCATTGTGGATTCAACCTCCCACGTGTATTCTGGGCCTCTATGGGCATCCCATTTTACCTTCACAATCGGCACATGCTTCTTTCGAAGTTTCTTAACCTGTCGATCCTCGATTGATAAAGGTTTTCAATGAACTTTAAGCTTTCATCTATCTGGACGTCCTTGAGCGATATTGCTAGCGACTCATCGGCTAAACACTTCTTCAAGTTACAGATGTGAAACACATTATGTATTCCACTAAGCTCTTCTGGCAGATTTAACTTGTAAGCCACGGTTCCGACACATTCGATTATCTCGAATGGTCCTACGTATCTAGGGCTCAGCTTGCCCTTCTTGCCAAAACGCATTACCCCTTTCCAGGGTGATACCTTAAGTAACACTTTGTCACCTACCTTGAATTTTAGAGGTTTACACCTCTTATCTGCGTAGCTTTTCTGCCTATCCATGGCAGCTTTGAGACAATCACGTATCTGCACAATCTTATCTGTCGTTTCCAGGACTCTATCAGGTCCTGTTAGTTGGACATCTCCAACTTCTACCCAACAAACTGGCATTCTGCACTTTCTTCCATACAAAGCTTCGAAAGGTGCAGCTTGGATACTCGAATGATAGCTATTATTGTACGAAAATTCAATCAACGGAAGATGATCATCCCAACTTCCACCTAAATCAATAACACAAGCTCGTCGCATATCCTCAAGCTTTTGAATTGTACGTTCGCTTTGACCATCCGTCTGAGGATGATATGCAGTGCTGAAATTTAATCGAGTACCTAATGATTGCTGAAAGCTCTTCCAAAAGTGAGACGTGTATCTGGTATCCCTATCGGAGATAATAGACACTGGCACTCCGTGGAGAGATACAATCTCATCCACGTACAGCTGAGCTAATTTGTCGGAGTTGTGAGTTTCCTTAATAGGTAAGAAGTGGGCTGACTTAGTTAACCTGTCGACTATAACCCAAATAGTATCATTTCCTTGCTTTGTTTTCGGTAACTTAGTGATGCAATCCATTGTTACCATTTCCCACTTCCAGGTGGGAAGTTTAGGCTGTTGCAGCAAACCTGACGGCTTCTTGTGTTCGGCTTTAACCTGAGCACATGTCAGACATTTGGCCACATAAGCGGCTATAGATTTCTTCAAACCTATCCACCAATAACTTGCCTTTTAATCCTGGTACATCTTATCACAGCTAGGATGAACAGAATATTTGGAATTATGGGCTTCTTGAAGAACCACATCCCTAAGTCCTCCATAAATTGGAACCTATATTCGTCCATTCAATCTTAGGATTCCATCCTTGCCTTACGATAACTGTTTAGCAGTTATGCCCAACTTTTCATTTGGATAGTTAGCTTCTAATACAGCTTCCTTCTGAGCGGCTAACAATCTTTCATTCAGGCTGTTCTTTAATTCAATGCTCTTGGCATTGATTCTAATAGGCTTAACCCTCTCATTTCTGCTCAAGGTGTCGGCGACCACATTCGCCTTGCCTGGATGGTATCGGATTTCACAATCGTAGTCATTCAGTGTCTCCATCCATCGACGCTGTCTCATGTTCAGATCCTTCTGGTTAAACAGATGATGAAGGCTCTTATGATCAGAATAGATCACACACTTGGTACCATATAAATAATGCCTCCAAAGTTTTAGTGCAAACAAAATAACACCCAATTCCAAGTCGTGGGTGGTGTAATTCTTTTCGTGCACCTTTAATTGTCGGGAAGCATATGCAATGACCTTGCCCTTCTGCATAAGCACACATCCCATACCTGTGTGTGATGCGTCGTAGTATACCACAAACTCTTCAATTCCTTCGGGAAATGTTAAAACCGGAGCATTGCTCAACTTTTGCTTAAGAATCTCAAAGGATTCTTGTTATTTGGGACCCCAATCAAACATTACATTCTTTTGGGTCAATGAAGTTAGGGGTGCATCAATCCTTGAGAAATTTTCAATAAAATGCCTATAGTATCCTGCCAGACCCAAGAAGCTGCGAATCTCTGTGGGCGTCTTTGGTTCTTACCAATTCATGATGGCTTCAATCTTAGCGGGATCCACCTGGATACCATGCTCGCTAACCATATGTCCAAGAAATTGGACTTCACGAACCCAAAGCTCACATTTTGAAAATTTGGCGTAGAGCTTCTCTTGCTGAAGAAGTTTAAGGATACATCGAAGGTGCTTTTCATGATCAGCCTGATTCTTCGAGTAAATAAGGATGTCATCAATAAAGACAATGACAAACTTGTCCAAGTAGGGTTTGCAAACGCGATTCATGAGGTCCATGAACACTGCTGGTGCATTAGTGAGCCCAAAAGGCATCACTAAGAACTTGTAGTGACCGTAATGAGTTCTGAATGCAGTCTTGTGCACATCTTCATCTCTAACCTTCAGCTGATGGTAACCTGACCTTAAATCAATATTGGAGAAGTAACTTGCTCTTTGAAGCTGATCGAACAGATCGTCGATCCTGGGCAATGGATATCTGTTCTTGATTATAACCTTGTTTAGCTCGCGATAATCGATGCATAGACGCATCGATCCATCCTTTTTCTTCACAAACAGAATCGGTGCTCACCAAGGAGATGAACTAGGTCGAATAAAACCCTTTGCCAATAAATCATCTAACTGAGTTCTTAACTCTTTCATCTCAGTTGGTGCCAACCGGTAAGGTGCTCTTGCAACTGGTGCTGCTCCAGGAATAATATCAATTCTGAACTCTACTTGCCTATCTGGAGTTAAACCAGGTAGTTCTTCAGGGAATACATCTGGATATTCGGAAATGATAGGGATGTCTTCGATCTTAGGCTTTGGTTCATCAATGGTTACCTGTGCCATATAAATGACACAACCTTTCTTCATACACCTAGATGCCTTAAGCATGGACACTTGCTTAGGTAACCCGTACTGAGTATCTCCTTGTATTGTTAACGGTTCACCATAAGGAGTTTTAATCACCACTTGTTTCTTGTCACAAACAATCTGAGATTGGTTATGAGATAACCAATCCATGCCTGTCTCTATATCGAATCCAGCTAGTTTCAATGGAAGCAAGGACAATGGAAAACAATGATTCCTAATGGATATAAAACATCCATCTAATACAGTTGAGGCAGTTTCTATAGTACCATCGGCTAACTCTACTTCATACTTTATGCTTAGAGTCTTAACAGGCAGATTTAATAACTTACAAAATTTATTATCCACAAAAGACTTGTCTGCACCCGAATCAAACAGTACTCTAGCATAAACATCATTGATAAGAAAGGTACATGTTATCACGTTGTCGTTCTGAATGGCCTCCTGAGCATTCATCTGAAAGACCCGAGCATTGGTCTTTTTACCTTCTTTAGGTTTCTTTGCATACTTTGGGCAGTTGGACTTGATGTGCCCCTTCTCGTTACAGTTGTAACAAGTAGCATCCTTTATTTTCTTGCAATCCAATGTTTTATGTTCACTTGTCTTGCAAATCCCACAAGCCCTAGGCTGCGATTGGGATTTTGATTCTAACCTGCACTTTCCCAGATGAAGTTTCATGCAGGTTTTACACTTGGGTTTTTCACCCGACTGTTGATTATCCTTCTTGAACCCCGAACTCTTCTTGTTCTCGGAGTTCCCCTTATGTTTCTTCTCAGAATGGCTGGAGCTCTCATCCTCACGTTTCCTTTTCCCCTCATCAGAGTTCCTAAGCGATCTCTGCCTGACCGCATCAAGAGTAAGGGATAACGACAAATCAGCCACTAACCTAAAGGTAGTAGGTCTTGATGCTTTCACACTTGCCTTAATCTCTGGGGCTAAACCTCCAATAAATCGAGCTATCCGTTTCGGTTCCGGTGTGACCAAGTATGGAACCAATCGTGACATAGTGTTGAAGCTCGTAAGATATGCTTGACAATCCAAGTTCTTCATAACCAATGTTAAGAAATTAGTCTCAATTTTCTCAACTTCATGTTAAGGACAAAAATTTTCTTTGATTAGAGCAACAAACTGCTCCCAAGTCAAGTTGTATAATGAAATCTTCCCTATAGCTTGGATCAGTGACCTCCACCAAGCTAGAGCTTCTCCTTTAAACGATTGTGACACAAACTTCACAATGTCCTGTTCGGCACAACCACTAATATCAACCACAGTGTCCATCTCGTTGAGCCACGTCATACAATCAATGGATCCTTTCTCTCCTGTGAAATCCCTCGGCTTACAGGAGTCGAAATATTTATAAGAACAGGTCTTGGCCCGAGGCTCCTGATTAAGTACAACCTGTCTAGATGGAACACTCCTCTTATTCGATGAGTGACGAGATTCGCTCTTGCGAGCTGTATGAGTCTTAGAGGGTGGTTTTGAATGCGGTACAGACTGAGTTCTGGCGTGAGTACCACTTGATTCATTAAACTGTCTGTCGAGAGCTCGAGTAACGGCATTATCTATTAATGCCTGCAGTTCCGCACCAGCTACGTTAACTCTGGTGGTATCTTGATTCTCTCGAGGGTGACTGTTAACTTCATTTGATCCGGCCATGTAGCTTGATTGCTACATAAAATATTAATAATGATTCATTCAGAAACCTTATTATGGTATTCGTCATTTTGACAATTTATTAATTATGGCAATTATAAACCATATTGGTTAATTTAATTCATTTAAATTTTTATTATATTTTATCCAGTTATAAACTATTAAGGATAATAGGGTGGCATGCAAAAGGCCTAGCCTCATGGACAATTTTAAACTATAAGCCATTATTTTGTAGGATCAAGGCATTAAAGCTTGAACATAGTTCATTACCTTTCTTGACAGGGAGTCATAGACTATAACTGTCTTTTGTCTTATTTGACAATTATTATGGCCCGCAGGCACATCATCACTAATGGATGTCTAATAATAAGGAAAGGAAATGGAAGAATCCAATATAAGGAAGACTTATGTGATTTTATCGAATCACATTTGCCAGGACTGTTAACATGTTCTCAGATGTTAACAAGGATTTGAATCTTAAAAAGGAACTACCATCATGGTCATGTCTTAAAATGACACATGGACTAGGTTTTGCCTTTAAGATTTTCATTCAATATTTATTGGCAGATTTAATTAAAAGGAATGATATTTTTTTGATTTATTTCATTTATTATATTTATACATATAATGACAAAAGAAATTTTAAATTCAACACATTCCATAAATAAATAAAGAAAAGTACATAGATGCCCTAAACGGAACTTTTACATAAATAACTTGCCCACGCAGGGGCTAAAATGAAATACAAGTCCTCGCAGGGACTAAGTACATATTTGAAAATGTCCACGCAGGGACTTGATTTGAAATAAGAAATTACAATACAAATAAATAAGGAATCTTCAAAAATCCCTCTTCTTCTTCTTCTTCTTCCCCTTGATCAGATTTGCCAAACCCTTAAGAAATCCCCGGTGGCTTCTACGCTCCTCTTGAACCTCCTGTTCCACCTAGCTCAACCTCTGAAGAATCTCCTGTTGTTACGGTGGCGGGATCAGTGGCGGCTGCGGCGGCTGTTGCTGCGGAGGTTGAGGAGGTGGCAGGTATGGATACCCAAAAGCTTGGTACCCAGATTGGTATGAAGCTGCATAGGGCCCTTCAGGGTGAAGAGCATTGTAGTTGGCCGCCTCGACGTACGGGTCAACGGCTGGGGCATTATAATAGTTGTACCCTGGGTAGGCTGGCTGCTCAAATGAGTTATACGCCGCTGCACCAGCGTATGAAGGAATTGGGTTATCAAAACCCATTGTGGTGGTGATGCGACTGGAGTTGAGTCGACCTCTGAAACGGGGTTTTTAGGCCCACCCATCTGCGGGTCTTCATATAGTGGCGGGTAGTGGCTGCCACTGGAGTGTTAGGGGTGCTGAAGTGGAATCCCCCTCGCACGGACATTCGTGCTCCTGTTCTCCTATGCCTCGGTGGTTCTGGAGGAGGCTGCTACTCTGGCGGCGGTGGTGGCGGTGGCGGCGGTGGCGTAACCGCCTGGAAATGTGAATCCTCAGAGGGATCCTGCTGCTGCTGCTGAGATGGGTTGAAAGGGGGAGTAAACTCCCAGTTGTATGTGGCAAACCTTGCTTCATAGCTGTCTGGGCCCCGATATGGTGACCCATCTGAAATCTCTATGGGATGCGTGGGCGTCCCAGTTGGTGGCTCGGTAGGATCCGGATCTTCATCCATATCCATCTCTTGGTCGCCAGAAAAATGATCTTCTGGTCCCAATGGGTTATAATCCATTGGTTCTTCACTCACGTTTGCCGGATTGAACTGGCTCTGAAAGTAGGGGGTTGGGTCTTGGAAGGCCCGGTGAGATCCCGATCGTTGCAACGGGAGGTAGGAGTGGTGAGAGTCATTGGGCTCATTCTTCGATTGTGGCCCAAAGGAATGGAGGTAAGAAGGCGAAGAGCTAAGCGAGACAGATCGCCTCGCGGGTTCCAAATACGTCCTCCAATCTTCTTGAGGATTAGTGCTCATGGTTGCTGACGGAGTTCGCCGGTGTGAAGGCCCGGCCTCATTATCGTTAGGAGCAGTGAATGGCGCCTTGCCTCGTCCTCCTCGTCTGAATCGTGGCAGCATTTTTTTTTTGTACCTGTCAAAATAGACAAAGGAAACCAACAAAAGAAAACAATAAAATTAGGATTAGTCCTATGTCGTTAGCCTAGACTCGGAGGTCGAGGAATGTGCAAACTGTGTCATTGAGATTAAACACAAAAGGCTAGTGTTTAATTCACTCAATGTTGGCTCTGATATCAACCTGTCACACCCCGATATTTCCACGTATTACCGGTGGGCTCGGTGGGGAGTATCGTGACGTAGTTGATATCATCATAGTCAAACAATCACAGCTCAAAGCACAGCGGAAGTCTAAAAATATGATATTAAAAATCGTTTCGAAAGTAACATTAAATATTACAATGGGTTGTAAAAGGATCCACAGGCAGATCTAAAATAAATGAAACATTGTTCAACAGATTTTTAAACATCTAAGCTTGCAAGACTCTTTATTTGATGCTAGGAGTAGCCAGCACATTTCGCTTAGTACCTTCACTTAACCTTTTTGGAAAATACGTCAGTATTCACTGGTAAATACAATTAACCGACTCATTTTGAAAATGTTTAAGAAAATTGATTTAAATGCACAAGGCACAAATAATCTTTTATAACTTGGGATAATTATTTAAAAATAATCTTGTAAAAGAATTATATGTTTGTTATACGTTCAGTAGCCCGGGTTAAATACCGGGTTAAAGATTAATAGACACACCACATAATATAACCCACGGCGAGTTATTCTCGAACAAGCAGGTATATCATTTTACATACGCACCTGCAGGTGTATGCCTACACCTCGTGCTTAAGTCGTGGCCATTTCAATGAATGAGCAGAGGATATCCAGGACATGGTCATTAACCCCCCAAAGGCTTAAAACAAACAAAACAGATTAAACGGGTTATCTCAATGATTTAACCTCCATACGATTAAAAATTCAATACCCGACCAAGCGGTATTATTAAATACCGTACCCCAAGCCCGTATAAGGGAAAATAAGTTAAAAGTATTTACCTGAGCTAAAATATAAATTTTAATCCCAGCCGTATACAAAGCAGCAAGTACGGTAGCTTTTACTGGTCTCCTAAATCTGGAACGAAGGTTTTAATAACCTATTAGATTCCTAACGGGTCTTACTTAAGTTTAAACTTAGACCGCTTAGTTTTAAAGAAAGGTATACAGTTCAAAACGCAAGATTAAGCGAAGACCGGATTAGAATGTGATTTGGACCCAACAAGTATGAAGACTAGTTTAATATGGGTAAAGCAAACACATTCTGGATTTTGAAGTGAAAATGATAAGGTTTGACCCGTTTCGGTTAACTTATGCAACTAGTTACATAAACCGTACTGAACGCGAAAATGCGTAACGGGTAACCATTTGAGTCATGAACAGGTTCCCTAAGTTAATCTGCTTTAAATGTGTTATGATATCAGTAGGATATCTTCCATTATGCCCAAAACGAATTTAAAATTAAATTAAGCCCCATAAGGATATTTTGGTCATTTTAAAGCGTATAAAAGAGGTTAAATAGTAATCTGAGATTCTGGTCTAAAATGATCAGTAAAAATATTTATTTTAGTGAGTTATATCAGTAGGCTATTGCACGTATGTGAAATTTATCATTTATGTCCAAACTATGCACCGTAGGGGCATTTTGGTCATTTCACATAAGCTTTAAGGGTCAAATTTGGAAATCTGATTTCAAAACTTTTACTTACTGTTAAAGTATAAAAATTTACTTATAATATCAGTAGGTAATGAGTTTTAGGTGTCAAATATAAATTTTTAACCCAAACTATGCGTTTAAAAAAGCGTAAAAGTCGGTATTTGACGATTTTCGGGTTATTTAAAGAAATCTGAGTTTTTGATCAGTTTATAAAGCTCAAAATATTTTATTTAACATATGAAATCAGTAGCAAAAGGTTTGGCATCAAAATGTTATGTAAAACTCATTTTTATCCAAGAAAAAGGGCAATTTCGTCAATACTGAATTTACTTTAAAACTCTATAATATAATCAGTTTAAAATTCAATAAAAATTTCCAAAAATCCATAAATATTATATTACATCAGTGGGTAAAAGGTTTGGTGTCAAAATTTGGGTTTAAATAGATTTTATGCTGAAAATACCGTTTAATTAATAAAAAGGCTTCAATTTACGATATTGAGCATAACTCCTAATTTAGACCACAAACTAATGTCAAACTTTTAGGACATGTTTATAAATCTGTAACAAAGGTTTTTGTCCTCTCACATTTTCAAAAATCTTGTTTTTACATCAAAAGGGCATAATGGTCAACAGCTAAGCATTTACGGAAACATGCAAATGATTCGGATTACAAAGGAACCATATTGTATAATCTGAGAGGGTTATACTAACATGTAATATGGTCCTAATGGATCCCTAAGGCATATCTAAACTAGGCTAAATCAGGTCAGAACTGATAGTCAAACCAAAAGTCTACTTTTGCGACTTTCGTTTCCGAACCGAGTCTAAACTCAGAATTGTCGAGTTGAACATGCCTAAACATTTTCTTATATTAATTACCAAGTTATATTAGTGTTTAAATTGGTTCCATAACCTCTGCATTGTTAGTTATGAATTTATTTGCAAAAATAGTTTCTGTTGACTTTTTAATAACAAGTTTGACCCGACAATTGACCAAGTTAGAGTGATAATCAGTGGGTGCCCTTTTAGTGGTTTATTACCTACATAATTACCAACTCATAGCTACTTTCAATTCGAGAAATGACTAGACCATTTGTGATTAATCACTAAGTCAAAGCTTAATTACGATGGCTTTGACTTTTGGTCATTAAACTAATAAAACTTGAACTTAAGGTGCTAAGAACACTTACAATGGTCCTTAGCACGAATTTGGAACTTAGGAAAACTTGTTTGAACTCCAGGAAGCTCCAGAGAAAACAATATGAAGTGATTTTTGAGAATGTGCAAATGATCAAATGAAATGAGAGCCTTTATATAGCAAATTTCCATCTCTTGTGATCAATCCACATGTCCCTATATGATCCCTGATGCACCCAGGTGTCCCCTATGCATGCAAATCTGTTGGTTTAACCCCTGGTATCGAATTCAGGCTTTCTAAGGCAGTGGAACTGGCTAGACATGCAGCTATCCACATCTTCCTGCAACTAGCACTCTTACGCGGCCCGCGTAATAGTTGGCCTTAGTACTACGCGGCCCGCGTGAAGGGCTATATCCGGTAAACAGTTTGCCAAGTTTTCACTTTCAGTCCCTTGTCCAAATAAACTTTATTTTACTTTCATTTATTGCATTTTGGACCCCCATAGTTAACTATTTAGGGCCTTGGGTCATAAACTAACTCCGTTAAGCTCTCGGTTAGTTGTACGATCATCCGAAAAGTCTTGAATCGCAATGTTGACGCCTTTGACGCTTATTTCTTGGAATCAACGCTTTGATTAATTATGTGCGTCGAAACTCCACGAATTTATTATCCAACATTCATGGAAGTATAAGGAAGTATTACAAAGCCTCGGAATCGTTAAAAGGTCACTCAGAGGTAACTTTAAACATGTTGACACGTTTAACCCTTATGCTTTGCAAACTTTTCAACTTAAGCACAAACGACTTTCTAAGTTTGATATTTTATTTATTAAAGAATACGAACGTCGTGTGAGGTCCATCAGAGGCACAAGAAAGGCATGTTGACACTTTGGATCCTTATACTTACATATTTACATTGTTTGACAACTTTAGTCCCTCAAGATCAATCCCTTACACGTTTAAAGTCCATGACAAGTGTCTTTATTATATTGGTCGTGATTTTACGAGCTGTTACAAGAGGTGGAATAGCAACGATATCCTCATCTATCTCTCCATTACCATGGGCGTCATCAGGAGGGCCATCAACAAATAGATCAACGTCATCATCAAACAAATCATCAAAAGGCCAATCCTCAGGAGGGATGACCACGAAAGGAACGGGAGCGAGGATCAGTGCCACAATATGCTCACCATCGGGATGACCGATGATAAGATGATCATGGACTAGAATGGGAACTACAAAAGGATCCTCGTCTGGAATACCATCAGCAAGGGGTAAGTCATCTCCAATGTCAGGCAACGCGAACGGCTGAAAGTCGTCCTCGTCGTCTGATAGCATATCTGGGTCGCTCTCAGTATCTGATGTAAAGATCTCCGGCTCTGGTGCGATCTCGTCATCGGAGACAATAGCCATAGGGTCATCGGTATCGGACAATCCGCTCTCGGATGAAGACATAGTGTCTGTAACAGAACGATCATAACATATGCACATATATTAACCAATATCATTTAGTATGCAATCAAAGACAATGTATCAGGAAATCATGTATCCTCGTTATTCCTCAGGAAACCTTTCTATCCTTCCTAGTCTATCCCAGACTAAACCACAAATGTGACCTTGCAATCGTGTTTCTTGTCTTTCCATTTGTAAAAAAAATATTTGTTCCATGGATCTGGGCGTTTTGTGTATGCAATGAAAACATGTTGTAAAAGTATTTTCATGAGAGCCCTAATGATTGTAGTCTAGACTCGAGAAGGAATCCTAGTTCGCTACAATCGAAGCTCTGATACCAAACTGTCACACCCTGACTTTTGCGGAAGCGTGATTATGTGTGATTTGCTTAATATCATTGCATTCAACCATAACAAACAACTATATGATAAAACTAAAGATGTTCATCCATTGATTAAGTTTTAAAACATCACAAGAACATTGTTTTAGAATCCAAACATAGACTTCAAATCCAAATTACAAACCATGCAAATTGTTTAGAGTTCCATAAGGACTCGACAAAAGACATTAATAAAAACCAGGCTTTGAATGATGTGTCTTATCCAGGATAAGACACATTAACCAAACCCTTAGACACCGGATGACATCTTTTATTTCCAACATCACTTGAAACTTCCAAACGCCCGCCAGATCCACATTTAATTGCCTGAAATACATGTAGTTTGAAAACATCAACAAAAGTTGAGCGAGTTCATGTGTTTGTATGTGTGTACGAATAAACCTTTGTAATCATTGTATGTTTGTAGTATTTGTAAATCCAGGTATGAAAGCAAACAAGGAAACAGATCATTTAATGGTTTGCAAGGCCATTAACGTGTGTGCAACGGCGTAGGAAGGCTCAAACCTAGCAGATTTTGTACTGGGCCTCCGGCTGTAAGACATAGTCACCTCATGGGCCAAACCCCGGTACACATGGGTGTGGGCTCGCTACACCCAAATAGATCTATCACTCCTGTCCATCGGTCCTTATATGAGGATTAATGGTCTTAAGAGTGCGCCTACCCATTCACATGATCTAACAGTACATTCCTTAGCTAACCATACCAATTGTAATCGTTTGTAAACATTTTGTAACATGTACTTCACCCCCGAAGTTATAAAACAAAAACAGTTAAAAGAAAAGGGGGACATGAACTCACAATCCTGCGTTCTTCGTATCCGACTGTAACTCAAAGCTTCTTCTGGTGTACACGACTACCTACAACGCACTACGGTTTATTAGACGAGCGGGTTGTGCCTTGACTTAGTATTAATTAGTGTCTCTGAGTTACGTTTTATTGTGTCATCAAAATTACTCCAAGTTATATAATTATTTGTTAAAATAGTAAATATTTTAACTTAAATTATATTTACCAAATTTTGGAATAATGGTTAAAACAATATATTTTTAACTTGTCACGCTTATGTATTTGTACATGAATAATTCCCCAGGGATGGGTGTATTTATATTCGTATTCTTATACTTGTATATTTTTGCCAAGTTTCAGTAGCCTATTCCGGTGTGTATTTATACGTACGAGAATACGTATTTCCATTGTATTTATTAAGTATCCTTAAACTTAATTTTTGTATTAACTTTTCCGGAATAATATTTCTAATAAAAATACATCAATATATATTTTCAAAATATATATTTTAAGAAATATTACATAGAAAAATTACTTATAATCTTTCCCTTGGCAAAAATATTTATAAATCTCATACAAGGCTCAAAAATAATATATTTTCAAGTCTAACTTAGAAAATATATATAAACTTATTTCTTACCAAAAAATAATGTATTTTCTCCTTGTAAAAAATATGATATAATTTTACAGTAATTGTAAAAATCATATTTTTGTTCTCTTGGTGTCCAAAATACCAATTACCAAAATATACTTATGAATTAATTTTCTGGAATATTTTTGTAAGTTATATTCCTTGTTTGGTTTGTCCAATATTTTGGGTATGAATTGTATATTTATTTCTTGGAATTTTGGTAATATTTTGGATTGTAATTTCTTGGTATATTGGTGAGTTATATTATTTCTAGTCCTAAAATAATATAACTAATACACATAATATACAAATAATCACACACATGGTGACATCTAAATATATATTTTCCTAAATACATATTTAGTCACTTTTATTTACAAAAATCAACCTCCAATATTTATAATTTTTGTAACAAAAATTATGGCAAACTTTATATGAAAATTCATGGTTTAAAATACACTTGTAAATATTTGTTTAAAAATATTTTTCTAAGTGTTTAATTTTTAGAAATTTTTTGCCATAGTTTCCCCTAAAAATGGAGGTTTCCATGCTTTCAAAGCATATCATTTTCTTTTATAGATCAACACAATCAACAACAAATCAATCTACACTTACCAATTTGCCAAAATCTAGCATAAACTACTACCTCATGAACTTGAAAATTTACAAAAATGTGTAGTAACTTACTAGTGTGTTTAGTAAGCCTAGTTACCCTTTAAAGTGTGATTGTTTAATTAAAAAGATCATTTTTAAAGAAATTAGTCCTTTACAACTTGTAAATCATTTTTCTAAAAATGTTTATTCTTGAGTTTTTCTTGTTACATATGTATTTCTACACTTGTTTAACCACTAAAAATGTGGTGAATTCCTTTAAGAACCAAGATTAAGTAAACTTTGTATTTTTAACTTGGTTTCTTGAAAACTCATTCTTGAAATCATAGATTTACAAGACTTTATACTCACTTTGTTCATCACTTTACAAGAAAAACAATTCATACTTTCAAGTTCATGATTTACATATGGATGATTACTTTGATCTTAACATAATCATCCTCTCATCTTGCTAGATTATGTCTTTAATCACTATCTAGCAAGATCACATGATGATCTATATCAATGACATGAGCAATCAACAATCAACAAGCATAACAACACATAAACATCATGATTTATTATGTATTTAGTCTTATGTTATAGTTTCATGTTCAAGATTCATAGTGTTCTTCATGATTAACAACTTGTATCTTCTTTTAACCACCAAAACAAGATGTAAAATGAAGAGTAGAATGATCTTACTACTAGCTCAAGGCTAGGGATGATCACTAGATGAAAATGGAGTGGATAAAAGCTTGTGTGAGAGGTCCTTTAGCTTCCAAGAGTTCCAAGCTTCCTTATACACCTTCTAACACCTTTGTATATGTGTGGATTGAATGAAGAATGAAAGATGATGATGGATGTGTGGGTGATGGTGTTCGGCCAAGAGCAAGGGGAAGGGAAGAAGAAAGCTTCAAGTGTTGGTGATGTTGTGAAATGAAATGGTTATGATCCTTAAGGTTTTCTTATAATACTCTAACAATGAAAAATCTAATGGTTTATGTGTTTTAAAAAGAGAAACATGATCTATTATAATAAACAAAATAAAATCAAAAGTGGGGCCAAGATGTTGGCCGATTATAGGTGTGGGGGGGGGGGGGGGTCTTAGACTAGGTGGTAACCATTAGTTAGGTTATATGGTTAAAATCAAGTATTAGTTAGGTTAGTTAGTTACTAGTTGTTATATAATGTGTTATGATGTTCAGGGACCATAACTAGCTTGGTAATGTTAAAACAATGCTTCTAGTGAAAATTTGGTGTTTCGGGTAGTGTCCGGTTGTTCGGTTGGTTACCTGTTCGTTAAGGTGCTAAACTATACAGTTTAGTGTGCTTTATGTTACCTTTTGTGACAGTCTTGATTCCCGACACTTAGAAAAGCATTCAGGACCATTTAACCATATTTCTGCATGATATTAGAGTGTTTAAATGCTGAATTTTGCTAATTTCTGCAGAATTCTGCAGTTTATATGAGTTTTAGGCACTTTCCGGCACTTAAACTATCTCTAATAAGGCAATTTTGTGATCCTTACTTTCCTACACACTATACTAGTGTAATACTTGGTTTCTGGCTCAGTCTGTGTCTCAATACAATGTCTGTCTATGTACTGAATGACGTCAGTATATTTCTGACTTATCTGATAACTGTGCTAACTGTGTTTCGTGCATCATTTGAATCAACAAAGTTTGCATGCAATAATGATATGTCATTTGCAATATATGATGCACATGTATGTATATGGCAATAATCAGAAAGCAGTTCAAATCATCAATTGAAATTCAGGACAGTCATTAAGCACTAATCATTGTTTAATAATTGTACGGATACCTGGGATTTTGACAGTTGTCACAGTAAATGGTATGGATAAGAAATATGAACTTGTATTGATTAAGCGTGTTATAACAAGAGACGAAAACCTCTATTTATAGGGAGTAAGAGGGACCAAAAAGAAATAAGTAATTACATGTGGGCACATTTATAATTACATGTAGGGACCTTTAGTTAACAACTAGGTCCTTCTACTTCTTATAACTAACAGGAGCCAGGGCAGCCACATCCACCGTCTCTGTCACACTGTCGACAACGGCTACCGCAGTAGCATGACCATGAGGATGTTCAAGCACATCATTCACCACCTCCAGTACCGCACACCACAACTAATGATGGTTCCACACTAGGCCCACTTCCAGTACCACTTCATGCACCCCGACAGGAGCCAGATCACACTCCTGAGGCCTAGTCTGATGGTCAGGTGTTACTTTGGGTTATCCACTTGAGTTGTACTATTTTGTGTATTTATATGTACAAACTTGTGATAACCATATTTTGTTCTTTGTTGGTTTATTTTATTAAGTGCTTTACTTTACTTGCTTTACACTTTTTGAGTATACTCATTTTTGTCTTTGGACGGCTAGATGATCTTTGGGATTGGATTGATTTTGTCTTGTGAGCGGTATCACGGGCTTGGATTTTCGACTACACAATGGGAGTTTTTCAGTTCCCTTTCCTCACATCATATCTTTATGTAATGTACATAGGGGACAGTGTATAATTTAACTGTTGGGAAGGAATTCACAGGAATGAAAACTCCACTAGCATCTAAATTACTTCTCATTATACATGAAAACTATCCTTTTTCGCAAAAAATAAATAAATAAATAAATAAAATATCGCATTCCTTGTGTATGGTTAAGATCCTTAGGCATAATTGATAGTCAAATTGCATGATTTTGAGAAGCCATCGAGTACTTTTAATAATTTGTCATGGAATATCTCACGAGCGTAGCATGTTGAAAAAATGATAATTATGCATGTATTGACACGTATCCCCCCATTTCCCACCGTTTCCATGAGCTTTTTGTGCCTTCATATCGTTCATTGATGTTATTATATTAGTTGCAAACATTTTGTTGACTTTTGAGTGTGTCACAGGTAGCATTCATTTTAGAATTTGTTTAGGTAATGCATTACAAGACCATGAACTAAGTTATTTCATGGAAATGATAGAGGCGTTAAGAAAACCTAATTCATTTAGCCTTCTCATTTCTTTTCCCTTACCTATCATTACCACTAGTAGCCCGTTGAGCCTTATTTCTGACTTCGTTTGTTTTGACCCATATACTTAAACCCACTTAGCCAAAATAACCTTTTTGTTTTAAAGCCCTTGTGTCAGTATTTGGTTAATGCTACTTGTCTAATTGATGCTTTTGTTATCAATTTAGGTCTTTATGTTGTATCTATCTCGTCTTGTATTCCAAAGTTTGAAAAAAAGCTGAAAAATTTAGCATTTTGTATAGTTTATACTGTTAAGTTTTGTGTAGATACAAATCAAAATGAGCAATTTTGTGTATAAAGTAAAAGATCCTATTAGTGTAACTCTTTATATGTTAGTTCGTTTTTCAATTATGTGTAATTTGTTCGTTTCATGTTGTATTATGTTCAAGCATTACAAGCATCTAGCTACACCAGATTGTTGACATTTTATCCACTTTATTTCCCAAAAATCCATTAAAACCCCTCAAAGTCCTCTTGATTTATGCAATTTACTTATGTAGTTAGTGGAGATTTGATTTCTAAACAAGCTTATGATTATGTTTGCTTCATTGTTTGGCTTTCAGTGTTTACATAAACACATGTACATTACATAACCGAGTGTTGAGTGAATTTTGGTGAAAAGTGTAAGTTTATGCATAATTGGATATATATATTCATGTTACTCTTATGGGGATATTTTCATGTTTTGAAAAAAAGAGAAAGTAGTCTCGATTACTCATTTGGTTTTCTTCGTTTGATTGCTACATGTCTTGAAAATCTGTTATACCTTTGGATCTTCACTTTGCCTTCGGTTTGCTTACATATAAATTTGATAGCCATTTGGAGAGTTGGATTATCCATGAGAATATTGCCTGAGGGCAAGCAATCTTTAAGTGTGGGGATGTTTGATGCGTTAATAATTATACATATTTATAATTATAATTAATATTGCCCCATATTTTGAGTGTTTTTCCTTGCAAATCTGTGTGATTTGTTACTTAATTGTTTTAAATTTGGATTTGTAGGTTTGGATAGCTAATTCTTGATATTTTCGAATTAATGATGATGATTTTGGAAGGATTGGAAGCTAAGGTCTAAAGTCTAAAGGAGGAGAAAGATTTATCATTAGGAAAACATACGACCCATATGTAAAACATACAGCTCGTATCGTATCTTATCCAAATCCAAATTTTCAGGGAAAACATACGGCCCATATGTTAAACATCCGACCAGTATGTTATGTTAGATAACTTAAAAAGCCTCAACTTCAATTCTTTTGGGAGAGACGGTTTTGGGAGCAAAAAGTCGACTGCTTTAACTCATTTTCAGCCATTATTGAAGACAAATAAGCTAATGTTGAAGATCTAACACTCCAAGGAAGGTAGCTTGTTTCGGTTTGATAAACTCTTGATCTTACCTTGTTTAATTTCGGTTGTATAAGCTTGGTTGTGGTTTTTGTTGTAATTATGTGCTAAAACGTTTGATTTACTTAGATTAGATGAATCCTACCCAACATTGACAACTAATATGTGATTTATGGTGATGTTTATGTTCTATGTTTACATCAATGCTATAAAAGTTCTTCAATGATTATGTGTGTTCATTTGACTTGATAAAATGCTTGAATCTCGTGGAAATCTTGTTTGTATTATGTTGGAAAATTGTATGAATTAGGGTATCTATTCATAAATATATTTATAAAAAATTTTGTATGTATATTTATGGCATTCTACTAGGAATGGTGAATGGGGTTTTGAATATCTTGGATTGTTGAACGAATGTGCACCCTAATATATATGTTTGAGGAAACCAATATATTTGTTAAGAAACGCTCGTGTCATTGTGTATGTAAATTGTAGTTTGTGAAAATAAATATATACGTCATATGCTCGTGTTTTGATGTTCATATGTTGAGGAACTTGCATAGTTATTGTTAAATTATGCAATTCAAGGTGGTTTGTATGGGTATTGACTTTCCAAAGAATTGTGGGATTAGGTAGCCTTGACGGAAGTCTAGTCCATATTTATTACGTAGACATAATTATATCATGTGTTAGTCATTGAACGATTTTAGGTATGGATTAGTGGATATACTCGGTGACATCACCACCCCTTTACAGCCGATAACTTCTCTCTAAAAACTCTTTCCGATCGCCAGAGGCTCGACGTTGGGGAGACTCTAGGGTTAGCGTGTGAGGTCGCCGTCTCTGCTGGCTTGACCTTCCATTCTACTAACTTGTGGTTTCGATCTTTCCATTCGCCTGTGGGATCTGGATTTTCTTGGTTCTATTCTTTGGAGACAAGTGCCGGCGGCTCGACGAAGTGAAGGTGGAGGGATAGCGGTTGAGGTGTAACTTGATCAGCATATCGGTTGCTGGTCTGACCCTACCTTTATTTCTATCTCTTTCTCCCGGCTACTTCCATTCGCTGCTCGGTCTCTGTTCTCCTGGGGGGGTGGGGGGTTATGGCTGTGGATGGACCTTGGATTCACGTTCCGGATCGCCGGAAGAACAGGAAGCAGAACATGACCGATGGTGGTCATTTTGATGGTAACATCACCAAATACTACATTTCGAATCTGCCAGTTGGATGCAATCCGTGGGATGTGGCAGATCGTCTCAGAGATTTTGGAGTGATAGCTGGGATGTACATCGCTAGAAAGAAAGACAAGACAGGTAACAGATTTGGATTTATTAGTTTCAAGAACGTGACGGACGCAAAACAGTTGGAATCAAGTTTGAATGGTATTAAGATGGGAGACAGAAAACTGAAGGTTAACATTGCAAGATTTTCTAATGAAAATGTAAACTACTGGGAAACTGATGAGAAGGTGAATGAGAATGTTGTTCGGCCTCCTAGAATGATGAATTTTAACGTGAACAAGGGAGATAAGAGCAAATTCAGAGTGGAGGGGGTTTCCTATAGAGATATGGTGGCACCAGACAAATTTCAAGGACCGTTGCCTTTGGATCGTCCGAAGACAAGTAAAATCGAAAGAGTTATAGAGGTTCATGCTGAAATAAGTGCGTTCTTTGCCTTCCAGGAAAAAGCGGTTATCGGGAGGACTAAGGATATTAAAACGTTATCGGTTTTGTATGGACTGTTATGTTCAGCAGGGTTCCTGAATGCAAAGGTGTACTATGTGGGTGGTTTGCACGTCCTTATCGCTTTTTTGGAAGATTATGAAGCAGCGGAATTTTTAAACAATCACAAGGTGTGGAATGAATGGTTTTCATTCCTTGATATGTGGGAAGGGCAGTCGTTACCATATGAAAGAATTGCTTGGATTAAGTTCGATGGAGTTCCGGTGCATTTGGCGGAGAATAAGGTTTTCAACGATCTTGCTGAAGTCTATGGGAAGGTGGTCCATGTTTCTCAGCTATCCATGGAAACTAGGGACCTTTCGGTGAATCGGGTTGGTGTTTTAGTGGAACATGGGGAGCTGATCACTGACACGGCTGTTCTAAGTTGGAAGGGAAGGAAATATAAAGTATGGATCTCGGAAGAACAAAGTGATTGGGTGCCGGAGTGTTTAGTCGAAGTTATCCGGTCGGAGTTGGTTGCCGGAGAGGAAGGTGACAATCATATTTCGGTGGATGTGGGAGAGGTCACGAGGAGTCGAGGTATGGAAGTCGAGGAGCCGTGCATGCGCATTAATGGGGAGGTGGGTATTAATTCTACTAATAATGATGTTGGGGAGCCGACTTTAAAAGGAATGTTCAACTCCCAAAAATCCAACGGTATTGATGGGAATGTGGGCCCCTTGGATCAGCCATGTGTGAAAAAGAAAAAAAACCTTTTAATTTATTTAAAGACAAGCACAAACAGATACCCAAACCTTAAAGCCCAAATTGTAATGTTAGGCCCAATAAGCTTTCTTGGGTGGAGTTGGACACGCCTTTTGATCCCTTGGTATTTCCGGCCCGGTCTGATTTTAGTAATTGTCCTTTGGTTGGGAATACAACTGTTAGGTCGTAAGGGTGTATCTCGGGGTTCGATCTAAATGAAAAGGTAATTTCCAAGTGTGGTGAAAGTGAATGCTCTTCAGGGGATCTTCTAGTGGACGACACTCAGGATAGAGTTAAGAACAATAAGGCGAGTCCAGAGGAGTTCGATGAAACTGTTCGAATCGGGAATGTGGTCGGCGTCAGTCTCATGGACCATTGTAAGCTGGTCAAGGAGACTTTGATTAATGAAGGCACTAATGCGACAAGTAAATGAATTTCCTTTCTCTAAATGCTAGAGGGATTGGGGGGCTTGTTAAGGAAGTTTGGATTAAGGAATTAAAACAGAAATATAAGGTTGATCTTTTGTTGATTCAAGAAACGAAACAGGAAAATATGTCGAGGATTAATTTTGTTAATTTGTGGGGCAATCAAGATTATGGTTGTGAAGGTGTGGAGGCTTCTAGCCTCTTGGGGGGTCTGTTGTGCTTATGGGACAAAAGGGTTTTTGAATTGTCTAGTTCAGTGAAAGACAGGAATTTCCTTCTTCTGGAAGGGAAAATTAAAGGGTCCCAGGAGAAATTGAATATCATGAATGTCTATGCACCTCAAAAAACTTCGGACAAACTGCTTCTTTGGAATAAAATTAGAGAGGCGATGGTTGGGGTCGAAGGGCCGTGGGTTATTGCAGGTGATTTTAATGCGGTGCGGAGTCAGGAAGAGCGTAAAAACTCTAGCTTTAAGAGTACTTGTGGCAGAAACTTTAATGAATTTATTCATGAAGCTGATCTTATGGAATATGACTTGAAGGGGAGGAAATATACGTGTGTTAGGGATAATGGGAGGAAATTAAGGAAAATTGATCGATTCTTATTATGCCCGAATTTTTTTCATCTTTGGCCAGAAGCCTACTTGAGAGGTCTATCATTTTCTCATTCTGATCACTGCCCTCTGCTGCTCACGTTAAATAAAAAGAACTTTGGGCCCAAGCCTTTTAGAGTGTATAATTCCTGGTTGGGGAAAAGTGGGTTTCGGGAGTCGGTTGAGGAGGTTGTCAATGAACTAGATGTCGTTAACGGGCCTGCTGGTGTTAGGCTTATGAAGAAATTCGGTGCAATAAGAAGTGCTCTCAAGGATTGGAGAGTGGAATGTTTGAAAAAAGAAGGAGAAAGTGTGTTAAAGGCGGAAGAAGAGCTAGAAGAGCTTGAGAAGATTATGGAGGATCGGGAGCTTAGTGAGGTTGAGGAATGGGAGTATGTGGAAAATAAAAAGGTTTTATTGAATTTTGAGTTAGGTAAGTGCGAGGATATGAAACAAAAATACAGATCGAGATGGGCTCTTGAAGGAGATGAAAACACTAATTTTTTCCACACTCATGTTAATATGAGGAGGGCGTCAAATCTGATTTCGGGCCTCAGTTTAAACGGTAGCTGGGTAACGAAGCCGAATAAGATCAAAAGTGAAGCGATGAGATTTTTCAGAGACCGTTTCAAAGAGGAGTATAGTCTCAGACCCCTTCTGTCGTGCGATAACATTAAAAAGCGGAATCATGGGGAGATAGACGCGTTGATTATTCCGTTTTCGTTGGCTGAGTTAAAGGAAGCAGTTAAAGACTGTGGTGATGATAAAGCCCCCGACCCGGATGGCCTTAACATGAAGTTCATTAAATCTTTTTGGGAATTATTCGAAAAGGATTTCAAAGAGATATTGGATGAATTTTTTGTGAGTGGAAAGATTAATATCGGATGTGGTAGTTCTTTTATAACCCTTGTTCCTAAGACTAAGGATCCTACGGAGCTTAACTGTTACCGCCCTATCAACCTCATCGGTGTTATTAACAAGGTTATCTCCAAAGTCCTTGCAAATCGGCTGAAGATGGTGATTGGTTCTGTTATTTCTGATTCTCAGTCGGCTTTCATCAAAGGTAATTATATCCTCGACGGTCCTCTCTTAATTAATGAAATTACGAATTGGGGAAAGAAGAATAAGAAAAAAGCTTTCTTTTTAAAGATCGATTTTGAGAAATCTTACGACAATGTTAATTGGAATTTCCTTTTTTCCACTATGAGTCAAATGGGATTTCCGGGTAGGTGGTGTGAATGGATAAGAGGCATTTTAGAGTCAGCGAGGTCTTCGATGCTTATAAACGGTTCCCCTACTTTTGAATTCCAATGCGACAAAGGTTTGTGTCAAGGTGATCCTATCTCCCTCTTTCTTTTTCTCATGGTTATGGAGATGTTGTCGTGTATGATGGATAAAGCCAAAAGTTTAAATATCTTATCCGGCATTCAAATCCCAAATGGTCCGTGTGTTTCCCACTTGCTGTATGCGGATGATGCTATTATTCTCGGGGATTGGTCGACGGATAACATCAAGAATGTGGTTCGAATCCTTCGGGTTTTCCATATCTATTCTGACCTTAAGATAAACATAAACAAGTCGAACATCTTTGCTATTGGTGTGCCTCAGGCTGTGGTTTCGAATATGACGGAGGTAGTGGGATGTCAAACAGGTAGTTTCCCTTTCAAATATCTTGGCCTAATGGTTGGGGCCAATATGAACTGTATTGCTAATTGGAAACCGGTTTATGATATCTTCGACGCTCGATTAGCTAAATGGAATGCGGGTCTCTTATCCATTGGTGGAAGAATTACCCTCATCAAAGCTGTAATTAAAAGCCTCCCCAATTATTTCTTCTCCTTGTACAGAGCTCCGGTTAAAGTTATTAAGGATTTAGAAGCAAAAATGAGGAATTTTCTTTGGGGAGGAGATGATTCGATAAAGAAATTAAATTGGGTCGCTTGGGATAGAGTGTCGCTCCGGGTTAAGAATGGTGGGTTAAGGTTGAGCAAATTAAAAAACGTCAATACGGCTCTTTTATCGAAATGGGATTGGAGGTTTTTAACTAATAAAGATAACTTGTGGAGTAGAACAATTGAGGCATTACATAGGAATCGAGTTAATGACGACTTCATTCCTGTTAAAAAGACCCTTGGCGGCTTGTGGTGCAATATAGTTCAGGTTCTCAATAAAACGGTTGTTAACGGGCTGCAACTTAAGTTAAGGTTCAAGGTCTAGGTAGGCAATGGCGAATGCACTTCTTTTTGGCTGGATAACTGGATAGGTAAGAGACCTCTTAAGGAGTATTTTCCCAACCTTTTTAAGCTTGAGGAGATCAAAGATGTTAAAGTCAGCAGTTGTGTCGGGAATTTGAACGATGGGAACCGGTTCGTATGGAGATGGAAGAGTCCTGTCTCTTCGAAAGTGGAGGTGAACGAATTGGTGGATTTATGTTCGATGCTGATACTGTTTAATCGGAATCATTGTTGCGATAAGTGCTTATGGATGGGGACCGAAGATGGGAAAGAGGAAGATTTCAGCGTAAAATCGGTTAGAAACCTCCTTGACCGTTGCATGATCCGGTCGGATACTTATGTCCCAGAATGGTGCAAGTGGATTCCTAAGAAGTGCAACATCTTCATTTGGAGAGCGGAGATGAGTAGGATTGCTACCGTTGATGCACTTAATAGACGTAACATTGGAGTTGGAAGTCCGGCATGTGGGTTATGTGAAGATGGAGAGGGTGGAGCACTTGTTCACTTCTTGTTATTTTGCGGCTATGCTTTGGATGTGGATTAGTAATTGGTGCAAGTGTCGTCCTATAGTGGTTTTCTCCTTTAGGGATCTTAGTGAAATTCATAACCATGTCGGTTTGGATGGGAAGAAGAAAGAGGTTTTAAAAGGTCTTGTGAGAATATGGTGTTGGTCGATTTGGAAAATGAGAAATGATGCGCGTTTCAAGAATAAAGAGGCAAAATTAGAGTATATCTTTAGGGAGGTTAAGAAGACGGGTTTTTTTTTGTGGTTTAAGGCTAGGAATAAAGGCATTGAGACGTCTTGGTAAGACTGGTGTAAGTTTGTAAATTTGTAATGTTGTAGTTTTTGTTTCGGTTGCCTCGGTTTGAGGTAGCGTGTGTTTTTTTAATAAAGTTTACTTTAAAAAAAAACGAATTTAGGTGGCTATTGTGTGTTTATCATTCTAGCTTTCCGAAAAGTCGTATGATTGGGTAGCCTTGACAAGAGTCTAATCTAATTCCATGTTAATGTGTATTAAATGATCTCACCTTTGAAAATGTATGTGTTGTTAGTGTTCGGCTAGGTTGATTCGAAGTCTAAGTGATTCCCTTCTTTGATTGTTTATCTTCATCTTGCATATTTACTTCATTAGGTTAGTTATTAGTTAATTTAGTTAATTATGATATCCACAAATCAACCTCTTTGATCAGCTAGATAATGATAAAGGTTTATCATTAGGATCTATCGTGTCCACAAATCTATCGTGTCCACAAATCGATATCCACAAATCAACCTCTTTGATCAGCTACACTTGCCTATTTGTGTGGTTTAGTTCTAAGGTAGAAATCATTTCTTAAATTTAAAAACGAATTGTGTGAAAAATCATTATTAAAAAGATATATATACTTCGCACACACCACAAGCCCTTGACCCCAATTGAAGTAAAACTTAACTCCAAGGTTTTGCCAATTAACCCAACACCCAACCCTAATGTGTGAATAGATAATAACATATGACATAACCATGAATTTTTTTTTATTGTTTTCTGAAACGGAATAAAATTACCCCATGAAGATTGCAAAACCCTTTTTAAATCACAAAGGATTGTGACATTTTCTCATCAACACAATCTTAAAAGTGCAAATAAAGATAGAAACTATTTTACAAAGTGATTTTCTGGATTCATTCATGCATGAAGACTGGTAAACATAAAAGAAACTTTACTTAGTTTTCATGTTATTCTTATGATGAAGATGCGAAAATTAAACAAATTGAGTATTTTGGAACCAAATTGTGTCAAGAAAGGGAATGGATCAAATAAATGCAAGGGACAAATGTTTTTTGACGTAACAGTATTAAGGTGTTGGATAAAGTTTTATTTTTTGAAGTGATACGGATCGTGATTAAGTAGTAGTAGATATGACAAATCCATGGTTCATTTCCGTTAATCAGAAAATGAAATAAATAGTAAATAGTTTGGTAGTAGTGGTGACTTCTATAAAATACTTTAGAGAATCAAAATTTGAATAACAACATTGAGTAGTGGGCTACTTTAATTTTTAAGACACTAAAAAGGAAGCAAAGTTAATTGAATCAAGAAAAAACCGTAAGAAAATGCAAAATCACTTATCTCTCATACGCGATTAGGATCAAATACAAAGGTTCTTAATTATAAAAAGGGTACAAAGGATCTTAAAAAAACCCACCACCCAAAAACCTAACCCCTTCCCCCCTCACCCACCCAATTATTATTTATTTATTTATTTTTATTTTTTTGCCCAAGGGGAGAGGAGGGGTTGGGTGTTTAGGTTTTTGAGTGGTGACGGGTGTTTAGGATTTTTTTAGGTTTTTTTTTTTTTTGAGGGGGGGGGGAGGGGTTAGGTTTTTTTAAGGTTTTATTTTTTTGGGTAGGTTAGGTTTTTTTTAAGGTTTTTTTTTTTCTCTTATTTTATTTCTACACATTTTTATGTGCCTCTACTTATGATGCCAACAACTATACAAATATACAAAGGAAGTCAACAGGCCATGTCGGAAAAGATTGACCGGTTCGTGTGGCGATATATACGTATATGAATAGCAAAAGTCAACTATACATACCCTAGCTAAAGTCAACTATATCTACTTTTGATTATACATAGAGTAAATTGCCATTTTAGTCCCTGAGTTTTGTCCAAATTTGCCACTTTGATCCAAATAGTTTTTTTGTGCCTCTCGGTCTCTGACTTTTACATTTTGTTGCCATTTTGATCATTTTGTCTAACTTCATCCAAAAACCCAGTTTGTAACAGGGGTATTTTGGGGATTTCCTTAAAAAATGTTTTCAGTTGCCATTTTGATCCAATTCCAAAAAATCAAAAAAATTCCAAAAAAATCTAAAAATAAAAAAAATTCTAAAAAATCATAAAAATTCTAAAAAATTCAAAAAAATCTAAAAATCAAAAAAATTCTAAAAAATCATAAAAATTCTAAAAAATCCAAAAATCATTAAATGTTTCGGCACGAACCGTTTCGACCCGTACCGTTTCGAACCGTACCGTTTCGACGCGAACCGTTTCGACGCGAACCGTTTCGAACCGAACCGTTTCGACCCGTACTGTATCGAACCGAACCGTTTCGACGCGAACCGTTTCGAGCCGAACCGTTTCGACCCGTACCGTTTCGAACCCGAACCGTTTCGACGCGAACCGTTTCGAGCCGAACCGTTTCGACACGAACCGTTTCGAACCGAACCGTTTCGACGCGAACCGTTTCGAGCCCGTACCGTATCGAACCGTTTCGAGCCGAACCGTTTCGACGCGAACCGTTTAGAACCGTACCGTATCGAAACGGTTCGGCTCGAAACGGTTCGGGTTCGAAACGGTACGGGTCGAAACGGTACGGTTCGATACGGTACGGGTTCGAAACGGTTCGGTTTCGATACGGTACGGGCTCGAAACGGTACGGGTCGAACCCGTACCGTATCGAACCGAACCGTTTCGACCCGTACCGTATCGAACCGAACCGTTTCGACGCGAACCGTTTCGAACCGAACCGTTTCGACCCGTACCGTTTCGACCCGTACCGTTTCGACCCGTACCGTTTCGACGCGAACCGTTTCGAACCGAACCGTTTCGACCCGTACCGTATCGAACCGTACCGTTTCGACCCGTACCGTTTCGAACCCGAACCGTTTCGACGCGAAGCGTTTCGACCCGTACCGTTTCGAACCGTACCGTTTCGACGCGAACCGTTTCGAACCGAACCGTTTTGACGCGAACCGTTTCGAACCGTACCGTTTCGACGCGAACCGTTTCGAGCCCGTACCGTATCGAACCCGAACCGTTTCGAGCCGAACCGTTTCGACGCGAACCGTTTCGAACCGTACCTTGTCGAAACGGTTCGGCTCGAAACGGTTCGGGTTCGAAACGGTACGGGTCGAAACGGTACGGTTCGATACGGTACGGGTTCGAAACGGTTCGCGTCGAAACGGTTCGGTTCGATACGGTACGGGTCGAAACGGTTCGGTTCGAAACGGTTCGGGTCGAAACGGTTCGTGCCGAAACATTTAATGATTTTTGGATTTTTTATGATTTTTTAGAATTTTTTTGATTTTTAGATTTTTTTGAATTTTTTAGAATTTTTATGATTTTTTAGAATTTTTTTGATTTTTAGATTTTTTTGAATTTTTTGGAATTTTTTTGATTTTTTGGAATTGGATCAAAATGGCAACTGAAAACATTAGTGATTATGTACAAACTGGGTTTTTGGATGGAGTTAGACAAAATGATCAAAATGGCAACAAAATGTAAAAGTCAGGGACCCAGAGGCACAAAAAAAAACTATTTGGATCAAAGTGGCAAATTTGGACAAAACTCAGGGATTAAAATGGCAATTTACTCTTATACATATTCTCTATTGATTTGCTATAATATTTAGTGAATGGGATATACAACTGGATTTTTGGGTTGTACAGTTTACTTAAATTTTTGTTTTCATTGTGTTTCCAAAGTCAATTTGATTTAGGATTTTTTTTTCAAACTAGATAAAGAGCTCACCAACCCCATATTGTATATTACCCTATATATTAAAAATTCAACTTAATGAACAGTAATTACCCTATATATTAAAAATTCAATTGAATATATATTAAAAATTCAACTTAATGAACAGTAATTACCCTATATATTAAAAATAGAATTGAATAGTAACATTACTAACCGAAGAGTAAATGGTATCGGGTACCGGTATTAAATTTATCAAACCGGGTGTGCTTTCGGTACCGGTTCGGCATCGCTATTCACCGGTTTTACCCTCAAATATCGGTGTCGTACCAGTACCGACCGGTACCGAACCGTACCGTACCAGGTATATTCGGTACCTGTACCCACTTTTGGGGATTTCGGTAACGGTATTTTCGGTACCGGTATCAAATCCTGTAGCAATGTAGCAATGCAAGTGATTGCACCATTTAGATTACTTTTCATACACACAGTAAATAAACTGTATTTCATTTGAATGATGTTTTATATAGACAACTTATTTTGCTTTCTCTTTTGTCTTTTTTTTTTTTTTAATAAATGAATTGTAGCATGTATATTTTTTTGATATTTAGATTATTGATGAGCAAATCGTATCAAATCCTGTAATCAAACCGGTATCGTATCGGTACCAAATTTACTATACCAAATCATTTTCGGTACTAATTTGGTATCCACCTTTTGGCGTTTTCAGAATCGTTACTTTCGGTTCGACACCAATCTAGCACCATACCTGTATTTATTGATCTTACCTTCAAATACCACACCGTATTGTACCGAGTATTTTCGGTGCCGGTACCTAATTTCAAGATTTTCCGGATCGGTACTTTCGGTGCCGTTACCGGTACCGAGCTCATCCATATTTTAACATGTTAGCACCGTAATAACTGAACTGAAAATAACCGAATTTCCAACGTGTAAGACGTGTGGGTCCTATTATTATATATTAGGTTATTTAAAATCGCTTCTTTTAGGACGGAGTGACTATCCTTATCACGTCATTTTTATTTATGTTTTGATATTCGGTATTTGCTTGCCGTTGTTGACACGCGTTTTATAGTCACTGGGTCCCCGCCGCAACGCGTGGGTGGAAAATCAACTAGTTCAATTTAATATAGTGTGGCTTCAAGCTTGGCAGAAAATAGTTTTTGGAGGATTTGAAACGCTTTGATAATTTCATTTTCCTTATAAGAATTCATAAAATAAATCTATATTATCTTAAGCTTATTTTGTTGTTCAGTTGACATTTAATATTATTACACAGTTTTTTTTATGTTGTCTAAATATAGTGTTAGATGTTGTAGTCATCACGTCATCTCAGGGTCACAAAAACAAGAGCCTTTTTCGTTAACTTACACAATATGAAATAATGTCTCTCTTTAAAGTCCTCTTTAACTATTGAAAAAAAAATTAAAATAAAAAGGATTTTGATTGGATGATGCATATGAGACCCCTCCTCTCTTTCCTTTCATGCTCACCATTGGGTGATGCCATCTATAGTGTCCCCATTTGGTTGACGTAGGGCAGCGTTGGGGGCGCCACCTAGCTGATGTGGCTGGGGACGCTAGCACACGCCACCAAGTCTAAGGATTGTTTCTAGCATGCAAACCGTCAAGGCCGGCTATAGGGAGGTGCAGGATGGGCCTGCGATCATGGCCCAAATCAATATAGGGCCTGAAATTTATATATATATATATATATATATATATATATATATATATATATATATATATATATATATATATATATATATATATAGAGTAGGAGTTGGGTAGAAAGCCTTATTTTTCTAGAAAATTTAGGAAGCAATCAGAACGTGACATGTGGCATTGAAGGATTTTAACTAAAAGGGCAATTGTGTAATTTGACATTTTATTTTAATTTTGGAATTTTATCTTATTAACTAACTATGCACGATTTTATGGTAACTGATTCTCCATGATTTGCGAATTACTACCAGATGTAAATATCAATCAAATTCTCATTTGTTCCTTTCACAATCTTGATTAACTTTATTCGTAAATCATTTTTTACGTGAGAAATAGTTATGGCTTCAAACACAATTCTTGATTGCGGATATGGCAAATACACTTCTTTTTCTGTTTACTATTATCTAGTCTGTATCGATTTTTAATTATGTCTGGACACCACCAGAATGTTCTTGACGTTGTGTTTTAACAGCAAGCAGATTCATACAGTTGTGTTTTAGCATTCAGATTCATACAGTTGTGTTTTAACAGCAAGCAGATTCATACAGTTGTGTTTTAGCATTCAGATTCATACAGTTCTGTTTTAACAGCAAGCAAATTCATACAGTTGTGTTTTAGCATTCAGATTCATACAGTTGTGTTTTAACAGCAAGCAGATTCATACAGTTGTGTTTTAACAACAAGCAGATTCATACAGTTGTGTTTTAACAGCAAGCAGATTCATACAGTTGTGTTTTAGCATTCAGATTCATACAATTATGTTTTAACAGCAAGCAGATTCATACGCTGTGTTTTACCATCCATGATGGTAATGCTGGAGGATTTCTTGACGCTGTGTTTTAACAGCAAGCAGATTAGCAAGCAGATTAATACGATGTGTTTTCTTGATGTGTTTCTTCGTGAAGAATAGAAGGAAGAGAGAGAGAAAATCGCAAGAAATGTGGGGTGGTTATGGAATGACAATTATTTCAATATTTAAAACAAGCTAAATGACATATCTACCCTTGATTAATTAAATAATCCTATTTTTAAGAAACACATATTACCAAAATGCCACCAAGATGATCTCAACCATTAAACACACCCATTGGATGGCCTAGATCGCTTCCTAGATTTTCTAGGAAAAACACACTTTCCGTAGGATCCCCACTATATATATATATATATATATAGGGGAGCGCTAAAATGAAAACCACCTCCAGTTGTAAGAAGCGCGAGAACCACTCTCAACCAATCAGATTATGCCAACATAAAGGGTATTTTGGTCATTTACCCCAAATGTCAAATATTTCCTCTCTCTTCATTTAAAGTACTGACTCTTTATATACCTCTCTCCTCTTTAATCTCTCATTTACATCTCCTCTGTCTTGAAATCCTTCACCACCATCTCTGATCTTGTTCAAAATCCTCTGCACAATGAAAAAAACTCAAATCAAAACTCAAACCAACCACCACCGAGGAGAGAGAAAGAGGACGGCGGTGGTGGCCGGTGGGACTGAACGGTGACGACCTTTTATCACCTCCTGCTGTGTTCTCCGCTCGATGATGACCAGCCGGCCACCACTATGGGTGGTGGCGCTGGACGGTGACGACACGGCGGAGCACTAGCTGCCGGCGACGAAGATAGCCGACAAAGCACGCCCCTCACCCCTCGTCTCTCTTTGTTTCGACAAAGAAAACAACCAGCCACCACCCTTTGGTGGTGGCACACGGCGGCTAAAATCAGAGCGGAAGAGAGGCAGATGAGAGATATACTTGTCAGAGAGAGAAGGGTTGTGAGGAGAGAAAGGTGAACGGAAGAGGAAGACGGTGGTGGTAGGGGCGACGCCGGTGGTCGGAGTCTCGGTCTGCCGTTTCTACACGGCTCGGATTTGTTATGATTCTCACCGGACTTGTGAGTTTCAGTTTGGATTCTTGATTTTGTTTGATGGGGTTTCTTGATTTTTGTTTGATGGGGTTTCAATTTTGTTTGATGGGGTTTCTTGATTTTTGTCTGATGAACTCTGTGGGTTTGTTCTTGTTGATTTTTGATTAGTGAACTATGTTCTTGATTTTTCTGGTATTTTTTATTTTCTGGTGATTTTTGGCCTGTGTTCTTGATTTTCTAGTGATTTTTTATCAGTAGACTATGTGGGTTTGAAATGTTGGATGGGGTGGCGATGATGCAAAAAAAATAATAAAAAAACCCTAGATTTTGATGACGATAGCGCGACAAGGATGGCGGAGGGTAGGTTTTTGAACCTGCAACCCCACTTTGCAGCCTTTTGATTATCGGAAAATCTGAGCCAAACCCCCCCCCCCCTTTTTTTCGAGATACACTTTGTTTTGATGTTGTTGTTTTTTTATATTTTTTCCCCAATCGATGACGATAACAATCTATCTGAGACACCTACCGAGTTTGCGATTTCTGGGTGCGTTTTTTTTGCGTAAAAAAGTTTTTGTAAAAAAAAGTTAAACCGTAAACTTTTTAACGTCAGACGTAAACTTTTTAACGTAAAACGTAAAAACGCAAAATGTAAAAATTTTAACGTAAAACGTAAAAATTTTAACGTAAAACGTAAAAACGTAAAAAGTTTAACGTAAAATGTAAAAAGTTTAACGTAAAACGTAAAATGTTTTAACGTAAAACGTAAAAAGGTTAACGTAAAAACGTAAAACGTAAGAAGTTTAACGTAAAACGTAAAACGCAAAAAGGTTAACGTAAAAGCGTAAAACGTAAAAAGTTTAACGTAAAATGTAAAACGTAAAAAGTTTAAAATAAAACGTAAAACGTAAAAAAGTTTAACGTAAAACGTAAAACATAAAAATGTTAACGTAAAAACGTAAAACATAAACACGTAAAACGTAAAAAGTTTAACGCAAAACATAAAATGTAAAAAGTATAGAAAATCTTTTAAAAAAATCTGATTTTAAAAATGATTTTAATAAAAAAATTATATTTAAAAAATAAAAACTAATATAATTATACAAAAAAAGTAATAAAAAAAACAATAAAGACAAAATAGAGTAATTTTACTAAAGTACCCTTTTGTATTAAAATATTAAAGACATAATAAGATAAAAAGTATTTAATATTATTTATATTTACTTTTAATCTCATCCATCCATTTTGATGATCTAATGGCTAGAAAGTGGTTCTCTCGTTTTTACAACTGGAGGTGGTTTTCATATTAGCGCTCCCATATATATATATATATACACACACTAGGTATTTACCCGCGCGATGCGGTGGGAGTGGCAATTTACAATAGGATACTCGTTTACCGTTAGTTTATCATTCATCTCGTGATATGTTGTATAGTACTTAAGTTAGTTTTCTTATTCATGATATGTTGGCACTGATTTTTCTGTTAGTTTATCGATTATTTGGTGATTTACTTTTGTTAATTTTTTAGTTGTAGCTTCGGCGTTATCTATCTACAAGAAGAGTGCAAAACAAGGTAGTAGATGTAATTAAAAACAAGAAGAGTACAAAACAAGCAAGTAGCTGGACAAAACACCAAAAAACAAAATACATGGAGTCTCTTGTATCTCTTTATGTTTACCAATACATCCATTCGCTCATGACTTTCTTGTATCTTCTCCTCTACTGTACCAGATTTTGACACATAAAAAAACAATGTCAGACGCTTAAAAGTGTTTTAAAAAAGTAATTAAAAAAGTAATTTCTGGAAGCAATTAAGGCCCAAAATCTACTAACTTCTCTTCGTTTTGATACGAATGTAGTTCATTAATCATGCAACACTTCCTGGTAGACAATATTTGATGTGTAAACTCCGCGTTGTTTAAAATCTTTGGCGAGATGTACCAACACCTTCATATTTTGTCTTGAAATCTCTCTTGATAACGCCACATAAAGTTGTCCATGTGAAAATACAGAATCCGGTAGATAAATACCAACGTGCGGAATTGTTTGACCTTGAGCTTTATTAATCGTCATGGAAAAGCTAATTCGAATTGGAAATTGTTTTCTTTTCAGCTTGAATAGGAACATGTCATCTTCAGAAAGGGTTAGAGGGATTCTTGGCAAAAAAACTCTTTTTTCGGCATGTTGACCGACTGCAATTTCTACATAAATAACATTTCGCATGAAACCTTTACATATCAACCGTGTGGCATTACACAGACCATGTGATGGATCGATATTCCGTAAGAATGTTATTGGGCATCCAATTTTTAAACGAAGCTTATGAGGCGGCAAACCACTAACATTTAGCGAGTTTAAGAACTTGACCGGATAGGAGTTGTGCTGATCGTTTTCAGCTTCATCAAAACTGTAATAAACTCCCCCCCCCCCTGAAAAATGTCAGTCATTTGATTATTAATCTCGACAACACTCTCATTTTTAGTGGACAATATTGCTCTAGAGATTATATAATCCAAAGAATATACATTATCTTCAATTGATGAAAAGATGGCATTGATCAATTCTTTTATAGAGTTTTCTCTATTGTTGCACTGAATTGTCATGTCATTGGGTGTGCGGATATAGTTTCCTTCGATTGGTTCTTCAGTTCCATCGCCGACTCTTAAAAGAATTTCAAAAAACCATGGATCTTTCAGCGCTCTCATATTCATGGTCAACCGCATCTTTTTAGTCAAAGAGGTGACATTCGTAGGCTGGAGCCTACAATCTGTGCTCGAGTGCCACGTTTAATAACCAGCAACACCTGTCTGAAGTCACCTCCCATAACCATGTCAGATACTGCTCATGAAGGGACGAAAAACATCAAAAGAAAACACGTTCAAAAGTAATGTAAATTAAATTTAAACCAGTTAATTTTGTGCTAGATTTTCAGTCTATTCAAAGCTAACATAACCAAGAAAACTCATTCTTAAAATTTAGTATTATTGAAGAAAAAAGAGTACTAAGTTAACATCTATCTTCAACCCCGGTAGATGATGCATAACTTAATTATATGGCACTTTTATTCCCCTCATGAGGTAGCCCATTCAAGGATTACCGGCCGGGTCCTATAAGAACTGCAGCAGCCAGAACAATCTAACAGTAGCAGAACATGCTGGCCAAATAAATTAGTAGCAGAACTATTAAAACATGTAATTTACTAACATTATGATAAATGAACAGTCAGTGATAGCTCTGTAGTAACTATTCCATGCTTGAAAGTTACATTAATTCTTATGAGCCTCTTATTTTTGGGACACGTAGGGACTTCAAAGGGCAAAGAACTTGATTTTGATAGATACTTGGGAAATAATAACGAAAATCCCTAACAAAAATCCCACCTTTTTGTTTCAAGATTTGAAGAAATTTTCAAGTCTTACAAAATAAAAAAGAATTCAAGAAAAAACAAACAAGTTATTCAAGGGGTCACTCAAAATTACCTCTTTTAGACTTATTCAAACGAATTTCTACAAAAAGTGAACTACTTTAACCTAAAATAAAAACCATTTGGAAAAAAAACTTTACCCTTTTATAGGCAGACCTGAAGTGTACCATGGTATATTCAAGTACTGGTGCTCCTACAATTGAAAATACTCAATAAGTAAACATCAAATCATCATGACCCGTTTAGACCCACATCCAAAAATTACCTAATTTGATCTCCACCACCGCTAGATCTGAACTCGTGAAAACCTACCTGGGAGCACAAGGCTTGTCACACCCCAACCAATGGCGGAATCATCGGGAAGTGGCATGATGTGAATAGGTTGCTCGAGAGAATCCATAACGACTAATTTAGTGACAATATTTAAAAGGTTCAGTATCCCATACTACTAAACAAACATTCTCACAAAAGTCATAACAGATTACGAGTTTCTCAAACAACATAACAAAACTTATTAGTTTAGGCGGGTTTCTAGACATCCAAAACCATTTCCAGCAGTAATCCATCAACCTGTCACATATGTTAAATTAAAGTCAATACAATAATGTAAAGGTAAGTACACAAGTTTGCATAAGTATAGTAGTAAAGCATTTACGCATAACCAGCATGTAACACATAGAGAGGTGAATCAAGTAAGCTATCGACAATGATACAAGCTAACCAACATGATTACGATGTAGAGTATGCGCGACACGTGTTCACCACTGTGAGCACGTGAAGTAAGTAAACCTTAACAAGCCTTGAATAAATAGGTGCTGAGTCCAAACTATAGTACTATCGTTGCTAAGGGTGGTAGGGCAAGTAATCATTGTGTAAATATAGCAAACAACCATTCATCGAATCATGTATAACATGCAAGAGCAGTTAGCGTTTATAAAAGAGTTTAAGCGTTGTGTGCGTTGTGTATTGATAGAGAACATATGTAACACCCAAAAGTGCGTTAAGCGAAAAAGGGTTCGAGTATACTCACTGTGCGTGTTTAACAGTAAACAAGGTCTGGAATGGATTGAAGGGAGCGCCGGATCAGACTGCGTACGGGAACAAAGGTGCATCAGTCTTCCAAAGTGCTGAAACGGTTGAAATCAGAGTGTCGAGTGGGAAACAGCGGCTTCGTACGAAGGGAGGCTTCGTACAAGTGTTGCTTCCATTGTCCAAAATCAAGTGTTCTTCGCGTCTTTCTTCGAGAATTCGAGTGTGCATCCCTCCAGCCTTAAGCTACTGATTAAACTTATAGCCGTAGAGGTCTTTTGAGCGTTGAGTCACTTGCGGGAAACTGGACTGGTATGTACGAAGGGTGCCTTCGTACGAACGCAGTGCCTTCGTACGAAGCCATGGCGTCGTACAAGCCAGTCTAGCTTCGCAAAAGCGGCTGTTCAGCGTTTTTGAGCATTCGGATCTGTGTTTTTGCCAGAATCGGATGTATTTTCGAGTCCTATTCATGACGTCTTCGTCCCACTATCCAGTGAACGAAATATATGTAGGTTTTGGTCCGTTTTAGTGTAAAAATCAAGTTTAAAACACTTTTTCTTTGGAGTAAACACTTGGTGAGTGTGAGATTCTCAGATCTACATCTTTGGAAGCCAAGGCTAAACCCAAATCACTTGTTCAAGTGTAGATCCGTAGTAAACTAAGAAGTTTGATGAAAAAGATGAAGGTTTTGTAAAAAGAATGAAGGTTTTCATAAAAATAAAGAAGTTTAGATGAAAAAGATGAAGTTTAGATGAAAATAGAGAAGTTTGGATGAAATCGGAGTGAATCTTGTTGAAAATCATAGTGGAAAACGTTGTGAAACATGTAAAAATAGTAGTTATTACTTGGAAAATAGCGGGACAGCAATTTGGGAGCGTTTTGGAGAGAATGGCAGAAAGTTAGAATGAAAGAGGAGGCTTGGGTATTTATAGAGAGAGCTGAAGGTCGTGTTCGTGTCACACCCGACCGCGTAAAATAACAAACCATGGCGGAAACGTCGGGGAGTGTAGTAACAGAATCATTGTTTCATAACACAGGGAATTTAAAGTTAGGTTTTATTAGTTAAAATGTTTACTTTGTCTTAGTTCAAACAGAAAACGAAACATAAATTAAACTTGTCTTTCTCCATTTTAGTCACTAAGGCCCAAGTCCGCCCTAAGTGTAGCAAGATCATCATCAAACAATAGCTCCTGAAACACATGTGAAAATAGGTACGTCAGCATAAAAATGGCTGTGAGATACATAGGTTTTGTTGATGAAGGATTCACGACTTGGAAGGTTAAAACAAGTGTTTAATCAAAAAGTAGTCATGAATCTAGTAAAATGTTTTCTTTTATAAAATCATGTGAAAATCAATATGAAAATCAATATGAAAATCAAATGATATAAAAGAATGATGTATGGTTAAATAATTAACCAAATGAAAATGAATTGTATAAAATATATCATTTGTAAAACAATGTCTTGTAAACAATATGTCATGTCTTTGTATAAAATGTTTCATGTCTTTATCTTTGTTGAAGTGGTTTAGATAACGCTACAATATGTAATATCATAAAAGCACTTATATATAGGAAGTACCAGCGGCGTATCCACCATGCTTTTATCATATTACACATGTCTCGTTATTTAAATCACTTATTAATAAACCATCAAATAAATGTCTTTTCAAAACAATGTCAAATGTCATGTATAAACAATGTCTAATGTCACAATGTCGGGCATAAACCACGTCTTGTATAACAAATGTCTTGTATGACAAGTAAAAAGACTTTACTCAAACCACATGTAAATAATGTCATGTATAGCCAAATGTCTTATGTAACCAAATGTCATGTACAAAACAATGTCTTTGAATAAACTAAAAGTTTAAATCAAAAGTTATGTTTTGAAAACCAATGCTTTATTTGATATGAAATTTATGTGGTTGTGTTTATCGCATACATTCAAGCCTTGAGACTATCGGATAAACACTTAACAAGTCAAAGGTTTATCAAAAATGTTTTCGGATTGTGTCATTCCCTACTTCCAAACAAACCTAGGAAGCGGGGAATGGGATTTGTCAAGTCCTATGGTACCATTACATACTACCGAGCGGCGTGATCAATGTTAATGAATGTATTCTTATCCCGTTAAACATACCAGATGTCATAACCAATGTAAGCATGTCATGTAAAAACCATGTACTAAGTATGCTAAGTAAACATACAAAGTAGAAATGTCCATGAAATCAATGTGCTAGCATGCTCAGTCAACATACATAGCAAAATGCAATGAAAATCAATGTGCTCATATGCTGAGTAAACATATGCCGCAAAAAGTATCTTTGAAATCAATGTGCTAACATGCTCAGTCAACATACATAGCAAAACATAATTGAAATCATGTACTATATGTGTACTATATGAACATAGCAAGTATATGTCATGAAAAGCATGAAAGCAACATATAGGCACATGTGTATTACCCCAATATATTTGCAAAAAGTAAAAGAGGGGACTATGTACTCACATAGTTACCTCAAAACATGTAAAAAGAGGGGGGGTCTATGTACTCACTTGAGATTGCAAGTATCCTTGATCTAGTGAACTAACAAAGCTCGGGGAAATCAAGGAATCAAGTGGCACCTAGTATGGAATCACTATGTTAATAAATCGGAACCTAAATCGGGAGATCGGATAGAATGAGGTCTTGTAAACCAAATAAGTGTTGGAAGTCATATGATATGGTTTAACAAAGCCTACATTCTGATTTGAAAGCAATCATAAGTGCTTATGACCTGTTACGACTCGTTAAGGTAGTTTACGCTACTTTAACGTGTCGTTTGCGCAAAAGCGCGTTCGGATGGTCTAACTAGTCCTATGATAAGTCTTATATGCCTAAACATGTTTAAGTGTCAACTGTCAAAATTTAGGTTACATATGCTTAAATTGAATTCATGCGCAAAAAGGGCATTTTGGTCATTTTCCTAAGGCATATAAACTACTTATCATACAACTAATTAAACGAAGTGACCATAAGGTATAATCCCTGGAGGTTATTCCCTATTCAACTATGGTCATAATATATGTTTGGTTGGATTCTAATGATCGACCAAACGGGTCGGGTTCGAAAGTCTAAGCGGTTGTTAAGACCGCTTGACTTACGACCCTAAACATGCACTAAACTAGAAGTGACGAGTTAAACATGTTAAAACATGTTTAACTAAGTTAGAAAACTAATTTGGTATCAAAACAAAGTGTTTTGTTACCCGAAAATAGTTCCGTCGCAAAATGCACATATGTCACACCCCGACCGCGTAAAACAACAACCGCGGCGGAAACGTCGGGGAGTGGAGTAACAGAATCATTGTTTCACAACACATGGTAATTGAAGTTTTGTTTTATTGAATCAAAATGTTTACATTGTCTAGAATTTTACAGAAAGCAAAACATGAATTAAACTGTCTTTCATAGTTTTAAGTCACTAAGGCCCTCGTCCGATCCTATGTTTGCATCATGATCATCTAACAATAGCCCCTGAAACACATGTGAAAATAGGTACGTCAGTATAAAAATTCCTGTGAGATAGATAGGTTTTGTTGATGAAGGGTTCGTGACTTGTAGTTGAAAGAAATGTTTAACAAAAAGTTAGTCATGAATCTTGTAAAAAGTTTTCTTTTATAAATCATACGAAAATCGATATGAAATTCAAATGATATTAAATAAAAGTGTATGGTTAACTGAATAACCAAGTAAAATGAGTTTGTATACGATATGTTATTTGTAAACCAATATTTTGTGAAAATATGTCGTTTGTGTAAAATGTATCATGTCTTAATTGAAATGATTTAGATAACGCTACGATATGTATTATCATAGAAGCACTTATATATAGTTAGTACCAGCGGCGTATCCACCATGCTTCTATCATAATACACACGTCTTGTTACGTAAATCACTTGTCATTAATCACCAAAATGTCTTGTTTAAACCGATGTCAAAATGTTTATGTGTAACAATGTCTAATGTCAAATGTAAATCATGTATTGTATAATCAAATGTTATGTATGGCAAGTAAAAAGTATCTACTCATACCATATGTATAATGTTAATGTGCAATCAAATGTGATGTATAGTGAATAAAAGTATTACTCGACCCCATAGGTAAAATGTACAAAACAATGTATTTGATATAAATCACAGTTTAAGTCAAAAGTTATGTTTTGCAAAATCCATGCTTTACTGATACAAACATTTATGTGGTAATGTTAAACGTATACATTCAAGCCTTGAGACTGAAGGACAAACCCTTAACAAGTTAAAGGTTTATCAAAATGTTTTCGGATTCTGTCATTCCTTACGTCCAAACAAACCTAGGATTCCAAGAATGGGAGTTGTCAATTGCTATGGTACCACTACATACTACCGAGCGGCATGATCAGCGTTAATGAACGTATTTTAGTTTCATTAAACAAACCAAATGTCATACCAAATGTAAGCATGTTATGTTTAAACAATGTACTAAGTATGCTAAATAAGCATACAAAGTAGAAATGTAATGTAAATAAATGTCCTAGCATGCTCAGTAAACATACATAGCAGAAAAGTAATGCAAATCAATGTGTACATATGCTGAGTAAACATATGCAACAAAACTGTTTATGAAATCAATGTGCTAGCATGCTAAGTAAACATACATAGCAAAGCATAATGGAAAACATGTACTATATACGTACTAATGAACATAGCAAGTATATGTCATGAAAGCACGAAAAGCACGAAAGTAACAAGTAGGCACATGTGTATCACCCCAAAATATTTGAAAACAGTAAAAGGGGGGACTATGTACTCACTTGATATTACTTATAGTCTTGAAATAACAATCAAACAATGCTTGAGGGATCACGGAATCAATCGGCACCTAATATAGGTAACTACGTTAATAAACCGGACCTAAATTGGAAGATCGGATAAAATGAGGTTTCGTAAACCAAATGAGTGTTGGAACTCATGTGATATGGTTTAACAAAGCCTACATTCTAAATCGGAACCTGTCTTAAGTGCTTACAACCCGTTACGATTCGTTAAGGTAGTTTACGCTACTTTAACGTGTCGTTCGCGCAAAAGCGCGTTCGGACCGCCCAACTAGCCCTATGACAAGTATTATATGCCTTAACATGTCTAATAACATTGCATAATCAGTTTAGATGCCAAAATTTAGGTTACATATGCTTAAAATGAAATTATGCGTAAAAAGGGCATTTTGGTCATTTTCCTAAGGCATATAAACTACCTATCATATAACTAACTAAACAAAGTGACCAAAAGGTATAACCTCGGAAGGTTATTCCCTATACAACTATGGTCACAAAATATGTTTGGTCGGATCCTAATGATCGACCAAACGGGTCAGGTTCGAAAGTCTAAGCGGTTGTTTGGACCGCTTATCTTACGACCCTAAATAAGCACTAAACTAAAAGTGACGAGTTAAACATGTTAAAACATGTTTAACTAAGTTAGAAAACAAGTTTGATATCAAAACAAAGTGTTTTGATACTCGAAAATAGCTTCGTTGCAAAATACGCGTAAATGCGTATTTTGACCGAAACTTTGACTCGTCAATACGCCTAATCAACGTGGTAATCAGTTGGTATAGTCATAAGGGACTATAACTATCGTGATTACGCTCACGTTGCAAAGTTCAAATGAACTTTGTGTTGACCAAATATGGTCAAAGGAGAAAGTTAAACACTGTTTGACTTTCATGCTTGAAATACATAACCAAGCATGAAAGAACACTTACAAAGGGTCCAAGCTTGGAATAAGAACAAAGAAAACTGAAGGAGATGCACTAGAACTCAGGTAGGTGGCTTCCAAACATGGCAACCTCCACATAGAGTTCAAAAGATGGAATAAGCAATGAAATGGGCAGAAATTGGGGATATATATAGTGAATTTGAAACTACAAGATGATGCCAAGTGGTTTGTGCATTGCCCAAGGCATTATCTCAACCATACAAGTGTGTGGGTAGAGTTAAAACCACTCAAAATGCCTATAATTTGCAAAACAATGGCCAAAACTAGCTTAAAATTACATGTGCAGCAGCCGGAATGAAGATTCTGTCGATATTGAGGTGTCGCGTGCTGCGACGGCACACCCCCTTTGGTGTGGCGCGATGCTAGCACCTACCTAAGCTAGAAATTTTCAAAAATTTACAAGAATGGTCCCTGCAGCATGTTTAAGCCATTTTTGACGCGTTTAAGCCCCGTTAACCCATTTTCAAGGCTCAATAATGAAGTTTAAGTATATGGGACATGAAATATGCTTGAAAATATCACGGATGTCGGCTCTTTTGGTCGTACGATCACGTTATTTGGTTAATTACGACGAAACACGAACGGACGCGAAAAACGATCCAAATTACGCGATGAATGAAATTTTAGCATTCCAATCACAAAAATAAAATATTTTAATGATTACAAAAATTTTTGGATGTCCGAATATGTTCAGAACGTAAGATATGCGCGTAAATGCAAACTTATGCACTTTTTGACGCTTTTAGTCCCTGATTGACCAATAAGTCTATTTTCGCACACCGAACCCCTCGAAGCCTATTTCTAGGCTATGTAAAGGATATTTATGGTATGTTTAACTTATGATCATGTTCCGGAATGTACGTTACTATACGAATCAGTAGACTTTTGCAGTTTGATGCAAATAGTCCCTGTGAGCAAATAAACTTGCTTTTGCCACACCAAACCCTTCAAAACTTATTTCTATGTTATGTTAAGATTATCTAAGGTATGGTAAGTTTATTTTGATGTTCCGGAGTGTTTGTCGCATTAAACTGATTACGTTTACGCATCAGTTTGCGTATAACTTTCTAGAAAACGATTTAGAGTTTGAAATCGAACAAGGATTGAAATGGGATATTGTCTAACATAAATAACAAATATAGGGATCAAAATACATTGTTTTATTGGTAATTGAACTGTTCAGAGTTTGTATAATGATTACACAAGCACAGATGTCACAACATAAACGTGCATTTTGACCGAAACTTTGACTCTTCACTTATACTAGTTAACGTGGTAATTAGTAGGTATAGTCGCAAGGGACTATATCATCGTGATTACGATCACGTTGCAAAGTTCAATTGAACTTTGGCTTGGCCAATTCATGGTCAAAGCCGAAAGTCAAACATTGTTTGACTTTTAGATTGAAATAAATAAACAAGACTAGGAAGAACACTTACAAGTGTTCTAGGATGAAAAAGATGACTAAGAAAACTCAAGTAAGAGGCCTCCAACAAATGTGGTAGCCTCTACTTAGAGGTTATAGAGAATAAGAAGTGAATGAGCATTGAAGGATGGAAAGGAGTTGGCTATTTATAGTGTTTCATGAACTTCTAGGATCATTACAAGTGTAAGTGTGTTCTCCAAGGAATGATCCACACCCTACAAGTGTTAGGATCTGATTAGGGGGCTTGGAAAACACTTTACTTGGTCCTCAAACAAGAAAACTAGCAGCCAAAACCATCAAATTCAGCAGATTTTAAGCATAACAGGTTCTGCCCAGCTACTACTCTCACTCCTCATGACCTAGTAAGCCCAGTGGGTCGCTCCCAGCGAGCCAGTGCAGATCAGCATCTTTCAAACTTGGCAGAAATGGTCCCTGCAGCTCTGAAACTTGTTTTTCGACGCATTTAACCCCTGTTAACCCAATTACATGGCTTTATAAGGATGTTAAAGCCTATGGGAATTGAAATATTCTTGGAAATATCATAGATATCGGTTCGTTTGGTCTTACGATTGCATTTTTCGGTTAATTACGACGAAACTCAAACGGACGCGAAAACGATCCAAATTACGAGACGAATGGTGTTTTTGTATTCCCATCATTAAAATATAATATTTTAATGATTACAAAATTTTTGGATATCCGGATATGGTCAGAACGCAAGATATGCATGAATTTGCATACTTTCACATTTTTGACGCTTTTAGTCCATATGATCAAATAAGCATATTTTCACATACCGAACCCCTCAAAACTTATTTCTAAGCTATGTAAAGGGTATTTAGGGTATGTTTAGCTTATGACCTTGTTCCGAAGTGTACGTTGCTACGCGAATCGGTAGCCTTTTGCAGTTTGTCGCAAATAGTCCCTGTGATCGAATAAACTTGTTTTTGCCATACCAAACCCATCAAAACTTATTTCTAAGTTATGTAAATGTTATTTAAGGTATGTTAAGCCTATGTAATTGTTCCGGAGTGTATGTCGCGTTAAACTGATTACGTTTACGTAACAGTGTGCATATAACTTTCTAGAAAGTGTTTAAAAGTTTGAAATCAAACAAGAATCAAAATGTGCAAATGTCAAACATAATTAAACAAATATTGGGATCAAAACACATTGTTTTATTGATATTTGAATTGTTCGGAGTTATACAATGATTACACAAGCACATGTGTCACAGTCTCCCCTACTTTAGGAAATTTCGTCCCGAAATTTATTTAGAGGAAACTTGTGAGAATAGACGTGGATATTTCGCCTTCATTTGATCTTCACATTCCCAAGTAAATTATAGGCCACGTTTAGATTCCCAGCGAACTTTGACAATCGGTATGCGCTTGCGTTTGAGCTTTTTTGACTTCACGGTCCAATATTTCCACGGGCTTCTTGACATAGTGCATCGTGTCATCAACACGAATTTCATCAAGTGGTATGTGGAGGTTTTTATCAGCTAAACACTTTTTGAGATTGGACACATGGAAGGTGGGATGAACATTTCCAAGTTCAGGAGGTAGCTCTAGTCTGTAGGCCACTTTTCCGATTCTTTTCAACGATTTTAAATGGTCCAACATATCATGGTGCAAGTTTTCCTTTCTTTCCAAATCTGATCACACCTTTCCAAGGGGATACCTTGAGTAGGACGTGATCACCGCCTTTTAATTCCAAGGGCTTGCATCCTCTATCCGTGTAACTCTTTTGACGACTTCTAGCTGTTTGAAGGTTATCGCGAATCTTTTTGACCTTGTCTGTAGTCTCTAGAATGAGTTCAGGTCCAGTAAGCTGAGCTTCACCGATCTCATTCCAGCAGACTGGTTAACGGCATTTTTGACCGTATAAAGCTTCGAAAGGTGCCATGTTGATGTTGGAGTGATAACTATTGTTGTAGGAGAATTCGATCAACGGTAGATGTGAATCCCAACTACCACCAAAATCGATCACACAAGCTCTAAGAATATCCTCTAGTGTCTGGATTGTTCTTTCAGATTGACCATCTGTTTGAGGATGATAAGTTGTGCTCAAATTAAGTTGGGTTCCCATAGCAGATTGCATGGTTCTCCAAAAGTGAGACGGGAATCTAGCATCTCTTTCGGATATGATGTTCAAAGGAACACCATGATGGGATACGATCTCATCGACATAAATCTTGGCAAGTTTGTCAGCAGATAGATCCTCACGGATCGGCAAGAAGTGTGCAGACTTTGTTAGACGATCAACGACTACCCAAATGGCATCATGACCTCTATTAGTGCGTGGTAGTTTGGTAATGAGATCCATAGCAATGTTTTCCCATTACCAAACCGGTATCTCTGGTTGCTCCAATAATCCAGAGGGATGTTGATGTTCTGTCTTAACCTTGAGACAAGTAAGGCATTTGGACACGTACAAGGCAATGTCTTTCTTCATACCCGGCCACCAATACTGGGTTCGAAGAGCCTTATACATTTTATCTGCACCAAGATGAAATGAATAACGAGACTTGTGAGCTTCATCCATTAACAAGGTGCGGAGATTTTCTTGACTTGGGATCCACAAACTGTCCATGAAATAATATAGCCCATTGTCTTACAGTTCAAGATGAGGCTCAAGATGATATGGTAATTCCTTACCCATCAAGTCTTGTGAAACACAAGTACGTTGAGCTTGAGAAATGCGGGTTTGAATATTCGATTGAACCTGAACACAGTGAAGCTTGACTCATTCCTTATGACTCAATGCATCAGCCACGACATTCGCCTTACCAGGATGGTAACGAATCTCGCAGTTATAGTCGTTTAGGAGTTCAACCCATCGTTGTTGCATCGTGTTTAGTTCTTTCTGATTGAAAATATGTTGGAGACTTTTGTGGTCAGTGAAAACCACGCATTTAGTACCATAAAATAATGTCTCCAAATTTTAAGAGCAAAAACTACAGCGCCTAACTCAAGATCATGAGTCGTGTAGTTCTTCTCGTGTACCTTCAACTGTCTCGATGCGTAGGCTATGACTTTGTTTCTTTGCATGAGAATGCAGCCAAGGCCTAAGTTGGATGCATCACAATATACGACAAGGTCGTCGTTGCCCTCAGGTAAAGATAAGATAGGCGCAACACAGAGTTTCTGTTTCAAGGTCTGAAAAGCTTCTTCCTGTTTAGGTCCCCACTCAAAAGGTTTATTCTTTTGAGTTAAAGCTGTGAGAGGAACTGCAATCTTGGAGAAGTTTGCAATTAAACGGCGGTAATAACCCGCGAGACGAAGAAATGAACGAACCTCGGTAGGAGTAGTAGGTGTATACCAATCCTTAATCGCACTGATTTTGGAGGGATCTAAATGTATACCTTGTTCGTTGATAATGTGTCCCAAAAATTGAACTTCTTTATGCCAAAATTCACACTTGGAGAACTTGGCTAAGAGTTGTTCTTTCTTTAGGAGTTCCATTGTAAGACGGAGATGTTGTTCATGATCAGCTCGTGTCTTTGACTAGATCAAAATGTCATCAATAAAAACGATGATGAACTTGTCCAAATAAGGCTTACAAACCCTATTCATCAAGTCCATGAAAACAGCAGGAGCATTAGTTAAACCAAATGAGAGTATCTTCTTCGAGTACACGAAGCTGATGATACCCAGAATGTAGATCAATCTTTGAAAAACAAGTAGCACCCTGTAGCTGATCAAAGAGATCATCAATGCGAGGTAGGGGATATCGATCCTTGATGGTGAGTTTGTTGAGCTCACGATAATCGATACACATTCGAAAAGATCCATCTTTCTTTTTCACAAATAGGATAGGAGCACCCCAAGGTGAAAAGCTTGGATGGATGAATCCTTTGTCAGAAAGTTCCTGAAGTTGTTTAGATAACTGTTGAATCTTAGATGGTGCAAGACGATAAGGTGATTTAGCAACAGGATTTGAACCAGGTACAAGATCAATACGGAACTCAACTTGACGTGCTGGGGGCAAACCAGGTAATTCTTCAGGAAATACCTCAGGATAATCCCGAACAACATGGATGTCTTGGATAGTCTTACCTTTTCCTTTCTCCTCTACGACATGTGCCAAGAAGGCCACATAGTTCTTTTGTAGGTATTTTTGGGCTTGGGTGCACGTCATGAATTTTAGACTACTAGCAGGTTTCTCACCATGAACCTCTAAGATCTCACCAGTCGAAAGCGGTATACGAACAATCTTTTCGAAACAAACCACCTCTGCATGGTATTTGGCTAACCAATCCATTCCTACTATAGTGTCGAAACTTCCAAGTTGCATTGGCGTGAGGTTAATAGGAAAAAGATGGTTATTAAGGTTCAACTGGCAATTTCGAAGGACATAATCGAGTACAACGGGTTCACTACTAGCTACCTCTACAGTCAAGGGGTTTCCTAGTTTTGTTCTAGTCACAGAAAGAAAAGGCTCAAAAGCTAAGGATACAAAACTTTTATCGGCACCCGAATAAAAAAGAACAGAAGCAGGTTGGTTGCTAACAAAGAACGTACCGTTCACCACCTCATTATCTGCACGTGCCTCGTTGGCATTCATGTTGAAGACTCGTCCACGAGCCTGAGCCTGGTTTGCATTTGCCAACGTGGATCACATCAGATCGCCGTCCTCCTCGGCTTCACATTCAACAACCCTCCCAGAAAACAAATTTTTCATCCCATTTAATTTCAAAAGATAGTTAAATCTCTTTTTATCAAACGGTTTGGTGTAAAAATCAGCTTTTTGTTCATCGGTGTGTATATGTTCGATGCTAATCAATTTCTTCTTGTGACAATCACGAATGAAATGATGACGGATTTCAATATGCTTTGTTTTAGAATGGTGAACCGGGTTTATCGTTATGTTAATCGCTACTTCATTGTCCACAAATATAGGCGTGTCTAAGAACTGCAAACCAAAGTCTCGCATCTGCTGTTGGATCCAAAGGATCTGAAAGCAACGTATTATGCCTCGCAAGTAGAGAGCGCTACTGAGGTTTGTTTCTTGCACTGCCAGGTGACTAGTCGAGTTCCGAAGAACTGACAGCCTGCAGTGGTGGACTTAGCATTTTGCTTGCAACTACCAAAATCCGAATCAGCAAAACCTGTGAGAGAGAAATCGCCAGACTTAGGATACCACAAGCCGATGCTTGGGCAGCCTTTCAAATACCGTAAGATGCGTTTCACAATCGTCAAGTGTGACTGGCGTGGGCTAGACTGGTATCGGGCGCATAAACACGCCGGATACATGATGTCCGGGCGGGAAGCAGTAAGATACATCAAAGATCCAATCATTGACCGATAGAGTGTCTCTTCCACCTTCTCTCCACTCTCATCTAGGCAAATCCCGTGATTCTGAGCTAGGGGGTTGATGCTGGACTAGATTGAGCCATTGTAGGATCGTTTTACCGACCAAATGAGTCAATCAGAGGCAATACACAACTGTTTGAGAGGCGGAATCAAACAAACATCTTAGAATCAGTAAGAATTGAGTAGAAACAGAGTATTTCACTTTAAAACAAGCTTCTCATTCAAAATATACTTGATTACACGGCAGAAATTCAGCAGCACTTCGTGACACACTTTCTAATTCCGTTCCAAATGAGAAGACAACATCACATATATATAGCCAACTAATTCCGCTTGAACTACAAACATGACTGCTCAAACGGAATTACATAATGTAATTCCGTGCGGAATTAGCTAGGACCATTACAAGCGGAATTACATTAACACCCCTAAACTTTACATATTTGACACTTTTGACCCCTATACATTATGACCTAGACATAAGACGTAGGCTATAGACATTGTGCACCAACAAACGTGTTCTACAGGTACATGAGTTCGGCTTCGGGAATTATGGCGTATCTTGTGGTTGTTGATGCATGTCTTGTCACTTAAAATGTTGGACTGACTTTTAAAACTTTCTGGGACGAATGTAATAAGATCCGTAAGGATCAAATCAACTAAACTATGTCATGGTTGTGTCACGTTTAAAAACGAAATGTTTAAAACTTAGGTTTTAAATAAGATAATATGTCCAACAATTTAATGCATCGATCATCAAGATATAAATGGGTACCAGCTTCCGTCACCACTACGTTTTATATTCCGCTGCGACGTTTTTGGGGTGTGACATGTGACGTTGTGCTTCATTGGAGTTTCGTAATGAGTCATGAACTCAACAAGAGTAGCTTTTGAATTGCACACTTGACCAAAAAATGATTCTCACTCTCCGACCTCGATGTCGTTCACATAAGACCCGACATCTCATCCATTCTATAGTATGCAGGGATCCAAGATTCCCTGAGTGCAAAAATATCAGATAGCCAGTCATTATCTGCTAAATTGAACTCTCCGATAACCACTTCCCATTCTGATTCAAACTCTTCAGGTGTGAGAATCTCCGTCCACACAACACCACAAATACGTTCTTTGAAATTTTGTGGAATTGCATAGCCTAACACCAACCTATGTATAACACGAAAACGCCATGCATAAAAAAACATATATATTACACAAAGACAAAACTTAATTAAAAAACAGTAACAAGGTACAAAACGCCATGTATTTTAAAACACAGTGTATCCTAAAACGCTAAAGGTAAAAATAAGTATACCAACCTTCCGAGAAAGTTTATGCATCACATGCCACATGCATAACCGATGCCTCGTGTCAACAAATACAACAGAAATAGCCTTCTTCATTGCTGGATCTTGGTCAGTGACAACAACTTTTAGAAAAACTCTCAACAACCAAATATACTTATCCGCAATTTCCGACGCCAATAATGCAGCACCAAATGTAACATTGCAGTGATGATTGTCTATACTAGTGAATGGTATAAACACCATAGCGTATCTGCATATGAAAACGTCATGAGAACTAAAACAATAATAAAATGCCATTGCATGTAAACTCATAAAAACGCCATTGCATATAAACTCATAAAACGCCAAAAAAACAGAAGAAGTTGAATTATAAAATATTACTTGTTGGGACGATGCGTCGCATCAAACGAAATCACATCACCAAACATGTGGTAATTACGTTTGGCTTGATTGTCACACCAAAAAAGTCACCTCAAACGATTGTCTTCGTCTGTGAAGTAATCATACGAGAAATTAGGCTGGGAATGTTTTTTTTTTCATCCAAATGTCTCACAATCATATCAGCGTCATATTCCCCTATAAAAAAGTTAATTTGCCTCTTGTAGTTCTTAAATTCAACTTTACTTGCACCCACGTTTTCAAAACCGCCAAAACAAGTCTTCATGACATTAAACACCGTGACTAGACCCAAGTTCAACTTAGACATGGTGTGTATAACATGCTTCTGGAGCTGAGTGAGGTGTCGTTCAGTTGGAAGAAAATGCTTATCAGGACGTTCAACAAGATCATGGTTGTGATCCTCGACAAACTTATACACCTTCTGTCACACCCCAACCGATGGCGGAATCATCGGGGCGTGGCACTGAGCGAAACAGATTGTCCAGAAGTTTCCATAACAATTATCAATACTATTCAATTTAATTAACACGTCCCATACCGTATCTCAAACAGTAAAATAATTATTACAGACATAAATCCAGGCAAATATTCTGTTCCGACAACTCAGATTTAAACAGTCAGCATTTGTTTATCTGCTTCTAGAGACCCTTAGTTTGACCACTACAGACAACTATTTGTTGGGCTCTAAAGCTTTAATCTAGCTTCAAATTCCTACCAAGTGTGCGTCCTAAGCACCTGTCACATACGTTAAAATAAAGTCAATACATAAAATGTAAAGGTGAGCATACAAGTTTGATAATAGCATATAGAGTTCGAATTCGTTTACGCATAACCAGCACGTACACATAGTGAAATGAAGCATGTTAGTTATCGACATAGATCCATCGATACCAATGACTGCGGGTTGACTTCCTGAGGCAGTTCGCAATACATGATTACCACCGTAATCCATGCAAGTAATGGTCCTTAACAACCCCCGTGTGAACGGGTGCTGAGTCCAAACTATAGTACTATCGTTGCTAAGGCAGGTAGACAGCATTCCATGTGTAAACATAACAAACAAGCATTCATGAGCCACGTATAACATGCATTAACGGTTAGTGTTCAAATAGTATTGAGTAGTGTGATTGTTGTAGTTTGAATATTCGTAACGTATGTAATGCCCAAATGTGCGTAAAGCAAAAAGGGATCGAGTATACTCACAGCGGTTAATGGATTGAAGGGAGCGCTTAGCGAGTTAGGTTAGCCTGAATAGATTCGATAGCATAACGATAAGTGACACGTAAAACGTCACAAAGTGTGAATGGATAGGATGGTAGTTCGTTCGGATGGTAATCCGAGCGGACAGCAATCCGAGTGGATGACAATCCGTTTGGATGGTCATCCGGTCGGACAGTGGTCCGGTCGGATGACGATTCGAGTGGATTGTTTCTTCCTATAAGAAGTATGTGTTTGTGTATGATGGCTTGACTTTTGAAGTTTTCGTTGTAGTATTTTGAAAACATTGAAGTATCTCTATCCATCAAGTCGTTCGATCGGATGGTGGGTCGTGCGGATGACAATCCGTTCGGATGGTCATCCGGTCGGACGGTGGTCCGGTCGGACGACAACTTAATGGTGAGGTTACTTGTGAAGACCAGTTCATAGCAGAAGTGTCACTCGATCGGATGTCCGTCCGATCGGATGGCGACCCTGTTAATGAACATGTTGAAAATTGTTTAAGTCTTTGAAGTCTTAGTATCTCATGATCCGAAGAGTAATCCAGTCAGATGGTCGTCTGATCGGATTGCAATTCGCTCGATACTCAAACTTCAGATAAGATTGTTTTAAAGGTGGGACCCAAGTGTGATCCGTTCGGATGACCTATCCTATCGGACAGCAATCCGGTCGGATAGCAATCCTTTACAGTTGTTCCGTTCGTCCTACACTTGGTCGTTTTGATGGTTTGTCATTATGTCGAGACACTTTGACGACGTGTTAGCCAACAGAACCCCTAGTTCGACCCAGATGACCAACCCGACCAGGAATCACCCTAGTCCGGCCGGTTACCGGCTCGAGACGGTTGTTCTTGAATAACCCGAAATCGGTAGTCTCATGGGTAGAATCCGGATCTTGAGCTAGTACAACACTACGATAGAGTAGAAGACTAGGTCAGGGTCGGATCCTATCGGTTTTGAGTACATTGAGTGCAAAAGAGTTGAAAGGAAGTTAAGAAACCATCTTTCAATCCTCTTTCACACACTTGTGTCGAGATCTTTACAAGATCTTTGTGGAAATCGGTTAGATCTAAGTTGTTCTTGGTGGATTGAGGCCAAAACATGAAGTTCTTGAAGAACACATGATGACATCATCCTAGAACACCCGAAATCTAGTGATTTCACGGTTAAAAGTTAAGATTTAAAAGATAGAAAGGTGTAGGAGTGCCTGTAGATCAAGAAAGTACAAGATTTAGGACAAGATCTTACCTTGATCGAGAGAAATCGAAGAAAAGGTGGGGAGCACAAACAGTTCGGACAGAGGGTTTCCAGAAATGGAAAGAATGACAATGACAGGGGTATTTATAGGATTCCAAAAGAGGAAAGGGTTATCCGATCGGATGACACTCCGCCCGGATGACGATCCGGTCGGATGACATCCTGGTCGGATGACACCTGACCTGTGACATAGTGGCTATCCGGTCGGATGGCTATCCGACCGGATGGCACTTGGTTCGAATGTTAGACGCGACGATTTTTGGTGTTTCAATTCCGATTGCGAGCGGTTCGACACGATAGGGTTTCCTAGTCAAATTACTTTTAGTCCCAAACACTCATATCTCGCATTATCTCTTCTCCACCAATTATCATAGTTCGTTTACGATTCGAGTTCGATGTCGATTGAGTTCGATTGCATTTCGAGTTAGATTTCGAGTTTCGATTGAGTTCGCTTGATTATCACAACACAACATAAATAAACATGCACAGGTAACACGTATAGCAACAAGTAAAAATACGTAGCTCGAGTTGCGATTCGATGTCGATTCGATTAGCATAGCTTGATTGTCAGTTGATTAACTTTATCGCATTGTTACTTCCTATAGTTCACAGTCGTAAGTCGTTTGAATAACACGTCGATGGCTTGTAATTAACAACACTTACTCCACATAATACAAATAAAATAAAGAAATTTCTATAAGTCAAATCCGTATAACCGGTCGTTGACTTTGACCTTGACTTTGACTTTGACTTGTGAAAACATGGGGTGTTACACCTTCCATGATCCAGCCTAAAAAATTACACCTAACAGTGCACCGCAATCAGTCCTCTTTGAAAAGTTGGATCGCACTAATCGCTCCTTTTGATTGGGGTCCAACGTATCAACCTTTTTGTCCTTATATAACCCAGCTCTCCTACATAAGTAATACTTAATATGTAACACACCTTTGGAGTTTGTATTTGTAGTTCCTTTCCTGACTGAAAACCCACACTCCTTGGCATACTTAATATACATTAAATAATAATCATCGAGGCTTGTGAATAACATGTCCATTGTGGGCTTTATTTCTTCACTAACGTCAGGAATGATAAATGGTAATCCAGTTTTGGGGCAGAACCTTTGACTCGAGAAAGCAACTTTGTCTGAGAAAACACAGTGAGGAACTGAAAAATCAGAAAAACGCCATTAAAAATAGAAAATGTCTCGTAATAACATTTTAGATTAAAACGCCATTAATTGAATAATAAACAAAACATAATAAACACATAATTTGAAAACACCATGAAGAAAATGCCAAAATACGCACACCATAACTTTATTGATTAACAAAAATTCTAATGCGACTTGATAATGAAAACGCCATGAGATGAATAATTAAAAACACTTAACAACATAAATAATTAACAAAAATATAACATCATAATGAAAACGTCATAGTTAACAAAACTGATATTTACACAAATTAACAAATAGTAATAACTGATGTTTACAAATACTACTAAATTTATATTCAAAACTAATCAAAGAGATGTAAAACGCCGATGATCGTAAAAACATAAGAAATACACTAGATCCTAAACGATAATTAAAATTAATATTGAAAACTCCAATTATCAGTTCTTACTAATTGTTTAACTACCAATTAAAACGCGATTAAATTGGATTAAAGGAACAACGCCATTGAAATCATACAACACATTATGAAATATTAACTAAAAAAAACAATGAAACAAGCATAAAAGAAAAAAAACGCCATATCTGTTGCATGATTTGCTGGAACAAAAAAATGAAACGTCATCGAATTTTACTTTGTCGAACAGAATCCACATTAGACGCCATATATCTGAGAAAGCTTGCAAAGGAGGTAACAGCTAACAAGAAATCTTTGGAGTTTTAATTTGAAAGAGATTTATAACGCGAATAAGGAGGGAACGTATAAAAAGACAATCGTACCCCTGCATATCAATTAGCGCCCCCTGCCACGTGTTGAGCCAGGATCCGTTCTCACCGTTCTCACACTTTTCACCGTTTTCTCCTGATCCTGTTCCTATATATATATATATATATATCCTCTTAAGATCCATATCCTATGTATGTATGTATAAATATATGTATTGTGAGAAGCGTAAAAACTAATAAAAAAACCAATTAAAATCAATTTTTTTATACAACTCGTATTAATTATTAAAATACAACACTAAAGTAAGAATTTAGTCTTTGAATAATTCATATTTTTCTCTTAAAATTACTCTTAATAATATTTTTATCTATGTGTAACTAAAACAAATTTACACATGTATATATGACAAACTTATATATGTGCTAAAATTATTTAGTTTTTTTAAACGGCTACTTTCTTTTATTTCTGTCGTCTGTGGGACTTGAAACCAAGACCTCACTCTCCCAGGGTGTTTAAAGGTTTTACCTTTATTAATAATGTACCATCACCCCATTGGTAAAAAAATATTTAGTTATATATAAATTTAAAGGTGTAATTTATTTCATAATATTGTATTTTAATAATGAAAAAACTCTCATTCGGGAGAAATTTAAAACACTCTATACTCATATATGCAAAAATATAGAGTCTGTTGTTTACTTGTTTTCAATTTATTTTACCTAGCTGGAGTCCGGTTATTAAAAATTGAACTAGGTTCTATTAATACTGTATCATTATAATCATTTTCAAACAAAGTTTCGATTAATTATAGGTTTTTAATTAATCATACCATTGACGAAGCTTGTAGTAAGTACTCTTAGCATACCATTGACGAAGCTTGTAGTAAATACTCTAGATATACGGTGATGATTCGAAACAAACGGAAACAAACGTGTAAAGTCATCAACGGGTCGCAAGGTAAATAAAATATGCAACAACTTGGACAAATTGCCAACCATTAATTAAATTAAAAACTAAGAATAACATATACATAAACCAAAAACTAAAACTAAAACCCATTTTCCTACAACTGCAAAAGATCATTCTTCATTCTCATCAACAACCACCATGAACTTCACAAGAAACATTGATTTATTTTTGTTCTTGATTATGCTAGCAATCACACACTCTACTTCTCAATCAACCACCGCAGGCGATGTGATCACCATCACAAAAGCCATTAACGTAGCCAAACCCGGCTGCCAAAGCCTGTGTGGAAACGTAACTATTCCATACCCTTTCGGCATCGGTCCAGGTTGCTTTCTAGGCGAATGGTTCGAAATCACCTGCAACACTAGTTTTAATCCTCCGAGAACCCAAATTGGCCGTCTCCAACTCCTGGAATTCACGGATTACACTTTCCGGTTAGCCAACAGAGTTGCAAGCCAATGTTACGATCCATTCGGAAACATCACCGAAGACAATCCGGCCCGCACAAGTGTTGGCGAGGCATCACCCTTTTCATTTTCACAAAAGAATCAGTTCACCTTAATTGGGTGTGATGACTTCGCCTTATTCTTAGACCCTGTAATAGCAAACTTCACTAGTGGCTGCATTGCACTGTGTTCAAAACCTGAGGAAGTGGTCAATGGGTCATGTTCGGGTGTCGGGTGCTGCCAAACATCGATCCCAAAGGGACTCAAGTATTACTACACTTCTGTCGACAGTATGACAAATAGCAACCACACAAAAATCTGGTCTTTTGATCCTTGTACCTACTCGTTTTTGGGTGAGAAAGAACGGTTTACGTTTAATGGTGTGTCGGATTTTATGGACCCCAATTTCAGGAACCGGACCATGGCTAGTGTTCCTATGTTGGTTGATTGGGTGGTCGGGAACTTGAGCTGTAGCGAGGCTAGAAGTGCTGGTGTGTTGGCTTGTCAAGCTAACAGCGAGTGTGTTGATTCGGATACTGGAGTTCCAGGATATAGATGCATTTGCAATAATGGTTACCAGGGTCAGCCTTATCTAGAGCCAGGTTGCCAAGGTTAGTTTTGTTATTTTTGTCATCTAATTAATTAAGATTTCAGTATTAAACACCATAAGTAACTAGACTAACTGTATACTATTTGACTTTCAGACATCAATGAATGTGAGGATACTAATAATCTTTGTGACGGGGTTTGTACGAATACGCCTGGCAATTATACGTGTAGTTGTCAAGATGGGTACGTTGGAGACGGCCTGAAAAGCGGGCGTGGTTGTACGAAGAAAAATTCAGAGTTTCCTGTAATAAAGTTCGCTATAGGTAAGTTGATTTTAATATGTTGGCCCAGATAGTAAACACACACGAACCACATTTTGAATGCCAACGTCGAACTTCGACTCTTTTTATTAAATAAACTCAACTTGATAACAAAATCAACCATCCCAAGATAGACCTAAGCCCGATAAACCAAACTATTCAAATTCAAACTTTAACTCAATCTCTTTATCTCCTCATTTTTTCTTATCAGAATTAGTCTAACAGTATCCATTGTAATTCCACTTTGTACTTGCTACTCGGTTCTTGCTTCTCACCAGCCCCTCCCCTTAGCCTACCTAGCTCTCTTCTCAGATAGTTAACTACACAAGTTCGTCTTCCACATAGGAACCTTCTTCTCTTGCTTTCCTTTCAGATCGCACCACATATGTCGTGTGATCGTACCACACTCAAAACTGAACCAAAAACTAGGACTGGCAATAGATATCTGTATAAGAGACGATTAGACCTGTTTACTGAAAGGGTACACAATGTGATTTTTTACTTTCTTAAAAATATATAAAATTATGAGGTTAGGATCTATCGTTTATTTTTCTTGATACATAAAACATAAAACTGTTTTATAGACATGAGTTATCAAGTTGTTAAATGAGTTGTATTCCTATTTAATAGTTATGTTATACGCGTCGTCAGAGACCTGTTTAACCCGATAACACACGATTTCTCAGCCCCACCAAAAACACGAGATATGAACAATACATATTGTTTGACACTTTTTTATTTTAATCAAATCAAAAACCACAAGCACACCAAATACGTTTCACAATGACACTATTTAAACTAAACAAAACCTTAACATACTAAATAACACCCAAACTAAACAATGACAGTATTATGTCGGGGAGGGTACGGAACAACGTTAGTAAAACCGTCATCGAAAGGATCAGTGAGAGCTCGTTAAGTTAGTGGGTATGGTGAGGGTCATCCTCAAGGTGATGGGCCGCAACGTAGCACGCCACATCCGCATCCCATATGAGATGACCCCCATGCATTTTTAAGGGGTGGAGGATGGGGACCCACAACACTTATATTTTATTGTTTATCTTTTTATTTGGTTAACTTTATAAAAACAATTCAAAAATTAAATTAAAATACTACATAAAAGAAGTAAATTAAATCCATTACATAACATAAATTAAAATTACATAACCTAAAAAATAAAATTACGAATCCTAGAAACATAAAATTACGAATCCTAAAAAAATAAAACATTAAGGCGAAATAACTTACGACGTCCATTTTTTCTTAACTTCCTCTTTCATCCTCCGGTAAACCTCGCGTTCATCCTCCGGAACTGAGTCGAGATCCAACCTCATAATCCTAAAATCCTCCGCACGAGCATGGTCGGCCGACAAGTTTTTCTTATAACTATATTTTTCCGCCGTGAACTCTTTGAACGAACGGAATTCGGATATCAACTCGTCCATTTTCGAATCCGCCCCGGAAGACGTTTTGTTCGAGCCGCCCGCTTTTGTCTTTCCGGCCGCCTCTTTTTTTGCTTTGTCCCTTCCGGGAGGACGTTCCGACTCGTGAACGGCAAACACCTCCTCGTCAAATTCTGGGTCGTCGTTTATGTCTATGTGACAACGAGCGGTGGAGCCTCCCGCACTATAACTTCCGGACTCGGAAGTTTTACTTCGTTTGGCGGTTGCGACCTCGTTTGGAATAGGCTTCCATTTGTTTTCTTTCTTTAAAACGTTCCATGCTCGGAGGTGTTGGAAAGGAGTTGTATGCTTATCGTCCCATTTAGCCAAAGCAAGGTTGAGAATGTCCTCCTCGTTACTCCCACTAGGAGGATTAGTGTAATATTGGTTATAAATACCGCTAAAGCTATTGATGACCTTGCTCATTTTACGCCACTTGCCAGAGACGGAATCGACATCACGCATCGGGCCTTGCACCATAATCGCGTTAAATTTATCCATTATCGCCTTCCAAAAACCGGTACCCGTTTGGTTGTTCCCTAAATTTAAAAAAAAAATTGCCTTAGTAAAATAAAAATTATATCTTTTTAGGTTTAAATTAAAAAAAATAAAGTTTGGTTCATACCGACAATCGGGCAAGTTGAGGACTTAACCTGCGCAATTGCTAGCGTCTCCTCCTCTAATTTTGTCCAAGGTCTCGCCTTTGGTTTCAAACCGCCTTTGGTTTCGACTACGGTTTCAACCGCCTTCCCCTTGTTTTTTTTTGCGCTTGAGATTTTGAGGTGGCGAATCGGGGACGACTTCTTCATCATCGTCAAGTCGAACTGGGGATGTTGGCGGTTGCGATTCGAATTGCGCTTGAGATTCAAACGAGTTGCGTAGCATCATTTGTTAGAGTGCTTGGTAATGTTGCATTTGTTGGAGTTGAGACATTTGTTTGAACGCGTTGGGTGATTGTTGGAAACCCGAAAAGGTAAATTGCGGAGACACCCATGAAGGATCGATAGTCGGAGTGTAACCGGGCGTCGAAAAAAAGTTAGCTTGATTCGGGTTCGGGTTGGGATTGTTTGGGTTGAACGGATTCATGATTTTTTTTCTATAAAAAGATGGAGTTTTTTTTATAAAAATGGATGAGAGAAGAGAGAAGTTGCAAGATTTTGAATAGAGTTAATTTAAAAAAATGGAAGAGGTGGGGTGATTATTTAAAGTAAAAAAAAAATCTTTTTTTTAAAATATAGCCGTTGTCAACGGCTATCTTTCAAATACATGGGCCCGTCGCGAGCATCTTGTGGGCGACAGAGAGGACGGACGGAGGGGAAGAGGGGGGGGGGGGTTGCGGTGTCGGGGCTCGCCAGGGCAGGGCTGGCCCCAATACCTTCCAGTCTTATAGAATAATGAAAATCTTATAACATATTATGCATTTTGCATTATTAATCATCTATGTATGTATCTGTCTAGGATAAGGATCGTCTAGGATAAAGATCGTCTAGGATAAGGATCGGTTAGTAACCACTATTTATTGCTAGATCCGCGAGAACCAATGCGAACACAAACAAAAATACTTAAAAACACATAAAATTTTTTTTTTATTATTTAAAAAAAATCGCTATATTTCGTTCCTAAAAAATTTCGAGTAACAATTTATCTATGCACATGTACATAGTTATCATTTCTTTGACAAATTCCGTAATACATTACCAGTGTTAGACAATTACACTTTCATTTACACTACCATCCGTAATACAATATTTTTTACATTACGAATATTAGAAATGCACATGTGCATCTATATGTATGAACATGATATAACGTGTTTTTGGTACATTACATTTTCATCTATCATACCATCCTTAATACACTACCATTACCTCCTACTATCCAAATACACTACCATTAGATCCTACTATCCATAATACACTACCATTACCAATATGTATGATAATTTTCACTTTATGCACATGTACATCAACACCCTTCATACCATACCAAACAACATATTACATCATAAAGTGATAAATATAACTAAACCATCAACCACTAGATATAACTAACAAAAAACATGTATATGAACCTACTTCATCATTCAAAATCACAAATTTTTTGTACCAAAACACGTTATATCATGTTCATACATTTAGATGCACATGTGCATTTTTAGTATTGCTAATATAAAAAGTAATGTATTACAGATGGTAATGTAAATGAAAGTGCAATTGTATAATGGTAATGTAAATGAAAGTGCAATTGTATAATACTGGTAATGTATTACGGAATTTGTCAAAGAAATGATACATATAAATATGTGCATCCATAATTGTTACTCGAAATTTTTTATTAACGAAATATAGCGATTTTTTTTTTAAATTTAAAAAAAAAATTGTGTTTTTTAGGTATTTTTTTATGTTCACATTGGTTCTCGTGGTTCTCACAATAAGAGTGGTTCTCAAATGAAACCTACCCTACCTGTCCATATATATTTATATATAAATATATATAAAATGAATATAATTATTAAGAAAACATAATCAAATGATATATCTTGATTATAATAAAGACAACTAAACAATAAATCTAAATAATATATTCCATCAGATATACTTATATGGGCATGAATATATTGGCCTAAAAAGAACACACAATCTAAAAGTACAAGAAAAAAAAAAGGTCCATAACAATAGATATCACAGACGATCGACATCAACATCGGCTATATTTTAGCTTTTTTTGTGAGTTATTGACAATTTTCGTGAGTAATATAGTAGTTTTTCTATCAGTGAAATATAATATAAATACCTGAAATGTTGACATGGAACCCGAAATGAACGATTGTTGAACCATTCCGCGTCGGGAAATCTGATTCTAATTTCATTTAATTTATGTGGTAAAATGCAGGTATGGGGTCTGGTTTCTTGGCCATTTTAATAGGAATAACGTGGCTCTACTTTGTCTTCAAGAAAAGGAACCTTGTTAAGCTCAGACAAAAGTTTTTTCAACAAAACGGTGGCTTGCTACTCAAACAACGTATTACGAACAATGAAGGAAACGTCGATTCAACAAAGGTCTTCACCGCACTAGAGTTAGAAAAAGCCACCAACAATTATGCAGAAGACCGGATATTAGGCCGTGGTGGTTACGGGATTGTATACAAAGGCATTCTGACTGATCATCGAGTCGTCGCAATAAAGAAATCGCGAGTTGTGGATGAAACCCAGATCGAATTATTCATCAACGAAGTGATTATCTTGACAAAAGTTAACCATCGGAATGTGGTGAAGCTTTTGGGATGTTGTTTAGAGACCGAGGTTCCATTATTGGTATATGAGTATGTATCTAACGGAAATCTTTTTAATCATATTCATGGTAAAGGAACCATGACTTGGTTATCGTGGGAGAATCGTCTAAGAGTAGCAGCAGAAGCCGCTGGTGCACTTTCGTACCTTCATTCCGCTACATCAACCCCTGTGATCCATAGAGATGTGAAATCGGCAAACATTTTACTAGATGATAATTACATCACAAAGATGGCGGATTTTGGGGCTTCAAGATTAGTCCCACTCGATCAAACACAAGTGACCACGCTAGTTCAAGGAACATTAGGGTACTTAGATCCTGAGTACTTTCACACTAGTCAGTTAACAGAAAAGAGTGATGTTTACAGCTTTGGAGTGGTACTTGCTGAGCTTTTAACTGGGAAGAAGCCGTTGTGTATGGAACGGACAGAAGAAGAACGAAATTTAGCGACTTATTTCATTATGTCTTTAAAAGAAGACCGTTTGTTTCAGATTCTAGAACCTAGAGTTGTAAGGGAGGGTACCCTAGAGCAACTTCAACAAATTGGCGAGCTTGTGAAAAGATGCCTTAGTCTCACGGCCGATGAGCGACCAACAATGAAAGAAGTGGCGATTCATCTTGAAGGGTTACGTAAGTTTACTCAACATCCATGGGTGAGCCGACATGGTGATGAAGAGAATGCAAACTTGTTAAATGTTGAGGGCCAAGAAACCGACCTTTATGAAGAATCGATAAACCCGTACTCAAGTACCGGCGAAATTTCTTCTAGTTTTACTAACAATAGTGGTCTTGTGTATCCTTCAAATATTCTCCGCTGATTTATTTCGTTATGGTTCTAGAACTGAAGGCTCATTAGATGATGGAGTTGTTTCAGTATTTAGTGCTACGCAAGGAAATACTTATTATATTATACTTTAATAATAAGAAACAGAATGAACAGCGCCTGGACATGTGGTCGTGCACATTTTTTTAACTATTTGCTCGTTTTTGGAATTATTTTTATGTATTGTTCTGTGTTTACATATTGAATGTTTAGTCATGGCGTAGTGGTTTGGGTGGTTGTTCGTTTATGTTTAGATCCAGGTTCGAGACCTGACATTTTTTGGAACTTTTTTTTATGGTAATTGGGTTTTACAGGTGTCATGTTTTGGTCGAACCGTGTGGATGTTAAGGGTGGTGGATAAGTTGATATGGGTGGTCAACTTCCAACTTCATCTGCTTTCCTTGACCCATTCGCATCACCAATTAAACACATCCCGCCCTTTACCAACGGTTTCTTCAAGGCCTGATTTTGTTTGCACTTTGTTTTTTTGGATTTTGATTTTGTGACACCTCACGAAAACGCTTAACTACACTAGCTGATTCAGTGACTGCACGCTAAATTTTGGGATGAAATTTCTTTTGATGTACAGATTAATAAAAACCTGCGGTTTGTTAAGAAACCGATATCGATCAAGGATCGACAGGTTAAGAAGCTCCGACGGAAGCATGTACGTATTGAAAAAGGTCAAACGGGATGCCCGTAGAGGCCCCGAATATACATGGGTGGTCGAGTCCATTATGCGACAGAAGTACCCCCATCCTTTTGAGCAAATATCAAGGTCGAGATTTCTTTTAAGGGGGTGAGGATGTAACAACTCGTAAAATCGTGTCCAATAATATAGTGATACGTGTCCCTAATCTTAGTTGTGCCTAAATGTTGGCTAAGAGGGACTAATTTTTTCAAAATTGAAAACTATGAATGTGGAGGGACTAAAAGTGTCAACATGCTTAAACTAAGCCTTTGAATGACTTAGACGGTATTCATATTCTCTTATTTAGCCACTTGTTGGATAAACAAAACCGTTTGCAATAAATTCAAAAGTTTGTATATCAAAGGGTTAAAAGTGTTAACATGTTAAGTCTTACCTCTGAGTGACCTTTTAACGAACCCAGAGCATCATGATGTCCAATCATACTCTCGAGAATGCCTAATATTGGCCATATAGGGCTTTGATGACATTAAACGATAATACGCGCAAGTTTGCGCGTTAAAAGGACTAAAAGCGTCAACGTGTGAATTCACACCTCTGAGTGACCTTTTAATGAAACCGGAGTTTAATGATGTTAGTTTATACTTCCATGAACCCCTAAAACCTAACTTCAGGGGCCAAAAGTGCTAAAAATGAAAGTTATAAAGGGTTATAGGGTGTACTGTGACAACTCGTATTTCAGAACCTATCTTTGTGCTAAGTGTAGCATGTTTTGAACTTATGTAACGTATGTGAACATTATGTGACTATGTGAATTTGATGATGTGACACCTCGTATTTTTCAAGGCCATTTTATGCATCAGTTCCTTTGACGTTGATGTGTACGTATGGGCGAATTGTTTATATGATTGGTTTTATTGTATTTGATTAGTTTATTTATGGTGAGTAGATGGTTTGTGATTCGTAAATAGCCCAACTTCACACCCTTGTCTCACACACCATTCATTGGGCCGTTTCAACCATTAAGTAAACTCGGCCCATCCCCTCCTTCCCTTCATGTTTTCGTAAACTCAATGGTTATAAGATATAACTTATATGGCAAACCCTAGACTCACACCAAACAAGCAACGGCAGCCCCCTTCTTCGAGACCCCTCCCTCCGTTCCAAGCAGTGATTGCTTCACAACCTCTCGGTTAGTTGTCTTATGCCACTTCTTAATTGTGTCCCTTGTTATGTTTATTATGATGAGTCAATGTGTTCATTTATTTTAGTATGATTGAGTTGTAAGAACTATTTAGGGTTGTGCATGCATGGGTTCGAAATCTGATTGACAATTGAATGTTAATGTATAAAAATCAGTAGTGCATGATATTATAATACATAGTTTAATGCAATTAAATTGTCCACTAAATTCACAAAATCCAAGCAACTGATTATGATATATCAATAGCTTTTAGGGGTCCAATACATTTGAAAGTAAGTGGTCTGACAAAACAAAGTGATAACCTTGAATAAAAGTGGAGGCCCATGTGTGTAGTCATGATATAGTCAAACTATAATGAGTATTGAAGAATTCATATGATGGTGTATAATACTGGTAGGTGACCTCGTTAACAGTGAACTAGTAGGAATATAATATTAATGCTTGTTGAATTCGGTTAGTGTGATACTTGCAAGTATGATTTCACGATTAAACAATTCACTGAAAGGACTGTGTGTTCATGTTTTTGAAGTTGTTGATGTTTTATTAGTGATCTCGGATTTCGTAATGATGAATAATAGTGAATGATTATGTCGATTCGATTTAAATTGATTATGAATTAACATAATAACTGCTATCGATAGATACTCGAAAATAGGAAACTGTTTGTATGATTATAACTGATTGCCATGATATAATGAAAACTTGTAACAAATTGCCAATAATTCACGGCATTAAATGACACCACACACACACTTGTGCGATCACACAATATGGTTACAATCGCACAAGATCAAATCTTATCACATAAGCTTTCTGATCGCACAAGATTGTCCAGTCGTACAAGCTTGGCTGGATCGCACAAGATTAAAACAAACTGTTTTGGGTCGCACAAGCTATTGGGCTTAGTCACATGTTGGGCCGGGTTATTTAGTGGGTTATGTTAGTGAGTCGCACAAGATACATTGTAATCGTACATGATGTATTGGATCGCACAAGTTGTTTATCTGTTATTAATTTGATCCGTGTGTATAGATGTGTTGGGCATTTCGGTTAATGGGCCGGGTACTATTGGGCTTCAATGGGTGATCGCACAAGGTTGCTGAACTTGTGTGAGCCCAATCTTTTAGATCGTACAAGTTGAATACGTTATGACTGTTAAACGTGATGATGTGTGTTTGCCATGATCCGTGTGTGTTCTTACATGCTATCTTACGTGATACTTATGTGCACTCTGTGAAACCAAAACCTGACTTGTATGATAACCATGTTAGGACGTGGTTGACCACTAGCTGCTAGACTTGACATTTCTGTGTAATCTGCCGAGCAAACCAAGGTGAGTTCACACTTCGTTACAAAGCATGGGGTTCCCAGGGGTTGGGAATGGGTTAAGGAAAATAGATTCCTCGTCCTGTTGAGACGTATTCAGGAACGTAGATTCCTCGTCCTGTTGAGACGTATTCAGGAACGTAGATTCCTCGTCCAGTATGAGACGGATTTAACTATACTAGACTAGAACTCTATCAACGAAGTCCCTCCTTTTATATCGACTTAATCGCCGAGGCCAATGGCGAACGGGTCATTAGTTAAATAGCGCTATTAGGTTTAACAAACCTCACACCGTGCCGCAGAGGACGGGCGTGGACTAATGGACTATGGCACGTCAGTGATGATAGACACAGACGTTAGGGCACTTAAACATGACGAACGTTAGTAGTCGATATGGTAACGAGTCTGGTGAATTAAACATGGGGTAGCCCCCACGGCAATAAGAGCCGGGCTGGAATAGCCAACGTAAGAACGGGTAACTAATAAACGTTTTTCGAACTATGGGGTAACCCCCACGGCTGGATAGCTGGTAAAGAACAAACTGTGTTTTCGGAATAACTATAAACTGGACAACCAAACGTGAACTCACTCAACTAGTTGTTGACTCGTTACTACATGCTTTGCAGGTCTATAGGTACTTAGCTGGAGCTTGCACAAGGAAGAGTCGTTGTGGGACATGGACAACTGTGTGCCATGTTAAACATTTGGTTAATTGAACTTTTGATTTGGTTTTAAACATTATGCTTCCGCTCATAACTTAACTATGTTTGTTTTGGACACTAATCGTGTTGGTTGGACTTTTACATTTAACTATTTACTTGTTCAATATGATTAGTGGTTTGGTCCTGGTCAGTCACGCCTCCAAGCGGTGATACTCCGCATGTGGATTTTGGGGGTGTGACATGTACGGACTGAACTTGCCAACAATTAAAATAGTTTGCTGACTTTGGCCGGCCTCACGGGTCGCGACAGCCCCACTAGGTTCCTGTCGCGTAGCGCGACGGGACAACATTTGCAGAATTTTTATTATTATTATTTTTCATTACTTGCAGCCCAAACAAACCACCATAACCAGCTCAATTCGATTATATGGACTGTCAATTGTTTATAGAAACCTGTAAGAACACTTGTCATCATCCTAAGAAGCCTTTTAACAGTTGGAATCATCCTAGCAATTCTCAAAAACTATAAATAGGGGTGAGTTCATTGATTCAAACTTGCACCTTCCATTATTTCTCTCTATCTCTCAACATTGGAAGTTCCTGAGCAATTGGGAGCATCCTCTGAGTTTTATTCAGCCCCTAGGACCACTTATAAGTGTTCCTTCCGTGGCTTATTCAGTTTATTAGGCTTTTAAAGCCGAAAAGTCAAGCGTTTTCGATAAACGCTTTGACTTTCAGTTTAGACCCTAATGGTCAAGTCATTGTTCGCAACGAACATAGCTACGTGATCGTGATTAGGTAGGTGTTAATCTCTCAAAATGGCACCTCCTAAGAATCGCGTTTGCTTGGTCAATTGACGAGTCAACATATTAATGTTTTAAAAAGTTAACGGGTCAGTTTTTGAAATAATTACGATATGAGTTTAGAAGTGTTCTAAAATATGTTTTATCACTTAACAACTTAGTAATAATTATTAGAACATGTGTAAACATGTTCGGCTCGTCAATTCCAGTTTTAGGGTCGGTTCGCAAACGAAAGTCGCGAAATTTGACTTCTGCTTTGACTTTCGATTATACACCGAATTAGACTAGTATGCTTCTGATTTAAGGTTCCGTTATGATCGTAATATGATGTAGCATAACCCTATAAGGTTATATTACACGATCGTAATAGTAATCTGAGTTTTATACAAGTTACCATAATTATGCCATACTTTGACCATTATGCCCTTTTTAGCAAAATAAGGTTTTAGACACCAATAAGCTTGCAAATGATTTAGGTACTAATATGTTAACATGTTTAACATATTTTGATGTTACAAATTTGATCATAAACTGAATTTACGTATAATGTTGTAAATTATGCTTTAAAGTGACCAAATTGCCCTTTAGACGCATAGATCGGTTTTAAGCATAATTCCTTATTCCAAACTCATTACCTACTGATGTAATATCATAATTATGATATTTTGGGATATAAAATCAGATTATAAACTGAGTTTATGTACACGTGCTTGTATTATGTTCTTAAATGATGGTAATGCCCTTATAACACACAAAATGGTTTTAAAGCATAATTTCCATACAAAATCTTTTATCTACTGATATGTTATATTAAATTACATACTTTGATCATATAAACCTGATCATAACAACAATTTTCCTAAAATATCGTACATATCGTCATTTAACGACTTTAACGCCGTTTCGTCGCATAATATGGTTTTAAACCATGTATAACAATCAAGACTTGTTACCTATTGATTTTATAAATAACAATCAAACTTACCAAAACGGGTTTAACCTTATCGTTTTTATCTCAAATTCTAGAATGTTAATAGTTTACCCATATTATACAAGTCTTAGTACTTGTTGGGTCTAAACTACATTCTATTCCGGTCATCGCTTAATCTAGCGTATCGTACCGTTTTTAATACTTTAAGCTAGCCGGTCTAAGTCTATGACTTAAATAAGACCCATTAGCATTGTAATTGGTTAATATTACCGTCATTCCAGATTAGAGCCTCCCGGTAAAAGCTATCTACACTTATCTAGTGAATTATACGACTGAGTTATTTAAACCTTATTGTGAATCGAGTATTAGCTCAGCTAAATACTTTTAACTTATTTTCCCTTATACGAGCTTAGGATACGGTAAATTATTAACGCTTGGTCAGGTATGAGATCACTTGGCCGGATTGGGCTAACAAATCTCCATAACCCGTTTTATTTTGTTTTGTTTGATAGCTTAAACATTGGGGGTTAATGCAACCGTGTCCTGGATATCCTCGGCTCATTTAATTGCAAATGGCCGTGACTTACGCACGGGGTGTAGGCATACACCTAACAGATGCAAATGCTAAAAATATACTATATCCACAAGGTTGGGGATAACTCCTTTGTGGGTTTATAAAAGTGGTGTGTCGGTTAATCATGTCTCGGTTTCTATACTGGGCCCCATATGTATTGACAAACATGTAAAACTGTGTACAAGATTAAAATCTTAATTGTCCCAAGTTATAAAAGATTTTTCGTGCCTTGTGCACCTAAACCAATTTTTTAAATATTTTCAAATGTGTCAGTTAATTGTATTTACCAGTGTAAACTGACGTATTTTCAAAAGACTAAGTGACAAGTACTACACGCAAATAGGCTGGGAGCTGCTTGGTATCAATAGAGGATCTTGCAAATCCTTAGGATGCCCAAAAGTCTGTTGATTATCATTTTGTATGTTTTATAATGATCCGCCTGTGGATTTGATATTACAAGCTTATCTGTAATTATTACTTTGGTATTTTCAGACAATTAAGTTTGTAATAATATTTTATATTCCAAGACTTCCGCTGTGCTATTCTGTGTATGTTTGACTATGACGATACCAATCTTACGTCACGATACTCCCCACCGGGCTGAGCTGTAAATATCGAGGTGTGACAACGCTCTTCTAAACCCTACCACATTTTCAAACGTGGTGTTAACTTTAATAGTTCCGTTTTTGTTTCTAAAAGTTACCGGTTCGTAACTTTCATGCACAACTTCATCATTTGTACCAAAAGTTACTGATTCATCCTCATCATCTTCTTTTTCATCATCAGCATCATCTGATTCCCTGTAAAATATGTCAAATACTCATGAACATCATCCCTGCTATTTCTACAACATATTTAAAGTGTATCTAAACAAACATTTACTTTTCTTGTACCGAAATTGTCTCGACATTATTATTCATTATCACATAAACGGTTAATTCTTTCTCAACTTCATACATACTAATCATTAATTTAAAGTTGTCACGAGAATCAACCTTAACAAATTTTTGCATAGTAGCGTATTTGTCAATATAAAAAGGTGAAAAGGATGGCTTCGTATCCGAAGGATAATGAGTGGCAACCTCTTCAATTAAATCATCAAAGTCGTATATGCAAGTGTCAATGTAAAGACATTTTTTAAAGCCAATATAATAGTGTTTTTTATATGAGTTCTTAGCTAATCGAAAGCAGCCTCCATATTTTAATTTTATCTTGTACTTGGTTGATCCTTGGCCAACAACATTCTCAAGGAGTATCGGTGATTCTTCCCCATTCTCCCAAATGGGTGTAAATGAGTTATTTTTCATATCATCCATATTATCATCTTCCATATAAATCAACGAAAAGAATACAACCAGTAATATTATTTTCCATATGAATCATCTTCCATATTCATATATATGTATTAATGTACAACATGCCGAGGAACAGGATACTTCCTTTGGTTTCTGATGTGTGTAAAATGCAACATATAAATTACATCAAATGAGGCATAAAACTAACCCTTTTTAAGTACTAATATTGGAAAAAGAGTGTTTTTGTCTTCCTTTTGTATTTTCAGGATTAAATGAGCTCAAAAACACAAAAGAAGCAAAAAGACAGCTGAATCCAACATAAATACAAGAAAAGGACATAAGTGGACTGCCCGACCCCTCAACGGCATCTTCCCAAGCAAAATAGAGAAGGCAGAAGACTGAACACGCCCCGTGCTCAGCCAGCACGGGGCCGTGCCCAAGAAGCAGCAGAAAAGACAAACCTATAGAAACTTCTATTGCCCACCACGGGGCCGTGCCCAGTGAACACGGGGGCGTGGCGAAAGTACTGCAGGCGCATTAATTGTAATTGCGAATTACAATTAATGAAGAGAGAGATTGTCAGACAGGCACGGGGCCGTGTCCAGCGGACACGGGGGCGTGCCCAACCTCCTGTTCAGCCTATAAATAGGAGTGCTTGGTTTCATTTCAACTCATCCCTTGGCACACCACCTCTCTCACACTTCATCCACCACCCACCACCATCACAACACCATCATCCACCACCATCATCCATTGTCCATCATAGAGTGTGTGAGTTGTCTCGGGATCCAAGATTGATCGTAAGAGTTCTTGACAATCAAGGCCATGTTTGCCTAAGTCTCTTACATCACTTGGTGAAGACAAAGTGTCTAGTATAATACTTTTTATTTCTAATCTTTTGCACTTTTTATTTGGTTTTGTATTAATGACTTTAATAACTAGTTACTTATGTTGAAGGTGATCTTTCCTTATCATTTGTCCGTGGTGTCTTGGCATTATTTTACTGTCTATATAAAATAAAGGATTTTCACCATTCATATCTCCACGGTCTATATGGAGGTATGTTGGCTACCTGGTCGGGGGTTAAGGGAACGGTTTGGTAAAGGTCTTGCCATTGTTCAGCGTTTAGAGGTCCTGCAATGGACCTGGGTCAAATATAGTAGGACCTCCTTCAATGCTTCACGGTATTGGATGGCGGGGGTCCAAACTCTTTGATCCCCTCATAAGTTAACTACTATTAATACTATAACCCGGCTATTTAGGACTGTATCCCTGCTGACTCAGACTACTTAGTCGAGGGTAACGTCACCTCCAAAAAAGGGGCCTACCATAATATTGCATTAATAACTTAATTCATTATCTTCCAATAATCCACCCTTTTAGGATTGTATCCTTGCTGACTCAAACTACTGGGGTGAGGGTAACGTCACCTTCAAAAGAGGGGCCTACTACAATAACTAAGATAATCTCTTAATTATGTGCAAAAGTGCGGAAATAATCAAAGGTTATACTAGATACGAGTCGGAACCAAGTGATTCATCTTGTCTATCTGTTTTATTTTTATTTTTATTTTCAGCATTTTAGTTAGTTTTTATTTTTCCTAGTTTAAAACATTTTTCTAAACTTTTTATTTTGATTAGACGTTGAGGATAAACCGGTACTAAAAGCTCTTGTGTCCTTGGACGACCTCGGTATCTTACCAACGCTATACTACGCTCACGATGGGTGCACTTGCCCATATGTGTGTTTAGTGTTAGTAAAATATCGTGTTTTATAAATTTAAAACTTGGCTAAAAATAAGTGTTAAAAGGGCTTAAAATATACACCTAATATATATAACATTTCACGCACATCAGTTTCAAAGTTGGCCACACAAGTTTTGTTTTTATATACTTGCACACCACACGGTGCACTCTCCTTGGCCGGTAACATTCAAGAGTTGTTACCGTTGCTATTTTCCATGGAAACCCATCCACCACTACCATGCCTATCGCATTCATTTTCCTAGCAGCATCGTCTAAGAAGAGCTGCATGATGTCTCTGGTCTCTTCGATTAGCAAGTTTGCTATGTGAGTATATAATTTTTGTTGACGATTTACAACTTATATTGCTCTAAGTAGGCCTTCTGCACAAGTTCTTTCCATGGCATGTTCTGTTTACTAGGGTTAGACACCAGTAAAGTACAAATCTCTAACTCACAAAGCCCGCATAACCATCCGCTCTCCGGTGAGTTCTGCTTTTCCCGACGAAACTACCCTTAACTCACTATCCAGTAGAAGTATTTGGGATTGCAAAGAAGGCTTTTCGGGGATTGATTTGATAAAAAGAATCGTTGTTGGGAGAGTTTGTTGTCGAAGGGGAATTCTAAGGTGGTGACGGTGGCAGACGATAAATAAGAGGGAGACATTGTGTCACACCCCGACCACGTGGAACATACAAAACGTGGCGGAAACGTCGGGGAGTGTTGTAACAGAATTAATGTTTCACAACCTTGGAAATTAAAGTTTCGTTTTATTCAATATAAGTGTTACAATGTCTAAACAAACATGGAAATACAACATAATTAACTAGTCTGCATCTTTTATTGTCACTAAGGCCCATGTCCGCCTAAGTGTATCTTGATCATCTTATGCAACAGCTCCTGAAAAACACATGTGAAAATATGGTACGTCAGCATAAAAATGCCGGTGAGATACATAGGTTTTGTGAAAATAGGCTTCATGACTTATGTTTGAGAAAATGTTTAGTCATGAACCTTGTTATTTGCTTTGTTTTGTAAATCATTTGAAAATCGATAAGATCAGATGATATGTAGAAATAAATGAATAATGTATGGTTAAATGAATAACCATAGTAAAATGGATTTGTATAAGATAAGTTGTTTGTAAAACAATGTCTTGTGAAAAGTATGTTATTTGTATAAAATGTTATATGTATCAAACTGAAATGATCCAAATAACGCTACAATATGTAATACCATACAAACACTTATATATAGGAAGTACCAGCGGCGTATCCACCATGCTTGTATCATATTACACACGTATCGTTACTTAATCATTTAATCAAACCAAACCACCAAAGTAATGTTTAACAATAGTAGAAATGTTTATGTATGGTCAAATACGGTTCACAGATACAAACGGTTCACAGATACAAACGGTTCACAGATACAAACGGTTCACAGATACAAACGGTTCACATAGTCAAATGTTTACAACGGTTCAATATGTAGTATAATGTGTTCATATGCTGGATAAGCATATGCAACAGAAAAGCAATGAAAAACAATGTACTAAGTATGCACATAATGGACATACATAGCATAAAGTGTATTGAAATCATGTACTATAATGTACTAACGAACATAGCAGTATATGATGTTAAAACAGGAAAGCATGAAAGTAACAAGTAGGCACATGTGTTCCACCCCAAAACAGTTTGGAAAACAGTAAAAGAGGGGTCTATGTACTCACTTGAGATTGCTCAGAAGTCCTATGATAACCACCAAGCAATGCTAGAGATCACGGAATCAAACGGCACCTAAATAGGTAACTACGTTAATAAACCGGACCTAAATCGGAAGACTGGGTAGCATGAGGGTTTGTAAACCAAATGAGTGTAGGAACTCATGTGATATGGTTTAACAAAGCCTACATACTAAATGAAACTTAACCTAAGTCTTATCGACCCATTACGACCCGTTTAGGTAGCTTATGCTACTTTAACGCGTCGTTCGCGTGAAACGCGTTTGGACCGCCTAACTAGCCCTATGACAAGTGTTATATGCCTAATCATGTTACATAATCAGTTATGTGACAAAGGTTTAGGTTACATATGCTTAATTACCAATTATACATGAAAAGGGTATTCTGGTAATTTACCTAAGGCATATAAACTACCTATCATACAACTACTTAAACGATGTGACCATAGGGTATAACCTCGGAAGGTTATTCCCTACCTACTATGGTCACCTAATGTATTTGGTCGGATCCTAATGATCGACCAAATGGGTCGAGTTCGAAGGTATAGGCGATTCATTAGATCGCCTATCCTACGACTCTAGACAACGTGGTAATCAGTGGGCATAGTCCCAAGGGACTATGACCAACGTGATTACACTCACGTTGCGAAGTTCAAACGAACTTCGCATTGACCATTACTGGTCAACGCTGAAAGTCAAACAAAGTTTGACTTTCTGACTCGAAAAGCAGTAAAATAAGGAAAAGAACGAAAGAATACTTACCCAGGGTCCCCGAATGCTAATCCCGACTTCAAGAACTCAGGTATGAAACAATGGTTTCAACTTAGAGCTCTCAAAATCAGAATTCTTGTAAGAAATAGCAATGGGGGTAATGGGGTATATATAGTATTCGGGTAACCGTTAGGATCGTTTCATGGAAAAGAGGGCACGATCAAGGCCGTACACTTGTCGGAAAGTTATGGTGCCTCAAAATGCTCACCACCATAAGGAATCAACACTTGGCAAGGGGTTAGGGAGTGCAAAACAGCTGGAAACAGCTGTTAAATACACTTAATCTGGTCTGATAGTGGGAAGCGGCCCGCTTCAGGATCAGCCAAAGACAATGCGGGCCGCATGGCCCTTCTGATCTGCACATATGTTTGAAAAATGACAGTTTCAGTCCCTGCACGTGTTTAAGGCCATTTCCGACACTTCTAAGGCCCGTAAAGCCAACTTTAAGGCCCTAAAATGTTGCCTAAACATTGTGGACATGAAACATGCTCAAAAATATGCCGGGTGTTGGTTCGTTTGGTCGTACGAACGCGATGTTCGCTTAATTACGACGGAATGCGCATAAGCGCGAAAAACGATCCAAATGATGCGACGAATGGATTTTTCTTAAGGCGAACACTAAAATATAATGTAGTCATGCTTTCATAAATTTTTGGATGTCCGGATGTATTCAGAACGTAAGTTATGCGCGAAAATGCAAACTTGTGCACTTTTTGACGCTTTTAGTCCCTGAATGACACAAAAGTTTATTTTAGCATACCGAACACCTCAAAGCCTATTTCTAAGCTATGTAAAGGATATTTAGGGTATGTTTAACTTATGGTCATGTTCCGGAAGGTCTGTTACAGTTCAAATTGACATACTTTCGCAGTTTGTCAATTTTAGTCCCTGTAGACGATTTAACTTGATTTTTGCAATACCAAAGCCTTCAAAACTTATTTCTAAGTTATGTAAAGGTTATTTAAGGTATGTTAAGTATATGTCACTATTCCGGAGTGTTTGCTGCATTTAAACTGGTTATATTTACGCATTAGTGCGCGTATAACCTTCCAGAAAGCGATATAGAGTTTGAAATCGAACAAGAATTGATATGTGTAAACGATACACATATTTTTACAAATCCCAAGTATGAAATACAATATTTCATTGGTTGGGCATTTGTTTGATGGTTGAAATGACACAGGTGTTACAGTCTCCCCTACTTTAGGAAATTTCGTCCCGAAATTAATTCGTAGGAGTCTGTTTATGACTTTGTGTCAAATATTCACCAGAGATATGTAGGACATAATCTGGTTATTTTCCTCAACGGATAATTTTCAGAAGCGAAAATGAACAAACAGAGTCATTTTCTTCAATGGTTTCTTCGGAAATGGAAAATAAAGGAGTTAATTAAGCGGATATACATTTCCCTCAACGGATATTCTTCAGAAGTGAGAATGAATGGATGATTCATTCTTTCTCAACGGATTCTTCGTCAGAATTGGGAATGAAGGAAAATCCACGGATATTCATTTCTCTCAACGGATATTCTTCAGAACGAAAATGAACAAACGGGGTCATTTTCTCTACGGTTTGTTCTTCAGAATTTGAAATGAAAGAAAAATCAACGGATATTCATTTCCTCAACGGATAATCTTCAGAAACGAAAATGAAATAACGGAGTCATTTTCAACGGTTGTTTCCTCAGGTACGGAAATGAAGGACAGACAAACGGATATTCATTTCCCCAACGGATAAATCTTCAGAAACGAAAATGAACTAACGGAGTCATTTTCAACGGTTATTTCCTCAGAGTTGGAAATGAAGGACTACACAACGGATATTCATTTCCTCAACGGATATTCTTCAGAACGAAAATGAATGGATAATTCATTTTCCTCAACGGTTATTCTTCAGAATGGAAATGAAAAGATAAACAACGGGTATTCATTTCCTCAACGGATATTCTTCAGAATGAAAATGAATGGATAATTCATTTTTCTCAACGGTTATTCTTTAGAATGGAAATGAAAAGATAAACAACGGATATTCATTTCCTCAACGGATATTCTTCAGAATGAAAATGAATGGATAATTCATTTTTCTCAACGGTTATTCTTTAGAATGGAAATGAAAAGATAAACAACGGATATTCATTTCCTCAACGGATATTCTTCAGAATGAAAATGAATGGATAATTCATTTTTCTCAACGGTTATTCTTTAGAATGGAAATGAAAAGATAAACAACGGATATTCATTTCCTCAACGGATATTCTTCAGAATGAAAATGAATGGATAATTCATTTTTCTCAACGGTTATTCTTTAGAATGGAAATGAAAAGATAAACAACGGATATTCATTTCCTCAACGGATATTCTTCAGAAGTGAAAAATGAATAGCTAGTTCATTTTTCCTCAACGGATGCTTCATCAGAATTGGAAATGAATAGGGTTAACTCTAGATACATGATAGAACTTGCTGTGATTTCCGTGCACTAAATTTCATAATTATGTATGCATCCATAATTACGTAATTCCTTGCACAGTCCGCACAGTTTGTTTTATAATGTTGTGGGGAAGGATGTCGAACTAGTGATGACGGTGACTAGACTACCATAGGGTCCTTTTTAATTAGATCTACAGAGGATCTTCTTAATTAGGCCACCAAGGAGTCCTTTCAGCTTGTATCATCCAGTTTAACTAGACCACTCAAGGGATCTAATTATGAAGCAGTACTTTATAATCCAAGGGACTTTAACTACAGCGTAGAAGTCTATTAAGGATTTTAGGTAGTACCTTTTGGGTATCCTACTATGAATCTCTTGCACAAGGATATGTAAGATTCTACGAGGATTTGGATAATATAATTTGAATCACATGACACATAAAAGATAACACATAAGCACATAACCACATAATTGTTTAATTGTTATTATCTTGTTATTGATTGCTATTAACTTGGCACCTCGTACTTCGTTTCTCTTGGAAGAAACGGGTACTTAGGATTTTCGTGAAAAACGCAAGAGATCATACAATGGAAGAAATTTGGGAGTAGTCTGTTCTTCAAGGAATGCGGTTCCTTGATTGTCGGTATTGTAGGGGATATGTTGTTTATACATACAATCACATAAATACATTGCAATGTAAATAAAAGATTTATTTATAAACAACGATAACAACTGTTTCTTGGATCTTGACAACAAAAGAAGATAATACATAAGACGTAATTATTTCTAAACGACGTTGTCTTCTGGTAGATCATATGCTCATCCCTGCGCTGGATTTGCATTAGCAAGCCTTGGGCAATTCCTACGAAAATGGCCCATCTCGCCACAGTTGTAGCAAGATCCCGGTGGAAATCGAGCTTGAGCAGGATTGTTGTTAATCTGATTTGGTGCTGCTGCTGTTGGGCAAACCCTCGCTGCATGACCTATAAGTCCGCAAACTTGGCATATGCGGCACTTTACACCAGCATGATGATGTAGGCCACATTGGTTGCACAAGGGTGCAGTTCCGTTGTAGGGTTTCCTGGCAGGGGGTTGAGCTGGTTGGTTGGGGACGGCTTGATCATTGTGAGCGACCACGGCGAAGTTCTGAGAAGCCTTTCGCTTCTTTGACTTCTTAGAGGATCCAGTCTGTTCATCCATGGTCTTTGATTCCTCGATTGGTTTCGATTCCTCGACCAGTTTCTTGTCACCCTTTCGGAAAAGCTTACGTTTCCTGATCTGCGATTCAGTCAAGGTTGCAGATAACTCAATGGCCTGCCTAACAGTAGTAGGGTTGCTACCAGTCAAAATGTCTTGTATTGAGTCGGGAAGGCCATCAATGTACTTTTCGATTGCCTTATCCAAAGGCGTGACCATGTTTGGACATAACAGACTTAACTCCTCATAACGGTCCGTGTAGGCTCGATGCTCACCGCTATCTTGCTTAAGATCATCAAATTCCCTTTCCAAAGCCCTGATCTCGTGACGAGGACAGAATTCCTTCATCATGAGAGCCCTAAGTTCGGCCCATGTCTGTGCTAGAGCAACTTCTGCACCTCGATCTCTCATAACCCCGTTCCACCACGTAAGGGCCCTCTTCTGGAACACACTCGTAGAAAACTCGACCTTGCGATTGTCAGGACACTGCACGTGGCGGAAAGTATTCTCAATGCTCTCGAACCATTGAAGAAGCCCGGTCGCTCCCTCAGAACCACTAAACTTGAGTGGTTTCGCCGAGTTAAAACTCTTGAAATTACATGGACCATTGTTGTTGTTGTTGGCTTGATTCCATAGAGCAAAGAGGTTTGGGAATTGAGCAGCCATTTGCTGCGCAATGATTTCTGCCAATTCGGCAGTCGCTATCTGGTTTTCGCGTCGAGGAGGCATTCTAAAAGAGGAAACATGAAAGGAAACGAGTGAGAGAAATAGACGAAAAGAATGAGATGAACAAATCTGCTGAAAGCAAGGATAGTGGTCATTTGTTTGTTACTACAAAGCAACAAACGACACACAGTGACTAATCAAAGTAGATGAGTCAAAAAAATAATGTATCATGAAGACATGCTCGCCTATAAGTGAACACTCATCCCAAGAATTCCCAGGTAAGCACAACTGGTCTCGCGTCTGATGAGATGTATACGAAGTGCTTGCCTAGACAGAAAACCCAGAATACAGGCATTCACCCTTCCAGTTTGCACGTGTTCACATTATTTAAAACCCAAAACCTTGACGAGATTTTGAAAACTCAAAGGGTTCAAAACCTTATAATAGAGAGTTCAAAACCTTACAATAGAGGGTTCAAAACCTAGTAATCAATCATCCTAGAACAGATGATTAGTTTTCGAAGCGGTTTTGAAATTTATGTTCTTGTTGTGGTAGTCGCCTAAGGATAGGTGACGGTATGTTTTATGACTAAACGCAAGTAAACTTGCGTTAGGGTCCTAGAAAGGTTATAGACTAGGTCAAAGCATTACTAATAACCTAATTCCCTATAACCATAAGCTCTGATACCATCTTTTCTGTCACACCCCGACCACGTGGAACATACAAAACGTGGCGGAAACGTCGGGGAGTGTTGTAACAGAATTAATGTTTCACAACCTTGGAAATTAAAGTTTCGTTTTATTCAATATAAGTGTTACAATGTCTAAAAAAACATGGAAATACAACATAATTAACTAGTCTGCATCTTTTATTGTCACTAAGGCCCATGTCCGCCTAAGTGTATCTTGATCATCTTATGCAACAGCTCCTGAAAAACACATGTGAAAATATGGTACGTCAGCATAAAAATGCCGGTGAGATACATAGGTTTTGTGAAAATAGGCTTCATGACTTATGTTTGAGAAAATGTTTAGTCATGAACCTTGTTATTTGCTTTGTTTTGTAAATCATTTGAAAATCGATAAGATCAGATGATATGTAGAAATAAATGAATAATGTATGGTTAAATGAATAACCATAGTAAAATGGATTTATATAAGATAAGTTGTTTGTAAAACAATGTCTTGTGAAAAGTATGTTATTTGTATAAAATGTTATATGTATCAAACTGAAATGATCCAAATAACGCTACAATATGTAATACCATACAAACACTTATATATAGGAAGTACCAGCGGCGTATCCACCATGCTTGTATCATATTACACACGTATCGTTACTTAATCATTTAATCAAACCAAACCACCAAAGTAATGTTTAACAATAGTAGAAATGTTTATGTATGGTCAAATACGGTTCACAGATACAAACGGTTCACAGATACAAACGGTTCACAGATACAAACGGTTCACAGATACAAACGGTTCACAGATACAAACGGTTCACATAGTCAAATGTTTACAACGGTTCAATATGTAGTATAATGTGTTCATATGCTGGATAAGCATATGCAACAGAAAAGCAATGGAAAACAATGTACTAAGTATGCACATAATGGACATACATAGCATAAAGTGTATTGAAATCATGTACTATAATGTACTAACGAACATAGCAGTATATGATGTTAAAACAGGAAAGCATGAAAGTAACAAGTAGGCACATGTGTTCCACCCCAAAACAGTTTGGAAAACAGTAAAAGAGGGGTCTATGTACTCACTTGAGATTGCTCAGAAGTCCTATGATAACCACCAAGCAATGCTAGAGATCACGGAATCAAACGGCACCTAAATAGGTAACTACGTTAATAAACCGGACCTAAATCGGAAGACTGGGTAGCATGAGGGTTTGTAAACCAAATGAGTGTAGGAACTCATGTGATATGGTTTAACAAAGCCTACATACTAAATGAAACTTAACCTAAGTCTTATCGACCCATTACGACCCGTTTAGGTAGCTTATGCTACTTTAACGCGTCGTTCGCGTGAAACGCGTTTGGACCGCCTAACTAGCCCTATGACAAGTGTTATATGCCTAATCATGTTACATAATCAGTTATGTGACAAAGGTTTAGGTTACATATGCTTAATTACCAATTATACATGAAAAGGGTATTCTGGTAATTTACCTAAGGCATATAAACTACCTATCATACAACTACTTAAACGATGTGACCATAGGGTATAACCTCGGAAGGTTATTCCCTACCTACTATGGTCACCTAATGTATTTGGTCGGATCCTAATGATCGACCAAATGGGTCGAGTTCGAAGGTATAGGCGATTCATTAGATCGCCTATCCTACGACTCTAGACAACGTGGTAATCAGTGGGCATAGTCCCAAGGGACTATGACCAACGTGATTACACTCACGTTGCGAAGTTCAAACGAACTTCGCATTGACCATTACTGGTCAACGCTGAAAGTCAAACAAAGTTTGACTTTCTGACTCGAAAAGCAGTAAAATAAGGAAAAGAACGAAAGAATACTTACCCAGGGTCCCCGAATGCTAATCCCGACTTCAAGAACTCAGGTATGAAACAATGGTTTCAACTTAGAGCTCTCAAAATCAGAATTCTTGTAAGAAATAGCAATGGGGGTAATGGGGTATATATAGTATTCGGGTAACCGTTAGGATCGTTTCATGGAAAAGAGGGCACGATCAAGGCCGTACACTTGTCGGAAAGTTATGGTGCCTCAAAATGCTCACCACCATAAGGAATCAACACTTGGCAAGGGGTTAGGGAGTGCAAAACAGCTGGAAACAGCTGTTAAATACACTTAATCTGGTCTGATAGTGGGAAGCGGCCCGCTTCAGGATCAGCCAAAGACAATGCGGGCCGCATGGCCCTTCTGATCTGCACATATGTTTGAAAAATGACAGTTTCAGTCCCTGCACGTGTTTAAGGCCATTTCCGACACTTCTAAGGCCCGTAAAGCCAACTTTAAGGCCCTAAAATGTTGCCTAAACATTGTGGACATGAAACATGCTCAAAAATATGCCGGGTGTTGGTTCGTTTGGTCGTACGAACGCGATGTTCGCTTAATTACGACGGAATGCGCATAAGCGCGAAAAACGATCCAAATGATGCGACGAATGGATTTTTCTTAAGGCGAACACTAAAATATAATGTAGTCATGCTTTCATAAATTTTTGGATGTCCGGATGTATTCAGAACGTAAGTTATGCGCGAAAATGCAAACTTGTGCACTTTTTGACGCTTTTAGTCCCTGAATGACACAAAAGTTTATTTTAGCATACCGAACACCTCAAAGCCTATTTCTAAGCTATGTAAAGGATATTTAGGGTATGTTTAACTTATGGTCATGTTCCGGAAGGTCTGTTACAGTTCAAATTGACATACTTTCGCAGTTTGTCAATTTTAGTCCCTGTAGACGATTTAACTTGATTTTTGCAATACCAAAGCCTTCAAAACTTATTTCTAAGTTATGTAAAGGTTATTTAAGGTATGTTAAGTATATGTCACTATTCCGGAGTGTTTGCTGCATTTAAACTGGTTATATTTACGCATTAGTGCGCGTATAACCTTCCAGAAAGCGATATAGAGTTTGAAATCGAACAAGAATTGATATGTGTAAACGATACACATATTTTTACAAATCCCAAGTATGAAATACAATATTTCATTGGTTGGGCATTTGTTTGATGGTTGAAATGACACAGGTGTTACACATTGTTGGCCACCTGCTTTAAGGTGTGAGGTTAGGTGGTGATGTGTTGAGCATTAGGCGACGGATAGGTGGTTGTGATGCAGTTGCGATGGTGATGGCAACAGTGGTGTTGCGGGTTTGGTGGTGGTGGGAAAGATATGCCGGAGAGGAGTTATTTAGGATTTATGTTAATATCGATAAAGTGGTAGAAAGAAATAGAGTTGGTACACAAAACTCTATGTGCTAAATTAAAACTGTGGGTAAAATATGATTTTCTTTGCATTTGCAATGATAATACATGTCACGTAAAATTTTTAACTCAAAATTTATCAAATAGATTAAAAGTTAGAAACCAATTTAATAGTTTACATCTATAGTTTTTGTTCACATTCTCAAGCTTAAAACAAACTTAATAATTTATATAAGAAAAGAATATTGTATAGTGTATCTTTCATTTACGTATGAAAAACTACTAATGAATAAACAGCCAGCCAGTTGTAGAAAGTTATGAGATTTTAACCAATAACTCATAAATTTTAACAATATAAATTCAGTATGAATTAACAGCCAGTTGTAGAAAGTTATTTTTTTTATCGGTATCAATATAAATTTAAGTTGTTTTATGTTTCAATGTAAACTTTATTTATTGGTTTATGTCTCTACGTAATTTTTTTTTTTAAAATGAGACGGATCCTTATTTTATGTTATCATACAACCCTAAATTTCAATAAAGTTGTCGATAAATATTCAAATTCATCAATGTTTTCTGTCACGTGAGTCACTTGGTGTAAGAAATTCATGTTTTTGTTTTGTGTTTTTCTCGATTTTGGTCGTCGTTCGGTTAACATGGTTTTATGCCCCCTCCACCCAATGCTTGTAGCACAGTTTTACGCCCCCCGCCTCGCAACGCGGGGGCTTAGCACTAGTTAATATCATACTTTACTGTGTGTTAAATATCATGCCTTTTAAGCCTTATATCATACTTCACTATTTTTTAATACAAATAGAAAAAAGTATCACATTCGTATGAAATCATCTACCAGTTAGTCAACTATTTGTTTTGATTTACTCATTCATGATCATATTTTGTCAACAAAGAATAAACCTTAGTTCTGAAACATGAGTTATTTAATCCCTAGAATAAACATGAGTAAACCTTCGGATTGAGTCCTAGTTTCGCATGATGAGTTACTTAATCCCTAGAATATGATGATATAAAACACTAGTTCCGTTAGCATGATAAACCCTAGTTCGATTCGGATGTATAACGAACTGATGGGGGGATTGAATCAACATAACTGGCAGGAATGAACAAACAGCAAGATTCGATGGTTGCAGCATTTGGCGTCTTGAGTACCAGAGGAAAAGGAAAGGACGATGGGTTGTGTAGGGTTTGGCTATCGCATGAAACAACATACGAGGGGAAGATTGATGGGTTTTAACAAGGGTAATTGGGTAATCTCTTAAAAAAGAGGAAATATTTATTTATTTTTTTGTTTAAAAAAATACGTAATAAAGCAACTTAGTAGAGATAAATATGTAAAAATCTCTTTAAATAAGTCCAACTAAACTAAATTAGGATTGATGAAACAAAAATCACTTGTTTGAACCAAAAAGCACAACTTGCCATGCTATCAATCCTCTGACATTCTTTGTAGGTCCCCCCTTCCAGATTTTTTTTTTTTTTTTTGTTTTTTTGTTTTATTTTTAATTGCTTTTCTGTTATTTTATTTCCATACATTTTTGTGTCTTTTCCTTGCTTTCATAAGTTATAGACCAACAACTATTAAAAAAAAAAGAAAAAAAAAAAATGGAAGTGGGGATACTAATCCCTATCTTCTTAAAAAGAGTCAACATGCCATGTAGGAACACGTTGACCGGTTCTTGTGGTGATACATTCCTCCATTGACTTACTAAAATATTTAGTCAAAGGGATACAAAATTGTATTTGTGCGTTTATATTGTTTCCATTGAGTTAATAAAGCCAGTTTGATTTTGGATTTTGTCAAACTAATTAAAGAACTGGCAACTTCATAATGAACATTGAATTTATATTTAATTAAATTCTTTTCTTAACTACTCTAAAGTAGTTTATAGGATGATAAAATATTTATAAGAAATGTGATTTGTTATATTTGGGTGTACACAAACAACTGGGTTCGTCTTCGATGCATGAGCCATCTATTAGTGGTTCTCTGCACCCTTATCTCCTTGATCATTGAGCGTCCATTTAGGAGCTTTAGTTGGTGATCCGAGTAATTTCTCTCTTGATGATCAAGCTCATCTCTCATTGTATCACTTGCCGAACTCGACCATTGTTATTTTGAGGTCATATCTAATATTTTGAGTTTGGCTCAAGAAGGAAACAAAGAAAGGATAAAATCACTACACCATGACTACCGACTCAACCAAATTCTTTAAAGCATACAAATAATTCATGTGTCGCATGTGTATTATAGGAAAAAGTTAAATGCATCAGCGTTTTAAAAGACGTATAGCTGTATTCGGTTGGGCGCACCATTATTATATCACGGTTCGTTGATAGATTGGAGCATGAAATATTTAAAAAAGTTATAATCAAAGTGGAGAGTTTAAATGAGAAGAACTAAAAATTAAGAACAAAAATAATAAAGAACACAAAGGTAATTTGAACAAATTATTTAATAAGTCTATTATTTATTTTTGCTATTCAAATTAATGAACTCTAGTTATTTAATGAGCCTATCTTATAAAATAGTTGTGTACCTTACACAATAAAAACAATCATGCACATGATCTTACATTTTCAACGCTTCCTACACCATTAAACAATATTTTGGTGTAAGATACAGAATGTGTAGGACTCAAACACTTTTAAATAATTTTGCGACTCATAATAAAAAAAGGTGTAAGACACAAAATTTTTAAATAATTTTGTCACTTCTAATAAAATTTGCGTATGAGCCAATACATTAATGATGGTGAAGGAGAAATTTATGGTTGTTTTAATAAGACTTGAGTAACTTTTTAAAATATTTATTAATATTCTACATCAAAATGTCTATACTACCCTTAGTAATTAAAGCATTAATTAAAATTGGACAAAAATGATACATTGATTCACAAACATTGATAAAAAAAAAATATAGGGTCTACATTAATTTATTTTTTCTTCTTTTAAGAAGATTTTTCTCAAATGAATCTCCCCCTATAATCAAATATGCATAAACATTTAAAAAAGTTATGCACTTAAAATAAGTAATTAAAAGAATGGGTTAGGATATATACCATAAAGTTTATTTAGGTAGAAATGTGAAGAAATAATGTTGACCATCTATTGAGTAATCAATGTTTCAATTAAATGGGTGGAATTGAAAAAAAAAAGAGGCGTGAGAGTTAGTTTAGGGAATTCCTAGTCCATCCAATTGAATAGTTTTTCTCCCCTCCAATTACCCTCATTTTTAAAATGTTAATAACTCTTACATTTGACATGATTTTGGTTATAAAAATTGGACCACAAAAACAAGCATTGTTTACCATTAAAACGAGTATACTATTGATATACTTTAAAAAAAAAAATCCAAAACCCAGATGCATAAAACGCTATGTACAAAAAACACAAAAATGAGATTTTGCTAAAATGCAATGGACAAAAAACACAAAAAATGAAATTTTTTTTTTCCTAAAACACAATAGAATAAAAACACAAAAGAATGTGTTTTTTTCTAAAACGCGATAAATTAAAAACGTAAATGAATGTGTTTTTTTAAACGCAATATATAAAAAACACAAAAGAATGAATTTTTTTCTAAAATGCAATGAACTAAAAAACAGAAAAATATGTTTTTTCTAGAACGCAAAGGATTAAAAACACAAAAGAACATGTTTTTTTCTAAAACAAAATGAACTAAAAACATAAAAGAATGTTTTTTTTTTTTTTTTTTTTTTTTTTTTTCTAAACTGCAATAAACTAAAAAACACAAAAGATTGAGTTTTTATTTATTTATTTATTTATTTATAAAACATAATGAACTAAAAACACAAAAAGAATGTGTTCTTCTTTCTAAAACGCAATGAACTAAATACACAAAAAATATGAGTTTTTTTTTTAAACGCAATTCGAAAACCCAGATCGTAAAACACAATGGTTGACGAAATTCTTCAAATTTCTTACACAGATCGAAGCCGATTTCTTCAACGATTGATGAAATTTGAATGCTAAAAACACTGATCAAAGATCGAATCGAGTGATTCGCTTCAAAATAACGAGAAAAAAGTGAGAAGTTGTATAAATTTAAGCTAAGTTTCTTCAAAAAAGTGAAGAACACGTTGATTAAGTGTTTGAATTATTGACTGATTAAGAAAATCGCAATATGATTTAGTGATTATAGAGAAAAAAAGTGAAGAAAAGGTTACAGATAGTAAAATTTGAAAATGTTGGGTTTTGAAGATACAAAGAAAGAGAAATAGAGAAGATGATATGCAACTGACTAAAATGTTAATCTTTATGTTTTTTTTTTTTTTTTTTCTGTTATTTGTCACATGTCCTCCTCTTATTGTTTCATACACTTCTTATCTATACCAAACTCTCTATTTGATCATCTCCCATAAAAGAGTATCAACACTGTACTAAAATAAAAAAGAAAAAAATACTCAATTTTGTTACTTATTTTTCCAAGAAAATATTAAACTGTATCAAGTTTACTTAGGATTAGTAAAGATGCTTAAGGCTATTTATAAACAAGAAAGACGAAAATGACAACCATATTTCACGTATTATTAATAACAATGCTGCCATGGTATCTGTAGTGTCCAAAATCTTCATGAGTGTAGTGTCCAAAATCTTCATGAGTCAAACACTTTCTAATAACGACAAAATTTGAGTTTATGTTTTGAACTTGTTAAAACCAACTTCATAATTACATTAAAAAACGATTCATGTGGTACATGATTCAAGTTATTCAACACATTTGACTAAGAAAAGTACCATATTCACAAAAATACAAGTTTAAGTAACAAAACAACCAAAGATCCTAACCATAAACTTTACATAACCCAAAAGTTTGGCCCGTTTGACATCATGGTATCACGGAAGCGCATCTTCTTGTGTGTTTGCTCCAAGCTTGACACTAAGCTAAATCAAGAATTTACCTATAACATTTTCAACATAGTTAGTAAATAAACTTTCATACAACCATAATTCATTCTCATTCTTTCAACCCAACTAGCAATAGACATACTTTATATGTTTTTTCATACCTGAGATCGTACTAGTTTGTTCTTCAATATAGATCACTCTACTTCATCCTAGACCATTCTTCTCGTTCTCTAACTTTACATGTCATGTAAAATGACCATATTATTCAACCAAATAAGAACCCAAGTTCCATGCCTTGGATTTTCATTCTCAACCATTCTTTACTCAAATTGACCCGTTTCAAACGTGTCAAGTTAGTTCCACTACATTACCACTTAAAACTCACTTTATGCATAAAATTGACTAATTGAACATTACCAACTATCACTAAACAAACTTGTAAGCTAGGAAAACCTTACCTCGATCTTGACTTCCTTGTCGCTTGGTGTTGCTTGATCCTTCTTCTTTCACTTCTACACTTGTGATAAATTTATTCTTAGTTTCATAAATTCGATTCATTATCATACTTTTACAACAAGATGACCTTAGAATCACCGTATACGTAAACTTTTACATTCTACGCATGATTATCATGAAGTATTCATCACAAATTCATATAATTTACATACAAGACATTTCATCAAACACTTGGTGTGCAACATTCCTAGATGTTTAGAAAATTACAATTTTTATGACATTATAACCCATTGTTCTTTCATACATCATTTTTAAGTTATTTATACTCCTCATAACATCATTTCAACATAATATCAACAATTTGTCTTAAGAGTTTCAATTTCATGATTATGTCAAAAACCCACTTCATACAACATGACAGTTCTTACTTAGAGTGTATGCATACCTTAATTCTACACATATTTTCATTCATAAGAAGCTTCTAAACAAGAATTCTAAATCAATTTACATCATAGTATCAAAACCCATTCAAGATTTCGCTATTTCATACTCATTCTTCCTACAACTTTCACCAAATAAAAAATTGTTACTTACTTTAAGATTACCAAGTCTATATGATCAAGAAATTGAGTTCATGCATGTGATAAACCTTCAATTTAATCAAAATCTTGCGGAATTTTGTGATTTAGTGTGCAAGAGGTGATTTCCCTCTTTTTCTTTCCCTGAAGTCGTTCCACACACACACATACTCACCCATTTTTTTTCCCTTTTTGTTATATTATCTTTCACAATGTACACATTTTGTCCCTAAAGTTTTGTATTTATTTTTTGTTGGCCACTAGTTACTTGCTTTCTTACTAATATACAACATCATTTAACTAGATTAAGTATCCCTAGTTATACAACATAAAGTTATGACATTTTAATGCACATAAGCAATTATCTTGTTTAGTTACCATTACTTATTTACTTCTAAAACATTCTAACATGACCTTGTTAAATATTACCACTTTTCAAACCTCATTCTAAAACATTTAAAGAAACTACACATTAAAATACGAATTTCGGGGCGTTACAGTCTCAATCTTGATAATCCAATTGTTGCGAACAATTGACCATAATCGTTCATAGGCTTTCTATGCTAATAATCCTCTTTAATTGATCCTTCATCTGCCCATGGCATTATAGGTTCGATTCCCACAATGAGGTTTTCTTAGATTTGTTAGGTATCCTCCTGAATTGAAGGAAACCTCCTTGTGGGAATCGAACCTATAATACCATGGGCAGATGAAGGATCGATTAAAGAGGATTATTAGCATAGAAAGCCTATGAATGATTATGGTCAATTGTTCGCAACAATTGGATTATCAAGATTGAGACTGTAATGCCCCGGAATTCGTATTTTAATGTGTAGTTTTTTTAAATGTTTTAGAATGAGGTTTGAAAAGTGGTAATATTTAACAAGGTCACGTTAGAATGTTTTAGAAGTAAATAAGTAACGGTAACTAAACAAGATAATTGCTTATGTGCATTAAAATGTCATAACTTTATGTTGTATAACCATGATATCTCGATTGCCAACAGCACCAAGAACGTATGGTTTAGAATAACATCAAACAAGAATCCACACTTTACAAACAAACATTCAAACACCATAATAACTTAAACAAACATTCAAAGTCATTATCCTAGAAATTCAAGCACAAACATAGTGTTTTAAAAGAAAACCTTACATCTAGAATGATCCCCACAAGTTTAGCCACTCATGACTTGGTACATCATCATCACACAAAGATTAATGTTTATATGAATCGAAAACACAAACCAATTGTTTAGAATTGTTTAGAACCAAGAAGAACAAGCCAAAATCGCCCCAAGAACTGCTCCAAAACGTCCACAATGATTAGATGATGAAAAGGCACCATAAACAACCTTAAATGAGGGAGTTACAAGTTTCACGTCAGTCTCCATCATAAGCTACGGTGGCCACCGTAGCTTACGATGGCTTGAAATGGCCTACGGTGGGTTTAAACTGGCTTACGGTGAGAATTTTTGTCAAATACCAACGTAGCCTACGGTGGTCACCGTAAGCTACGGTGGCTTCAGCTAAGAAATTTTGTTTTCTTCATAACTTTCTCGTTACAACTTTGTTTTCTTCGCCGTTTTCGCCCACGTTCTCATAATTTCATCCTCTATCATGTTATCTTCTTAATTCTTCAATTCCAATAATTGATATTTTTTTCATTTATTCTCCGTCTTTCAATCTTCAATCTAGTCGCGCCTATTCGAAGCTTCATTTCCACACTTTTAAGCCCCAAATGTACCTGAAACACAAGCAACTGTAGTTATCTAATTCAAGATAAATACATGGATAAATGCGGGATTAAATTATACTTTATAACCCTTAAGGGTCGTCCTACGAACTACCCGTCAGATCCCCACACTTAACCGTTGCTTGCCCCCAAGCAACTCGTCCAAAACAACAAATAACTCCTCAAGGGATCAACATGAATCAAGCAAACACATGTCCTCATTTTAGTAACTTTTACTAAAACCCGCATAACAAACCCCTAACAATGACTCTCATCTCGGCGACAAATAATAGTTAGTAAGGATAAGCTAGAACACACTTAAGGCAAATGTGTATTTGCACAACTATAAGCTTGTAGTTAAATCGGTCCTTCGTCTTAAAAATTTGCTAAAACATGCACATGAATCAAAGGGATTTAAAGGTTGAAACGTGGCTAGGCATATGGGTAGGAAATGGAAATATATATGAAATAGCTAATGGTTCGACCTGGTCTTTTATTACTATCTAAACAAACGTAAACATCTATATACAATACATCCCAACATTTTTTTCTTTTCTTTTCCATTGCTTTTTCTATTTTTTTTTCTTTTTTTTTTTACTACAACTACAATCGTCTATTCTCATTCTTTTTGTATTTCCTCTTTTTCTCTTTGTATTTTTTTCAACATAAACATAACATAACATAACAAACATACTAATACAAAATGCTAACACTACTAGACGGGGTTGAATACAGGTGAATTTTTGAGGAACTAGGCATGGGTTAACAAACGATCAGCTTAAAGCTCAAAATGGCTACTAAAAGTCCAAACCCCCGCCCCTCTCGCTACCATGCTCATATATATAACTTATGAGGTCCAACCCCCAAATCCCATACTCGCACACACCAAGACGAGGCTACCTAATTGCCCTTATCCTTTTCATATGCATATCAAGCTAAGGCCTCAAACCACATTTAAGCACAAGTTCTAATGCGCAACCACACATTGCCACTCTCATTAAAGAAAATATTCTCTAATAAATCAAACAAGTGGCTCAAACTCTTACCAAGAAAGGATGTACGGGGTTGCCAGTTTGTCGCACGGTTTAGTAATTAAGTGTTCAATTTTAGACCATTTTTTCGCTTGATTTCAAAATTTTTCAAAAGTGTCAAAAATTTCCCCCATCCCCACACTTGGGATACATTGTCCCCAATGTATGGCTTTGAAGGGAAAGATCGCTCAAAACACACCAAACTTCCTTTTTTTAAGAAAAAACAAACAAACTAACTAACAATATTTCAAAGCTAAAGATCATGACAAGTGTAAGGAAAGAGTACATGGACCTGATGAAGTTTGACACAACAGATGTTGTAGATGATCCGATTTCCTATCACCACCTTCACACAAATATCTGCACATCTTCCCCACACTTGAGTGTTGCCATGGCCCCGAAACATAGAAAACAAAAGAAATAACATGATCAGTGAAAAACCCCAGGTTGCCTCCCGAGCAACGCTAAGTTTTCAGATCTTCAGCCAGACCGTGCCACCCCCATTTATGGTGTCTCAAAGAAACGATTCCTGCCATCTCCACTATTGCATTGTACCATTAGGTAAAATGCATCCATCTTATTTCTATTCAGTGGGTAATCAAATACACTCCTACTTGATCCCATATGTTTTTCTTCACGATTATGTGGGTTATTTATTTTCATTCTTCGAAATACCCTTTCACTAGACCCGATACCGTTAGCCTCAACAGACTCATAATTAATCACCCTAGTCTGAACATCAATGGACAACTTACGGTTCTTTTCGGTTATAGTAATAATGACCCCGTCTCTGCAATTGATTTGAGCATTTGTTGTGTATAGAAACGGTCGACCTAAGATTATCCTTTGTTGAGCTGCCATTTTGGTAGATGCATAGTCTAGGACCAGAAAATCCACCGGGTATTCAAATTCTCCCAACTGAATCTTAACATTCCTAAACATTCCCCGTGGATGCCTCCAACTTTCATCCGCCAAGCTCACCATGGTGTCTACATCTTGCAACGGGCCAAAGTCATGTATGTCATATAACTCGCCTGGTAGCACGCTCATGCCCGCCCCGTAGTCCAACAATGCATGAGGAATTTTTAGTTTTTCCACTCGGATAGGCATGAGTGGTGCTCTATGCTCTTTGTCCGTTTCAACCTCAGCATCCCTTCCTATACCTGCACTCACTTGACTAGAAGAAGTTAGAAATGTTTCATTAAATTCAGTATTAGGAACGATGCTTACCACATTGATGTTAACGCTTTTGATATGCTTGGGATTTGTCACCGTGTCGCTTGGTAGTTGACCTTTTTCTTTCTTCAAGAGTGCCACCTCACTTGCAAGTTGACCCATTTGAGTGGTCAAAGATTGAATAGCTTTGTCGCAGATTTCATCTTTTTGCATGCGAACCTTATCAAGCTTATTTTTTCATTGCATCTCTAGTTGCATCGACTTGAGACAATCCATGATATTATTTCCACTCGATTTAGATGACTCCGACCACCGGGTTTGTTCATTGGTGGGTGATTGATATTGCCTTTGATACCCTTGATTGTTAAATTGTTGGCGCGGAATAAAATTTCCTTGATTTCCTTGGAAATTAGGATTGGCTTGGTTGGACGGATTTCCATAACGAAAGTTTGGGTGATTTCTCAATCCGGGGTGGTAGGTGATCGAATTCATATTATAATTCCCACCACCTTCCCCTTGGCCTTGAACCGCATTCACCCCTTCAAATTGTTCTTAGGCTCCCAAACAATTTTCTGCCGTGTGACCCAACTCATTACAAATTGAACAAACATAATATACCTGGTTTGTAGTCTGAAATCCACCATCATCCACAACATGCACTTGTGGCCTAGTAATAGCCGCTCTCGCTCTCCTAGATGATTGAGCCTTTCTCTTTGATGTGACTGCCATTTGCTCCAAAAATGCCCAAATGTACCATTTGTGATGGACATTAAATCATGAGCATCTTCAGAATTTAACCCCTCGTGGAAAGCGTTGAATAACTCCCAAAGCTCAATACCATGGTGAGGGCAGGTTTTAATCATCATATTAAACCATTCGAATGCCTCATGAAACATCTCACCCGATTATTGTTGAAAGCTTCTTATACTACGCCTCGCATCATTAGTATTTTGAGCCGTAAAGAATTCTTACAAAAACCGTTGTTGCATTTCAGCCCACGTATAAATCGAAGCGGATGGCAAAGTGTAAAACCTCTTTTTTCTTTGTCTTCCAAAGAGAATTGAAAAAGAACTAACTTGACAACATCTGAAGAAAAGTCTTGACCTCCAATGGTATTGCAAATGGAGTCATACGCTTCCAAATGGAAATATAGTTCTTCCATGGCCAACCCTTTATACTTAGGCAAACTTTGAAGCGAATTTCTCCTAACCTCAAACGTCCTTCCTTCATGATTTTGAGGAATAACTACCGGTGAAGGATTGTTGGTAATTACCGGCCGAAAATGTGCTTTAATACCCCTCACGGCATCCCGGTTATGTCTTTGTGGCACACCCAATCGAACTCTTGGATGTGGCGAACCCATTTGTCTTTGAACCGGTCTTTGAGGCATGAATTATTGAGGCGGTGGTTGATACATTTGCCCCACTTGTTGTTGTTGAGGTACTTGTCTTTGAATTTGTGGGCCTTGTGGTTGCAATTGTTGTGGCATAAGTTGTTGTTGTAAGACTTGTTGTTGAGGAGCTCTACCATATCCTTGTATTTCTTGACCTTGCACATACGTGTAGTCCCCTTGATCTCCATTACCTCCGAATACATAACCTTCTTCCTCATAACCCGCGAATTCCTCCTCATATCCATCATCATACCCGTCTCTTCTCACTCCCGAAGGTTATAGAAATTGTGATGTTTGATATTCTACCCTCGGTTGTAACGATGGTAGAAATGAAGGGGTATCATGGACTATGGATAGACCTGGTTGAAATAGACCGGGTGGTGGTATTTGTTGTGACGAAGATGATTCTCCGGATCTTGGGAAGAAAGATGAAAAGGCTGGAACGGTTGATGATGTAGGAGGATAACTAAAAGTGTATTCGGTTTGGGTATTTGCGGGTAAGTTGGTGTTGGTTGGTTTAATTTCAGGTGTTGATGTAGGAATGGTAGAATTTGGTGGAGGTGTAGATGGTGTTGGTTGACCCGTAGTGGGTGGTGGTGGTGGTGTATCCATTGTGTTAATCGGTGTAACTGGTGTTGTAGGTGTTGTTGGTGAACCACTGATTTTATTCTCACGTAATAAAACTCTGTTTCTTCTCAAAGTTCGTTCAATCTCCGGATCGAATGCTAATGGTGATAGCTTGTGAGAGCCTCTAGTATGCATGCACCTGTAAATACCTGCACACTAAACATGTCAAACCCCGCCACGTAAAACAACAAATCGTGGCGGAAACGTCGAGGAGTGTTGTAATAGAATTATTGTTTCACAACCACGGATACAAAAAGTTTCGTTTTATTGATTCATTAAGTAATTTACATTGTCTTAAAACCAAAACAAACAAGTTACATATCGACTATCATTGTTATTATGTCACTAAGGCCTCGTCCAGATCCTATGTGACACATGCATCCTAGCAATCAACATCAAGCAACAACACCTGAAACATATGTAGAAACAAAGTCAGCAAAGAAATGCTGGCGAGCACATAGGTTTTATAAGAGTGTCGGATTCATGGCTCGTTTATATGTTGCAATACTTAAAAAAAAAGCTTGTTTTGGAAAAGTGCATAATATTGCAGCATAATTAACCATCTCAAATCAAGATGATTATAACTTATAAAATCTCGTAGCCATGATTCTTAACCCCAAAACATTTGTTTAATCAAATCAAATTTGTAAATCATCTCGTAAAAACTCGTTAATAAAACTCGTATGGTTTATATTATTTAGAAAACATCGTTGTGTGACCTCATTTCAAATCGTTTACCCAAGTTAACTAAATAACGCCACAGTATGTAATATGATGAAAACACTTATATATAAGAAGTACCAGCGGCGTATCTACCATGCTTTCATCACATTACACCTGTCTCGTTATCTAAACACTAACTAAAAACCAATCGTTTATCCAACTCGTTTAACTTGTTCAAATCGTTTCCAAATCTTTTAACCCGTTTAAGTCGTTTAAATCATCCTCGTTTAAATTGTGAAACTACTTTTGGTCGTCTCGCTAACAACATCCAAACCTTCGTGACTCGACTATCTTGCTTCTCGCATTAACAGACCACCAAAGGGTAAGTTAACAATCACAGATTCAGTCGTTACCCACCTAACCCACACATAACCATGGGTGCAGTCTGATAACGGGATTTGTCAGATCCTATGGTACCATAACCTAATACTGGTCGGCTTGATCAATGCTAATGAATGTCATTCGTTATGTAACTACAACCAACAAGTTCGTTCACTTTATCGAAATCGTTATTAGTTTAATATAAACCATCTTAATCATTTTTGAAACCATCGTTTAAACCTTGAAATCATTTTGCACATATGAATCACCCCAAAACAATCGAAAACAGTAAAATAGGGGAACTATGTACTCACATGAAGTGCAAAGTATCCTCAATCAAACGAACTTCAACAAACTCAAGTAAACCAGAGAAATCAAGCAGCACCTAGTAATCGAATCACTAGTCAAATAATCGACACCTAAATCGGAAGATCGGACAGAATGAGGTTTCGTAAACCAAATGAGTATTGGAACTCATGTGATATGGTTTAACAAAGCCTACATCCTAAATCGGAACCTAATTTAAGTGCTTTCAACCCATTGCGACCCATTAAGGTAGCTTACACTACTTTAACGCGTCGTTCGCGCAAACGCGCGTTCGAGACGTCTAACTAGTCCTATGACAAGTATTATATGCCTAAACATGTTGCAAAGTCAGTTAAGTGACAAAAGTTTATGTTACATATGCTTAAAATTCAATTATGCATAAAAAGGGCATTTTGGTCATTTACCTAAGGTATATAAACTACCTATCATACAACTACTTAAACTAAGTGACCATAAGGTATAACCTCAGAAGGTTATTCCCTATGAAACTATGGTCACTAAACATGCTTGGTCGGATCCTAATGATCGACCAAACGAGTCTAGTTTGAAAGTCTAAGCGGTGGTTTAGACCGCTTGACTTACGACTCTAAACAAGCACAAGACTAAAAGTGACGAGCTAAACATGTTAAAACATGTTTAGTTAAGTTAGAAAACCGGTTTTGATATCAAAACAAAGTGTTTTGATACCCAAGAGTAGTTTGGTTACAAAATACGCATGAATACGCATTTTGGCCGAAACTACGACTCGTCACTACGCCTAGTCAACATGGTAATCAGTAGGTATAGTCACACGGGACTATAACTATCGTGATTACGCTCATGTTGCAAAGTTCAAACGAACTTTGTGTTGACCATAACCTGGTCAAAGCAGAAAGTCAAACACTGTTTGACTTTCGTGCTTTAAACACATAAAAGAACGAAAGAATGCTTACAAAGGGTCCAAGCAAGGAAATCTAGATTCAATTTGCTCAGGTATGAAGTGTTTTAACCTCAACTTAGAGCATTTGAATCAGATTGTGAGAAATGAATGAGGTTGAGTTGGGTTTATATAGGAAACCCACCACCGTTAGGATCGTTTCTCGCATTCCGTGCTTCGATCTTAACCTTACACTTAGGGACATGGTTTTGAAATACAAGGGGCACATAAATACCAGTCCATAGAGTGCAAAACCAGGGATTAAAACCATTAGAATAGGTGGTATTGGCCAGATTCAATGTTTCTGCAATTCTGCTGATCTGGGCAATGCTTATGGACCGTAAGCAAGTCCCCATACTGTCCGTAAGGACCTTGCAGACTAGCAACTTTCACATACTGGCAGATTTAGTCACTGAAGCCCCAAACTTGATTTTTGATGCATTTTTGACACGTTTAAGCCCCGTTAACCCCATTTCAAAGCTCAAAAATGAAGTTAAAATATAGGGAACTTAAAATATGCTCAAAAAACATCTCGGATGTCGGTTCGTTTGGTCGTACGATTGCGTTGTTCGGTTAATTACGACGGAAACGCAAAAACGATCCAAATTGAGCGACGAATGGAATTTTTTCATGCCAATCACTAAAATAAAATATTTAAATGATTACATAAATTTTTGGATGTTCGGAGATATTTAGAACGTAAGATATGCGCGAAAATACAAACTTATGCACTTTTTGACGCTTTTAGTCGCTATTGATCGATAAAGTTTATTTTAGCATACCGAACCCCTCAAAGCCTATTTCTAAGCTATGTAAAGGATATTTAGGGTATGTTTAACTTATGATCTAGTTCCGGAATGTTCGTTACTATACAAATCGGTATAGGTTCACAGTTTGACACAAATAGTCCTTGCGATCGAACAAACTTGTTTTCGACACACCAAACCATCCAAAACTTATTTCTAAGTTATGTGGAGGTTATTTAAGGTATGTTAAGCCTATGTCACTATTCCGTGCTTCGATCTTGACCTTACACTCGGGGACATGGTTTTGAAATACAAGGGGCACACAAATACCAGTCCATAGAGTGCAAAACCAGGGATTAAAACCATTAGAATAGGTGGTATTGGCCAGATTCAATGTTTCTGCAATTCTGCTGATCTGGGCAATGCTTACAGACCATAAGCAAGTCCCCATACGGTCCGTAAGGACCTTGCAGACCAGGAACTTTCACATATTGGCATATTTAGTCCCTGAAGCCCTAAACTTGATTTTCGATGCATTTTTGACACGTTTAAGCGCCGTTAACCCCATTTCAAAGCTCAAAAATAAAGTTAAAATATAGGGAACTTAAAATATGCTCAAAAAACATCTCGGATGTCGGTTCGTTTGGTCGTACGATTGCGTTGTTCGGTTAATTACGACGGAAACGCAAAAACGATTCAAATTGAGCGACGAATGGAATTTTATCATGCCAATCACTAAAATAAAATATCTTAATGATTACATAAATTTTTGGATGTCCGGATATATTTAGAACATAAGATATGCGCGAAAATACAAACTTATGCACTTTTTGACGCTTTTAGTCCCTATTGATCAATAAAGTTTATTTTAGCATACCGAACCCCTCAAAACCTATTTCTAAGCTATGTAAAGGATATTTAGGGTATGTTTAACTTATGATCAAGTTCTAGAATGTTCTTTACTATACAAATCGGTATAGTTTCGCAGTTTGACACAAATAGTCCCTGCGATCGAACAAACTTGTTTTCGACACACCAAACCATCCAAAACTTATTTCTAAGTTATGTGGAGGTTATTTAAGGTATGTTAAGCCTATGTCACTATTCCGGAGTGTTTTTCGCGTTAAACTGACTGCGTTTACACACCAGTTTGCGTATAACCTTCCAGAAAGCGATTTAAAGCTTGAAATTGAACTCGAATCAAATCGTAAAATCATCAAACACAAATACACACATAATAACACCAAAAAACATATAATAACACCGAAACAAATTGTTTTATTGATAAATGATAGCGTTTTACATTGTACATCGATTACAGAACACAGTTGTCACAAAACACAACCAGCGTAAACCCGAAAAATAACAAACTATCAAAGATAACACACGTTGCGCACTACTCCCCGGTAACGACGCCAAAATTGGACGTGGGGTCGAAGTCTCACTCAAATTTAATCCAAATACTACTTGATAGCTAGCGGTAAGTGGGTATCGAACACAGTGAGTTTGTGGAATATGTGTTATCTAAATTGTTTATCTAAAATGACTAAAGTTAACTAAATTGAAAGAAAAATAAATTCAGAATTTTGGTTGTTTGGTTTTAAGAACTAAGATTAACTAATTAAATTGCAAATCAAAGATTGATTTTGTAAACAAATTAGGAAATGGAACCACATAGACATGGCTCGTGTTTGACTATCTGTTTGTGATGAAAGGGAACTAAGTACTCGGGTTATGAAAATGCAAGGTTGTTACCCGATGATCAATTGACAATTATACAACCCTAATCCCTCCCATGATATCTCGATTGCCAACGACACCAAGAACGTATGGTTTAGACTAACATCAAACAAGAATCAACACTTTACAAACAAACATTCAAACACCATAATAACTTAAACAAACATTCAAAGTCATTATTATAGAAATTCAAGCACAAATATAGTGTTTCAAAAGCAATCCTTACATCTAGGATGATCCCCACAAGTTTAGCCACTCATGACTTGGTACATCATCATCACACAAAGATTAATGTTCATATGAATCGAAAACACAAACCAATTGTTTAGAACCAAGAAGAACAAACCAAAATCGCTCCAAGAACTGCTCCAAACGTCCACAATGATTAGATGATGAAAAGGCACCATAAACAACCTTAATTGAGGGAGTTTCAAGTTAGTCTCCACCGTAAGCTACGGTGGCCACCGTAGCTTACGGTGGCTTGAAATGGCCTACTGTGGGTTTAAACTGGCTTATGGTGACAATTTTTGTCAGGGACCACCGTAGCTTACGATGGTCATCGTAAGCTACAGTGGCTTCAGCTAAGAAATTTTGTTTTCTTCATAACTTTATCGTTTTAACTCCGTTTTCTTCACCGTTATCACCCACGTTCTCGTAATTTCATCCTCTATCATGTTATCTTCTAATTCTTCAATTCCAATAATTGATTTTTTTCATTTATTCTCCGTCTTTCAATCTCCAATCCAGTCACGCCTATTCGAAGCTTCATTTCCACACTTTTAAGCCCCAAATGTACCTAAAACACAAGCAACCGTAGTTATCTAATTCAAGATAAATACATGGATAAATGCAGGATTAAATTATACTTTATAACCCTTAAGGGTCGTCCTATAGACTACCCGTCAGTACGCAGCCACCATAGCACACTGTGTCCAAGGGGAAGGGCAAAAGTGTCCAATAAAAAAAAGATGCGCACATGACTCACATGCCAAGGTCCCAACGCATACAAGTCACATGCAACTTCAACTATCTTTCATAAATGCCCGTAACTTTTTTATAGATCATTTTAAAAAAAAATTATATCTTCCATAAGTCAAGTTTTTTTTATCTTTAATATGAGTATAACATTGCTATACTAAAAAAAGTTAAACACCCGGTTCTCTAAAACACCATGAATAAATTGACACAAGATGTAAAACACCATGTACAAAACACTGTGTGAATTAGCGTTTTGGTGTAAAACGCCATGTGTCATTTAGGACTAAAATGTAAAACACCATGTGTATAAATATTTAAAAAATCATGTTCGAACTAAAACACCCTGTTAATGGATGCTAAGTACTAAATCACAATGGCAAAAGCTAAAACACCATGTTTCACTGATCAAGCAAAAACATCATGTACATAAACAAGTAACACCATGTACTCACAGACAAAAAAAACCATATAGAGACTAACCACACCATGTATACACTTAAAACAACATTAACATATTAAAAGCACCATGGACAGAGAGAAAATCTTTTAATCATTCACACTTACACCATTTTCATTAATAAATAAATGTTAAGACGGCTTATGTATTCTTATGTTATTTGTGATTCGACATTAAATCCGCGTCTATGTCTACACACATATATAGGATCAAGGTTTCAATCATTTCAGATTTTAGAAACTTTATAAACTTTGAGACTCGTAACAACCAATAATATTATTTATTAATTTATTTTGTTTTCTTAATATTATTTAAGGGTATTTTTATTATGTAATTTATGTGATTACATATGTGTAATAACCAAATTAGGTATATGTGTAATAAAAAAGTTACATATATGTAATAACCAACCGGGTTAGTATCTATAGAAAACCCACTTTAATTTAGAAAACCCGGGAAACTCTAACCTCCCGATGTTTTTTTTTTTAAAAAAAATATACACATGTTATATACATGTTTTTAAGGTATTTGGGCCAAAAAAATCAAAAAAGTGCCGAGTAGATATTTAAAAAAAAAATAAACAAGTTTTGGTGTAACACGTGTTACATTCATCTGACATATTTGTAACACGTGTTACACCAAAACTTGTTTATTTTTTTTAAAAATATCTACTCGGCGCTTTTTTGATTTTTTTGGCCCAAATACCTTAAAAACATGTATATAACATGTGTATATTTTTTTTTTTTTTAAAAACATCGGGAGGTTAGAGTTTCCCGGGTTTTCTAAATTAAAGTGGGTTTTCTATTTATCTTTAGCCATAACCAATATACATATATTTAATCACAACTTTACCAATAAAAAATATAAAAAACACTTAAATAATATTAAAAATATATAAGTAATATATAAAAAGATTGGGTGTAAGGAGATATTGAAGTTCTTAAATATTTTGGAGTTTGATAGTGTCACACCCCCAAAATCCACCATGCGGAGTATCACCGCTTGGAGGCGTGACATGACCAGGAACAAACCACCAATCATATTGAACAATGTATTTAAGATAGTTAAAATCCAACCACACAATGTAATTGGTGATCGAAAGCTAGTTAACCAAGTTCAAATTAAACAGCGGAAGCATAAAACGTAAAACCAAATCATAAGTTTAATAAGTTCATAAAGTTCAAATGTTAAGCACGGGACATAACAGTCCATATCCCACAACGACCTCTCCTCCTCGTGCAAGCTCCATAAGCATCTAACGACCTGCAAGGCATGTAACAAGGAGTCAACAATAAAGTTGAGCGAGTTCACAGTTGGTTGTTTGTTTTATGTTGTTTTTCGAAAACATGGGTTGTCTTTAGTTGGCTTACTTGCCTTGGGGGTTACCCCATAGTTGAAAATATGATTAACCAATTCCTTCTTTCCCAAACCATAACCAGTGGGGGCTTCCCCATGTGAACCACTAGACCGTTGCCATATCGACTACTGACGAAAGTAAGTTGTGCCCTAACTCAATGTCTATCATCATTGACTGTTTGCCATGATCCATTAGTACATGCCCGTCCTACCGGCACGGTGTGAGGTTTGTCAAACCTAATAGCGCTATTAGCTAGTGACCCCCTCGCCATTGGCCTCGGAGATTAAGTCGATATAAAATGAGGGACTTAGGTGATAGAGTTTTGGCTAGTAGTTTAAGGTTGTTGTCCTACCCAAGGAGGACGAACGTACGTATTCTACCCAAGGAGAATATGTAGGATTAATATTGGCATCCTACCTATGGAGGATGGCGGTACATATCCTACCCAAGGAGGATATGTAGGTTCCATTTTAGTTTCTTAACCCATTCCCAAACCACCGGGAATCCCATGCCTTGTAGAAAGTGTGAACTCACCTTTGGTTGCTCGGTTTGACTCTCAAAAATAGCTAACAGTCAGGGTAGGTCAATCACGTCCTAATATGATTACCACTTAGTTTATTAGTGACTTCAAATAAGCACGAAGTTCCTACATACATCTATCACATAGCACGCACTCACGTTAACATTTCATGTCCGTATAAACATCCCATCTATATCCATTCAAAAGCAAACACACGATATTGCACATAACACTTTCATTGACATATAACACGTTAGATCATTCTTAGATAACATACCCGACATTTAGACACGCAATTTACTACTTATGTCGTTTCAGCTTTAACATCCAAAACTGGGCTGTTTTCAGGAATTTGAATAAAATAGTTAAGTTACTCCAAAAATTCCCAAACTTTTACAGAATGTTTTAAACAATCCAGATATTACTGTGTAAAAATATCGGAATCCAATTCATTACCAATATTTTATAAAAAATCATTTACCGGACTGCAATCAGATTCATCACCTTCTGACTGCAGTCCACGGAATAATTTATTTAGAATTCATCGTAAGTCCGATTTATGAAATTCCAGTTGGAGCATTACAACGACATCAGTGGTCATCTACAGTACAAATTTCATGAGCTAATTCTACACAGATTTCAAGTTATGGCAAAAAAACATAACACACATTTTCTGCAGTAAAAATGCAGCTTTTGCTGCTGTGAAAAACGACCCTTTAAAAATAGCAAACGAAGTCCAAAAATTATGATCCCGGTGCCATTAGAACCGTATTTCGAAATAACATGTTATAGACTCAAGAAAATCAGTTTTTCGATAAATATCGACCTGTTTACATGTTTGGACATAAGCTGTTTTCAGCTTATAGCGCTCTAACGCAAGTTCTATTTGTTCCGTTAACATGTTTAGTGATCAACAACGACATTTAACATCACTTGCAGCAGGTTATCATTTATTTAACTCAGATTTATCATGTCAAGTACCATCATCAACATAACAACATCATACTTGCATTATTTCATCATATTACATCTTTATGTTCAAGATTTATGTGCATGATCTTTAGTGTCCATAAGATTTCATCAAGATATAGCTTTTAACCACTAAAAACCTGAAGTAACAAGAGTGTATAAGAAGCTTACTACTAGCTTGAAGCTAGGGAAGATCACAAGTGAAAATGTGGAGGATAATAGCAAACGAAGGTGGTCCTTTAAGTTCCGAGAACACCGAGCTCCGTTAGACACCTTGTAACACCTTGTAGTACACTTGGATCACTTGAATGGAAATAAAAAATGGGTGTGGTGTAAGAGGGGTGTTCGGCCGAAGGTATGTGGAAGAGGGAGAGAAGGAGTTGTTGGTGATATGTTGAAGATGGAGATGATAAGTTTATAAACTCTAATCTCTTGGTCCATTGGTTATTATGCTCCCCATAGTACATTCAAAACACTTCAAGATCTTACTAATTCCAAGGGAGGATCAAATTGGGATTGCGCAAGATTTAACTAAATCTTGATGGGTGGGGGCCCCTATGGGCCGTGAACTTGCGGGGGGGGGGGGGGGGGGGGTTAAATGAAAATTGTTGGGTAAGTTGGTGATTACTTAGGGGTTAAGATGTAAAGTCTAATGTGTAGTGTGTTACATGTATTATGTAATGTGTTATAGTGCTCGGGAACTATGACTAGCTCAGAAAAAGTGAAACAATGTTTTTAACAATATTTTGGTGTCCCGGGTAATGTCCGGTTGTTTGGTTAGATACCGTTCTGATAAAGTGCTAAGTTATTCCGTATAGTGTCTTTTATGTAACTTTTTATGATACTTTTAATTCCCAACACTTAGGAAAGCATACATGACTATTTAGTCAATTTTCTGCACAAGACTAGTATGTTAAAAAGCACATGTAAGTATGAAACAATAATCAGAAAGCAGTTAAGTAATTCAGCACAGTCATCAAGCACTTTAATTAACATTAATAAATCATACGGATACATGTAATTATGAAGGTTGTCACATTCTCCCCCTGTTAAGAAAATTTCATCCCAAAATTTAGCACGTGTCTACTGAGGAAGCTAGTTAAGTTACGTGGCTTTCCTGGTTTTCCTGGGGTATCACATCATCCCCCCGTTGGTTTGGAATTTCATCCCGAAATTCTGCAGTAGCTTCAGTCTCAGTAGTGGTTGCACTTTTCTTAAACAACTGGGGATACTTGAGTTTCATTTGGTCTTCTCGTTCCCAGGTATACTCTGGGCCACGACGGGAATTCCAACGAACTCGAACAAGAGGTATTCTGGTGCGCTTGAGAACCTTAACATCTCGATCAGTAACCTCTACTGGTTCCTCGACGAATCACAGCTGATCGTCGATAGTGAGCTCCTTGAGAGGAACTATGAGGGTCTCATCTGACAGACACGTCTTCAGATTTGACACGTGGAAAACGTTGTGAACTCCACTGAGTTCTTCAGGTAGATTCAGCTTGTAGGCCACCTTGCCAATTTTCTCAATGATTACGAAGGGTCCAACATATCGCGGGTTGAGTTTGCCTCGTTTGCCAAAACGAACTACACCTTTCCAAGGTGAGACTTTAAGTAGCACTCGATCCCCAACCTGGAACTCGAGTGGTTTCCTTCGCTTATTAGCATAGCTTTTCTGATGGTCATGAGCTGCCGCCATTCGTTGTCGTATCTGAGCAATCTTCTCGGTTGTATCTACTACAAGTTCTGGGCCAGTGATTTGACTGTCGCCAACCTCTGCCCAACAGAGAGGTGATCGGCACTTCCGTCCATACAATGCCTCGAACGGAGCGGCCTGGATACTGGTGTGGTAACTGTTGTTATACGAAAACTCCACTAACGGGAGGTGTTTTTCCCAGCCATTACCAAAGTCGATAACACATGCCCTAAGCATGTCTTCAAGGGTTTGGATGGTGCGTTCAGATTGCCCATCCGTCTGTGGATGATATGTCGTGCTCATGTCTAATCGAGAACCAAAGGACTTGTGCATAGCTTGCCATAATTCAGATGTAAAACGTGAGTCACGATCAGAAATGATGGAGGTTGGCACTCCGAGCCTTGATACTACTTCCTTTAGGTAGATGTCTGCTAGAGTAGAAAACTTGTCGGTTTCCTTGATAGCCAAGAAGTGTGCAGACTTAGTTAGTCGATCCACTATCACCCAATGGTATCATTTCCGCGTTGAGATCTAGGCAGGCCAGTAACGAAATCCATGGAAATTTTCTCCCATTTCCATTTCGGGATCTCTGGTTGTCGGAGTAGGCCTGATGGTTTCTGATATTCAATCTTGACTCTCGCACAAGTCAAACATTTACTGACGTAGGTTGCTATGTTGGCTTTCATGCTAGGCCACCAGTATGTAGTCTTTAGGTCGTGGTACATCGTATCCGAACCAGGATGTACTGAATAACGAGACTTATGTGCTTCATCCATCACAAGCTCGCGTAAGTTTCCATAAAGCGGAACCCAGATGCGCCCTGTTACGTAATAAGCACCGTCTTCCTTTTGTTCTAGCCGTTTCTTCGATCCTCGCAGGGACTAAGCCCTGATGTTTTCTGCTTTCAATGCTTCGACCTGAGCATCACGAATTTGAGCGGGAAGGCTAGAGTGAATGGTAAGCTGTAACGCACGTACACACTTAGGTATAGTATCCTTTCGACTGAGGGTGTCGACCACAACATTGGCCTTGCCCGGATGGTATTTGATCGCACATTCGTAATCATTCAAGAGCTCGACCCATCGACGTCGTCGCATATTTAACTCCTTTTGTTTGAAGATATGCTCGAGTCTCCTGTGATCGGTGTAAATGGTGCACTTGGTACCGTACAGGTAATGTCTCCATATCTTAAGTGCGAAAACAACAGCTCCCAATTCCAAGTCGTGCGTAGTGTAGTTCCTTTCGTGAACTTTAAGTTAGCGCGATGCGTAGGCAATGACCTTGTCACGTTGCATCAAGACGCAACCAAGTCCTTGGATGGAAGCGTCGCAGTAAACCACAAAATCACCTGTGCCTTCAGGAAATGAGAGGATAGGCGCGCTACAAAGTCTATGTTTTAAGTGCTGAAAAGCAGATTCCTGTGCATCACCCCAACGATAGGTGACACCCTTCTGAGTTAGCGAGGTGAGAGGTTACGCAATCTTAGAGAAATCCTTGATGAATCTTCTGTAGTAGCCCGCCAAACCCAAGAATTGGCGGATTTCTGTTGGTGTACGGGGTGCAGGCCAGTTCTTGATCGAGTCAACCTTGGATGGATCAACATGAATCCCATCCTTGTTTACCACGTGGCCTAGAAAGTGGACTTCGCGAAGCCAGAAGTCACATTTCGAAAATTTGGCATACAACTGCTCTGTTCGAAGAAGTTCCAAGATAAGCCTCAGGTGTTGCTCGTGTTCTTCCTGACTCTTTGAATAGATCAGGATATCGTCGATGAAGACTATGACGAACTTATCCAGGTAAGGTTTGCACACTCGGTTCATGAGATCCATGAAGACCGCAGGTGCATTCGTCACTCCGAAAGGCATAACCAGAAACTCGTAATGCCCATAACGAGTCCTGAATGCTGTTTTAGAGATATCCTCATCTTGGACTCTCAGTTGATGGTAACCTGACCTTAGGTCAATCTTGGAATAGAAACTCGACCCTTGCAACTGGTCGAATAAGTCATCAATGCGTGGAAGAGGATAACGATTCTTCACGGTCACCTTGTCGAGTTCGCGGTAGTCAATACACATTCTGAAGGTACCGTCTTTCTTCTTTACAAATAATACTGGAGCTCCCCAAGGCGAAGAGCTAGGGCGAATAAAACCCTTGTCCAAGAGCTCTTGTAGTTGCGAGGACAGTTCTTCAAGTGGGTTCGGATGTCGTCAAAGAAAACAAGGGACATATCTATCGTGTCTGAGGATCCATATCGGCCGTATCAAGATCAAGGAAAAGTACCGGGGGTATCAACATGTTCATGGCCCAATGCTCACTGAGCAACGTTCATAGAGCGTAACTTGTCCAAGCGAGTGTCCACGGGGAACACTTTTAAGATCGTAGGGTTCAAAAGTATAACATGTATGGGTGGGGAAACATGAGAAATGGTAGCCGTAATCGATGAATAAGCGTTTAATAATCCCTAGCAGGGGTTTACCTGATGTCGAAGGTACAACTGGTTGTACGCAAGTTGGGTATAGTTAGGATAAAGTATGCCGTTGATCGAATATAGCTGTCACGGGGTTAAATCAATCAGAACAAGAATTCAACATAGCAGCATGATTGTAGTACAAGTGTGCAGTGTTAAGATTCACTGAGACTTCCATCAAAATTCGTCGGACTCGCCCCCATGCGAAGGAGGAACAATTCACCTGAATCCATGAACTTAGGTGGGTTTGTGATTCATCAAGTAAGCAACCAAGTTAGGAGGAGTTCCTTGGGTTGTGCGAATGAATCCAAAATACGTCTGCGTAGTCGTGAGGTTCCAAAGGAAAGACGCGAAAACGTGTTCAAGAGAGTATGATCGTATCAACAATACATCACCACCCTCAAGGTTTCAAGGAGTGATCACTAATGATCGTAGGTCGAGCCTTCCAAATTCTCTAAGCGAGTGCGTGTTCGTTTCAGTATCTCAACATGGAGTAGCGAGAACGTAATGTCACTGTGGTAAGAGAGTGATGGTTTGATCTAAGCCAATGGTAGAAATTGGATGTATCATAAATCAATAATCGTGTGTCGGTGCAAGAGCTAGTGCAAAGATCTCGCATATTTAAGAAAAACTATCATGAAATTAAAGTACGTCTCTTGTAGTGTAAGGTGGGTCAGGTAAACGTATAAATTATCGTGTTCGCCGGTGGGTTGAGTGATCCATATCTCCGTCCCCAAATGTCTTGAAGACTATTTCACCAGTAATGGTATTCATTCACTGAGTTGGGTATACGAGATAGCTAATAAACCATCCAACAGGGTGCTAAGGTAGTCTTGTGATCGGTGAAAATCGTGGTATGGGTGTTGGCGTTTCGTTAAATCAGTTGCCAATCGAAGAAACAGGGAATTAATGAGGTTCATGCGAAGAATCGAGCGAAAACAGGGGTCCACCAACAACAAAAGAATTCAACCAAGTAATCTGTTGCTTAGAAGCAATTCTAGTAGTGAGGTGTGGCGGCACGACACAAAAAGGGAAGTTCGTTGCATCACGATCACGGAAGTATATCACTTGTCCAAAACAGAGTTTGGTTGGTAGGGTTGCGAGTTGCAAAGCGACGAACGCGCGTAACTGTGGCTGCTTCGTTTCTGGTAACGACGACCAGTGGAGATGATGAGGTTCGTTAACAGTTATGCGTGGGTATAGTTCTCCAAAACCCGAGTTCGTTTGAGCCAGGTATGGTCTTCATGAATGTTGACGTACAAGCCGAATGTACGGAGGGTCAAATGGCGACGTCATGTCGATATAAGCGTGTAAATAGATAGAATGCATAAACAGTTGTCTTAGCGGGGTGACGAGAAATCAGAAAAGAATTTGACCACCACTTGTCAAATTTCAAGTAAACAATTGCGTGTCATAAAGAACGCAGTAGGGCTAATAGACAGCATGCTACTACCCTAAATAAACACACAATAAACACCATACCTGACAAAAGTAATCTAGTAAGTAAGAAATGTAAACTTAAATCATACCACCTAGTGTGTTGAGCCTTGCACGTGGAGCGAAGCGTCGTTGTGGATCGTCGAGCATTGTACAGGTTATAGTCTGGTTTTCTCCAAAAAGCTTTTCCCTTTTAAAAACCAAGTTCACTATAACTAATGGCTCTGATACCAATCTGTCACACCCCCAAAATCCACCATGCAGAGTATCACCGCTTGGAGGTGTGACATGACCAGGATCAAGCCACCAATCATATTGAACAATGTATTTAAGATATTTAAAATCCAACCACACAATATAATTGGTGATCGAAAGCTAGTTAACCAAGTTCAAATTAAACAGCGGAAGCATAAAACGTAAAACCAAATCATAAGTTTAATAAGTTCATAAAGTTCAAATGTTAAGCACGGGACATAACAGTCCATATCCCACAACGACCTCTCCTCCTTGTGCAAGCTCCATAAGCATCTAACGACCTGCAAGGCATGTAACAAGGAGTCAACGAGTTGAGTTTGAGAGTACAATCACGAAGGTGGACTGATAAGAAACCCTAATTCTCTCTCTAGCAATGGCGATTTCTGATCCTCACGTAACCCTACTCTTTTCATCGTGATTTCTGTATCAGATTAGTTATTAGAGTTCTTACATCTATAACGAATTCTGATTAAGGATCTGATCGATTTTGTCTAGGTTTTCTTTTTGTTCTCTTATAATCGCCGCCCTCTCCCTTGGTCGAACAGTTTGATTCGTTTTTTACGTTATCAGATTCTTTAGATTCATGGGTTAGGGTTTCTCGCTAGTTTAGGGTTTCTGTTTGTTTTTGATTAGTTGGTTTTTCTGGATTGTTTGGTACTTAGTTGTTTGTGGCTGATTATTCATAGGGTTAAAGAGAGTTTGCAAGTCTGAATGGATGATCGAACAAAGTCTGATGGTAAATCTCATGATTTTCGTGGGATGCCTCCATTGTCATTCATGGATATAGCAGATCGGGTTATCGATGTTGAGGGGAATACGTTTCAGCCTAGATGTGGAACAAATATTACAAATCAGGACGAGCCTAAGCATATGAATATCATTGATGAACTGTCCAAGGTTACGATGCCAGTCCAATTGGAGAAATTAGATGGAGAACAATCGGTAAACTTCTGGGATTATCCGAGTATGGGATTCACGCCATCTTCAGGTTTGGATCAAGAGAATTCGTCGGCTGGTCAAAGGAAAACAGGATCGTATGGGGCTGCGGAACCTATTTCATTTGCTAAAGTAGTGAAGAACACCAAGACGGATGTTAAGGTGAACTTTAGGGCGATGGAATCTAATGAGGCTGTTGATGGAGCAGATGTTGTTATTCCACTGTCATCGGTTAAACAAGTTACGGACATGTATGCTAACACTTTGTATGGATATTTTCTGGGTAAACGTCTGGCATTTCCTGTGGTCGATTACTTTGCAAAAAACAACTGGGTTAAATATGGTCTTTCACGGCTAATGATGAATGCAAACGGGTTCTTTTTCTTTAAGTGTAAAACTAAGGAAGGGATGAATCAAATGTTAGAGGATGGGCCTTGGATGATCAGAAGTGTACCGATTATTTTAAAGGAGTGGTCGGCCTATATCAAGATGGAAAAATAGGATATTAAAGTTGTTCCAGTATGGGTCAAATTGCATGATGTGCTGTTAACGGCATTTACCGAGGATGGTCTTAGCTTGGTTGCTTCTAAGATTGGGATCCCTAAGATGTTGGATTCGTGTACTGCCACGATGTGTGCTGAGTCTTGGGGAAGAAGCAGCTATGCTAGAGTGCTTATTGAAGTTCAGGCGGGGACCGAGTTAAAGAAAAGTGTTACTGTTGCAATCCCATCTTTGGATGGTAATGGTCACTCAATGGTGGAGGTCAAATTTGAATATGATTGGGAGCCTTTAAGGTGCTCCTCTTGCTGTGTCTTTGGTCATGATGATAGCTCGTGCCCAAAGAACCCTCAGGTAACTTCAAGTGGGGATTCTGAAAAGAATATTGATGATTTTCAGGTTGTGGGTGCCAAGAAGAAGAAAGTTAATAACCAGGGCCTCCATATGAAAAATCAGAAGCCTAAGTTAGTTTACAGACCAGTTGTAAAGCATAAACCAAAATCGTCCTTGAGGAGTACGATGAATAACCAGGTTTCAACATCTAACCAGTTTAACATTCTCAAGGACGATGATGGAAATCAAGGAGGTATCACTGTGGGTCGAGTGGAAAAGAAGGCTACGCAGTCGTCTAGTGACAAGCAGGAATCGGATGAGGAGGAGGTCGTTGAAGTCTATAATGAAACTAGTGAATTTATGACTTCGGGTACCCATTCTTTATCTTCGAGAGCAAAGGCAGGCACCTCTTCCACAAAGTTCTCCAATGGATAGACTCTTATTGTTTCGTGTGAAGGGGTTGCCGGTTTGTGGCAATTTCATTTTTGATGATGGCGGATGAGGGCTTATTTTTGTTTTGTTTTGTTTTGTTTTGTCTACTGATGTATAGTAGGCTAGGTTATGGAGTGTCATAGGTGTTTTGTTTTGTTTTGTTTGTTTTACATATATGGGGCATGTCCTGTATATGAACTAGTGTGGAACACATCCTCACTACTTGTACTTAATTGCGGTTTGTTTCAATAGAATCATTGGGGTAACCCTTTACCCAAAAAAAAAAGTTGAGCGAGTTCACAGTTGGTTGTTTGTTTTAAGTTGTTTTTCGAAAACATGGTTTGTCTTTAGTTGTCTTACTTGCCGTGGGGGTTACCCCATAGTTGAAAATATGATTAACCAATTCCTTCTTTCCCAAACCATAACCAGTGGGGGCTTCCCCATGTGAACCACTAGACCGTTACCATATCGACTACTGACGAAAGTAAGTTGTGCCCTAACTCAATGTCTATCATCATTGACTGTTTGCCATGATCCATTAGTACATGCCCGTCCTACCGGCACGGTGTGAGGTTTATCAAACCTAATAGCGCTATTAACTAATGACCCGCTCGCCATCGGCCTCGGCGATTAAGTCAATATAAAATGAGGGACTTAGGTGATAGAGTTTTGGCTAGTAGTTTAAGGTTGTTGTCCTACCCAAGGAGGACAAACGTACGTATTCTACCCAAGGAGAATATGCAGGATTAATATTGGCATCCTACCTATGGAGGATGGCGGTACATATCCTACCCAAGGAGGATATGTAGGTTCCATTTTAGTTTCTTAACCCATTCCCAAACCACCGGGAATCCCATGCCTTGTAGAAAGTGTGAACTCACCTTTGGTTGCTCGGTTTGACTCTAAAAAATAGCTAACAGTCAGGGTAGGTCAATCACGTCCTAATATGATTACCACTTAGTTTATTAGTGACTTCAAATAAGCACGAAGTTCCTACATACATCTATCACATAGCACGCACTCACGTTAACATTTCATGTCCGTATAAACATCCCATCTATATCCATTCAAAAGCAAACACACGATATTGCACATAACACTTTCATTGACATATAACACGTTAGATCATTCTTAGATAACATACCCGACATTTAGACACGCAATTTACTACTTATGTCGTTTCAGCTTTAACATCCAAAACTGGGTTGTTTTCAGGAATTTGAATAAAATAGTTAAGTTACTCCAAAAATTCCCAAACTTTTACAGAATGTTTTAAACAATCCAGATATTACTGTGTAAAAATATCGGAATCCAATTCATTACCAATATTTTATAAAAAATCATTTACCGGACTGCAATCAGATTCATCACCTTCTGACTGCAGTCCACGGAATAATTTATTTAGAATTCATCGTAAGTCCGATTTATGAAATTCCAGTTGGAGCATTACAACGAAATCAGTGGTCATCTACAGTACAAATTTCATGAGCTAATTCTACACAGATTTCAAGTTATGGCAAAAAAACATAACACACATTTTCTGCAGTAAAAATGCAGCTTTTGCTGCTGTGAAAAACGACCCTTTTAAAATAGCAAACGAAGTCCAAAAATTATGATTCCAGTGCCATTAGAACCGTATTTCGAAATAACACGTTATAGACTCAAGAAAATCAGTTTTTCGATAAATATCGACCTGTTTACATGTTTGGACATAAGCTGTTTTCAGCTTATAGCGCTCTAACGCAAGTTCTATTTGTTCCGTTAACATGTTTAGTGATCAACAACGACATTTAACATCACTTGCAGCAGGTTATCGTTTATTCAACTCAGATTTATCATGTCAAGTACCATCATCAACATAACAACATCATACTAGCATTATTTCATCATATTACATCTTTATGTTCAAGATTTATGTGCATGATCTTTAGTGTCCATAAGATTTCATCAAGATATAGCTTTTAACCACTAAAAACATGAAGTAACAAGAGTGTATAAGAAGCTTACTACTAGCTTGAAGCTAGGGAAGATCACAAGTGAAAATGTGGAGGATAATAGCAAACGAAGGTGGTCCTTTAAATTCGGAGAACACCGAGCTCCGTTAGACACCTTGTAACACCTTGTAGTACACTTAGATCACTTGAATGGAAATAAAAAATGGGTGTGGTGTAAGAGGGGTGTTCGGCCGAAGGTATGTGGAAGAGGGAGAGAAGGAGTTGTTGGTGATATGTTGAAGATGGAGATGATAAGTTTATAAACTCTAATCTCTTGGTCCATTGGTTATTATGCCCCCCATAGTACATTCAAAATCACTTCAAAATCTTACTAATTCCAAGGGAGGATCATATTGGGATTGTGCAAGATTTAACTAAATCTTGATGGGTGGGGGCCCCTATGGGCCGTGAACTTGCAAGGGGGGGGGGGGGTTAAATGAAAATTGTTGGGTAAGTAGGTGATTACTTAGGGGTTAAGATGTAAAGTCTAATGTGTAATGTGTTACATGTATTATGTAATGTGTTATAGTGCTCGGGAACCATGACTAGCTTAGAAAAAGTGAAATAATGTTTTTAACAATATTTTGGTGTCTCGGGTAATGTCCGGTTGTTTTGTTAGATACCGTTCCGATAAAGTGCTAAGTTATTCCGTATAGTGTCTTTTATGTAACTTTTTGTGATACTTTTAATTCCCAACACTTAGGAAAGCATACAGGACTATTTAGTCAATTTTCTGCACAAGACTAGTATGTTAAAAAGCACATGTAAGTATGAAATAGTAATCAGAAAGCAGTTAAGTAATTCAGCACAGTCATCAAGCACTTTAATTAACATTAATAAATTGTACGGATACATGTAATTATGAAGGTTGTCACAGATAGATGGGTATTGGATTATGATTTAACAAGTTTAAGTGTTAATTGTTATGAGTATGTTTGTGTGGTTAATTGTGTGGGTTAGTTAAATGTGTCATATGATATAGGTTAAACATGCACATTGGAGGCTTACATGAAGAAATTAGGAGTGGTAATGCTCAAGAAATGAAAAAAAAAAAAACAATTTGGGACCATAGCTTAAGCTTGATTTTTCATAGAACAGTTAGGCCGTAGGCTACGGTCCAAGCATATCCTATGGTAGTCACATACGATTTTGAGTATTTAACATAAGATTTAGGGTTTTGAGAGGCGCTTTTCATTCTATTTCATATTGGAAACTTTTGGGGCGATTTTGAGAGCAAGGATTGAAACTTTTTGGCGATTCAAACCCATCCAATCCTTGTTCCTTCAACAACTTGTAATCCAACACAAGATCAAGATCTGAAGATTCAATCAAGAAGATGAGCGGGTAAATCTTTTGTGCTTTCCTCCGGATAGAGGATCCTTGAATGTTGATGATTTAATTTAGTCTTTTTTTTGTTTTTAATTTTTGTATTTGGGACATGCAATCAAAGCATTAGATAATTTGTGCTATTTGTTTTATCAATTGATTTTAAACTATGGAATTTTATCTAAAACCTTGTTCTTTATCTTTCAATTCAAGAGAGTTCTGGTAATCTAGATATATTAGAAAAGGGTTTGGTTTTGTAATCAATTGATATTTAGGTGATGATTCTTTCATTTCTGCAATCAAAGTAAATCTTCCTTGCTTGTCACAATCAATCAATTAACTTACATAGTCATGTCTCTGTGAATTTTCCAACTTGAAACTAGGTTTTTGAATCCACTTTGAATCTGAATCCTGGAGAAAATTCCTCATAAATTGTTTACAACGTTGTTTCAATTAATTGCTAATCTAGTTCAGCAAACTCTCAAATAATTGATTTTACGTTTTTGTATAACTTAGTCATGTAACAATCGATCATTGAAAAACCATTTCCACAATACTCCTCGTAGTTCGACACCCGACTTTCCCTATCTAATGAGGTATTTGGGGATTGAGTTTTCCTTGTATTTTTCACTGACCCTTTGATATAGGTCAGAGTTCTGAAATAATCTTGATGATATATGTATATGCATAAGAGGTGTTGGCGCGGTGCGATAGGGAACACAGACAATTGTAATCACGTTACATGTAATTTTTTTAATAAAAAAATTATAACAATACCATACTCAGATTAAAGAGAATAAAACACTTGTTTTGTTGGTGTAATTTTACTAAAAAATATTAAAGTAAGAAAGGTTGTGGTTGTTTAAAAATTGTAGTGGGAAGTTAGTTTAAAAGATAAATTATTCTTTAAATAACCAAAGGTTGAGTAAGGTTGATGTGATATTTGTGCCCTTACAAACAATATACAATTCTGAACAATTTCGAATCCAATGAAATCTTGAGTTTCATTTCAGGGATTGTATAATTACATGTCACAATTACAGATTTCAATCCTCGTACAATTTCGAACTCTCAAAAGCTTTTCTGGATGTTATACTTAAACTGTTACGCAAACGTAATCAGTTTAACGCGAAATACATTCTGGAACAATGTCATAAGCTAAACATACCCTAAATACCCTTTATATAACTTAGAAATAAGTTTTGAAGGGTTCGGTATGGCAAAAACATACTTATTTGATCACAGGGATTATTTGCGACATACTGCGAAAGTCTGCCATTCGCGTATTTCTTAATACGAAATACGTACGCACATCCAAAAATTTATGTAATCATTAAAATCTTGTATTTTAGTAATGAGAATGCAAAAATATCCTTCGTTGCGTAAATTCGGTCGTTTTCGCGTACGTTAAAGCGTTCGTCGTAATTAAGCGAAAAACGCGACCGTACAACCGAACAAACCGACAACCATGATATTTATGGGCATATTTCAAGTCCCCTATGCTTTAGCATCCTTATAAAGCCTGAAATATGGGTTAACGAGGGGTCAAAAACACCTTAAACATGTTGAAGGGACCTGTTTTGCCAAAAGTTGAAAGTCTGATACACATGGTAGCGTCACGCAACAGCCTTGGGCTGATCCTGTCTTGCGACACGAGGAATTGATCTGGGCAGATTGTTTTTTAACAGCAAACAACTCTATGCACTTGTTTTCAATCCTAGTTTTTCATTATTGTGGGCAAATTATGTGATGAACAAGGCTTGAATTCTGAACCACACACTTGGAATGATCTTGTGAAGCCTTGGAGAACACTCATACACATGGCATGATCTTGTGCATCTTCTAAAACTATAAATAACATGCTCCTATCATTCAATCTTTGCTCACTTCCTTTTTCTCATCTAAATTGCCTAAATTGGAGTTGCTACCATCTTTGGAGGCCTCCTACTGAGCATTCTTGAATCCTAGAACACAAGTAAGTGTTCTTCCTAGTCTTGTTCATTTATTTAAGCAATTTTAAGCTGAAAGTCAAACAGTTTGACTACCATTTGACTTTCGGTTTTGATCATGAATTGGTTAAGTCAAAGTTCAATTGAGCTTTACAACGTGATCGTTATTACCACGTTTACTAGTCGAAGTGACGAGTCAAAGTTTCGGTTATGTGCACTTTATGACGGAACTATTTTCGGGTATCAAAACACTAAGTTTTTATACTCAATTAGTTTTGCAACTTAGTTCGTCACTTCTAGTTTAATGCTTATTTAGGTTCGTAAGTAGAGCGGTTTGACCACCGCTTTGACTTTCGAATCCGACCCGTTTGGTCGATCTTAGGATCCGACCAAACATATATTTGTGACCATAATTGTATAGGGAATAACCTCCTGAGGTTATACCTTATGGTCACGTCGTTTGGTTAGTTATATGATAAGTCATTAATATGCCCTTAGAAAATGACCAAAATGCCTTTTTTGCACATTAATCTGTTTTAAGCATATGTAATCAAATTTTTCACATATAAACTGATGGAATAACATTTTCAAACATGTTTGGGCATTTAAGACTTATCTTATGACATGCTTAACCATCTGAACATGTAGTTACGCAAATGACACGTTAAAGTAGCGTAAACTACCTTAACGGGTTATAACGGGTCAAAAGAACTTAGGATTCATTTCAAATCAGAATGTAGACTTTGTTAAACCATTTCATATGAGTTCCAACACTCATTTGGTTTCCAAGACCTCATTCTATCTGATTCCCCCAATTATGTACTTTTACTTTAACATAGTTACCCGATGTTAGGACACATTAGGACACGTTTGAAGCTTTGTTATTTCACTTGATTCGAGGACTCTTTGCAATCCGAAGTGAGTACATAGTCCCCTCTTTTACATTTTCAAATGTTTTGGGGTGATTCATATGTGCCTATTCACTATTTTCATGATTTCAAAGCTATATGATTTCACATGCATAGTACTTATCCTTTAACGAATTGAAACCGTTACCTATGGCTTAAATACTGATTTTCAAAGTTTGTAAGACTAGTGTTGGTGCGTATTTATATTCTTATACATTCATTAACAATGATAAAGCCGATTGGTAGTATGATATATCGCTATAGGACTTGACACCCCATTCCCGTTGTACGGAATGTCAGAAACCAAGTTTAAACCACATAGATATTGCCTTCGTGGTAATCTATAGTCACCAAAGTATATTTTGATATACTAAAGTTTGAATGTATTGCCAAACGTACACAATGTGTTATTACAAAGGTTTTCCAATTAAGCCATAAAAACATATCTTTTATTTGATTTCTTAAACCAATGTATAGTTGATATACTACCAAATCACAAATTAAAGTATATTTCGATATATTTCCAAGGCATAGTTTGATATGCTACTATTGTCATACTGTTTACCAAAGTATAGTTTGATATACTACCGTTTCTGTTATTTCCTAAACCAAAGTATATTTTGATATGCTACAAAAGCATAGTTTGATTTGCTATTTTCAAACCAAAACATAGTTTGATATGATATTTTCAAACCAAAGCATAGTTTGATATGTTATTTTAAAACTAAAGTATAGTTTGATATACTACCGATGTTTTCATTTTTAAACCAATCTATATTTTTGATATACTACCAATACTATTATTTCATGAACTAAAGTATATTTTGATATACTATCAATTCAACTATTTCAAAACCAAAGTATATTTGATATACTACTTATTCTATTATTTCAAAACCAAAGTATATTTTGTATATACTACAAACCTTTTTATCAAAACAAAGTATTTTAAAACCAAACTTTTATCAAGGATTCATGGCTATTTTTGTAAACATATAATCTTTTCTTATAATATCCAAAGCCATGAATCTAATTCACAAAACATATGTTACTCACATGCATTTTTAAGCTGACGTTTTATTTTCACATATGTTTCAGGTTCTATATGTGATAATTGTTGATTGCTTGCTTCACTTAGGATAGACGCGGGCTTTAGTGACTTTAAAACTTGAAAGACAAATTGTTTGTAGTTATTTGGTTTATATCAAAACAATGAGTCTATTAATGATATAAAAACAAAACTTCAAATACCTTGTGTTGTGAAACAATGATTCTGTGACATGACTCCTCGACATTTCCTTCGCGGTTTGTTGTATTACACGGTCGGGGTGTTACAGAAAAGTTGGTATCAGAACCATGGTTATAGGGAATTAGGTTATTAGTAATATTCTTGACCTAGTCTATGTAACGACTCGCACCAAAATGTCCTAAAACGATCCGTAAGTGAAAACCCGGACCCCTAAAATCCTAAATTTCATGAAAAATCAAGAAAATCAAGTTTTATTAGTCGGTCGCGGGCCGCGTAAGAGTTAAGCAAGGCTTACGCGGGGCGCGACAGCTCTGTGTTTTCCGGATAAACTTGAGGGACACGTGTCATCCACGTGTCACGACCAAGCCATGACTCAGCAACCTTTAGTCCGATCCAGACTCCCTTGCGGGCCGTGAAGGAGAAGCCAATTGGCTTCGCGGGCCGTGACGCGCCCTAAAATCAGCCTATAAATAGCAGCCGATGGTTTCAGTTCAAATCGTTTAATTCTTTTCTTTCTCTTGTTCTCTTGTTTTAACCTTCTAATGTCAGAACTTCTAAACCCTGAAACTCTGCCCGTTATTAGGGTAATAACTCTAATCACTGGTACGATACTTTATCCGATCGATTGAAACCGATCCGATGGATGTTTAAGTGCTGCCTATATTCGGCTATACTTTGTCATTCGTCGTGAGGGTTTTTATCTCATGATTATCGTTAAAGTTGAATGGAGTTAATACACTAATACGAGTTCCCTTGTATCAAGATATTAGAACTCATAACCAGGAAGCTGTTAAACCAGAATACTTAGTGATTAAGTAAACACAGTAGTTAAAATAACTCAACAATTAAGTTAACGTAGTGGCTAAGAAAACTTAATGATTAAGTAAACTTAGTGGTTATGTAAAACTTAGCGGTTAAGAAACTTAATAGCTAAGGAAACTTAACAGGAAAGGAAACTTAGCAGTTAAGCAAGCTAAGTAAGTTAATTAATCAGCTAATTACGTTATTTAATTAATCGGCTAAGTAAATTACTTGATCAAACCGTTAAGGAAAATTAATCAATTAAGTAAGATTAATTAATCAGTTAAGCAAGATTAATTAAGCTAAGCAAGATTAATTAAGCTAAGCAAGATTAATTAAGCTAAGTAAGATTAATTAAGTAAATTAAACACCTAGATAGATATACATGAAAATAAATATATATGAGATAGATAATATCAAAGGAAGGTGCAAGGAAGGTGTAAGAGGATGTATATGTCACACCCGCTCATAACGGAAGCGCGAGGTGTGATCTGTCTGGTTTTCATTGCATAAATATCGATGTACATGAACAAACTATATGAATAAAATATACTCCATTGCCATTACATAAGTGTTTCAAAAGATTACAACATAAGTTTAGTGTGTCGGTTACAAACCATTAACATAAAAGTAAAGTGTTATTGTTTCATACATTAACATGAAATAAACTACTAAGGTTTAAACCGTCATATTTCCGCAAAGAGGCGGAATATAATAGTTAAACCCTCCAAAAGATGGCATGGAGTTCCGGTACTTGTTATCTTGACTGGGAAATCTGACATGGTCCTTTAATTCCCTGAAATACATGTTAAGTTTGGAAAACATCAACAAAAGTTGGCGAATTCATGCAGTTTAGTTGTAAAAGATGTATTTAAAACGTAAGTTGTAGTATGTAAAGCGTCAATGAAATCGTTGATCATTAATGTTTTGCAAGGACATTAATATGTGTGACGAAAAAGGAAGCAATCCAACCCTAGACGATTTTATGTCGACTCCTATCGACTGGGACACAAAAGCACTCTTCTGTATGGGTCCACGACCTAGAGTGGGGCTCGCCAAAACCCATTAGATCTAACCACTTGTACCTAGGTCCAAACTGGATTAATGGTGCTTAGATGTATAACCCTAATTCGCACATGATCTAAGGTGTTTCATTCCCTAACTTTAACATACGTTGAACATGTATTTTCCCCGATAGTTGTAAAGTTGTAAAACATTTAATTGAATAGGGGACATGAACTCACAGTATCGCGTCCTGTGAATAGATGTAAATAAGATCTCACGTGCGGTCGTCCTGAATAGCGTTGCGACCTACAAATGTTCTTATATTCGTTAGACACTTCGGTCTTTGTAAATAACTTGAGTACAAGTCTTGTGTCTTCAATATGTGTAAGACTTGTATGTCTTTGCTGTTCGTTAAACTGTGTATTAGATGAATGAGTTGTTAAACTGTTATATATATATATTTCACCAAATATATATATATATATATATATGTCATCTCGTATCTTGTGTGTTGTATAGTCGGATTTAGTCCTCTTAATTTCGTGTCTTATATGTATCAATTGTATGATTGTGTTCACAATAATGGTATCATTGGGCCGAGCCCATGTTTTCATGTTATTGGGCCCCAACTAGTGTTGGGCCTAAATAGTGTTGGGCCTCAATAGTGTTGGGCCTAAATAGTGTTGGGCCTCAATAGTGTTGGGCCTAAATAGTGTTGGACCTCAAATAGTGTTGGGCCTCAAATAGTGTTAGGCCTCAAATAGTGTTGGGCTTTGGCCCATATGTTTGGTATTTGGGCTTAGCCCATGAATTTATGTTAAGCCCATTATGAAGATAAGCCCATTAAGAAAAATAAGCCCATTTGTAGAAAAATAGCCCATTAAGTAAAATAAGCCCATTTGTTATAAAAATAGTCCTTTAAGTAAAGTAAGCCCATTTGTTATAATTTAGCCCACTTGTAAGTGTAAGTCTTTCATTTTTATAGAAACCTTTTTATAAAAATTTACCAAGTATACTCTTTAGTTAATAAAAACGTACTAGTTTTTGTAAACATCCGAACTTTGTTATCAATAACATATTTATATTTTCGTGTCGAAAGATCATCTAAATGTCGTAGTAACTCCTCGGATTGGCGATTCGTTTATGGATTCGTCCGTCGTCCGTTTTGACCATAAATGGTGTCCGACCCTTCGGATTGTCCGTACTCGTTTTTAAGGCGTAATTATATGAAGTCTCGTAGGACTTTTGTTATAAAGTGTCTTGAGTTTAAATGTGACAATTAGATTCAAGTTCCTACTTTGATATATATAACTAATACATCAAGTAATACATAACACAAAAATTGTCAAAGTAACCAAATATATATTTTCTAAAAAAAATATATATTTATATTGTCTTTTATTTTATAAAAACCTTTCTTTGAAAACCTTTTTAATATTGTCAAGATTTAACCAAAAAAGTTGTTACTTTATAAAATAAAGTTTTTATGAAAAATGGTCATATAACCTTTGTATTTTAAACTTTACCATGTTTCATAACATATCATTTTCTTTTCCAAATCACCATCAATTTACTCAACATCTTAACAAAAACATATGAGACTTTTATAACATAAAATTTATCAAGATGATTTCCAAATCATGTAGGGTTTTAAACATGATCATAACATATGCTAACTAGTTCAAAAACCAAGTTTAATTCTAGTTTTAACAACTTTTAAAAAAAATCTCTAGTTGTATGTTACTTTTTATAATCTTGTGGAAGTATTGTTTTTAAATAAAAACCTTTAATACCTTCACAAGATCAAAGGTTATGATCATCCCTTTAGACCTTGATGTTAAAAACCCTTTAACATAAACATGTATAATTGTTAGATTATATTTTTAAAACATACTCTAACAATTTATTTATATCATAATCATCATAACAAGATCAAATATGCATATAACAAGTCTTAAATCACAATATAAACCAACATAAATATATCATGATTATTATCTTTGCTTCTTTTTATTTTTCATGTTTATTATGTATGATTACTAGGTTATTATTAGTAATAATAACAATCATAAACATAATATAAGTATGAAAAAAATATAGATCTTGAAGCTTACTTCTAGCACTAGGCTAGGGATGATCTTGGAGGATGATTAAGAAATAAAAAGATGAAGATCTTGATGGTAGAATACTCTTGAATGGATGAAACCCCTTCCTTTTACTTACAAAAGCTTTAGATCTTCTTATGTTACTTGGAAATCCATTTTGATCAACAAATAAAAGACTAAAGTGAAGTGGGTTTTTGGTGTTCTTGGTAAGATGGATGAAGATGATGAGAGAGTTCTTGGTGTATAATGAAAGATGAAAGAGGTAAAGTGTAGTAACTTAGTGATTAAGTGTTGTAATTAATCATCATTCTCATCCACTAGTAAATAACAAATATCTAGATATTATTACTAAGTAAATAAGGGGATGTGGGCCCTTTATTCAGGGTTCATACATGGGGGGGGGGGGGGTCTTGAATTGTTAAAATGTGTTAGTAATTTTAATGCTTCATAAATATGATGAAATGTTTAAATGTTTAGGTGTTTAAGGAATTTAATGTTTCAAGATGTTTCATCACATTGAATGACCATAATTAGGCCTTAAGAGACCAAAAATAATATTCACTAGTTTGTTAAATATGTCAAATTTTAGTTCGGATAGTTGTTTAGTGCTCGTTCCGCAAGTAGATAGTCGCAAGGTTCGATTATGGAAGTTGTAGGGAAAAATTCGGTTATGTATTTATATGCTATTCCCTATGTATTTTTATATGGAATTTGTGTTTAAACAACACTTTTGCATCTTGTAATAAAAATACCAATGCTGAATTTTGCGGAAAAATTATGAAATGGTCACTTTTAGCACTTTTCGGACAGTTTTTAGTGCTACCGGACATTGGTAATATATTAACCAAACTCTTGTATTCCCATATAGGGTTTAATATATAATTGATGTTGGACTCTCGTCCGAGTCCTAAAGATGTCATTTTAGATGTTTTCTGTGGATCCGGAGTTTTCGTCAGCACTCTAGTTCACTAGGCACTACTCTAGTTGTTTCGATGGATTGTTTGCACTATTTCAAATGTACCCAATAAAAGTGAATCATGTGTAATAATAAATGAATATTCCATGAGTTTTCTAAGATGTATATAATGTAATCATGCAGTCCGAATATTCAAAACACATACTTGTATAATGTAAATCATCGTTTTAAATGTAAGTAAATTACCCGAAAGTGGCAGTTGTCACAGTATATGTGGGTAGGAAGCTTCCTAGAAAATGCATAGGTAACTTCCTAGAAAAATATATAGGAAACTTCCTGGAAATTTCATATTTCCTACCTATAAATAGGAAGCTTAGGATTCATTTTTCTTTGCTCATTTCTTCTATTCTTCTCTCTATGCGTTGGTGTTCTAACCAATAATCACCGATGCGATATTCTGTCCGATCGATTCGGGAACCAACTAACGAATGCCAAAGTGCTGTCTAAACAAGACTATACCTTGTGAATTTTGTTAAGGTTCTGAAACGAATGCCAAAGTGTTGTCTAAACAAGACTATACTTTGTGAATTTCGTTAAGGTTCTGATCTCGTGACCATCGTTAGGTTTGATTTGGTATAACACTAATACGTATTCCACTCTGTTAAACTAAATGTTTAACTACCAGAAAACTCTGCACTATACACTTACAATCAAAATAGATGTATAATCATCAGAAGACTTAGAATCAAGATGCTTGTTTAATCAAGACTATATGCTAACAAGGTGAGTCATTCTCTTTTTATCAAAACTGTTTTGCAAAACCTCAAATTATTTTCAAGTTATATTTTACAGGGGGTAAGTCTTTGTTATCTTAAATTACTGGCAGTAAGTGGGGTATTGTGCACATTACTACTGTTTTCTCACTTTTAGGTGGACGAACCTAAACAGTGATAATCATCACTATTGGGTGAAAGGACCCAATGGTGGTATGACCATAGTCACCAGGGTGTGACACTAGACCAGATAATTATAAGATAGTGGCAATTGTAATTGCTCTTAGTCCAGTAAATTATAACAATGTGTCGTTTTATACAAAAATGAATGAACTTGCCAGTATTTCCTGCTAACAAAACCTTTTTAAAACGCGTTTCAGGTGATTACAGTAGATTGGAATAAGAGTTGTGATACGGCACCGAAAGGCTTAAAGAAGTGGCTTATTTTATCAATAAACTAAATCAAGAAATGTTGTTCGGGTTTATTCCATACTAAAGCTACCTTTGTAAAACGTGGGTTTGTTCCCATCTATTTAATAAATAAAATCCGGTGTTTTCTAAACTCTGGTATTTTTCCTAACTCACGGTCCTGATGAACATTTCCGCTGCAATGTTTTTAAAATAACCACCGGTACCACTTGACTGTTCGCGGCTCCCGCCCAGGGTGGGGTCGGGGGTCGTGACAGAAGGTGGTATCAGAGCCACTGGTTTAAGCAATTAGGTGTTGTAATATTACCTAAGCTTAAACGATAGAGTTAGGAAATTGTTATTAACTGGTAGCACCCAGGATAGTATATAGACTTGAACCTAAGAAAAATGCCTTAGTATAAGCTTCAAGATAAGCTAATTACTTACATAAATAAAGTGTGATGGGTGTTGATATGCCGTGAGGATGATGACTAGAACGTTACAAGTATGGTAAATAAGTAATAACACTTGGCCACTGTTATTTCTTATTTATTGGTACTACTGGGTTCTGGAACATGACCCGTCATGTGAATACTAAATTCCTTGTTCTTTGATGAAAGCCTAATAAAAGATTCATTTTAAATCATGAATTGAGAAAATTCTGTTTATGGGAAATACAATGATAATTACCTCTCTGGCGAGAACCGGGTAAGATGGGGTGTATAAGACATCAAACAAGTGACAAAATTCCCTAAATAGTATCATGACCTGATATCTGACTTGTTTTTGGAAAAATGAATCTGTTAAATACATTGACCTTATACATGGTATGTATATTACAATATGTGAAATATATGATTATATAGATATGTATATCTATAAGGAAATCCAAAAACCATAAGGTTTGACAATTTAGCATAAATCACGAGCATGTGTGTCAATGATAATTCTAGAATTCTTTATCAGGAATCTCTCGTATACATCTATAATTCCAATATAAACCATTATTTCGTTTGATTATCAGTCTCGTAACTCGTGCGACAAGATGAAAGATGTGAACCCTTTATGTTGGGACGCCATCGAAAGTATAAGAATTCCCTTTGCATTACCTTATTAACGCATTAGGAAACCTATAACGAAAAGTTATGCTAGGCACAAAGCGTCTCAAAACCTATGCTAATGAGAGCAATTCTACTTTCTTTAAGAACCCTTGCGAAGATAAGAGTAACCACGACTAGGTGCTCTTACCAAGACTCTCTTCATCTATAATCCTACTAAGATTACCAGTAATAAAGAAGTTGTTACGATAATACATGGGCTGCAAAGGACGAAAGTTGTCCAAACCCTTTAATATATGTGTTAAGAAGAATGAAGTAATGTATGCTTCAAAATTTAGACATTAGGATAGTGAGACCCGACCTTTGAAACACCTGATCACGACGTATGCCATAAAATGGAAAGAATGAAAAGAACTAATAGAAAGGAAATTCTGTCTGCTTCATAAAAAGGAACAAATGGCAATGATGATTCCTGAGGTGATTACTGAATTAGGTTGAGATTCGCAAGCCAACCGGAGAAGTGACCACAAGGAGACAAGACAGACCAGCCGACAAAGTTCCTCACTGTGATAAAAGCTGCGAGTCATACACAAAAGTAAGACATAGCGTATATGGTCTCGGAGTTCATTAACACTAGAGGCGTGGAACTGAAAGAAATTCCAAATGACGTTTTCCCAGAGTATCTACTTGGACTATCACCCGATCGTGAGGAGAAACTCAGAATTCATCTGAGACTAGGAACAACACCGATTTTTATATCACAAAAGTTAATACTAATGTAGTAGTTGATGCTTTAAGTCATAAGTTTCATAAGAAGCCGAAACAAGTACGTGCTCTTAGATCAAATTTACGGATAAATTTAATGGAACAATTAAAGAGTTCCCAAGAAACAGCAATCAAGGATAATGCTGAAGGATTATAAAGGAAAACAAAGGAATCAGAAAAAGGAACTGATGGAATTTGGAAATTCCATAAAGAATTTGGATATCTATACATAATTCTTAGGAAAGCTCATAAAACTTAGTGTATGATAAGGAATATCAATTGAGGATAAATAGGAATGAAGAATAATGTAGCCAGTTACAAGTATTTAGTTTATTTGCAAAACTAAACAGAAGAACCCTTTAGGTTTACCTCAGCAATTAGAAATGCAAGCATTAATATGAGATTGATAACAATGGATATTTCCCAAAACAAGAAACGACACAATCTGGGTGATTGTGGATCGACTAACCAAGTTTGCTCAATCCCTACCAATGAAGGAAACCCTTTAGTATAAAACGCTTAGTTAAGTTATGTAGGGATAAAATAGTTTCATTACATAGAATCCTGTTATCTATCAAGATAGTCATTTCACTTCTCATTTCTAGGAAAATTTTAACCCAACTCATTTTGAGCAGTGTGAAGGAACACTACAACCATAAAAAGACATGCTAAGTACGTGTGTGATAAATATTGGTGCAAATAAGACTATCATTTATCACTCATAAGATTTTTCAATAATTGGCCTACAAGTATTAGTGTTACCCGTTTAAAGCACTTTATGGATGAAGATACCATCCAGTATGTTGGGCAGAAATATGAGAAAAGCAACTATCAGGTCATAAGATGGGCAAACTATTAAAATTTCAAAACCGACTAAGAATGATACTAGAAGTCTCTCCGTGAAAAGGGAATAGTCCAATGCGGCAAGAAAGAAAAGTTAAAGTCTAAAATTTGTTGAACCATTTGGATTCATTAAACAAATTAGACCAGTAGCTTACCAGTTAAAATTGCCACAGGAAATGGCAGGTATACATGATTTATTTCATGTATACAACTTAAGGAAATGCTCAGCTAATAAATCTTTAAATTATACCTCTTCAAGATATAGAGGTAAATGAATGGAAAGACCTTACAAGTCAAAGATAAGAATCTCAAACCAAAGAGAATGGTTTTGGTCAAAGTAAGGTGGAATTAAAAGCAAGGACCAGAAAATACTTAGGAACTAGAGTTAGAGATGAAAATAAAATATCCATAATTATTCCAGTAAATCTCGAGGATGAGATTTTAAACAAGGTGGGGAGGATGTAACGAATCGCACAAAAATGTCCTAAAACGCTCCGTAAGTGAAAAACCGGACCCCTAAAACCCTAAATTTCATGAAAAATCAAGAAAATCAAGTTTTATTAGTCGGTCACAGGCCGTGTAAGAGTTAAGCAAGGCTTACGCGGGGCGCGACAGCTCTGTGTTTTCCGGATAAACTTGAGGGACACGTGTCGTCCACGTGTCACGACCACGCCATGACTCAGCAACCTTCAGTCCAATCCAGACTCCATCGCGGGCTGCGAAGGAGAAGCCAATGGGCTTCGCGGGCCGCGACGCGCCCTAAAATCAGCCTATAAATAGCTGCCGATGGTTTCAGTTCAAATCGTTCAATTCTTTTCTTTCTATTGTTCTCTTGTTCTATCATTCTAAAGTCAGAACTTCTAAACCCCGAAACTCTGCCCGTTATTAGGGTAATAACTCTAATCACTGGTAGGATACTTTATCCGATTGATTGAAACCGATCCAATGGATGTTTAAGTGCTGCCTATATTCGGCTATACTTTGTCATTCGTCGTGAGGGTTTTTATCTAGTGATTATCGTTAAAGTTGAATTGAGTTAATTGAGGTCCCTTGTATCTAGAAATTAGAACTCATAACCAGGAAGCTGTTAAACCAGAATACTTAGTGATTAAGTAAACATAGTAGTTAAAATAACTCAACAATTAAGTTAACGTAGTGGCTAAGAAAACTTAATGATTAAGTAAACCTAGTGGTTATGTAAAACTTAGCGGTTAAGAAACTTAATAGCTAAGGAAACTTATCAGGAAAGGAAACTTAGCAGTTAAGCAAGCTAAGTAAGTTAATTAATCAGCTAATTACGTTATTTAATTAATCGGATAAGTAAATTACTTGATTAAACTGTTAAGCAAGATTAATTAAGCTAAGCAAGATTAATTAAGCTAAGCAAGATTAATTAAATAAATTAAACACCTAGATAGATATATATGAAAATAAATATATATGAGATAGATAATATCAAAGGAAGGTGCAAGGAAGGTGTAAGAGGATGTATATGCGGGTAGGAAGCTTCCTAGAAAATGTATAGGTAACTTCCTAGAAAAATATATAGGAAACTTCCTGGAAATTTCATATTTCCTACCTATAAATAGGAAGCTTAGGAATCATTTTTCTTTGCTCATTTCTTCTATTCTTCTCTCTATGCGTTGGTGTTCTAACCAATAATCACCGATGCGATATTCTGTCCGATCGATTCGGGAACCAACTAACGAATGCCAAAGTGCTGTCTAAACAAGACTATACCTTGTGAATTTCGTTAAGGTTCTGAAACGAATGCCAAAGTGTTGTCTAAACAAGACTATACTTTGTGAATTTCGTTAAGGTTCTGATCTCGTGACCATCGTTAGGTTTGATTTGGTATAACACTAATAAGTATTCCACTCTGTTAAACTAAATGTTTAACTACCAGAAAACTCTGCACTATACACTTACAATCAAAATAGATGTATAATCATCAGAAGACTTAGAATCAAGATGCTTGTTTAATCAAGACTATATGCTAACAAGGTGAGTCATTCTCTTTTTATCAAAACTGTTTTGCAAAACCTCAAATTATTTTCAAGTTATATTTTACAGGGGGTAAGTCTTTGTTATCTTAAATTACTGGCAGTAAGTGGGGTATTGTGCACATTACTACTGTTTTCTCACTTTTAGGTGGACGAACCTAAACAGTGATAATCATCACTATTGGGTGAAAGGACCCAATGGTGGTATGACCATAGTCACCAGGGTGTGACACTAGACCAGATAATTATAAGATAGTGGCAATTGTAATCGCTCTTAGTCCTGTAAATTATAACAATGTGTCGTTTTATACAAAAATGAATGAACTCGCCAGTATTTCTTGCTAACAAAACCTTTTTAAAACGCGTTTCAGGTGAACATTTCCTAACTCACGGTCCTGATGAACATTTCCACTGCAATGTTTTTAAAATAACCACCGGTACCACTTGACTGTTCGCGGCTCCCGCCCAGGGTGGGGTCGGGGGTCGTGACAGTCTATAACCTTCCCAGGACCCTAATGTAAGAAAATTTGCGTTTAGATTCTTAATACAATACCATCACCTGTCCTTAGGTGATTACCAAAAACAAAACATGATTCACCCTCTCGAGTCAAAATTTTTCCAAAACTTCACAAGAAATCATCTATCCTTAGATGATTTGTTTTAGGCTTTTAAGCCTTTGGTGTTTTCAAAATCTCGTCAAAGTTTGGGCTCTAATAATGTGAACATGTGCAATCCGGAAGGGTGGGTGCCTGTACCTCGAGTTTTCTGTCTAGGCTATAGTGTTCGTACAAATCCTCATTATCGGACTAGTCACTCTTACCTGGGAACTCTTTGGGCGAGTGTTCACTTATAGGCTAAAGCATATCTTCACGATACATTATAAAGACCCATTTACTTTGATTAGTCACTGTGTCGTTTGTTTGTTTTAGGTAACGAACAAATGACCACAATCCTTATGCTTTGTCGATATTTTTAAATGTTCCATTTTGACTATCCAATATCATCTCACTCGTTTTCTCTCATGTTTCTCTGCTCTTTTAGAATGCCTCCTTGTCGTGATCAAACTCAAGATGCCGCTATGGCAGCCATAATCGCTTAGCAAATCCTTGTTGTGCTCCCAAACCTAGTAACCCAGTTAAATCAAGCAAACAAAAACAATAACAACAATTCACCCGCTTCGTGCAAATATAAATAGTTCAACTCAGCTAAGCCACTTACATTTACTAGGTCTGAAGGAGTTACTGGGATCCTACAGTGGTTTGAGAGTCTCGAAAGCACATTTCATCATGTTCAATGCCCAAACGAGCGAAAGGTTGAGTTTGCATCGAGTGTATTCCAGAAAAGAGCACTCACATGGTGGAACGGTGTGATGAGGGATGGGGTATCGATGTGGCAGTGGCACAAACATGGGAAAAGCTTCGAGCTCTTATGATGAAGGAGTTCTGCCCACGACATGAACAAAGGGTGCTTGAAAACGAATTCCACGATCTTAAACAAGATAGTGGTGAACATCGAGCCTACACTGATCGTTATGAGGAGCTAAGTCTGTTATGTCCTACCATGGTTACGCCTTTGGATAAGGGAATTGAGAAATACATCGATGGCCTTCCTGACCCAGTTCAAGACATTGTTACTAGTAGCAACCCTACCACTGTCAGACAGGCAATCGAATTAGCTGCTACCCTAACTGAATCCCAAGTCAGAAAGGGGAAACTGTTTCACAAAGGCAACAAGAAACAAGCGGCTAAGACTACTCAAGAGGAAACCAAGGAAAACAAGACTGAATCCTCCAAGAAGTCAAAGAAGCGTATGGCCTCACAAAACTTCGTTGTAGTTACTCAGAACAATCAAGGTGCTCCCAACCAACCAGCACAACCTCGTGCTAGGAAAACATATGCTGCCACCGCACCTCTGTGCACAAATGTAACCGTCATCATCAGAATCAAACACCGTGTCACCAATGTACCCATTGTGGATGATTGGGACATTTGGTCAATTCATGCAGTTTTGCTACCTAAAACCAAACTGTTGCAAACCCTGCTGCTGCTCAAGCACCATAACCACCTGGATCGTGCTACAACTGTGGTGATCTTACTCACTATCGAAACAGTTGCCCAAAGCTTGTTAATGCAAATCCAGCCCGTGGACGAGCATTTAACATAAATGAGGCTCATGTAAATGACAATGCAACAGTGAACATTTAAACTTTTATATTTTCCTTGTTGTTTATCTATGAAACTTGAAACATTTCAGTTGGTTTATAAATAAACTTGTTATTACAATTTTATTTACAAAACCAATGCGGTTACGTGTATGTGTGACATACCCCTACAATACCAACACCAAGGATTTTGTTCCTTATAAATTAAACTAAAAGTACCACCTTTATATCCTTAATGGATACCTAAGGGTACTTTCATAAGTCCTTAATTGGTCTTATGCAATATGTCTATGTGCATATCATTACATTCTGTTTTTTCATGACGTTATACCTAGTACATGATTTCAAAGACATCTTACATGATTTCAAAGACAATTCACATGGTTTCAAAACAATTTTAACATGGCATATTTACCTAATATACCTAGTGCATGATTTCAAAAACATTAAACATATTTTCAAAGATCCCATGCATGGTTTTCAAAGACATTTTGCTTCGTATGTTGACCTAGCATACCTAGTACATGGTTTTTCAAAACATTTTCGCTACACAAACCCCAAATCCTTATAGGATCTTCCTATCATTATAGTTAGACCCTTGTGAATGTATAAAGTGCAAATCGAAGTCCTTAATTGGATTCTTTGTGTGCTTTAATACGTATGATATGATTCAATGAGACCAAACCAAATCCTTATGGGATCTTTCTATCTTCATAGTTAGATTCTTATGGATGTTTAAAGTACTAGTTGAAGTCCTTCATTGGATTCCTGGTACTTATGTATAAATCGATGACCAAGTTGATGACCAAATTGATGATTATGTGTTTATGTGTTTAATTGATTCAAATGCTCGTTATCCAAATCCTTGTAGAATCTTCTATATTTTCATATGATAGATTCTCAGAGAGATATTAAAAGTACTATCTTAAATCCTTAATGGGCTTTTCTATGTAAATAGTCAGACCCTTGGATTCCAAAGTACTATTCCAAAACAATTATTTGATTCAAAGTTAAGGAGACCCTTTGGTGGCCTATTTAAAGAGTGATCGTCGATCTAGTTAAAGAGATCATGTGTTGATCTAGTTAACGAGATCGTTCGTTGATCTACTTAAAGAGACCCTTTGGTGGTCTAGTTAAAGTCATCACATGTTTGATTTTCCCCCTACACATCATAAAAAGAACTGTGCGGACTGTGTAAGGAATTGAGTAATTATGGATGCATAGATAATTATGAAACTCAGTGCATAGAAACCATAGCAAGTTTTGCTATGTGTAAGAACCTATAGTGATAAGAATAACGAAATGGGAACAATGTAATAAGGGCATGGTGGATACGCTGCTGGTACTTCCTATATATAAGTGTTCCTTATTACATTGCAAGCGTGGCATTATTTAAGTTACTAGAAGTTCTGGACCTTGACGAATGTTGTTTGATCTTACACTCTCTGACTCCAACATCGAGCACACACAAGTTTCCTATAATTGTCTTCATAGGAAACATTCTTCCATCAGTTGTTCGAAACTCCAAAGTTCACACTCTCTTCGAATTCTTCTACAACAAGAATATCACTTTGACATTTACATGACTCTCTTGAGGCTCGGTACAATCGAAGATGTCGTACACCTACCTATTGAAACGATGTTTAGATTTTCGAATCTGAACTCATTCCTATAGACAACAGACAAGTACAATTAAAAATATTTGCTGGAAATCCAAACGTGGCCCAGAGTTTTACTTAGCGAACAGAGGATTTATGCCCTTACAACCAATATACAATTCCGAACAATTTCGAATGACATCGGTTTTCACAAGTTTCCTCTAAAATTAAATTTCAGGACGAAATTTCCTAAAGTAGGGGAGACTGTGACATTTGTGCCCTTACAACCAATATACAATTCTGAACAATTTCAAATCCAATGAAATCTTGAGTTTCATTTCCGGGATTGTATAATTACATGTGACAATTACACATTTCAATCCTCGTACAATTTAGAACTCTCAAAAGCTTTTCTGGAAGTTATACGTAAACAATTATGCAAACGTAATCAGTTTAATGCGATGTACACTCCGTAACAACGACATATGCTAAACATACCCTAAATACCTGATGTGTGTAAAATGCAACATATAAATTACATCAAATGAGGCATAAAACTAACCCTTTTTAGTACTAATGTTGGAAAAAGTGTGTTTTTGTCTTCGTTTTGTATTTTCAGGATCAAATGAGCTTAATTGAACAAAAGGAACAAATATGCAACAAAATCTAACATAAATACAAAGAAAAGGAATAAACGTGGCATGCCCGACCCCTCGGCAGCATCTTCCCAAGCAAAAACAAGAGATCAGAAGGCTGACCATGGCCCCGTGCCCAGCGAACACGAGGGCGTGGCCAGATGTCTGCAGAAAAGACAAACTGATAGAAGATTCTATTCCCAGCACGGGGGCGTGCCCAGCTCAACACGGACCGTGGTCAACGCTAAGATTCGCAAAATCTTGCAAATCTTGATAGTACAGATACGCTTCTGCACGCAGAGCTGTGCCCAGCGGACACGGGGGTGTGTGGAGCCTAATGCAGACAATTGTAATTAATGAAGAAAGAGAAAGTGGATGTCCACGGGGCCGTGTCCAGCGGACACGGGGCCGTGTCCGGGCTTCTGTACAGGCTATAAATAGGGGTGCTTGGTTCATTTCAAAGACATCCCTTGGCAAACCACCTCTCTCCCACTTCACCCACACTCCACCACCACTACAACACCCATATCCACCACCATCATCCATCATCCATCATCCACCTTAGAGTGTGTGTAGTAGTCTCGAGATCCAAGATTGATAGTAAAAGTTCTTGACAATCAAAGGCCATATTTGCCTAAGTCTCTTACGTCACTTGGTGAAGACAAGCATTTAATGTAATACTTTTGATTTTTAATCTTTTTGCACTTTTTATTTGGTTTTGTATTAATGACTTTAATAACTAGTTTCTTATATTGAAGGTGACACTTCCTTATCATTTGTCGATGGTGTCTTGGCGTTATTTTTCTGTCTATATAAAATAAAAGATTTTCACTATTCATATCTCTACGGTCTATGTAGAGATATGTTGGCTACCTGGTCGGGGGTTAAGGGAATGCTTTGGTAAGGTTCTTGCCTTGTTCAGTGTATAGATCCTGCAAGGACCTGGGTCAAACTTACTAGGACCTCCTTCAATACCCACTGGTATTGGATGGCGGGGGTGCGAATGACTTGATGCCCTCATATGTAAACTACTATTAATACATTAACCCGGCTACTTGGGATTGTATCCCTGCTGACTCAAACCACTTAGCCGAGGGTAACGTCACCTTCAAAAGAGGGGCCTACCACATTACGCATTAATAACTTAATTAATTATCTTCCAATATTCCAACCCTTTGGGATTGTATCCTTGCTGACTCAAACCACTGGGTTGAGGGTAACGTCACCTTCAAAAGAGGGGCCTACTACTATAACTAAGATAATCTCTTAAAAAGTGCAAAAGTGCGAAAGTCATCAAAGGTTACATTAAAGGCGAGTCGGATCCAAGTGATTCATCTTGTATATCTTTTTTTATTTTATTTTTATTTTTCAGCATTTTAGTTTTAACTTTTTCTAAAACTTTTGATTTGATTAGACGTTGAGGATAAACAAGTATTAAAAACTCTTGTGTCCTTGGACGACGTTGGTATCTTACCAACGCTATACTATGCTCACGATGGGTGCACTTGCCCATGTGTGTGTTTAGTGTTAGTAGAATATCGTGTTTTATAAATTTAAAACTTGACTAATGTGTTAAAAAGGGCTTAAAATATAAAGAAAAAACATAATACACCTGACACACACCAATACCCTTTACATAAATTAGAAACAAGTTTTGAAGGGTTCGGTATAGCAAAAACATACTTATTTGATCGCAGGGACTATTTGCGAAAAACTGTGAAAGTATGCCGATTCACATATCTCTTAATACGAAACACGTACGCACATCTAAAATTTTTTGTAATCATTAAAATCTTGTATTTTAGTAATGAGAATGCAAAAATATCCTTCGTTGCGTAAATTCGGTTGTTTTCGCGTACGTTAAAGTGTTCGTCGTAATTAAGCAAAAATCGCGACCGTACAACCGATCGAACCGACATCCATGATATTTCTAGGCATATTTCAAGTCCCCTATGCTTTAACATCCTTATAAAGCCTGAAATATGTGCTAACGGGGATTAAATGCGTCAAAAATACCATAAACATGTTGAAGGAACCTGTTTTGCTAAAAGTTGAAAGTCTGATATACATGGTAGAATCATACGACAGCCTTGGGCTGATCCTGTCGTGCGACGCGAGGACATGATTTGGAAAGATTGTTTTTTAACAGCAAACAACTCTATGCACTTGTTTTCAATCCTAGTTTTTCATTATTGTGGGCAAATTGTGAAATGAACAAGGCTTGAATTCTGGACCACACACTTGGAATGATCTTGTGAAGCCTTGGAGAACACTCATACACATGGCATGATCTTGTGCATCTTCAAAAACTATAAATAGCATGCTCCTTTCATTCAATCTTTGCTCACTTCCTTTTTCTCATCTAAATAGCTCTAAATTGGAGTTGCTACCATCTTTGGAGGCCTCCTACTGAGCATTCTTGCATTCAGAACACAAGTAAGTGTTCTTCCTAGTCTTGTTCATTTATTTCAGCAATTTTAAGTTGAAAGTCAAACAGTTTAACTACCATTTGACTTTCCTTTTTGACCATGAATTGGTTAAGTCAATGTTCAATTGAGCTTTGCTACGTGATCGTAATCATGATGGTTAAAATCCCTTGCGATTATACCTACTGATTACCACGTTTACTTGTCGAAGTGACGAGTCAAAGTTTCGGTCTGACGGAACTATTTTCGGGTATCAAAACAATAAGTTTGACACCAAATCAGTTTTGCAACTTAGTTAAACATGTTTAACTCGTCACTTCTAGTTTAGTGCTTATTTAGGGTCGTAAGTCGAGCGGTTTACCACCGCTTTGACTTTTGAATCCGACACGTTTGGTCGATCTTAGGATCCGACCAAACATATAATTGTGACCATAGTTGTATAGGGAACAACCTCCTGAGGTTATACCTTATGTTCACGTCGTTTAGTTAGTTATATGATAAGTCATTAATATGCCCTTAGAAAATGACCAAAATACCCTTTTTGCACATAAATCCGTTTTAAGCATATGTAATCAATTTTTTCACATATAAACTGATGGAATAATATTTTCAAACATGTTTGGGCATTTAAGACTTATCATATGACATGCTTAACCATCTGAACACGTAGTTACGCAAATGACACGTTAAAGTAGCGTAAACCACCTTAACGGGTCATAACGGGTCAAAAGCACTTAGGATTCATTTCAAACCAGAATGCAGACTTTGTTAAACCATTTCATATGAGTTCCAACACTCATTTGGTTTACCCGATGTTAGGACACATTAGGACACGTTTGAAGCTTTGTTGTTTCACTTGATTCGAGGACTCTTTGCAATCCCAAGGGAGTACATAGTCCCCTCTTTTACATTTTCAAATGTTTTGGGGTGATTCATATGTGCCTATTCACCATTTTCATGATTTCAAAGCTATATGATTTCACATGCATAGTACTTATCCTTTAACAAATTGAAACCGTTACATATGGCTTCAATACTGATTTTCAAAGTTTGTAAAACTATTGTTGGTGCGTATTTATATTCTTATACATTCATTAACAATGATCAAGCCGATTGGTAGTATGATATAGCGCTATAGGACTTGACACCCCATTCCCGTTGTTCGGAATGTCAGAACCAAGTTTAAACCAAATAGATTTTGCCTTCGTGGTAAATCTATAGTCACCAAAATGTATTTTGATATACTAAGGTTTGAATGTATTTCCAAACGTCCACAATGTGTTATTACAAAGGTTTTCCAATTAATATTTTAGAAACCAAACTTTTATCAAGGATTCATGGCTATTTTTGTAAACATATAATATTTTCTTATAATATCCAAAGCCATGAATCTAATTCATAAAACTATGTTAGTCACAGGCATTTTTATGCTGACGTTTTATTTTCACATATGTTTCAGGTTCTATTATGTAACGATTGCTGATTGCTTGCTTCACATAGGACGGACGCGAGCTTTAGTGACTTTAAAACTTGAAAGACAAATTGTTTGTACTTATTTGGTTTATATCAAAACAATGAGTCTATTAATGTTATAAAACAAAACTTCAAATACCTTGTGTTGTGAAACAATGATTCTGTGACATGACTCCTCGATGTTTCCGCCGTGTTTGTTGTATTACGCGGCCGAGATGTTACAATTGATCGGGAAAAGATCTAATTATTGTTTAAAAATTCAAAGGTTACATGGATATTTTCTCCAGAAAGTCTTTAACACATGCATCAAGTGATGTACCTTGATCAATCATACTTTTATTACTTAAAACGTGCGTGTGTGTGATATGAAAACCAACATAAGTTGTGCAAAGCTTTAAACCATTCGTGGCCTTTTATCTACTTTTACAGCAATTATTAGCTTCTATTTAATCTCAACTTTTGGGGTTAAATAAAAGGCGTATTTTAACACCCCCTTCTTTCTCTTTTGAAACTATTATATACAATGATAATTTTTTTTTTGAAAAAATTACAGAAAATGTCATTCAAGTTTATATAAAATTGCATCTTTCATCCTTATTATTTAAAGTCACACTGGTTGTCCTTTACATTTTTTGGTTGTTTCGGGTTTCATGCTTCATTGTAAACTTTGATAGTTTTTAGAGTTTAGTGATGTCATGTATGTGTCATGTATGTTGCAACTTTCATCCCCTATTTAATAATAATTCTTATTAAATAAATTAGATACCAACTCCCTCTCCATCTCTCTAATTCCTTATTCCTCTCTCCTCTCTCTACCTCCACATGATTAAGAATAAGGGGCTGTTTGTTTACCTCTTAATGAGACTCTTAATGGTTTAAACCTCTTACTGGTTCAGCACTTAATGATTCAGACTGTTTGTTTCATGAGCAGATGTCTGAATGATTCAGACAATTGCCTCTGAATGGTTAAGCATTACATAGAGTCTAAATGGTTAAGACCTCTAATCTGAATTGGTCAGACATTTGCCTCTGAACGGTTAACCATTATACAGGCTCTTAATGGTTCAGACCTCTTACTGTTCAGCACTTAATGGTTCAGACCTCTTACTGGTTCAGCACTTAACTATTCAGATGCTGCCAAACAGCCCCTAACTAGATATTCATCATCACCGTACCACACCACCACACTCTGATTTCCACACTTCGATTTGAACCTACCGCCATCACTATATCACATTTCCATCATTTCTTCCATTTTAGCATGCGACATCCTTAGCCATTTATATCCTAAATCGGTTTCCTTTAGTCATTGAAATCAAAATTAATTTGAATATCAGATTTTCAGATTGTCGGATTTGGTGGGTCATCTCACTCTGCATCAAAGAACTAGAAAATTTCTTTCCTATTAAACGTTATCCATACACAAAACTCATAATATTGAACCAATTAGAAACATGTTGTTGAAAGGGATAAGCCTGATAGAATCTATGTGTCTTTATAGATTGATATGGATTTAATGAAATTAAGTTCCCAATTCAAATCATGGATTTTCCCCGAACTAATAGAGTACAAATTGATAACAAGAGTCAAAATTACTTGACTTACCAAAACCCAAATTCGAAATCATAATAACATAAGTTAAAATCATGCCGTTCCACCGCATGAAGTCAATTATGAATAGTAAAAAATAAATACTTGGTCAAAATCATCATGTAGGTCCGTGTTTCGGATCATTCGGTTACGTTTTACGGTGATATCTAAACCTAAGTTTGATATGCAGAATCCATCAGAAATAGGTAGAAACACAAGATTTCACAATTTTCTCTGTTTTCTATTAATTCACAATCCTTGTACAAATTTGACAGGGTTTCGCCTCACAGTGCGACACACGCGTACCGAACACTCAGTCCGCACGTCTGTTTATAGACGTTAGATTTGTGCGGACTAAGACTTTACGTTCGTACAGACTAAATAACACACTACATTCACATGGACCAACCTGCTCATCCGTACGGATGTGCTACATCCATACGGATGAGACAGTTTTACAACATAAACTCATATTTGACATTTCTAGCCCTATTACATCAAGACGTAGGCGACAGACGTATGCATCAACAGTCTCCCCCTTGGCTGTTGACGCAGTCTTGATCTACACTACTGATCAACATCTTCAAGTGAAAAATACAGTCCCCCCTTGAATGATGCTTTGAGTCTCCAAAATTTGAATATCCAAACACAAACAGTTTCTAAACAATCTCATCTGTTCGGCTCACATTCAACATTATCCAGTTATATTGGAAGATTTTGAAGTAAATTCTTTTTGGATTTTGAATATAAAATACAGAAATGTAAATAACTGAAATGTAATATTTACAGTTACTGTTTTGTGAGAAAACATGCTTGAGGATCATATCAGATTTAATGAGACATATCAGCTGCACCTTTGATCTAAAAAAACATTTAGTTTAAACAATTCACATGGATTGTCAATATTGTTTATCCACTTAAACTCTATCTAAAAACTTTCGTAATGCTTACCGATACGTTAAGGTACATTAATTTGCACTAAGTTCTTATGGTCCACACGATCTTAGCATATCCCCTCATCTTGTAATACACCGACTCAAGTAATGCCTTTAAACTTTCATCAACTTTGATATGTGTGAAAATAAAGCAGAATGTTTAAGCATTAACAATCAGTGCGATCTTTTGATACACAGAGAAGGTCCAATGTTTAAACAAAAGAAGAAATAAAAACAAGTTGAAATTGTTTAGATCTTAACCACCAGTTCGATATTCTCATATACGCAGAGGTGATTCAAGATTTAAATGAAACATTAAGTAAAATAAAGCTGAAACGTTCAGGCAATAACATCCAGTTCGATACTTTGGTATAGTAGAGGATGTCCAATGCTTAAACAAAATAAAGAAATAAAACAAGTTCAAATCTTTGAAAAATGAAACACACAATCACAATGACTTTTCATTCAGTTATGAAAGTTCACAAACTAACCAGTTTTTATGCTTTACAGTATTCAGCCATTACCGAGTAGGTACACAGTCACAATGGACAAAACTAAGTACTATGCTTGCAACTGCGTTTCCACTAGAACTAGGCTTTTTATTTAATTTTGTATCGTTTTTGCAAAACTACTAGTCTAGCAGAGCCTACCAACACATCTTTATTGAGATTGTTTAACTATCTTAAACATTACAATTCTTTAGCATGCACTGATAGTCCACTGAAGTACTATCATTTTCTGTTTTCGCACAAGTAATCTCATTTTCATTTTTCAATATTTTTGACATGTTGAAAATATTTTTTACCTATATGAAATGATTTTTAAATGATGTTTTTCAGTTTTACGGAAATTTTAACAATTTAAAAAAAAGGGTAAACAGCCAAAATGTCCCTAAGGTTTGGTCACTTTTGTCACTTTAGTCCAAAACTCAAACCTTTTGAATCTGGGTTCCTGTGGTTTCAATTTTGTAGCCGTTTTCATCCAAAAGCAATTTCTGATTAGATTTTTCAGTTAATATCCAGTTTTTTTTGTCTTTTCCTCCTTTTTACTTAAGGCCAAAATGGTCAGATTTTTTTAAATATTTTTATAATAAAACATTAAAATACCATTTTTCCCTTCATTAAAGGGAGAAAAGAAACAAAAAAATAAAGCTGGATGTTAACTGAAAAATCTGACCAGATTTTGATTTTGGATGAAAATGGCAAAACAATTGAAACCAAAGGGACCCAAATTCAAAAGGTTTGAGTTTTGGACTAAAGTGGCAAAAGTGACCAAACCTTAGGGACCATTTTAGCAGTTTACTCTAATTTTTTTAAATGAAAATAAAAATCTTCCAGTTTAACCAAAACAACGATTTTTTTAAATGTGAACGCGAGACTATCATTTTGTTTGTGTGGAAATCAAAACTTTTCTTCAAACTCTGCACGAACAGCCACTGCTTCTAAATAGACGTTTGCTTGAAGCCTGGTCATCATGCACATGCAAATGAACTTAATTAGTTTTGAATTGGGACCCAATCCATAACGGATTTAGGCTGACCAAATTCTTCAATTTTAGTAACAGGAATCCATTCGCAATCTCTTTTATCATCAAACAATTTGATAGATTTTTCATCTGAAAATCTAACTTCCTTTGTTTGATGACTAATTTTCTTTTCCACTGTTCTCTCTTATGTCCTCAGATTTATACTTGATGAATTCGTTTTACTTGACTGATCATTCTTTGGAGAGCAAAACAATTCATCGGAACTCTCATCTGAATCACATACTGTATCCAAGGACAAAATTTTCTCTAAATATTCTCTAACTCTCTTTCTCTTCTTTCTCAATTTATCTCTCTGTCCTTGTGATAGTTTCACTATCCTTTCTTTGGGCTTTTCTTCTTTCTTTTTCTCTTTCTTCTTGTGAGATTTATCCAATAATTCTCTCTTTGATTTCATTGGACAATCTCTCGCTACATGACCTTTGATTTGACAGTTATAGCATCTTTTCATATCAATCCTCTTTCTTCGGCAATTAACAGCAATGTGTCCACTTCTTCTACAGTTATAACACACCCTGTAATCGTATTAATCTTCTCTCTTAGACCAAACACTCAAATCATAACACTGATTTGATGTGTAATAGTCATCATTCCTTCCTCTTCTTCTGTAAGCTTGATTTGACTTTTGAGCGCTGTGGCCAAACCTGCACCACTTATTTTCAAATTTTTGTGGATTTTTATAATGATTGAACTGATGAACTTTTTTCAACTTTGAATATTTTTTGATATTTTTAAAACTTTAACTTTTTGTTTTTGTTTTTATTCCCCATTTTGCTTAGAAGTTGAACATTCACCTTTTTCAGCAAATAGTGGAATAGTTTCTTGAAATTTTTCTTTTAGTTTTAAAAGTATTTCTTTGTATCATAATCTGTTTCATCATCACAATCTTCAATTATGACTCTGTTATAATTTGTGAAATTGTCACTTATTGGAATTTCAACTGAGTGAGTTTTATTCTTAATGTTATCAGGTACAACTGTTTTTTATTTACCTTTTCTTGACGGTTGATACCCAATACCACGATTACAAAATTCATACTCATCCTCCCCAGTTTCTTCATTTTTCTTTCTTGATCAGTTTTGGAAATATCTAGCATTAGGGACGAAGCAACAAAACCTTTCAATTTATTTTCTAAATTCGAAAGTGAAAGATGCAAACCGAAAGTAATCTTAAGGAAGAAAGATGATGACAAGGAAGAAAGATGATGACAAGGAAGATCCAGCGAATCCCAACAATGCACCACGTGCTTCAAACCCAGACATTTCTACATCAGCATTAGCCGGCGGTTCAATCCTTGCAATAGTTCCCGTCACCATAGTTGCACCTGTGAGTGCATATGTCTATCGTTTGCATCAATCACATAAAGTAGCTGAAACAAATGAGACAAGACGGGTGCTAATCAGAGAAGAGCATGAAGGATTATGAAGGTAGGAGCCTTGGTTCGAAATGAGACAAGACGGTTGCTAACGAAGCCAGTAGGTTATCAAAATGGGCCTTCGTACGAAGGCTTGTGGCTTCATACGAAGCCACAACAGTCCCTGTTCGAACCTGTAACTCTATAAATAGGGGTCTTGTCTTTGTCATTTGTAACTTTTGGATAACTTTAAGGCGAAGCTCTGTCCAACTGATTTCGTGGTTTTGTACTGTTATAGTATATCAATAGAAATCAGATTATATTTACATCCTCGTTTTCTAGTCCACGTACGTGATTGGATTCCGCACATATCACGTGTCAGTACGCATTCATCGGTTAGAGAATTCATTCCGATCTTGAATTCACAAGTGGTATCAGAGCGGGTGTTTGCTCGGATCAGAAACACGAAGATTGAAGTTTCTACATCAGAATCAGATCAACATCATCATATCTTCTTCTACACTTCTTCTATTTTTTTTCATCAAACTTAAAACTCAGATTCACGTAGTTTTTATGTTTAAAAATGGCTGATTTTTTAGTATGTTATGTGAAAACTGTTTTTGAACAACCCTACAAATTTTCAGATCAAAATTCAAATAAAATCAAGATCAAATCAGTAAAAAACCTTGAAAAACGTAATCATGTTCATTGCAATAGTAGCTTCGAACGAAGCCACACCGTAGCCTCGTACGAAGGCAGTTAAAACATTTGAGTTTTTTTGAAATAGTTTGGCTTCGTACGATCACACCCTCGTACGAACCCAGATCAGTAGCTTTGAACATAGAAGCATTCCAGCTTCGTACGAATGCAAGCGTTTTGTGTTTGATTTTTAGATTTAATCAAGTGTTTGATTTTGTTGCAGGTGATCATGGCTGAGGAGTTTTACAACACGTTTTACAAAGCATACACTTCTGAGTCTTTCGAAACATCTATTGTTACACCGAAAAGTATTTCAAAAGCTATAAATGATAACATAAAACATGATAAATTTTACGAAACAAATTCTAAACCACCGAAGGTTGAAAACATTGAAGACTACACTTGGTGGAAAGAAAGGTTTTTGAACTGGGCAAAAGCGTTTGCTCATGAGAGTTGGTTCTATTTGGATTTGGATATCATAGACCGATAAATAATAAAAATGAAGAAATTCCACTTGCAAGTGTAGGAGATGAAGATAAAAGAAATTTTTCTTACGAACAAAACATGATTGCATTGATCCAACAGTCAATCAGAGATGATATTTTTGTGTTGCTCAATCATGAAGGTTCGTCAAAATCTGTCTGGGAAGCTTTGAGAGTTAAAGCCGAGGGAGGAAAACAAATTTAAAAGAACAAAATTTCATTACTTAAAAAATAATTTGATTTGTTTAACAGCTTAAAAGGTGAATCTGTGAGTCAAATGATTGAGAGGTGTTGTCTATTACAAATTGAACTTAACAGGTTTGGGATAACTAAAACTAGAGAATAAATTATTAATAAAGTTATTGAGGCTTTACCACAAGCTGATAAGTGGCAAGCATTTATGTTTATTTTGAAAAATAATGTAATGTTTGATGAAATTACTCTTGATACTTTGATTGAAAAAATTGAAAGTCATGAGCTGGAATTGCAAAAGCAGAACAAAATGAGCAGCTCTACTTATCAACAAAATGTGGGTCTTTATTACAAAGGAAGCTTACCGTCAACCAATGAGTCACCAAAGACAACTTTTAGTGTTGAAAAGACAAAAGATTCAACGAAAAATTCATCCAGTTACAATCCAGGTTATCATTCATCGTCAACTGCCTCAAATTCTGAAGAACCTGATGAGATTCTCTGCAACATTGCTTTAAAGTTGAAAAATTCTCCAGTTATGAGCATCAATGCAGCTAAACAACAAATGAGTTTTCAAGCTTCGATTCTGGAATCATACGAAAGTCTGGTAGCAGGGAGAATCGGAAAACCTAAGCTGACAAAGGAAGATTACGACTAAATAGATCTGGAGGAGATGGAACTCATTGATATTAGATAGTGTTTGGCCAGTGGCATTCGGAGAGCTCAGCGGTTCATGGAGATAACAGGCAGGCAGGATCTTGGTGGGTTGCTTAGCACAAAGGTCGGTTTCGACAAGTCAAAAGTGACATGCGTTCGATGTAAACAGAAGGGTCACTTCAAGAGGGAGTGTGTTAACCAAGAAGTAGCTGATCATGGTAATCCTTTCCATGATGACTACTATAAAAGGGCAATTTATCATAAAACCAGTGAACATACTTCTAGAGAAAGCCTGAAAAAGATTACTGGAAATTCATCAAAAGAAAAATCACAAGCTTTGGTGATACGTGACCAGGTCAAACCCAAGATTGAACGTGCCAAACACAGGGTCATTCATGAAGATGAAGGGTTTAACTGGAATGATTATCTTGGCAATGATGAAACTGCTTTAGTGGGTGAAGTGAAACAGAGTGCTTTTGTTGTTGAGATAAAGGAGAAAACGAGAGAAGAAATCTTGCAAGAGAACACGTCCAGAGAAAGATTCTTTGCAGATTATAGAATAGAACAAATGCAAGAAGAATATGAAGATGCAAAAAGCTGTAAACGATTGGATAAGAAGATGGAGTGTTATATCAATCACAATGGAGATCCGATCGTTCATAGACGAGAGGTGTGTATAATGATGTGCTTACAGTTATTCTTCTGTCCGGTGAATACTATTCTAGTATTGAAAAAGATAGACATTATCTTAACAAGCTGGATAAGATCATTAGAGATGTTATGACAACTAGTTTGAAGAAGAGGGATGAAGAGAGGATGAAAAGGAATGTTGAAAACTTGGTAGATGAACTGAAGAAGGTTGCAGACGAAGAGAAAGTGAAGAAGAAAGAAGAAGCAGTTGGTGAAGAAGATCTGAAATCAACAGAAGAAGCTGTTAATGAAAAACAGCAAAGTGTAGAGGATCTGAAGAAGAAAGAAGAAGCTGATGGGAAGTTGAAATGATTGATTGAAATAGCTGATGCTGGTGAAGCTGTTACTGAGGAACAACAGGAGAAGGAAGAAGATCAGAAACAAATGTCAGAGAAAGTTGAGGTGCCAATTACAGAGGTAAATCTTACAACTGAATCTTCTGAAGTCTTAGATAAAACTATTAAATAGTGCAAGAAATGCATGGCAACTTGCAGTGCTTGTACTGAAAAAGATGAAAAATTCAAAAAAAAGAGACATTGAATTTACTAAAATAGAAAAAGTTTTCAAAGATAAATGCAAAGAAATGTTAGAAAACGAAAAAGTGTTGAAAGATAATGATGAAAAGCTGACACAAAAATGTAAAGTTATAGAAAAAGAAAATGAGATTTTGAAAGAAAAATGTTCAAAAATGACAGAAGAATGTTTGCAAAAAGAAAATGTTTTTCAAGAAATGAAAACAGAGTATGATTCAATAAAACTTGCTTATCAATTTACAAAAGAATCATATGAAGCCGTGAAGAGTCAAATGAAACTCATTCAATCGAGGTTGAAACATTGTTCTGAAACATCCGATACGCTTAAGCGACAGTATGAAATAAAGCAACAAGTTGTAAATTCTTATATTGAAGATGTTGCTAAGCTTAAACGTAAAATAGCTGATTTAGAACAAGAGAACAACAAGTTGCATAGTTATCACGCTTCATCATAAGTTCTTGAACGTATTTTCAATTTAAAACCGGATGAAAAGGATTCTGAGCAAAACAAGAAAGGAATTGGCTCAGAGTATCATCAGGTTCCACCACCGTTTAAGGAAAAATTCACGTTCTATAATGACAAAAAGGTGGAAAAAGCTTTCAACATGGTTGAACAATTGCCAGATAATTGTAACACCTCGGAAAATCATGTCCAATGTAGTAATGACATGTGTCATAAGCTTTAAACGTGTAAAGAATTGATTTCGAAGGACTAAAGTCGACAAACGAAGAAGGTATATATGTGAAAGGATCCAAAGTGTCAACATTTGAAAATTTTGCCGTTCAACGACCCTACACGATGTTTATACCCTTAAACGAAAGAATTGGGAAACGTATGAAGCCGTTTGTGAAAGAAAGTGAAAGTTTACAAGACGCGAGGGTTAAATGTGTCAACATGTTAAATTAATACATCTGATTGAACTTTTAACGAACCCGGAGCTTTGTAACAATTAATTATACTCCCAAGAATAAGTCGTGGAAATTTCATAAGGTTTCGATATCGTTTGAAGTAAATACGCCAACTTTCGTATATAAAGGGTTAAAAGCGTCAACGAGGCAAAAGTTGTGTTTTCGGTTATCGTTTAACGAAATCGGACCTAACAATGTTTGGTTATACTCTAAGGATCATAAAAATATAAATTATATGGGTTAAATGTACTTGAAATGAAGATTGTTACATTTTAAAAGGTCCAGGGGGTGAAACTGTCAAGTTTAAAACCTGTTTGGCTGGTAATCCACCTGGTGCCATCACGCCACACCTATGTCTCTCTACCGTCGCGCGACGGGATGGCGTGATCTGGGCAGAAATCCATGCACATGTGAAGGTTCTGCAAGTTCTTCACCCATTTCAGCTTTAACTCGATTCTATGGACTATTTACTGGTTTTAAAAACCATTTGGGACACCTGTGATCATCAGAGAAGAGCCCTAACACCTGTAATGATCTGGTGATAACCTCTAGTAGTATAAATAGGTGAAGTTTGGGCAGCATTCTCACTTGCAAGTTCACTCTTTCATACTCTCAAAATTTCCTCAAGCTTTGAAGCTTTCAAACTCCTTCTCTGGAGCATCCTGACTTGGAAGGAAGCTCTCTTAGTCTAAATTTTCGTGCTAAGGACTCTTGTAAGTGTTCTTAGCCTCTGTAATTAAGTTTTCATTAGTGTAATGACCGAAAGTCAAAGTTAGCGTAATTCTGCTTTGACTTTGTGATTAATCACTAACGGTCCAGCCATTATTCAAATTAAAAGTGGCAATGTGTTGGTAATTATGTAGGTGTTAAACCCTTAAAAGGGCACCTTCAAATTATCATGTTATTTCAGTCAATTGTCGGGTCAAACCAATTAATAGAATAGTCAAACGAGTTAGTTTTTGCAAAATAAAACATAACTGATAATGCAGAAGTTATGGAACATGTTTTAACACTTAAATAACTTGGTAAATAATATAAGAACATGTTTAGGCATGTTCAACCCGACAATTCTGAGTTTAGGCTCGGTTCGCAACCGAAGGTCGCAAAAGTAGACTTTTGCTTTGACTTTCAGTTCTGACCCGATTTAGCTTAGTTTAGATATACCTTAGACCATATTACATGTTAGTATAACCATATGAGATTATACTATATGGTTCCATAGAAATCTGAATCATTTGCATGTTCCCGTTAAATGCTTAAAAATGGACCATTAGGCCCTTTTGATATAAAAAGGAGATTTTTGAAAATGTGAGAGGATAAAAATCTTTATTACTGATATATAAGTATGTCCTAAAAGTTTGACATCAGTTTCTGGTCAAAAATAGAAGTTATGCTAGATATCATAAAATGAAAGCTTTTTGTTAATTAAATGGCATTTTCAGTATAAATCATATTTAAACCAAATTTTAGGCACCAAACTTGCCACCCACTGTTATAATAAAATATTTAGGGATTTTTGGAAATTTATGTCAAATTTTATACTGATCATATTATAGAGTTCTAGCATAAATTCGGTAATTGACGAAATTGCCCTTTTCATTTATAAAATGAGTTTTACATATCATTTTGATACCAAACCTTTTCCTACTGATTTCATATGTTAAATAAAATATTTTAAGCTTTAGAGACTGATCAAAACTTTAAAATTTTATAAACATTTTAAATATCGTCAAATACCGACTTTTACGTTTATTAAGTGCATAGTATGGTTTAAAACCCTATTTAACGCCTAAGACTTATGACCTACTGATGTTATAAGAAAATTTTATACTTTCAGTAAGTAAAAGTCTTGAACTCAGATTTCCGAATTTAACCTTAAAAGCATATGTGAAATGACCAAAATGCCCCTAAGGTGCATAGTTTGCCCATAAATGTTAAACCTCACATATGTATGATATCTTGTTGAATTAACTTGATAAAATAAATGTTTTTACTGATACTTTTGGACCAGAATCTCAGTTTATTATTTAACCTCTTTTATAAACATTAAATGACCAAAATAACCTTACGGGGCTTAAATTGGTTTTAAATTCGTTTTGGGCATAATGGAAGATATTCTACTGATATCACAACATAATTTAAGCATAATAACTTATGGAACTTGTACATGACTCATTCGGTTACCCGTTATGCATATACGCATCCGGTACGGTTTATGTAACTAGTTTGCATAAATTAGCCGAAACGGGTCAAACCTTATCATTTTTACTTCAAAATCCAGAATGTATTTAGTTTACCCATTTATTACAAGTCTTCATACTTGTTGGGTTTAAATCACATTCTAATCCGGTCTCGCTTAATCTTGCGTTTTGAACCATAAACCTTTCATTAAAATTAACCGGTCTAAGTTAAAACTTAAATAAGACCCGTTAGGAATCTAATAGGTTATTAAAACATTCGTTCCAGATTAGGAGCCCAGTAAAAGCTACTTGTACTTGCTGATTTGATATACGGCTAAGAATAAAAATTACTTTTAGCTCAGGTAAATACTTTTAACTTATTTTCCGTTATACGGGCTTGGGATACGGTATTATAATAATACTGCTTGGTCGGTATGAAATCATTTAATCGGATTGTGATTAATAAATTTACATAACCCGTTTTAATCTGTTTTGTTTGATACAAAGCCTTTGGGGGGTTAATGACCGTGTCCTGGTTATCCTCGGCTCATTCATTTGAAATGGCCACGGCTTAAGCACGGGGTGTAGGCATACACCTGACAGTTGCGTATGTATAAACGGTATCTCACTCATGAGGAAACTTCTTATGGGCCTATACTTGTGGTGTGTCTATTAACCTTATACCAGCTCTTCTATTCCGGTCCTAAACGGACGACAAACATATAAATCTGTATACAAGATTATTTTAAATAATTGTCCCAAGTTATCGAAGATTTTATGCCTTGTGCATCCAAACCAATTTTATAAATCTGTATACAAGATTATTTTACCAGTGTAAACTGACGTATTTTTCAAAAAGACTAAGTGCAGGTACTACGCGTAATGGGCTGGAAAATGGGCTGGAAACTCTTGAGAATTAAATAAAGATTCTTGCAAGCTTTTGATACTTAAAGTCTGTTGAACAATATTTTCTTTCTGTTTTCAATCCGCCTGTGGATCCACTTACAACCGTTGTGTAATATTTTATTATACTTTCAATTTGGTTTGTATTATTACTTTAGACTTCTGTTGTGCATTAAACTGTGATTATTTGACTATGATGATATCAACTACGTCACGATACTCCCCACCGGGCCCACCGGTAATACCTGGAAATATCAGGGTGTGACAGGTTGGTATCAGAGCCAACATTGAGGGAATTAAACACTAGTCTTTTACGTTTAATCTCAATGACACAGTTTGCACATTCCTCGACTTCCGAGTCTAGGTAAAGGACTTAGGAATAATCCTAATCTTAATTGTTTTTGTCTTTTGTTGTTTTCTTTTGTTTTGACAGGTTCCAAGGACAAAATGCCGCCAAGAGTAAGGGGTAGAGGTGGAAGAGGAAAAGCACCAATGACTGAAAGAAACGACCATGAAGCCGGGCCATCTCACCGGCGTACTCCATCAGCAACACTTAGCTCTAGTCCTCATGAAGACTGGAGAACTTACTTGGAGCCCGCGAGACGCTCGGTCTCACTCAGTTCCTCACCGTCCTACCAACATTCTTTCGGGCCACATCAAGATGAGGAGCCCCATGATTCGCATCTTTCTTTTATCTCGTTGCAGCGTTCGGGTTCTCACAGCTCTTTCCAGAACCCAACTCCCCTTTTCCAAAGCCTGTTCAACCCAATGAACCAGGTACAAGAACCAGAGGGTCCAAACCCTTTGGGACTAGCTGATCATGATCCTGAGATGCAGGAAATTGAGATGGACGAGGATCCAGATCCCGAGCTACCACCGACTGGGACGCCGACGCATCCCATTGATATATCCAGCGGGTCATCCTTCCATGGTTCGCCGTGCAGGGGCCCTGACATTTTTGCTGAAAGATAGGCTACATACAAGTGGGAGTACATTCCCCCTCACCACTACTCTCCACCACACTAACAGGTCCCTTCTGAGGACCCGCATTTTCAGGCGGTTACGCCACCGCCACCACCGCCGCCAGAGCAGTAACTGCCTCCAGAACCACCGAGGCGAAGAAGAGGTGCATGGATGTCCGTGCCTGGGGGATTTCATTTCAGCACCCCCCAACACTCCAGCAATAGCCACTACCCGCCGCTGTATGAAGACCCGCAAATGGGTGGGCCTTCAAACCTAGTTTCTGAAGTCGACTCTGCTCTAGTCGCACCACCACTACCGCCCATGGGTTATGAAAACCCAATTCCTTCTTACCCCGCTGCAGCAGCGTATAACTCGTTTGAGCAGCAAGCTTATTCGGGTTACAATTACAACAATGCCCCTGCCTTTGACCCATACCTCGAGGCAGCAAACTACAACGCTCTCTACCCTAGACCCTTTCCAGCTACGTACCCAACTGGGTACCCAGCATATGGGTATCAATACCAGCCACAGCCGCCACATATTCAACCTCAGCAGCAGCAGGAAATCCTTCAGCGGTTGCTCGAGGTGGAGCAACAGGTAAACGAGGAGCGTAGGAGCCGCCGAAGTCTTCTGAAGGGTTTGGCAAACCTTATAAATGGGAAGAAGAAGAAGAGGGATTATTAAAATCCTCATTTATTTGTTTTGTATTTCATTTTCAATCAAGCCCCTGCGTGGACATTTTTATTTATGGATTTGGTCCCTGCAAGGACTTGTATTTCTTATTTTAGTCCCTGTGTGGACAATGTTATTTCTTTAAAGTCCCGTTTAGGGCAGTTATGTACTTCTTTCAATTTATGGAATGTTTCATTGAAAAATTTATTTGTCATTATATGTATAAATATATCATATGAAATAAATCAAAAAATATCATTCCAATTTACAATTGATCTGCCATTCAATATTAAAGGAAATCTTGAAGGTATAACCTAGCCCATATGTCATTTTAGACATGGCCCTAATGGTAAAACCTTTTTAAGATTCAAATCCTTGTTAACATCTGAAAACATGTTAGCACTCCTAGCAAATGTGATTCGATAAAATCACACTAGTCATCCTTGTATTGGATTTTTCCAATTCCTTATTCTTACCTGATTTAAATATCCATTAGTGATGAAATACTTACGGGCCATATTCATTGTCCAATAAGACAAAAGACAGTTGTAGTCTACGACTCCCTGTCAAGAAAAGGTGATAAACTATGTTCAAACCTTAATGCCTCGATCTTATAAGATCATGGCTTATAATTTAAAATTGTCCTTGTGATTAGGCCTTTTGTGCCACTCTAATGTCTTTAATGATTTATAACTGTCACAACCCCCGGCCCGGTGTGACCCGGTCCAGAGGCCGCGGGACAGAAAACCCGTGGTAATTGTATTTAGTTTGGCAGCGGAAGTGTTAACAGGATCGTTTAAACTTGAAAATGCCCAATTATTTTATTATACAATTTGGGAATCACACCCATAATTTACAATAAAGGTGATTTCACTGGAAAATCCCTGTTTTACCAAAAACATGTTTATTTATTTTATTGAGCCACTTCCTCAAGCTTGTAATGCTACATAGCACTTTTTCCTGGATCACAGCAAATCACCTGAAACATGTTTAAAAAGATTTTTATCAACGGGGAAATACTGGCGAGTCATTCAAGTTGAACAAAAGACACATTGTTATAATTTTACAGCATTAAGGGTTTTTATATTTGCCCTTATCATATAATTATCTGGTTCAGCTGTCACTCGACTGAATCTATGACTGTGGACATATCACTAATTAGGCTCGCCCACCTAAAGTGATAAATCGTTTGTAGTAATGTGCACAAAACCCCCACATAATGCCAGTAATTAAAGATTAGCAAAGACTTAATCACTGCAAAATATAACTGAAAAACATTTAGGGTTTTGTAATTAATCATCATTCTCATCCACTGAACTCGATTTGTTTGACTTATTGCCCCAGTCAACTGTTCTAGTAGGTTTAATTGTTTTGCAAGTTTATCAAGTTTGTTTAATTGTTTCACTAACTCACTATTTAAATGGTAAGGCAGCTAAGGTTTAAATAGAATTTATAGTCTTTTAGGTGATACAATTATTTCACATTAACTGAAAATGAGCCCCTTTTCACCTAATACCCTCCTCACGATTAAATTATTCAAGCTTTATACTTTATAAACTGAACTAACATTTTGCCATTGTTACCTGTCATATGATTAAATTCTTCAAGTTAATACTTTAGAAACTTAACTAGCATTCTGGCATTGTTACCAGGTGTGTGTATATTAATTTATTTGATACTTACTTATTTTTTGATTGATTAAGTATCATTACAAAACGCTAAATTATTGTGAAATTGATCAACAAAGACGAAACAAGAGTTGATGTTTTATAACCCTCCAAAACTGGGAATCGTAACACAAAGATTAACCTCCCAAAGTTGATAACCGAGCGCTAGTGCAATAATTGATGGAATAATAGTTTAAGCGGCTGCAAACGCAGCCGCAAACGGCTGCGAAATCACTGCCGTTTGGGGCTGCGTTTGCAGCTGTTAAAACACCCGTTTACGGCTGCAAATGCGGCCGCAAACGGCAGCGATTTCGCAGCCGTTTAAACATTTCGCAGCCGTTTGCGGCTGCGTTTGCGGCTACCGTTTAAATGCCCGTTTACGGCTGCAAATGCGGCCGCAAACGGCAGCGATTTCGCAGCCGTTTAAACGCCCATTTACGGCTGCAAATGCGGCCGCAAACGGCAGCGATTTCGCAGCCGTTTAAACATTTCGCAGCCGTTTGCGGCTTCGTTTGCAGCCGTTTAAACGCCCGTTTACGGCTGCAAATGCGGCCGCAAACTGCAGCGATTTCGCAGCCGTTTGCGGCCGCATTTGCAGCCGCAAACGGCTGCGAAATCACAGAAAACTATTTTATATTAAAATACAGTAAACACTCGTTGGTTTATCTAATAAATTTTTTGGTTTTCAGGACGAGAAAGATGGATGCTGAAATGGAAATAGAAGAAAGTAATCCGGAGCAGCCGCAAAAGCAGAAGTGTCCACCGGCGGATCCCCTCCTGAATCACCCGTATTTGGAGTTTCCTCCGTTGCGACAAGCTTCGGAAGATGCACGTCGGTACCCATTTTGCGGTTTCTTGGAAAACCCTCAGGGAGCTCGGGGCTGAAGATTGGGCGCGGGAGTTTGTTCCCCGTGATTCACCGTGGGATCGATTGTTTGAGCTAGCGTTTACGCCGAGCTACAGGGAGATACTGATCGAGTTCCTGTCGTCGTTCGAGTTTCATCCTCGTCGGCCAAATGAGGTTGTGGACCCCGTGCAGCCCCCTCCCCCGGCCGAGGTTTCGTTTCGCATGGCTGGCCAGGCTCGTTCTATGTCACTTGCAGAGTTTGCGGTGCATAGCGGTTTGTATACGGAGGCTGAGATCGCTACGGATCTATATAGGACGGTACGTTTAACACAAATTTTGTATTGTTATTATTATTATTTTAATATATAAAATTTAAGATTTAATATTAATTTAACGTTTAATAAACATTCTTGTAAACAGGGGTTGGTAATTGTTGATAAACCCACGCTTGTAGGGTTTTGGGCTCCGATCGCGGACATCGGTCATTGGGACCACCAACAATCCAAGGGGAGGGTTACGACGATTAAGGATCCGCTCTACAGGTATGTTAGTTATTATTATTTTAATAATAGTTATTATTATTTAAATAGAATAAATATTTTTTTAAACCTAAATTGTTTTTTTTTTTCTAAACAGAAAACTGTTTTTTTTAAACAGAATTTTTTTTAACAGATTTTTTTTAAACATAATTTTTTTTTAAACAGAATTTTTTTTTAAACAGAATTTTTTTTGACGATCTTAGTTTTGACGCTCGTAACGCGCGTACGGTCCAAACGAGCGTCGAAACTAAGTTCGGCGTTAAATTTTTTTTAGTATTTAGTCGAAGTCGAACCGTAAGGCGCGTAGGTCCCTAACGAGCGTCGAAACTAAGTTCGTCGTTTTATATTTTAACGACGAACTTATTTCGACGCTCGTTAGGGACCTACGCGACTTACGGTTCGACATGGACTAAATAATAAAAAAAATATAATTTAACGACGATAAAGAAATGTTTTGACGCTCGTAAGGCGCGTACGGGCCTAACGAGCGTCGAAACTAAGTTCGTCGTTAAAAAATATTTTTTTTTATTATTTAGTCGAAGTCGAACCGTAAGGCGCGTAGGTCTCTAACGAGCGTCGAAACTAAGATCGTCGTTAAAATTTAAAACTTCGATCTTAGTTTCGACGCTCGTTAGAGACCTACGCGCCTTACGGTTCGACTACGACTAAATAATAAAAAAAATATATATTTTTTAACGACGAACTTAGTTTCGACGCTCGTTAGGCCCTTACGCGCCTTACGGACGACGTCGACTAAATAATAAAAGTCAAAACTAAGTTCGTCGTTAAAATATATATATTTTTTTATTATTTAGTCGAAGTCGAACCGTAAGGCGCGTAGGTCTCTAACGAGCGTCGAAACTAAGTTCGTCGTTTTATATTTTAACGACGAACTTATTTCAACGCTCGTTAGGGACCTACGCGCCTTACGGACGACGTAGACTAAATAATAAAAAAAAAAAAATTTAACGAAGATCTTAGTTTTGACGCTCGTAAGGCGCGTACGGGCCTAACGAGCGTCGAAACTAAGTTCGTCCTTAAAATATATATTTTTTTATTATTTAGTCGAAGTAGAACCGTAAGGCGCGTAGGTCCCTAACGAGCGTCGACAGAAAACTATTTTTTTTTAAATAGAATTTTTTTTAAAACTTAAATTGTTTTTTTAACAGAAAACTGCTTTTTTAAACAGAATTTTTTTAATTATTTAGTCGAAGTCGAACCGTAAGGCGCGTAGGTCCCTAACGAGCGTCGAAACTGAGTTCGTCGTTTTATATTTTAACGACGAACTTATTTCGACGCTCGTTAGGGACCTACGCGACTTACGGTTCGACATGGACTAAATAATAAAAAAATATAATTTAACGACGATAAAGAAATGTTTTGACGCTCGTAAGGCGCGTACGGGCCTAACGAGCGTCGAAACTAAGTTCGTCGTTAAAAAATATTTTTTTTATTATTTAGTCGAAGTCGAACCGTAAGGCGCGTAGGTCTCTAACGTGCGTCGAAACTAAGATCGTCGTTAAAATATAAAACTTCGATCTTAGTTTCGACGCTCGTTAGGGACCTACACGCCTTACGGTTCGACTTCGACTAAATAATAAAAAAATATATATATATTTTAACGACGAACTTAGTTTCGATGATCGTTAGGCCCGTACGCGCCTTACGGACGACGTCGACTAAATAATAAAAAAATATTATTTAGTCGACGTCGTCCGTAAGGCGCGTACGGGCCTAACGAGCGTCGAAACTAAGTTCGTCGTTAAAATATATATTTTTTTTATTATTTAGTCGAATTATTATTTAGTCGACGTCGTCCGTAAGGCGCGTACGGGCCTAACGATCATCGAAACTAAGTTCGTCGTTAAAATATATATATATTTTTTTATTATTTAGTCGAAGTCGAACCGTAAGGCGCGTAGGTCCCTAACGAGCGTCGAAACTAAGATCGAAGTTTTATATTTTAACGACGATCTTAGTTTCGACGCTGGTTAGAGACCTACGCGCCTTACGGTTCGACTTCGACTAAATAATAAAAAAAAAATATTTTTTAACGACGAACTTAGTTTCGACGCTCGTTAGGCCCGTACGCGCCTTACGAGCGTCAAAACATTTCTTTATCGTCGTTAAATTATATATTTTTATTATTTAGTCCATGTCGAACCGTAAGTCGCGTAGGTCTCTAACGAGCGTCGAAATAAGTTCGTCGTTAAAATATAAAACGACGAACTCAGTTTCGACGCTCGTTAGGGACCTACGCGCCTTACGGTTCGACTTCGAATAAATAATTAAAAAAATTCTTTTTAAAAAAGCAGTTTTCTGTTAAAAAAAACAATTTAAGTTTTAAAAAAAAATTCTATTTAAAAAAAATAGTTTTCTGTCGACGCTCGTAAGGGACCTACGCGCCTTACGGTTCTACTTCGACTAAATAATAAAAAAAAATATATTTTAAGGACGAACTTAGTTTCGACGCTCGTTAGGCCCGTACGCGCCTTACGAGCGTCAAAACTAAGATCTTCGTTAAATTATTTTTTTATTATTATTTAGTCTACGTCGTCCGTAAGGCGCGTAGGTCCCTAACGAGCGTTGAAATTAGTTCGTCGTTAAAATATAAAACGACGAACTTAGTTTCGACGCTCGTTAGAGACCTACGCGCCTTACGGTTCGACTTCGACTAAATAATAAAAAAATATATATATATTTTAACGACGAACTTAGTTTCGACGATCGTTAGGCCCGTACGCGCCTTAAGAACGACGTCGACTAAATAATAAAAAAATATTATTTAGTCGACGTCGTCCGTAAGGCGCGTACGGGCCTAACGAGCGTCGAAACTAAGTTCGTCGTTAAAATTTTTTTTTTTTTATTTAGTCTAAGTCGAACCTTAAGGCGCGTAGGTCCCTAACGAGCGTCGACAGAAAACTGTTTTTTTTTAATAGAATTTTTTTTTCTTAAACTTAAATTGTTTTTTTTAACAGAAAACTGCTTTTTTAAACAGAATTTTTTAAACAGATTTATTTTTTTAAACAGATTTTTTTAATTATTTAGTCGAAGTCGAACCGTAAGGCGCGTAGGTCTCTAACGAGCGTCGAAACTAAGTTCATCGTTTTATACTTTAACGATGAAGACGAACTTAGTTTCGACGCTCGTTAGGCCCGTACGCGCCTTACAGACGACGTAGACTAAATAATAAAAAAAATATAATTTAACGACGATCTTAGTCGATGTCGTCTGATTATTATTTACTGACTGGTTTCCTTTTGTGCATGTATTTGCACAAAATGATTTCCACTTCGATCACTGCTCGAAACAAAAGCCGGGAGTGGTGCACCAGCGGTGATTTATTTTTCTTATATTGCCTCTTATACAAGAGGTCGTGCACTCTCGCCTACGGGTTGGCGCAATACTTCTCCTCCGCGCATCATCGACAGGAGCGTGGACAGTTATTCGGCGGCGCCTACGTGACTAGGATAGCCCTTTCGTTGGGCTATCATCCGGAGACTGACCGCGACCATGTAGGCCCGCCGGCACAGCCGAAGCGGATGGGGAAGAACGTTATATCCGGAATGCACGTTACCAAAGACTTCCCAGACGGGAAGCGGTTTAAGAAGCCGGAAGGCACGCAATACCAGCTTGAACAGCTGTCAGAACAGTTCCCTCCGGTATATCCCCCGCGTGATCCGGAGGCGCCGGAGCCGCATGAGCCGGCCGTCGTCATTCCACAGCCACCACCGCCACGTGGACCACCAGGGGCGCCTCAGTTCCCACGCCATGTTTGGCCCGGTCCTGACCCATCACATCAGCGGCAGCTTCGATTAGCTGAAAGGAACAATTATCTGTTGGAGTGGGTGGCTGCGGCGCTGCAGCAGCAGCGACAACATGACGGGTTACCTCCACTACCCTTCATTACGGATGCGGAATGGGATCAGCATCAGCAGCAGGAGCAGCAGCAGCAGTAGTATTTTATCATTTTATCATTTTGTTATGTATGCACAAACTTTTCTTGTATATATCAAACTCTTGTATATTCTGAAAGGTTATATATATACTATGGTCTACATATAAAATTCTGGCAGGTTATATAAAATTCTGGCAGGTTATATAAAATTCTGACAGGTTATATAAAATTTTGGATGTTTAACATGTTCTATTGTGAATAAAAAATTGAGGAAGGTTATATACGCTGCGTATTGACCTATACGCAGCGTATATAAACCTGGCATACGCTGCGTATAGGTCAATACGCAGCGTATAACCTAACTAGTGTATATAAGGAATTAAGTTTCATATTCTAACAGCTCCGAGACGGAGGATAAACTGGTTAAGGCGTTGCGGTTCTAAACGATAGGTCACGAGTTCGATCCTTGCAAGGGCCGGTTCTTTAAAGAAGACCCCCTTTTAACCGATTTTTGATATATTTACACTTTGGTCCCTGAAGTTTCAATTTTTACAAAAATGGTCCCTGAAGTTTCAAAAATTGACACAAATGGTCCCTAAAGTTTCGTAAATTTACAAAAATAGTCCCTGATGTTTCGAAAATTTACAAAAACGGTCCCTGAAGTTTCAAAAATTGACAAAAATGATCCCTGTACTGTTCAGTTAAGTATGCTAACTGAGTTAGTGTTTAAAGAAGAAATCTTTATATGAAAGTTAACCTGGATAAACCATTCAGTTAAAATAGTTTCAATAATGACCATATTAGTCCCTGAAGTATGAGTTTCATAAAATGACCAAATAGGTCAATACGCAGCGTATATTTTTTGATCGGCGGGTAACAATTACGTAACCATACTTCTTTCCCGTTTCTTGTACCCAATTCTTCAAATCAGTTAGAGACATGAAACGCTAAAAAAAGTTACGTTAATAATAATAATAATTATAAGTATATAAACCTGGAAAAAATTTGACATTTCAAACCTACCAAAATGACCCCAAATTTGCAGCTGTTTTATATACGCTGCGTATTGACCTATACGCAGCGTATATAAACCTTGTTTTCTGTGCAATGATTGGTTATCAGACACTGAGATCTATGGTCTATCTACGCTGCGTATAGGTCAATACGCAGCGTATAGGGTTAACCCTATACGCTGCGTATTGACCAATACGCAGCGTAGATAAACCCTAATTTTGCTAGGGTTTGGTGTGCCAATAGGCACACTCATCATCAATCATGTTAACAAACAACCATGGCAGCCATCGTAAACAACCATCTGCCGCCACTCTCCTCCACTTCCGGCCAACAACCTTTCTTCTACGATGTCCAGCGTCTACCATAACATTACCATCTAATCACCTCATCGATCCAATCCAGACAACCAATCTAAATGAGTTGAACGATAACCACCGGTGAGCAATTATCTCGAGTCGAGTGATGGAATCAAGTCTGATGCATCGGTTTGCTTTTATCAGATTTTCATGATTGATCTTCGTCTGATCTGTATCGAGTAAACCTTCGTCTACTTCATCGTCACTGTGACAACTCGAGTTTCCGACTTTCACTTTCGCATTTAATGCACGTTGACTTTGACTGTTTAGTTATTGACTTGTCTGACTTGTAACTGTACACTTCGGGTTATAATAAAACGTATTGTGTTGGCATGATTATGTGTTTGGTTGTTAAACTTAAGACTTGTTAGAAACTCAAAACTGTTACCACATCATTCACACCCGGTGAAACAGAGGTTGATTCGCCAAGAACATCTCGATGAAACAGGATCCGTTTCGTCAACCTCACCTCGATAAAACAGGGTGTTTCACCGAGCCCAGTTTCACCGAAGCCCATTACGGGCCCAGAACGTTATTTCGTGTATAATTACGTGAAAACGGTTCCAGTTTCACACCCTTGGCAAAACAGAAACCCTAGAACTCTCTCCCAAGTGTGACGGCAGCTGTGTGTGTTTTCCTAAGTCCTTAAACGATCAAAACTATCTTAATCATTATCTCGGTTAGTGTGATTCGTTCCGTGATTGTCTTTGTTTACTTATGTTTGATGTTATTGTTTTAATAAATCTGATCAGACAATCGATAGGGTTCTAATAACTATTATGTGATAGGTTATTGTATTGTATGATGATCTAGGGTGTATGATGTTTGATAATTGTCATGCCCGAATGTACATTGGTTTGATGAATATGAAAACGGTAGACCATTAGGGTTCTTATGGTTAAATCGGATGATGATAAACCCTGCTCCGTTAATGATGTGATATATTATAGTAATCGGTTTGTGGTACCCATAACCTAGGGTTCATGCTAGACGTTAAGAACTGTGATGCTTATGTTATGATGATGCGATGATGAATTCTGTGAACGAATGATTTCTGCATGATTGATGATTTGCTGATGACGGCTGATAGCATGATTAGGGTTTCTGTGTTATTGCGTAACTGATGTCACTGATTTCCACGTAACTGACCTTCGATGAAACAGACATCTTAGACGAAACACAGGTGACGGTGAAACAGAATGTGTTTCACCGAGACCCTGAACGATGAAACAGAATGTGTTTCGTCAATATATGTGTTTCACCGATATGTGTTTCACCGATTTGTGTTTCACCGATATGTGTTTCACCAAATGTGTAATCAGCACAGTAACCTACTTTAATTCTGTTTAGAAGTTAACCGGGTTAGTTAACTGCTGTTAAGTGTAACCATCTTGTGTCTGATCTCAAATACGTGCTATGTGCTACTTGTTTATCACTGTGTGTTTATATGTGAACACAAACTGATTATGTATACGTGTGTACTATAGGACGTGATTGATTAATTGAGTACATACTTAGCATACCGAGCAAACCCAAGGTGAGTTCACACTCTTACCAAGGCATGGGATTCCCGGGGTTGGGAATGGGTTGAATGTTTCTTATACTTACATGATTAATGGAATTATTCCTCGGGAGGGGAAGGTTATTAGTAGATACTGCTAGACTAGTGATACATATACTCTCTCTTCGCAAACACGCCGGGATTGGCCGCGATAATAGAACAATCTTCGCAAACATGCCTAGAATGGCCGCGAACTATACATTAACCTTCGCAAACATGCCGGGTGGGCAGCGATACAAATATACCTAGTCTAGAAAACATGGGAAACCCCCACTAAACTTCGCAAACATGCCTGGAGGGCCGCGATACCATTTCATACATTACATGATTACTAAACGAGCTTACGAATTCCAATACGAACACTATAACTGAATAACCAACTGTGAACTCGCTCAACTAGTTGTTGACTCTCTATTACATGCCTTGCAGGACCATAGGTACTCTTGGAGCTTGCACGGGAGATGCGGTCGTTGTGGGCACGGATTGTGGAACTTATGACAAAACATTTAAACATTTGAACTTATTACTTACGTTGGGTTTACATTTTATGCTTCTGCTATACACTTAACATGTTTTGTTTGAACACCTTTCATATCGTTTGGTTTAAATTACATTTAATACTTATTATGTTTGATATGATTGGTGGCTTGATCCTGGTCAGTCACGCCTCCAAGCGGTGATACTCCGCGTGTGGATTTTGGGGGTGTGACAGATTGGTATCAGAGCCATTGGTTATAGAGAACTCGGTTTTAATAAGGGGAAAACGATTTTGTTAAAACCAGACTATAACCAGAACAGTGCTCTCAACGATCCACAACGACGCTTCGCTCCACGTGCAAGGCTCAACATCATAGGTTCTACTATTCATGTTACTTTACCTACTTGTTAGAATTACATAGAACTTTGCTCGTGGTATGCTTAGATTATAGAACCTACTATATGTTATTGCTTGAGAATACTTGTGTGCTCACTCTCTTCTGTCATCGCACTGTTTGCGAACCTCTCTTACTTATGTTATCTTTGCTATGAAGATCATGTCTGGACGTATTAACATGACCCAAGCCCAGTTGACGGCTCTCATTAACGAACAAGTTGCTGCGGCAGTTGCAGCCGCTCAAGCAGGAGGTATACCCTGCAGTTGTAACTCACGCTAGGATCTTTAGATCCTACGCTCCTAAACCAACTCTTGTGTTTAACTTTAATCTGATTCTTACACAACAGGTCAACCACCTGTTTGCACTTTCAAAACTTTCATGGACTGTCGTCCAACTACTTTCAGCGGCACTGAAGGAGCCGTAGGTCTTCTCCACTGGTTCGAAAAGCTAGAGTCTGTGTTCGAAATGTGTGAATGCCCTGAGGCACGCAGGGTGAAGTATGCTACTGGTACTCTCGAGGGTTTAGCCCTCACATGGTGGAAAGCTCAGGTCCAAATACTGGGGTTGGTTGCTGCTAACGCCACCCCATGGAACAACTTTAAGGAAATGATCAAGGAGGAGTACTGCAGTCGTGACGACATTCATAAACTGGAGGTCGAGTTCTTCAACCTCAAGATGACGGGGTCAGAGATTGAGGCGTTTACAAAGAGATCAAATGAGCTCGCATTACTGTGTCCTACTATGGTGGACCCCCCCAGTTAAGCGTATCGAACTTTATCTCAGTGGCCTAGTACCAGAGATCCAAAGTCATGTGACTTCAGCAAACCTTGCCACTTACCAGCAGGTTGTCCAGTTGGCTCACCGTCTCACGGATCAGGCGGTGGAGCAGAACAAGTTGCCTAAACGCGTCAGTACTACTACTACCGTTACTACTTCAGCTACTCCTGCTACTCCCAGTGACAACAAGCAGAAATGGGAGGGGGATTCCAGCAAAGGTTCAGCTACCGTTCAGTCTCAAGCTCAGCAACGCAAGACTAATGATTACCAGGGCCCGAGTCAGCAATTTTCTGGTGGTCAGGGGCAGAGTGGATATCGGGGAAATCATCCACTGTGTAACAGGTGTAACAGACACCACAGTGGTCAGTGTCGTAAGGGCCGCTGTCAGAGATGTCTAAGGGTAGGTCATGAAGCTAAAGACTGCAGGAGCTCAAGGCCTGCGAATCAGAACCAGCAACAACAGCCACCAGCTCCACGAAACCAGCCGCAACAACAACAGCAAGGAAATAGGGGATGCTTTCAGTGCGGGGCTGAAGGCCACTTTAAACGTGATTGCCCCCAGTTAAACCAGAATCAGAATAACAACAACAATAATCAGGGCAATGGGAACAACAATAATGGGGGAAACAACAACAACAATGGTGCTAGGGGTCGTGCATTTGTGATTGGTCAGGCTGATGCAAGGAACGATCCTAATGTGATTATGGGTAAGTTTCTTCTCGACGACTTTTATGTTACTGTACTATTTGATTCGGGTGCGGATACCAGTTATATGTCTCAGAAAGTTAGTCAAAGGCTTAAACGCACACCAACACTTTTGAACACCAAACATGTCGTAGAGTTAGCTAACGGTAAGAGTCTAGAGGCCACACACATAGTTCAAGGTTGTAATCTTATCTTCGCTGGTCAGGCTTTCTCTATAGATCTCATTCCTATAACCCTGGGTAGTTTCGATATCTTCATTGGTATGGATTGGTTATCCCAACAGCAAGCATAGATCTTATGCAAGGAGAAGGTCATTCGTATTCCTTGTCCTGGAAAAGAACCTCTCGAAGTTCAAGGCGACAAGAGTGGTGTCGTGAGTGGCATCATCTCCTTCTTGAAGGCTCAAAAGTGTTTACGCAAGGGTCACACAGCTGTTTTAGCACTCGTTACGGATACATCGAAGAAAGAGAAAAAAGATTGAGGATATTCCTGTAGTACGCGATTTTCCTCAAGTGTTTCCTGAAGAGTTGCCTGGGTTACCGCCTCATCGTCAGGTCGAATTTCAGATCGAGCTAGCTCCAGGAGCAGCACCTATAGCTCGAGCACCTTATCGCTTAGCTCCAACGGAACTGGAAGAACTGTCTAAGCAACTACAAGAACTCTTGGAAAAGGGTTTCATACGTCCTAGCTCTTCTCCTTGGGGAGCTCCGGTATTATTTGTAAAGAAGAAGGACGGTACCTTCCGTATGTGTATAGACTACCGCGAATTGAACAAGGTGACTGTGAAGAATCGCTATCCTCTTCCACGCATCGACGACTTATTCGACCAGTTGCAAGGGTCGAGCTATTACTCGAAGATTGATCTGAGGTCAGGCTATCATCAACTGAGAGTCCGGGATGAGGACGTCTCCAAAACAGCATTCAGAACTCGCTACGGCCATTACGAGTTTTTGGTCATGCCATTCGGGTTAACGAACGCGCCTGCGGTTTTCATGGATCTTATGAACAGGGTGTGCAAACCTTATCTCGAAAAGTTCGTCATTGTTTTCATCGACGACATTCTGATCTACTCGAAGAGTCAGGAGGAGCACGAGCATCATTTACGACTTATTTTGGAACTTCTACGAACGGAACAGCTATACGCTAAGTTTTCAAAATGCGACTTCTGGCTTCGTGAAGTCCACTTTCTAGGCCACGTGGTAAACAAGGATGGGATTCATGTCGATCCATCCAAGGTGGATTCGATCAAGAACTGGCCTGCACCTCGCACACCGACAGAAATACGCCAATTCTTGGGTTTGGCAGGTTATTATAGACGGTTCATTAAAGACTTCTCGAAGATTGCTCAGCCGCTTACACTACTGACACAAAAAGGTGTTGTTTATCGTTGGGGTAATACACAGGAAACAGCGTTTCAACACTTAAAGGATAGACTTTGTAGCGCACCTATCCTCTCATTGCCGGAAGGCACCGATGATTTTGTGGTTTACTGCGACGCATCCATTCAGGGTCTTGGATGTGTGTTGATGCAGCGGGATAAAGTCATAGCTTACGCCTCACGCCAACTCAAAGTTCATGAACAGAACTACACAACACACGATTTAGAACTGGGAGCGGTTGTGTTTGCACTCAAGATATGGCGACATTACCTGTATGGCACTAAATGCACCATCTACACCGACCACAGGAGTCTTGAGCACATATTCAAGCAGAAAGAATTGAACATGCGACAACGTAGATGGGTCGAACTACTGAACGATTACGAGTGTGCCATAAAGTACCATCCGGGCAAAGCCAATGTGGTGGCTGACGCCCTCAGTCGAAAGGATACTACGCCTAGGCGTGTACGAGCATTGCAACTTACTATCCAGTCTAGCCTTCCTTCTCAGATACGAGATACTCAGGTAGAAGCATTGAAACCAGACAACGTCAGGGCTGAAGCCCTACGTGGCTCAAGGCAACGCTTAGAACATAAGGAAGATGGTGCTTATTACGTAACAGGACGCATTTGGGTCCCACTCTATGGTAACTTACGCGAGCTTGTAATGGATGAAGCTCACAAGCCTCGCTACTCGGTACATCCAGGTTCGGATAAAATGTACCACGATATCAAAACTACATATTGGTGGCCTAGCATGAAAGCCCACATAGCAACATACATTAGCAAGTTCCTGACTTGTGCGAGAGTCAAAGCCGAATACCAGAAACCTTCAGGTCCACTTCAACAACCTGAGATACCCCAATGGAAATGGGAACAAATTTCCATGGATTTTGTTACTGGCTTACCTAGATCTCAGCGCGGAAATGATACTATTTGGGTGATCGTGGATCGACTCACAAAGTCTGCTCATTTCTTGGCTATCAAAGAAACAGACAAGTTCTCTACCTTAGCAGACATTTACTTAAAAGAAGTGGTTTCGAGGCACGGAGTGCCAACCTCTATTATCTCTGATCGTGACGCACGTTTCACTTCAGAACTGTGGCAAGCAATGCACAAATCTTTTGGCTCTCGTTTAGACATGAGCACAGCTTATCATCCTCAGACGGATGGGTAGTCTGAGCGCACTATTCAAACTCTAGAAGACATGCTTCGGGCGTGCGTAATCGACTTTGGCAATGGTTGGGAAAAACATCTGCCACTTGTGGAATTTTCGTACAACAACAGCTACCACACTAGCATTAAAGCTGCTCCATTTGAGGCATTGTACGAGCATAAATGCCGGTCACCTCTTTGTTGGGCAGAGGTGGGTGACAGTCAGATCACAGGTCCAGAAATGGTAGTTGATACTACTGAAAAGATTGCTCAAATACGACAACGCATGGCGGCAGCTCGTGACCGTCAGAAAGCATACGCCGATAAAGACAGGAAACTACTCGAATTCCAGGTTGGGGATCGAGCACTACTCAAAGTTTCACCCTGGAAGGGTGTGGTTCGTTTTGGCAAACGCGGCAAACTTAATCCACGATACGTCGGACCATTCGAAATCATTGAGAAGATAGGCAGGGTGGCCTACAGATTGAACTTACCAGCTGAACTCAGTGCAGTTCACAACGTCTTTCACGTGTCAAATCTGAAGAAGTGTCTGTCAGATGAGACCCACATAGTCCCTCTGAAAGAGCTCACTATTGACGAACAGTTACGATTCGTCGAGGAACCTGTTGAAATCATGGACCAGGATGTTAAGGTCCTCAAGAACACTAGAATACCTCTTGTACGAGTTCGTTGGAACTCCCGCCGTGGCCCAGAGTTCACCTGGGAACGCGAAGATCAGATAAAACTCAAATATCCCCAGTTATTCGGAAACCAAGCAACCACTACTGAGGCCGAAGCTACTACAGAATTTCGGGACGAAATTCCAAATCAACGGGGGGATGATGTGACACCCCAGGAAAACCAGTAATCTTCGCAAACCTGCTCGGGGAGCCGCGATACGATACAGGTAAACAACGTCACACCACTAGCTTCCTCAGTAACCGCATGCTAAATTTCGGGACGAAATTTCTTTCAAGTTGGGGATAATGTGACAACTCGAGTTTCCGACTTTCACTTTCGCATTTAATGCACGTTGACTTTGACTGTTTAGTTATTGACTTGTCTGACTTGTAACTGTACACTTCGGGTTATAATAAAACGTATTGTGTTGGCATGATTATGTGTTTGGTTGTTAAACTTAAGACTTGTTAGAAACTCAAAACTGTTACCACATCATTCACACCCGGCGAAACAGAGGTTGATTCGCCAAGAACATCTCGATGAAACAGGATCCGTTTCGTCAACCTCACCTCGATGAAACAGGGTGTTTCACCGAGCCCAGTTTCACCGAAGCCCATTACGGGCCCAGAACATTATTTCGTGTATAATTACGTGAAAACGGTTCCAGTTTCACACCCTTGGCAAAACAGAAACCCTAGAACTCTCTCCCAAGTGTGACGGCAGCTGTGTGTGTTTTCCTAAGTCCTTAAACGATCAAAACTATCTTAATCATTATCTCGGTTAGTGTGATTCGTTCCGTGATTGTCTTTGTTTACTTATGTTTGATGTTATTGTTTTAATAAATCTGATCAGACAATCGATAGGGTTCTAATAACTATTATGTGATAGGTTATTGTATTGTATGATGATCTAGGGTGTATGATGTTTGATAATTGTCATGCCCGAATGTACATTGGTTTGATGAATATGAAAACGGTAGACCATTAGGGTTCTTATGGTTAAATCGGATGATGATAAACCCTGCTCCGTTAATGATGTGATATATTATAGTAATCGGTTTGTGGTACCCATAACCTAGGGTTCATGCTAGACGTTAAGAACTGTGATGCTTATGTTATGATGATGCGATGATGAATTCTGTGAATGAATGATTTCTGCATGATTGATGATTTGCTGATGACGGCTGATAGCATGATTAGGGTTTCTGTGTTATTGCGTAACTGATGTCACTGATTTCCACGTAACTGACCTTCGATGAAACAGACATCTTAGACGAAACACAGGTGACGGTGAAATAGAATGTGTTTCACCGAGACCCTGAACGATGAAACAGAATGTGTTTCGTCAATATATGTGTTTCACCGATATGTGTTTCACCGATTTGTGTTTCACCGATATGTGTTTCACCAAATGTGTAATCAGCACAGTAACCTACTTTAATTCTGTTTAGAAGTTAACCGGGTTAGTTAACTGCTGTTAAGTGTAACCATCTTGTGTCTGATCTCAAATACGTGCTATGTGCTACTTGTTTATCACTGTGTGTTTATATGTGAACCCAAACTGATTATGTATACGTGCGTACTATAGGACGTGATTGATTAATTGAGTACAGACTTAGCATACCGAGCAAACCCAAGGTGAGTTCACACTCTTACCAAGGCATGGGATTCCCGGGGTTGGGAATGGGTTGAATGTTTCTTATACTTACATGATTAATGGAATTATTCCTCGGGAGGGGAAGGTTATTAGTAGATACTGCTAGACTAGTGATACATATACTCTCTCTTCGCAAACACGCCGGGATTGGCCGCGATAATAGAACAATCTTCGCAAACATGCCTAGAATGGCCGCGAACTATACATTAACCTTCGCAAACATGCCGGGTGGGCTGCGATACAAATATACCTAGTCTAGAAAACATGGGAAACCCCCACTAAACTTCGCAAACATGCCCGGAGGGCCGCGATACCATTTCATACATTACATGATTACTAAACGAGCTTACGAATTCCAATACGAACACTATAACTGAATAACCAACTGTGAACTCGCTCAACTAGTTGTTGACTCTCTATTACATGCCTTGCAGGACCATAGGTACTCTTGGAGCTTGCACGGGAGATGCGGTCGTTGTGGGCACGGATTGTGGAACTTATGATAAAACATTTAAACATTTGAACTTATTACTTACGTTGGGTTTACATTTTATGCTTCCGCTATACACTTAACATGTTTTGTTTGAACACCTTTCATATCGTTTGGTTTAAATTACATTTAATACTTATTATGTTTGATATGATTGGTGGCTTGATCCTGGTCAGTCACGCCTCCAAGCGGTGATACTCCGCGTGTGGATTTTGGGGGTGTGACAGTCACCGGCGACTGCATCATCACCGTCGCCGGCGACTAGAACCACCATCTTCGTCTTTTTCGCCTGAGTTTATAACCACTGAAACACCCTGACGGCATCTTCATTGTGAGACTCTACTTATGCTGCTGATATCAGATTACTTAACTGAAATACGTGCATCGACTCGTACCGGAATCACCATCTAAAACTGTGATCGAACACCCTTTCATTAACGATCATCACTAGGATATTCACGTCTTACATCTCTACCAGCCGCTGTTGCCAGAGATATGGCAGCAGCCGGCCGTCTCCTTCCATCCGTTTATCTTAGATTCCAGCGAATAAAATGAACGATAACACACCACCGATATCCAACAAGATTCCTGCGTCAAATCGAGGCTAGAGAGGATTGGCCTATTTACTGTTCTATAAAACCCAATAAATCACGAATACCCAGATCTTCATCTTTCAACTTTTCTCTCCATAGTTCAAAAATAAAATAAAAAATGCACAAACCCTATTCCAGCCGACACATGCTTCCCTCTCATCAACGACAATCAACAAGATAACAAAAATGCCAGATCTGAAACAGCTCCCGAACCGGAGATCTTTCCATTTAACGAACAAAAATTCCCCCGACATTGTGTAAAATGTCTTCTTATTCTTCGAGTGATATCAAAACCGAGCCTTTGAAAGACTTCAATGGCTCTGATACCACTTGTTAGTCCCGAAAAACCCGTGACATCACTCAACGGTTCAATGAACGCGGAATATAAGATCAAACCGACAAGAACAAAAAGAAATTTATCATTACAAATATTAGTGTCGCTGCGTATATCGCACACAGTCTCAAGAACTGTTTGGAACGATCTTCGAGAACCTTGCACACAATCTCTAGGATTGTCATGTTTAGATTATTGTAGTAGAGCTCTCCATTGTGTTACAATGTAATCCCCAAGGAGAACCTTGTACCAGACAATCCTAGAGATTGTGTGCAAGGTTCTCGAAGATTGTACCAGACAGTCCTTGAGACTGTGTGCGATCCAAGCAGCGACACTGAGTTATTCAATGATAAATTTCTTTTTGTTTTTTCGGTTTGATCTTACATTCCGCGTTCCATTAATCCTAGAGTGATATCACGGGTTTTTCGGGACTAACAAGTGGTATCAGAGCCATTGAAGTCTTTCAAAGGCTCGGTTTTTGATGTCACTCGAAGAACAATAAGAAGCTTTCCACAGTGTCCGGGGATAAATGTTCGTTAAACCTGAGGTCGGCTGTCCGTTGATTTTTATTTTGTGTTAAATCACGAGCCGGTTGTTCATCCAACTACACACAGTTGAGTGTGTGTTGTAGATTGTTCCGCCGCCAAACTGAACAGAGGTGTAGCACAGTGGTAATCGGAGGTCGACGGACACAGTTGATGAACAGTGATGACGGAGATGAACAGGTGACTGGAGACGAGAAAGATGGTCGGAGAAGATGGTGTCGGTTCATGACAGTTGAACATAGATGGTTAAGGTTTTACGGTGGTCGGAGAAGACGGTCAACGATGACGGAGGTGATGACGAATAAAGAAGACGATGATGGTGAAGACACCAGAGATGATGGTGAAGACACCGGAGATGATGGTGAAGATGATGACGGAGTGTACGGTGACGGCGGTGACGAGTGCGGCGGGGGTTAGTTGCAGGTGGTGGTTATTGGAGGCAATGACTGGAGATAGAAAATGACGCGGTGATGGAAGTTTATGAAGGTTGACGGTTACCGTGGAGGTGATCGGAGATGGTGGTTCGGTGTTCGGAGTGATCGGTGGATGATCAGAGATTAATGAAGATAGTTTATGTTATGATTCGAGATGATGATGATCTGAAGTGTACCTTGATAAGGAATGAAGATGAGATCGAAATGAAACTCGGATGTAATTCAGAATCAAGGAAGATGTATTACGGATGAATACAGTGATGAATTATGATGAATGTTTGAAGATGATGATGTCACTTCATCATCAGCAAAAGAATGTTGAGAAAAGTCAGATGGCGGCTGTCACATGGTGTCTCATCATGGATTTCAAATCCCTAATCATTGTCAACCATTAGATGAAGGTGAGTGATCTACGGTCAGGAAATAAAGAAAATGTTAGGAATGATTGTTGGCAGCTGTGCACATGATGTCAATTCAATTTTTTTTTTCAAAAAACCTAAGAAATTTACACCATTGGATGATGGCAAAAAGATCAACGGTCAAAGATGGAAAATATTGTTGCACAACATTTGGTGGGGTCTGATGTGAAGACAAAGGTTTTACTTGATACTGGATCGAAATTAAGTCCAGTTAATTAGAGCCCAGGTATGTGTCACTGGATTGGTTAGTACTAGCCCAAAATAACAAATAACCTATCTATTACAAAATCTTTGCCTACGACAGCTGTTGTTGGATCATTTGTTAATGGGCTTCAAAATGATGGAAATCCAATGCAGAATAATATGGATCAGAATGTTTCTAGTGATGCGAATGGATCATATGACTTGAATACCAGATGAATCACTTTGAATCCGTGTGTTCTTGTTAGTAAATCAATACATTTGCATCCGAGATAACACGTCTCATCAGACATCGTTCACACTTTCATCCGAGACAATCAGCCATCATCCGAGACACACTTCTACTTATCCGAGACCTGATCCGAACTACACCATTTTTATCCGACATCGTCCGACATCCAAGATACTTGTGTCTCATCCGAGATCGTCTAAACCGTAATAAAGAGAGCATAAAACTAGGGGAGATTGTTAGGTCCAGAGTTTTACGCTTATCTTTATTACCTTTATTTATGTTTGTTGGATTTAGATTAGCACTTGGGCTTGGGCTAGGCCATGTGGGCCAATGGGGTAGAGACTTCTATATATAGTCATGTTTAGATTATTTGTGCTAGAGCTCTCCCATTTTGTAATCATGTAATCCCCAAAGTAGAACCTTGTACCCGACAATCCTAGAGATTGTGTGCAAGGTTCTCGAAGATCGTACCAGACAGTCCTTGAGACTGTGTGCGATCCAAGCAGCGACACTGAGTTATTCAATGATAAATTTCTTTTTGTTCTTTCGGTATGATCTTACATTCCGCGTTCGATTAATCCTAGAGTGATATCACGGGTTTTTCAGGACTAACAAGTGGTATCAGAACCATTGAAGTCTTTCAAAGGCTCGGTTTTTTATATCACTCGAAGAACGAGAAGAAGTTGTTTTTCACAGTGTCGGGAAGTATGTGCATTAAAGGAGAGATCTCCGGTTAACAAGATCTGATATTCGTCAACATATCTAAAAATTTTAAGATCTGGTACAGTTTTGGTCGGAGGACAAAAGTGACCGAAAAAAAAAGGGTGCACAGTGGTGTTTGTGGTGGTTTATGGAGGACGCTGATAGCAGATGGATGGTAGATGAAGAAGGTGAAGTTTTTATGAAAGATCTGAAGAATATGAGAGGAGTACGTCACGAAAACAGACTCCGCAGTGGATGTCGGATCTTCCATCCGTCCGGTGCGGCGGCGGTGGCGGAGCACGGTGGTTGAATATAGCGAAACACGGTGGGTGACAAGGATGACGGTTGCTGCTATTGTTGTTCATCGTAGAGAGAGAAGAAAACAGTTGTATGGCTGAGGTTGTTGATGATGATTATCGATGAAGATGAAGAAGATGAACGGATTTTCAGAGAAGTGTGATGTAAAATGATGGATGATGTCTGAGATGTTACAGGTAAAGATGACCGAACAGTTGATAATGATGTATGATTGAGGTGAACGCCGATGGTTGTTATCAGCGACAGAGTTTGAAGACGAACAGTGGTGTTTGTGAACGACAGCGATGGTGTAACGTTGATGATGTGACGATTTGAAGTCTAAAACGATTTATTAATGTGATGATGATGGCTGATGTTGTCTGCTGAAGATGATGATGAATGTTGAATGTTTGAAGATGATGATGTCACTTCATCATCAGCAAAAGAATGTTGAAGAAAGTCGTGTGGCGGCTGCGCATGTTATCCATTCAGTGAATTAAAAAACCCTATTAATTATGAGCCGTAAGATGAAGGTGAGTGATCTACGGTCAGAAAATAAAGGACATGTTTTGAATTCAGCGCAGCATTTTTGTGGGGACCATTGGTGATGCAACATTCTGTGGGGGTCAACAGTGCTGTCGAAAACAAGTGGAGCTAAACATCTCGGCTACTGGACCATTTATTATTGAGCCCAATAGAGAGGAGCCCAAGTACTTTTTATAATATTGAAGCCCAACAGCCACTTGGATTGTGTTTCGGCCGTAATATATATGTCAAGATGGCAGCCTCCATATTTATTCACGTCCCCAGGTTTCTTTTTTGAAGGCCCAATAGGAATTATTAGGATCCTGTTATAATCCTTAATCTCTTTAACAATATATACAAAAATTGATCCACATGGACCATATCGATGGGATGGATTCTGAATTTAAGGGGCAAGGCTCAACAATTAATATTGGGTTAATAATGTGCGCCGTTTGATAAGCTCAACATTTAAGTTTTGGGCTGTGTCTGCTTGGATTGGAAGATTTATGGAGGATGGGCTCGTTTACTGCTGGGCCACTAAAACTGAAGACTCTAAACCGTAATAAAGAGAGCATAAAACTAGGGGGAGATTGTTAGGTCCAAAGTTTTACGCTTTACTTTATTACGTTTATTTATGTTTGTTTGGTTTAAATTAGCATTTGGGCTTGGGCTAGGCCATGTGGGCCAATGGGGTAGAGGCTCCTATAAATAGTCTTGTTTAAATTATTAGTTGTAGAGCTCTCCATTTTACAAAAAATGTAATCCCCAAAGGAGGGCCTTGTACCAGACAATCCTAGGGATTGTGTGCAAGGTTCTCGAAGATCGTACCAGACAGTCCTTGAGACTGTGTGCGATCTAAGCAGCGACACTATGTTATGTAATGGATATCTTCTTTTTGTTCATACGGTTTGATCTTATTTTCCGTGTTCTATTGAACCGTCGAGTGATATCACGGGTTTTTCGGGACTAACAGCTTTGCTTTCCCTTGCAAAGTGGCCGGGTTTACGACATTTATTACAAATACGACAACTACCTACATGATGAAATCCACACTTGTTGCACTCGGGAAGAATTCCCTTGTACCCTCTTGGTTTCTTCTCCGTTGTTGTCATGCTATAATTTCTTGTAGTGGTCCTATTACGCTTATTACCCTAACTATTCTCCGCCTTATACTCATCCGCACTCCGCTTCCCACTTGTTCCCTCATTGGGCTTTTTCAGTAGATTCCTACGTACCATATCAAAAGTAATAGAGCCTACCCTCTGCACAACACTCTGTATCGTGGGTGGTCAACTGAATTCACGATACTCCTAACCTCCGGAGCTAAACCCCATATATATTGTTATATTCGTTTATTCTCAGGTGTCACCATCTGGGGTAAGATCCTAGCCAAGTCATGAAACCTATTAGTATAACCCACGTGATCCGCAACGTGCATTTGTAGATTCCAGAACTCATTTTCTAATTTCTGAATTTCATTCTTAGGACATAATTGGTCCAACACGAGCTGTTTCAATTCGACCCATTGCATTTGGTTAATGGCTTCCTGGCCACGGTCTGGGCCACTGTATTCCACCATGTTAATGCGTGGTCTTGAAATGTACAGGTGGCATACTTGACAACATAATTGTTTGGACAATTACTAATATTTATTACCTTTTCCGTTTTCTCAATCCACCTAACTATCCCATTAAGTCCTTTAGTCCCGTGAAACTCTAAAGGATTGCAGAACAGAAACTCCTTGTAAGAACAAGGATGTTGTGGGGGCCGGTTATCAGGGTTAGCATTACTAGGATCTGGTTTATCATTATGTAACCCCGCGTTAAACCCATTAGTAACTTGGGTAATTATGCTAGGAATTGCAGCCTGAAGTTGTTGCGCTATCAGTTGGGCTATTTCCGCCTCGAACATCACATTAGCTCGTTTTGGGGCCATTCATAAAATCATACAAACACACATCGATTGGTATCGTATCAACCCATTTGCACACGTTTAACACATAGCAACCGCACGCATCCAAGCATATATGTCAAACATAGCAACCATGTGCATCCAAAACATAGCAAACATATGCATCCAAAACATAGCAACAATGCATATATATAAAGCAAAAAGAAATCACTATCATACATAGAAGTCGCTGTACATGACAAAATTCGGTATACAACCGTAATCCACTAAGGATTGCAAACAAAAGCTAGCCACTAAGCCATTGTACATAAAAGGAAATATAATATATATATATATATATATATAGTATCCCCAATCTCGACATAGGAATGCAAGCCTAGTGCTTGAAAGGGTGCAAAAGATATATATATATATATATATATATATATATATATATACGTATGCTACCACTGTCTACTGTCCTCACGTACGCATAATCAGCCACATCACCAACATGACTACGATCGCAAGTACACCCATGCAAAGCTGCATCTGCCCCTCTCTATGACCATCACGATAAACTAAATATGACATAGACTGCTGCATCGATATAACCGCCTGCTGCATAACTATAATGTAATTGTAGATCTCATTCCTACGGTGTAGACTGATGCTATGGTGTTCTCTACAACTCGATCGAACAGGAAACCTAATCATCCAGTCCTAGGTGGCGTAAGAGCTCTAGCTCTCGGTGGGACATGGATACCTCGAGCTGCGTAGGATGGCTCTCCTCTCTCATAGGTACGTGGGGGTGGTGAGAATGCAGGGACATGTGTAGGAACCCTACGACGTGCAGTCTGACGAAAATACCTACATGGTGGAGTGGGTTCTCTAGGTGGAGGTGACCTATATGCCTGACTCAGTACGCTCACTACTGGTATCCTCATGGGAAACTATGTCATTACTAACATCATGGGTATGACTAGACTGTCCTGTAACAGGTGGGTGTCGGGATGGTGGAGTACCACACACATAACCGGATAAATCCGGAGAATATCTAGGGACAACCTGATCACCCTCTTCCTCATCTCCTTCCTCCTTCTCCGGATCCATCATCGGCTCATCCTCAGATCTACTACGACTGTCAGACATCATATCTGCGAAAGGACACTAATGACGCCAAATTCTAATAACCACTAAAACAATTAATAGTTTTATAAACTTATGCACGTTCACACAAACAATCAGATTCACGTATATGTATATGCAAATTCACATTATCTAATAATCCTCTCTTAGTGACCTTCTCGGAACTCTCAAGTACAAGCAGATAAGTTTTTACGTTCTGGACCGTAATAATTTATTTGCTCGACCAGATCATCCCAATAATAATCACACTAATAAGCAATTTTAATTTGGTATGGCCAATTGTTGAGCTAATGATTATAGTCTAGGTTTTCTAGTGACAAACTAGTTCTCTATAAACAATGGCTCTGATACCATCTTCTGTCACACCCCACCTAGCAGCGCAAACGATAAAAAAGGGATGCAACAGACACTCCTGGTTTGAGTCATTGTTATAAAGATACTCTATTAAATATTAATTAAACAATATGATACATCATTGTTTTACGTATCGCTATTACACATTACTGTTACATATTTTAGCTAGATACTACGCGAGTTTCCATGAACCGTTTTATTTAGCTAAGTAGCATGCCTCTATCCACATAGTATCGCACATAAACTTCACAAGCAGCTAACACAAAGGGGGTCGTCACGTAGTGTACTGGTTACCTGAAAAGTTAATTTTTAAAAGAAAAACATCAACAAAAAGTTGGCGAGTTCCACAAGTTTGTTTGTTTTCAAAATATATTTGAAAATGTTTTGTTGCACATGCGATGAAATCTCTCTGAGTTACAAGTTAAGCCGAGACCAGTATCCATCCAATCACCGTGGCCAACATCAACCATAACCAATAACCAAGTACCCCATGTGGCTATGCGTAACCCGTCATAGCTCGTTATGAATATGTGCGACCGCGTGTTTGCGCAACTGGCATACAGCCTTGTATTCAGTGCGGTCTAGGCTTGTCGGGCCAAATAGTACTATCCACGGTATTCACCGGCATTGTATAATTTGCTTGTGGGGATTTAAACATGTTAGGTGTCTACTCAGATAAATAGCATCAAACAGTTTGCATGTGCACAAGTATGTTAATCAAATGAACCCTCTATGAAAACAGTAAAACATGTATTAAAAAGAGAAGGTTAGTGAAACTCACAGGTTGCACAGGTACTAGGCTATCAAAGTATGCTAATCCACCCCTAATACCAGTATCATACGGTTAATGTCTGTAGGCTAGGTTAGCCTAGGTTTAAATGTCTAAGAACAAATTAGGGTAATTAGAACATGGAGTTGGACATGGTCTGTGTTTTTGAAATTAGGTTTGAACGACGGACACCGTTTACCGTGCCGGACAAAATTGTTTGTTCCAGGTGTTCGGGAAATGATATGTTTAAACAGAGTATACTGTATTGTAGTATATGAAAAATGATTTGTTTTATATTAAGGTAGTTCGGGTGTTTGGAGGGTCTAGGTTGCCCAAATAAGCGTTTCCGTATTTAAAGTCGTTTAATTACCGGATAAGCGTGTAATATACCTGTGTTAATCCAATTTAGTCTGGAAGGGTCGGGATTTATTCTTGACCTTCCAATTATTGCCAAATATCACTTGAGTGGTATAAAAACTTTGGCGGGTTCGTTACGCGTTTAAATTTTGTCGATTATTATTTATAAATAATAACTAAACGCGAAATTTTATAAAAATAAACCAAATTTTATAAAAATAAACCCGTAACATAGAAAATTCCAAAAATTTTTGTAGATATTATTTCGGATATAAATTTCTCAAATAAATTATTTTTATAATTTTTAAACATTATTTATTAATTTTAATAAATATGGTTTATATCGTATATAATCCGTTTAATTTGGCGAACTCACCATCCGAACTCTAAAAATTCCAAAAATTTTACTGAACATTCTGTATATAGATATAAACTCCCAGTAAAAATTTGAAGTTCACAAAAATTTTCTAAACCCGGTTTTAAAATACCGAAAACCTCTTAAAACGTGTGATTTTAAAACTGTAGCTCGACTTATCCGTTGAGCCCAAATTTTTGTGTGAGGCTTACCCATAGTATATGTGATCATTTTGCAAAAATTAGGAATTTATTGAAATACTTTACTATTTGTTTCGATTTAATTTCATTTAAACGTAATAAATTCACCAAATATTCCTCGTTTGTCGAAAAATTACCAAATTTTAGCGAGATCATTTTATACCATTCCGTGTATCACTCGTTAGGCCTAGATTCCGAGATCCATTTGTGCCGACTTTCTGGGTATAGTACCTACAGAACATGTACAAAACAATCATGCAACTGAAATCATCAATTAAGCCCTTTTAGTAGTCTTGTTCTATTAGTTTTCGTTAGGCGATTTCGGTGTCGGTGTCGTATTAATGTTGTTTTTAATCCAAAACTCAATCATTTTCACCCAAATCAATTATAAAACTCACTGTTACATAAAACACACTTGAAAATAGATTGGATGGCCATAAGCTTGGCCTTGTATGGATCAAAATAAGTATAGTTATGGTATAATAAAGTTTACAAAGAATAGGAAAAAAACTTACTAAATTACTTGTTCTTGAGCTTTTTGGCAGAATTTTTGGAATGGAATTGCAGGTTTGAAAGTTATAATCAGAGGTTGGTGGCTTGTGTGGTTTAAAATGAAGTGATTAAGGTGTGTGGGTGTGTGCTTGTTTTGTGTGGCTTACGAACGGACATCAAGGAGGACTTTTTGTCCTCCTTCGACTAGTCAAAGTCCCATAATTCAACATATTAGATAAGTTTAGGTTGATATATTAGGCACGGGTTTGTTATCGGGTCTCAAACGCTCCCCGGGTGTGGTAAAAATTCGTAAAACGGGGCGTTTTTTATAGGCGTTTTTTGCGTATAAAATTAAAACGACCCCAACTGACGCAAAAGCTCGAACACTTGGATGTTATTACTCAAAACATCTTGTATTTAGGTTATAGTAGTCTTTTTCGGGCTTAACTGATGTTACAACACATGTTTGGATTGTACAGTGCGCGTCAAAATTAAAGGCGTTCCGCTAACCTGAAACTGTTTTGTTTAACGCATTTTCTACCCAATAAAGCATCAAGGATCCTATGTTATAGTTTATGGATCATGTCTTAGCATTTCTGTACTCTTAGGTTCGCTTACGGCACCTACGACAGTTTTCTGAATTCAATGGCCCCAATGTAGCTGTTTTTGGTCCTGTTTCTCATATGCTATGTATAACGTGCCTTTGGATTCAACCAAGGCATAATCAGTATCTATTTGTTAATCGTGTAAACTAGGTAATTCAAATTAAGATTTACCTGGTTTTGTGGCGAATGTCACAAATAGTGGCTTGGTGTACGTTCATCGAGGAAGCCTTTTTCGGAGTTCCTACGAAGGACGATGTTGCTGTTAAGGCGAGCAGCCAAACGATAGGTTTCCTCTATGGTTGCTGGAAGAACAGCTTCCATAAGGTTCATCAACGAGTCACGGCAGCAGTGGATGTATTTGTTGATTTGCTTTTCAGGTGTATCGACCTTGCTAGAACAGAGAATGCTAAGTTGCTTGAAACGGGTGGTTAAGCCATCGTTATCATCGCCGACTTGTTTCAGGAATCAAAACTCATGCTCCAACTTCCTGAGCTCATGCGGAGGGTAGAATTCTTCCCTCATGATCTTCTTTAGTTTAGCCCATGGCAAAGCGTGGGCGGCATCTTCTCCTCTTATGCCTCGCTCAGAGGTCCATCAGTCCAGGGCCCTTGAGCGAATCACCCCAGTAGCATTTTGGGTGCGTAATTCATCAGGACAACCACTCTGACAGAACACGATTTCCATGGCATCAAACCAAGTGAGCAATGTGGTGGCACCATCCTTGCCTGAGAACTCCAGGGGTTTACAAGCCATGAATTGCTTGAAGAGGAATGGTGCTTTAGGTTGCTCGACCTTGGATTCGACATAACCCTTCTCAATGGAGGGTTGAATCTTACTCACGATGTCGGGAATAACTCGGGCCATTTGGTCGGCCATTTGTTCAGTGATTAAAGCCTCTAACTCTTGTTTGGAGATGGAGTCGGAGTTGTTGGAGTTCTTCTTTGAGCCTGATTTAGACTTCTTGGCTTTCTTAGAGGATCCAGAGTTTGGTGAAGACATCTAGAGATTCAAAAGGAATGAATAGATGAGACTTGATCATAATGTTTTTTTAAGAAAAATCGTTTTTCATGAAATAAACCACATAGCATAAAAGTGTTCAAATTATTTCACATGGCATAAAATGTTCAACTTGTATCACATAGCATAATCATGGATTCCACATAGCATAACATGAATTTCACATAGCATAACATGAATAATGAAAGCATCGTTAATTTAGTTTGTTCACGAGAGATTATTATTGTTTTTGATTGCGATAAACATGCGAAATGTGTAACGGTTTTGAAATGAACGAAGATTCAAGTATAAAATCACATATAAGCTCACGGTAGTCGATGCACATGCGGAATGAGCCATCCTTCTTTTTGACGAAGAGCACAGGAGCACCCCAAGGAGAGGTACTTGGATGAATGAAACCCTTATCGAGGAGTTCTTGAAGTTGCGTAGATAACTCTTGCATCTCAGAAGGTGCAAGACGATAAGGAGCTTTCGCAACAGGAGTTGATCCAGGTACGAGGTCAATACGAAAGTCAACAGATCGAGGTGGAGGTGGAGGAGGACCAAGCAAATCTTCAGGAAAGACGTCAGGGAAGTCGCGCACCACTGGAACATCACTTACGCTCTTTCCCTTGCCCTTTTCTTCCACAACATGGGGTAAAAAGGCAAAATACTGTTTGCGTAAATATCTATTCGCTTGTGTGTAGGACATCAACTTCAGTCCTTTTGAAGGTTGGTCTCCATAGACTTGTAGAACATCGCCAGATGGAAGAGGTAAACTTACATATTTCTCGTGGCAAGCGATTTCAGCATGGTTCTTTTGAAGCCAATCCATGCCTATGATGACGTCGAAACTACCCAATTGCATGGGTATAAGATCGATGGTAAAAACGTACTTGTTAAGAATAAGAAGACAATCGAGAAGAACAGAATCGACGATGATAGATTTTCCATTGGCGACTTCAACGGAAAACGACTTAGGTAGCTTAGAGCGTGTACACCTTAACAAAGATTCAAATTCTAAGGACACAAAGCTTTTGTCCGCACCAGTATCAAATAGTATCGAAGCATAAAGACGGTTAACAAGAAACGTACCATTAATGACATCATTGTCGTTGAGTGCCTGATTTGCGTTTAGGTTGAAAGCTCATCCTCGAGGTGGTTGTTGTTGTTCCTGGTTAAGCTGAGGACATTGAGGACGAAAGTGAGTTGTGTCACCACATTTGTAGCAGGCTCGAGCTGGTTTGGCATTTTGTTGAGCGGCTTGGACTTGTGGAGCTTGTTGGGCTTGTGGTGTGGGGTTGTTCTTACAATAGGCGGTATTATGGCCGAAACGATTTCAATGGGTACAATGGTGACAATTGACATTGGTAGAGTGGTGAAAATTGCAAGTAATACACTTGGGATGAATCCTAGTGTATGGCTTTCGTTCGTTGGTGGGTGTAGCAGGGTTGGATTGTAAGGCTTGAGGGTTTGGCAGAGTAACAACCGCATAATTCTGACTAGAAGCCTTCCGCTTCTTGTTCTTGTAGGTCCCCTATTCGTATTGATCGTCACAGAACTGTCAATCCAATCAAGAGTGCGGAATCCTCTTGATCAGAATATCACAGAATGAGTAGAAACAGAAATCAGCAATTCACAATCAAACCAGGTTTCTATTGATTATCAATCTCACGAATTACAATCAATCAAAACCCTAACCACACTTAAATTCGTCCAAGCTGCAAAAGCTCTCACGAAATCTTGTTTTTGCTGATTAACCTAAACCCTAAAGCAAAGCCTTGTTTATATAACACAAGGTTGCTACTTGGGCTAAGGTTTCCTACATGGGCAAAGCCCAATTCGTCCCCCTAGACCCAAACTGGGTTTTATTTAGCCCAAACTCTATTATTCAACTATTACAAAGCTAAACTCGCTAACTGTTTACCGTTTAACTAATTACAAGATATCCAAAGACCAAATCTAAGTTGTTGTCACAAATATGCACCAACAAACTCCCCCTTGACAATAGCTTCATAAAATAACTTTGTCTTCAGTCTTCTTGCAATCTTCATGTAGTCTTGCACTGTCTTTGGTCTTTGGATAGCTTCAGCTTTAACAGCTTCTGTCAGCAACAGACTCCCCCTAAGCTGATGCATCCAATCACCAAATCTTCAAAATCGTTAGCATTTAAGTAAACTCCAATTTAGCATTTGCACAGCAATCTTCAAACTCTTCACTTTGTCTGCAATGTAGAAAGGAGGTTCTACCATGCATCCAATCAAACTCTCATCTTCTCAACTCAGCAACATCTCAGCAACATACTGCTTCAATCTGTATACTATAAAACAAACATCTCAAGAAACCATAAGAATTTTTCAACAAAGTTAAAATTATTATTATTCAAGAGATAGTTAAACGGTATTACAGATTAAGCACTTTCAAGTTATCACCAACACTCAAAACTTTTGTCCAACACACTTTCCAATGATTTTAAAATTTTGAACTCACTTTCCAACACCGTCTCCCCTATCAGTAATAATTCCTCCAAGAATAACAGTTCTCCGTACATTAAGAATTTTAAACAGAAAGACACTATTTTTGGATTTTTATATTTTCTAAAAGCAAGTAAATACAAAATCAATAAACACTCTATTTTTGTGAGAATCACTGGTAAGAAGATCATATCAGCACAATCAAACTGTTTCACACTATTAGATAATTCTTATATAATTTTTTCGTGAAAAGCAGTCCAAGACGATTACCAGTATGTTTGTCCACTTAAACAAAGTGCATGAATATTTCAAGTACCATTACCGTATGATATGTTAAGGTAATATTATTACTGATATACTAGTGTGTCCCACTTCAGGATATACCCCTGCGATCAAGGTATGCACAAAGATTCATCGTAGTAGGTGAGTATACTGAATTCATCCGTTTTGTTTTTCAACGTTTAGATAATTGGTGACCAGGTCAGTACTTCCGTACAACAAAGAGACCAAAATATCTAACGAGGGCTAAGACAAATACCATTTTTGGTACGATTTATGCATTTTGCACATTTGAATGACTCTCTATGAGAGCTTCTTCATTTATGGGATTTGGCATTTTTTGCTCTTTTAAGATATCCTGGTTGTGACTAGGTCAGCATGTATCTGGATGCAGCAGAAGGACAACCCTGATATCCCCAGATGAAATAACAGTATAAAGACCCAAAACCTCAGATTTTGGCAATCTATCAATGCAAGATTTAAGGTCATTAAACCATACACCACTGATGTGTTCCCCACTCATATTCATTTCATTTAGGTTTATATCACATTGGTAAGTTGATTATTTCATGCTTTTTGCCTACTGGTACATCGTATGATGAAGCTGCTATCACACTTAAGCAATTTAATTCATTTTCAGTGTGACAGTCTAACTTGCTGACGTACTATCATTTCTTCTTTTTCACACAGTGATAACTCATTTTTGATTTTCTATTTTTTTTATGTTTTTGATTTTTTAATGTTTTTGTATTTTTTTATTTTTAAGAAAGCAGTAAACTATTTACAAAAATTCTTATGAAAAACCAGTTATTCAGGATTCCTCATCCCGTTGAGTTCGACTAAATGTTTAAAGCGAGCCCTGTCAAAAGCTTTAGTATAAAGATCTGCCAGGTTATCTAGTGTGTCGACTCGATGTAATTCAATTAGTCTCTTTTCAGCACAATCCCGTATAAAATGATGACGAATGTCAATATGTTTTGTGCGACTGTGTTTCACGGGATTATTTTTTATAGAAATTGTGGCATTATTTTCTATCATAATAGGAGTACGAGTGAAATCCAAACCGTAATCACGCATCTGCTGTTGTATCCAGAGAACCTGAGAGCAGCAGCTACCCGCATCAATATATTCAGCTTCACACGTAGAGGTAGACACACAAGATTGCTTCTTGCATTGCCAAGACACAATCCTGCCTCCTAAGAACTGACAACCACCAGTTGTAGACTTTCTGTTCGACTTGCATCCCCCAAAGTCAGAGTCAGTGTAAGCGACAAAATTCATATCACTATCAGCTGGATACCACAACCCAAGTTTAGGTTTCCCCTTCAAGTAACGAAGAATCCGCTTCACTGCTTTCATGTGTGACTCTTTTGGATTTGCCTGGTATATCTGGCACACAAGCATACGACAAACATGATGTCGGGTCTTGAAGCAGTCAAGTACATTAGTGAACCAATCATTGCCCTGTATTAAGTTGGATCAACGTCTTCAGTACTTTCATGATCTGGGCCAAGATTGTGATTTTCACAAATGGGTGTGTTGAAAGTAGTGCAATCATTCATTTTGAACCGACTCAAAATGTCATACACATACTTTGTTTGATGAATAAACATCCCATCCTCCTTCTGTTCAACTTGTAATCCCAGAAAGTAAGACAGCTCACCCATAGCGCTCATTTCGAACTTGCTCTTCATCACCTGCTCGAACTCTTTACACATGTTTTCATCTGATGACCCAAAGATGATCTCATCAACGTACACCTGTACTAGCAAAAAATCTTCCTTCTTCCTCTTGATGAACAGTGTACTGTCAATCTGACCTCTTTCAAAACCATTCTTGATCAGATATGTAGACAGTGTCTCGTACCACGCCCTAGGAGCTTGATGTAATCCATACAAAGCCTTATCAAGTTTGTAAACTCGATCTGGATAATCAGGATCAACGAACCCATCTGGTTGTGAGACATACACCACTTCTTGGACTTTCCCGTAAAAAAACGCACTCTTCACGTCTAGTTGGTAAACTTTGAATCCCTTGAATGAAGCGAAAGCTAGGAACAAACGAATTGCTTCCAACCTTGTCACTGGTGCAAACACTTCATTGTAAACTATCCCTTCTTGCTGATTGAAACCTTTGACAACCAATCGAGCCTTGTTTCGCGTGACTATTCCTCTTTCATCCTTCTTGCACCTAAATACCCACTTAGTGCCAATCTCTCTTTCACCTTTAGGAAGGTCCACTAACTCCCAAACCTTCAACTTCGCAAACTGGGCCAATTCCTCTTGCATAGCTTCAACCCATGAATTGTCTTTAAGAGCCATATGAATGTTCTTCGGCTCCCCTTGGCAAATAAAGCAACTATACAAGCATTCATTCACTATCCCAGTCTTTTCAATCGAAACAAATAACCCATAATTTTCAGCTATACTTCTTCTCGTCTGAACACCTGCAGTAGGATCTCCAAGTATCATGTCAACCGGATGATCTCTATTTGCTCGTGTAGTAGCAACAGCATCGACTTCTAGATTGTCACCCAGGTTTGATCCAACCTCCCCCTGAAAATTCTGATCTGCAAACGGATTAATGAAATCCTCCCCCTGATTGGGTTCAGAGTCACTATCGCTTGAATCAGGATCAACAGCACCTTTGGAAGTTTCTTGAGCATCTGTCATATCAACATTCGATCTAGGCATGAACTCGCCTTCATCGTCTTCACCAATCACTGTTTGAATCAACTGAGATTCATCTGCATTTGGAAACTCAGGAATATTAAATGATTTAAAAACACCATCATAATCATATAATATAGCTGGACCACTCGTTGATTGTTGAGGTTTGTATGTAGTAATTTCAACATTGTAAACAATCTCAATTTTACCAGTTTTTAGATTAAAAACCCTTTTATTCGGTGTGCTAGGCACGTAACCTAGAAAGTAGCCATAGTCAGCCACCTCACCGAATTTTTGTTTATCTTTATTTCGCACAATGGTGCAGGGTAATCCAAATGGTTCAAAGCCTTCTAAGTTTGGTTTCTTGTTAAACATCAATTCATGACAAGTTTTATTAAAACGTTTAACAGTCAAAACTTTGTTTAGGACGTAGCAAGCTGTATTCACAGCTTCTCCCCAGAAAATAACTGGTAGCTTTGAATCTGAAAGCATTGTCCTAGCGGCTTCAATCAACGTCCTGTTTTTCCTCTCAGCTACTTCATTTTGTTGAGGTGTATAAGGAGCATAATATTGATGTTCAATTCCCTTTCGAAGACAGTAGAGATCCAGAATTCGATTCTTGAACTCCGTGCCATTATCACTCCTTATCCTCTTGATCTTTGCATCATGGACGTTTTCCAATTTTGTAAAAAGATCTATCAACATCTCTGCTGTCTCATCTTTTATACCTAAAAAGAAAACCCATGAATAACGTGAGTAATCATCAGTGACAACAAGACAATAGTACTTTCCACCTATGCTCCTCAAGTTCACTGGACCGAATAGATCCATGTGAAGTAATTCATAAGGGGCATCTATGGAATTGACTGTTTTAGACTTATGAGGATTCTTGTGTTGTTTTCCCTTTTGACAGGGTAGACATTTATCTTCCACTTGAAACCTCTGCATTGGAACCCCTTTCACTAGCTCATTTTTAACAAGGTAATTCATTTTTCGATAGTGAATATGGGCCATGCGTCTGTGCCACAACATCGATTCAGCTTCAGATGCTTTTGATAGTAAACACGCCACCACAGCAGTTGGATCCTTAGCACCCCATGTCCATGACATAAGTGTCATTTCTCCTTGGCGCTCTCATCACTATCCAATCGTCCAGAATCTCCAAACCTGGTTTCAACACTAGTGCTTCATTCTTGGTAAAATGGACCGAGTGACCCTTGTCGCAGACTTGTGACACGCTCATCAGATTGTGTTTAAGCTGCTCAACATAGTTCACTTTGTCCAGTGTGATCTTCCCATTGGTCACTTTTCCTCGTCCTGTAATTCTACCACCTTTAGCACCCGCAAAATTTACATTTCCACCATCATAATCTTCAAACTCAGTTAACAATCTCGCATCCCCCGTCATGTGCCTGGAGCAGCCACTATCAACATACCATAAGTTGATAATCCTCCTTAGAAGCTCCTGCACACACCAACCAAGAAATTAGTTAGATTGGGGGACCCAAGCCTTAATGGTCTTGGGTCGTCCAAATTCACCAACTACTGGAACATCCATCCAATATCCATTACTCCTAACAGGAGTCTTGGATCTCAAACCTGTTGATGGAATTTTATTTTGATTTCCACTAGGTATTTGGTCCTGAGGGTTCCTATATGTGTTTGGACTATTTGACCTTTGAAAATTTTGATTTTGGTACCTTGAATTTTGATTCCAAGAAGCATTATTGTTGTAATTTCTAAAGCCATTGTTATAAAAAGTTCGACCACCATCATTTTGGTATCGATTTTGATATTGACCTTGACTCCTGAAATTATTTGTATTATGATTGTTCATTCTTGGTGAACTGCTTCTAGGTCTCTCATATCTGCCTGGTGGAGATTTAGGTTGAAATCTTGGTTGATTTCTTTGAAAACGAGGAACTTGTGGAGTTCCTTTTTCAGCCTTATCTTCACCAACAGCAACATTCTCTGGTTGCTTAGGCGCAGACTTCTTTGGAGAATTTGCAACTTTCTCTTCATTATCACCTTTCTTCTCAGGTGATTTCTCTCTCTTTTTCTCACTCACTTGTGCTTCATTCTTTTTATTAGGATAGCAGCTAGCTACATGTCCCTTTGTGTGACACTTGAAGCGCGATCTCTTTTTCGAAGACTTCTTATTTGAAGCCTTTGAACTAGATTCAGGTTTTGATGATGATGCCTTAGAAGGATTTGGTTCAGTTTGCTTAGTTTCAGAATTTTCTTTGTTTTTTTTTAGCAAACTCTACATTCGATTTGTTTTCAATAACAGCTGTTTCGTTTTTCATGTCACTTCCTTGAACAAAATTAATCTTTTTTACAAAAGTTGGATTCTTATTCTTAGGATGTGAGGTTTTCTTTTTCAAAACAGCTTTGCTGTTATTGTCCTTCTTAGCATCATCACTCTCAGACACATTTCCTTGACTTGATGTGGAACTACTTGGTGATGTTGACTCAAAGTCCATGAGCACATCTTCATCAGGCAAGAAAGAATAGTCATGACTAACAGGAGGTGGAACTTCATTGAAACCATGGAATCCCACACTGGTTTTGTCCTTACTTTTCTTCAAGCCACCCATCATATGTTTCATTACAAAAGTAGAGTCCCTGAATTGACCTAATTTCTTTTCAAGTTCAACAATTTTGAGTTGTGCATCTGACAACTCTTTGCATTTTTCAGAAATCTCTTTTGTTTTCTCAGCCATCATTTCATGAGCTAAGTCTATGACTTGAAGTTTTTCGTTTAATTTGCAGGTTAACACTTCAATTTTACTTTCATAACCTTTTATTTTCTTCAAGTATAAAGATTCGTTTCTTTTAGCAAAAAAGTTAGATTCTTTATTGTTAGACATCTCGCCCACCAGACTTTGGTTTTGTGTTGACAACCTGTCTACCTCACCCTGTAGTTCACGACATTTTAAACACACAGAATTTTACTTTACCTCTCCTGTTTGTTTGTCAAGGTTGGCCATGAGAGCCGCAAGTTGAGCTTTCACTCTTTTGTATTCAGCTTCCTTTTCATGGTCAGACTTTTGCTTTTCCTTTTCAGCATCTGTTGTCTGATCACCCTTCTTTTCTTCAGTTTTACTCTCTGTCTTCATCTCTGCCTCAGCATCCACTTTTGCTTCAGCATCTCCCACAGTAGCTTCATCATCATCAACTGGCACTATCTTTGCCATGAATGCTTGAGTGGCATTCTCATTATCTTCTAGATGAATACTCCAATCATACGAACCTTCTCATGCTGTAGAGATCAAAGCCTTTGAGCTAGAATTGTTTGATGCATTCCTGTTGTTTGAACTCTGACTCGAAGTCTCTTGCTTTTGTTTTTGACATTCCCTAGTGAAATGTCCATAACTTTGACAGTTAAAGCACCTCACTTTGGTCTTGTCGAAACCAACAGTCCTCCCTACAAACTTCCTTCCTGTTCTGTTCATGAATCTCTTCACTCGTCTAGAAATCATAGCCATTTGCCATTGCAAATCCATCTCTTCAAGATCATCAGGATCAATCTGATCATAGTCTTCATCTAAAGTGGCAGGATCAGATATCTTCCCCTGAATGTAATTCTCATAAGAAGCAACAAATGAAGCAAGTAGAGCAAGATGATCTTCTGCAGACTTAACACTCATAGGCATCGACTTAACACCACTACTCTGCTTAGAAGATGATGTTCTCTTGGCTCCTGTTGATCCTCTTGAAGCAGCTACAAAACACACATCACCATCCTCATTCACTGTGACCTGCTCATTCTCACACGATAGAGACGCAGTAGCAGAGTCGCTAGAAGCGTTGTGAGATGAAAAAGATGTAAGCCCATTGTAAATCGCTGGATCTTGAACCTGATCATATCCAGTGTCTTTCTTCTTCATACTGAGCTAAGCTCTCAGCTTGCCAACTACTTCTTCCAGCTCCTTTGTCTCATAATCTGCTTCTCCTTTGATCATGAGAGTGTAGATATCCCATTTAGTAGGTAAGGTATCGAGCAGCTTGTCATTCTTTTCTACGTCAGTGTAGCACTCTATCTCATAATTTTCCATTTCCGACATCAGATGGCAGTAACGAGTGATGATGTCCTCAATTGACTCATGTTTCATGTACTTGAAAACAGCAAACTGCTTCTTCAGTAGATCAACTTTGTTCTTCTTGACATCTGCATTTCCCGCGTATCTTTTCTCTAATGCATCCCACATATCCTTTGAATTTGTGTACTTCTTGAAGGTATGCTTGATGCTATCAGGTAAGGACATTGTGATTGCAGCCAAGGCTCTCTTTTCAGCCTCATACATCTTTTTATCAGCCTCTTCCATGTTCACATAGGCAGTTCTACGTGGTCTGCCCTCAAAGTCGTGTGTTGGGTTTGTGTACCCATCTTCAATACATATCCACATGCGTGTGTCCTGATATTCAACGAATGATTGAAATTGATCCTTCCATGTCAAATAATTTTCCACCTTCATCATCTTAGGCGATTTGTTGGTAGTGCCAACCTCATGCTCCATTCTCAAAAGCTCATTCAAACTTGACATGTTCGACATTTTAACGTAACAGACTGATAAAACCGTACAATTTTTTTTCCAAAAACAGTGGTTACCAAATTACACCGTTAGAATCGTCTCGAAAGGACGAATCCAATGATATCTAAAGTCAAAAACCAAATTCGGGATTTTCCAGACGGTTTCTTCAGATGAGTTACGGTTCACTTTCTATTTTCGAAAACATGAATTTTTAGTTACGCTTGCCAAAAAATCTTCCCCCTTTTTAGTTCCTCTAATAATTTCACTGGTAAGTCGATTAAATTCGCTGGTCTGTTACTTGTTCAATTTCGCTGATCAAAGTTCGCTGAAAGGTTAATTTTGTTGTCAATTTCGCCATTCAATTTCGCTATTACGACGACCAGTAAAGTCGCCGATTACCGTAATAATTTCGCTGAGGAAAATTATACGGTTACCAAAGTCGCCTTTGGATTTTAACTTCGCCGATAAGTTCGCTGGTCTGTTAATTTCGCAGGTCCAGATAATTTCGCTGGTCTGTAAATTTGGAAATTCAATCTTTTCGAAATTCTGATGACTTTCCTGATTCTCCTAACACATTCCTGCAGAATCGAAACAGCAAACTATCAGTAGTTTTCGAAAAACAGTGAGAAACCGAACGAAGAACGTGAAGAACACGAAGAACAATCTTCGAATCTTCAAGCCTTTCCAGCCAAAATCCTTCAAACAATCAACCAGAATTGAATCCTAAAACCTGCAGAATAGCAAACAAACAATGCAGAAGATCAAACAGCCAAAAATTTCGAATTTTTTTTATCAAAAACAGGCAAAATTCGAAACCCTAATTGCAAAAATTTCAAAAATCTCCCTGTTTCTGCCAAGAACAATTCTGAACCGAGCCTTCAAGAGCCTAATGCTCTAATACCAATTGTAGGTCCCCTATTCGTATTGATCGTCACAGAACTGTCAATCCAATCAAGAGTGCGGAATCCTCTTGATCAGAATATCACAGAATGAGTAGAAACAGAAATCACCAATTCACAATCAAACTGGGTTTCTATTGATTATCAATCTCACGAATTACAATCAATCAAAACCCTAACCACACTCAAATTCGTCCAAGCTGCAAAATATTTCACAAAATCTTGTTTTGGCTGATTAACCTAAACCCTAAAGCAAAGCCTTGTTTATATAACACAAGGTTGCTACTTGGGCTAAGGTTTCCTACATGGGCAAAGCCCAATTCGTCCCACTAGACCCAAACTGGGTTTTATTTAGCCCAAACTCTATTATTCAACTATTACAAAGCTAAACCCGCTAACTGTTTATCGTTTAACTAATTACAAGATATCCAAAGACCAAATCTAAGCTGTTGTCACAAATATGCACCAACAGTTCTGGTTCTTTTTGGCTCATGAGGAGGGTTCAACAGTGGCTTGGTGTACGTTCTTCGAGGAAGCCTTTACAGAGTTCCTACGAAGGACGATGTTGCTGTTAAGGCGAGCAGCCAAATGATAGGTTTCCTCTATGGTTGCTGGAACACCCCTGTAGCGGTTGGGGAATTCGTCAGGACAACTACTCTGACGGAACACGATTTCCATGGCGTCAAATCAAGTGAGCAATGTGGTGGCACCATCCTTGCCTGAGAACTCCAGGGGTTTACAAGCCATGAATTGCTTGAAGAGGAATGGTGCTTTAGGTTGCTCGACCTTGGATTTGACAGAACCCTGCTCAATGGAGGGTTGAATCTTACTCACGATGTCGGGAATAACTCGGGCCATTTGGTCGGCCATTTGTTCAGCGATTTAACCCACTAACTCTTGTTTGGACATGGAGTCGGAGTTGTTGGAGTTCTTCTTTGAGCCCGATTTAGACTTCTTGGCTTTCTTGGAGGATCCAGAGTTTGCTGAAGACATCTAGAGATTCAAAAGGAATGAATAGGTGACACTTGATCATAATGTTTGTTTAAGAAAAATCGTTTTTTCATGAAATGAACCACATAGCATAAAAGTGTTCAAATTATTTCACATGGCATAAAATGTTCAAGTTGTATCACATAGCATAATCATGGATTCCACATAGCATAACATGAATTTCACATAGCATAACATGAATAATGAAAGCATCGTTAATTTAGTTTGTTCACGAGAGATTATTATTGTTTTTGATTGCGATAAACGTGTGAAATGTGTAACGGTTTTGAAATGAACGAAGATTCAAGTATAAAATCACATATAAATTGAGATACATTAAAGAGAGGCCCATAAAACATTGGATTATTTCGGGTCGAGAAGCGTCGACTATTCCAAAGTGGGTTGAAAGCCCATTCAAATTAGAGAAAACGTGCTTTGGCCTATAGGTAAGATACTCTCGTTGAGAAGCGATTAACGATATCTTACCCTTCTAGTTACTAGACGTCTCTAATTGATTGAAACAATCAGGACTTTGGCGAGATTGAAAATCGAGGAATGGGACTTAATCAACAAGATGCGGGTTTCACCCCTAACTTGAAGATTTCGTACCCTAATGTGGTTGGTACTCGTCGGGTCAAAATATAATTTCGACACTTTGACGAGGGTCCACTAGAGTTTGAAATGGAAATTACCATTAAGATGTGGATTTCACTCCTAACTTAATGGTGAATTTCGTGCAAAAATAGAATCGGACGGAATGAGAGTCGTTTATCAAATTGTGGGTTTCACGCCTATTTTGGTAAATTCGTCTCGTTCTTGTTTCGAGTGTCTTCAAGTCTTCAAAAGTGTATTAGTGTTAGCCTTAGAAAAGGCATGTAAGTTTAATAGACAAAAGAATAGATAAGAAGCAAGTAAGGTAGAAAGCATGACGACAAATAAGAATCAAAGTTCCTAAAACTATAGACTAGGGTGAATCATTCCTAATTCCCTATAGTTATGGCTTTGATACCAATCTGTCACACCCCAACTGATGGCAGAAACATCGGGATGAGACGAAAACGTGATTGCAAGAGACTTCATAACACTATGTGACAATAATAATTTAATTCAACTTTCATTTCAAAACTAGATTGTCATACAAGGTTCAAATACAAAGAACAACATTTTCTCAAAACAACAAACATAACATCAAATGATAAATTAATCTAGGTGTGTATCTAAGTCTACCTAAATTACATTTCATCAACATCAACTCATCAATCAACCTGCAACATGTATTAAAATATATCAACAAAATGTTGGCGAGTATACATGTTTTGTTACATAGCATAATATAGCATAAAATAGTTTAAGTGCTCATATCCAACATGAATCATAATTTGCAAGTTTACTAGCATGCCAAAACGGTGTACTTATATGTTCAAACCCAAGATTCCAACGCGTTAAAATAGCCTATCCCAGATAGAATAACGGGAGGTTAACATGTTTAACTTAACAATACCCCAAGTTTCATGGGCGGTGCGTTAATCCTATAGCGCTATAATTGTTATGATAGGCTAGCAAAGTTAATGAAGCATATATCGACACAAATAGTTTACATTAGCATGCAAGTCTAAACAAGCATCATATAGTTTCATGTTAAGCATGGATAGAGTTTAAAATAGTTTCATGTGAAGTGTAATTTTGTATAGCATACATGTTGCACCCAAAAGTGATAAAAGGAAAACGGGATCGAGTATACTCATGGTTTTGCAAGCTTTCCTACTTGGTAATCCCGCGAGAGTTGTTTGGTTGATTAGTTTGGAGCACCTTGTCCTTCTACACGAGGAAACATAGGTGTGCGAGTTTGGGGAGTTAACGGAAGATTTAGAATTCAGAATTTAAATAACATGAAAATAAGCATATGAAAATAATCATCTTGTATGCATAACACATGTTCTTGCACTATTGAAACTCAAAAGAGTTGTATGTTTTCATGGATTAAAGTCCATTAGAATCGTAACATGTGTATGGTCATAGGTGATGTAACAGATTCTTGACAAGTAACTATTAAGTTATCAACAAGTCTAGCTACTTAGATTTATTTAGATTATATAGATAACATATGAATATTTTACAAAGATTACAAGTCCTATAGAACAAGCATGAGGTAGGAGATTAAAGTCTCCATTTAAGCACCTCTTAGTGTCATATAATTCATACATGAGGTAGGAAGAATCAAGTCTCCCATTTAGATACCTCTATTGTTCACCACTTGTTGTCATAAACAACAAGCAGGGTCATGAACTTACAAGTATTAATGAAATAATAACAACAAATATATGGAAAAAAATATCAAGTAGTGAGTGGATTTCTATGAAGGATAGCCCAAGCTAGTCCAACTATCACACATTCATCAAGCTTCATGCTTGAACACTACTTGTGGGTAAAACCCTAACTAAAACAGAATGTTTGTGAGGTTTTAACCTCTGATTTAACATTTCTCAGCCTTGTTTTTAAGCCCAACTAACCATTCAATTGATTATGAGCATTAGGACATAGGTTTGAGATGAGATAAACTCAAGTTTAGCTAAGTTTAACAAAGTTTAAGTGAAAACAGAAAGTACTAGTCCACTTTGGAGCCTTTTTGGTGACATTCTAGGGCTTGGTTTTCCATGGAAAACCTGTGGAAATGTTTCTAAGGTTGTTCAAAGCAAGTGAGAAAAAGAATGGTTGAAAAAGACTAAGTATTGAGTGACTTATGCTCACTTTAGTGAAGTGTGATGATTCTGCTCGAACTTCTGAGTAACAGCTGATTGTGGACTGATTTGAGAGAGTTTTGGATGATTTGCAAAGTGTAAAATGCTTAGAAAGCACTTCGGTTTTATAGTGGAGGATTAGGGTGGGTTGTGGTTGGCATTAAATATGATTAGTTGGGGGGTTTAACATAAAAAAAAGAGTTAAATGCTGTCTTGGTACCTGCGGCCCGGAGGCTGTCAATGTCACACCCCGACCACGTGTAACATACAAAACGTGGCGGAAACATCGGGGAGTGTTGTAACAGAATTAATGTTTCATAACCATGGATACCAAAAAGTGTTTCGTTTTATTAAACATTGAATAAGTACATCGTCTGGAAATCTAAATACACAATTTAAACATAGTCTATCATTGTTATTGAGTCACTAAGGCCTTGTCCAGTCCTATGTGAGCATGCATCCTATCAATCGATATCTTTCAATAATACCTTAAACATATGTGAAAACGAGGTCAGCAAAGAAATGCTGGCGAATACATTGGTTTTGTTGAAAATAAGATTCATGACTTCTGTTTAAGAAAATGTTTAGTCATGAACCTTGTAATTTGCTTTGTCTTTGTAAATCATTTGAAAAATAATAAGTTTAGATGATATGTATAAATAAGAGAATAATGTATGGTTAAATGAATAACCATGTAAAAGGAGTTTGTATAAGTTAAGTTGTTTGTAAAACAATGTATTGTGAAAAGTATGTTACTTGTATAAAATGTTCTATGTCTCAAACTGAAATGATTCAAATAACGCTACAATATGTAATACCATACAAACACTTATATATAGGAAGTACCAGCGGCGTATCCACCATGTTTATATCATATTACATACGCATCGTTACTTAATCACTTAATCAAACCAAACCACCAAAGTAATGTTCATGTCCAATGTAAATCATGTAATATGTATAACCAAAATGATATGTATGGCTAGTGAAATGCATCAACTAAACCATAGGTGAAACGCACAAAACAAAGTATTGAAGTAAAACTTGGTTTAAACCAATACTATGTTTCGTGTAAATGCATGATCAAATGTAAATCATGTCCCAATGTTTACCCAATCGTTAACCCATTTTGTAAAATCGTTCTAGTCGTTCTTGTTTTAATTGTTCAAATCGTTCTTGTTTTAATTGTGAAACTACTTTATGGTCGATTCTCTAATAACATTCAAACCTTCTTGACTCGATCCTCGTTCCAACTCGCTCTCGTTCTCGTTCTTAACAAACCCTTACCAAAGGGTAAATTAATATTTACAGATTCAGTCATTACCCAAAATACCCACACATAACCATGGGTATAGAGAATAACGGGATTTGTCAGATCCTATAGTACCATAACCTAATACTGGTCGGCTTGATCATTGCTAATGAATATCATTGGTTATGTAACTACAACCTACAAGTTTGTTCACTTTATTGAAATCGTTCTTGAAACCATTGTAATTGTTTTTGAAACTATTATAATTGTTTTTGAAACCATTGTTATCGTTCTTGAAACCACATTGTAATTGTTATTGTAATCGTTCTTGAAATCACATTGTAATTGTTATTGTAATCGTTCTTGAAATCATTGTTAAAACATTTAGCACATATGAGTCACCCTAAAACAGTTGAAAACAGTAAAAGATGGGAATAATGTACTCGCCTGAGAATGCTTAGAAGTCTTGAACAACAACCAAACAAAGCTAGAGGGAGCACGGAATCAGTCGGCAATCTAAAACTATATAAATAAACCGGACTTAAATCGGGAGATCGGATAGGATGAGGCTTGGTAAACTAAATGAGTATTGGAACTCATATGATATGGTTTAACAAGGCCTACATACTACATGAAACCTAACCTAAGTGCTTTCGACCCATCGCGACCCATTAAGGTAGCTTATGCTACTTTAACGCGTCGTGCGCGTGAAACGCGTTCGGACCGTCTAACTAGTCCTATGACAAGTGTTATATGCCTAAACATGTTACATAATCAGTTATGTGTCAAAAGTTTAGGTTACATATGCTTAATTACCAATTATACATGAAAAGGGTATTCTGGTAATTTACCTAAGGCATATAAACTACCTATCATACAACTACTCAAACGATGTGACCATAGGGTATAACCTCGGAAGGTTATTCCCTATACACTATGGTCACCTAATGTATTTGGTCGGATCCTAATGATCGACCAAACTGGGTCGGGTTCGAAGGTATAAGCGATTTATCAGATCGCTTACCCTACGACCCTAGACAACGTGGTAATCAGTAGGCATAGTCCCAAGGGACTATAACCATCGTGATTACAATCACGTTGCGAAGTTCAAACGAACTTCGCATTGACCATAAGCTGGTCAACACTGAAAGTCAAACAAAGTTTGACTTTCTGACTCGAAAAGCAATAAAATAAGGAAAAGAACGAAAGAATACTTACGAAGGGTCCCCGAATGCTAATCCCGATCCAAGTAGCTCAGGTATGAAACAATGGTTTCAACTTAGAGCTTCTCAAATCAGAATTCTTGTAATTTTGAAGCATGGGGGGTGGGGTATTTATAGTAAAAGGTCCACCGTTAAGATCGTTTCATGGAAAACGTGCCTTAATCCCACCCGTACAAGTGTTGGGACCTTATGGTGACTAAAATTTGATCCTTATCAGCTGACTAGACAATTGGGATTGTGTGGGTGTGGTTAAAACAGCTGGAACCTGCTGTTAGAAACACTTAATCTGGTCAGGAAGGCGGACGCGGGCTGCGTGGAAATGCTCAGAAACTGAGGCGGGCCGCCTGGCCTGCACAGATCAGAATTAAGTTTCTGTTTTGACAGTTTCAGTCCCTGCACGTGTTTAAGCTCATTTCCGGCACTTCCAAGGCCCGTAAAGCCAACTTTATGGCCCTAAAATGTTTCCTAAACATTGTGGACATGAGACATGCTCAAAAATATGCCGGATGTTGGTTCGTTTGGCCGTACGATCGCGATGTTCGCTTAATTACGACGGAATGCGCATAAGCGCGAAAAACGATCCAAATGACGCGACGAATGGATTTTTCTTATGCCGAACACTAAAATAAAATATTTTAGTGCTTACATAAATTTTTGGAAGTCCGGATGTATTCAGAACGTAAGTTATGCGTAAAAATGAAAACTTGTGCTCTTTTTGACACTTTTAGTCCCTGAATGACCCAAAAGTTTATTTTAGCACACCGAACCCCTTAAAACTTATTTCTAAGTTATGTAAAGGATATTTAAGGTGTGTTTAACTTATGGTCATGTTCCAGAATGTCTGTTACAGTTCAAATTGGCATACTTTCGCAGTTTGTCAACTTTAGTCCCTGTAAGCGATTTAACTTGATTTTGCCATACCAAAGCCTTCAAAACTTATTTCTAAGTTACGTAAAGGTTATTTAAGGTATGTTAAGCTTATGTCACTATTCCAGAGTGTTTGTTGCATTAAACTGGTTATATTTACGCATTAGTGCGCGTATAACCTTCCAGAAAGCGATTTAGAGTTTGAAATTGAACAAGAATTGATATGTGCAAATGATACACATATTTTTACAAATCCCAAGTATGAAATATAATATTTCATTGGTTTGGTATTTGTTTGATTGCCGTGGAGGCACAGGTGTTACAGTCTCCCCTACTTTAGGAAATTTCGTCCCGAAATTTATTTAGAGGAAACTTGTGAGAGCTTGAAAACATGAAGTTGAAAAGATCGAACAATTTTGGTTAGGGTTCTGAACTTCTAGTAACCTTAATAACATTATGCTTGCAATGTAAGAGGGATACTTATATACAAGTATATGAAGCGTCATTGGTGCGTCCACCATACCTCCATTACATCGTTCTCATTTTGTTATTGTTGTCACTATCGGTTCTTACACATAACAAATCTTACTGGGTTTCTGTGCACTAAATTTCATAATTATGTACGCGTCCATAATTAGACAATTCCTTGCACAGTTTACACAGTCTATTTTATAATGTGCAGGGTAAAACCAAATGAACAATCCTGTGATGAGTGTGACTAGACCGCCATAGAGTCCTTTTAATTAAATCAATAAATGATCTAATTAGACTCTCAAGGAGTCTGTTCAGCTACATCACTAGATGTCATTCTTTAACCAAATTGTGAATCAATCTTTTAGACTAGACCACTAAAAGGATCTCTTATGAAACATGGAGCGGTACTTATATAATCCAAGGGTCTTAACTATTACATAGAAGCCCATTAAGGATTGAAGGTAGTACCTTTTGAATATCCTGCTACGAATCCCTCATATGGAGATATGAAAGATCCTGCGAGGATTTGGATAACGAATATCCAGAGTATTAAAAACACAAAAATGCATAAAAGAAAACATAAGATGAATAAACACATAGTCACATAACCACAAAATTGTTTAACTAGAAGTTTGTTCTGCTAACAGAGTACATGTATTTAAAGTACAATAGGAATCCATCTCGTGGATTTCATTTGGCACTTTAAACATTTACAAGAATCTATCTATAAAGATAGAAAGATTTTTAAAAGAAAATTTCGATTTCGATTATAAGGAACCGAAATGTCCGAATTCAGGTACATAAGGAATCCAATTAAGGACTCTGATTTGAATGATGATCATCCATAAGGATCTAAATGTGAAGATAAAAAGATCCCTTATGGATTTTAGAAGTTGAAGATGTTTTGAAACCTTGCACTGGATGTGCTTAAGTCAAAACATGAAGTAAAAATGCTTATGAAATTGAGATGCTAGATATGTCAAGGCGACATATGAAACAGAATTTGAAAGTTAAGTCAATGTATGAGGAAAATATTTTTGAAAACTTAGCCAACTGCTCATCCGTAGGTCAGATTTGCATTAGCAAGCTTTGAGCAATCCCTTTGGAAATGGCCCATCTCGCCACAGTTGTAGCAAGGCCCTCGTGAGAAACGAGCTTGAGCAGGAGTGTCGCCAGCTTGATTTTGTACAGCTGCAGTTGGGCAAACCCTTGCTGTATGACCTATAAGTCCACAAATCTGACATTTGCGGCACTTCACACTAGGGTGACGATGAAGGTTACATTGGTTGCACAAGGGTGCAGTTCCATTGTATGGCTTCCTAGCAGGGGGTTGAGCTGGTTGGTTGGGGATGGCTTTACCATTGTGAGCGACCATGGCAAAGTTCTAAGAAGCCTTTCGCTTCTTTGACTTCTTAGGGAATCATTCATCCATGGTCTTTGATTTCCTCGATTGGTTTCTTGTCTGGTGGTGCTATCACCTGACTAGGTCCTGCCTGTCTTGGTGACTCTTGAGTGGCTTCATCCTGGAGACGGTACATGGCAGTAGCTAATTCAACAGTCTTCAGGACTACTTCGCCTATTCGCTGAGTGAATTTGGCAGTCTGCTTGGATATCTGGGCGTCATCGTGATGAAGAGACATTCTTAGAAGAAAGTGAAAGGTTATTGGATGATCAATACCGAATGGTAACGAATGAAAATTTTGATCATTTGTTTGTTACCTAAGGCAAACAAATGAGATGGTGATAAATCAAAGTAAATGGGTCAAAAATAATGTATCGCGAAGACATGCTCGCCTATAAGTGAACACTCATCCCAAGAATTCCCAGGTAAGCACAACTGGTCTCGCGTCTGATGAGATGTATACGAAGTGCTTGCCTAGACAGAAAACCCAGAATACAGGCATTCACCCTTCCAGTTTGCACGTGTTCACATTATTTAAAACCCAAAACCTTAACGAGATTTTGAAAACTCATAGGGGTTCAAAACCATATAACAGAAAGTTCAAAACCTTACAATAGAGGGTTCAAAACCTAGTAATCAATCATCCTAGAACAGATGATTAGTTTTCAAAGCGGTTTTGAATTTTATGTTCTTGTTGTGGTCGTCGCCTAAGGATAGGTGACGGTATTGTTTTATGACTAAACGCAAGTAAACTCGCGTTAGGGTCCTAAGAAGGTTATAGACTAGGTCAAAGCATTACTAATAACCTAATTCCCTATAACCATTAGCTGTGATACCATCTTTTCTGTCACACCCCGACCACGTGTAACATACAAAACATGGCGGAAACATCGGGGAGTGTTGTAACAGAATTAATGTTTCATAACCATGGATACCAAAAAGTGTTTCGTTTTATTAAACATTGAATAAGTACATCGTCTGGAAATCTAAATACACAAATTAAACATAGTCTATCATTGTTATTGAGTCACTAAGGCCTTGTCCAGTCCTATGTGAGCATGCATCCTATCAATCGATATCTTTCAACAATACCTGAAACATATGTGAAAACGAGGTCAGCAAAGAAATGCTGGCGAATACATTGGTTTTGTTGAAAATAAGATTCATGACTTCTGTTTAAGAAAATGTTTAGTCATGAACCTTGTAATTTGCTTTGTCTTTGTAAATCATTTGAAAAATAATAAGTTTAGATGATATGTATAAATAAGAGAATAATGTATGGTTAAATGAATAACCATGTAAAAGGAGTTTGTATAAGTTAAGTTGTTTGTAAAACAATGTATTGTGAAAAGTATGTTACTTGTATAAAATGTTCTACATCTCAAACTGAAATGATTCAAATAACGCTACAATATGTAATACCATACAAACACTTATATATAGGAAGTACCAGCGGCGTATCCACCATGTTTATATCATATTACATACGCATCGTTACTTAATCACTTAATCAAACCAAACCACCAAAGTAATGTTCATGTCCAATGTAAATCATGTAATATGTATAACCAAAATGATATGTATGGCTAGTGAAATGCATCAACTAAACCATAGGTGAAACGCACAAAACAAAGTATTGAAGTAAAACTTGGTTTAAACCAATACTATGTTTCGTGTAAATGCATGATCAAATGTAAATAATGTCCCAATGTTTACCCAATCGTTAACCCATTTTGTAAAATCGTTCTAGTCGTTCTTGTTTTAATTGTTCAAATCGTTCTTGTTTTAATTGTGAAACTACTTTATGGTCGATTCTCTAATAACATTCAAACCTTCTTGACTCGATCCTCGTTCCAACTCGCTCTCGTTCTCGTTCTTAACAAACCCTTACCAAAGGGTAAATTAATATTTACAGATTCAGTCATTACCCAAAATACCCACACATAACCATGGGTATAGAGAATAACGGGATTTGTCAGATCCTATAGTACCATAACCTAATACTGGTCGGCTTGATCATTGCTAATGAATATCATTGGTTATGTAACTACAACCTACAAGTTTGTTCACTTTATTGAAATCGTTCTTGAAACCATTGTAATTGTTTTTGAAACTATTATAATTGTTTTTGAAACCATTGTTATCGTTCTTGAAACCACATTGTAATTGTTATTGTAATCGTTCTTGAAATCACATTGTAATTGTTATTGTAATCGTTCTTGAAATCATTGTTAAAACATTTAGCACATATGAGTCACCCTAAAACAGTTGAAAACAGTAAAAGATGGGAATAATGTACTCGCCTGAGAATGCTTAGAAGTCTTGAACAACAACCAAACAAAGCTAGAGGGAGCACGGAATCAGTCGGCAATCTAAAACTATATAAATAAACCGGACTTAAATCGGGAGATCGGATAGGATGAGGCTTGGTAAACTAAATGAGTATTGGAACTCATATGATATGGTTTAACAAGGCCTACATACTACATGAAACCTAACCTAAGTGCTTTCGACCCATCGCGACCCATTAAGGTAGCTTATGCTACTTTAACGCGTCGTGCGCGTGAAACGCGTTCGGACCGTCTAACTAGTCCTATGACAAGTGTTATATGCCTAAACATGTTACATAATCAGTTATGTGTCAAAAGTTTAGGTTACATATGCTTAATTACCAATTATACATGAAAAGGGTATTCTGGTAATTTACCTAAGGCATATAAACTACCTATCATACAACTACTCAAACGATGTGACCATAGGGTATAACCTCGGAAGGTTATTCCCTATACACTATGGTCACCTAATGTATTTGGTCGGATCCTAATGATCGACCAAACTGGGTCGGGTTCGAAGGTATAAGCGATTTATCAGATCGCTTACCCTACGACCCTAGACAACGTGGTAATCAGTAGGCATAGTCCCAAGGGACTATAACCATCGTGATTACAATCACGTTGCGAAGTTCAAACAAACTTCGCATTGACCATAAGCTGGTCAACGCTGAAAGTCAAACAAAGTTTGACTTTCTGACTCGAAAAGCAATAAAATAAGGAAAAGAACGAAAGAATACTTACGAAGGGTCCCCGAATGCTAATCCCGATCCAAGTAGCTCAGGTATGAAACAATGGTTTCAACTTAGAGCTTCTCAAATCAGAATTCTTGTAATTTTGAAGCATGGGGGTGGGGTATTTATAGTAAAAGGTCCACCGTTAAGATCGTTTCATGGAAAACGTGCCTTAATCCCACCCGTACAAGTGTCGGGACCTTATGGTGACTAAAATTTGATCCTTATCAGCTGACTAGACAATTGGGATTGTGTGGGTGTGGTTAAAACAGCTGGAACCTGCTGTTTGAAACACTTAATCTGGTCAGGAAGGCGGACGCGGGCCGCGTGGGAATGCTCAGAAACTGAGGCGGGCCGCCTGGCCTGCACAGATCAGAATTAAGTTTCTGTTTTGACAGTTTCAGTCCCTGCACGTGTTTAAGCTCATTTCCGGCACTTCCAAGGCCCGTAAAGCCAACTTTAAGGCCCTAAAATGTTGCCTAAACATTGTGGACATGAGACATGCTCAAAAATATGCCGGATGTTGGTTCGTTTGGCCGTACGATCGCGATGTTCGCTTAATTACGACGGAATGCGCATAAGCGCGAAAAACGATCCAAATGACGCGACGAATGGATTTTTCTTATGCCGAACACTAAAATAAAATATTTTAGTGCTTACATAAATTTTTGGAACTCCGGATGTATTCAGAACGTAAGTTATGCGTAAAAATGCAAACTTGTGCACTTTTTGACACTTTTAGTCCCTGAATGACCCAAAAGTTTATTTTAGCACACCGAACCCCTTAAAACTTATTTCTAAGTTATGTAAAGGATATTTAAGGTGTGTTTAACTTATGGTCATGTTCCAGAATGTCTGTTACAGTTCAAATTGGCATACTTTCGCAGTTTGTCAACTTTAGTCCCTATAAGCGATTTAACTTGATTTTGCCATACCAAAGCCTTCAAAACTTATTTCTAAGTTACGTAAAGGTTATTTAAGGTATGTTAAGCTTATGTCACTATTCCAGAGTGTTTGTTGCATTAAACTGGTTATATTTACGCATTAGTGCGCGTATAACCTTCCAGAAAGCGATTTAGAGTTTGAAATTGAACAAGAATTGATATGTGCAAATGATACACATATTTTTACAAATCCCAAGTATGAAATATAATATTTCATTGGTTTGGTATTTGTTTGATGGCCGTGGAGGCACAGGTGTTACAGTCAACAGCCAACAACTTTCCCCTTTTTTTTGTGTGTAAAAATCATAGGTTAGTGCATATTATGTAATTTTTATATACTACCCATTTAATTCAATTATGACATAAGTGTCTTAGGTGGTTTTAATATTAAAAAAAGCAAGTAAATGCCCCCAATGAGGCTGTTCGATCGCTAATGGCTATTAACAGCCATTATATATTTTTTTGTTATTCGATTAACACACATGTTATGTATTTTACATTATAATATGATAGGTTAGTAGTGCACATGGAACTAATTTTGAAAGCATTAAGTGCTAGGGTTTTAATCCATAAAAAAAAGTATTTGATACAAGTTTGGCAGCTTCCAATCGCTATTGCCTTTTTTTTTTTTTAACATAATAAAGGTGTATAATTTGTTACACCCTCAAAATCCACACACGGAGTACTATCTCGAGGTGTGCGACTGACCAGGATCCAGCCACTAATTATATTGAACCGATTAGTTATTATTACAAAGAGTAAACTGCAATTTTACCCCCTGAGGTTAGGGGTCATTGGCACCCTTACCCCCCCCCCCCCCTAAGGAAATAATTGCAATTTTACCCCCCACTGTTTGCTGTTATGTCGCAACCTTACCCCCCGGCCTCAGTCAAAGGTAGTTTGACCCTTATAGGTGAGGGTATTTTGGTAATCTTACCCTATATTTATTATTATATTATTATTTTTATTATTATTATTATTATATATATATAAAAAATACATATTTCATCTTCTTTAATATCCCTGAAGGAGACAGAGGAGGTTCACCTTGACAATCACCGCAACTTCACCACCACTGCCACCACAATAATCACCACCACTGCCACCGCCATTCACCACCACAACCACCGCAACTTCCGCCACCACACAACCACCACCACAACCATCCGGAAGGAGACAGAGGAGGTTCAATGGTCGCCAGAGTGGATGACCGGAGACGGAGATGGAGCTGTTGTGACGGAGGGATCTGGTTTAATTGCTTACCTGTACTCCCGTGTCTTAACAGGTCGGTATTTTCTAGTTAGATTTTAGATCTGATCTGATTAATTTACAAGTGAGTGGTGTGGTGTATTAAGACGGAGATGACCGGAGACGGAGATGGATTTTGTTGGTTTTGAAGGTTGAGTTTCTTTGGTTTTTGGTTTTCTATTGCCCTTTTATTTTTCGTGTTATGTTTCATGTGAACTAAGTAAGAGTGGCAGACATTGGGATAATACTGGGAAAGCCGAGGGGGATAAACAGTTAAACACCATGTTCATCTTTAATCCATCTCTCTGCTTCGTTTGTCGTCGAATTGCTGCTAGATATGTTTGTAGTGGGGAGTGGTTGTGAAGTCGTTTTTATTATGAATTCAAACCGTCTGTTTATTTGTTTGTTGGCAATGATTATGTCAATGTCTACTGTATCAGAAGTTATGTTAGACTTAGTTTGTGGTCATTTTATTATCATCTATAAGGATTCTATTTATTGCTCATGCTGGATAGAGTTGATTTGTTTCATCTATGACAAATCCTTGATTCCACTAATATATATTAATCATTTGATATGATGTGAGATTCATGAATCATTACTATATCTGTAGTTGGCTTGCCACAGTATGTCATGTGTTCATGATGATTGACAGACATATAACAATACAGACATCTGAACATACACCCTTACCCATCTGAATCAGATTGGTGTTTGCAGAGATGGATGTTGTTGCAGCGGAGCTGGTTGTTGTCTTACAGTGGTGATTATGAATGGTTTGGTTGTATGTATGTGTATGATTGGGGGCTAGGGTGTGGAGATGACGGTGGTGATTGTTGAAGATGAAGGCGGGTGGTGGGTTTTTTAGAGAGAGAGAGAGAGTGGGGGAGGAAGAAGATGGCAGTGGTGGTTGTGGTGGTGAATGGCGGTGGCAGTGGTGGTTGAGGGTGGTGGCAGTGGTGGTTGTGGTGGTGAATGGCGGTGGAAGTGGTGGTTGAGGGTGGTGGCAGTGGTGGTTGTGGTGGTGAATGGCGGTGGCAGGGGGTAATATTACAGAGTAAACAAAACACAGGGGGTAAAATAAAAGGGTAAAATGGTCATTTCACCACCAAGTCAACAGATCAGTCAACAAAATTGAGCTTAGGGGGTAAGGTTGCGACATAACAGCAAACAGTGGGGGGTAAAATTGCAATTATTTCCTTAGGGGGTAAGGGTGCCAATGACCCCTAACCTCAGGGGGTAAAATTGCAGTTTACTCTATTACAAATAATAGCATATTTAGTGACCCAATTTAAATTTTTCAAAACATAGTTTAAGTTTGCAGCGGAAAGGAAAGGAGAACATATCGTAATTTAAAGCCACAAGTTTATTAATCATGAAACTTACAAACCACGCACTCCAGCCAATTGCAATATCCGTCCTAAACTGTATCGAGCAACCTGCAAAGCATGCAGTAGGGTGTCAACATAAAAATGGCGAGTTCACGAGTTGTCCAGTTTTAGTTTTCGAAAACGTAAGTTGTTTAGATAAAACATTTATAATCACGTTATGGGGAGCTACCCCATCTGTTAAGCTAACTAAACTGTCGATACCGAAACTGATGACGTTGAGTTGTTGTGCCCCGAGTCAATGTCTATCGTCATTGACCAAATTGCAAGGTCTACTAGTTCACGCCCGACCCCCCGGTCACGGTGTGAAGTTTGTCAAACCTAATAGCGCTATCAACTAATAACCAGTTCGCCCTCGGTGATTAATCGGTATTGTAAGGAAGGACTTTCCATGATAGAGTTTCATTTAGTTTTGCTTGTTTTGATTTATAAATATTATCCAAATGTATTCCCCCTGGGAATAGCAGTTTAGCATATACCATAGTATTTCCCCCGGAAATATTAGTTTAACGGTATCCTTCTCAAAGATAGTAGTTCGTCCGTGTACCCCCGGGACGCATGCTTTTAGTGTGTATGAACTCACCTTGGTTTGCTCGGCAGACAATTTACTTGTGTTACGTTGGCCAACCATACCCTGTTAAGGTTATTAATATTCATTAGGTTCGTATGCAAGTAATTTCACGTATAGTCCTACACGTAGCATGCATGTTACACTAGCACCCTATACGTTATTGGGCCTGTCCTATCATATGAGCAGTTAAACAGCTAACAGTAACACACATTCCAAAACATGACATCACATTGTGCGGCCCAATAACAAATTTAAGTAGCCCAGTCGAAACCGGATAGTCTCGAGTCGCAACCACTGGATTCTAAGTCGCAACAGCTGGTCTTGAGTTGTGAACATTTGAGTCGCAACTGTAGAGGTCTCGAGTCCGGCCTCGTTTTGAGATCAGGAGATCTCAAGTCGCAACCGTGCTGGTCTCGACTCTTGGAGCGCCTTGTCGGGTTTCGAGTTGTCATTCAATGGTCTCGAGTCGCAACCAAAAGGTCTCGACTCACAAACTATGCAGATGCTTCTAGAATTTTCATATCAGTACTACCCAATCTGATTTTATAAGCATGTACTATCCAATCAAATTTCATTAACATGTTTTATTCTACCGTACACTACCAAATTGGATTAAAACAGCATAATTCAAAATATTCATGGGATCTTCAAATAGTTCATCATTATGTAAACGTCTTATAAAATCAATCAGAGTATATATTTCTTTAGTGTATATAAATTGTTCAAAACAGTTTAACAATTAAACATTCAACCACAAAAGATTAACATAGAGTTTTCATTAAATCCGTTTGTCTGTGTCAATCCATATCCCATCAAAACAGGTTATATATATCATTCATACTTAATTTCCCAAATCAAGTAATTCCCTCAAAACAGTTAGCACACATGAACATTTAGCCGAGACCTATCACACACACAAACACACACACACACACACACACACACACACACACACACATATATATATATATATATAGGGGATCGCTAAAATAAAAACCACCTCTAGTTGTAAGAACTATGGGAACCACTTTCTAGCCTTTAGATCAACAAGATGGATGGATGAGATTAAAAGTAACAAAAATTAATAGTAAATACATTTTGTCTTATTATGTATTTAATATTTTAATCCAAAAGGGTAGTTTAGTAAAATAACTCTTTTTTGTCTATTTGTCTTTATTATTTTTTAATTACTTTTTTGTTTTATTATATTATTTTTTAGTTTTATTATATTACTTTTGATTTTTTAAAAAGATTTTTTTATTAAAAGCATTTTTTAAATTCAGATTTTTTTAACAAAGCGAATTTTTTTGCGCGCCGGTTTTTGGCGTCCCGTTTTATCGCGGCGTTTTTTACGTCCCGTTTTTTTTTCGCGGCGTTTTTATGCGCCGCATTCACGCCCCTTGTTTTTTACGCGCCGTTTTTTCAAGCGTCGTTTTTTACACATTTTTTTAACGCGCCGTTTTTATACGTTTTTTTACACGCCGTTTTTTACATTTTTTTTACGCGCCGTTTTTTTTTGCGTTTTTTAACGCGCCGTTTTTTACACTTTTTTACGTTTTACGTTAAACTTTTTACATTAAACTTTTTACGTAAAAATTTTTACGTTTTACGTTAAAAATTTTACGTTTTACGTAAAACTTTTTACGTTTTACGTTAAACTTTTTACGTTTTACGTTAAACTTTTTATGTTTTACAAGATCGAACCTTTGGACCCCCATCAACCACCTGCACCAGCACCGACTTCCGAACACCCCACCCCCATCACCGTCGTCCTCTTTATCTCTTCTCGGTAGGAGAGAGATGAGAGAGAGAGAGAGCATATCTTACTAGAGAGAGAAAACACCCTTCAAAGGCATCTCCGCCGCCGGCATCCCACCGCCGCCGTCATCTTTCTCAGATCCAGGATTGGGCGGTGGTTGAGGTAGATCGGAAGAGATGAAGACAGTGGTGGTGGTCGGATTTGTTTCAGGTTGTTGGCAGGTATTCACCGGAGGGAGGGGGTGTTTGAGGTAGATCGGAAGAGATGAAGACGGTGGTGGGTTACTGCAGAGACGGAGGGGGGGCGTGGTGGTTTCTATTTGTGGGTGAAAACATTTAAGGGAAATGAAGGTCTGCAAAACATTTCTCGTTTATCTGACCATGGAAGAAGAAGGGTTGAGGATTTATTTGACAAAAATGATGGTCTGCAAAATATTTAAAGAGGAGAGAGGAGAGATGATAGATGATAGATTGGACTTTTAAGGGAAATGACCAAACTACCCCTTTATCTGATTGGTTGAGAGTGGTTCTCGCGGTTTTTACAACTGGGGATGGTTTCTATTTTAGCGGCTCCCTATATATATATATATATATATCTTCTCAACACAAAAATCAATGAATCAACAACCTATTACCCATAAATATCAACCTGTTTCAATTGGGCTTGTGCATCAAATACCCTACACCAATTTCTATTAAAGCCCCAACCTAATTAATTCACCCTCATGTATTTTAAACTAACTGTTTATCTTCACTAAAAATCCTACCATCAATTATAAGAATTATACATGTAATGGAAAATACTTTAAACAGCAAATGTTACACCCCCTTTTCAAATCATAATCGAATAGATTGCCTCAACACCTTAAAACATAATTTTAACCTTACTTTTCTTCTCACACTTTGCAACCTATATTCATTTAACCAAGCATTACTAGATGCAAGACAGTCAAAACACGCACCTACTGACCGAATGATTAAGAGCTGAATGGTCACCTGCTGCCATTGCTTCGGGGCTGTATCGGAGCTCCGACGACTGCCGCGGCCGTCGGTTCAACATCCACCGACAATTTCGGCCGTAGCATCCCACCATCCACACTCGCAAAGCACCAGATTTCTTGTCAAATAGAAGAATACCAACTACCAGATTTGAAGATGAGAGATGAGATAAATCTTACCAGCTTTATTTCGGGGTTCAGCTGGAACTCATCGTCGCATTACTGAGTCGCCGGAACGGTGACGTAAATTGTCGTCAAGCTGGCGCCGCCAGTCACCGGGCTTCTCTTCTCGCTGCATCTCTCTCACCGTCGCCCTCCCACACTGTCGGACACCACCACTGCTCAGCAGTGAGTCCGTCGCCTCCGCCGTAACCAATCGTCGTTGTTTCTCTCTATCTCATTAAACTCTCTCTCTCTCTCGGAATATGTGGGCATACACTATTGTAAGAGGGGGGGCTGTGAGGTGGGTTGTGGCTGTCGCCGGGATTCCGTCGCCGGCCGGAGAGTCCGGTGATCGGAGATCAGAGGGAAAAGGGAAGAAGGGCAGGGTGTGTGTGCATGTGCGGCTGAAAAGGAAATTTAGGGTTTTTGGTTTTAAAAATGAGGGGTGGGGTGTTTAGGATAAATGTATAGGGTAGGGTTTAAGTTAGTTAGATTGGGCCTAGCCCAAGTGTGTGATCTCGTATATTTTTAGGTCCGTTTAACATAATTATACATATATATAGCAGTAATTAAATAAATAAACCGGTAAGTCTCTCGTCGCATTTTATTATTATTCCAATAATAATAATAATAATGGTAATTATAATAATAAAATAATGATAATAATAGTAATAACAATAAAATGCTCGTCTTTCGACTATCAGGGTCATGGGTTCGGGTTGTCACATTCTCCCCATGTTACAGGAATTTCGTCCTCGAAATTTAAGCAAAAGTTATTACGTGTCGCTTGATTCAGGCTCGAATGCTTCCTCTTCTTGTCACCAGACGTCTCAGCATGCGTCTCAGTTTTCTCAGTAGGGTTCAGCGATAACTTCTTCATACGGACAGCATCTTCAGTAAGGCTGACAGCCAGAGTTACAGCCTGAGTAATCGTTTCAGGTTTATCTGAAGTTACCATGCTGTAAAACTCTGGAGCCAATCTCCATATGTAGCGCTCAACACCCTTAAATTCGGGAGTCACCATATAGGGGATCACTCTTGACAGATCATGGAACCTTCGAGTATAACCAACAATGTCCGCACCTTCCATGGACAAGTTCCAGAACTCAGTATCCAACCTTTGGAGTTCAGCACGAGAACAATACTTCTCCCTCATTCTTTCCTTCAACTCATCCCAAGTCATACCATACGCTGCATCATCTCCCAGGGTTTGGACTTGCAAATTCCACCGAGTTAAAGCCTCATCAACAAACAACCCAGTAACAAAAGTGACTTGCTGGTCCGCGGTACACTTGCTCATGCGGATAGTGGAATTAGTCTTCTTCGTCCAGCGCACAAAAGCCACTGCACCTCCAGTGCCATCGTAGTTCAGTGGCTTGCAGTCGAGAAACTGCTTGAAGGAGCAGCCTGGAATTGATCCAACCAATTCACACGTGAGCAATTAATGAAACAATGAATCAAAGACCGTTCATAAATTTCATCATGTTTTTAGCAAATCAGCTTAAGGTTACCTTGAGTTGTGTTTCCTCTAGATGAATCTCCATGTCCGTTACGTCTAGTATTGCTTGGTCCTCCACTGTGTTCAGTGCGGTTCGCCTCGTACTGGGCGATAGCTTCGGAGATCCTTTCTTCTAGCAGGGAGCTCAGTTCCTCAACAGTCCTTGGTAGTGGGGGAGGAGGAGGTTGATCACGAGCGTTCACAGCTCTCCTAGGTGCCATGTTCTTCCAAAACACAACACAACAGAGTTAGACATTTGTTTGATATCATCATACGAGATAGTGGTAGTATATATACACATGTATATACCCACATAAGTAACATCAAACAATCCGCCAAACATATAAATACTGATGTGTCATAAGATATTCACCGAGTCTTTATACATATTAGGACAACTTGTTACATCATTATTTGCGAAGAAAACAAAATGCATAAGGGTTACATCACCCCATAGTACAAGTTTAATATATATAAAGGACAAAATATCTTTCTTCACATTGGCGGTTCTTGTCTTCAAGTTGTACCCAAGCTCGGTTTTAGTCTCCATACCCAAACACGCTACTCCAACAGAGTACCTAATAGGCTGGGGGAGGGGGTGGGGGTGTAGGGAAGACCAAACTATGGAGATGAGTCACTTCATCCTCAAGCTCATGAATTCGACGGAGATGAGTGGGAGTGTGGGAAGGTGTAGAGACATGGGTAGAAGTGGATGGCACAACAGGCATAGCGTCATCATCATCACCAGTCGAATAAACTCTCAGTCCAGCAGCAAAAAGGGCCGAAGATATTACCGAATCGAAAGAATTGGCATCAGACTCGAGGTCAGAATCGGAAGGAATATCGAAAATGGGCACAACAGGGGTCGCCACATCAAATAGTCCAAGTCATCGACGAGAGACCAGTCCTCAACAGGGATGGCAGCAAAAGGAACATCATGGATGGGAATAGGTTCAACGAGATGTCCACCATCTAGATGTCCTACGATGTGCTGGCCAAGAAGAGGTAAGGATAAGGATAAGACATCGTCGAGATCGTCATCCTCGGTTATCATCTCAGGGTCTGCCTCGAAGTCGGACGTGAAAATCTCCAGAGTTGAATCAATCTCGTCTTCAGAGGCATCAGTCATCGGGTCACGTTCCTCGGATAGGCCGCTGCTTTCAGACGAAGAGATGTGTACCTGTAATATTTTATTCCTAGTATATGTATATATTAATTATTATTAATATACAAATAATTATACACATAGTTGCAGGTAATTCTTAGTCAAAGACAATTGCTACTCCAGTGCACCCTAAGTCTCGTAGTGTCTTTTGAAAACAGTCTCAGGTAGTGGATGTCGCGGAAAGTTTTATGCAATGAAAACTTTTTGAAAAATCGTTTTCGTGAGAGGATCCTAAAGATTGTAGTCTAGACTCGAGAAAGAATCCTGGTTCACTACAATCGCAGCTCTGATACCAATCTGTCACGCCCCTTTCTAAGGCGGAAGCACGAGGTGTGATCTTGAAAGGTTCTCATTGCATACGAATGGTAAACATACTACATGATCATAAAATAACTCCATATGCCATTAAGATTACATACTTAAAAACATAAGTTAAGTTTTGAGTTTACATCACAGCATAAAACATTTTCTGAAAAGTTTACAACTTTATTTAAAAGACGAACATAAAGGTTTTGATCCTTATATCACCACACAGGATGGGACATAACAACCAAACCCCGCAAAATAAGCATAGGAGTATTGACACATAGTAACTAAAAACAGAAACATCATCCAAGAGCAAGGGTGAGACTGCGCGTACATCCCTTTAGTTACCTGAAATACATGTGAATTTTGGAAAATCGTCAACATAATGTTGGTGTGAATTCATGAAGTTTTCTTGTAAAACATTTAAGCATTCGTTATAGAAAACATGGTATGTAATTTGTACTAAAAATATGTACTTCTGTAAATGTAAGGAATACGAGATCGCTAATGGTTCGCGAGGCCACTAACATATGTAACGACATAGGAAGCATCCAAATCATAGGCATTTTTACTTGTCGATTCACGACTGTCGATTCATAACTAGAGACACAAAAACACTGCTTGGTAAAAGAGTGGCCAAGAGTGTGGTTGCCTGAAACCCATTAGAACAAACCTTTTGTTCCGCGGTCTTGGTATGTAACTGATTAATGGTGTTTATGGCACCCTATACGTCACATGAACTATAGTATAATTCCTTAGTTTTTGTATTTAACATACCATAGCACATGTATTTTCCCCAAGTTTAGAAAACAAGTAAAAGTTTAAAAGTGGGGACATGAACTCACAACTTTGCGTATCCTGCGCCGCAAACTTCACCGGTTGGTTTTATAGCGTCATGACTTATACGTGTTCTATTAATGTTAGTCACTAGACTTGTATCACACAAGTACAAGTCACCATCTTTAGCTTATGTATTTGTTCTTTATACTTTCATGTAGACTTTTCGAGGTAATAAGTTGTTAAAAATAAATTATATTTTTAACTTTTCAAGTGAGTTACTTATATTATTTTCCCAAAAATAAATATAAGTATTTTGTGAAATAATATTCTCAATATTATTTTGGTACAAGTATTCTTAGGGAAGTATACTTGTATTTTATGTAAATACTTACGTATTTTGTATTTTCTCCAAAAATCAATACTTTGATATTTATTACTTTCTGGAATCATATTTCTTAAAAATAACATATTTTTAAGACTTGTATGTAATATATATATATATATAGGGGATGGTTCAAATGAAAACCACTTTTATTGTGAAAACTCGAAAACTAACTAAAAAAAGCCTAAAAAACACACAAAAAAATTTTTTTTTTCAATTTTTTTTATAAAAATCACTGGTTTTTATATATAAAAAAAAACTTTTTTTCAAAAAAAAACTTTTTTTCAAAAAAAAAAAAAAAAAAAAATTGTAGTACACATGTGTAACGCATACACATATGTAGTATTACACATGTGCACTACACAAAAAAAAATTATAAAGAAAAACCTGCGAAAATTGGTTTGCAAAAAAAAAAAAAAAAAAAAAAAAATTGGTATGTTTTTTTTTGGCTTTTTTAATTAGTTTTCGAGTTTTCACAATAACTAGTGGTTTTCATTTGAACATTCCCCTATATATATATATATATATATATATTTGTCATGTTATAATATATATATATATATATATGGTTATTCTTGTTATACACCCGATTTTTGTATAAATTCCAATACTTGGTATAGGTTATATATTTTGTAAATATATCTTCTTGTATTTGTCCATATATTTCCTTGTGAGGAACTTTTGTATACTTGTATACTTATGTATTCTCATGTATTTGTATGTGTATTTTTGTATTCATACTTCTTGGGAGTATTTAGTGTATTTTTAAGTTCCTAATACACTAATATATATAATGCACATAATATACATTTAGCACAAAATTTGGTGATCACTAAATATATATATATATATATTTTCCCTAAAAATATACATACTTAATATTACTTTTAACTTGTAGAAATCATCATTTCTAAACTTGAAATTTTACAAAAAAATTAGGGAAACCTTGGTAAATATTTTAGGTGAATTTTTAGGGAATAAGTTTTACCAAAACTTATATTTTTCTAAGTGTCAAAATTTTATAAAAATTTTGACATAGTTTCCCATAAAAATGGAGGTTTCCCATGTTTTTAAAACATGTGTTTATTTTCTTTTTAATCATCAAAAACAATTTTCAACAATAATCACCAACAATATATACTAATTTTTCCATATGAAACATCATGGTGAACTTGATTTTTGTTAATAATGTGTAGTCTTTTAGATCTACACTTAACATATTATGATTTTTCCAAAAATAAGTGTTCTTGTGATTTTTAAACAAACTTTTATGAAAATTTATTTCATTAACCAACTCATCCATGAGTTTAATGATCTTTAAAGTTTGTAAATCATGTTCTAAAACCACTTTTATGTTTATTAGAAAGATCATCATTTTTAACATCATATTTAACCATGGATCTTTCAAGATCCATGCTTAAAAACCTTAGATCTTTCAAAAACAAGCTTCGTGTTAAACTTTTAACAAACTTTTCATGAGATTTAGTTTCAAAAATTAGTTCTACACACACTTTATTACTTCAAGATTACAAGTTTATGCATAAAAATTCATATTTCATGTTCACATCATGCTTCATATGTTCATCTTCAAGTTTAACCATGGATCCTTCAAGATCCATGCTTAAACTTGTTAGATCCAAGCTTTAACATACTAGATCTAAACATAAACACAAGATATAACATCAACAACATCATTACATACACCAAAAATCCATGTAATCACTTATTTTCTTCATGAATATGTTAGATCTTCTCATTTTTAACATTAGAAGTTAAGTTGTTTAGATGGTGAAACTTGTACATAACATAAACATGACTTAAATTAGTGATCAAGAAGCTTACTACTAGCTCTAATGGCTAGGGAAGTGGCACAAGAATGAAGATGATGATCAAGGAAGAAAATGAGAGGTTAAAAGCTCCACAAGGTGGTCCTTCAAGTTCTAGCACCATACACCTTCCTAAATGGCCTCCATACACCTTCTAGTAAGCTTGGATTGTGAGGAAGTGAAGTGAAAATGAATGTGTATGTGTGTGTGTGTTGAGCCGTGAGTTAGAGGTGGAGGGAGGAAGAAGATGGAGTTGTTTTTTGGTGTAATGGACAATGTGTGCACCATAAGGTTTTTATAAAGGAATATTCCAACAACATGATCTCTAATTAGATTTACATGCCATCTAGTTAGGGAACATGTTTAGATAAAGTAAATATAGTTATGTGGGACCACTAGGGCTGGTTACAACATGAGGGGGGGGGGGTAAAGTGTAAATTTTGGGAAGTGGAGGGTTTAAAGTGCAAACGGTAAGGTTTAAGTATGTTTAAGTGTGTTTAGGTGTTTTTATGATTTTTAAGGTGTTCTAGCATCAATACTAGTTTAATATCATAAAAACATTACTTCTAGTCAAATTTTGATGTCCCGGTTATTGTCCGGTTGTTCGGTTCGTTAAGGTTCGTTAAAGTGCTGAATTTCGCAGTTTCACTAAATATGAAGCACCTTTTGTGGCAGTTTCAATTCCTGAAACTTTGTAAGTTATTTTGGATAATAAAACATAAATTGTACATGATATTATTGTGTTAAATAGCTGATTATAGCTGAATTGGTGCTGATTTATGCTGAATTCTGCATTTAAAGTGTGTTTCGGGTGTCTTTTAGTGCATAGTTTAGCTTCCGGAAAGTTTATATGTTAACCCTCATATCCACACTTGGGTTTTAATGTATTTTAGATGTTGGACCTACTCCTAGGCCCTAATTCTATTATCTGACTGATTTCTGCAGAACTGCTGACACAGTGTGTCTTACCGGTGAGTTTACTAGTCTTTCTGACGCAACGCTAAAAGTAATGCATAAAGAAATATTTGAAGTATGAAACGTGCATGAATTCACATGTATAGCATGAAATCAGACAATGTTGACATTTAAGCACATAAATGCAGATAATAAATAATAATTAAAACTGTACGAAAATTACTGGTTTTATGCCAGTTGTCACACAACGAACTCGGTCTATTGACATCTTTGCTACGCTTGAGGGTTATGGTCTCAACCGGTTCTGCAATAAAGTGGTAGAGTCAAGTCTATTAACTAACATCGAAAATTAAACCAAAACATGGAAAGGCATTCCTCCCAGGAACAATAGTCTAAAAGGCATTCCTCCCAGGAACAGCAGTCTAAACGGCATTCCTCCCAGGAACAGCAGTTTGAAAAGTTTTCCCTCCGGGAATAATAGTTTGTTTGTCCATCCATATTCGGGTGATAAGCGGTGCTTATGTCTAACTGTGAGCCAAAGGAATTGCGCATAGCCTGTCACAACTCGAAGGTAAAACGTGGGTCTCGATCAGAGATAATAGAGGTTGGCACCCCTTGCCTAGCATCTGCTTCTTTAAAGTAGACAACTGCAAGTTTCGAAAACTTGTCATTTCCCCTGTTCGCAAGGAAGTGCGCAAACTTGGTTAAACGATTTATGATCCCCCAAAGGGGCCTTGAGATCGTGATGCATCTTGTCAGAGTCGAGATGTACCATGTAGTGAGACTTGTGTGCTTCGTCCATCACAAGCTCTCGGAGATTCTCGTAAGATGGAACCTAGATACGTTCCATAAAGTAGTGAGCGCAGTCGTCTTTGAGTTCGAGCGGCTTTTCCATGCCCCGCATGGACTCATCCAAGGGATTTTCCGCTTTCAGTGTTTCTACTTGAGCGTTTCAGGTTTGATCGGGGGGTTCGAATGAATTAACCAGTAACACACTTACACGCTTAGGTTCAGTCTATTTTCGGTTATGTACATCGGCTACTACGTTAGCCCAGTCCGGATGATGCCTGATCGCGCATTCGTGATTGTTTTAGGAGTTCGACCCCATCGGTGTTGCCGCGTGTTCAACTCCTTTTGATTCGGACTGTGCTGGAGATTCTCGTGATCGGTGTAAATCATGCAGTTGGTACCGTACGAGTAATGTCTCCACATTTTGAGCGCAAAGATTACGGCTCCCAATCCTGAACCATGTATAGAGTAGCCTCCTCTCGGGAACTTTTAGTTGTCGAGAGGCGTAAAGCAATCGAGGAAAGCGGGCTTTGCGATGTCAAAAGTCGCGCGTTGAAAACTTAGCGTAAAGCTGTTTGTGTTGTAGAAGTACCAGGGTAAAGCGTGGAAGTTGTTCGGATTCCCACTGGTTTTCGGGGTAGGTTCAGATGTAGTCGAAAGAAACAAACGTCGAATTTTGACAGGATGGAATAAATTCGAGTGTCATGACTAGGTGTTATCGGACTCACAGAACAGTGCTTGCGATACCTTTATCTCCGGGGTATCCTTGGCTCGTTGCTCCAACGAGTAACGTTCGTAAAAAGTAATTCGTCCAAACAGAGATTTGCGAAGAATAAAGTAAGATAAGGATCATAAGATTTGTGAAACATAACACTAATAAATGCGAAAATATGAAAAGGGGTAATCGAAGTCAAGGCGTTCACTTGAGGCAAAGCACAAAGGTCTTGGGATTGGCAGCAAGGGCTCATCTGATGTCGATGCTGTCGCTGATCGTATACAAGTTGTATGCGGTCAGAATAAAGAACGTCGCTTACCGATAAGGAGTCTCACGTCGATGTGGTTAGCACAATAAGAAGCAGCTAGAGAGGGATGGTCGTCAGATTTTAGGATCTACGAGACGTCTGGCAGGATGTGATTCCTCAAACCGGTAGGAAACCAAATTCGAGTGGATGGTTCTAAGTCGTGTGAATGAGTTCGAAGTAGCGCTTGCGTCGTCGAGGGGTCTCGATGTGAAAATGCGGAAATAGACTTTCGAGAAAGCACGATTGAAATAACGCGTTGCCAAATTTCAGAGATTTAAGAAGTTGACTAAAGGTCGAGCTTGCCGAATTCACTAAAATGGGGAGAAATCTGGTCAAGGTTTCTATATGAAATAACGTGGATGTCGTGATAAAGAAATGATGGAAGTGAGGGTGCTGTCTTAAGCGATAAATGCTTATTCGTACGGAAACTAATGAGAGGATTCACAGAATCAGAAGAGTCGTCAAAGAATAGCGGCTCGGGTAGATGAAGGATAAGGTAAGCATTTAGGTTAATGTGCTTGTTGGTGGATTGACTGGTTCGTGTCTTCGTCATGTCACGCCTCCTAATTCGCCAACTTGTAAGAAAGATATCGACTTGCTGGGTTTTGGAACGTGCTGGGGTATAAGGCTAAGCTGGAATAAGGTTTTACCACGTAACGAGGAATTTGGGGAACCAGCTTCGTGATCGACGGGAAGGTGATACGATTGTTGGCACTGTAATGAGAAGCATACACCGCACATGCTTCTTGTGTTCGAGACGTGCGAACAGGAATCCGAAAAGTGCAGACTTACTAGAATGCATCAAGAATCCAAGTAACTAGTCGGGTGAGGGAACAAATCTCACCACCTAAGTTGGAAAAGAAATGCGTGAGTAAAAAGGATGTGAAGGACGTCATCGTTCCTCCTAATATCCGATAATATAGGAATAGCTTCCCTTCGTCGATTCGTTCTCGTAACTTCTCTATGCTGTCCGTAGCAGGTGTAACACCCCGAAAACGGGTTTAGTAATCAAACCTCGTTAATAGTGATGGACGGGTAAAATACCTTTAGTGGTAAAATTTAACCCGGTAAATATTAGGACTTAAATAAATAAACCTAATATTAATTAAAAGGGGGAAATAAATGCTTGAGAAAATAAAGTTATGAAATGCCCGAGTTAACGGGACTTAAGATATAACGGGTTGTAACTTCCCGAACTTATTAAAATTAACTAGGGATAATTAACCTAGTTACTAGTATGTGGCTAAGTGATAAATGGTAAGTTGTAGCTTCAATTGATCAAAATAAAACATGAGGGACTAATACTTGCTAAGCGGGGAAACTTGTTTTAATTAAAACAAGTAATAACACACAATACACACACTAAGAGTGTGTGTATGTACGTGTTCGACCAGGAGACCAAAAGAAGAAGGGAATGAACCCTAGTTCAACAAATCCCCAAATTGAAGAGTGATTCTGGACCCAAATTGAAGCACGAATGCAAATAAACGATCACCAAGTCAAGAGGATCGTAAGGTATGTCGAATTTCTAACATTCATGAAGTTGTGAAAATTAGTCATCTTTGCATGATGCGATCTATGCATGAATCGTAGAGGTTATGGCCGAAATTATGAAGTTTGATTGCTTAAGAACAAACCCTAAGTAGAAATTTGAAGTAAAATTTCTATGATTCGAGTAATTTGATGATTTACCACTTTTAGACAAGTGGGTTTTGATTATGTAGTGAGGATGATGATGTATTTGTTCTAAAAATCGTCATAATTGATAGTTGAAGTTAGATACTTGAACAAATTATAAGTTTGAGTGAAAGCTCATGCATGACTTGAAGTGGGTTTTTTTGTATGTTATGATGAAATTGGTAATTTCGTTCATATAAATAGGTGTATGAAATCGTGTAGTATATTAGTTCATATGAAGAACTTGATTATATAAGGTGTTGGGATGAATGCTAGTGATATGATGAACGGGTCTCACTTATAGATGAGAACCCTTTGTTCTTGTGAAATGAATGAATAAATTAGTCTTGATAATCGTTTGAACTAATTAAAGTGATTGAAATGTGATAAACGTGGTTAGAACTTTGGTTAAAATGGTGGCCTAAAGATAACGCCTACCGGGTAATTAAAGAATGCAAAAACTAGTTGATGAACTCGAATATGCATTTAGTATACTAATGGGCATTTGACTTTTAAAAAGTCAAACTGACCTACGATGTGATGAATGATAATTAGATATAGAAATGCGTAAGGTGGAATAATCGTATTAAGTCATGATTAAACTAATCACCTTGTGAATGACGAATAATAGTTGGCGTTTAACAAGCTAGGTGAAGCTTGGGGAGAAAGCGGGTGAAACGGATCAAGAAGGAAAAGAAAAGTGTAGCTTGGATACGAGGTATGTAAAACTTACACCCTTTTGTAGGACACATGTTTATTTTATAAACTATAAATGCGAATGATGTAATATCCAAAATAAGGGTTCCGACACGATTGATACAAGTCGGAACAAGTGTAAATGATAAAAAAACCATGGTTTATGGTAAACGGGGCAATTGGGTGAATTTGAAAATTTAAAACCATGCTTTTATTTTTGGTCTTATAGTCCAAACGGGTCAAATGGTGATGATAACACCATTTGACAATATCGACTAATGTGATTGTTAAGTCGCATGTTATCAGGAGCGATTAGCAATTAGGATAATTGCGACGCCATAGAATATTGGTTAATTAAAGCAAGGTATAAATCGGGTCTATTTGTTGACCCGGGCCAGGTACCATATATAGTCTTATAGTTAAAAGTGCAATGATTGGTCAAGTATTTAGTGAAAGTCCTTCATCGCAAGTTGAAGGACTAAAATCGACCAAAAAGCCCTTGATGGGTCAACCGGGCAAACGACCCTTAGAGGTTGTTTAGAAACTTATATTATGACCTTGCAACTCTTGGATGCACATAAAAGTTGTAGGAATAAACTTTGTAGGGTTAAACGCCTTAAAGTGCGTCTTGCCGTAAAATGACATATCCGAGGGATAAAATTCGGAATAAGTATTTAAGTATGTTAAATCCACCACAATTATAATTGTGGTGGAAGACTATTCAATATAAATGGGTGGACTTATGTTGCATACAAGGAACGAGCGTAAATTAAGCTTAAAAGTACATAAATACCCTTAACGGGTCAAAATAAGATTTCAAGTAAAAACGGGTAAAGAAGGCATAAGAACCCGTAATTTGAACCTTGAATACTAGTAAACTGGTATAACGTGATTTGCATGACATTTTAAAGGTAACCAACAAGTTTGTTTGATCAAAACACAAACGGGTCGAAAAGTGTCAAAATTTAATTTCAAGCCGAGAGCTTGAAATCTAAAATTTTGTGATTTCAGATGTCAGGTTTTTACTCCATGAGATGGAGAATTAAATTACGGCTGCATAGGAAAAAGAATCACGCGAATCGGATAAGTAGAACAAAAGTTATGGCAATTATAAGTTTGTAAGTTGGTGAAAAATTGAGCTGGGCATCTGCAGCACCAGCTATGTGATCTTTCTATCGAATATAGGGCTAGGCGTAGCGCGACGCCCCTTAGCGTACGGCGGCGCCCTAAAATAGAGCTAGGCGTAGCGCGACGCCCCTTAGCGTACGGCAGCGCCCTGAATTACGAAAATTGATGAATTTTGTTGTTTTGACCCATATGACTTGTTTAAACATGTTATTTAACTACCAAAGCTAACTTTTATGTTGGTTTTGTTCATAGGTGAATGTCAAGGGATTTCCGGATGAAGATCAAGCTCAACGAAGAACCGAACACACGAGATTAAAGCTTCCGTACGGCGTTACGTCGTAACTTTTAAACAACGAACTCAATTACATTATGTTGTAACATATTAAAATCTAGGAAAGTTTTAATTAACCTGTATTTACAATGTATATGAAACTATAATTACATGTGTATTTTCGTAAAGTGAACGAAAACTGTAAAATAATAGTAAGGGTGTTACAAGTTGGTAATCAGAGCTCATGGTTAAAGAGTCAGTGTGTTCGGTTCGAGGCTTGATCGCAAATCCGGTAAGTACATGCATGTTAATAGTTTAGCATGCTAAAGAGTTGTAAACAACACATAGGGCTATCGTGTGATACACGTTACCTCAATTAAATGATAAATATAGTTGACGAAATTGCGCGCGTTGACGCGTATAGTAGAAAAGCCTTGTATTATAATACGGGTGATTATTTAAGTTGATGTTACTAATTCTTGTAAATGTATTAATTGAAGGACACTCGCATCTGAAGATAGCGAGAGTTTAAAAAATTGCGGATATGACGGTGGAACGGTCCGAGGTATGACAAGCAGAGCATACTCATCAAGGACCTAAATCGCGTGACGACCGCGAACAAGGTTAACGACATAGAAAGCCCGTTAGGGCAAGCATTTACAGGTGCGCATTTTAAATTATTACGTGAATAGTAATATGCAACAAATACGTAGAGATTGAAAGTTGCATATGTAGATTAAAAACTTGGAAAAACCCGAATAGAAAACTTATCCGGGATATTGTTTCCAAGAGAAAAAAATAGAGGCATTACTTACATGGGGTGTAATGTGAAAATTATAAAAAGGTCATGTATATCAGGTATTGATCGCTTACTCTGGCCAAGTAAGTGGTGAGCACGTGGTACCATGAACTTTTTATGATGGACATACTTACATCCGATGTAGTAAGAACGGGGCGAATGGGACGAATTAAAAAGGTGCCCAAATGAGTCAAACAAGTAAGATGTTTGATAGTAAACGTAAACGCAAGTCGGATGAAGGGAGCATATTACGTTAGAATAAAGAGCCCGAGAGAAGGGACAAAGATCAAGTAAAAGAAAATACAGACCGACCAATAGGAATGCTAAGGCATAGGGATAAAAGTTTGACTGTCACAAGTGATGAAATTCACATGGACAAGTCAAACGAATTAAATAAAGAATAAAGGACTTGATTGAATAAAAGCGATGAATTTCGCTAAGACGACCAAATAAATTTCAAATGACGTCTAAAACCATATAAGAATGGTTACTTGATAATGATTACGGTAAAGATACCTGATGGATGGGTAGGATTTTGAAAGTATGCGTAAACCAAGAGACGGGAATGCGAAATAGAAAGTCAAAAGACTCGGATTATGAGTCATGACTAAAAGACGATGAGAATTTGCAAACAGAAATTTTGATAACTACGTTCAACTATTTTAAAGTTGAACGGGTCGAATAAAGAATGATGTTTGACGTTCACAAGTGATGAAATTTCACACGAACGAGTCAAACGAGTTAAATTAAGAATAACGCTTGGTAATATAGATAGGAAAAACGTAAATTAGCAAAGCAAGAATGTTAAAAACATTAAGATAAAGAACCTGGGTAACGGATCGTAAGGAAGTATAGGTAAGAACCGGGTAACGGTAAGCGTAAGAACAAACCGACGTGTAAATGACGGAAGAATTCATAGAGTCGGGTTAATAATTCAAAAGAAAACAAAAGTAGCCTTAGACTACAGTCAAGGTCAAATGAAATACAAAAGCAAAAGTAAATAATTCTAAACATAAAAAGGGGTGCCTTGACGCCATATATATACATATATATGTACATACAGTTGAATGAAGACTCGAATAGAAGATGATCTACGGGATCATCATAACCTACAGGATTATAATTAATGATTAAGTCTACGGGACCAAAAAGACCCTCGGGTCACGAATAGAAGGAAACGAACTGATAAGGTTTTACCTTAGAAGGTGGAAACCTAAGGAAAAAGCCTGTGAGGCTATGTGAAACAACCTACGGGTCATTAACGTAAAACAAGAAAACTGGTTGTAACTCCCCGCGTAAAATAATAACGGGAGGTAAAGTTAGTATAAAAGCGATGGGTTTCGCTAAGTTAATTGAATGGGTTAAAGCGAAGAGATTGTGAAAAGTCTGGTTGACAAAAGTGATGAATTTCACTAAAACATTTAAACAGGCTTAAATGACAAAAGAATTCACAATTATTTAAATTGTGTTACGTCACAAAAAAAAGGGCGAAGTCATTACCGAAATGACAACGGAAGGGGATAAATCCTTGGACGTAAATTCCTTGGAATTGACATGAGTTAAAGAGAAAACGTTAAACTAAAATACAGTTTTAGTAAGAAATAACGTTTTAACAAGTGAAAATATTATGAGAGGAATTAGATAGCACAAAAAGAATGGGTGTATGAAGACACGTTCGAAAAGAAGATTTTCGATAATAAAAGGATTATATAAACTTAAACATGACCTGATACGATCACGGTTAAGAAAAGTAATATGGAAGTTAACCACGTTATAGCGTGAACTAAGAAATGGGGACGATAAAAGATTGAAGGCCTCGTAAAGGCAAAGTGGATATACCCGAGCGACGGGGTATAAGGTAACGGTGACTAACAAGTCTAACCGCCAAAATAAATAATCAATAAAGATAATAGATACAAGCTGAAAGTAACGGCCCACGAGGCCTTACACCCGAAAAACGTACACGTCAAAATAAAAATGAAAACTTTTGACCAAAAGAAACGGGTGCCTTGAAAACGACACTAGGTTCGTTTGATTAAACCAATGAACTACGTAAATAAGGTTTCGGGGACGAAACCTCTTTAAGGGGGGTAGACTTGTAACACCCCGAAAACTGGTTTAGTAATCAAACCTCGTTAATAGTGATGGACGGGTAAAATACCGTTAGTGGTAAAATTTAACCCGGTAAATATTAGGACTTAAATAAATAAACCTAATATTAATTAAAAGGGGGAAATAAATGCTTGAGAAAATAAAGTTATGAAATGCCCGAGTTAACGGGAGTTAAGATATAACGGGTTGTAACTTCCCGAACTTATTAAAGTTACTAGGGATAATTAACCTAGTTACTAGTATGTGGCTAAGTGATAAATGGTAAGTTGTAGCTTCAATTGATCAAAATAAAACATGAGGGACTAATACTTGCTAAGTGGGGAAACTTGTTTTAATTAAAACAAGTAATAACACTCAATACACACACTAAGAGTGTGTGTATGTACGTGTTCGACCAAGAGACCAAAAGAAGAAGGGAATGAACCCTAGTTCAATAAATCCCCAAATTGAAGAGTGATTCTGGACCCAAATTGAAGCACAAATGCAAATAAACGATCACCAAGTCAAGAGGATCGTAAGGTATGTCGAATTTCTAACATTCATGAAGTTGTGAAAATTAGTCATCTTTGCATGATGCGATCTATGCATGAATCGTAGAGGTTATGGCCGAAATTATGAAGTTTGATTGCTTAAGAACAAACCCTAAGTAGAAATTTGAAGTACAATTTCTATGATTCGAGTAATTTGATGATTTACCACTTTTAGACAAGTGGGTTTTGATTATGTAGTGAAGATGATGTATTTGTTCTAAAAATCGTCATAATTGATAGTTGAAGTTAGATACTTGAACAAATTATAAGTTTGAGTGAAAGCTCATGCATGACTTGAAGTGGGTTTTTTTGTATGTTATGATGAAATTGGTAATTTCGTTCATATAAATAGGTGTATGAAATCGTGTAGTATATTAGTTCATATGAAGAACTTGATTATATAAGGTGTTGGGATGAATGCTAGTGATATGATGAACGGGTCTCACTTATAGATGAGAACCCTTTGTTCTTGTGAAATGAATGAATAAATTAGTCTTGATAATCGTTTGAACTAATTAAAGTGATTGAAATGTGATAAACGTGGTTAGAACTTTGGTTAAAACGGTGGCCTAAAGATAACGCCTACCGGGTAATTAAAGAATGCAAAAACTAGTTGATGAACTCGAATATGCATTTAGTATACTAATGGGCATTTGACTTTTAAAAAGTCAAACTGACCTACGATGTGATGAATGATAATTAGATATAGAAATGCGTAACGTGGAATAATCGTATTAAGTCATGATTAAACTAACCACCTTGTGAATGACGAATAATAGTTGGCGCTTAACAAGCTAGGTGAAGCTTGGGGAGAAAGCGGGTCAAACGGATCAAGAAGGAAAAGAAAAGTGTAGCTTGGATACGAGGTAAGTAAAACTTACACCCTTTTGTAGGACACATGTTTATTTTATAAACTATAAATGCGAATGATGTAATATCCAAAATAAGGGTTCCGACACGATTGATACAAGTCGGAACAAGTGTAAATGATAAAAAACCATGGTTTATAGTAAACGGGGCAATTGGGTGAATTTGGAAATTTAAAACCATGCTTTTATTTTTGGTCTTATAGTCCAAACGGGTCAAATGGTGATGATAACACCATTTGACAATATCGACTAATGTGATTGTTAAGTCGTATGTTATCAGGAGCGATTAGCAATTTGGATAATTGCGACGCCTTAGAATATTGGTTAATTAAAGGAAGGTATAAATCGGGTCTATTTGTTGACCCGGGCCAGGTACGCATATATAGTCTTATAGTTAAAAGTGCAATGATTGGTCAAGTATTTAGTGAAAGTCCTTCATCACAACTTGAAGGACTAAAATCGACCAAAAAGCCCTTGATGGGTCAACCGGGCAAACGACCCTTAGAGGTTGTTTAGAAACTTATATTATGACCTTGCAACTCTTGGATGCACATAAAAGTTGTAGGAATAAACTTTGTAGGGTTAAACGCCTTAAAGTGCGTCTTGCCGTAAAATGACATATCCGAGGGATAAAATTCGGAATAAGTATTTAAGTATGTTAAATCCACCACAATTATAATTTTGGTGGAAGACTATTCAATATAAATGGGTGGACTTATGTTGCATACAAGGAACGAGCGTAAATTAAGCTTAAAAGTACATAAATACCCTTAACGGGTCAAAATAAGATTTCAAGTAAAAACGGGTAAAGAAGGCATAAGAACCCGTAATTTGAACCTTGAATACTAGTAAACTGGTATAACGTGATTTGCATGACATTTTAAAGGTAACCAACAAGTTTGTTTGATCAAAACACAAACGGGTCGAAAAGTGTCAAAATTTAATTTCAAGCCGAGAGCTTGAAATCTAAAATTTTGTAATTTCAGATGTCAGGTTTTTACTCCATGAGATGGAGAATTAAATTACGGTTGCATAGGAAAAAGAATCACGCGAATCGGATAAGTAGAACAAAAGTTATGGCAATTATAAGTTTGTAAGTTGGTGAAAAATTGAGCTGGGCATCTGCAGCACCAGCTATGTGATCTTTCTGTCGAATACAGGGCTAGGCGTAGCGCGACGCCCCTTAGCGTATGGCGGCGCCCTAAAATAGAGCTAGGCATAGCGCGACGCCCGTTAGCGTACGACGGCGCCCTAAAATAGAGCTAGGCGTAGCGCGACGCCCCTTAGCGTACGACGGCGCCCTGAATTACGAAAATTGTTGAATTTTGTTGTTTTGACCCATATGACTTGTTTAAACATGTTATTTAACTACCAAAGCTAACTTTTATGTTGGTTTTGGTCATAGGTGAATGTCAAGGGATTTCCGGATGAAGATCAAGCTCAACGAAGAACCGAACACACGAGATTAAAGCTTCCGCACGGCGTTACGTCGTAACTTTTAAACGATGAACTCAATTACATTATGTTGTAACATACTAAAATCTTGGAAAGTTTTAATTAACCTGTATTTACAATGTATATGAAACTATAATTACATGTGTATTTTCGTAAAGTGAACGAAAACTGTAAAATAATAGTAAGGGTGTTACAGCAGGCCTCACCTAAGCAGGTGTATCGAGTAAACGTTCACCCCGTCAATTTGCTCGAGTCCAGGGATGATATCAGGAAATATGTGGACAAGGACTTGGAATAACTGGTTCCTTGTCCTAAGTGTGTCATGGTTTCAAATTAGGTTTAGGAGGGCTCGCTCCTATTTTAACGCGTATCACGTTCATAAGATTCACATGGTTGGATACTTAGACATACACAGACACAAACAGTTTCACATTTATACATATACATATGCTAGATATACATATACACATTCGCACGTATATGCTATGCAAAAGTTAATGCCGATAGCTTACAATTACCAGATGAGTATCTGAGTCTGACGAACCTTGCAATCCGAAGTGTGGTGTCGTTGTGGTTTTCATTAAAGAGCGGTTATAGTCTGGTTTTCATACAAAAATATTTTACGTCTTAAAAATATTTTATATCTTAAACCTAGTTCACTATAACCAATGGCTCTGATACCAATCTGTCACACCCCCAAAATCCACACACGGAGTACTACCGTGAGGCGTGCGACTGACCAGGATCCAGCCACTAATTATCTTGAACCGAGTAGTTATTATTACAAATAATAGCATATTTAGTGACCTAATTTAAATTTTTCAAAACATAGTTTAAGTTTGCAGCGGAAAGGAAAGGAGAACATATAGTAATTTAAAACCACAAGTTTATTAATCATGAAACTTACAAACCACGCAATCCAGCCGATTGCAATGTCCGTCCTAAACTGTATCGAGCAACCTACAAAGCATGCAGTAGGGTGTCAACATAAAGTTGGCAAGTTCACGAGTTGTCCAGTTTTAGTTTTTGAAAACGTAAGCTGTTTAGATAAAACATTTATAATCACGTTATGGGGAGCAACCCCATCTGTTAAGCTCACTAAACTGTCGATACCAAAACTGATGACGTTGAGTTGTTGTGCCCCGCGTCAATGTCTATCATCATTGACCAAATTGCAAGGTCAACTAGTTCACGCCCGATCCCCCCAATCACGGTGTGAAGTTTGTCAAACCTAATAGCGCAATCAACTAATAACCTGTTCGCCCCCGGCGATTAATCGGTATTGTAAGCAGGGACTTTCAATGATAGAGTTTCATTTAGTTTTGCTTGTTGTGATTTATAAATATTATCCAAATGTATTCCTCCCGGGAATAGCAGTTTAGCATATACCATAGTATTTCTCCTGGAAATATTAGTTTAACGGTATCCTTCTCAAATATAGTAGTTCGTCTGTGCCCCCCCCCCCCCCCCCCCCGGGACGCATGCTTTTAGTGTGTGTGAACTCACCTTGGTTTGCTCGGCATACAATTTACTTGTGTTACGTTGGCCAACCATACCCTGTTATGGTTATTAATATTCATTAGGTTCGTATGCAAGTAATGTCACGTATAGTCCTACACGTAGCATGCATGTTACACTAGCACCCTATACGTTATTGGGCATGTCCTATCATATGAGCAGTTAAACAGTTAACAGTAATACACAGTCCAAAACATGAAATCACATTGTGCGGCCCAATAACGAATTTAAGTAGCCCAGTCGAAACCGGATAGTCTCTACTCGAGACTATGAGGTCTCGAGTCGCAACCACTGGATTCTAAGTCGCAACAGCTGGTCTCGAGTTGTGAACATTTGAGTCGCAACCGTAGAGGTCTCGAGTCCGGTCTTGACTCTTGAAACGCCTTGTCTGGTTTCGAGTTGTCATTCAATGGTCTGGAGTCGCAACCGAAAGGTCTCGACTCGCAAACTATGCAGATGCTTCTAGAATTTTCATATCAGTACTACCCAATCTGATTTCATAAGCATGTACAATCCAATCAAATTTCATTAACATGTTTTATTCTACCGTACACTACCAAATTGGATCAAAACAGCATAATTCAAATATTCATGGCATCTTCAAATAGTTCATCATTATGTAAACAGTTTATAAAATCAATCAGAGTATATATTTCTTTAGTGTATATAAATTGTTCAAAACGGTTTAACAATTAAACATTCAACCACAATAGATTAACATAGAGTTTTCATTAAATCCGTTTGTCTTTGTCAATCCATATCCAATCAAAACAGGTTATATATATCATTCATACTTAATTTCCCAAATCAAATAATTCCCTCAAAACAGTTAGCACACATGAACATTTAGTCGAGACCTATCACAAACACACACACACACACACACACACACATATATATATATATAGGGAGGGGCTCATGCGAGAACCACCCTTATTGTGAGAACCGCGAGAACCAATGTGAACACAACCTAAAATAGCTAAAAAAACCTAAAAAAAAACCTAACCCCCCCCCCCCCCCAAGCTAAAATGCTAAAAACTAACCCCCTCGCTACTTTTAGTGGCCAAAAAAAAAAAATTTTTTTTTTTTAAATTTTTTTAACTTTTTTTTTTGCCTTCGAAAAGTAGCGATTTTTATATAAAAAATATTAAAAAAAAATAATTTTTTTGTTTGATTTTTAGCTGTTTTTAGGCATTTTTGGTTGTGTTCACATTGGTTCTCGCGGTTCTCGCAATAAAAGGTGGTTCTCGCATGATCTTCTCCCTATATATATATATATATATATATCTTCTCAACACAAAAATCAACGAATCAACAACCTATTACACATAAATATCAACCTGTTTCAATTTGGCTTGTGCATCAAATACCCTACACCAATTTCTATTAAAGCCCCAACCTAATTAATTCACCCTCATGTATTTTAAACTAACTGTTTATCTTCACTAAAAATCCTACCATCAATTATAAGCATTATACATGTAATGGAAAGTACTTTAAACAGCAAATGTTACACCCCGTTTTCAAATCATAATCGAACAGATTGCCTCTACACCTTAAAACACAATTTTAACGTTACTTTTATTCAAACACTTTGCAACCTATATTCATTTAACCAAGCATTACTAGATGCAAGACAGTCAAAACACGCACCTACTAACCGGATGATTAAGAGCTGAACGGTCACCTGCTGCCATTGCTTCGGGGCTGTGTCAGAGCTCAGACGACTGCCGCGGTCGTCGGTTCAATATCCACCGATAATTTCAGCCGTAGCATCCCACCATCCACACTCGCAAAGCACCAGATTTCTTGTCAAATAGAAGAATACCAACTACCAGATTTGAAGATGAGAGAGGAGATAAATCTTACCAGCTTTATTTCGGGGTTCAGCTGGAACTCATCGTCGCATTACTGAGTCACCGGAACGACGACGTAAATTGTCGTCAACTCGGCGCCGCCAGTCATCGGGCTTCTCTTCTCGCTGCATCTCTCTCACCGTCGCCCTCACAAACTGTCAGACACCACCACTACTCAGCAGTGAGTCCGCCGCCGCCGCCATAACCATTCGTCGTTGTTTCTCTCTATCTCATCAAACTCTCTCTCTCTCGGAATATGTGGGCGTACACTACTGTAAGACGGGGGGCTGTGAGGTGGGTTGTGGCTGTCGCCGAGATTCCGTCACCGGCCGGAGAGTCCGGTGATCGGAGATCAGAGGGAAAAGGGAAGAAGGGCAGGGTGTGTGTGCATGTGCGGCTGAAAAGGAAATTTAGGGTTTTTGGTTTTAAAAATGAGGGGTGGGGTGTTTAGGATAAATGTATAGGGTAGGGTTTAGGTTATTTGGATTGGGCCTAGCCCAAGTGTGTGATCTCGTATATTTTCGGGTCCATTTAACATAATTATACATATATATATATAGCGGTAATTAAATAAATAAATAAATAGGTAAGTCTCTCGTCGCATTTTATTATTATTCCAATAATAATAATAATGATAATTATAATAATAGAATAATAATAATAATAGTAATAACAATAAAATGCTCGTCTTTCGATGATCAGGGTCAAGGGTTCGGGTTGTCACATAATTCATGTATAAACATGTATAATTGTCGAGAATAAGTGTCGTATTTCGCATAAATTGAGTATATAGGGCATATGTTTGCAAGTTGCCATATTTAGCACAAAGTTTGAACAAAGTAATCATATGTTTAAGCAATCCGAGCGTATGAAACGTGTATAACATGTATGTAAAGAAAATACGAAATTTCATTATGCTCCAAGTATCGGATTTTACAATGATAACAACGAAAGAACGGTTACAAGAATACAGGGCTTCCAAAAATAGAATTACAAGCAACGCTTTCTAATAATGGAAAGTATGAAAACGCAGGGCGTTACAATCACCGCCTGCACTGCTGGCTCCGTCGTTGTCATCATCGGCTCCCTTCTCTAGTTAATCTCTCTCTCTCTCTCTCTCTCGTTGTCCTCTTTCTCTCTCTACTGATGTGAGTGTATGGTGGGGCAAGGGGTATAAGGAGAAACGTGGTGGAAGGTTGCCGGTGTCACAGCCCCCGACCCACCCTGGACGGAATCGGGAGCCGCGAACAGCCAAGTGGTACCGGTGATTATTTTGAAAAATATTGCAGCGGAAATTTCATCAGGACCGTGAGTTAGGAAAAATATCAGAGTTTAGAAAACACCGGATTTTATTTATTAAATAGATGGGATAAACCCATGTTTTACAATGGTAGCTTAAATAAAGGATAAACCCAATTTACATAAAACAATATTTCTTAATTTGATTTAATTAATAAAATAAGCCACTTCTTGAAGCCTTTCAGTGCCGTATTCATCTCTTACTCCAATCTACTGTAATTACCTGAAACACGTGTTTAAAAAGGTTTTGTCAGCGGGAAATACTGAGTGAGTTCATTCATTTTACATAAAACATATTTGTTATAATTTACAGCATTAAGAGTTTTTACATTTGCTTCTTAAAGATTGGCAAAGACTTAATCACTGCAAAGTATAACTAGAAAATAGTGTTATAAATTACAGTATTAAGAGAGATTACAATGTTTCAGATATCAAACCAACTACCCACAGTACTTGTCACTCGAACATCCATCGGTAGCCTCTTCGCTCGATGGTGTCTGTGACTATGGTCATATCACTCATTGGCTAACTCGTTGTCCAATAGTGACGGTTATCAAGTAATTATATTTTACTATTTATTCAATTTATCTGTCACTAGGCGATTCCTGTGATGGTGGTCATATCACTGTTGATCATTCTTTCAACTAGTGATTCTAGTCATAACACTGTTGATCATTCTCTCAACTAGTGCTTTTGGTCATGTCACTGTTGATCATTCTCTCAACTAGTGACTCTAGACTTAATTGTGTCCCGTGACATTACTTTGTCACATAAATGGCACAAAACCATTTAACCCAGAAAATGACATATATCATTTTATATAACTTATCAAATATAATATGTTAATTAAATAATTGTAATATCATTATTTAGTCTATTAACGTGACTAAGACTAAAATATAATCTTAGTATAGTAGAATACATTATACTTGATTATTTTATTATGATATATACCATTTAGATTTATTTCAAACATACATTAAATTTATTTACAATTTAATGTTAAAATAATATTAGGTATAGGCTATGGCTACTGAGGTATAATTCCTACTATGATTGTGGTCATGCTACTATTGGCTAACTTTCTGGTTAATAGTAACGAGGATCAAATAATGTATAAAACCTCCTATACCGGCAGTTATTATAGAATATAAAAATTTAATCACTGTAAGTATAACAGGTAAACATTTAATATTTTGGAAAGCATTTGTAAATATAATTGTATCACAAAAAGGTGATAAAAACTGTGAGAAAAGAGAATGGACTCACATTATAATCATGTGGATTCATACGGCCAAAGTTTAGTCTACAGATAAGCCTTGATATATTGCAGATTTATACAGGCAGAGCTTAGCCTATTGATTAGTATTGTAACCTAGTGCACACGAACTAGGTAGGTAACTTAATACAACATTTATGATAACTCACGAGATTAAAACCCTCACAACGAATGACAAAGTGCAATCACTAAAACATCTATCGGATTCACAATGAATGACAGAGTATTCCCCGAGTTCGGGTGATACTCAAACATCCTGTCGGAATCACGACAAATGACAAAGGATAGCACTTAAACATCCATCGGATAGTTTCTATCGATCGGACATTGAATCGTAGCAGCGATCGAGTTAATACCCGGCATCGTAGCAGCATCCTGCTATACTAATTAGTGATTTGTGTGTGTTTTTAGAGTATTTGGACGATATCTCAGCGTATAATTGGAATTTTATCGTCGTTCAATCGCCAGAATTCAAGTCCCGACTCCTGCTATTTATACACAAATTTGGCATTGCTTACGGACCGTAAGCATAATCCCTTACGGTCTGTAAGGGTCATATTTTCGCCATAGGGTCGCCACGTGTGGGAGTAGGCTAGCTGAGTAGACCGATTCTCGAAATTAGATTTAGACAGCGTTTTATTTGGATAATCGTTGAGTAGAAAATACCCCCGTGAGTTTTAGGGGCCCTGATCCTGATTCTGATTGTTCTGAAAATTTTAGGGTTTGTGCAGAATCACTTGGGTGTCTCAATTAGAGTTTCCTATTGGATAAAATAATAAAATAAATAGGACTTTTAATGAGGGTTGTTACATTCTCCCCACCTTAATAAAAATCTCGTCCTCGAGATTTGGGGTATGATAGTTCTTTTAGACTTATGTCACATCTTAGTCAATAAAAACAATATTTAAGGTAGATGACACAGAATTAAAATATCAAATTTTTTTGTGAATACAAGTTGTACCATAAGTAGGATTCAAAGGTTCAATTGAATTAGTTCAAGAAATCGATGATAAACGAATGAGATGAAATGATATAATTTCCAAGATGACTATGTTCAAGCTAAAAGATATATGAAAAATGAGTGTGAAGGACTTTTAGAATCAATAAAAATTCTTTGTCAAAAGAAAACTTACTTTGATTGGCAACCGAGGAAGACTTAGAATTGACAGGTTCAAAAGCATGAAAAATGATTTGTCAAATATTTATGATATGAGAAAATTAAAGTGTTGAGAGGAGTGAATTGCAAGGATACACGAAAAGACAATAGAGTTAGTGTATCATTATTTAGAGTTCCAAGTTATTTTAATTGCGAAACAATGTGATAGTACACTATTAGTAACCATATTTCTCATACTATATCCTAGAGATCAAAAATATAATAAGAACAAGTTGTTTTGGCATGACCAACTATTATATTATATTTTGTAAAGCAAAATGTAATATATATTATTTGTGTTCCTGACTGAACCGTATCTTACATATCAAATATAAATACTATGTAATATATATTATTTATTACGCATTTTTACTATATATGTAAATGGTTACCACTTTTAAATAAATATTATTTTAGTATTTTACTATACTATGTAAAATAACTTATATTTACTATAAAACACCGCAATGAAGTTATTACATTACAAAATATTTTAGTATTATTATTTTGTAAAAGAAATCAATATTATTTATAACGTTAAATGAAAATTAAAGGTGTAAAAATATTTATTGTACAAAAAGTATTTGTAAAATAATTTGTAAATATATATCACTTAATGAGTCGATTCTATGTGATTACTTATTTTTATTTTGAACCATATAACGTTGTGAATGTATTTACAATATTGAAAACGGAGACTATTCTTATATATTATAATGTTTCCTTAAACCAACGTAGTTGCTGACTACCGTATTATTCTTATATGGTCATTTTCTTACCAAAGCGTTACGGTACATAGTTACCACAAAACATGTAATACATAATTATTTATATAATTTTATTTATCCCTCTAATCTTTGTATTGTTTTATGAAAATATGTCTTCTCCTTACTATACAAAGTATATATAAAAGAAATATTTATATATATATTTAAAATTTGCTAAATAAGTATGATGACTTAATTTATATATATATATTAACTAGTCATTATCATGGTGGATATTGGTTAGTGTTGCCTTATTTAAGCATAGGTGGCCAGTCCATGCCTAACTAAGGCTAGCCTATTCAATACCTGCCCCTGACAATAACCCTAGTACTTAAAAATAATACTAACACTTCTGTTATTAATTTATTATTAATAATAAAACTAATATTAATTATCAATAATAAATAACTGAACGTAAATTTAAATGAGAGTATACTTCAACATAAATTTTATATATATATATAAACGATATTAGTGCAAGCTTTAATTTTTGTGAAAATGTTAGTACAAGGTGATCGTGATCAAAGAAATGATTCAATGGAGTCGAAGATTTAAACAAGCCTATTATGGTTTAAAACAAATGAAGTGCTTGTTGGGACTATTTTGAATATGATAGCTTCCATCCATCATATGGGATCTTGAAATAAATATGTACTATGAGCAAGTCAAATAATTTGAATTTAAACAAAACAAGTTTTAATAAGAAAGTTCGGACATGATCACTATAGAAACTATGTATGCCAAAGAAAATTAAGTTTTTCAAGAAATTTATTGACTCGATATCAAGGAGTTATTGTTTTGCAATAATGCGGTTCACAGTACAAAAAGCAGAATGATATTTGAGTTTGGATAACAAATCGGAATGAAGCCCTCCAGTGTCTTCATGAACCACATGCGTAACAAAGAGTGCATGTGTAACGTGTGAATTTACCAAGAAATGAAATAGATCAATATTCGCTATTATGAAAGAAATCCTCATGGTATAATGACCATTAGGGAAAGTAAAAACACGAAAGTCAATTTATTATATGCAGAAGTCATAATTTCAATGAAAGAAATATAAGAACTTCTATCTGGAATTTTGTGTAATAACTGTTGTTAAGTGACATTACCAGGGAATGTGAATAAAATGAAATAGGGACTTTGTAAAGGTATGTGACTCCTTTTTGCAGTGATAATAATTATGACTCTGATTAGACTGTGCACCGATGGTTGTGAAATCTTGTTACAACGTACCCCAGCGAGATTCATTTTGTAGGATCATGTGGCAAAGTGCTTCTTTTTTATTAGTAGTTCTTCCTACTGACGGAATTTTAACATTGGTGTCATCGTGCCCAATTTATATTTTCCAAAGGTCTTGCCTCGAAAGTTGTGTGTGATATACTTCATCTTCTGTGGACTTATAATTTAAATTTTCATGTGTTTTCTTGTACATTATCACAACTTTACATGCTTCTTACTTACGTTAATAGTTTATGATAACGTATTAGAAATTCTTATACTTTCGATGATATCCCAACTTAATGGGTTTCCATTGTTTATACTGTTGCACAAGTTACGAGGTAGATGATCAAACGAAATAATGTTTGATATCGGAAATGAGATTCCTAATAAAGAAATCTAGACACATATGCTTGTGCTTTATTCCTATTTGACTTTTGGAATTTCTTATAGATATATATATCTATATCATCATATATTTCACATGCTGAAATAAACATACCATCTATTAGGTCAATGTATTTAACAGATATATATTTCCAAAAACCAGTCAGATATCTGATCTTGATACTATTTAGGGAATTTTGTCACTTGCTGACATATTATATACCTTCTTACCCGGTTCTCTTCGGAGAGGTAACTTCAGTATATCCGGACAAACTGGAGAGTCTGCTACACCATACCCAGTCTTGCCGGAGAAAATTTTCTATTTCCCATAAATAGTATTTTTAAAAGTGCCTCTTTCATTAGGGCTTTTATCCAGAATCAAGGAAATTTGTATTTCCCGTAACATATCTTTATTTTAGCCCAAGTAATATCAATAAGCAATAATTACTATTAATTCTTGCTTATTTATCATATTTTGCAATATTCTAATTACCATTCTTATGGTATATCAAAACCCATCATAATTTATTCACATAAGTACGTAGCTTATCCTGCAGTTTATACTAAGGCATCTTTTCTTAAGTTCAAGTCTAAATGCTATCTTGTGTGCTACCAGTTAACAGCAATCTCCTAACTCTTTTATATAAATTTAGGTATTATTATCACAACACCTAAAGGCTTAAATCAGTGGCTCTGATACCACCTTCTGTCACGGCCCCCGACCCACCCTGGACGGAATCGGGAGCCGCGAACAGCCAAGTGGTACCGGTGATTATTTTGAAAAATATTGCAGCGGAAATTTCATCAGGACCGTGAGTTAGGAAAAATATCAGAGTTTAGAAAACACCGGATTTTATTTATTAAATAGATGGGATAAACCCATGTTTTACAATGGTAGCTTAAATAAAGGATAAACCCAATTTACATAAAACAATATTTCTTAATTTGATTTAATTAATAAAATAAGCCACTTCTTGAAGCCTTTCAGTGCCGTATTCATCTCTTACTCCAATCTACTGTAATTACCTGAAACACGTGTTTAAAAAGGTTTTGTCAGCGGGAAATACTGAGTGAGTTCATTCATGTTACTTAAAACATATTTGTTATAATTTACAGCATTAAGAGTTTTTACATTTGCTTCTTAAAGATTGGCAAAGACTTAATCACTGCAAAGTATAACTAGAAAATAGTGTTATAAATTACAGTATTAAGAGAGATTACAATGTTTCAGATATCAAACCAACTACCCACAGTACTTGTCACTCGAACATCCATCGGTAGCCTCTTCGCCCGATGGTGTCTGTGACTATGGTCATATCACTCATTGGCTAACTCGTTGTCCAATAGTGACGGTTATCAAGTAATTATATTTTACTATTTATTCAATTTATCTGTCACTAGGCGATTCCTGTGATGGTGGTCATATCACTGTTGATCATTCTTTCAACTAGTGATTCTAGTCATAACACTGTTGATCATTCTCTCAACTAGTGCTTTTGGTCATGTCACTGTTGATCATTCTCTCAACTAGTGACTCTGGACTTAATTGTGTCCCGTGACATTACTTTGTCACATATATGGCACAAAACCATTTAACCCAGAAAATGACATATATCATTTTATATAACTTATCAAATATAATATGTTAATTAAATAATTGTAATATCATTATTTAATATATTAACGTGACTAAGACTAAAATATAATCTTAGTATAGTAGAATACATTATACTTGATTATTTTATTATGATATATACCATTTAGATTTATTTCAAACATACATTAAATTTATTTACGATTTAATGTTAAAATAATATTAGGTATAGGCTATGGCTACTGAGGCATAATTCCTACTATGATTGTGGTGATGCTACTATTGGCTAACTTTCTGGTTAATAGTAACGAGGATCAAATAATGTATAAAACCTCCTATACCGGCAGTTATTATAGAATATAAAAATTTAATCACTGTAAGTATAACAGGTAAACATTTAATATTTTGGAAAGCATTTGTAAATATAATTGTATCACAAAAAGGTGATAAAAACTGTGAGAAAAGAGAATGGACTCACATTATAATCATGTAGATTCATACGGCCAAAGTTTAGTCTACAGATAAGCCTTGATATATTGCAGATTTATACAGGCAGAGCTTAGCCTATTGATTAGTATTGTAACCTAGTGCACACGAACTAGGTAGGCAACTTAATACAGCATTTACGATAACTCACGAGATTAAAACCCTCACAACGAATGACAAAGTACAATCACTAAAACATCTATCGGAACGAATGACAGAGTATTCCCCGAGTTCGGGTGATACTCAAACATCCTGTCGGAATCACGACAAATGACAAAGGATAGCACTTAAACATCCATCGGATAGTTTCTATCGATCGGACATTGAATCGTAGCAGCGATCGAGTTAATACCCGGCATCCTAGCAGCATCCTGCTATACTAATTAGTGATTTGTGTGTGTTTTTAGAGTATTTGGACGATATCTTAGCGTATAATTGGAATTTTATCGTCGTTCAATCGCCAGAATTCAAGTCCCGACTCCTGCTATTTATACACAAATTTGGCATTGCTTACGGACCGTAAGCATAATCCCTTACGGTCCGTAAGGGTCATATTTTCGCCATAGGGTCGCCACGTGTGGGAGTAGGCTAGCTGAGTCGACCGATTCTCGGAATTAGATTTAGACAGCGTTTTATTTGGATAATCGTTGAGTAGAAAATACCCCCCCTGAGTTTTAGGGGCCCTGATCCTAATTCTGATTGTTCTGAAAATTTTAGGGTTTGTGCAGAATCACTTGGGTGTCTCAATTAGATTTTCCTATTGGATAAAATAATAAAATAAATAGGACTTTTAATGAGGGTTGTTACAGCCGGTGTGGTGTGTGGCCGGCCGGAAACCGGCGCAAGAAAGTTGGCCGTTGACCGGCTCCGGTAATCAGAGATGTGGGAGGGAATGAGGGTGCGGCTGTGTATGAGGATAGGTCAAATGAAAATGACAAGGTTTGCAAAGCTTATATACTTAGGGTTATTGAGGTCGGTTGGTCCCAAGGCCCACTAACATGGTTCTAGTTGTTTACGCGGCCCGATCCCGTTTCCATGACCCGTTTTTGCACCCAGACTTTGTGGAAGGTCGTAAAATAAAATTTTAGGATCAAAAATACGTAAATAGAGTCGGTAGTCTCTGTTTGACGCGTTCGTTCGTCGGTTGCGTTAAAATCGCGTAAAATGTTTTGTTTGTCGTTTTTAATCCGTTTTTCGATCCGATTTCGACTACGGACATCAAAATTTGATTTCGAAGCTAAATTTATTATAATGCTTCAGTTTTTAAGCTGATAAACGAGTCCGATGCTTCCATTTCATTGTCGGTGCGTTCCTCCAGTCTCGTTTTTCGTTCGCGTTCTTGTTTTTTGACGTTCGAAAGCACGATATTTCGCAAAACCAAATTCATATGTATAAAATATATGTATAAAATTCGTATTTGTCAACGTTGTTCGTATTTTATCTGGTATCAGTTCGTTATCGTTTAATATTCAACAGTTTTTCCCGCAAATCACCATACGCGCACTGCAAAGCCTATAGACGTTCCTAGACACTCCAAATGCCTAATTAAGTTAGTTTGCGTCTCAAAACACTACTTATAGTTGTCTTAACGTTTTTTATTCGCGTAATTAAAACCCGAAAATTATCGGTTGTCACATTCAGGGTCCAACATTGATGCATATGGAAAGTAAGAGGGTGTAAAGTTGATGAATTTTTAAAATAAGTTGTAAAGTTGACATCGGATCGGATGTCAATAGGGGTGCAAACGAGCCGAGCTACTCGCGAGCTACTCGAGCTCGGCTCGAAAAAAAGCTCGAACGAACCGAGCTTAAACGAGCTCGAGCTCGAGCCCGAGCCTAAAAACAAGCTCGTTTAGTAAACGAGCCCGAGCCCGAGCTTCGCTAATCGAGCTCGAGCCGGCTCGCGAGCCTAATCGAGCTTTCTGTTTATATATTTTTTATTAATATATTAAACATATATTTATATAATAATAATTACCATTTATATAAATATAAAAATTAACTAAATTATATGTATAATAATAATTATAATTAATATAAATTAATTAATAAATACTAAACGAGTCGAGCCCGAGCCGAGCTCGAGCTTGAAAAATTACCTTCGAGCCGAGCTCGAGTTTCAGAAATAAAGCTCGAAACAAGCCGAGCTCGAGCTCGAGCTTTCGTGTGTTAAACGAGCTCGAGCTTTCAACCATAGTTCTACAACTGCAGTTTACTTTTTTTAATTGAATTTTTGAACCCTTGTAATACTTGAGTTATAAATATCTGGTAGTAAAATATTATTGGTAAATTTTATTCTTAGTTGACCATAGAAGATTTCTGGAAGTAAACGGAAAAGTTGACAAAATGTCAACTTACTACATTTGAAATATGAAACAAAAACAAAATTATATGTGGAAAACAAAACACCCATGTCACTTTAAATCGATTTCCACCGTAGAAGATAATCTCAACCACCATGAAAATCAATAATATAAGTTGAAAACGAAAGAATGCATTTGGTCCATTTTTGTATAAATCGATGTCCACTGCGAAAAAAAAATCCTCCATCCATCAACCACCATGCACTTCACAAGGAACATTCATATATTTCTCTTCTTATTTGTGTTAGCAATCACAAAATCTTCATCTGATCAATCAAACACCACCAGCGATGTGATCACCATCACAAAAGCCGCAAACGTAGCCAAACCCGGCTGCCAAAGCCAGTGCGGAAACGTAACCATTCCATACCCGTTTGGCATCGGTCCGGGCTGCTTTCTAAGCGAATGGTTCGAAACCACGTGCAACACGAGTGTTAATCCTCCCAGAACCCAGATCGGTAATCTAACAATCCTGGAATTCACCGATTACACCTTCCGAATGCCCAACAATGTTGCAAGCCAATGTTATGATTCATCGGGAAACATCATCGAAGACAATCCAGCCTACACAAGACTAGGCTGGACATCACCCTTTTCATTTTCACAAAGAAACCAGTTCACTCTACTGGGGTGTGATTCTTTTGCCTTTATTTTCGAACCTAAACTGCTTAACTTGACGAGCGGCTGCATTGCACTGTGTTCCGCTTCCGAGGAAGTGGTAAACGGGTCGTGTTCGGGTGTAGGGTGCTGTCAAACATCGATCCCAAAGGCACTCAAGTTTTACTACACGTCTATTACTAATTTGACCAATAGAAACCACACTACCATCTGGCCTTTTGATCCTTGTTCCTACTCGTTTTTGGGTGAGCAAGAACGGTTTACATTTCATGGGGTGTCAGATTTTATGGACCCCAATTTCAGGAACCGGACCATGGCTATTGTTCCCATGTTGGTTGATTGGGTGGTCGGGAACTTGAGCTGTAGTGAGGCTAGGAGTGCTGGTGTGTTGGCTTGTCAAGCGAACAGCGAGTGTGTTGATTCGGATACTGGAGTTCCAGGATATAGATGTATTTGCAATAATGGTTATCAGGGCCAGCCTTATCTTGAGCCAGGTTGCCAAGGTTAGGATTGTTATTTTTCAAATGATCAGCATAAAACATCGAAACAATACAATCAACTAGAATAACTGTAAATCAAAACGTTAAATAACAAATTTTGTGTTTCATATTGACAGACATCAATGAATGTGAAGATCCTAGTAATCTTTGTGACGGGGTTTGTACGAATACCCTTGGTAGTTATACGTGTAGTTGTGAAGATGGGTATGTCGGAGATGGTCTGAAAAATGGACATGGTTGTGCCAAGGAAAATTCAGACTTTCCTGTTATTAAGTTCACTTTAGGTAATTTTTCATATTCATTTGAGTGGCAAGCAAACTCTTTATAGTTTGGTGAAAATTGTAAGGGTATACGGGGCACCATGCGGGGAGTGGGGCGGTGACCCAAGTCCCCGAGCGGGAACACCGCCGCCATCACCGCGGGGAGGGTATTCGGGGAGGGGGATCGGGGAGGGTTCACCGCTTGAGAGAGAGGAGAGAGAGAGGGGGTGATTGGTTGTTAATGTGGGTCCATCATTTTTCCACCAATCATATTTTTTTCTTTTTTTTTATAAAAAATAATTGTGTGAGTGGAGTGCCGCCATCAAATTGAGGGTGTGAGGGGAGTTAAGAGGGGAGTTGACGTGGCGCGTGCTGATTGGCCGTGCGTAAGAGAGGGGAGTGCCCCACTCACCCTAAGTGATGGGCTAAGTTTGTTGAGAAACTCTATGGGGTTTGCTTGTCATCCACCAACTTCGCTTGTTACACCAGTGAACTTAAAACAAATTGTCAGAACTAGCATGAATACGCTTGCACCGTTAGCAAACTGCCTAAAAGTTTAAAAAAAAAAAAAACTTCCAAAAAAAAATGCGTAAAAGTACTTAACTAAATCCTAAGCAACCTACTAATCCAAAACGTTCAGGATATGACGCCTTGGATTAAATTACAGCTTTATTTGATGTTCTAAAATGCAGGTATGGGGTTTGGTTTCTTGGCCGTTTTAGTGGCAACAACATGGCTTTATTTTGTCTTCAAGAAAAGAAACCTTGTGAAGCTCCGACAGAAATTGTTCCAACAAAATGGTGGTTTGCTACTCAAACAACGTTTTACTACCGGCGAAGGCAGTGCCGATTTAACAAAGGTCTTCACAGCACAAGAGTTAGAAAAAGCCACTGACAATTACGCCGAAGACCGGATCTTGGGCCGTGGTGGTTACGGGACTGTGTACAAAGGCATTTTAACTGATCAGCGGGTCGTTGCAATTAAGAAATCAAGAGTTATGGATGAAACCCAAATTGAATTATTCATCAACGAAGTGATTATATTAACAGCGGTTCACCATAGGAACGTCGTGAAACTTTTGGGATGTTGTTTAGAGACGGAGGTTCCATTATTGGTATACGAGTATGTATCCAACGGAACACTTTTTAATCATCTTCAAGGTAAAGGAACCATGACTTGGTTATCGTGGGAGAATCGGTTAAGAATAGCGGCCGAAGCTGCTGGTGCACTTTCATATCTTCATTCGGCTACATCGACCCCTGTTATCCATAGAGATGTGAAATCCGCAAATATATTATTAGACGATAACTACACCACAAAGATCGCGGATTTTGGTGCTTCAAGATTAGTACCGTTAGATCAAACTCAAGTGACCACGCTAGTTCAAGGAACATTAGGGTACTTAGATCCCGAGTACTTTCATACAAGTCAGTTAACCGAAAAGAGTGATGTTTATAGTTTTGGAGTGGTGCTTGCTGAGCTTCTTACCGGGAAAAAACCACTTTGTATGCAACGAGGTGAAGCAGAACGAAATTTAGCAACTTATTTCATTAAATCGCTAAAAGAAAACACTTTGTTTCAGATTCTTGAACCTAGAGTTGTAAGGGAGGGTACCCTAGACCAACTGCAACAAATTGCTGAGCTTGTGAAAAGATGCCTTTACCTTTTAGGAGACGAGCGACCAACGATGAAAGAAGTAGCAGCTAAACTTGAAGTGTTACGTAAGTATACTCAACATCCATGGGCGAGTCCACATGTTGATGAAGAGAATGCTAGCTTGTTAAACACGGAGAACGAAGAAACCGACCTTTACGCAGAATCGATAAATGTGTGCACTAGTACTGGGGAAATCTCTTCCGCTTTTAGCATCGATAATGGTCTTGTAATTCCTGAAAATATGCTCAGATGATAAGATTTGTTATTGTTTGTTCTCGGATATTCTAAAAGTGTGTTTGTATGTGTAACTTATCGTGACTCGTTCATTAGCTACTGTTTTGAATGCTTATAAAACTTGCTTAGTTTGTGACTGTTTCAGTTTTAACTCGACTCTCCCCATAATTGATTCTCATGAGAGGTAAAACCATTTTTAGTGATTAAAAAGATCAAAGGAATTGTTGCAAGGATTCAATAACTATGGATTTCAATCCTGAAACGCCATCAAAGGGTGAGAATTAAGTGATTTATGGTATAAGGAGTCACTGATTTAATTAATCAATATGGAACTCGAACCCATTTTCATGTGGAGTTAGATGCTTTCATTAATGGGTTTTTTTTCTCATAAGCAAAATGGATGACATTAGGCCATCCGTAGTCATAAAGCCCCTTGTGGGGCGTTATGCGACACGTGTCATGCCACATCACACGTAGGCTTTATGGGGCGTTATATCACTAGAGGCCGTAGTCATAAATACCCTACCCATCATTACCTAATTATTAATTTTCAATTTTATTAATTAATTATAAAAAACCTTACTTGTTTGTGATTTGTCAAAAGTTTGAAAGGAACCTCCATAACGCCGCGAAATGCATGGCGCCTTCCCCATTTTTGCCCCATAATGCCGCCCGTCGCGGTGTGCGGGGCGTTACCCAAAAACCCCACTCTTAGACTGTGGGGTATGGGGCGTGGGTTGGGGGAAAATGCCCAAGCCACCACCCCGGATGGGCTTGGGTTGGTGCGTGGCCCAAGGGGCGGGAGTTTGAAGCCGGGCGTGGGGCGGGTCTAGCAAGGTGACATGGCGGGCTCTCAATGGTCAAACCAAACTAGCCGTTGGCCAACGGCAATGTTAAAAAAAATTATTTTTTTCACCATAAATATCACACTTCAATTCCTATTTTTACCACATTCAACCACAATAATCATCTTCAATTTCTATAATCATCTCTATTCTCATTCTACAAAACGAAAAATGCATCATCATAATCGTGGTTATGACCCGAACAACCCGTTTGCATTCCAAGAAAATAATCCTAGCCCACCACCCAATCGTCCGATGCCTTGTCCATTTTTAATACACTCCCCTATGCCCGATATGGCTAGTTATGCATCGTATCTCGGTGGTCGTGTGTTTACTAACTTCCCACACACCGACGATTTAATACCTAGCCCGTTTACACAAACGCCCATCAACCTTTCACCAACCTCCATCAACCTTTCCCAAATCGAAACCGTTCTCGAAACTCAACCACCCAACGATGGTCATTCCGCTTCCAAACCCATCAAAAAGAGAAGTCATAAGAAAAAAACCGAGGCGGAGAAAGCACTTGATACTGCCAAACGAAAACAACAAAAATTGGTCGTTAATGAAGAACTTGCATTGGCGAGGGCTTGGTTTCAACAATCTCAACATCCAACTTTAGGTATTTTTAAATATTTTGTAGCCCTTATTTTAATATTTATGGTTATTTTTTATATAACTTTGTAATATATTAAATTTTATTTTTATTAAAATAGGAAATTCTCAACATCGAAGCCATTTGTGGGAAGCGATTAGTAAAGCATTCCATGAAGAATTGGGAAGGGAGACTTATCGTGAAACTGATAGCTTATCCTCGAAGTGGAGCGAGATAAGCGGCCAACTTACAAATTTAGTATTTTTTTAAATGAAGCAAAGCAAAACCCAAAAAGTGGTGAAACGGAAGCCGACTGTGTGACAAATGCATTGATTACATTCAAAACAAATGTGAGGAGCGACTTCCGTTTCATGCATTGTTGGGAGATTTGTAAGTTCCATCCAAAGTGGGTGATTATCCCTAGTGGTAGCGAAACTAACACGTCTTCCAAAAGGTCAAGGGCCTCGTCCCAAGCCCAATCTGATGCACGAGGTCAAGAGTTTGAGGACCTTTTGGATGATTCGCCAAACCGGCCTGAATATGGAAGGGATGCCGCAAAAAAGCGCGCTCAAAAATCAAGATCGGATACGGCATCGCCTTCAGTTGGGAGTTCGGGCTCGCGTAGGGGAATATACAGCGATTAGTTGGATGACATTGCATGCAAGCTAGATACATTCAACGTATTCCAACAACAAAGGGCCGAAGTTCGAAAAAACAAAGAAGCTAGAGATGCCCTGAAACAAAAACGAGATGATTAGAAATTTCTATCCCAGCCCATTGATCACCTAGAGGGTGAAGAGTTGGAACTAATCTTGGAGATTAGAGAAGAGATAAAGAAAAAATATAAGCGTTAGGATTTTTTTATGTAATTTTCTTTATTTATGTAATTTTCTTTATTTAAAAAACATTAAAAAATTTAAATTTTTTGTTTTTTAAAAAAAATGCCATTTGGGCTGGCCACGCCCCAAACCCCCACCCCACCATACCGTGTTCAAGGTGGGTCAGTCCAGCGAAAACCCCCCAAGCCACGTGTCAACCCATGCCCTAAACCCTCACCTCACCATACCCCACGGTCTTAACGCCCACTACAGGTAGACTTAGTTTTAACTCAAAATGACACCATTTCCAAGTGGAGTTGAATGATTTCATTAAATGGATGCCATTAATTTTCACTCAAAATACCACAACTTAGTTTTGGTGACGTAATCATGTCTTACAATTAAATCGTTTTTTATGTCTATATTAAATTTTAAAACTTCTCTTTTGCCTTTAAATTTGACTAGAAGCTTACTTAATGTTTACAAATTTTGCGTGTTACGTATCTCTGGCTCAAATCCTATTAATTTTTTTCATTAAATCAGATTACACAAAGGTTGGTTAGTTGTTTTACCCATTTATTTAAACATATTAAATAAACAAAACAAAAAATAGAAAATTAATATATATTTATATATACTATTATAATACATCTCACAATGGCATCTTAAATTTTGGGTAATACAAGTTATATTGCTTATGTTACAACACTTAATACATATGTTAAAAACTTTTTTGGGGTAAATATGTTTTTTAAACAATACATACACATTTGCCCCTTAACTTTTAGTTGTTTAAACAATAACTACAATTTTCCCCTTACTTTAACCGACTATTCCAAGATTTTTAAATTGCTATATTTTTTATACGTTAATATTTTTTTAATAAGATTAAAACATAGAATCAAGAATTTTATTTTATTTATGAGTATAATATTGCTATAACTTTTTTCTAATATTAAACAAAAATTTGGTATGATATATGATTAGCTGTGTTTAGAGGTGAGCAATAACCAAATCGTTAATCGAAATAAAAAACAGACGGAACTGAAACCTGATTTAACCGAAAATTGAGTTAATCGAAAACTGGTTATCTACTTTTTGTATCCCTGGTTAACCGAAATCAACCGAACCGAACCATTGATTTTTTTTATATATTTCTAGCTCTATACCTCCACTTCATTTATTTAATGTTTTATACCTCTATTTCATGTATTTATAAATGCATTACATGTATTTATATCTCAATTTTATGTATTTATAACCAATAATTTTAGTCCAAGTTTGGTTTTGGTTACTAATCAAAATAAATTACACCGAACTGAAAACCAACAATCTAACGAATAAACTGAATCGATTAATCGAAAATCGATTGGTTAATAAAACAAATTAACCGATGACTTCGGTTCGGGTTGACACAAATAACCGAACCTTGCATATCCCTAACAATGTTTGTGTTCCTCGTTGCATCGTACGATCACCCTTCGAGTGTGTGTGTGTCTGTGGGAATGATCCACTAAAAAGTGAGTTTTTCTTAAGTTGCCTAAGAAGTATTATGGAGATGATATGTGGCACACCTTATAAATAGGATGCAAGGGCAATTTGGTCCTAAAACACAAACTTTCACCCTTTTGTTTTCTTAAATATACAACACAAAAAAACATAGTACAAAAGAACCTAGCACAAAAAATCTAATACAAAAAAAATTTAACACAAAAAATCTAGTACAAAAAATTCAGCATAAAGAAATCCAGTACAAAAAAAAATTAGTACAGAAAAGGCAGCACAAAAAAAATCCAACACAAAAAAATCTAGTACAAAAAAATGTAACACAAAAATATTATACAAAAAATTCAGCACAAAAATACTATACAACATAGAAATACAATACAAATTTTTGGGTTTTTCTAGTTGTCATATTTACCATTACACCCCTTTTTTCCTACATTTTCATCTTAGTCATTCATTTTAAACATGTAAGGGTTAAGATCCCTTCTTATTCTAGTTAGGCAAAATAAACTTTTTATTTGATCCTACCATATATATATATATATAGGTTGATGATCATTACAAAACACTAATTATTACGAGAACAAAAAGAACAACTCTAAATGACTAAATTTTGGGATGTAAGATTCATATTTTTAAAATTTTATGTTTCTTACATCTATATGTATATTATATATACATAAAAAGCCATATATTTTTAGCTACACATAGCCTACACATATATGTAGGTAATTTAACCTACATATATGTAGGTTATATTGAAACTAAAAATTTTTCATATTTTGTTTTGAATTCTAATATGAGAAACAATAAATCTTATATTTGTAACATTTCCATTTACTTGTTATGTTTTTAGGATTGAAAAAATGGGTGATTCATTGTGTTCTGCGTGTTCTCGCAAGATTTAGTGTTCTGCATAAAACCTTCCCCTATATATATATATATAAATATATATATATATTTATGGTAGGATCAAATAAAAAGTTTATTTTACCCAAAATCCCTATATATATAGAGTGGGGGTTGGCTAGAAAGCTTAAGTTTCCTAGAAAGTTTAGGAAGCAATAGGGAGGTGACATGTAGCTTATAGTTTTTTTATTTAAATGGGCATGATGGTAATTTGATTATTAATTTAATTTTGGAATATTATATATCCTAAACTAACTATCCATATATTTATAGAAACATATATCTCTTTGACTATTTCAAATCATTACGATTTCAAAAGGACAGTTACTTTAAATTATGAAGTTCAAATCATTAACAATTTTTTCACGTTGTGTTTTATCAGTTACTGGGTTCATCACAATGTGTTTTAGCAGTTACTAGTTTCAGTTACTGTTTCATCACAATGTGTTTTATCAGTTACTGGTTGATATGATTTTTGGCATTCTTGATGTTGTGTTTTATCAGTTACTGGTTTCATCACAATGTGTTTTAGCAGTTACTGGTTTCGGTTACTATTTCATCACAATGTGTTTTATTAGTTACAGGTTGATATGATTTTTGGCATTCTTGATGTTGTGTTTTATCAATTACCGGTTTCATCACAATGTGTTATACCAGTTATGATTCATGAATGATATGTTCTTTTGTGTTTTATCTACTGTTTCATCAAAATGTGTTTTATCAGTTAGTAGTTCCATGAACTGTTCCATCACAATGTGTTTTATCAGTTACTGGTTGATATGATTTTGGCATTCTTGATGTTGTGTTTTATCAGTTACTGGTTCACGTTGTGTTTTATCAGTTGGCATTCTTGATTTTGTGTTTTAGCAGTCAGTCACTAGTTCGTCACATTGTGTTTTATCGCTAAAACACACTACTATGAACACATCTAGATCTGATTTATCATTATTTTTTGTATGATTTGGTGTTTTCAAATGTGAGGGATTAAAGAGAGAGAAAAAATTTGCGACATTTTTGGAGGTGGTTTTATGATTGGTAGTTATTTCCTTATTTAAAACAACCTAAATGACACATTTACCCCCAATCAATTAAATTAGCCTATTTTAAAGACACGTATATTACCAAAATGATCTCAACCATTAAACACACTCATCTGATGGCCCAGATCGCTTCCTACACTTTCTAGGAAAAACACACTTTCCGCAGGATCCCCACTATATATATATATATAGGGTGAGGTTCGGCTACAAAGTCCATTTTTCCTACAAAGTGTACAAAGTCATAAAACACCAAAATTCCATCCATAAAACACACTCGAAACCCACAAATAACAGAGTGAAGATCACTAAAACACAATATCCAAACCCTAACAGTCCATAAAAACTTCAAACACACAATCGTAGAACTATGAATATAAAACACAACATGATAATCAACATAAAACACACTAATGTTAGTAATTCAAAAATCAAAGCCTTATCATCCAAAACACAACACAAAACCCACGAATATGACGTTTTAGTAATCTTCGCTTTGTTATTTGTTGGCTTTGAGTGTGTTTTATGGCTAAAATTGTGGTGTTTTGTGACTTTGTACACTTTGTAGGAAAAATAGACTTTGTAGCCAACTCTCACCCTATATATATATATATATATATATATATATATACAGTGAAAGTGTAAAATACAATATCTCTTAACGTACAATACGTAAGATATAATGACATCGCATGTTATAAAAAAGCATGTTGGAAATCGTATGTTGGTTTTTTTAATGAAATCACATGTTTTTTTGTAGCAATTCCGCATGTTGGTTTTTCAGCATAAATTGCATGTTCAAAATTGAATTCGTACAGATCGGAGGGCTGAGATGTGCGCGTACATATTGTACGATAAGACATATTGTACGTTAACCAAACCCTATATATATGTGTGTGTATATATATATATATATAGAAACGGGTTCGGGAGAAAACGCTCAAAAGTGTGAGAACGCATCCGGACCCAACACGTGTCCCGCGCCATAGAGAAGGGCGGAGGGGCTTTTTGTCTTTTCATTCTTCTTTTATTTTTATAACGCGGTATAATATTTTATGGCGTCTAAGTTTTTTTGGCGTTAATTGTATTTATTAAACGTTTTGGCGTTGAATTAATTGTTTTTGTGTCACATATATAATTTTTTGGCGTTATATCGTTTTCTGGTTAATTTTTTTGGCGTTTGTGGCGTTTTGTATAATAATTCACTACGAGTAATTAATATTTGCATAAGATTAAAATAAGACCAATTTTTCTTTTCGCGTTTAGTGAATTTTTGGCGTTTTAATACCCTTTTAGAAGGTGCTTTTCCAGCAGCTGTTCTCCCAATTTTCATTCTACTAGCGTTTCGATGTTTGTATTTTTTGGCGTTTTATATAATAATGTATTTTATTTATAGAGAATTAGATAACAAAATAGCATATAACTTGATATCAATACAATATAAAATGAAAAAAAAATAATTAAAAATGGTAATCTAATTTTTCTTTCCAATCTTCAATGTCATCGGCCTCTTCCTTCTTGAATTTGTTTTTGGCTTTTTGATCCTTTTTTGAATAATTTAGTTAGATGCCAACTTTCCTTCATAAACCCCGTCTTTTTTAGAAGAAGCTGCTTAGTGGCATCCTGTTTTTTGGTGTGATATTCTTGTTTGGTGCCATGTCATTAAAGATCAACTCTTGCTTGATGCTATTTGTAATAATGGAGTCCAAAATAGCATTTTACACTTGTATTGAACCCTTTATTCCATCCATATAATCATCAAGAACAAAGCTCACATGATGGCATATCACTGTCATCAGTCTCTTTTTCTTGAATATTTGTCCATCTCATTCAGCAAAATATTATTGAGTTAACCACCTCAGAAAAAGGATCAATTTCAGTGAAAGCTTTGCCATCTGTGGCGTTTTAAAGGGAGTGTTTTCTAGAGGATATGGCGTTTTTGCGTTTTCTGGGTGCGATCAATTTCATTGTGTATAGACCCCTCTCTTATAGGAGTTTTTTTGCGCGTAGTTTAGGCGGGACTTTTTTATTTTAATAAATGATAGTAATAAAGTAACTGTCTTTTCAGTTACTGTTTTTGTATTAACTGTGTTGATCAGCTTTTGTCACTTTTATAGGTTATAGACGTCCCATCTTTTAATTTTGGCGTTTTTTTTAAATGGTGTTATGCAGACCAACATGACAAAATACAATGACGGAGTAAATAAAATATTAAGAAGGAAAAATATTTTTTGTTATTTTTGGCGTTTTGTTAGGTTTAACCATTTTTAGTATTTTTTGGTGTTTTGCTAATAAAGATAGAAATATATCATTTAATTATCTTAAAAAAAAAAGAAGATTACATAGAAGAAAAAAAAGAGGAAAAAAATTAAAATCCTTCATCAGAAGGTGCTTTATCCGAATAGTATCCATCACTTGTGTCATCTTCTTCCTCCTCGGAGTCTTCATCTGGATCTTCATCCATGTCATCACATTCACCTTCATCAGCTTCTTGTTCCTGAAGATTCTGAAGCCTCCACCTGAACATGTCTTGCATTAACTCCAATTTTGAGTCTATTTCTGTGTTGGTACAAGTGGCGTTATGCAATTCTTCCATGAAACCCAGTCGCTACTTTGTCATGATGTTCTCTAGCCAGTAGACTTCCTGCTCTCTGCTGTCGTACGTAACTGTCACCATGTCTATTTCATCATCAAAACGCCATGATGTCTTGACAGGGTCTGGCTTCACATCTCCTTTGATTGGTCCAAATTTGCTAGTTAATGCTTTCATAAGCATATGCGTTTCATGGCATTCGTTGTTTAGAGTGATGCCAATGGATAAGATTTGCCTCTGTATCTCTTCTTCCATCTTCAGAATTGCCCTGACGGTCTTAACATACACCCTCCTTCTGTTGTCAAAATGGAGGACGTATCGCCTGATTCCCAGATGTATCTCCATGAAACGATTGTTTCCATTTTTGGCGTTTGGTTTAAGTTGGCGTTTTTGGTTAACGATTTGTTTTGCAGAAAATGGATAAATTGAAGTGATTATGGAAGCTATGTTTTACCTTTGTTTATATAATGATGTTTCGGCGCGTAATTTAGGAGGGAATTTCTTCTAATAAATGTTAATAACTGAAATTCAGTTATTTGTGTTGTTTCATCTTCCTGTAATATTCAACGCGTTTTATTACTAATTTTGGCGTTTTGTTTTTAATGGCGTTTTATTTTTTTGTATGGCGTTTTATCATTTGATGGCGTTTTGAATATGAGCGGTAAAAGACCCTTTTACCCTTAATGAAGCGCGTCCCACATAATAAATTTGATGTTATTTACGAAAATTCCACTGCGCAATCTAGTCCATGGATTGTTTTGATCGGACGATCCATAAGCGTTCTCACACTTTTTACCGTTTTCTCTAAATCCTGACCCTATGTGTGTAAATATATATATATATATGTATATATATACATATATATATATATATATAGGGATTTTGGGTAAAATGAGAACCATCTTGAGTTGTGAGAACCGTAGGAACCAATATTAACCATTGATCAAATGTGTTTTGATGGATGAGATTAAAAGACAATAAAGCAGGGTAATGATTGTGCTTTAATTAATGAGATTTTTGTTTTTAGTGAGATAAGGGCTAATTGGTTATTTACCCTCTCTTTCTTCTCTCTCCTCTAAATACTTTTTGGCAGACAATTATTTCTCACTCTTTTTCTCTCTCCTCTACATGTTTTTTTTTTTTGTGAGAAATATGAAATCTTATATTGGGGTTTTCTTTTCTTTTTTTGAACATTTTTTTATGCGGGAAGTTAACACATAGGGGTGAGCAGAAAACCGAAATAACCAACAAAACCGAACCAAAAAAACGGAACCGAAACAAAAACCGACAGTTTGGTTTTCGGATTTTTAATAACCGAAAATTTCGGTTTAGTTTTCGGATAACCATTTTCTGTGACAATTGTCAATTTTCCGTGTATCCGCACAATAATTAAACAGTAATTTGTATCTTCAGGACCGTGCCTGATTTGGATTAATGACATGAATGATTTTCTGATTACTGTCATATACATACAAGTGCATTACATGTTGCATGATTATTTATCAATATTGCAATGCAACACAATATGCTTCAATTAGTGCATGAAACAAAGTTAGCACAGTTATCAGACGAACTAGAAGTACTGACAAGAGTTCAGTACTCAGACAGACATGATGTTAAGACACAGAATGAGCCTGAAACCAAGAGTTACACTAGTATAGTGTGTAGGAAAGTAAGGATCATAAAACTGCCTTTCTAATGATAGATTAAGTGCCGGAAAGTGCCTAAAACTCTCAAAAACTGCAGAATTCTGCATATTTCAGCAAAAATTAGCATTTTGACAACAAAATATAATGCAGGATTTTGGTTTAATGGTCCAGAATACCTTCCTAAGTGTCGGGAATCAAAACTGTTATAAAAGGGAACATAAAGCACACTAAACTGCGTAATTTAGCACCTGAACGAACCGGTAACCAACCGAACAACCAGACACTACCCGAAACACCAAATTTTCACTAGAAGCATTGTTTTAATATTTTCCAGCTAGTTATGGTCACCGAACATCATAATACATCTTATAAACACATAACACATGTAACGCTAAACCTTATACTTAGAATCTAACTAATTTTCTTAACTTATCATGTTGGGATTGAACCCTAACAGAGGAACAGATGATAAAAGCCAAAACTGGATTAGATCAATGGATCCACAATAAGCAGTGCTTATGCAAAGACTTTCCCCTTGACAGTGGATCTAACAACTGATAATCTCTAAGAACTGGTCATCCAAACCACTGATAGGCCAAGCACTGATGAAGATTAAAGGTTTGAAGCTCTATCTGCTGATGTCTCCTAAGTACTGCTGAAGACCAAAGTGCTGCTCATTCAAGGACTGATCAAATTTGAAGAAAGCGCTGATGTTCAACATCAGTGCTTAGACTACATCAGTGGAAAGTGAAACAGTAGTTTACAGAAACAGTGTCTATGTAATCAGTTGTTTGATAGTCAGTGGGTGTATGTAACAGTCCTTAGAGGTTGTTAGGTTGTTATATTGTTATATGTCACTTTCATGGTGACGTCAGCTAAGATGCTTTAGTGGTTTGATCTGTACTATAAATAGAACAGTTTGTACTGTTCTATTCAGGGAGTTCTCTCCTCCAAACCAGTCATCTTGTACGATCAACCATTGAGCTCATGCTGAGGGGGAGTTTTAGTATGTAAGCATGCATTGTAATCATTATGTTTTTGTAATTATTCAACTCAATGAAAAGCATATGTTTACTGAAAACTATTTCTCTCTGATTGTGTTGTAAAGTTAGTTTCCATATCAGCTGTGACACCCGGCCTCTCAGGCCGTACCGAACATTAGTAATCTGTATAGTAGACATGTAACATGACTATTTGTGACTAAATGTGATGTTAATATATGATATTTGATGTGTTGATAAATTTAGATGCGTATAAAAATTATGTTGGCAACGATAAAACTAACGCTTATCGCGTAACGTTTAAAATGCGAAACGAACGTCGGTGACCACCCGATCAGTGTTAAAATCCTAAAAATAGTCTGTTATGATTTGAATAATAATTTTAATCATATCCGTGTGGAAAAATAATTTAAAACGTTGAGAAACTCTATTTTTTGAGTTTGAGAGCGTACCGCGCGATACTGCGCAAATTAAACAAAATACCGTCAATGCAGCCGGCGAAGGCAACTGGTAATTATTTCAGTAATAATTTTAAGTGATTATTTTTATAGAATGATAAAAATAATTTAAAACGCACTAAAACGGGATTAAAACGCTAGATAAAATACCCGTTATTCAGTAAAATACCTGTTTTTGAGCTAATTTACATATAATACTTATATATATATATATATATATATATGTTGTGTGAGAGAGAGGTGGGTGGCGGCAATGTGGGCTGCCCACATTCTCTTGAATGTTGTAATATGACACATGTCCCTTTCTTGAGAATGATAAGTAATCATTTTGTTGATTCATGCTTCCATATTCACTCATAATTCCAAGACAACAAATCAAAAACTTCTCTCTCTCTCTCTCTCTTTGAACACTTACGGCCGAAACACCCCTAAACACACCAACAATTCATTTTCAAAATCAAATCATGAAGAATCAAGGCCTTTACATGGTGATTTGAAGCTCATAAGGAGGTTTGGAGGTGATTTCAAGTTGATTTAAGCAAGAACAAGTCTCATAACACCATCTTTTCTCAAAAACCCACTTTGAAAACTTGAAGGTTTAAAATATTTCCTTAAACATTGTTCTTGATTCATATTGATAATAAAGTTAGTAAGAAGTTTCTCTCGATTCTTGAAATCTAAACACAAACTTGAAACTAACAAACAAATGAGTTTTGAATAAAATGAAAATGAGTGTGTGCATGTATGTATACATGGCCGAAAATGATGTTTGTGTATGTGTATTTTGCGTTTCGAAATTTTGATGAAAGATTTCTTGATTATTTGATTTCTTGAAAAATAAGATGATTAAAGTAAGTGTTAGTTGCCATACAAGAATGTTTTAAAATGATATGTGTTATATTTTAAAAACATGATGTTAATGTGTTCTAGAATAAGATTGGAGCATAAATGATGATGATAAAATTGTAGAAGTGCATTAGATACACAAATGTAAACATGCATGATGATATATGAACTTAAAAATATGATTTGAACATGATATGATAAAAATCCATTTTTATCAGAATATAAACACTAAAATAAAGTTATTTTGAAGTGTTTAATGGTATATAACTTTTTCATAATGTTTGCTAGCTTTGCATGTGGTACTTGGTGCATAAAAAGTTGTAAAATACGTGAAATCGCATGATTTATGTGACTTATATAAAAACTTCACTAATCTGATTATAACCACTATTTTAATCAGTAAATAACATGTATTGTGTTAAAATATCAATTCGATTCTGTGTTAAAACGCAAAATTATGTGTTAAAACGGTCAAAAATCGGCTTTTCGGGTGATTTCTGTAAAACTGAATTAGATCTGTAAATAAACTGATATTTTTAGTTTAAAAATAAGTATTTTAACTAATTTTAAGTTTACTTGGTGTTTGGTTGGTCATACGTGACTTCCGACGCCCGAAAATGTTACCGAATCGCTAAAATATGCATTTTCAATGAACATGAGTATGGGTGAATTTTGAGTGAATCTTATGTGATAAAATGTATTAAGTGATTTGAACATGTAAATGTGATTATATGTTAAGTGTTAATTCGATAATGGGAAAATTAGACTATGCATGTATGCATGTATGTTTTGTGCGGTAGAAATGGTAAATTTGCGTTAAATATGTGTAACTTGTTTGTCGAGCATGAAATTTAGTATATATGAGATGTTTTATGTATATTTTCTTTAAAAATGACAAAATAGTTAAGTTAGTAATGTTTCGCGTGTTTCGGTGTTAGATTATATGAATGTTTATGTATATATGTTACGACGTGCAAATCATAGATATATTACGTATAAACGGAAGAGTTAACGGATTTACACAATAATGGTCACCAATAAAACCGTTCAAAACGCAAAATCATAAAGATATATATATGGACTCATATATATATATATATATATATATATATATATATTAACACGCCAACATAATAAAAAATGACAACTTTTCGAGAAAATCTCAAAGTTATGTGATAATTCTAAGAAACGGAGAAACTTAGGATTTTTGTGATTAAATGTATATTGATTTAGAATTGTTCCCATATTAGGACGTATATAATCAATTCTGGGATTGCGGTATTAAAAATACGCACCCAAAGGTGAGTGTCACTAAACCCCTCTTTTTACTGCTTTATATATATTTTGGGGGTAGAACACGCCAATAAAAGGGTTTAATAATGTTTTTGAAATAAAACATACCTTTTGATATAAATTATATATTTTCATTGAAAATATGTGGATTTTTGGGAAATTATATATATATATATATTTCGGGATGAAATGGTTTTGAAGAATAAATATGTTTCGGTTGGAAACGGGAGTATGCACGGTGTTTGGGGGAAAAACGACTGTATAGTTGGTACGAATATTGCTTGGTCTCAAGAGAGTAAGTATCAGCATAGGCTTACATTTCGGTGGGGATTTCAGGGGATTCGTACAACATCGTGTATTAAATTATCATATTAGTAGGATATATATATTGTACGTGAGGCAGACATCATATTGTTCTTCGAGAAAGAACCCTGCGCCTATGATGTCGTTTAATCAGTTTAAGTATTGCACGCGAGGAATTGTTGGTAGATCTATCGGGTTGACAACCCCGTCGTGACCGGTCGCCCCGTGTCAATGTCAAACGATGAATTAATATTCTGTTCATTGTCTAGTTTTGATTATCCCTGCATGGTTAAAATATAGTTCTTATCGTCTAGCTAACATACGAGTCTGAAAATTGACGCTATAATTTAATATACAAAACCTGGGCAGTATTACTATTGTCGGAGTAATGACCCGATGGAAGGTCCATGGATTTTATCAAAGGAGTAAAATGGACTTTCTAAAACTACATGGATGTTTTCAAATAAACACCTAATCAGAAAGTTTTCCTTGGAATAAAATTTGTTAGTAAACGAATAAGTGAACTCACCTTCCTTTGTGTTGACACTTGATTTTAACGTGTTCTACAGGTACTTAAGTTCGGCTTCGAGAAATCATGGCGTATCTTGTGTTTGATGATGCATGTCGTTTCTTTTAAATATGTTGGACATCTTTTAAACTATCTGCGACGTTTTTGGGGTGTGCCAGAAGTTGGTATCAGAGCCATTGGTTGTTAGTGAACTAGATGTTTTCGCGGAAAACACTAGACTTCAACCAGAAAATATTGAAATATAAAGTCCTAAATTCTTGAAGCCAAGACTTTAAATAAACATAGGAAATATTTTATCATATATGAAAACCATTATGTGTTTTATGTGCATACATGATGTTCTGTTTAATTGACCATATTTGTTATTGTTTATGTTGATTACGCACTTACTTGAACGGTTATATGTGTGTCACAGATGTCGCACGAACACGAGGTCATCGAGATCCACGACTTAGATTACGAACCAGATTTTGAGACTTCACCCAGACCTACGCTGCCAGAGACACCTATCACGGCTTCACAAATGGTTGGTACTACCGAGCTTACCTCATCTTTCCACGTCAACCCTGCTACTTTTGCCAGCCAGGGAGACCCCCGATGCGCCTTCACTAGCAACGGGTGGATAGATGATGATATTGTACCTCTCTCAATTCATGAGACGGGACGATCATCTGGCACTGTACCAGTTATCGATGACGTGATCAGGAGTGTCTCTACTATCGGAGGATCTTCTAGTATCGCACCAGTGGTGGACGTCACTATCATTGCAGCTCGACCCTTAGAGCCATCAGTCGTCCCACCTGCTGCTGTGATCGAGCCTGCTACTGAGATCCCTCCGCTTGTTTTGTCTGAGTCTTCTTTACCTGTTCTAGAGTCACGCACTTCTTCTACGCCGCAGTTAGTTTATTATCGTCGTAGGAAGAGGATTAGGCCCGCTGGAGATAGGATATATCAATATTGCCATTGTGATCGACAGCTCGCCGCATTGCGCAAAGACCTAGACATAGCCAAAGGAAAGGCGAAGTACCTCGAGGAACAGATGGACGACCACGAGGAGTTGAGGGTTATAGATCACACCGCGAGAGATGAGATGCATTGGAGGGTTGTGGATTTGGAGAAGCTTGTCCAGGAGATGTTAGAATCTCTAGGTTTGAGGCATTGATGTTAGCTATTTGTTTCATTGTTTGATGGGTTGTACTATTAGACATTTCTTTTTATGTTCTTCGTGTTTGTGGTCTGCGTGCCAGTTTCATCTTTGGATATTAATTGGGAACTTTATATGAACTTGTTTATGGATGTCGATGTAGGCATGCCGAGAACAGTCCTTGCACTGAAAATGAGTTTAAATGATTTCTTTAACAATTACCAATGATGTACTTTTGGTTTAAAATTTTTCTCGTTAAAATGTGGACATTTTACATGCGCCATGTTTGATCCATTAACATTTAATGATTGAATTATTTTTGGTTATCGTCTTATGTGGATATTATTGTTATGATAATAGAAACGACGAAATGCCACCAAAAGCAAGACAGGGTACCGGATTACCTACCACACCGGAAGAGTTGGCTCAACTCATAGCCCAACACGTTAATACGGCCATGGAACAGCTCAACGCTAACAATGGTCAGGGACGTGGTGCTCATGGGCAAGGTTTTGGTGGGGCACATAATGGAAATCCTCCAGGTAAAATGTGATCGGAAAGTTTTAGTAGTTCATGTGTTATATTATCATTGGAACGAATTCCTGATTTCTATTAACATTATTGAACAGTGCACGGATGTACGTATAAAACATTTCAGGGCTGTAACCCACGATCATTTACCGGTACTGAAGGACCCTTAGATATCACTCGATGGATTGAGAAGATGGAATCTGTCATGGCGATCAGTGGTTGTGCTGCTGATCAACAGGTGATATATGCTTCTTGCTCTTTTCTTGATGAAGCGCTGTCCTGGTGGAACTCGCAACTTCAAATTTTGGGTGAAGACGCTGCCTACGGTCTGACCTGGAGCGAACTTAAAGAGATGCTCCTGAAGGAGTACTGCCCGCGCAGTGAAATTCAGAAAATCGATATAGACTTCTGGAATCTAACCATGGAAGGTCTGGACGTCAGAGCTTACACTTCTCGTTTTAACGACTTGGCGAGCTTAGTTCCACGAATGGTTAGTCCCGAATATGTAAAGGTAGAAAGGTATATCTGGGGATTGTCGCCACGAATTCGCAGTATGGTTACATCCGCAAAACCTGCCACCTATTTAGAGGCTACTACATTGGCAAAATCATTAGCCGATGACGCCGCTTGCAAAAATAGTCTCGATAAAAAGGAGGAAACCGGGAAGTCTTCGGGCAAGGCCAAAGCAGATGTGAAATCTGAACGTTCGGGGTGTTCTGAGTCCAAGACAGAAGTTACGAAGAAGTACAAGTCCGAGAGCTCGAGGAAGGAACCTGAAGAGAAGCGCGACAGGAAACGCAGTTCGAAGAAGGCATATGCAATAAATTCTGGTGGTACTAGAAAGGATGGCACCAGAGATAGCCGAGGCGGATCTGAGAGGAAGACACGTGAGGATGGGCAGAAGAAATGCAACCGATGCGGACGAACTGGGCATATTACCCGTGAATGCTATGCCAGGAGTACTGTGGAAGGATCAAGACTCGAAGGATGTTTCCAGTTGGAGAACAAGGACATATCAAGAAGGATTGTCCCAAGACAGGAGGTCAGAACACCAGAGGTAGAGCATTCGAGCTAAACGCTGGGAAAGCATGTGATGATCCTGCTGTAGTCACTGGTATGTTTATGATCAATAACCATTCCGCGTTCGTACTTTCTGATACTGGAGCTGACTTGAGTTTTGTTTCGAAAAACTTTGAACCATTCCTGTGTTCACCTACAAGTAAGCTAAATAAGAAGTACTCGATAGAACTAGCAAATGATAAACTGATAGAGACTAGCGAAGTCATACGTGACTGTAGTATTCTGTTAGGCGACCATCAATTTAGTATCGATTTACTACCAGTGGAGTTGGGAAGTTTCGATGTAGTTGTAGGAATGGATTGGCTGTCCAAGAATAAAGCGGAGATTGTCTGCTCAAGGAAGCAAGTGCGAATACCTCGTCCTGGTAGTGGCAAAGCGATAATTATCCATGGAGATCGATCGAGTCGTGTATCGAGTGTTGTCTGTAGTATGAAGATGCTCAAGTTGTTGCGAAAAGGGTATCCTGCGTTCTTAATTAACGTAATGGATACAAAGGCCGAATGTAGGAAGATCGAGGAGATTCCTATTGTTCGTGATTATCCAGAAGTGTTTCCTGAAGACTTACCTGGATTACCCCCTGCGAGATAGATCGAGTTCCGAATCGATTTGGTACCTGGTGCTGCACCAATTACGAAATCTCCCTATAGATTGGCACCGTCAGAAATGAAAGAGATGTCGAACCAGCTTCAAGAGCTACTAGACAAAGGTTTCATTCGACCGAGTTATTCGCCTTGGGGTGCGCCTGTTCTGTTCGTGAAGAAGAAGGATGGAACCTTCAGGATGTGTATAGATTACAGGGAGCTGAACAAGTTAACTATCAAGAATCGGTATCCATTGCCGAGGATTGATGATCTGTTTGACCAGCTTCAGGGATCCAGCTATTACTCAAAGATAGATCTGCGTTCAGGCTATCATCAGTTGAAGGTTGCTGACGAAGACATTCCCAAGACAGCCTTTCAAACATGATACGGCCATTATGAGTTTCTAGTCATGCCCTTTGGTTTGACTAATGCGCCAGCTGTGTTCATGGATCTCATGAACAGGGTATGCAAACCCTACTTGGACAAATTCGTGATAGTATTCATCGACGATATACTTATTTATTCACGAACCAAAGAAGACCATGAGCATCATTTGAGGTTGATTTTGGAGTTGTTAAAGGAAGAGAAGTTGTATGCCAAGTTCTCTAAATGTGAGTTTTGGATTCGAGAAGTTCATTTTCTCGGACATGTCATAAATGAGAAGGGTATACATGTAGATCCGTCCAAGATTGAAGCGATTAAGAATTGGGAAGCGCCAAAGACCCCATCGGAAGTGCGACAATTCTTAGGGCTTGCTGGGTATTACCGAAGGTTCATCGAGAATTTCTCCAGAATAGCGCAGCCATTGACGCTATTAACCCAGAAGGAGAGGAAGTTTGACTGGACGGAAAAGCAGGAGGAAGCTTTTCAATTGTTGAAGGAAAAGCTCTGCAGTGCACCTATTCTTTCCCTTCCTGAGGGAAGTAATGATTTCATTGTTTACTGTGATGCTTCACGTTTGGGCCTTGGATGCGTTTTAATGCAAAGAGACAAAGTGATAGCCTATGCATCCAGACAGTTGAAAGTGCACAAGAAGAATTACACAACACATGATTTGGAGCTTGGAGTTGTTGTATTTGCATTAAAGATTTGGAGACACTACTTGTATGGCACGGAGTGTACGATTTACATGGACCATTAAAGCCTCCAGCACATCTTCGATCAGAAGGAGCTCAATATGCGACAACGCCGTTGGGTGGAGTTACTCAACGACTATGAATGTGATGTCCGTTATCACCCAGGTAAAGAAAACGTTGTTGCAGATGCGCTCAGTAGGAAGGGACGGGAAAAGCCTCTACGTGTGCGTGCTTTGGGTTTGACCATACAAACGAGTTTGACCAATCAAATTCGTGATGCACAGCGGGAAGCTTTGAAGGATGATGATTTGAGAGGTGAAGGTTTGAAGGCCTTCGAATGTAAACTGATATTGAAACTAGACGAATTAATGTACTTCTTGAACCGAATCTGGGTTCCGCTTAAAGGTAACCTCCGTGAATTGGTTATGGACGAAGCTCATAAATCCAAGTATTCCATTCACTCAGGTTCTACCAAGATGTATCAGGACATTAAGGAGTTTTACTGGTGGCCAAAGATGAAGAGAGACATTGCGGCCTACGTGAGTAAATGTCTGACGTGCTCTAGGGTCAAAGCTGAGCACCAGAAGCCATCTGGGCTTCTGTAGCAACCAGAAATTCCAAAGTGGAAATGGGAACATCTTACGATGGACTTTATCACCAAGTTACCCCGTACGTCGCATGGACACAATATGATCTGGGTAATTGTGGATCGATTGACAAAGTCTGCTCATTTCCTGGCACTTAAGGAAACAGACAATACGGAGAAGATATCACAGCTGTACCTTAATGAGATTGTAGCCCGACATGGAGTACCTGTGTCAATCATTTCGGATAGAGACGGACGATTTGACTCCAGATTTTGGCGATCTCTCCAGAAATCGTTGGGTTCTCGTTTGGATATGAGTACTGTATATCATCCTCAAACGGATGGTCAGAGCGAAAGGACTATTCAGACATTAGAGGATATGCTGAGAGCGTGTGCGATTGATTTCGGCGGAAGTTGGGATACTCATTTGCCTTTGGCAGAGTTTTCTTACAACAATAGTTACCACGCCAGCATAAAAGCCGCTCCGTTTGAAGCCCTGTATGAAAGAAAGTGTCGATCACTGCTCTGTTGGGCTGAATTCGGCGAGAAGCATTTGACCGGACCCGAGATCATTCAGGAGACTACGGACAAGGTTATCCAGATCAAGAATAAGCTGAAGGCTGCCGCGGATCGACAGAAGAGTTATGCAGATAACCGAAGGAAACCGCTGGAGTTTCAAGTTGGTGATAGAGTTATGCTGAAGGTATCACCATGGAAGGGCATTGTGATGTTTGGAAAAGGGGGACAGTTGAGCCCGCGCTATATAGGTCCCTTCGAAGTCGTCTCTCGAGTTGGACCGGTGGCGTATAGACTCAAGTTGCCACAGGAGTTGATTGGAATCCATTATGTATTTCATGTCTCCAACCTGAAAAAGTGTCTGTCTGATGAGACACTAATTATACCCCCTGGAGAGGTTCGAGTGGACGATAAACTGAGATTTATCGAAGAACCAGTGGAGGTTCTGGATCGGAAAACCCAGAAACTCAGAAGGAGCAAGGTTGAATTGGTCAAAGTCCGTTGGAATTCTAAGCGTGGACCCGAGTACACCTGGGAGCGACAGGACCAAATGAAACAGAAATATCCTCACCTCTTCCCACCGAGTGCGAAAACGAAACCTGTAAGGAGTATAATTTCGGGGACGAAATTCCTTAAACAGGGGGAGACTGTGACACCCAGCCTCTCAGGCCGTACCGGACATTAGTAATCTGTATAGTAGACATGTAACATGACTATTTGTGACTAAATTTGATGTTAATATATGATATTAGATATTTTGATAAATTTAGATGCGTATAAAAATGATGTTAGCAACGATAAAACTAACGCTTATCGCGTAACGTTTAAAATGCGAAACGAACGTCGGTGACCACCCGATCAGTGTTAAAATCCTAAAAATAGTCTTTTATGATTTGAATAATAATTTTAATCATATCCGTGTGGAAAAATAATTTAAAACGTTGAGAAACTCTATTTTTCGAGTTTGAGCGCGTACCGCGCGATACTGCGTAAATTAAACAAAATACCGTCAATGCAGCCGCCCAAGGCAACTGGTAATTATTTCAGTAATAATTTTAAGTGATTATTTTTATAGAATGATAAAACTAATTTAAAACGCACTAAAACGGGATTAAAACGCTAGATAAAATACCCGCTATTCAATAAAATACCTGTTTTTGAGCTAATTTACATATAATACTTATATATATATATATATATATATATATATATATATATGTATATATATGTTGTGTGAGAGAGAGGTGGGTGGAGGCAATGTGGGCTGCCCACATTCTCTTGAATGTTGTAATATGCCACATGTCCCTTTCTTGAGAATGATAAGTAATCATTTTGTTGATTCATGCTTCCATATTCACTCATAATTCCAAGACAACAAATCAAAAACTTCTCTCTCTCTCTCTCCTTGAACACTTACGGCCGAAACACCCCTAAACACACCAACAAATCATTTTCAAAATCAAATCATGAAGAATCAAGGCCTTTACATGGTGATTTGAAGCTCATAAGGAGGTTTGGAGGTGATTTCAAGTTGATTTAAGCAAGAACAAGTCTCATATCACCAGCTTTTCTCAGAAACCCACTTTGAAAACTTGAAGGTATAAAATATTTCTTTAAACATTGTTCTTGATTCATATTGATAATAAAGTTAGTAAGAAGTTTCTCTCGATTCTTGAAATCTAAACATAAACTTGAAACTAAAAAAAAATGAGTTTTGAATAAAATGAAAATGAGTGTCTGCATATATGTATACATGGCCGAAAATGATGTTTGTGTATGTGTATTTTGCGTTTCGAAATTTTGATGAAAGATTTCTTGGTTATTTGATTTCTTGAAAAATAAGATGATTAAAGTAAGTGTTAGTTTCCATACAAGAATGTTTAAAAATGATATTTGTTATATTTTAAAAACATGATGTTAATGTGTTCTAGAATAAGATTGGAGCATAAATGATGATGATAAAATTGTAGAAGTGCATTAGATACACAAATGTAAACATGCATGATGATATATGAACTTAAAAAGATGATTTGAACATGATATGATAAAAATCCATTTTTATCAGAATATAAACACTAAAATAAAGTTATTTTGAAGTGTTTAATGGTATATAACATTGTCATAATGTTTGCTAGCTTTGCATGTGGTACTTGGTGCATAAAAAGTTGTAAAATACGTGAAATCGCATGATTTATGTGACTTATATAAAAACTGAACTAATCTGATTATAGCCACTATTTTAATCAGTAAATAACATGTATTGTGTTAAAATATCAAGTCCTTTCGAGTGGGATGGTTATGGTAACGTTTAACGCAAAACTATGTGTTAAAACGGTCAAAAATCGGCTTTTCGGGTGATTTCTGTAAAACTGAATTAGATCAGTAAATAAACTGATATTTTTAGTTTAAAAATAAGTATTTTAACTAACTTTAAGTTTACTTGGTGTTTGGTTGGTCATACGTGACTTCAGACGCCTGAAAACGTTACCGAATCGCTAAAATATGCATTTTTCAATGAACATGAGTATATGTGAATTTTGAGTGAATCTTATGTGATAAAATGTATTAAGTGATTTGAACATGTAAATGTGATTATATGTTAAGTGTTAATTTTATAATGGGAAAATTAGACTATGCATGTACGTTTTGTGCGGTAGAAATGGTAAATTTGCGTTAAATATGTGTAATTTGTTTGTCGAGCATGAAATTTAGTATATATGCGATGTTTTATGTATATTTGCTTTAAAAATGACAAAATAGTTAAGTTAGTAATGTTTCGCGTGTTAGATTATATGAACGTTTATGTATATATGTTACGACGTGCAAATCATAGATATATTACGTATAAACGGAAGAGTTAACGGATTTACACAATAATGGTCACCAATAAAACCGTTCAAAACGTAAAATCATAAATATATATGGACTCATACATACATACATACATATATATATATATATATATATATATTAACACGCCAACATAATAAAAAATGACAACTTTTCGAGAAAATCTCAAAGTTATGTGATAATTCTAAGAAACGGAGAAACTTAGGATTTTTGTGATTAAATGTATATTGATTTAGAATTGTTCCCATATTAGGACGTATATAATCAATTTCTAGGATTGCGGTATTAAAAATACGCACACAAATGTGAGTGTCACTAAACCCCTCTTTTTACTGCTTTATATATATTTTGGGGGTAGAACACGCCAATAAAAGGGTTTAATAATGTTTTTGAAATAAAACATACCTTTTGATATAAATTATATATTTTCATTGAAAATATGTGGATTTTTGGGAAATTATATATATATATATATATTTCGGGATGAAATGGTTTTGAAGAATAAATATGTTTCGGGTGGAAACGGGATTATGCACGGTGTTTGGGGGAAAAACGACCGTATAGTTGGTACGTGTGACAACCCGTAACTTCGAGGTTAAAACTCATCTATTTTGTTTTTTATAAATTAAATCGTATGCTTATTTAATTTGGTGAATTAACCAAATTCTTACCGTGTGGTACCAACCCGAACCGTTTGAACCAACGTGCATGCCTCACTTGTCGATTTAACCCACCCGTGTAATCCGAAGCTAATGAGGCCTGAACCATAATAATACTAATACTAATAATAATAATAATAATTGTTAATGGATGCATGAAAGTTGTGTTAGGTTTTTCCTTTTGTGTTCCGTATCAAACCCAAACCGACCCCCACATGCAACGGCCCAAATCAGCCCACACTCCCATAATGCAACCACCGACTTCTTTGTTTTGTTCAGCCATCGATTACGTGAATTGTTATATATATCGCATAACGATTCACAAGAACCCAAACCCTACGGCAATCGACAGTAGTTCCTTCACCATCACGCATACCACCTCTCGTCTCTCTCCCTCCCTCGGCAACCGGAGAACATCACCACCCCTCCGCCACACTCCTCCGTCATCGATCGCCGGTAAGTCCCGCAAGTTTCGTTACTTCGTTTTCGAACGTGTTGTTTCGGTTTCGGTCCGATCTTAGCTTCGTGTGATGCCTGTATTTGTGTGATTACATGAAAGTATATATATATATATATATATATACGTGTTCGATGTTATGCATATGAATTGTTCATGCTTGTCTGTACATAGTTCCGGTTAACTGTTCATGAAAGTATATGTATATATCAGACGTTAAATATGAATGAACAATAGTTCTGGTTCGACTTCGGTCTAATAACATGAACGCATACATGAACCGGTGTGTTTAGTGTAGACATGAAGATGTACGAGACTGCGTATTTGATGTTATGTATAACGTGCTCGGTTGATCGTGGATAGTTATAGAGTATCAGGAGTTTTTAAAGTTGAATGTATATGAGTGATCTATATATGTGTATGTGCTGTTGTGATCGTGTATGACTAAATATTTGTGTATGTAATTAATAATTAATGTTGCATGAACTGAATTATTATATGATGCTTAGAACTCATGAGCATGAACGTATTTAATGGATGATATTGGTGATATAGGTAGGGATGTTGGTAGTATGCTTGGACCAATGGTTTTTTTTTATATATATTGTCTAATTAGGTGGATTAGATTAATGGCTGCACATGTGCAAAGAAATAAACAAACTGTGTTGGATTTTACCCTATCAATATTGGCCTGTTACATAATCCATGAGTTTGGCATACATTGGGCCGAGTATTTAGTAGTAATCAACATAAAAATATATTGGGTTTCACATGAAAGTATGGGACGAATACTTAACAGGTAGCAAATATATTAGTTGGGCTGTTATAGTTAAATGGATTGTTGGGAAAATTAATTAACATGTTGGGTTAGTGTTGTTGGGCCGGGTACAAGGTACGGGTAGCATAGAATAATTATAGTTGGGTGGTAGTTTGGTACGAGCCATATGAATGTTTTTGAGTATTTCTGGAACATGTTATGATGATATAATAGAAATATTGGGTTGTTCTAGCTAGAAGATTATAGAATATTATGAATTGTGGTCATCATATGTATGTTCAATTGATTAAGGACTTAACTGTTACTACTTGCTATCGTGATATATGATCCTGTAATGTGAGAGTACTTGTGGCCCGAATGCTCATTATAACTTGCACGATTTCATACGATGCTTACTTGTATAATGTGTGTGTAGAATATATAAATTTAAGTGATACCCAACTAAATGTTAATGGGTAAATGATTTAAACTGAAACTGCGTGATCTCCTGGTTTGGGACACGTACACACCCTCTTTATTGAAGGGTGACAACATGTGATAAGGATTTGATTGGAACCTGCGTAATCTCCTAGTTTGGGGATTTCGTACACACCCTCTTTATTGAAGGGTGACAACACGGATACTAGACCAAAACTCTCTATCATGAAGTCCCTCCTTTTATATCGACTTAATCGCCGGGCCAATGGCGAGCGGGTCATTAGTTAGATAGCGCTATTTAGGTTTGACAAGCCTCACACCGTGCCGCAGAGGACGGGCGTGAACTAATGGATCTGGGCACGTCAATGATGATAGACATTGACATTAGGGCACCAACTTACTTCAGTCAGTGGTCGATATGGTAAACAGGTCTAGTGGTTAACATGGGGAAGCCCCCACCAACTATGGATATGTTTGGGAAACAGGGTAAACGGATTAACTTACAACTTACAAATGAACTCCTGGTTTTGAAACAACTTAATCATGAACACCAACTGTGAACTCGCTCAACTTTGTTGTTGACTCGTTGTTACATGCCTTGCAGGTCGTTAGGTATTTCAGGAGCTTGCACGAGGAGGCGTGGACGTTGTGGGACATGGACTGTTGAGTTCCATGTTAAACTTATGAACTTTTAAACTTATGTTTTGGGTTTTAAACTTTATGCTTCCGCTGATAACTTTAACTTGGTTGAATTGTTTTGACACCAATTATATTGATTGGATTGGACTTTTATTTACTTAATTTATATTGTTCAATATGATTGGTGGCTGGATCCTGGTCAGTCACGCCTCCAAGCGGTGATACTCCGCAGGTGGATTTTGGGGGTGTGACAGATTGGTATCAGAGCCATTGGTTAAAGTGAACTTGGTTTGAATAAGGGAAAAAGTTTTTGTTAAAACCAGACTATAACCTAAACAGTGCTCAACGATCCACAACGACGCTTCACTCCACGTGCAAGACTCGACATTTTAGGTGATATGGTTTATGTTATATTACCTACATGATAAATTACATAGAATTTTGCTCATGATATGCTTAGTTAGTATAGCTACTGTTGCTTGAACACGTGTGTGCTTACTCTCTCCTGTCATTGCATTTTCGCGAACCCTTCTCACTCATGTTTCCTTGATATGAAGATCATGTCTGGACGCATTAACATGATGCAAGCCCAGTTGACGGCTCTGATCAACGAACAGGTTGCTGCGGCACTTGCAGCAGCCCAGGCAGGAGGTCAACACGCTCAGCCACCTGTGTGCACCTTCAAAACTTTCATGGACTGCCGACCCACTACTTTTAGTGGCACTGAAGGAGCAGTAGGTCTCCTCCACTGGTTTGAGAAACTAGAATCCGTGTTCGAAATGTGTGAATGCCCTGAGGCACGCAGGGTGAAATATGCTACCGGCACTCTCGAGGGATTAGCCCTCACATGGTGGAACGCCCAGGTCCAAATGCTGGGGTTGGTTGCTGCTAACGCCACCCCATGGAACAATTTTAAAGAGATGATCAAGGAGGAATACTGCAGTCGAGACGACATTCATAAGCTGGAAGTCGAGTTCTTCAACCTCAAGATGACGGGGTCGGAAATTGAGGTATATACTAAGAGGTCGAATGAACTTGCCTTATTGTGTCCTACTATGGTGGACCCTCCAATCAAGCGTGTTGAACTTTATCTCAAGGGTCTGAAGCCAGAGATCCAAAGTCATGTGACTTCAGCAAACCTCGCCACTTACCAGCAGGTTGTTCAGTTGGCTCACCGTCTCACTGATCAGGCGGTGGAGCAAAACAGGTTACCAAAACGTATTAGTGCTACAGCTACCTCTGAAACTCATAGCGACAACAAACGTAAATGGGATGGGGCATCAAGCAGAGGTTCGACTTCCGTTCAGTCCCAGTCACAGCAGAGAAGAACGGAAGAGTATAAAAGCCCTGGTCAGCAATCCTCTGGTAGTCAAGGGCAGAGTGGGTACAAGGGGAACCACCCCAAATGCAATCAATGTGGTTTCCATCATAGCGGACCATGTACTAAGGGCACTTGTCAGAGGTGTAACAAACCTGGCCATGCAGCTAAGGATTGCAGGAGTCTCTACCCTGCGAATCAGCGACGACAGAACCAGCAGCAGCAGCAGCAGGGTAACAACAAAGGATGCTTTCAGTGTGGTGCTGACGGCCATTTCAAAAGAGACTGCCCCCAGCTGAATGAGAATCAGAACAGCAACAACCAAGGAAATGGGAACAACAATGGGGGTAACAACGACGACAATGTTGCTAGGGGACGTGCCTTCGTGATCGGTCAGGGTGAGTTCCTACTTGACGACTTTTATGTTATTGTTTTATTTTATTCGGGTGCCGATACTAGTTTCGTGTCTTTAAAAGTTAGTCAAATGCTTAATCGTACTCCAACACTTTTGAACACCAAGTACATAGTAGAACTAGCAAGCGGTAAAAGTCTAGAGGCCACACACATAGTTTAGGGTTGCAATCTTGTTCTTGCTGATCAGACATTTTCTATCGACCTCATTCCTATCGTTCTGCGGAATTTCGGGACGAAATTCCAAACCAACAGGGGGATGATGTGACACCCCAAGAAAAACTAGGAAACCACGCAACTTAACTAGATTCCTCAGTAACCACGTGCTGAATTTCGGGACGAAATTTCTTTCAAGTTGGGGATGATGTGACAACCCGTAACTTCGAGGTTAAAACTCATCTATTTCGTTTTTTATAAATTAAATCGTATGCTTATTTAATTTGGTGAATTAACCAAATTCTTACCGTGTGGTACCAACCCGAACCGTTTGAACCAACGTGCATGCCTCACTTGTCGATTTAACCCACCCGTGTAATCCGAAGCTAATGAGGCCTGAACCATAATAATACTAATACTAATAATAATAATAATAATTGTTAATGGATGCATGAAAGTTGTGTTAGGTTTTTCCTTTTGTGTTCCGTATCAAACCCAAACCGACCCCCACATGCAACGGCCCAAATCAGCCCACACTCCCATAATGCAACCACCGACTTCTTTGTTTTGTTCAGCCATCGATTACGTGAATTGTTATATATATCGCATAACGATTCACAAGAACCCAAACCCTACGGCAATCGACAGTAGTTCCTTCACCATCACGCATACCACCTCTCGTCTCTCTCCCTCCCTCGGCAACCGGAGAACATCACCACCCCTCCGCCACACTCCTCCGTCATCGATCGCCGGTAAGTCCCGCAAGTTTCGTTACTTCGTTTTCGAACGTGTTGTTTCGGTTTCGGTCCGATCTTAGCTTCGTGTGATGCCTGTATTTGTGTGATTACATGAAAGTATATATATATATATATATATATATATATACGTGTTCGATGTTATGCATATGAATTGTTCATGCTTGTCTGTACATAGTTCCGGTTAACTGTTCATGAAAGTATATGTATATATCAGACGTTAAATATGAATGAACAATAGTTCTGGTTCGACTTCGGTCTAATAACATGAACGCATACATGAACCGGTGTGTTTAGTGTAGACATGAAGATGTACGAGACTGCGTATTTGATGTTATGTATAACGTGCTCGGTTGATCGTGGATAGTTATAGAGTATCAGGATTTTTTAAAGTTGAATGTATATGAGTGATCTATATATGTGTATGTGCTGTTGTGATCGTGTATGACTAAATATTTGTGTATGTAATTAATAATTAATGTTGCATGAACTGAATTATTATATGATGCTTAGAACTCATGAGCATGAACGTATTTAATGGATGATATTGGTGATATAGGTAGGGATGTTGGTAGTATGCTTGGACCAATGGTTTTTTTTTTATATATATTGTCTAATTAGGTGGGTTAGATTAATGGCTGCACATGTGCAAAGAAATAAACAAACTGTGTTGGATTTTACCCTATCAATATTGGCCTGTTACATAATCCATGAGTTTGGCATACATTGGGCCGAGTATTTAGTAGTAATCAACATAAAAATATATTGGGTTTCACATGAAAGTATGGGACGAATACTTAACAGGTAGCAAATATATTAGTTGGGCTGTTATAGTTAAATGGATTGTTGGGAAAATTAATTAACATGTTGGGTTAGTGTTGTTGGGCCGGGTACAAGGTACGGGTAGCATAGAATAATTATAGTTGGGTGGTAGTTTGGTACGAGCCATATGAATGTTTTTGAGTATTTCTGGAACATGTTATGATGATATAATAGAAATATTGGGTTGTTCTAGCTAGAAGATTATAGAATATTATGAATTGTGGTCATCATATGTATGTTCAATTGATTAAGGACTTAACTGTTACTACTTGCTATCGTGATATATGATCCTGTAATGTGAGAGTACTTGTGGCCCGAATGCTCATTATAACTTGCACGATTTCATACGATGCTTACTTGTATAATGTGTGTGTAGAATATATAAATTTAAGTGATACCCAACTAAATGTTAATGGTATCCATGTTAGGATCGTTTAGAGCAAATTGATCACGTAGCTAATCTAACCGAGCAATCAAAGGTGAGTTCACACTTTCCACAAGGCATGGGATTCCCCGGGGTTGGGAATGGGTAAATGATTTAAACTGAAACCGCGTGATCTCCTGGTTTGGGACACGTACACACCCTCTTTATTGAAGGGTGACAACATGTGATAAGGATTTGATTGGAACCTGCGTAATCTCCTAGTTTGGGGATTTCGTACACACCCTCTTTATTGAAGGGTGACAACACGGATACTAGACCAAAACTCTCTATCATGAAGTCCCTCCTTTTATATCGACTTAATCGCCGGGCCAATGGCGAGCGGGTCATTAGTTAGATAGCGCTATTTAGGTTTGACAAGCCTCACACCGTGCCGCAGAGGACGGGCGTGAACTAATGGATCTGGGCACGTCAATGATGATAGACATTGACATTAGGGCACCAACTTACTTCAGTCAGTGGTCGATATGGTAAACAGGTCTAGTGGTTAACATGGGGAAGCCCCCACCAACTATGGATATGTTTGGGAAACAGGGTAAACGGATTAACTTACAACTTACAAATGAACTCCTGGTTTTGAAACAACTTAATCATGAACACCAACTGTGAACTCGCTCAACTTTGTTGTTGACTCGTTGTTACATGCCTTGCAGGTCGTTAGGTATTTCAGGAGCTTGCACGAGGAGGCGTGGACATTGTGGGACATGGACTGTTGAGTTCCATGTTAAACTTATGAACTTTTAAACTTATGTTTTGGGTTTTAAACTTTATGCTTCCGCTGATAACTTTAACTTGGTTGAATTGTTTTGACACCAATTATATTGATTGGATTGGACTTTTATTTACTTAATTTATATTGTTCAATATGATTGGTGGCTGGATCCTGGTCAGTCACGCCTCCAAGCGGTGATACTCCGCAGGTGGATTTTGGGGGTGTGACAGTACGAATATTGCTTGGTCTCAAGAGAGTAAGTATCAGCATAGGCTTACATTTCGGTGGGGATTTCAGGGGATTCGTACAACATCGTGTATTAAATTGTCATATTAGTAGGATATATATTGTACGTGAGGCAGACATCATATTGTTCTTCGAGAAAGAACCCTGCGCCTATGATGTCATTTAATCAGTTTAAGTATTGCACGCGAGGAATTGTTGGTAGATCTATCGGGTTGACAACCCCGTCGTGACCGGTCGCCCCGTGTCAATGTCAAACGATGAATTAATATTCTGTTCATTGTCTAGTTTTGATTATCCCTGCATGGTTAATATATAGTTCGTATCGTCTAGCTAACATACGAGTCTGAAAATTGACGCTATAATTTAATATACAAAACCTGGGCAGTATTACTATTGTCAGAGTAATGACCCGATGGAAGGCCCATGGATTTTATCAAAGGAGTAAAATGGACTTTCTAAAACTACATGGATGTTTTCAAATAAACACCTAATCAGAAAGTTTTCCTTGGAATAAAGTTTATTAGTAAACGAATAAGTGAACTTGCCTTCCTTTTTGTTGACACTTGATTTTAACGTGTTCTACAGTACTTAAGTTCGGCTTAGGGAAATCATGGCGTATCTTGTGTTTGATGATGCATGTCGTTTCTTTTAAATATGTTGGACATCTTTTAAACTATCTGTGATGTTTTTGAGGTGTGACATCCGCTGCATTTGATCTCTCTTATTTTCATCCATTTCTTCATTAATCTTCAAACAAACACAATCATGATAGCCTCAGATCCTAACAATTGGTATCAGAGCAAGGACAGTTAAATTCGATCTAACAATCAATTTGACATAACTGTTCAGCTCAAAATTTATTGATACTAAGGTTGGTCGTATTTGTTGAAAAATAAAAGTAAAGGATAATCACGTTTTGTGACACCTGGGTCACTGCGACCATCAAACAAATACCAAACAAATTAAATATTGTATTTCATACTTGGGATTTGTACAAATATGTGTATCATTTGCACATATTAATTCTTGTTCGATTTCGGGCTCTAAATCGCTTTCTGGAAGGTTATACGCGCACTGATGCGTAAATATAACCAGTTTAATGCAACGAACACTACGGAATAGTGAAATATACTTAACATACCTTAAACAACCTTTACATAACTTAGAAATAAGTTTTGAAGGCTTTGGTATGGCAAAATCAAGTTAATTCGCTTACAGGGACTAAAATTGACAAACTATGAAAGTATGCCAATTTGAACTGTAACAAACATTCCGGAACATGAACATAAGTTAAACATACCATAAATATCCTTTACATATCTTAGAAATAGGCTTTGAGGGGTTCGGTGTGCTAAAATAAACTTTTGGGTCATTCAGGGGCTAAAAGCGTCAAAAAGTGCACAAGTTTGCACTTTCGCGCATAACTTATGTTCTGAATACATCCGGACATCCAAAAATTTATGTAAGCACTAAAATATTTTATTTTAGTGTTTGGCATAAGAAAAATCCATTCGTCACGCAATTTGGATCGTTTTTCGCACTTATGCGCATGTCGTCGTAATTAAACGAACATCGCGATCGTACGACCAAACGAACTGACATCCGGCATATTTTTGTGCATGTTTCATGTCCACAATGTTTAGGCATCCTTGTGGAGCCTTGAAAATGATTTAACGAGCCTTCAACATGTCGGAAATGGCCTTAATACACAACGGGGACTGAAATGGAAACTTTGGAAAGTGTTTGCTGATTAGAAGGACCTAGGCGTGACACCTAGCCCCCTAGGCATCACGCGAGGCCCCTTCAGATCAGCAAAAGTCATTTTTCAGCTGTTAACAACCCTTAAACACTCCAAAGGCCAATGCCACATGTCAATCTCTGGTGGTGGGGGCAAAATGAGTTACCATAACATTCCAACACATGTAAGGATGAGATTCGATCACGTTATTCGAGGAACGATCCTAACGGTGGTCCATTTCCTATAAATACCCACCTTAGTTTTCACTTCTTCCTCATAAATCTGATAAAAAATGCTCTAAGTTGAAGCCCTTGCTTCATACCTGAGTTATTTGGATCGAGATTACTTGTGGGGACCCTTTGTAAGTGTTCTTTCGTTCTACTCATTCGTTTTAGCGTTAAAGTCAAACTTTGTTTGACTTTCTGCATTGACCAGTTTATGGTCAATGCGAAGTTCATTTGAACTTCATAACGTGAGCGTGATCACGATGGTTATAGTCCCTAGTGACTATGCCTACTGATTACCACGTTATCTAGGCTCAGTGACGAGTCGTAGTTTCGGCCAAAATGCGTGTTATTGCGTATTTTGTAACCAAACTACTCTTAGGTATCAAAACCGTTTGTTTTGATACCAAACCTGTTTTCTAAACTTAGTTAAGCATGTTTTAACATGCTTAGCTCGTCACTTTTAGTTTAGTGCTTATATAGGGTAGTAAGGTAAGCGATCTAAACAATCGCTTATACTTTCGAACCCGACCCGTTTGGTCGATCATTGTGACACCTGTGTCACTTCAACCATCAAACAAATTCCAAACCAATGAAATATTGTATTTCATACTTGGGATTTGTAAAAATATGTGTATCGTTTGCACATATCAACTCTTGTTCGATTTCAAGCTTTAAATCGCTTTCTGGAGGGTTATACGCGCTCTGATGCGTAGATATAACCAGTTTAGTGCAACGAACACTCCGGAATAGTGAAATAGGCTTAAAATACCTTAAATAACCTTTACATAACTTAGATGTAAGTTTTGGAAGGTTTGGTGTGGTGAAATCAAGTTTATTCGCTTACAGGGACTAAATTTGACAAACTGCGAAAGTATGCCAATTTGAACTATAACAGACATTCTGGAACATGACCATAAGTTAAACATACCCTAAATATCCTTTACATATCTTAGAAATAGGCTTTGAGGGGTTCGGTGTGCTAAAATAAACTTTTGTGTCATTCAGGGACTAAAAGCGTCAAAAAGTGCATAAGTTTGCATTTTCGCGCATATCTTTCGTTCTGAATACATCCGGAAATCCAAAAATTTATGTAAGCACTAAAATATTTTATTTTAGTGTTTGGCATGAGAAAAATCCATTCGTCGCGCAATTTGGATCGTTTTTCGCGCTTATGCGCATTATGTCGTAATTAAGCGAACATCGCGATCGTACGACCAAACGAACCGACATCCGGGATATTTTTGAGCATGTTTCATGTCCACAATGTTTAGGCATCATTTTAGGGCCTTGAAAATGGCTTAACAAGTCTATAACATGTCGAAAATGGCCTTAATACACAACGGGGACTGAATTGGAAACTTTGGAAACTGGTTGCTGATCAGAAGGACCTTAGCGTGACACCTAGCCTCCTTGGCGTCACGCGAGGCCCCTTCTGATCAGCAAAAGCCATTTTAACAGCTGTTAACAGCTGTTTAGCACTCCCAACTCAATTCCACTTGTTGTTTCCTGATGTTGGGGGGCCAATGTGATGTACATGAGGTTACCAACAAGTGTAGGGATGTGATTAAATCACGGTTTATGAGAAATGATCCTAACGGTGGTCCATTTCCTATAAATACCCATCAAGTTCACTTGCAAAACCCACTTGAAATCTGAGAATTCTCTAAGTTGGGGTGTCTTATCACTTTATACCTGAGAATACTTGGAAGTTCAATCTTGCGGGGACCCTTTGTAAGTGTTCTTTCATTCTTTTCATTCGTTTTAGCGTTAAAGTCAAACTTTGTTTGACTTTCTACGTTGACCAGTTTATGGTCAATGTGAAGTTTATTTGAACTTCATAACGTGAGCGTGATCACGATGGTTATAGTCCCTAGTGACTATACCTACTGATTACCACGTTATCTAGGCTCAGTGACGAGTCGTAGTTTCGGCCAAAATGCGTGTTATTGCGTATTTTGTAACCAAACTACTTTTAGGTATCAAAACCGTTTGTTTTGATACCAAACCTGTTTTCTAAACTTAGTTAATCATGTTTTAACATGCTTAGCTCGTCACTTTTAGTTTAGTGCTTATATAGGGTCGTAAGGTAAGCGATCTAAACAATCGCTTATACTTTCGAACCCGACCCGTTTGGTCGATCATTAGGATCCGACCAAACACATTAGGTGACCATAGTATATTGGGAATAACCTTCCGAGGTTATACCTTATGGTCACGGCGGTTAGTTAGTTGTATGATAGGTAGTTTATATGCCTTAGGTAAATGACCAAAATGCCCTTTTTACACCAAAATTCATATTAAGCATATGTATCATAACTTTTGATATCTAAACTGATTTGGCAACAATATTAGACATGTTAAGGCATATTTTACTTATCATAGGGCTAGTTAGGCGGTCCGAACGCGTTTCACGCGAACGACGCGTTAAAGTAGCATAAGCTACCTAAACGGGTCGTAATGGGTCGTAAGCACTTAGGTTAGGTTTCATTGTAGTATGTAGGCCTTGTTAAACCATATTACATGAGTTCCACTACTCATTTGGTTTACGAGCCCTCATTCTATCCAATCCTCCGATTTTAGGTCCGGTTATTAATGTAGTTACCTATATTAGGTGCCGTTTGATATTCGTGACCTTCTAGCTTTGCTTGGTGGATATCTAAAGTCTATTGAGCACTCTCAAGTGAGTACAGAGACCCCTCTTTTACTGTTTTCAAATGTTTTGGGGTGAAACACATGTGCCTACTTGTTACTTTCGTGTTTCCATGTTTTCATATCATATGCTTGCTATGTTCATTAGTACACTATTAGTACATTGTTTTACATTACATTTCATGCTATGTATGTCCATTGTGTGCATACTTAGTACATTGTTTTACATTACATTTCATGCTATGTATGTCCATTGTGTGCATACTTAGTACATCGTTCTACATTACATTTCATGCTATGTATGTCCATTGTGTGCATACTTAGTACATTGTTTTACATTACATTTCATGCTATGTATGTCCATTGTGTGCATACTTAGTACATCGTTCTACATTACATTTCATGCTATGTATGTCCATTGTGTGCATACTTAGTACATCATTTTACATTACATTTCATGCTATGTATGTCCATTGTGTGCATACTTAGTGCATTGTTTTACATTACATTTTGTTGCATATGCTCATCCAGCATATGAACACATTATATTACATTATGTGAACCATTTGTATCTATTGAACCATGTGAACCATTTGACAATAGATATTTGACTATACCTAAACATTTCTACAATTGTTAAACATTACATCTTGATGGTTTGGTTTGAGTAAGTGATTTAAACAACGAGGCATGTGTAATATGATACAAGCATGGTGGATACGCCGCTGGTACTTCCTATATATAAGTGTTTCTATGGTATTACATATCGTAGCGTTATTTGAATCATTTCAATTTGAGACATATAACAATTTATACAAATAACATACTTTTCACAAGACATTGTTTTACAAACAACTTATCTTATACAAACTCATTTTACATGGTTATTCATTTAACCATACATTATTCTCTTATTTATACATATCATCTGAACTTATTGTTTTTCAAACGATTTACAAAACAAATCAATTTACAAGGTTCATGACTAAACTTTATTAAACATTTTCTTAAACTTACAAGTAATGAATCCTATTTTCACAAAACCTATGTATCTCATAGGCATTTTTATGCTGACGTACCTATTTTCACATGTGTTTTCAGGAGTTGATGCATAGGACTTATCGAGACACACTTAGGCGGACCTGTGCCTTAGTGACTTAAAACGAGACAAGAACTAGTTAATTTATGTTATGTACTCTTTAGTTCTTGTTTAAAGACAATGCGACTTGCTTGTTTGATGAATAAAACGAAACTTTAAATTCCATGGTTGTGAAACAATTAATTCTGTTACAACACTCCCCGACGTTTTCGCCACGTTTCGTTGTCTCACGTGGTCGGGGTGTGACAGAAAAGATGGTATCAGAGCCGATGGTTATAGGGAATTAGGTTATTAGTAATACATTAACCTAGGTTATAACGTTCTTAGGATCCTAACGCGAGTTTACTTGCGTTTAGTCATAAAAAATACCGTCACCTATCCTTAGGCGACGACCACAACAAGAACATAAATTTCAAAACCGCTTTGAAAACTAATCATCTGTTCTAGGATGATTGATTACTAGGTTTTGAACCCTCTGTTATAAGGTTTTGAACCCCTTTGAATTTTCAAAACTCTTGTCAAAGTTTTGGGTCCTAAATAGTGTGAACACGTGCAAACTGGAAGAGTGAATGCCTGTACCCTGGGTTTTCTGTCTAAGGCTAGAGTGTTCGTACAAATCCACATAATCGGACCAGTCACTCTTACCTGGGAACTCTTGGGGTGAGTGTCCACTTATAGGCGAGCATGTCTTCGCGATACATTATGAGGATCTATTTGCTTTAACTCAGCCTTTGTGTTGTTTGTTTGTTTCGTGGTTCAAACAAATGACCATCACCCATGATTTTGGTTGGTAATTGTAACATCCTATTCTTACCCAATGCCATTTCATTTGTTTTCTCTCTTGTTTCCCTTTTAGAATGCCTCCACGACACGAAAATCCGGTATCTATTAAAGAGCTGGCAGCTGTCATTACACAGCAAATGACTGCTGCAATCCCGAACATCGTTGCCCAATGTAACCAAGCCCTCAACAACATTAATGCCCCCTGCAACTTCAAGACGTTCAACTCGGCTAAGCCATCAAAGTTTTCTGGGTCTCAAGGAGCGACTGCACTTCTGCAATGGTTTGAGAGTCTAGAGAGCACCTTCAGACATGTTCAATGTCCAAACGAGCGAAAGGTAGATTTCGCATCTAGTGTCTTTGAGAAACGAGCTTTGACGTGGTGGAACGGTGTGGTGAGAGATAGGGGTGCCGATGTGGCACTGGCTCAAACATGGGAAGAGCTTCGAGCTCTGATGATGAAGGAGTTCTGTCCTCGTCATGAACTTAGGGCTTTGGAAAGGGAATTCGACGATCTTAAGCAAGACAACGGTGAACATCAAGCCTACACTGATCGATATGAGGAGCTGAGCCTGTTGTGTCCTACCATGGTTACGCCTTTGGATAAGGCGATCGAAAAATATATTGATGGTCTCCCTGACTCAGTTCAGGACATTGTTACTAGTAGTAACCCCACTACGGTTAGGCAGGCCATTGAGCTAGCTGCAACCTTGACTGAATCTCAGATCAGGAAAGGCAAACTTTTTCGGAAGGGCGACAAGAAACAAGCAGCTAATGTTCAGGAGGAAACCAAGGAAAGCAAAACCGAACCTTCTAAGAAGCGTAAGGCTTCGCAGAATTGTGCGATTGCTGCTCAACCCAACCAAAACAACCACAACCAACCAACTCAACCTCCTGCAAGGAAACCTTATGCCGGTACTGCACCGATATGCAACAAATGTAATGCACACCACTTAGCTCACCTACAGTGCCGTTTATGTGCATCATATGGGCGACTCGGTCACCTGGCAAATGCTTGTCGATTTACCCCAAACCAAGGTGGTCCAAACCAACCTCAAGTAAATCCTGCTCAAGCTCGTTGTCCACCAGGTCCTTGCTTCAACTGTGGCGAGATGGGCCATTTCCAAAGAAATTGCCCAAAGATTGCTAATGCGAATCCAGCGCAGGGATGAGCATCGGACCAACAAGAAGACAATGTTGTTTAGAAATAATCACGCCTTATGTATTATTTTCTTTTGTTGTCAAGGTCCATGAAACAGTTGTTGTTGTTTATAAATAAATATTTTTATTTTACATTGCAATGTACAAATGTGATGGCATGTATAAACAACGTATCCCCTACAATACCGACAATCAAGGAGCCGTATTCCTTGAAGAACAGATTACCCCCCCCCCTAAATCTTTCCATTTTATAATCTCTTGCGATTTCCCACAAAAATCCTAAGTACCCGTTTCTTCCAAGGAAACGAAGTACAAGGCGCAAGTTACAACTCTGTACGAATACCCAAAGTACCACTATAAATTCTTAATAAGGTACCTAAGGGTATTTCCGTATATTCTAAAATTATTGTACCTTAATTCGAATATTGCGTTTTCTTGAAAACGAAATCGAATTTTTGGTAGATCATTCTATCTTTATAGATAGATTCTTGAAAATGATTAAAGTGCCAAATGAAATCCACGGATTGGATTCCTGGCGTGCTTTAAGTATCCGCGTCCAAAGATAACAAATTTAAGGCCAAATTAAACAATTATGTGATTATGTGTTCCCTTTTTATGTGATCCAAATTTTTGTTATCCAAATCCTCGTAGAATCTTCCATATCTTCGTATAAGGGATTCATAGTAGGATATCCAAAGGTACTATCTTAAATCCTTAATGGACTTCTACGTTGTAGTTAAGTCCCTTGGATTATAAAGTACTATTCCAAAGTTTAAAGACATCCTCCGTCGATGTAGTTAAATATTCCTCTTGGGTAGTTTAGTTAAAGAGATCCTTCGTCGATCTAAGTTAAAGAGATTGGTTCGACAATCTAGTTAAATATATCATGCGTTGATATAGTTAAAGAGGCCCTCTGGTAGTCTAGTTAAAGAGATCCTTCGTCGATCTAAGTTAAAGAGATTGGTTCGACAATCTAGTTAAATATATCATGCGTTGATATAGTTAAAGAGGCCCTCTGGTGGTCTAGTTAAAGAGATCCTTCGTTGACCTAGTTAAATAGTTTGGTTCGGCAATCTAGTTAAAGATATCATGTGTTTATGTAGTTAAATAGGCCCTCGGGTGGTCTAGTTCAAGAGATTGTTCGTTGATATAATCCTTTGGTGACCTAGTTAAAGATGCTCTATTGCAGTCAAGTTAAATCACCACAGGATTATTGATTTGATTTTTTCCCCATACGTATTATGAAATGAACTGTGCGGACTGTGCAAGGAATTACGTAATTATGGAGGCCTACATAATTATGGAATTCAGTGCACAGAAACCACAGGAAGTTTTGTCATGTGTTAAGACCTATAGTGACAAGAGTAATGATACGGAAGAAGTCTTGGACCTCGACCAATGTCATTTATCCTTACACTCCCCAATTCTGATCTCAATCACACACCAAGTTTCCTATGATGAGTCTTCATAAGAAACATTTTTCAGCCCGTAGTTCGAAACTCCATGTTTTGTTACCACAAGGACTTCACTTTGAGGGTTGACATTTTCGCTAAGAATCCTAACATGGCCCAGAGTTTTACTTAAGGGTTAAATGGATTTGTCTGAAAGCGAAACCGTCACAACTGTCTTCACAAGTTTCCTCTAAAACTAAATTTCGGGACGAAATTTCCTAAAGTAGGGGAGACTGTGACACCTGTGTCACTTCAACCATCAAACAAATTCCAAACCAATGAAATATTGTATTTCATACTTGGGATTTGTAAAAATATGTGTATCGTTTGTACATATCAACTCTTGTTCGATTTCAAGCTTTAAATCGCTTTCTGGAGGGTTATACGGGCTCTGATGCGTAGATATAACCAGTTTAATGCAACGAACACTCCGTAATAGTGAAATAGGCTTAACATACCTTAAATAACCTTTACATAACTTAGATGTAAGTTTTGGAAGGTTTGGTGTGGTGAAATCAAGTTTATTCGCTTACAGGGACTAAATTTGACAAACTGCGAAAGTATGCCAATTTGAACTATAACAGACATTCCGGAACATGAACATAAGTTAAACATACCCTAAATATTCTTTACATAGCTTAGAAATAGGTTTTGAGTGGTTCGGTGTGCTAAAATAAACTTTTGTGTCATTCAGGGACTAAAAGCGTCAAAAAGTGCATAAGTTTGCATTTTCGCGCATATCTTTCGTTCTGAATACATCCGGACATCCAAAAATTTATGTAAGCACTAAAATATTTTATTTTAGTGTTTGGCATGAGAAAAATCCATCCGTCGCGCAATTTGGATCGTTTTTCGCGCTTATGCGCATTCCGTCGTAATTAAGCGAACATCACGATCGTACGACCAAACGAACCGACATCCGGGATATTTTTGAGCATGTTTCATGTCCACAATGTTTAGGCATAATTTTAGGGCCTTGAAAATGGCTTAACGAGCCTTAAACATGTCGGAAATGGCCTTAATACACAACAGGGACTGAATTGAAAACTTTGGAAACTGGTTGCTGATCAGAAGGACCTTAGCGTGACACCTAGCCTCCTTGGCGTCACGCGAGGCCCCTTATGATCAGCAAAAGCCATTTTAACAGCTGTTAACAGCTGTTTAGCACTCCCAACTCAATTCCACTTGTTGTTTCCTGATGTTGGGGGGCCAATGTGATGTACATGAGGTTACCAACAAGTGTAGGGATGTGATTAAATCACGGTTTACGAGAAACGATCCTAACAGTGGTCCATTTCCTATAAATACCCATCAAGTTCACTTGCAAAACCCACTTGAAATCTGAGAATTCTCTAAGTTGGGGTGTCTTATCACTTCATACCTGAGAATACTTGGAAGTTCAATCTTGCGGGGACCCTTTGTAAGTGTTCTTTCATTCTTTTCATTCGTTTTAGCGTTAAAGTCAAACTTTGTTTGACTTTCTACGTTGACCAATTTATGGTCAATGCGAAGTTCATTTGAACTTCATAACGTGAGCGTGATCACGATGGTTACAGTCCCTAGTGACTATACCTACTGATTACCACGTTATCTAGGCTCAGTGACGAGTCGTAGTTTCGGCCAAAATGCGTGTTATTGCGTATTTTGTAACCAAACTACTTTTAGGTATCAAAACCATTTGTTTTGATACCAAAACTGTTTTCTAAACTTAGTTAAGCATGTTTTAACATTCTTAGCTCGTCACTTTTAGTTTAGTGCTTATATAGGGTTGTAAGGTAAGTGATCTAAACAATCGCTTATACTTTCGAACCCGACCCATTTGGTCGATCATTAGGATCCGACCAAACACATTAGGTGACCATAGTATATAGGGAATAACCTTCCGAGGTTATACCTTATGGTCACGGCGGTTAGTTAGTTGTATGATAGGTAGTTTATATGCCTTAGGTAAATGACCAAAATGCCCTTTTTACACCAAAATTCATATTAAGCATATGTAACATAACTTTTGATATCTAAACTGATTTGGCAACAATATTAGACATGTTAAGGCATATTTTACTTATCATAGGGCTAGTTAGGCGGTCCGAATGCGTTTCACGCGAACGACGCATTAAAGTAGCATAAGCTACCTAAACGGGTCGTAATGGGTCGTAAGCACTTAGGTTAGGTTTCATTGTAGTATGTAGGCCTTGTTAAACCATATTACATGAGTTCCCCTACTCATTTGGTTTACGAGCCCTCATTCTATCCAATCCTCTGATTTTAGGTCCGGTTATTAATGTAGTTACCTATATTAGGTGTCGTTTGATATTCGTGACCTTCTAGCTTTGCTTGGTGGATATCTAAAGTCTATTGAGCAATCTCAAGTGAGTACATAGACCCCTCTTTTACTGTTTTCAAATGTTTTGAGGTGAAACACATGTGTCTACTTGTTACTTTCGTGTTTCCATGTTTTCATATCATATGCTTGCTATGTTCACTAGTACACTATTAGTACATTGTTTTACATTACATTTCATGCTATGTATGTCCATTGTGTGCATACTTAGTACATTGTTTTACATTACATTTCATGCTATGTATGTCCATTGTGTGCATACTTAGTACATCGTTCTACATTACATTTCATGCTATGTATGTCCATTGTGTGCATACTTAGTACATTGTTTTACATTACATTTCATGCTATGTATGTCCATTGTGTGCATACTTAGTACATCGTTCTACATTACATTTCATGCTATGTATGTCCATTGTGTGCATACTTAGTACATCGTTTTACATTACATTTCATGCTATGTATGTCCATTGTGTGCATACTTAGTGCATTGTTTTACATTACATTTTGTTGCATATGCTCATCCAGCATATGAACACATTATATTACATTATGTGAACCATTTGTATCTATTAAACCATGTGAACCATTTGACAATAGATATTTGACTATACCTAAACATTTCTACAATTGTTAAACATTACATCTTGATGGTTTGGTTTGAGTAAGTGATTTAAGTAACGAGGCATGTGTAATATGATACAAGCATGGTGGATACGCCGCTGGTACTTCCTATATATAAGTGTTTGTATGGTATTACATATCGTAGCATTATTTGAATCATTTCAATTTGAGACATATAACATTTTATACAAATAACATACTTTTCACAAGACATTGTTTTACAAACAACTTATCTTATACAAACTCATTTTACATGGTTATTCATTTAACCATACATTATTCTCTTATTTATACATATCATCTGAACTTATTGTTTTTCAAAACAAATCAATTTACAAGGTTCATGACTAAACTTTATTAAACATTTTCTTAAACTTACAAGTCATGAATCCTATTTTCACAAAACCTATGTATCTCACAGGCATTTTTATGCTGACGTACCTATTTTCACATGTGTTTTCAGGAGTTGATGCATAGGACTTATCGAGACATACTTAGGCGGACCTGTGCCTCAGTGACTTAAAACGAGACAAGAACTAGTTAATTTATGTTATGTACTCTTTAGTTCTTGTTTAAAGACAATGCGACTCGCTTGTTTGATGAATAAAACGAAACTTTAAATTCCATGGTTGTGAAACAATTAATTCTGTTACAACACTCCCCGACGTTTTCGCCACGTTTCGTTGTCTCACGTGGTCGGGGTGTGACAATCATTAGGATTCGACCAAACACATTAGGTGACCATAGTATATAGGGAATAACCTTCCGAGGTTATACCTTATGGTCACGGCGTTTAGTTAGTTGTATGATAGGTAGTTTATATGCCTTAGGTAAATGACCAAAATGCCCTTTTGACGCCAAAATTCATTTTAAGCATATGTAACATAACTTTTGGTATCTAAACTGATTTGGTAACAATATTAGACATGTTAAGGCATATTTTACTTATCATAGGACTAGTTAGGCTTTCCGAACGCGTTTTACGCGAACGACGCGTTAAAGTAGCATAAGCTACCTAAACGGGTCGTAATGGGTCGTAAGCACTTAGGTTAGGTTTCATTTTAGTATGTGGGCTTTGTTAAACCATATTACATGAGTTCACATACTCATTTGGTTTACGAACCCTCATTCTATCCGATCCTCTGATTTTAGGTCCGGTATATTAACATAGTTACCTATATTAGGTGCCGTTTGATATCCGTGATCTCTAGCATTGTTTGGTTGTTACTCAAGGACTAATAAGCAATCTCAAGTGAGTACATAGACCCCTCTTTTACTGTTTTCAAACTGTTTTGGGGTGAAACACATGTGCCTACTTGTTATTTTTAGGCTTTCCTGTTTTCACATCATATACTTGCTATGTTCATTAGTACATTTATAGTACATGATTTCATTGTGTTTTATGCTATGTATGCCCATTGTGTGCGTACTTAGTACATTGTTTTACATTACATTTTATGCTATGTATGCCCATTGTGTGCGTACTTAGTACATTGTTTTACATTACATTTTATGCTATGTATGCCCATTGTGTGCGTACTTAGTACATTGTTTTACATTACATTTTATGCTATGTATGCCCATTGTGTGCGTACTTAGTACATTGTTTTATATTACATTTTATGCTATGTATGCCCATTGTGTGCGTACTTAGTACATTGTTTTACATTACATTTTATGCTATGTATGCCCATTGTGTACGTACTTAGTACATTGTTTTACATTACATTTTATGCTATGTATGCCCATTGTGTGCGTACTTAGTACATTTTTTTACATTACATTTTATGCTATGTATGCCCATTGTGTGCGTACTTAGTACATTATTTTACATTACATTCTATGCTATGTATGTCCATTGTGTGCATACTTAGTACATTTATTATTCATCACATGCTTACATTTTGGTATAACATTTGGTTTGTTTAAATGGGACAATGTACATTCATTAACACCGATCATGCCGCTCGGTAGTAGGTAGTGGTACCATAGGACTTGACAACTCCCATTCCTGAAATCCCGGGTTTGTTTGGATTGGAAGGAATGACCGAATCCGAATACATTTCTAGGTGGACCTTAGACTTTGTGCTAGGGTTTATTCTACTGTCGCAAGGCTTGGATGTATGAATTTTCACAATACCGCATAGATGTTTATATCAGTATAGCATGCATTTATTACACAAAACATAACTTTGATTTAAACCATGTTTTACTTCAATACCTTGTTTTTTTGTGCATTTTACATTTGGTTTAGTTGATATATTTTACCTACCATACATAAACATTTTGACATTGATATACACAATTCATGATTTACATTAGACATAAACATTTTGACATTAATATACACAAAACATTTTGACATTTGATTATACATAAACATTTTACAATGGTGGTTTGGTTTGGGTAAGTGATTTAAGTAACGAGGCGTGTGTAATACGATACAAGTATGGTGGATACGCCGCTGGTACTTCCTATATATAAGTGCTTATATGGTATTACATAACGTAGCGTTATTTGAATCATTTCAGTTTAGACATATAACATTTTATACAAATAACATACTTTTCACAAGACATTGTTTTACAAAACAACTTATCTTATACAAACTCATTTTACTTGGTTATTTATTTAACCATACTTTATTCTCTTATTTATACATATCATCTGAATTTATCACTTTTCAAATGATTTACAAGACAAAGCAAATTACAAGGTTCATGACTAAACATTTTCTTAAACATAAGTCATGAATTCTATTTTCACAAAACCTATGTATCTCACAGGCATTTTTATGCTGACGTACCTATTTTCACATGTGTTTCAGGATATGATGCATAGGATTTATCAAGATACACTTAGGCGGACTTGGGCCTTAGTGACAATAAAAGATGCAAGACTAGTTATTTATGTTATGTTTCTTTGATTGTCAAGACATTGTAACTCTTTTACTCAATAAAACAATATTTCAATTTCCATGTGTTATGAAACAATGATTCTGTTACAACACTCCCCGACGTTTCCGCCACGTTTGGTTGTTTTACGTGGTCGGGGTGTGACAGAAAAGTTGGTATCAGAGCTCATGGTTATAGGGAATTAGGTTATTAGTAATGCTTTGACCTAGTCTATAACCTTCCTAGGACCCTAACGCGAGTTTACTTGCGTTTAGTCATAAAACAATACCGTCACCTATCCTTAGGCGACGACCTCAACAAGAACATAAATTTCAAAACCGCTTTGAAAACTAATCATCTGTTCTAGGATGATTGATTACTAGGTTTTGAACCCTCTGTTATGAGGTTTTGAACCCCTTTGAATTTTCAAAACCTCGTCAAAGTTTGGGTCTTATAGTGTGAACACGTGCAATCTGGAAGAGTGGATGCCTGTACTCTGAGTTTTCTGTCTAAGGCTAGAGTGTTCGTACAAATCCACATAATTGGACCAGTCACTCTTACCTGGGAACTCTTGGGGTGAGTGTCCACTTATAGGCTAAAGCATGTCTTCGCGATACATTAATATGACCCGCTTACTTTGATTAGTCACCGTCTCATTTGTTTGCCTTAGGTAACAAACAAATGATCACAATTTCTATGCGTTGTCATTTTGTTTTATTTACCGATAACATTTCATTTGTTCCCTCCTATATCCTTGATTTCCTCCAGAATGTCTCTTCATCGCAACGATGCGCAAATATCCGAGCAGACTGCCAAATTTGCCCAGCGAATAGGCGAAGTAATTCTGAAGACTGTTGAATTAGGCATTGCCATGTCTCGTCTCAACAATGAAGCCACTCAAGGGCCACCAAAGGAAGCAGAAGTCAAGCCTGCACCACCAGCCAAGAAACCAATCAAGGAATCAAAGACCATGGATGAACAGACTGGATCCCCTAAGAGGTCAAAGAAGCGAAAGGCTTCTCAGAACTTCGCTGTGGTCGCTCACAATGGCCAAGCCGTCCCCAACCAACCAGCTCAACCCCCTGCTAGGAAGCCATACAAAGGAACTGTTCCTTTGTGCAAACGATGCAACCGTCATCATTCAAACCTCTTACCCTGCTTCAAATGTACCTACTGTGGACGGTGGGGACATCTGATTAACATATGCCGCTTTGCTATCCAAAACAAAGCTGCTATAAACATTGCTGCTACCCAACCACAAGCCAATCCTGCTCAAGCTTGTTTCCCGCCTGGATCGTGCTACAACTGTGGCAAGATGGGTCATTTCGTGAATAAATGCCCGAAGCTTGCTAAGGCAAATCCAACCCACGGATGAGTAGTTGACTGTTTAGAAGATGCTGCTGTCTTATGCTTTTGTTTCTTCTATTTACTTGTAATTTGAAATAATCTGTTTTGCTTATAAATAAATCGTTGTTCACAATTCTGATGTACAAGTGTAGTTATATGTGTGTGTGACTTTTCCCCTATGATACCTACATCAAGGAACTATGTTCCTTACAAACTGCTCTTGCAAATTTTCCATTTTTGTGTTTACTCATGATTTCCTTGGTAAATTCTAAGTACTCGTTTTATTCTAAGAAACGAAGTACAGGAAATAAAGTGACATTATGAGTAATCGTGCTTCTGCACATCTGTGCCTTTGAATCCTTGGTTAGATAACTAAGGGTATTTTCAAATCTCATACCCATTACGTTCTGATTTCTTCAACATGCATAACATAAGTTTTCAAAACAACCTACATGATTTCAAAACATTCTATATATAGTTCGAAAACATTTTTAATATAGTGTATTTACTTAACATAACAAATGCACAAAGCTTTGTCTATGTTTTCAAAAACAACCCTCATGATTTCAAAATATTTCATATAGTTTGAAAACAATTTTAAGTAATATATCAAGTGCACGATTTCAAAAGCATCATTCATGTTTTCAAAAACCTTATACATAATTTCAAAATTCATCTCGCATGATTTTAAAACATTTTTATAAATATACTTACCTAATACACCTACTTTATGATTTCAAAAGTATTATATATAAGGTTTCAAAAACATTAAACATTTTTTTTAAAAGAAACCCCATGCATAGTTTTCAAAATATTTTTCCTCATACATTGACTTAACTTTCAGATTCTGCTTCATATGTTGCCTTGACATATCTAGCATCTCAACTTCATAAGCATTTTTACTTCATGTTTTGACTTAAGCACATCCAGTGCAAGGTTTCAAAACAGGTTTCAAAACATCTTCAACTTCTAAAATCCATATGGGATCTTTTTATCTTCACAATTAGATCCTTGTGGATAATTGTCATTCAAATCAGAATCCTTAATTAGATTCCTTGTGTACCTTAATTCGAACATTTCGGTTCCTTATAATCGAAATCGAATTTTTTTCTTTTAAAAATATTTCTATCTTTATAGTTAGATTCTTGATAATGTTTAAAGTACCAAATGAAATCCACGAGATGGATTCCTAGTGTGCTTTAAATACATGTGCTCTGTTAGCAAAACAAATTAACAAATTAAAGATCTAGATAAACAATCTTTGTGGTTATATGACTATGTGTTTATGCATCTTGTGTTTTCTTTTATGCATTTTGTGTTTTTGTATACTCTGGATATTCGTTATCCAAATCCTCGTAGAATCTTTCATATCTTCATATGAGGGATTCGTAGTAGGATATTCAAAAAGGTACTACCTTAAATCCTTAATGGGCTTCTATGTAATAGTTAAGACCCTTGGATTATATAGTACCACTCCATGATTCATAAGAGACCCTTTTAGTGGTCTAGTCAAAAAGATTGATTCAAAAATCTGGTTAAGAATGACATGTGATGATATAAGCTGAGAAGACCCCTTGGTTGTCTATTAAAATCATTTATTGATTTAATAAAAGGGACCCTATGATGGTCTAGTCACAATCATCACAGGCTCGTTCATTGTTTTCTTCCCCTACACATTTTAAGATGCACTACGTGACTATGCAAGGAATTACGAAATTATGGATACATACATAATTACGAAGTTCAGTGCACGAAAACCACAATAAGATTTATTATGTGTAAGAACCGATAGTGGCAACAATAACGAAATGTGAACAATGTACAGGAGGTACGGTGGACGCACCAATAAAGCTTTATATACTTGTATATAAGTGTCCCTCTCACATTGCAAGCATGATGTTATTGTAAAGTTACTAGAAGTTTAGGACTCTAACCAGTGTTGTTTGATCTTTTCAACTTCATGTCTCAAGCTCTCACAAGTTTCCTCTGAATAAATTTCGGGACGAAATTTCCTAAAGTAGGGGAGACTGTGACACCTGGGTCATTGCGACCATCAAACAAATACCAAACCAATGAAATATTGTATTTCATACTTGGTATTTGTACAAATATGTGTATCATTTTCACATATTAATTCTTGTTCGATTTCGGGCTCTAAATCGCTTTCTGGAAGGTTATACGCGCACTGATGCGTAAATATAACCAGTTTAATGTAACGAACACTCCGGAATAGTGAAATATACTTAACATACCTTAAAAAACCTTTACATAACTTAGAAATAAGTTTTGAAGGATTTGGTATGGCAAAATCAAGTTAATTCGCTTACAGGGACTAAAATTGACAAACTACGAAAGTATGCCAATTTGAACTGTAACAGACATTCTGGAACATGACCATAAGTTAAACATACCATAAATATCCTTTACATAGCTTAGAAATAGGCTTTGAGGGGTTCGGTGTGCTAAAATAAACTTTTGTGTCATTCAGGGGCTAAAAGCGTCAAAAAGTGCACAAGTTTGCACTTTTGCGCATAACTTACGTTCTGAATACATCCGGACATCCAAAAATTTATGTAAGCACTAAAATATTTTATTTTAGTGTTTGGCATAAGAAAAATCCATTCGTCACGCAATTTGGATCGTTTTTCGCACTTATGCGCATGTCGTCGTAATTAAGCGAACATCGCGATCTTACGACCAAACGAACTGACATCCGGCATATTTTTGAGCATGTTTCATGTCCACAATGTTTAGGCATCCTTGTGGAGCCTTGAAAATGATTTAACGAGCCTTAAACATGTCGGAAATGGCCTTAATACACAACGGGGACTGAAATGGAAACTTTGGAAAGTGTTTGCTGATCAGAAGGACCTAGGCGTGACACCTAGCCCCCTAGGCGTCACGCGAGGCCCCTTCAGATCAGCAAAAGTCATTTTTCAGCTGTTAACAGCCCTTAAACACTCCAAAGGCCAATGCCACATGTCAATCTCTGGTGGTGGGGGCAAAATGAGTTACCATAACATTCCAACACATGTACGGATGAGATTCGATCACGTTATTCGAGGAACGATCCTAACGGTGGTCCATTTCCTATTAATACCCACCTTAGTTTTCACTTCTTCCTCACAAATCTGATCAAAAGTGCTCTAAGTTGAAGCCCTTGCTTCATACCTGAGTTATTTGGATGGAGATTACTTGCGGGGACCCTTTGTAAGTGTTCTTTCGTTCTACTCATTCGTTTTAGCGTTAAAGTCAAACTTTGTTTGACTTTCTGCATTGACCAGTTTATGGTCAATGCGAAGTTCATTTGAACTTCATAACGTGAGCGTGATCACGATGGTTACAGTCCCTAGTGACTATACCTACTGATTACCACGTTATCTAGGCTCAGTGACGAGTCGTAGTTTCGGCCAAAATGCGTGTTATTGCGTATTTTGTAACCAAACTACTTTTAGGTATCAAAACCATTTGTTTTGATACCAAAACTGTTTTCTAAACTTAGTTAAGCATGTTTTAACATTCTTAGCTCGTCACTTTTAGTTTAGTGCTTATATAGGGTTGTAAGGTAAGCGATCTAAACAATCGCTTATACTTTCGAACCCGACCCGTTTGGTCAATCATTAGGATCCGACCAAACACATTAGGTGACGATAGTATATAGGGAATAACCTTCTGAGGTTATACCTTATGGTCACGGCGTTTAGTTAGTTGTATGATAGGTAGTTTATATGCCTTAGGTAAATGACCAAAATGCCCTTTTGACGCCAAAATTCATTTTAAGCATATGTAACATAACTTTTGGTATCTAAACTGATTTGGTAACAATATTAGACATGTTAAGGCATACTTAGTTATCATAGGACTAGTTAGGCTTTCCGAACGCGTTTTACGCGAACGACGCGTTAAAGTAGCATAAGCTACCTAAATGGGTCGTAATGGGTCGTAAGCACTTAGGTTAGGTTTCATTTTAGTATGTGGACTTTGTTAAACCATATTACATGAGTTAACATACTCATTTGGTTTACGAACCCTCATTCTATCCGATCCTCCGATTTTAGGTCCGGTATATTAACATAGTTACCTAAATTAGGTGCCGTTTGATATCCGTGATCTCTAGCATTGTTTGGTTGTTACTCAAGGACTACTAAGCAATCTCAAGTGAGTACATAGACCCCTCTTTTACTGTTTTCAAACTGTTTTGGGGTGAAACACATGTGCCTACTTGTTACTTTCAGGCTTTCCTGTTTTTACATCATATACTTGCTATGTTCATTAGTACATTTATAGTACATGATTTCATTGTGTTTTATGCTATGTATGCCCATTGTGTGCGTACTTAGTACATTGTTTTACATTACATTTTATGCTATGTATGCGCATTGTGTGCGTACTTAGTACATTGTTTTACATTACATTTTATGCTATGTATGCCCATTGTGTGTGTACTTAGTACATTGTTTTACATTACATTTTATGCTATGTATGCCCATTATGTGCGTACTTAGTACATTGTTTTACATTACATTTTATGCTATGTATGCCCATTGTGTGTACTTAGTACATTGTTTTACATTACATTTTATGCAATGTATGCCCATTATGTGCGTACTTAGTACATTGTTTTACATTACATTTTATGCTATGTATGCCCATTGTGTGCGTACTTAGTACATTATTTTACGTTACATTCTATGCTATGTATGTCCATTGTGTGCATACTTAGTACATTTATTATTCATCTCATGCTTACATTTTGGTATAACATTTGATTTGTTTAAATGGGACAATGTACATTCATTAACACCGATCATGCCGCTCGGTAGTAGGTAGTGGTACCATAGGACTTGACAACTCCCATTCCTGAAATCCCGGGTTTGTTTGGATTGGAAGGAATGACCGAATCCGAATACATTTCTAGGTGGACCTTAGACTTTGTGCTAGGGTTTATTCTACTGTCGCAAGGCTTGGATGTATGAATTTTCACAATACCGCATAGATGTTTATATCAGTATAGCATGCATTTATTACACAAAACATAACTTTGATTTAAACCATGTTTTACTTCAATACCTTGTTTTTTTGTGCATTTTACATTTGGTTTAGTTGATATATTTTACCTACCATACATAAACATTTTGACATTGATATACACAATTCATGATTTACATTAGACATAAACATTTTGACATTGATATACACAAAACATTTTGACATTTGATTATACATAAACATTTTACAATGGTGGTTTGGTTTGGGTAAGTGATTTAAGTAACGAGGCGTGTGTAATACGATACAAGTATGGTGTATACGCCGCTGGTACTTCCTATATATAAGTGCTTGTATGGTATTACATAACGTAGCGTTATTTGAATCATTTCAATTTAGACATATAACATTTTATACAAATAACATACTTTTCACAAGACATTGATTTACAAAACAACTAATCTTATACAAACTCATTTTACTTGGTTATTTATTTAACCATACTTTATTCTCTTATTTATACATATCATCTGAATTTATCACTTTTCAAATGATTTACAAGACAAAGCAAATTACAAGGTTCATGACTAAACATTTTCTTAAACATAAGTCATGAATTCTATTTTCACAAAACCTATGTATCTCACATGCATTTTTATGCTGACGTACCTATTTTCACATGTGTTTCAGGATATGATGCATAGGATTTATCAAGATACACTTAGGCGGACTTGGGCCTTAGTGACAATAAAAGATGCAAGACTAGTTATTTATGTTATGTTTCTTTGATTGTCAAGACATTGTAACTCTTTTACTCAATAAAACAATATTTCAATTTCCATGTGTTATGAAACAATGATTCTGTTACAACACTCCCCGACGTTTCCGCCACGTTTGGTTGTTTTACGTGGTCGGGGTGTGACACGTTTAAAGTTGGTTATTTGAAAAACTTTTGTAAAACAACCAAGATGTCATCTATCGCATAGAATTCACGTAACACTGATAATCTGATATAAACTACCGATGATTGTTAAAGTTGGTAAAATTTGATAATCTCGGATTGGATATAGTCTTTCATAGATTTATGAGTGTTTGTGATGAAAACTATGTTTGGTTCCATGATTGACTGCTGCTAAGGGTTTATCTCTTGTCATTAAGGACTTATGTTCAGAAAAATGGCGTTTATGCCCTTGGTAACATATGAGAGATGAACAAAACCTTAGGAACAAAATTTTATATGTGAACAACAATTTTGGAAAACCTTCAAAAGTTAAAAACAAAATTGTTTAAAATTAAGATGAAAAATCAGTAGTATCAAAAATTTGCATCAGATATAACCATGGATCAGCTCAAAACTATGATAGTAAAATATAAGTGTTGTAAAGAGTGTGAAAATTAACCCAAATATCTTGTAAGAAAAGGGGTGAAATCCTACAAAGGTTATATGTTTGATGTTGTGAAAACCAGATCATGAGTAATGTGAAATTTGACATAAGCATGTGCAAAAATGTCCAAATGTCTCAAAACATTGCTGAAAAATTGTTTTGGTTTGAGTATTCTTTCCTTGAAAACCTATCAGTGAAAGTTTCAACACTTCTTTATGGAAAGGGCAAAAAGGGAAAGAAGAAAAAGTACAAAATCTCATAAGTGTGTTTATCTCAAAACTTTTTGAAATAAGTCAAAAGAAAAGAGTATAAATCTAAAACACTTAAGAGTTCACAGGTGGGTCTTACAAAAGGAAAAACCAAAAATACATCCTTGGTCAAACATATGTCATCAAGTAACCATGCATAATCTCTGTATCTGGGAAGTTCAGGTAACAAAAGGTATCACCAGTTTGATTATTTATAAAAAGGTTTAGGTCATAGTTTCAGAAATTCTTCACAAGGTAATAAGGTTTACTAAGAACTTTCAAAACCTCTGTGAACAGGCAACCTCACAGCTACAATCATCTGACAAGGTAATGGTATCAAATAGTGGTTATGAAACTTTGATTCAAACCACTGGCCATTTTCCTTAACTTGAGAATGAAGTGTTTCTGATCTGATTAAAAGTTACATTAACTTTGAAAAACACCAGATCTAATTAATATTGTTGTCAGAAAATCTTTACTTATTTTTTTGTAAAGGTTTAATTAAATAAAACAGGATATATTGTTCTTTATTTAAAAAAAAAAATGATATTTTGCAATTTTACTTGTTTTAGATAGTGAAAGTTCAAAACACCTGTCAGGATGTTAAACCCCTTTTATTTTTGCCCGGGGTAATATATTCCTTGACAATGGATCAAAAGGAGATGGTCTTAGAGTCTGGATCATTTCATTCATAAATTCAAGTCTAAATCAATAATAAAGGATGATTGTTAACAAGCTTCAAATATTTGGCTGCACATGTTTTACTCTAAAATTCTCAAAAGATTAAAACACAAAATGTGTGGTCAAAGTAAAATGTAATAATCATCTGGGGTACTTAACCATTGCCAAAAATCTATTGAATATTTAAAACATTAAGTAGATGTGTGATAAAACCTTGAATGCAAAAACCTGTGAATTCTTTGCATTAAAAATCCCTGTAAACCCTGTTGTTATGATTAATTATGATAAACTTGCATTTAAAATGTGTTTGTCAAGTATTTGGTTCTGCAAGTAACTCAGAATCATCATCAACAGATGCTGGATATAATATTGTGATTTCACAAGTCAAAATCATTTCCTTCATCAGAGCAGCAAATGTACAAAACAGCTGTTAAAGTATCCACTTATGTACAAACAATGTTTAACCAAAATAGCCTTCTAAACCTCTACCACTACTTCACCCCTAACCACTATTGATATATATACATAAAAAATGGATAAAAATCATCAGTGTGCCATACTTATCCTCAAAGCTTTGTGTCTTCATTTCAAACAACTGTTGGATAATTTAAAGTTACCAACAGTTGTTAGCTCAAATGAATCACATCTGCAGCCTCACATTTTAACATAAATCCTTTTGCAACTCATCCATTTCACCAAACACCTGACAACATCTATGCAAAGGGATTCCTTCAAAAGGTCAATCCTAAAACATTTGTCTTCTTGCTGGTTTTCTACCATCCCATTAACATGTCATGCCCCTTGGGGTACTAAAAAGACAGAAAGTTGGGTAGATGTCTTGTAAGAAGAGCTTCAGTAGTTCAGTGACAACAAGCTTGAAAAACTTGTGCCACAGCCAAAGGATGAAAATCTATTTGGCAAAAAGTGGGTCCTCAAAGAACATAGCATATGCTAGGAGCATGTTTGTCGAGATTTATTATACACAAGCAAGCAGATGTTTCAACTATCACTGATTGAAGAATGTTATGATGCTGCTGTTGTTGCTGAAAAGTCCAACTGTTTGTAACTTCAAAATATGTTATTGAATTTTGGTATATTTGCTCAAAAGACTTCTTTTATGCAGGACAGTCAAGTAGTTGAAATATATCATCAAAGATTCAATATCTCGTTGATTCATCATCATTCACCATCAGACTTCACTTTGTGAGGGATTGCTATGAAAAATGTTTGATTTCTCTGCATCATGTTCCAACTAAGGATCAGTTGGCAGATGTGCTAACAAAAGCATTAAACACATCCACCTTTAAAAGCTTGATCTTTTGGATTGGCATGCTGAACATGGAATAACAGGCAAACTCCTGTTTTTCTATGAATAAAAGCATTAAAATGTTTTCAGAAAATCAAAATTCCATCCTTAAAAATAGTTAAAAATGAAAAAAATTTCATTAATCCTTAAAAGTCTGCCATAACCATTGTTTTGGTTCAAACATCTGTTTTGATGATTATTGTCCACTGCTGAAACTCAACCACTGTTTCCTCATTTCCTTGTTAATCACTGTTGTTCAAAATCAGTGTTTTAACCCACTGATGGCTATCCACTGATACCTCAAAATCAGCCATTGTTTTCATTTCACCACTGCAAACCACTGATACTTGTTACATCAGTGGTTTCCTAAACAACTGTCTTCCATTATTCATCAGTGGTTGGCACGTGGACAGTATTTATCCGTCAGATCTTTTGTAACCGCTGCCACGTCAGCATTCACTTTTCAACGTTATAAAACCCTGATCAAAACCACAAACAGGGTTTTCACTATCAAATCGAATTCAAAATTCCTTTCTCAAAATAGTTACCATCCATTTCTCTAAAATCCTTCATCATCTTCTTCCTTTCACAATCACACTCATATCGCCATGGCTCTTCCTTACAAAACTCCTCACAACTACCTGTGCATACTTGAAAAACCAAGTGACAGCACAACATTCCACTCCGTCATTGTCGCCCTTTCATCCTCAAGGTACAAAACCTTTTTGACTTGCAACCCATCCATATATCTCGATACTCTTCGTGATTTCTGGAATAATGCACAATTAGAAGTTCAGGACAAAAAGCCCTGGGCTATCACCTCTTAGGTAAAGGGAATTGAGGTTGCTATCACACCTAAAGACATTTCTGAGGTGTTCGAATTGAATGATATTACAGGTAAAACTACTTTCCCAAAAACCGATTATCAAACTGATTTCCTTGAGAGAGGGTATGCAGAGGAAATGAAAAAGGATACTTTGGAAAAAGGCAGTTTTCCTCCTGCCACAAGGTTTTTGTTTCATACCCTCCTCATGTGTGTTTCAAATAAGACCACAACTTTTAATGAAATTCCATTAAAAATCCAATACTTGGGTTATGCTATCCTGCAAAATGAAACTTTTAATTACTCCCAAGAGATTTTTAATGACATGGTCAAAAATGTTAATAATATCAAAGACAAGAAAAAACCATTTCTTTTATTTCCAAGGTTTTTAAGCTATTATTTGCAAAAGAAGATTCCTAATGATAGTGCTCATGTACTTATCCAAGGGAATCCTATTCAAATCAACATCCTATCTTTTGAAACATTTACAAGGCTGTCAAAACCTTCGAAACACAAATAGAGGAACCTGAGCAGAATTTAGCAGCAACCACTGCTCCTCAGGTTACTGCTGTGCAACCCCCACCTACACTCACCAAAAAGACCATTAAGAAAAAAAATCACAAAAGCCCTCCAAACCTCATAAAAAGGTAACTCTGGAAGATGAGATCCCAGAGCAACTACCAGTGACAACACAAAAGTCACCAATAACCACTGCTGCTACTTCCTCACAGCAGTTGGATGAAAGATCTCAACTTGAGCCTCAAACTCCTCCTGTTTCCCCTCAAAAGGATCAGGTTGTAACAACTGGGACACCATAATATGAAACATTTGATTCACTTGAATCAATGTTCAATAGCCTAGCTCCCTGGGCTAATTTGCTTTCTACCCCGATCCTCACTTCACAAATTCCACCAACCATACTACCTCTATTGGATGCTGTTGATGTAGCCTAGACACAAATCAGTTCTTCTCAATCACCTATTAATGAGAATATGCCACAACAAGTGACTGAGTCTGGTGTCTCTGTGACACCTGTGTCACTTCAACCACCAAACAAATACCAAGCCAATGAAATATTGTATTTCATACTTGGGATCTGTATAAATATGTGTATCTTTTGCACATATCAACTCTTGTTCGATTTCAAGCTCTAAATCGCTTTCTGAAAGGTTATACGCGCACTGATGCGTAAATATAACCAGTTTAATACAAAAAACACTCCAGAATAGTGACATAGGCTTAACATACCTTAAATAACCTTTACATAACTTAGAAATAAGTTTTGAAGGCTTTGGTATGGCAAAATCAAGTTAAACCGCTTACAGGGACTAAAGTTGACAAACTGCGAAAGTATGCCAACTTGAACTGTAACAGACTTTCCGGAACATGACCATAAGTTAAACACACCTTAAATATCCTTTATATAGCTTAGAAATAGGCTTTGAGGGGTTCGGTGTGCTAAAATAAACTTTTGGGTCATTCAGGGACTAAAAGTGTCAAAAAGGGCATAAGTTTGCATTTTCGCGCATAACTTACGTTCTGAATACATCCGGACATCCAAAAATTTATGTAAGCACTAAAATATTTTATTTTAGTGTTCGGCATAAGAAAAATCCATTCGTCACGCATTTTGGATCGTTTTTCGCACTTGTGCGCATTCCGTCGTAATTAAGCGAACATCGCGTTCGTACGACCAAACGAACTGACATCCGACATATTTTTGAGCATGTTTCATGTCCACAATGTTTAGGCATCATTTTAGGGCCTTAAATTTGGCTTTACGGGCCTTAGAAGTGTCGGAAATGAGCCTAAAACACAACAGGGACTAAAACAGTAAATCTGCCAAAGTTATAAGCTTGCGCACCGTAGCACTCCCATGGCTACGATGTGCAAGGGTTCCCCAGATCAGATCAGACTGAATACTCAGCAGATTCCAGCTGTTTAATCCTCAACCACAAATCCACACTTGACCTTTCAGCACATTAAGGACCATTTTTAGCTACCATGATTGTCCAACAAGTGTACGCACAAGATTCAAGCACGGTTTCCATGAAACGATCTTAACGGTTACCCGAAAACTATAAATACCCCACCCCCGATTGCTTCTAAATCACTAGAATCTGATCTTAAAGACTCTAAGTTGGAACCTTTGTTTCATACCTGAGTTATTTCGATCTAGATTAGCATTCGGGGACCCTTCGTAAGTATTCTTTCGTTCTTTTATTGCTTTTCGAGTCTTTTCGAGTCTGAAAGTCAAACTTTGTTTGACTTTCTGCGTTGACCAGTTTATGGTCAATGCGAAGTTCGTTTGAACTTCGCAACGTGAGTGTAATCACGTTGGTTATAGTCCCTTGGGACTATGCCTACTGATTACCACGTTGTCTAGGGTCGTAGGGTAAGCGATCTAATAAATCGCTTATACCTTCGAACCCGAACCATTTGGTCGATCATTAGGATCCGACCAAATACATTAGGTGACCATAGTAGGTAGGGAATAACCTTACGAGGTTATACCCTATGGTCACATCGTTTGAGTAGTTGTATGATAGGTAGTTTATATGCCTTAGGTAAATTACCAGAATACCCTTTTCATGTATAATTGGTAATTAAGCATATGTAACCTAAACTTTTGTCACATAACTGATTATGTAACATGTTTAGGCATATAACACTTGTCATAGGACTAGTTAGGCGGTCCGAACGCGTTCTACGCGAACGACGCGTTAAAGTAGCATAAGCTACCTTAATGAGTCTCGATGGGTCGAAAGCACTTAGGTTAGGTTTCATTTAGTATGTAGGCTTTGTTAAACCATATGACACGAGTCTCTATACTCGTTTGGTTTACAAACCCTCATTCTATCTAAATCATCCGATTTAGGTCCGGTTATTAACATAGTTACCTATATTAGGTGTCGTTTGATATCCGCGATCTCTAGCATTGTTTGGTTGTTACTCAAGGACTACTAAGCAATCTCAAGTGAGTACATAGACCCCTCTTTTACTGTTTTCCAAACGTTTTGGGGTGGAACACATGTGCCTACTTGTTACTTTCATGCTTTCCTGTTTTCACATCATACACCTGCTATGTTCGTTAGTACATTATAGTACATGATTTCATTACATTTCATGCTATGTATGCCCATTGTGTGCGTACTTAGTACATCGTTTTACATTACATTTTATGCTATGTATGTCCATTGTGTGCATACTTAGTGCATCATTTTACATTACATTTTTGAACCGTTTATAACAATTTGACTATGTGAACCGTTTATAAACATTTGACTATGTGAACCGTTGTAAACATTTGACTATGTGAACCGTTTGTATCTGTGAACCGTTTGTATCTGTGAACCGTTTGTATCTGTGAACCGTTTGTATCTGTGAACCGTTTGTATCTGTGAACCGTGTGAACCGTATTTGACTATACATAAACATTTCTACAATTGTTAAACATTACATCTTGATGGTTTGGTTTGAGTAAGTGATTTAAGTAACGAGGCGTGTGTAATATGATACAAGCATGGTGGATACGCCGCTGGTACTTCCTATATATAAGTGTTTGTATGGTATTACATATCGTAGCGTTATTTAAATCATTTCAGTTTGAGACATAACATTTTATACAAATCACATACTTTTCACAATACATTGTTTTACAAGCAACTTATCTTATACAAACTCATTTTACAATGGTTATTCATTTAACCATACATTATTCTCTTATTTATACATATCATTTGATCTTATCGTTTTTCAAATGATTTACAAAACAAAGCAAATTACAAGGTTCATGACTAAACATTTTCTCATACATAAGTCATGAAACCTATTTTCACAAAACCTATGTATCTCACAGACATTTTTATGCTGACGTACCTATTTTCACATGTGTTTTCAGGAGATGATGCATAGGACTTATCAAGACATACTTAGGCGGACCTGTGCCTTAGTGACTTAAAACGAGACAAGAACTAGTTAATTTTTGTTATGTACTCTGTGTTTCTTGTTTAAAACAATGTAACTCTCTTGTTTGATTAATAAAACGAAACTTTAATTGCCATGGATTTGAAACGATTAATTCTGTTACAACACTCCCCGATGTTTCCGCCACGTTTTGTATGTTCTACGTGGGCGGGGTGTGACAGTCTCTATCTCTGTTAATCCCCCAACAGTTGAGGAGGCTACACTGCAGGAATTACAAGTAATTTCTGTCAGTAGTTCAAGTGGAGCAGCTACTACAACTGTTGAACCCACTGGTTTACACTTGGATAGTAGTTACATAAGTCAGACTCCCTTGAAGGCAATTTCTTCTTTGGGAACCAGAGTGTTTCCAGTATTCACTGGTACACTTAAAATGGTTACCCCTACTAAAGGAAGAAGTCCCCAGTACCAAGAAAAATGGGCATCCGTGGGTGATTTCGGGGACACTTTCCCTAAGTCAACCACTGATACAACCACCACTGGTGGGAAATCAGATGATCCCATTAACTTGGGTGATGGTTTAATGTACGGAGAACTGACGGAGATGGTTGATAAACTTGATACATCTGTTGCAGAAATCAAAGATATGCTGCAACAGTTGTTACAAGCTCAAAAGGCACCGCCCACTGCTACAACTTATGCAACATCTGCTCCATCCTCTGCTGAGCTCTGCAATTTATTTCAATCTCTGCTTCACAAATAAGAAGAATATGATGATCAACAACATGAAGTTAAAATTCAAAAGATCAGAAATTTGATGAAAGCTAGGTTCAAGGATACACAGGCAGATATCAAGGCAATCAAAGCCCATTTGCTGAACACCACTGGCACTGCTCCTCCTTCAATCATTTTTGTGGACAACCCACCACCTAATGATGCCAAAAAGGGGGAGAAAATTAAGCAGTTAAAGGAAAAGGGATGGGAAGATGGTCTGTATATTGAACCAGATGCAAAATCAAACTTAGCTGCAGATCTTCCCAGGCCAGATGGTTCCAAAAAGGTTGATGTAACCTTAAATGCCTTTGTTGATGAAAAAGCAAGGCTGAAAAAGGACATGGAGGCAAAGGGTAAATCAAGGTTTGAGCAGGAGAAGAAAGTTTTAATGGCAATGGAAGAGCAGGGTACTTCTGAGCCCAAGGATGAAGAAAATCCTAAGCCAAAAAGAAGACAGCCCACTAGAAAAGTGAGGCAACCCAAATCCACACCTTCCAGAATCACAAAACATACTCCCCAAACTCCTAAAAACTCCGCACATCAAACCTCCAAACCAACAGATGTTAAAACACCTGTTGTATCAACAGTTGTTGATACCTCAGTGGTTTCAACAGATGTTATCCCAACAACTGCCACAAACACTCCCACACAAGCCATAATTCCTTTTGTTCCTAAATATCAAACAAAAACACCTTCTCCTAAAAAGGTGTACAAAAGAAAAAGAAAATTTCAGGTGAATGATAATAACATACCAGCACCTGATCCTATTTCATCTGCTCCTTATAATGTTATTAAGTCTCAACCTTTCATTCCTCCAAAATTGGTCAATCCAATTAAAGATCCAATAGAACTTCAAGGATATGATCCTGATGATGTTGTACCAGTAGCTGGCAGTTATCCACTAGAACTGCAAGCAGTCTGTTGGTGCACTGAATATCTGTTAACTTCGTCTTAAACAAGTCTTATGTCTAGATAGAATGAATGAGCACACAATAGGTTATAAATTTAGGGTTTTACATGTTTATCTAGGGTGTTTCGCTTGAAGGTGGTTCAAGGCAAGTTCAAGCGAAACCTATTGACCAGCTTTTGCTTGAACTGATATTGTGCATATTCAAGAGAAACCTATTTGATTGCCATCCTCAAGCGAAACCCAAGGTCTATATATAGGGGAGTGTGTCATTTGAAGAGAAACATGCATGGTGTTTGTGTGTGAGTCGAGGTGCTGCCGAAATTTTGTTAGAAATTGATTGTAAAGACTCAGAATTGATTAATAGAAGATAAATTGAAAGGAACAAAGCTGTTGTGACTTTGTATACGTTGATTCCGCCTTCGTATTCGAAGATGAACTGCCTTAACTGACTTTTAGGGTCACGCAAACGGTCCAACAAGTGGTATCAGAGCTCAGGACGAGGAGTTCATACAATAGCAGCTTGATTCTACCAGATTTTCTCATTTCTACTCACTTCTTCTCATATTTTTCTGATTTGAACGAGTTCTAACGGTTGAAATGGCCTGATTTTTTCATATGTTGTGTAAAACATAGAATTAACAAATCCTACAAAGTATCAGATCAAAATTCAGATTAAACTGATAAAAAAATGGCTTAAAACTTGGTTTCGTTTGAACTAGTTCTTCGAACTTTCGCTTGAAAAATCAGACTTTCGCTTGAAAAACTCAAGCGAAACCTCCATATAATACAGCTTTCTCTTGAACAGTACATCTAATACAGCTTTCTCTTGAACAGTACATATAATACAGCTTTCTCTTGAACATTACATATAATACAGCTTTCGCTTGAAAAAGTCATATAATCAGGTTTCGTTTGAAAGTAATCAGGGCTTTCGCTTGAACTGTTCAAAATTTGTTTTGGCTTTCACTTGAATTGTTCAAAACCACATTATTAGCTTTTGTTTGAACTGTTCAAACTCACATTATTGACTTTCGCTTGAAACCATTTTGTCTCAAGTGGTTTCGTTTGAATCTGATATTTTTCAAAATCAAGAAATTTCTAAGTGTTTGCTGAATTTGTTTCAGGTACAAGATGGATGATTTCAATCCGTTTTATGATGTTTTTGCGTTTGCTGGAGATGGTGGAAATGATACATCTTCGAATAACACCAATGAGAACATGCAGAATTCAAAGAAAAAGCTATCGGATGCATTGGAGCTTGAAAGTGCTTTCGGAACTTACAACAAACCCCCGAAGTTAATGGCTATAGAAGATTACAGTCGGTGGGCAAAGAAATTTGAAGATTGGTTGATGGCCTTTGCTTTTCCTAGCTGGAAGAGTCTAAAAAATGGATACCAAAATGGAAACAAAAAAGGTGAAACCTTAACAACAAACGAGGAGATAGATTTGTTTGTTGCCGAGCAAAAATGTATTGCGTTGCTGTTTCAGTCCGTCAGAGAAGATATAATATCTTTGATCGAATAATCTAGTGCTACAGATCTTTGGAACAAATTGAAAAACAAATGTATAGGTAGTGAAGAAATTGTGAAAAACAAAAAGAAACTACTTAGAAAAGAGTTTGATTTGTTTGGGTGTTTAAAGAATGAATCAGTTTGTAAAATGATAGAGAGGTTTGGGCATCTGAAACTGGAACTGGCGAGACACGACATTGTTTATTCTCGAGAAGAGCTAGTCGACAAATTGTTTGATGCTTTACCAGATGAGATGGATTGACAATATTATGCGTTGATGCTAAAGAATACTATCAAGCCACCAGAAGATTTGACAGTTGACTTGCTGATTGAAAGATTAGAGAGTCACGAGTTGGAGTTAAAGAAGACACACAAAGTCAATCACTCGTCTTATCAGCAGAACTTGGAGTTGTATTATCCAAAGAGCATGATGCCAAAGAATATTTCTCCTAAGACTGCGTTTTCTGCTGAGAATGTCTCCACAACAAACAAAGAAAGTCAAAGCAGTGGATTTCATAGTGGTTCCTCATCACATTCAAACAAGTCTGATGCAAAGAACTTATTTCAATGCAACATTGCTGTAGACTTAAAGAACGCTCAGAACTTCAGCGAAGAGTCGGCAAAACAGCAGATGGTTTTCTTGGCGTCTGTGCTAGAATCGTATGAAAGCCTTGTAGCAGGGAAGATTGGCAACACCAACCTGACGAAGGAAGATTATGACCAAATAGATCCTGAGGAAATGGAACTGATCGACATAAGGTGGTGTATGGCCAGTGCAGTTCGTCGAGCACAGCGTTTCATGGAGATAACTGGGAGGAAGTCAATTGGTGGACCATCTACCAAGTTGGGCTTTGATAAGTCTAAGGTGACGTACTTCAAATGCAAACAGAAAGGTCACTTTAAGCGTGAATGTGGAAACGCATATGCTGATGAGTCTGAAAACCCGTTCAGAGAAGATTACTACAAGAAGGCGATTTATCATCAGAATAAATCAGAACCGCCAAGAATGAAGCAGCTTGAGGATAACAAAGAAAAATCTAGAGCTCTTGCGGTAATTCACGACGATGAAGGTTTCGACTGGAGCGAGTTGTTACCTGAAGAGGATGCGGTTGGATATGCTTTTATGGTAAATACTGAACCTGTTCCATGGAAAGATGACAGAACTGAAGAACAGAAGTATGGTTACAGAAAGCAGTTAGCTATAAACAAAATGATCAGAATATCTGGTATTTTTGATGAGGCAAGAAGAGCAAATAGATGGGATCCAGACAGGGAATGTTATCTTGTCCCTTATGGAAACATTGCTGTTGATCATAAAACTCTTGATTTGGAAACCATAATCCAAGAGTATAAAATTGAAGATGATTATTGGCAGAAAAAATGGTGGGGAAGCGGTGAAGATGAAGAGAAAGAAAAGAAGGAGAAAAAAGAGAAAGAGAAGTCAAAGAAAGTTGATACTGGGATCATTGACACGACACAGGAGTTGAATGCTGAAAACATGGGAAAGATGGCTGACAAGGTGCTGGCTGCTAATGCACTTGAGGTAGATTCTAAATTCGTTTCTGAGTCTAAAAGCCAAGTCAGTTCAAACGCGTCAACGACTGAGTCAGGTAAGAAGGTCAGTGGTGATGTTGACTGCAAAAATTGCATCAAAGAATGCAAGGTTTGTAGTACAAACACTTATCTCAAAGGTAAGAAGATTGAGGATCTGACTGCTAAAGTCAGAAGTGTTGAGGATCAAATCCTTGATTGTGACAAAATGGTGAAAGCTTCAACTGAACGATTAAAAGAATTAACTAACAAAATTGAAACTGATAAAATTGATCAGGAAAAGATTAAGAAAGAAAATGAAAGGTTAGTTCTTGAAAATCGTCAGATCACTGAAAACTTTGAGAAACTTAAAGGCACGATTAAAGATAATGATGATAGAAACGGTAAAACTTACAAAGAAAATTGCCAATTGCAATGTGTTTTGAGAATCAAAGAAGAAGTAATCAACAAACAATTGGATGAGATTGCTAAATTGAAACTTCAGTTTGAAGAAGCTAAGATTGAGAATGAACGAATCAATTTGAAATTGAACAGTTACAGCTCTGTAAGCTTTGTTTTGCAACACATCATTCCCAAACCCATCGGGAAAGACAAAGCAGGTGAAGATGTATACTGTGATGGAACTGGGGTGGGTTTTCATCAAGTTCCACCACCAATTCTAGAAAATTATTCGAAAAAGCAATCTGGGTTGGTTAATCTTGAGGAAGAAAATGAAGTGAAACTTCCTGATTCAATTGACGTGACATTTTCTTCTTCATCATCTGATGATAGTGTTCAAACTGAGATTGTTAAAGGCATGGCTGAAAGTGTTTTGGATAGTGATTCAGCTGAGGATGAAACATGTTTTCTAGACAAGTACATTTAGAAACCAAAATCCAAAAACAACTTAGGTGATGAATCGGGTCTTGTGATGTACAAGATGGCTGGATCTGATAAGTTGTATTCGGATTCTGAGTTTCCTCTGGAGAATGTAAATGTTTCAAAATTGACAAATGTGTTCAAGATGGTTGAAATCGATTTGTCTGAAGTAAAAAGTTTAAAACAAACACAAAGGCAAATGAATTTTGAGAAAGATAAAGCTTACTACAAAAAGCCTATAGTTCCACCACGTTTTTATAACAACAATCGAAACAACTGGTCAGGTGGATATCAGGGTGGTAAGAGTTATTAGAAAAGGAGTTTTCAAAACAAAAGGTTTGCTGAAAAGAAACTGTTTGTGAACGGTTCAAGTTCACTTTCTGATGAGGAAAATGAAATCTTTTCGAAATCAAATGAAGAATTCTTTGAGAAGAGGGCCTCACAACCTCAGTCTGAAGGCACAAGTCGGGTAGTTGATACTCGTACATGTTTTAGATGCAACAAAGTTGGTCACATTGCAAGAAATTGCACCAACTCCAAGCCTAAGACTGAAGTTGTTAAGAATCAAAAGAAAAAGGTTGATTCTAAAGGCAAAGCTCCAATGGTTGTTGAGAAAATTTTGAAAAATGAGAAAACAAAAGTCAAAATTGAACCTGTTAAGAATGTGGTAACTAAAAATGACAAATTCTACAAACGGGTTGCTTCATCTCAACAAACATGGAAGCCAAAAGTTGTTGAAAAACCAAAGGTTTCTGAGTTGGAAAAACAATCATCTTCTACCAATCTGGTAAAGATGGTTGTTCCTTTGGATTATTATGAGCAATTTGAGAACAATTTTCTACTTCACCAGAGAAGAAGAATGTTCAAAAGAAAAATCAACCAACCGGTCAACTTAAGATAGATGAGTTTTTCTTATACAAAAAGGTTGAGGTTGGATCTGAGGAAAGCTTGAAAATGAATGATAAAAATTTTCCGCCACTTTACACTACTAAAACTCACATTAAAGTCAAGTTACCCGAGTCAAAAGAGGCTTGGGTGGCATCAAAATCTCACTAAAGATTTTGGACTTGCCGGAGCTTCCTAGTTGGTAATCGTGAAGCATGAATCAGCATCTTTATTGAATTGTTTGTGATATGTGCAGGAACTTCCGAGAGCTATTTCAAGATGGATTATGGATAGTGGAGCGTCTCGACATATGACAGGAAAGACTGCATTGTTGTATGATGTTAGAAATATCAATGGTGGTTATGTGGGCTTCGCTAGTAATCAAGGTGGTAGGATTATTGGTGAAGGAACGTTATCCAATGGGATTGTTACGTTTGAGAGAGTTAACTACATTGCTAAGCTGGAGAATAATCTGCTGAGTATCTCACAGATTTGTGACAATATGTATACCACTCACTTCACAGAGAAAGAATGTTTGATCTTGAAACCAGGATTTGTTATCCCTGAAGAATGGATTATCATGCGGGCACCTAGAGTGAATGATTTATATGTGTTGGACATGAGTGTAGCGACTACAACAACAGGTCAGGCTCATTGTTTTGTGTCTAGAGCAACAGAGAAAGAATCGAAGTTGTGGCATAGGAAGATGGGGCATATTCACTTACGAAAAATGAATCATCTGGTGCACAATGATTTGGTTCTTGGAGTTAATATCAAAGGTTTTCATCTGGAAGGGGAGTGCATTAGTTGCGTCAAAGGCAAATAGAAGAAAAAGTCACACCCTAAAAAGCAAGTCAATTCAGTTTCCAGACCGTTAGAGAGACTACATATGGATTTGTTTGGTCCAGTAAATGTCAAAAGTATTACAGGAGATCTCTACTGTCTTGTGGTTACTGATGATTATTCCAGATTTTTGTGGGTATCTTTCTTGAAGTCGAAAGATGAAACGTTTGACAGTTTGATGGCGTTGTTCAGAAAGATTGAAAATTTGTACCAAAGGCGTATCAGAAGAATTAGAAGTGATAATGGTACTGAGTTCAAGAACAACAAGATGGAAGAATATTGTGATGAAAGAGGTATATTGCATGATTTTAGTGCTCCATACACTCCGTAGCAGAATGGAGTTGCAGAACGCAAAAACAGGACACTAATCGAAACGGCCAGAACAATGCTTGTTGATTCAAAGCTACCGATAAATTTTTGGGCAGAAGCAGTTTCCGCCGCATGCTATACGCTCAATAGAGTTCTCACTGTCAAGAAATTCAACAAAACATGCTTTGAGTTGATCAATAACCGCAAACCAGATCTGAAGTATCTCGAACCGTTTGGGTCACCCTGTACTGTTCTAGAGCCTTTTGGAAAGTTTGGTCCGAAGAGTATTGAAGGGATATTCATAGGATATGCAAGTCCGTTACGACGTGTGTAATAACCATAAATTTAAAATAATTATTTAAAAGAATAATAATAATTTATAATAAACGTTTATCTGATGATCCATCCTTCGGTATATCAACCAAAACTATTATTATTATTTATAAATTATCCAATAGTAAACCCTAATTAGGACACCCAAGTAATTCTGTACAAACCCTAAAAGTTTCAGAACAATCGGAATCAGGATTAGGGCCCCTAAAACTCAGGGGGAGTAAACCCTAGTTAACGATTATCTCAAAATTTTCGTTGTCAAAATATAAAATTTCGATTATGTCAAGTCAGCTGAGCTAGTCCCAAACGTGGCTACCCTATAACCTACTTTTGACCCTTACGCATCGTAACAGTAGGAGGCTTACGATGCGCAAGAAGTCTTACGCATCGTAAGGGTGTTTTGCTTACGATGCGCAAGCCTGGCCAAATTTTAGCTATAAATAACAGAGTCTGGGACTTGAATTCTGCAATTGGAACGACGTTCAAACTCCAAAATTACGCTGAGATTTCGTCTGAATACTCTCAAAACACACACAAAAACACTAATTAGCATAGCGGGGTGCTGCAGAACAGGGTATTAACTCGATCGCTATTACGATTCATTGTCCGATCGATCAATGTACTCAATGGATGTTTAAGTGCTGCCCACATTAGGGTGATGCTTTGTCATTAATTGTGATTCCGACCGGATGTTGAGTGCCACCCGAATTCGGGGAATACTCTGTCCTTCGTTGTGAATCCGATGGATGTTTAAGTATCGCACTTTGTCATTCGTTGTGAAGGTTGATCTCGTGAGTTATCGTAAATGCTGTATTAAGTTACTTACCTAGTTTGTGTGCATGTTATTTAAATTAGGTTAAAAGACTAATCAGTAGTCTAAACTCTGCCCGTATAAATTTGAAATATTATCACAAGGTAGCATCACTTTGGAATTATTAAGGTACGGATCCTTACCCCACTCCCTATTGCTTCATATTCAAATTGTTATAAATCCATTAAAATCATATATCTTTTAAAACTCCTCACGTCTTTGATTATCGATTCATTTGACAGTCCGTTGGATTCCTATTCTAATCATAACTTTGGATTTAGCTTTCATATCATGCGATAGTATTATGTTAGTTGTACTCATTATCGCATGTTCCAATATATGTTACGTCTTGTTATGAAAAGTATTTTGATAAGTTATGTAAATAAGACCATTTGTACTCTGATACCCTGAGTGTCGCTTCTCGTGGAGTGTCCCACGAGCATGTTGTTGTGGCATCGACATCATGTGCTCCATCCGTGACGGAGAGATCAGTTCACGGCGTCCCTAGGTACAAGTGTGGTACAAAGCTACTAGGAGGCGTATGGATCAATCATAGGATTTAAGTTAAGGAGGTGGATAGCGGGTATGCCAACTCGCCATCTCATGTGATAATTATGCAGGAGTAGCTACCTGTGTATTGTCACGTTTTAAGTTTGGCTCATGGGTACATCCGTATGATATGATTATGAAATTAAGTTACTTGTATCGTATCATTTTCGCATAAAGTTTCATCCGAATAACATTTCATATAAAGCGTTACTTGTTATTTGAGCCTATTATTCCGTACTGAGCATTCGGCTCATTCCGTAAACTTCTTGTATGTACAGGTTCACAGGTTACTTCGGGCGGGGAAAAGAGAGAAGAGTAAAGCCTAGGAATAAATCTGAAGATGTTAGTTAATCAAGTCGAATGTCTCCGTTTGTATATTAACCTTAAGTTTAGTTATAGTGTGGTTGTATCCTTATCAAATAAATAAATGGAATTATGACTTTTGTTTATGATACCACTGTTATTGTGACACGTCAGCCCTCCTGGGTTGGGGTGTTATAGCTATGGTATCAGAACAAAGGCTCTTTCCTGTAGAAAACTTGAAGATAGTAATTAAAACCTGTGAGGAATGGGTAGATATCTATGATAGGATTCAACTTGGTCTCTTATTTTGTTTAACTCCTATGTCTATTCTTATAGATGCCTCATCGTCGTCCGCTACGTAGGAGTACTTGTACTAACCATGTACGTAACAACACTTCTTCGAATGAGACTCCAGTTGATCCAAACATAATTAATGCTATCAACCAGGCTGTTGCCGGGTTGCTTCCAAACCTTGTTGCTCAAACAGCTGAGGCCATTATTTAACAAACTCGCCCTCCAGAACGTAATAACACGAATCCAATCTCTGGTGAAGAAATTCGTGAGAATACCACGAACCATACTACCTATAGTATAGACATATGGATCGCTAAATTCCAAAAACAAAAGCCGAAATCCTTTAGTCACGCTACTAATCCAGTCGAAGCAAGAAACTGGATAGCTCATGTTGAAAAGATCTTCGGAGTTCTTGGAGTTCCGGAGCAATACAAAGTTAGATTGGCTACCTACAAACTTGAAGATGACGCACAAACTTGGTGGGAAGGATATAAGCAAGTCAAAGGAGGGGATGATTTCGACGCTAATCTTTCATGGGTCGACTTTCGTACCATCTTTTACGACAAGTATTTTTCTATCGCTGATAAAGAAGCTTATATCAGGGAGTATGCAGTAATTCAACAGGGGAGTGATGAACCAGCCTCTGAGTTCATTACTCGATTTTCAAGGTTGGCTAGTATTGTAGGAGACGTTGCAGGATCAGCAGAAGTCCAGGCAGAAAAATGCAAGTGGGCAGTCAATGATCGAATTCGGAAATCGATCATGTACATGAAATTTAAGGATATCACCGAAGTTGCTGATGCAATCAAAACTTTTGAGTTCGAAAGGAAATAATTTTTATCTCGAACTGGGGATAATAAGAAGAGAAATAGGGAAGGACAATTTAAGCAGGAAATCGGCCAATCATCCACTACGCCACAGCATCAAGACCGCAAAGTGCAAGGAAATCAAAACTCTGGAAATCAGGCACGTCCATGGCAACCTAGACTGCAAAACCCGAGGCCTGCTCAAAACCAGATTCAGTTGTATACAGAACCTATTAGAGCTCAACCACTGAATCAACATGTCAACCCGAATCAGATTACATATCCTCTATGTAATACTTGTGGTAAGCGACATCAGGGCGTATGTCACCGAAGTACAGGAGCATGCTTTAGATGTGGCCAAACTGGACACATGATCAAGGAGTGTACAAAGAAAGACACTAGGAAGAATAACCGACCAAACGTTGCACCACCCAATGTTGGAGGAAGAGTTTTTGCACTTTCTGCTACTGATGCTGCTAATACCCCAGGTACTGTATCTGGAACCCTTCAGCTTGGTAAACGTAGTATCTATGTGTTATTCGATACAGGAGCGACCCATTCTTTAGTATCCCACTCGTTTACTAAGTACCTTCCGATAAGACCAACTCTCTTAAATCATACTTTAACCATTTCCACTCCCATGGAAAATTCATCCGTAATCACTTACGTATATAAGGATTGTCCGATCTGTATTGAATCTATTGTGTGTAAGGCAGACCTATTTCCAATACATATGTGTGACTTTGATGTTATTCTAGGAATAGATTGGTTGTCTCGACATCGCGTAACTATAGATTGTCATTTCCGCCGTGTTATTTTCGGTGATCTTCATCATCCTGATATTATATATCAGGGAACTCAAGCTCATAAATCTCTTAAAATTATCTCTGCGCTCAAGGCTCGAAAATTCATATCAAACGGCTGTGCTGGATTCCTAGCATCGATTAAGGATACTTCTGCTAATATTAATAGTATCGATAGCCATCCCGTTGTCCGTGAATATCCTGATGTATTTCCGGATGAACTACCGGGATTACCACCCGACCGTCAGGTAGAATTCACCATCGACTTGATCCCTGGTGCCGAACCTATTTCTAAAGCTCCATACCGTATGGCTCCAATGGAACTGAAGGAGTTGAAGGAAAAATTGCAAGAATTGTTAGATTTAGGATTCATAAGACCCAGTGTTTCACCTTGGGGTGCTCCGGTCTTATTTGTGAAGAAGAAAGATGGTAGTATGCGTTTATGTATTGACTACCGAGAGCTGAACAAGATTACTATTCGTAATCAGTATCCTCTGCCTCGCATTGATGATCTCTTTGATCAACTTCAGGGGGCTCAGTTCTTCTCAAAAATCGACCTGAGGTCAGGGTACCATCAGCTAAAGATCAAAAATGATGATGTTCCCAAGACCGCCTTTCGTACTCGTTATGGTCATTACGAATTCTTGGTTATGCCCTTTGGGCTAACTAATGCACCCGCAGTCTTCATGGATTTAATGAATCGCGTATTTCACAAATTCCTAGATAAATTCGTTATTGTTTTTATCGATGACATTCTGGTATATTCTAAGAGTCGTGAAGAGCATGAAGCACATCTACATGCAGTACTTGGAACCTTGCGGCATGAGAAGTTGTACGCTAAGTTTTCCAAATGTGACTTTTGGCTTAGCCAAGTAGCATTTCTAGGTCATGTCATATCAGCAGAGGGAATTATGGTAGACCCAACAAAGGTTGAAGCTATTACAAAATGGCCAAGACCCACTTCTGTTACCGAAATATGAAGTTTCTTGGGTCTTGCTGGCTATTACCGAAGATTTGTTGAAAGATTCTCGGTAATTGCTTTACCACTCACAAAACTCCTAAGGAAAGGGGTGAAGTACTCATGGAATGAGGAACAAGAGAAAAGCTTTGAAGAATTGAAGAAACGACTCGTATCCTCCCCGATACTCGCTCTCCCTTCTGGATCAGGAGGTTACCAAGTCTATAGTGATGCCTCAAAGAAAGGATTAGGTTGTGTGCTAATGCAACATGGGAAGGTTATCGCTTATGCCTCCCGTCAGTTAAAGCCTTATGAAGTTAACTACCCTACACATGATTTAGAACTAGCCGCAGTCGTCTTTGCACTTAAGATTTGGTGACACTATCTGTATGGTGAAAGTTGTGACATTTTTACCGACCATAAGAGCCTCAAGTACATATTTACCCAGAAAGAGCTAAATATGAGGCAAAGAAGGTGGTTAGAACTTTTAAAAGATTACGACGCAAATATTCAATACCATCCAGGCAAAGCCAATGTTGTAGCTGACGCATTGAGCCGAAAGAATTCCGGGACTATATCTTGCTTACAAATTCAGCCTCGTATTAGGAGGGATCTCGAAAGAATGAAAATTTGGCTTCAGGTTAGTAAATCTGATGGATATCTAGCTAGAATGCAAATTGAACCCGACCTCATATCACGGATCAAAGATGCACAGAAGCAAGATGGAGAACTTTGGGCAATTGTGCAAAATCTTGAGGTGGGTAAGCAATCTGAATTTCGTATAGACCATCAGGGGGTGATTTGGTGTAGCAAAAGACTTTGTGTACCCGATGACTCCACCCTTCGTGAGTCATTGTTAGCCGAGCTCACAGCTCACCATTTTCAATTCACCCAGGATCTACTAAGATGTATCGAGACTTAAGACAGAACTTCTGGTGGAATGGCATGAAGGAAGACGTTGCTTGATACGTAAGTAAATGCCTCACTTGCTAACAAGTGAAAATTGAACACAAACGAGCAAGCGGTCTGTTGCAGCCATTGGATATTCCCATATGGAAGTGGGATGAGATCACAATGGATTTTGTTACCGGTTTGCCTAAGACTTTCAAGAAGAATGATGTTGTATGGGTTGTTGTCAATAGATTGTCAAAGTCAGCACATTTTCTACCGATTCAGCAAGGATTTTCGGTTAATAAGTTATCCGAAATATTTCTTCAAGAAATCATTCGACTCCATGGCACACCATCTTCCATTGTTTCCGATAGAGACCCACGTTTCACCTCACGCTTTTGGAAAGGTTTTCAGGCAGCTTGGGGTACACGACTGAAGTTTAGTACGGCTTTCCATCCACAAACAGATGGGTAGTCAGAACGCACGATTCAGACCTTGGAAGACATGCTCCGAGCATGTGCACTTGAATGGTCTGGAAACTGGGATGAATATCTATGCCTTGTTGAGTTCGCTTACAACAATAGTTGGCAAGCAAGTATTGGCATGGCACCTTTTGAGCTTTTGTACGGTCGGAAATGTCGAGCACCGATATGCTGGGATGAAGTTGGAGAAAAGATTATTGAAGGGCCAGAACTAGTTCAGATTACAAATGAAAAAGTCACTATGGCACGAGAAAAACTGAAAGAAGCTCAAAGCAGACAAAAGAGCTACGCAGATCAAGATAGACGACCACTCGAATTTAAAATTGCTGACCACGTATTCTTAAAGGTATCACCTTGGCGTGGCGTTCGTAGATTTGGAATTAAAGGGAAGCTTAGTCCCCGTTTCATCGGTCCGTTTGAAATCCTTGAAAGAATTGGAGAAGTGTCATATCGATTGGCTTTACCTCCTCAGCTCTCTCACGTTCATAACGTTTTTCATGTCTCCTCATTAAGAGGATATAATTATTATCCACTCCATGTCATTAGTTATCCGTTACTTACAATTCATGAGGATTTGTCCTATGAAGAGGAACCAGAAGCCATCTTAGATCAACAAGAAAGGGTTTTGCATAAGAGAGTAATTCCGTTTGTTAAAATCCTCTGGAAAAATCACTCTGAACACGAAGCAACATGGGAATCTGAAGAATCAATTCGCTCTCTATACCCTAATCTATTCTAAATTTTAGTCGAAATAACGGTAAATCTTACTCTTTGATATAGGTTCAATTGTTCTGTTTACGGTCATTCATGTTTTACCTTATGTGAATATATCTTAGCTATGATTAAGCATATCTATGTAGGAGATATCAGTACCAATAGTCACTCTATTATCTGTAAGTCTCCCTTGACTTTTCTTACGGTAAGATATTTTATTAAGATGCGTTATAGGAAGACCATTAGGGCACATATGTAAGGTAATTGACAATTATAGTCATGACCTTAGTTATGAATTTCAGATACACATGTGTGTTTAGGAGATTATTATATAAGTTAGTAACTCTGCTATGAAAGTTCCGTTTCTGTTACTTATGCGATATGTTATATTTTTATTTGAAAAATTTCGAGGACGAAATTTCTTTTAAGGGGGTAATAGTTGTAATAACCATAAATTTAAAATAATTATTTAAAAGAATAATAATAATTTATAATAAACGTTTATCTGATGATCCATCCTTCGGTATATCAACCAAAACTATTATTATTATTTATAAATTATCCAATAGTAAACCCTAATTAAGACACCCAAGTAATTCTGTACAAACCCTAAAAGTTTCAGAACATTCGGAATCAGGATTAGGGCCCCTAAAACTCAGGGGGAGTAAACCCTAGTTAACGATTATCTCAAAATTTTCGTTGTCAAAATATAAAATTTCGATTATGTCAAGTCAGCTGAGCTAGTCCCAAATGTGGCTACCCTAGAACCTACTTTTGACCCTTACGCATCATAACAGTAGGAGGCTTACGATGCGCAAGAAGTCTTACGCATCGTAAGGGTGTTATGCTTACGATGCGCAAGCCCGGCCAAATTTTAGCTATAAATAGCAGAGTCTGGGACTTGAATTCTGCAATTGGAACGACGTTCAAACTCCAAAATTACGCTGAGATTTCGTCTGAATACTCTCAAAACACACACAAAAACACTAATTAGCATAGCGGGGTGCTGCAGAACAGGGTATTAACTCGATCGCTATTACGATTCATTGTCCGATCGATCAATGTACTCAATGGATGTTTAAGTGCTGCCCACATTAGGGTGATGCTTTGTCATTAATTGTGATTCCGACCGGATGTTGAGTGCCACCCGAATTCGGGGAATACTCTGTCCTTCGTTGTGAATCCGATGGATGTTTAAGTATCGCACTTTGTCATTCGTTGTGAAGGTTGATCTCGTGAGTTATCGTAAATGCTGTATTAAGTTACTTACCTAGTTTGTGTGCATGTTATTTAAATTAGGTTACAAGACTAATCAGTAGTCTAAACTCTGCCCGTATAAATCTGAAATATTATCACAAGGTAGCATCACTTTGGAATTATTAAGGTACGGATCCTTACCCCACTCCCTATTGCTTCATATTCAAATTGTTATAAACCCATTAAAATCATATATCTTTTAAAACTCCCCACGTCTTTGATTATCGATTCATTTGACAGTCCGTTGGATTCCTATTCTAATCATAACTTTGGATTTAGCTTTCATATCATGCGATAGTATTATGTTAGTTGTACTCATTATCGCATGTTCCAATATATGTTACGTCTTGTTATGAAAAGTATTTTGATAAGTTATGTAAATAAGACCATTTGTACTCTGATACCCTGAGTGTCGCTTCTCGTGGAGTGTCCCACGAGCATGTTGTTGTGGCATCGACATCATGTGCTCCATCCGTGACGGAGAGATCAGTTCACGGCGTCCCTAGGTACAAGTGTGGTACAAAGCTACTGGGAGGCGTATGGATCAATCCTTGGATTTAAGTTAAGGAGGTGGATAGCGGGTATGCCAACTCGCCATCTCATGTGATAATTATGCAGGAGTAGCTACCTGTGTATTGTCACGTTTTAAGTTTGGCTCATGGGTACATCCGTATGATATGATTATGAAATTAAGTTACTTGTATCGTATCATTTTCGCATAAAGTTTCATCCGAATAACATTTCATATAAAGCGTTACTTGTTATTTGAGCCTATTATTCCGTACTGAGCATTCAGCTCATTCCGTAAACTTCTTGTATGTACAGGTTCACAGGTTACTTCGGGCGGGGAAAAGAGAGAAGAGTAAAGCCTAGGAATAAATCTGAAGATGTTAGTTAATCAAGTCGAATGTCTCCGTTTGTATATTAACCTTAAGTTTAGTTGTAGTGTGGTTGTATCCTTATCAAATAAATAAATGGAATTATGACTTTTGTTTATGATACCACTGTTATTGTGACACGTCAGCCCTCCTGGGTTGGGGTGTTACAACGTGTCTTCGTTCCAAGTCTGAAGCGGATTATTGAAGCTCCTAATGTTGAATGTCAAGGTTATACAATGCCACCGCAGAATCCTGGAGATTCATGGCGTTATCATTATGACAAGTTATGGGATTCGTTTGACATGATGGAAGAACAAGAAGAAGAAGAAGATTTCTTTGATGAGTTGGATATTTTGCGAGAGTATGAGTCATCGCTGGAAAGGTTCCCAGCTGAGTATTCAAGAAGACCGCAACGAGCATCAAATGACGATGAAGCAGGTCCAAGCAATGCTGGTGAACATGATGATGTTCAACAAGATGAAGTTGCTCAAGATAATCAGTCGGCACAGAATGATAATCAAGAATCTGAGAACATGCCAGTATTTGATCATGATGATTCAGATTCTGAGGGGGAGCAAATTCAGATTTCAAGTCAAACAAATCCAGTCAGTGAACAAGGTGCAAATCAAAATGTTACTAATCTGGAAGGTGATGTAGATGTTCCAGGCGAAGTAATGCCACGAACTCTTTCATATCATCCAGAGGAGTTGATCATTGGAGAATTGCAGACAGGCGTCCGCACTCGTAGACAAATTGATAAAGGGCTTACATGTTTTTATACAAAAGTTGCTCCTTTGCAAACTGAATTCTCATTGAGTTGTTTTATCTCTCAGGTTGAACCAAGGACTTATAAAGAGGCACTTACTGAAGATTCTTGGGTCAATGCAATGCAGGAGGAACTAAGCCAATTCAAAAAGTTGGGAGTGTGGAAGTTAGTGGATTTACCTGATGGTCAGAGGAAGATAAACACCAAGTGGGTGTTTAAGTGCAAGAGAGACGATAGAGGAGTTGTGGTTCACAACAAACCTCGACTCGTAGTCCAGGGTTTCAGTCAGCAGGAGGGGATAGATTTCACTGAAGTGTATGCTTCGGTTGCTCGACTTGAAGCGATCAGAATCTTTCTGGCATTTGCATCTTGGAAAAACTTCAAAGTATATCAGCTAGATGTGAAATCGGCGTTTCTCTATGGAAAGGTAAAAGAGGAGGTTTATGTCGGTCAGCCACCGGGCTTCACCGATCCACACCATAAAGACAAGGTCTACTTGCTAGACAAAGCGCTGTATGGTTTACACCAGGCCCCGAGAGCTTGGTACGAGACATTGTCTCAACACCTACTAGCCAACAGCTTCATCCGTGGAAAAGTGGATGCCACTCTATTCACCAAAGAGGTCGACGGTCATCTTCTGATAGTTCAAATATATGTGGACGACATCATATTTGGGTCAACAAATGAGGATCTATGCAAAGATTTTGAACAAGTTATGAAGCAGAAATTCGAAATGTCATCGATGGGTGAGATGAAATTCTTTTTGGGACTGCAGGTTGATCAACTACCCAAAGGAATTTTCATACATCAAACGAAGTACGTTCATGATATCTTGGAGAAATAATGGATGTCAGGTTCTACTCCAGCAGCCACCCCGTTAGCAACGAATCATGGGATAAACCCTGATCTCACCGGAGAGAAGGTAGATGAAACGATGTATCGTTCCATGATCGGATCGCTGATGTATTTGACAGCTTCAAGACCTGATATTATGTACCCAACCTGCCTCGCAGCAAGATTTCAATCTAACCCGAGAGCTTCGCACATGGTGATTGTGAAAAGGATATTACGCTACCTGAAAGGAACTCCATCATTGGGGTTGTGGTATCCTAGAGAAGGCGATTTTATGCTCGAAGGTTATTCCGATTCCGATTTCGGATGCTGCAAAGTTAACGCTAAATCAACAACAGCAGGGTGTCAGTTTTTCGGATCACGATTGGTCACTTGGCAATGCAAAAAGCAGACCTCTGTGGCTTTATCCACATGTGAAGCGGAGTATGTATCTATTAGCAGCTGCTGCTCACAGATCTTGTGGATCCAGCAACAGATGCGCGACTACGGTTTGCAATTTCTAAACACCCCTATCTTTGTTGATAATGAGGCAGCGATTAACATTACTAAAAATCCAGTTCATCACGCTAAAACTAAACATATTGAGATTCGTCATCACTTCATTCGCGATTGTTTCGAGAAGAAGTTGATACGTATTGAGAAAATCCACACTGATGATCAAAAAGCTGATTTACATACCAAAGCATTTGACAAAACACGTTTTCAGTATTTGCTAAAACTGAATGGTATGAAGCTTTTATCGGTGTTGGAGGAGATCATTGGCGTTGATGAAGGAGACATTGTAGATGATGTTGAGAAGCAATCTGCAATGGTTTGTCGATTTTTTACCTGTTTTGGTATTTAGGGGGAGGTATAGGGTAAATATTTTCAGAAAATACAAAAACAATAAAAAATGACAAAAATACAAAAACATGAGATATTTTCAAAATCCAAAAACAATAGAAAATCAGAAAAAGAGTTTGTGTAAAAAGGGAAAATGATAGTACATCGGCTTGACAGTCACGGTATGCTAAAGAAATGGAATGTTTAAATGCATTAAACAGTCTCGCTGATGATGTGCCGATAGGTTTTTACACATTTAGTAAGTTTATTCGGGATATAAACTTAAATCTTACTTGCTTATTTCATGGGGAACACTACTTGGATATATAGGTAACCCCTGAAATCTCGTTTGAAAGATTCCTTTTTCTGATATACTAGGTTTTTATACTCAGTGATATCTGGGGTATTATTCCGGGACTTCTGCTGAATGGAAGTTCTGACCTAGTCCTTGAATAATACTTTCTGCAATGCTTGAAACATAGCATCACCCTCAGCATATATGATAAAACAATAAAATTGCTTAGCAATGCTGTTGTAAAAAAGATCCTCTAAAGGGGACATACCCAAAAGTTAAGTCATGATCTCTCTGCTGAACGGTAGTTCTGACCTGAGCTCTCATGATTCTTCATAAATTATTAACCCCTTACAGATATCATTTGTGCTATAATTACCTGTAAGACTGAATATCGGGATCTGGATACGGGAGTATATTCAAGAGGTGGGACACACGTATAAGTTTAAGTCTCTAAAACACTAAATCCGTATCCTGGACAGATTGAAATTTGTGTGAGAATTTAAGTGGATCAGTATATCGACAATCTAAGCGAAGTGTTTAATTCTGAGTATGTAATTGAAGCTTAACGCTACTTGTGACTTGTCGGATAGCTGATATGATTCCCTAACATGCTCATCAAAAATATGTTTGTAAATAGTTTACTTTTAATACATTTTAGTTCTGTATTTCATTTCTAGTTTAGAAGCTTTATTAAAATTCAAAAAGATTTTACATTTCTGCTTTATTTTTGACAAACCAAAGTGGAGAGTTGATCTTCGGATTCGAAAGCTGAAAGCAGATGCAGGAGATTTCTGGACTGGATGATGAGTCGTGAGCTGAAATATGATGAGTTTGTGAAATTGGAAAGTTAAAGCAAGTTCATTAATTTGAAACTTGTAAATTTTCAGAAAAACAAATTGACCAGAAGTCAGTGTGATTTATCTCTAGTCAACCAAGGTCATTGAGTTGGACTTGGTAGATTAATTGCGTAATCAGGGTCATTAACTTGGACTTGAATACTTAAGTGGATTTCTATCACTGAAGGTTAAATGATAAGTTTGGATTGTAACTATTTTTATCATATATCTTATATTTGGGTAGAGTATATGCAGGTTTCAGGAATCCCCATGGTAATTAAAAAGTAAAAGTTTGAACCAGAATTTGAGCCCTAGCTTACTGAGAGGGGGAGTCTGTGAAAGGGGGAGTCAGAATTCTGGATCAACAGTCTAAGGGGAGATTGAAGATTAAAGTTTAAAGATAAAGATTGAAGGGAGTTTTTACAATGAGAGGACAAAGTTGGAAAAAGATAAAGACTAAAGACTTGAAGCCAAAGACTTCGTCAACATCCAAGGGGGAGTCTGTTGGTGCACTGAATGTCTGTTAACTTCGTCTTAAACAAGTCTTATGTCTAGATAGAATGAATGAGCACACAATAGGTTAGAAATTTAGGGTTTTACATGTTTATCTAGGGTGTTTCGCTTGAAGGTGGTTCAAGGCAAGTTCAAGCGAAACCTATTGATCAGCTTTTGCTTGAACTGATATTGTGCATATTCAAGAGAAACCTATTTGATTGCCATCCTCAAGCGAAACCCAAGGTCTATATATAGGGGAGTGTGTCATTTGAAGAGAAACATGCATGGTGTTTGTGTGTGAGTCGAGGTGCTGCCGAAATTTTGTTAGAAATTGATTGTAAAGACTCAGAATTGATTAATAGAAGATAAATTGAAAGGACAAAGCCGTTGTGACTTTGTATACATTGATTCCGCCTTCGTATTCGAAGATGAACTGCCTTAACTGACTTTTAGGGTCACGCAAACGGTCCAACACAGTCAAACACGAAATGAGGCAGTTCTACTTGGTGGATGATACTTGAAAAAGGAAATTCCCTTCTCTAGTTGGTTATAGAGATCCAGCCAACATGAATGAGTTTTTAAAACTCAAAGCCAGGCAAGCCGATACCAGAGCCAGACTTGAATGCCAAGGGAAAAATGACAATGAAGTTTCAAGTTATACACAGTTTTTGCTCACTAAGGTTAAACAATTAGAAGACTATGCAAGAGACCTGAGCAAAGAAATGTCCAACTTGCCTCCAAAAGCTGACTTGCAGGTAGATCTGAAATAAGACCTCATCAAGCTAATTATGAGTGAAAAAATCTACCCTGCCACTGCTGAACAGTTCCAAGACTGGCCTCTGGTTGCTCTCAAAACATAACTGAGAAAGAATAAAGAGAGATACAGGCATGAAAAGGTCAGCACCAAATTGGAGCAAATACAAATCGAAAATTGATGATCTTACATTGGAGTATAAAAGAAAGAAGCAAGAATTGGTTGATGCAAAGGTTGGAACTGCTAAAGCCATATCAAAATGGACAAAGCAGTACACTGATGAGGCTTATGAAAGGCTGAGAAAAAGAAGAGAAACCAATCCTAGTCTTCCAAAGAAGCCTGATTACAAAAGCATTGAAAAATCAAAGAAGCAGGCCCACACTTCTGAACCACTGTTCACATCATCGGATACCTCTACCTTTGTGATAAACCAAAGAAAGAGGCAAAAGCTGACTGATGTAGAAGAAAAGGAACAAGAAGCTGTGTATTTCAAAGAAGCTTTCAAAACAATGGCATTAGAAAATGAAAGCTCAACAATTCTTCAAGATATAGCCAAAAATGTTCTGAACAGGCCCCCATCCCCAAACTCATCTAAAATAAAGACTCTCCCAAGAAACCCACTGGGCTCAAAGAAACTAAAGTGGATGTCTGATCAAAAGACCCACGTATTGACTCTGCTCAAGTCCAGTGGTGAAGTGAAGTACATATCAAGGGAACAAGCACTTGGCCTGGGTGTTGAAGATCTGCAGGATCTCCTTGAACTTACACTGTGCAGGGATGAGAATGATACAAATTCCTTGGACTTTAAATTACAATTCAAAGGACAAGTCAGGGAATTATTGATGAGGCAATAAAGATCCAAAATAATGAAGGGTTTTGGCATCATCTGTTCCCGGGGGAGATTGTTGGGATTGAACCCTACCAGAGGAACAGATGATAAAAGCCAAAACTGGATCAGATCAGTGGATCCACAATAAGCAGTGCTTATGCAAAGACTTTCCCCTAGACAGTGGATCTAACAACTGATAGTCTCCAAGCACTGATCATCCAAACCACTGATAGGCCAAGCACTGATGAAGATTAAGGGTTTGAAGCTCTATCTGCTGATGTCTCCTAAGTACTGCTGAAGACCAAAGTGTTGCTCATTCAAGGACTGATCAACTTTGAAGAAAGCACTGATGTTCAATGTGACAACTCGAGTTTCCGACTTTCACTTTCGCATTAAATGCACGTTGACCTTGACTGTTTATGTTGTTTGACTCGTTTGACTTGTAATGTACATCTTGTGTTATGATAAACATATTGTATTGCATGCTTATGTGTTTGGTATTGTAATGCGGAACTTGTTGAGAGAAATTTAGAAATATTAAACCATGTATAGGTTCGACGAAACACGAGATGTGTTTCGCCAAATATAACTCGACGAAACAGAAGCCTGATTCGTCAACCCATTATCGACGAAACAAAAGTGTCTCGCCGGCCCAACTGTTACGCGAAGCCCATTTAAGGCCCAGCACACTTATGCGTGTATAGGTTATACGTAACAATTCCATTCGCCACATTTTAGCAAGTTAGAAAAACCCTAGAGCTCTCCTGTACACCGACGGCAGCCCCTCATCACCCGAGCATTCATCCGTTCCGTTCGTATTAATCGCTTAGTTACGGTTAGTCATTGCTAGTGCTTGTTTGTTTATGAATTAGTGTCGAATGTTTTGATGAACTGTGAATACATGACTAGTATGATCGCATGTGATATTTAGATAGTCATCACTTCATTGTCGGCTACTTTAATTGAATCAAAAGAATATTCAGATTCTTATGGTGTCGTGATATATGTCATTATTGAGATGATGGGACAAATCGGTGGATCAAGGGTTGGGAATTGTGAACTGCCGATTGATGATGATGTTGGTATATGAGTTAATAATTTCAATATCATGACTGTTTGTGCACATGTTTCTTTATACACTACATTGCATAAATCAAGTAATATAAGATAATGAAAACAATCGGTCCAATCATGCGTGTGTTAGCAAACATAGTCAATTGGATAAGGGTCCATCATGATTGTTGGTTATTTTAATTATACTTGCATGTGAGGTATGTAATCATTATGTTGTGCATCCTATAGAATTGTGTCAGATCCACTATTGTGATAGGATTGATATTTTGGGGTCAAATGGCAATATGACAACAACATATACTGGTCGGCCACTGTTGATGAGGATATATTGATTGAGTAGTAATTTTGGTCTCACATGGATTTGGTAAATTATATGAGTACATGGACATTACGATTGAGTAGTGATTAGGGTTTTCTGCATGATTGTAATATTGATGTCGGCTGTTAAGATGGATTAGGGTTTCTGTGTTATGGTCTTATCTGATTGACGTAACTGAACTGTCCGACGAAACAGAACTCTCGGCGAAACAGAATGTGTTTCGCCAAGGGTAGTCGACGAATCATAAGTTCTGTTTCGCCAAAGGACACCTCGACGAAACAAATGTGTTTCGCCAACATTTGTGTTTCGCCAACTATTGTGTTTCGCCAAATGTGTGTTTCGCCGAATAACTGATCCGTGCAGTAACTTGAGTTAATTCTGTTAAGTGTTAACTGGAATATTTAACTGCTGTTAAGTGTACCATCTTGTATACGATTGTGAATACATGCTACATGCTTACACGTGAACAACTTGAACTCAAACTGATTATTCTATACGTGCATACTCTAGGACGTGATTGAGTTACTTTGAGCACATACTTAGCATACCGAGCAAACCAAGGTGAGTTCACACAAGCCAAGGCATGGGGTTCCCAGGGGGGAATGGGGATTTGATGATTACTGTACATACATAGATGACAGAACCTACTGCTAGACTAGTAACACTTATTGAACGATCTTCGCACACCTGCCATGGACATTGGCCGCGATATTATGACTGTCTTCGCACACCTGCCAAGGACATTGGCCGCGAACTAAATTTACAACATCTTCGCACACCTACCAAGGACATTGGCCGCGATACAAACAAACCTAGTCTAGAAAAACTTGGGGAAAGACCTTCCCCAACATCTTCGCACACCTGCCAAGGACATTGGCCGCGATGGAAACTAATACGATACATTGTAACGAACGAACATACTACTACTCACGTTATACTATGACTGAACTATTAACTGTGAACTCGCTCAACTAGTTGTTGACTCTCTCTTACATGCCTTGCAGGACCTTAGGTACATATGGAGCTTGCACAGGGAGGAGCAGGTCGTTGTGGGATACGGATCGTAGACGATATTTGAACTTATATCTTACTTTGGGTTTTCATTATCATGCTTCCGCTACTTAAACAATGTTTGGTTATGAACATCAGTCATGTCAAGATGAATTACATTTTCCTACTTTTACACTTAATTACTATGTTTGATATGATTGATGGCTTGATCCTGGTCAGTCACGCCTCCAAGCGGTGATACTCCGCGGGTGGATTTTGGGGGTGTGACAGATTGGTATCAGAGCCATTGGTTATAGAGAACTTGGTTTTAATAAAGGGAAAACGATTTTGTTAAAACCAGACTATAACCAGAACAGTGCTCTCAACGATCCACAACGACGCTTCGCTCCACGTGCAAGGCTCAACATCATAGGTATTACTATTCATGTTACATTACCTACATGCTAGAACTACATAGAACTTTGCTCGTGGTATGCTTAGGTTACAGAACCTACTATATGTTACTGCTTGGAAACGCTTACGTGCTCACTCTCTTCTGTCATCGCACTATTCGCGAACCTCTCTCACTCATGTTCTCCTTGATGTCAAGATCATGAGTGGACGCGCTAACCTAACTCAAGCCCAGTTGGCGGCTTCGATCACTGAACAAGTTACTGCAGCACTCGCAGCTGCCCAGGCAGGAGGTGTAACCTGCCATCACCACTTACTCTAGGATCCTTAGATCCTACTCTCGTAACTCAACACTTGTGCTTAATTTTGATTACTCTTACGCACACGACAAGTCAACACGCTCAGCCACCTGTATGCACATACAAGACTTTTATGGACTGTCGTCCTACTACTTTAAGCGACACTGAAGGAGCTGTTGGACTCCTCCATTAGTTCGAGGAACTCAAATCGGTCATCGAGTGTGAGAATGACCCGAGGCTCGTAAAGTGAAATATGCCACTGATATTCTCGAAAGCACTGCGTTAACTTGGTTGAACGCGCAAGTTCAGATACTGGGGCTGGCGGCTGCCAATGCCACCCCATGGGATGATTTTAAGGAACTGATCAAACGTGAATACACAGTCGTGATGCCATCCACAAGTTGGAAGTGGAGTCCTTTAACATGAAGATGACGGGGTCAGAGATAGAAGCGTGCACGATAACGATCCAACAAACTGACAATTTTGTGTCCAACTATGGTGGATCCTCCCATAAAGAGCTTTGAGCTGTACCTCAAAGGCTTAGTACCAGGAATTCAAAACTATGTGATGACGGCTAATCTTGCTACTATTCAAGATGTTACTCATCTTGCTCATTGTCTCACAGACCAGGCAGTGGAACAGAGCAAGCTGCCTCAACGTATCAGCACTACTACTACCACTACTACTCCAACTACTTCTACTACCCTCAGTGACAACGAATGAAAGTGGGATGGAACCTTTAGCAAGGGTTCGACTACGATTCCGTCCCAGGCACAGCAGCGAAAGATCGATGACAACCAAAGTCCTGGTCAGCAACCTTTTGGTAGTCAAGGGTAGGGTGGATACAGGGGAAACCACCCTAAGTGCAAACGATGTAACTTGCACCACAGCGGGCAGTGCAACCGAAATCATTGTCAGTGATGCGACAAGCTCGGTCATGGAGCCAAAGATGGTAGAAACTCACGTCCTGCAAGCCAGAACCAACAACAACAGATACAAGATCTATAGAATTAGCAGCAACAGCAGGGTAACAAGGGATGTTATCAGTGTGGTGCTGAAGGTCTCTTCAAGAGACACTGCCCACGGTTGAACCAGAACCAGAATCAGAACCACAACCAAGGAAACGGGAACTAGGGAAGACAACAACGGGAGTAATAACGACGGCAATGGTGCCAGGGGTCGAGTGTTCGTGATTGGTCAGGGTGATACTAGGAATGACCCCAGCGTTGCGATGGTTCCGACATCGTCATTGGTATGGATTGATTATCCCAACAATAAGCAGAGATCCTATGCAAGGAGAAGATCATTCGTATTCCTCGTTCTGGTAAAGAACCTCTCGAAGTTCAAGGTGACAAGAGAGGTGTCGTGAGTGTCATCATTTCTTTTTTTTTGAAGGCTCAGAAGTGTTTACGCAAGGGGCACACTGCTATATTAGCACTCGTTACAGATACCTCGAAGAAAGAGAAGAAGATTGAGGATATTCCTGTAGTACGCGACTTTCCTCAAGTGTTTCCTGAGGAATTACCTGGGTTACCGCCTCATCGTCAAGTCGAATTTCAGATCGAGCTCGCTCCAGGAGCAGCACCCATAGCTCGAGCGCCTTATCGTTTAGCTCCAACCGAATTGGAAGAACTGTCAAAGCAGCTACAAGAACTCTTGGAAAAGGGTTTCATACGTCCTAGTTCTTCGCATTGGGGAGCTCCAGTGTTATTCGTAAAGAAGAAAGACGGTACGTTCAGGATGTGTATAGACTACCGTGAACTCAACAAGGTGACGATCAAGAATCGTTATCCTCTTCCGCGCATAGATGATTTATTCGACCAGCTGCAAGGGTCGAGCTACTACTCCAAAATAGACTTAAGGTCAGGATATCATCAGCTGAGAGTCCGGGATGAGGACGTCTCCAAAACAGCATTTAGAACTCGTTACGGCCACTACGAGTTTATGGTCATGCCATTTGGGCTAACGAACGCGCCTGCCGTATTTATGGATCTTATGAACAGGGTGTGCAAACCCTATCTCGACAAGTTCGTCATTGTTTTTCATCGACGACATCCTGATTTATTCGAAAAGTCAGGAGGAACACGAGCAGCACCTACGACTTATACTGGAACTTCTACGAACGGAACAACTATACGCTAAGTTTTCCAAATGTGACTTCTGGCTTCGTGAAGTCCACTTCTTAGGCCACGTGGTAAACAAGGATGGGATTCATGTCGATCCATCCAAGGTGGATTCGATCAAGAACTAGCCTGCACCTCGCACACCAACAGAAATACGCCAATTCTTGGGTTTGGCGGGCTACTACAGAAGGTTCATCAAAGATTTCTCAAAAATTGCTCAGCCACTTACACTACTGACGCAGAAGGGTGTTGTTTATCGTTGGGGTAACGCACAGGAATCAGCGTTTCAGCACTTAAAGGATAGACTTTGTAGCGCACCTATCCTCTCACTGCCGGAAGGCACGGACGATTTCGTAGTCTACTGCGACGCATCTATCCAAGGTCTTGGATGTGTATTGATGCAAAGGGATAAAGTTATTGCTTATGCTTCGCGCCAACTTAAGATTCACGAACGGAATTATACGACACACGACCTAGAGCTGGGAGCGGTTGTTTTTGCACTTAAGATATGGCGACACTATTTGTATGGTACCAAGTGCACAATCTACACTGATCACAGAAGCCTCGAACATATCTTCAAACAGAAGGAACTGAATATGCGACAGCGACGATGGGTCGAACTGTTAAACGACTACGAATGCTCAATCAGGTACCACCCAGGCAAAGCCAACGTTGTGGCTGACACTCTCAGTCGAAAAGACACTGCGCCTAAGCGCGTGCGAGCTTTACAACTCACCATACAGTCTAGTCTTCCTTCCCAGATACGAGATGCTCAGGTAGAAGCATTGAAACCAGAAAATGTCAGGGCTGAAGCCCTACGTGGCTCAAGACAACGTTTAGAACAGAAGGAAGATGGTGCTTACTACGTCACAGGACGCATTTGGGTTCCACATTATGGCAACTTACGTGAGCTGGTAATGGATGAAACTCACAAGTCTCGCTACTCGGTACACCCTGGTTCGGATAAAATGTACCACGATATTAAGACTACATACTGGTGGCCTAGCATGAAGGCCCACATAGCCACATACGTTAACAAATGCTTGACTTGTGCGAGAGTCAAGGCAGAATATCAGAAACCGTCAGGACCACTCCAACAACCTGAGATACCACAATGGAAATGGGAACAAATTTCCATGGATTTTGTTACTGGCTTACCTAGATCTCAGCGTGGAAATGATACTATTTGGGTGATCGTGGATCGACTCACAAAGTCTGCTCACTTCTTGGCCATCAAAGAAACAGACAAGTTCTCTACCTTAGCAGACATTTACTTGAAAGAAGTGGTCTCGAGGCACGGAGTGCCCACCTCCATCATCTCTGATCGTGACGCACGTTTTACTTCAGAGTTGTGGCAAGCAATGCATAAATCTTTTGGCTCTCGTTTAGACATGAGCACAGCTTATCACCCTCAGACAGATGGGCAGTCTGAGCACACCATTCAAACTCTAGAAGACATGCTTCGGGCGTGCGTAATTGACTTTGGCAATGGTTGGGAGAAACATCTGCCACTCGTGGAATTTTCGTATAACAACAGCTACCACACCAGCATTAAAGCTGCACCATTCGAGGCACTGTACGGGCGTAAGTGCCGGTCACCTCTCTGTGGGGCAGAGGTGGGAGAAAGTCAAATCACAGGTCCAGAAATGGTAGTCGATACTACAGAAAAGATTGCACAAATACGACAACGCATGGCGGCAGCACGCGACCGTCAGAAAGCATACGCTGATTTGGACAGGAAACTACTCGAATTCCAGGTTGGGGATCGAGCGCTACTTAAAGTTTCACCCTGGAAGGGTGTGGTTCGTTTTGGCAAACGCGGCAAACTAAATCCACGATATGTTGGACCTTTCGAGGTTATTGAGAAAATAGGCAAAGTGGCCTACAGATTGAACTTACCACCTGAACTCAGTGCAGTTCACAACGTCTTTCACGTGTCGAATCTGAAGAAGTGTACGTCGGATGAGACCCACATAGTTCCCTTAAAGGAACTCACTATCGACGAGCGGTTGCAGTTCGTCGAGGAACCAGTTGAAATCACGGACCGGGATGTTAAGGTCCTCAAGAACACTAGAATCCCTCTTGTACGAGTTCGTTGGAACTCCCGTCGCGGCCCAGAGTTCACCTGGGAGCGCGAAGATCAAATGGAACTCAAATATCCCCAGTTATTCGGAAACCAAGCAACTACTACTGAGGCTGAAGCTACCAATGCAGAATTTCGGGACGAAATTCCAAATCAACAGGGGGATAATGTGACACCCCAAGAAAACCAGTAATCTTCGCAAACCTGCTCGAGGAGCCGCGATACGACACAGGTAAACAACGTCACACTACTAGCTTCCTCAGTAACTGCATGCTAAATTTCGGGACGAAATTTCTTTCAAGTTGGGGATAATGTGACAACTCGAGTTTCCGACTTTCACTTTCGCATTAAATGCACGTTGACCTTGACTGTTTATGTTGTTTGACTCGTTTGACTTGTAATGTACATCTTGTGTTATGATAAACATATTGTATTGCATGCTTATGTGTTTGGTATTGTAATGCGGAACTTGTTGAGAGAAATTTAGAAATATTAAACCATGTATAGGTTCGACGAAACACGAGATGTGTTTCGCCAAATATAACTCGACGAAACAGAAGCCTGATTCGTCAACCCATTATCGACGAAACAAAAGTGTCTCGCCGGCCCAACTGTTACGCGAAGCCCATTTAAGGCCCAGCACACTTATGCGTGTATAGGTTATACGTAACAATTCCATTCGCCACATTTTAGCAAGTTAGAAAAACCCTAGAGCTCTCCTGTACACCGACGGCAGCCCCTCATCACCCGAGCGTTCATCCGTTCCGTTCGTATTAATCGCTTAGTTACGGTTAGTCATTGCTAGTGCTTGTTTGTTTATGAATTAGTGTCGAATGTTTTGATGAACTGTGAATACATGACTAGTATGATCGCATGTGATATTTAGATAGTCATCACTTCATTGTCGGCTACTTTAATTGAATCAAAAGAATATTCAGATTCTTATGGTGTCGTGATATATGTCATTATTGAGATGATGGGACAAATCGGTGGATCAAGGGTTGGGAATTGTGAACTGCCGATTGATGATGATGTTGGTATATGAGTTAATAATTTCAATATCATGACTGTTTGTGCACATGTTTCTTTATACACTACATTGCATAAATCAAGTAATATAAGATAATGAAAACAATCGGTCCAATCATGCGTGTGTTAGCAAACATAGTCAATTGGATAAGGGTCCATCATGATTGTTGGTTATTTTAATTATACTTGCATGTGAGGTATGTAATCATTATGTTGTGCATCCTATAGAATTGTGTCAGATCCACTATTGTGATAGGATTGATATTTTGGGGTCAAATGGCAATATGACAACAACATATACTGGTCGGCCACTGTTGATGAGGATATATTGATTGAGTAGTAATTTTGGTCTCACATGGATTTGGTAAATTATATGAGTACATGGACATTACGATTGAGTAGTGATTAGGGTTTTCTGCATGATTGTAATATTGATGTCGGCTGTTAAGATGGATTAGGGTTTCTGTGTTATGGTCTTATCTGATTGACGTAACTGAACTGTCCGACGAAACAGAACTCTCGGCGAAACAGAATGTGTTTCGCCAAGGGTAGTCGACGAATCATAAGTTCTGTTTCGCCAAAGGACACCTCGACGAAACAAATGTGTTTCGCCAACATTTGTGTTTCGCCAACTATTGTGTTTCGCCAAATGTGTGTTTCGCCGAATAACTGATCCGTGCAGTAACTTGAGTTAATTCTGTTAAGTGTTAACTGGAATATTTAACTGCTGTTAAGTGTAACCATCTTGTATACGATTGTGAATACATGCTACATGCTTACACGTGAACAACTTGAACTCAAACTGATTATTCTATACGTGCATACTCTAGGACGTGATTGAGTTACTTTGAGCACATACTTAGCATACCGAGCAAACCAAGGTGAGTTCACACAAGCCAAGGCATGGGGTTCCTAGGGGGGAATGGGGATTTGATGATTACTGTACATACATAGATGACAGAACCTACTGCTAGACTAGTAACACTTATTGAACGATCTTCGCACACCTGCCAAGGACATTGGCCGCGATATTATGACTGTCTTCGCACACCTGCCAAGGACATTGGCCGCGAACTAAATTTACAACATCTTCGCACACCTGCCAAGGACATTGGCCACGATACAAACAAACCTAGTCTAGAAAAACTTGGGGAAAGACCTTCCCCAACATCTTCGCACACCTGCCAAGGACATTGGCCGCGATGGAAACTAATACGATACATTGTAACGAACGAACATACTACTACTCACGTTATACTATGACTGAACTATTAACTGTGAACTCGCTCAACTAGTTGTTGACTCTCTCTTACATGCCTTGCAGGACCTTAGGTACATATGGAGCTTGCACAGGGAGGAGCAGGTCGTTGTGGGATACGGATCGTAGACGATATTTGAACTTATATCTTACTTTGGGTTTTCATTATCATGCTTCCGCTACTTAAACAATGTTTGGTTATGAACATCAGTCATGTCAAGATGAATTACATTTTCCTACTTTTACACTTAATTACTATGTTTGATATGATTGATGGCTTGATCCTGGTCAGTCACGCCTCCAAGCGGTGATACTCCGCGGGTGGATTTTGGGGGTGTGACAGATAACATCAGTGCTTAGACTACATCAGTGGAAAGTGAAACAGTAGTTTACAGAAACAATGTCTATGTAATCAGTTAAAATATTATTATTTTAATCCATAATCATATACTTTGGAATTAAATAAAGTACATTCAAGACATAACTCAAAGTGTACCATGAATTCCAAAATAAGTCATAATGATTAAGACTAAGAGTCGTTACACGACCTAACCGTCTAATAAACATAGCACGAGTGCAGGTAGTCGTACGACCCAAGGAAAGAAGCTTTGAGTTACTTGATTGAAGAACGCAATTCAGTGAGTTCATGTTCCCCTTTTCTTTTATCTGTTTTCGGTTTTATAAATATCGGGGGTGAGATACATGTTTCAAAAGTTCAAATCTTTCAATGGTATGGTTAGCTAAGGAATGAACTGTTAGATCATGTGGATGATGTAGTATCTCTCCTAAGTGCCATTAATCTAGTTTAAGACCGAGGGGCATGAGTGGTAGATCTATCTGGGTGAGGTCCTTGTGTGGCCGCATGTGGTGACTATGCCGTTCCCGCCGGATGGACCGGAGGAAATCCGCTAGGTTTGAGCACTTCCTACATACCACACATATTAATGTCCTTGCAAAACATTAATGATCTGTTCATAGACGCTTACATACCGGTTATCAAAGGAATTCTCTCAAATGTTTACAAGTCAGTACGACCTCACATACAAAACACATGAACTCGCTCAACTTTTGTTGATGTTTTCAAATTACATGTATTTCAGGAAATTGATATGGATCTGGCGGCCGTTTCAAAGATTTCAAGAAGTGTTTACAAGATATGATGTCATCCTTTTTGTAAGGGTTTGAATTGTGTATCTTATCCTTGATAAGATACATGAATCAAAGCCTTGTTTATCTATGTCTTTTTTTAAAGTCCTTTATGGAACTTGTTTCAATTAAGTGGTTTGTAAGATAAACTTGTTGTCCGATTGTTGGTAATAACAATGTGGTTTGTATTATTTTGAAACATATTAATGGATGAACTTCATGGTTTTAATCATATAGTTTCTTGTTATAATTGAATGCAATGATATTAAGCAAGTCACACATCATATGCTTCCGCAAAAGTCAGGGTGTGAAAGTTTGGTATCAGAGCTTCCATTGTAGTGAACTAGGATTCCTTCTCGAGTCTAGACTACAATCATTAGGACTCTCTCACGAAAATATTTTTACAAAATATTTTTCATTGCATTTACAAAACGCCAAGATCCATGGAACAAACATTTTACAAAGGAAAGACAAGAAATACGAGCATGGACATTGGATAGTGGTTTGGCTTGCGTGGGGTAGACTTGTTATGTTAGAAAAGTCTCACGTAGGAATGACGTGAATACATGTTAAAGTGATGCCTGTCTTTGTTTACATACACCTAGTGATAGTAGTAAACATATGTGCACATGCCATGATTATTATGTTACATGTACTTATGTCGTCTTCCAAGAGTGGATTGTCAGACGAGCATGACCCCATAGCGGTAGTGTCAGATGATGAGATAGCGCCAGAGCCCGAGGTCTTCACATCAGATACGGAGAGCGACCCTGATATGATATCCGACGACGAGGATGACTTCCAGCCGTTTGCTCTACCTGATTTTGGGGATGATATCCCAGATGCTGACGATATCCTCATTGATGATGTTTTTGCCCTCCCTGCTCCTGTCCATGAGCAGCTCATCATCAGTCACCTCGATGGTGATCACATTGTTGCCCCTATTCTCCACACTGTTCCTCTCGTTCTCATTCCGCCAGAGGATTGGCCTTTTGATGATCTTTTTGACGACGATGTTGATCTCTTTCTGGGCGATCACCCTACAGGGGAGCAGGGTGACGGGGAGGTGGATGACATTGTTGTGGTGGGCGTGCCCCCTCCAGCTGTGCCTATTATTGATATCTATTTGGATTCCCGTATTCATTCCATTGCAGACTCCTTTGAGTCTGTGACCTCTTCAGTGCTGTTGGCTGCAGGACTTCACCTCTATGCTACCGACGATGATCATGCGATGTCTGCTGCTCCGTCATCTCCTGTTCGAGCCCCCCCACCCCACATATTCCTGATCCAAACCCTGTTCCTTTTGGAATACCTGATGTTGCACCACTTATCCCTGAGCCTGTTCCTGCTCCACTTGATCTTCCACCTGTTGATCCACTTGTTCCCCAGCCTCCACCTGTGGATGTTGCTCCTCCACATTTTGTTTCAGATGAGCATCGCACAGATCTCCCTATTGTTTTTCTATAGGAGATCTGAACTCCCCATCCAGGGGAAGGCACTTCAGGTCAGCAGCCGAGCTTTGACCCTTTTTGCTTCAGCAGACTTCCCACCTATCCCGCAGTTCCCACCTGTTACACCAGCTTCACTTGATGAGCCATTTAGATGGTTCCTACCTTACTCGATGCCTATTTCTGATCCATATCACTCCTCACACTACGGAGGTTATACACGTGATGAGCTACTTTTGTCCCTGCAGCTTCAGTTTGAGATACTGAGCCGCAGAGTTCTTGATTTAGAGTTTGATAAGGGTGCCAGACGATCACCATTTCCCTTTCATCCTACTTCTGTTCCTCCACCCTCATCATCAGCTTCTTTTGTACTTCCACCTGCTGCTCCTACATCTATTCCGGGCTTTGATGTCCGCTTTCTCACAGTTGAGCAGAAGATCAGTTATTTGGTTCGCCGAGTTCATGAGCTCGAGGAGGAGCTCGCTCACATTCGCAGTTTGCTCCTTTTCCCTCCTCATCCTCCGTCAGCATCTTAGGATTTTTGGTTTTACGCAGGTACCCTACTTTTGGTGAGAACGCCATAATTGAGCCGAGACTATGAATACATGGAGACCACTTTTTGATTGATACGTTTGTATATTGATAGACTTGTTAGACCGGGGCAGTGTGACCTCGTGTCTCTATTGATATGCTACAATCTGAAAACAATGTAACTTGTGGTTGATTTTTAATGGAAGCTCAATAGTCGTATTCTCATTAAATACATTGTTGGTTTACATGTTCATGCGATGATTATGTTATTATGTGGTTGATTGTTGTGATGATTGTTTATGTTATATATATATATATATATATACATACGACTCCTAGACAATTATTTATTTATTTAACGAATAAGGCCTGACCTACCCGATCTTCTTACTAGAAGAACGATGCCGCCCCGACGAAATGTCAATATTGACAACACACTACCAAGGACTGAAGCAAAGCTTCAAGAACACATCTCACAAGCTATTGCCCAGCACGAGGCCAACCGCTCTGAACATAGCGGTGGTACCTCTGTAAATAACCCCCCAATTGGTAATGTTAAGTCACCTAAGACACATTACAACTCGTTTGGATATTTCCAATTGTGCTTTGCTAATGCTTACTGTGAAAGATGTTGCTTGTGTTACAGGTTGTGCCTACAAGCAATTCTTGGGTTGCAAGCCCCTTAATTTCGATGGCACTGGGGGTGCTGTCGCGTTTGATCACTGTGTGACATCTGTGCCTCTTCGACCACCAAAAAAATACCAAATCAATGAAATATTGTGTTTCGTACTTGGGATTTGTATAAATATGTGTATCATTTGCACATATCAATTCTTGTTCGATTTCGAGCTTTAAATCGCTTTCTGGAAGATTATACGCGATCTAATGTGTAAATATAATAAGTTTAATGCAACAAACACTCTGGAATAGTGACATAGGCTTAACATACCTTAAATAACCTTTACATAACTTAGAAATAAGTTTTGGAGGGTTTGGTGTGTCGAAATTAAGTTTATTCGATCACAGGGACTATTTGCGTCAAACTGCAAAAGTATACCGAATCGAATGATAAAGGACATTCCAGAACTTGATCATAAGTTAAATATGCCCTAAATATCCTTTATATTTTTTAGAAATAGGCTTTGATGTGTTTGGTGCGCAAAAATAAACTTTTTGATCAATAGGGACTAAAAGCGTCAATAAGTGCATAAGTTTGCATTTTCGCGCATATCTTATGTTCTGAATATATCCGAACATCCAAAAATTTTTGTAATCATTAAAATATATTATTTTAGTGATTGGCATACTAAATTTCCATTCGTCGCTTAATTTGGATCGATTTTGCGTCCGTTACGACTTCCGTCGTAATTAACCGAACAACGCAACCGTACGACCAAACAAACCAACATCTGAGATGTTTTTGAGCATATTTCATGTTCCCTATACTTTAACTTCATTTTAGAGCCATGAAATAGGGTTAATGGGGTTTAAACGCATCGAAAATGGCTCAAAAGTGTTGCAGGGACCAAACCTGACAATTTAGCAAAGTTTCTGGTAGCCGGCATGAGGTGGAGCTGCGCCACCACTATATGGTTTTTCCGTGGCGTGATGCCACGGCCTCATCTGGGCAGAAACTTCATTTTGGCACCCAGGTTGAATTTCAGGGGCCTAAGTGTATCTTTTCTCAATACCGTGTGATGGTTTTGGACACCCCTAGTATTCCAAAACCATGTGCCTTATGTGTAAGGTCCAGATCGAAGCTCGTTTAACGAGGAACAATCTTAACGGTTGTGGGTTTCCTATAAATACCCAACCCCAATTCACTTGTTCCTCACACATTGATCTAATTTTATGTTCTAAGTTGAAGCTTTATGCTTCATACCTGAGTATTTAGATCAAGTTCTTCCTAGCTTGGACCAGTTGTAAGTTTCTTTCATTCTTTTATGCGTTTTTAAGCACGAAAGTCAAACAGTGTTTGAATTTCTGCTTTGACAGGTCAATGGTCAACACGAAGTTCATTTGAACTTCGTAACTTGAGTGTAATCACGATGGTCATAGTCCTTTGTGACTATACCTACAGATTACCACGTTATTTAGGCTTAGTGATGAGTCATAGTTTCGGTCAAAATACGCGTTTATGCGTATTTTGCAACCAAACAATTCTTAGGTATCAAGACCCTTTGTTTTGATATCAAACTTGTTATCAAACTTTCTTAAACATGTTTTAACATGTTTATCTCGTCAATTTTAGATTAGTGCTTATATAGGGTCGTAAGATAAGCGGTCTAAACAACCGCTTAGACTTTCGAACCCGACCCGTTTGGTCGATCATTAGGATCCGACCAAACATATTTTGTGACCATAGTTGTATAGGGAATAACCTTCCGAGGTTATACCTTATGGTCACTTCGTTTAGTTAGTTGTATGATAGGTAGTTTATATGCCTTAGGAAAATGACCAAAACGCCCTTTTTACGCATAATTTCATTTTAAGCATATGTAACCTAAATTTTGACATCTAAACTGATTAGGTAACATTATTAGACGTTTGAAGGCATATAATACTTATCATAGGACTAGTTAGGCGGTTCAAACGCGTTTTACGCGAACGATGCGTTAAAGTAGCGTAAGCTACCTAAACGAGTCGTAATGGGTCGTAAGCACTTAGGATAGGTTTCGATTTAGTATGTAAGCTTTGTTAAACCATATCACATGAGTTCCAATACTCATTTGGTTTACGAAACCTCATCCTATCCGACCTTCTGATTTAGGTCCGGTTTATTAACATAGTTACCTATATTAGGTGCCGTTTGATTTCCGTGGTCCCTCTAGCTTTGCTTGATTGTTATTCAAGACTTCTAAGCATTCTCAAGTGAGTACATAGTCCCCTCTTTTATGTTTTCAAATGTTTTGGGGTGAAACACATGTTCCTACTTGTTACTTTCATGCTTTTCATGCTTTCATAATACATACTTGCTATGTTCATTGATACACTTATAGTACATGATTTCATTATGTTTTGCTATATACGATTCACAAAGCATGCTAGCACATTGATTTTCATATATTATATTTTGTTGCATATGCTCATCCAGCATATGGACACATTGTTTTTCATTACATTATTGTTACATATGTTCATCCAGCATATGGACACATTGTTTTACATTTTGAACTGTTGGAACTGTTTAATCCTTGTGAACCATTTGGAAGTGTTTGATTTATGTAAACATATTTGGAACTGTTTGATCCTTGTGAACCGTTTGGAACTGATTGATTGATGTGAACCGTTTGGAACTGTTTGAACCATTGGGTTAGGGAAGTGATTAGGTAACGGGGCGGGTGTAATGTGTTAAAAGCATGGTGGATACGCCGCTGGTACTTCCTATATATAAGTGCTTTTAACACATTATATATCGTTGCGTTATCTAGATCATTTGGGCAAATGTTATCAAAACAAAGTTATATTACAAGGTTTTTTTAACAATATATATACCATTCGAGTTTTATTACAGAAACGATTTACAATCTGGGTTTACATAAACAAATGTTTTTGGGTTAAGATTCATGGCATCGAGGTTTTATAAACTATAATTAATCTGTTTTGACTTGGTTATTTCAAATTACAATATAAACATTTTACAAAACATGGTTTTCTAAATATCAATTAACAAAGTTGTTCAAATTATTTTCAAAACATAAACGAGCCATGAATCTGACACTCACATAAAACCTATGTACTCGCCGGCATTTTTATGCTGACGTATTTTCACATGCGTTTCAGGTACCATAGTTGATGATGTTTGATGATGTTATTTGGTGCATGCTCACATAGGAATGGACAAGGCCTTAGTGACTTAATAACAATGGAAGTTAATTGTTCATGTTTTGTTTCTAATTTCGATACAATGTAATAAACTTAATTCAATAAAACAGAACTTTTATCCATGTGTTGTGAAACAATGATTCTGTTACTCCACTCCCCGACATTTCCGCCGAGGTTTGTTGTTTTAACTCGGTCGGGGTGTGACAGAAAAGTTGGTATAAGAGCTCATGGTTATAGGGAATTAGGTTATTAGTAATGCTTTGACCTAGTCTATAACCTTCCTAGGACCCTAACGCGAGTTTACTTGCGTTTAGTCATAAAACAATACCGTCACCTATCTTTAGGTGACAACCACAACAGGAACACAAATTTCGAATCTGCTTTGAAAACCAATCATCTGTTCTAGGATGATTCATTATAAGGTTTTGAACCCTCAAAGTTTTCAAAATCTCGTCAAAGTTTGGGTCTTATTAATGTGAACACGTGCAATCTGGAAGGGTGGGTGATTGTATCCTGAGTTTTCTGTCTAAGGCTAGAGTGTTCGTGCAAATCCACATAATCGGACCAGTCACTCTTACCTGGGAACTCTTGGGGTGAGTGTCCACTTATAGGCTAAAGCATGTCTTCGCGATACATTATGAGGACCTATTTACTTTGATTCAGCTTTTTTGTGTCGTTTGTTTGCTTCGTGGTTCGAACAAATGACCATCACCCATGCTTTTTGGTCGGTAATTGTAACATCCCATTCTTACCCAATGCCATTTCACTTGTTTTCTCTCATGTTTCCTCTTTTAGAATGCCTCATCAACATGACTATCAGATACCTAATGATGAACTGGCAGCTATCATTACGCAGCAAATGGCTGCTGCACTCCCAAACATCATTGCTCAATGTAACCAAGCCCTCAACAACAATAATGCCCCGTGCAACTTCAAGACATTCAACTCTGCCCAGCCATCAAAATTTTCTGGGTCTCAAGGAGCAACTGCACTTCTATAATGGTTCGAGAGCCTAGAGAGCACCTTCAGACATGTTCAGTGTCCAAACGAGCAAAAGGTAGAGTTCGCATCTAGTGTTTTTGAGAAACGAGCTTTAACATGGTGGAATGGTGTGATGAGAGATAGGGGTGCCGAGGTAGCACTGGCTCAAACCTGGGAAGAGCTTCAAGCTCTAATGATGAGGGAATTCTGTCCTCGTCATGAGATTAGGGCATTGGAAAGGGAATTCGATGATCTTAAGCAAGATAGCGGTGAGCATCGAGCCTACACGGACCGTAATGAGGAGTTAAGTCTGCTATGCCCGAACATGGTTACGCCTTATAATAAGGCAATCGAAAAGTACACTGATGGCCTCCCTGACTCAGTACAAGACATTGTGACTGGTAGCCACCCCACTACAGTTAGGCAGGCCATTGAGCTATCCGCTACCTTGACTGAATCTCAGATTAGGAAAGGTAAACTTTTTCGAAAGGGTTATAAGAAACCGACCGATGAACCGAAACCAAAGGATGAGCAGACTGAGTCCTCCAAGAAGTCCAAGAAGCGAAAGGCTTCTCAAAACTTCGTCGTGGTTGACCACAATGATCAAGCTGTCCCCAACCAACCAGCTCAACCCCCTGCTAGGAAGCCATACAACAGAACTGCACCCTTGTGCAACCAATGTAGCCTTCATCATCATGCTAGTGTGAAGTGCCGCAAATGCCAAAATTGTGGACTTATCGGTCATACAGCAAGAGTTTGCCCAGCTGCAGCTGCACCAAATCAAGCTGCCAATAATCCTGCTCAAGCTCGTTTTCCATCGGGGTCTTGCTACAACTGTGGCGAGATGGGCCATTTCTGAAAGAATTGCCCAAAGCTTGCTAATGCAAATCCAGCGCAGGGATGAGCATCTGACCGACTAGAAGACAACACTGTTTAGAAATAATCAAGCTTTATGTATTATTTTCTTTGGTTGTCAAGGTCTAGGAAACAATTGTTGTTGTTGTTTATAAATAAATCTTTTATTTACATTGCAATGTACTTATGTGGATGCATGTATAAACAACAAATCCCCTACAATACCGACAATCAAGGAACCGTATTCCTTGAAGAACAGACTACTCCCAAAATTCTTCCATCTTATGATCTCTTGCGTTTTCCACGAAAATCCTAAGTACCCGTTTTCTTCCAAGGAAACGAAGTACAAGGCGCAAGTTACAACTTTGGACAAATACCCAAAGTACCACTATAAATCCTTAATAGGGTACCTTAGGGTATTTCCGTAAGTCCTTAATTGTTGTCTATCTTAATTCGAGTATTACGTTTCCTTGTAAACGAAATCGGATTTTTGGAAGATCATCCTATCTTTTCAGATAGATTCTTGAGGACGTTGAAGTCCATCGGCTGGGTTCCTGGTGTACCTTGAATACCCATGTTCGAATCGATAAATAGTTAATAACAATTAATAACAAACTGATAGCAAATTAATGACCAAGAAAACAATTATGTGCTTATGTGTTTATGAGTTGACCTAATCAAAGTTGTCTCAAGCTTGTTCAAATTCTATCCCCTTCACATTATAAAACTAACCGTGATTACTATGCAAGGAATTACGTAATTATGGATGCATACATAATTATGGAATTTAGCGCACAGAAACCGTAGCAAGTTTTGTCATGTGTAACCTTCTTCATTTCCATTTCTGATGAAGCACCCATTGAGGAAAAATGAACTAGCTATTCATTTTTCACTTCTGAAAGAATATCCGTCAAGGGAAATGAATATCCTTTTGATTATTCCTTCATTCCCATTTCTGAAGAATACCCGTTGAAGAAAATTGATTATCCGTTCATTTTCGTTTCTGAAGAATATCCATTGAGGGAAATGAATACCCTTTTGATTATTCCTTCATTCCCATTTCTGAAGAATACCGTTGAAGAAAATGATTATCCTTTCATTTTCATTTCTGAAGAATATCCGTTGAGTGAAATGAATACCCTTTTGATTATTCCTTCATTCCCATTTCTGAAGAATACCCGTTGAAGAAAATGATTATCCGTTCATTTTCGTTTCTGAAGAATATCCGTTGAGGGAAATGAATACCCTTTTGATTATTCCTTCATTCCCATTTCTGAAGAATACCCGTTGAAGAAAATGATTATCCGTTCATTTTCGTTTCTGAAGAATATATGTTGAGGGAAATGAATACCCATTTGATTATTCCTTCATTCCCATTTCTGAAGAATACCCGTTGATGAAAATGATTATCTGTTCATTTTTGTTTCTGAAGAATATCCGTTAAGGGAAATGAATATCCTTTTGATTATTCCTTCATTTCCATTTCTGAAGAATACCCGATGATGAAAATGATTATCCGTTCATTTTCATTTCTGAAGAATATCCGTTAAGGGAAATGAATATCCTTTTGATTATTCCTTCATTTCCATTTCTGAAGAATACCCGTTGAGGAAAATGACTCCATCCGTTCATTTTCGCTTCTGAAGAATATCCGTTGATGGAAAATGACAGGTTTATGCCTTGCATATCTTTGATGGGTTACTCTATGCAAATAGATGACACCCTAGATTCCATGCAAAATAATTATTTAACACAGCGTCACAGACAGACTCCTACGAATAAATTTGGTGATGAAATTTCCTAAAGTAGGGGAGACTGTGACATCTGTGTCTCTTTGACCACCAAACAAATACCAAATCAATGAAATATTGTGTTTCATACTTGGGATTTGTATAAATATGTGTATCATTTGAACATATCAATTCTTGTTAGATTTCGAGCTTTAAAACGCTTTCTGGAAGATTATATGCGATCTGATGCATAAATATAATCAATTTAATGCAACAAACACTCCGGAACAGTGACATAGGCTTAACATACCTTAAATAACCTTTACATAACTTAGAAAAAAGTTTTGGAGGGTTTGGTGTGTCGAAATCAAGTTTATTCGATCACAGGGACTATTTGCGGCAAACTACAAAAGTATATCGAATCGAATGATAACGGACATTCCAGAACTTGATCATAAGTTAAATATGCCCTAAATATCCTTTATATAGCTTAGAAATAGGCTTTGAGGTGTTTGGTGCGCAAAAATAAACTTTTTTATCAATAGGGACTAAAAGCGTCAAAAAGTGTATAAGTTTGCATTTTCACGCATATCTTACGTTCTGAATATAACCGGACATCCAAAAATTTTTGTAATCACTCAAATATCTTATTTTAGTGATTGGCATGCTAAATTTCCATTCATCGTTTAATTTGGATCGTTTTTACGTCCGTTACGACTTCCGTCGTAATTAACCGAACAACGCAACCGTACGACTAGACGAACCGACATCCGAGATGTTTTTGAGCATATTTCATGTTCCCTATACTTTAAATTCATTTTAGAGCTTTGAAATGGGGTTAACGGGGTTTAAACGCATCGAAAATGGCTCAAAAGTGTAGCAGGGACCAAACCTGACAATTTAGCAAAGTTTCTGGTAGCTGGCATGTGGTGGCGCTGCGCCAAAACAATATGGTTTTGCTGTGGCGCGACGCCATGGCCTCATCTAGGCAGAAACTTCATTTTGGCACCCAGGTTGAATTTCAGGGCCCTAAGTGTAACTTTTCTCAATACCGTGTGATGGTTTTGGACACCCCTAGTATTCCAAAACCATGTGCCTTATGTGTAAGGTCCAGATCGAAGCTCGTTTAACGAGGAGCGATCTTAAGGGTTGTGGGTTTCCTACAAATACCCAACCCCAATTCACTTGTTCCTCACACCTTGATCTAATTTTATGCTCTAAATTGAAGCTTTATGCTTTATACCTGAGTATTTAGATAAATTTCTTCCTAGCTTGGACCCGTTGTAAGTTTCTTTCGTTCTTTTATGCGTTTTTAAGCATGAAAGTCAAACAGTGTTTGACTTTCTGCTTTGACCGGTCAATGGTTAACACGAAGTTCGTTTGAACTTCGTAACGTGAGTGTAATCACGATGGTCATAGTCCTTTGTGACTATACCTACTGATTACCACGTTATTTAGGCTTAGTGATGAGTCATAGTTTCGGTCAAAATACGCGTTTATGAGTATTTTGCAACCAAACTATTCTTAGGTATCAAGACCCTTTGTTTTGATATCAAACTTGTTTTCAAACCTTTTTAAACATGTTTTAACATGTTTAACTCATCACTTTTAGATTAGTGCTTATATAGGGTCGTAAGATAAGAGGTCTAAACAACCGCTTAGACTTTCGAACCCGACCCGTTTGGTCGATCATTAGGATCCGACCAAACATATTTTGTGACCATAGTTGTATAGGGAATAACCTTCCGAGGTTATACCTTATGGTCACTTCGTTTAGTTAGTTGTATGATAGGTAGTTTCTATGCCTTAGGAAAATGACCCAAATGCCCTTTTTACCCATAATTTCATTTTAAGCATATGTAACCAAAATTTTGACATCTAAACTGATTAGGTAACATTATTAGACATGTGAAGGCATATAATACTTGTCATAGGACTAGTTAGGTGGTTCAAACGTGTTTTACACGAACGACTCGTTAAAGTAGCGTAAGCTACCTAAACGAGTCGTAATGGGTCGTAAGCACTTAGGATAGGTTTCGATTTAGTATGTAGGCTTTGTTAAACCATATCACATGAGTTCCAATACTCATTTGGTTTACGAAACCTCATCCTATCCGACCTTCCGATTTAGGTCCGGTTTATTAACATAGTTACCTATATTAGGTGTCGTTTGATTTCCGTGATCCCTCTAGCTTTGCTTGATTGTTATTTAAGACTTCTAAGCATTCTTAAGTGAGTACATAGTCCCCTCTTTTACGTTTTCAAATGTTTTGGGGTGAAACACATGTGCTTACTTGTTACTTTCATGGTTTTCATGCTTTCGTAATACATACTTGCTATGTTCATTAGTACACTTATAATACATGATTTCATTATGTTTTGCTATGTATGATTCACAGAGCATGCTAGCACATTGATTTCATATATTACATTTTGTTGCATATGCTCATCCAGCATATGGACACATTGTTTTTCATTACATTATTGTTGCATATGTTCATCCAGCATATGGACACATTGTTTTACATTTTGAACTGTTGGAACTGTTTGATCCTTGTGAACCGTTTGGAACTGTTTGATTTATGTGAACCGTTTGGAACTGTTTGCTCCTTGTGAACTGTTCGGAACTGATTGATTGATGTGAACCATTTGGAACTTTTTGAACCGTTGGGTTAGGGAAGTGATTAGGTAACGGGGCGGGTGTAATGTGTTAAAAGCATGGTGGATACGCCGCTGGTACTTCCTATATATAAGTGCTTTTAACAAATTATATAACGTTGCGTTATCTAGATCATTTGGGCAAATGTTACCAAAACAAAGTTATACTACAAGGTTTTTTTTAACAGTATATATACCATTCGAGTTTTATTACAAAAACGATTTACAATCTGGGTTTACATAAACAAATTTTTTTGGGTTAAGATTCATGGCATCGAGGTTTTATAAACTATAATTAATCTGTTTTGACTTGGTTATTTCAATTTATAATATAAACATTTTAAAAAACATGGTTTTCTAAATATCAATTAACAAAGTTGTTCAAATTATTTTCGAAACATAAACGAGTCATGAATCTGACACTCACATAAAACCTATGTACTCGCCGGCATTTTTATGCTGACGTATTTTCACATGTGTTTCAGGTACCATAGTTAATGATGTTTGATGATGATATTTGGTGCATGCTCACATAGGAATGGACGAGGCCTTAGTGACTTAATAACAATGGAAGTTAATTGTTCATGTTTTGTTTCTAATTTCGATACAATGTAATAAACTTAATTCAATAAAACAGAACTTTAATCCATGTGTTGTGAAACAATGATTCTGTTACTCCACTCCCCGACGTTTCCGCCGCGGTTTGTTGTTTTAACGCGGTCGGGGTATGACACACTAGGCAGAGAAAACTGACTCTGTATTGAGGATGAGCAAGTGTGCTCCAGAACAAAGAGTTATGTATATTTCTGGGTTGTTTCTAGACGGAGCGCTTTCATGGTGGAACCTCCAAGTCCAAACACTGGGTGAGACTGCTACATACGCGTTAACATGGGATGAACTTAAAGAGTTAGTGCGCAAAACGTAATGCTCACGAGCGGAGATTCAGAAGCTGGAGACGGAATTCTGGAACCTGAAGACTGATGGTCCAAAAATAGCAGAGTACATCCAGCGTTTCCATGATTTGTCAAGGGTTGTTCCCTACCTGGTGGAGCCAGAATTCAAAAGGATTGAGCGTTTTATCTGGGGATTGGCACCTCAGATCTTGAGTATGGTCACAGCTTCCAAGCCTCCGACTATTGCTAAGGCTATTGATCTAAGTGTGGCACTTACTGAGGAGGCAGTTCGGTTGGGAAAGTTTTCCATCTCCGAGACGAAAAAGAAGGAGACTCATGTGGAGTCATTGGGTGATAACAAAAGGAAGTTTACTAATTTCAAGAAGGGCACCCGAGCAAACAACAACCACAATGCCAACAAGCGTAGAGACACCAATCAGCCAGCTGAGGTTCAGACTGGCGCACAAATGTTGAAAACAGGGGAAAAGGGTATGCAGGATTTCTAGCCAAGTGTGATAGGTTCCAGTACCATCATACCGGTCCATGCAGGACCCATAAGTGCGAGAATTGTGGGAAGATTTGACACTCTAAGGATACGTGCTGGTATGGCGCAGGGCGTGGGAATGGAAATAAGGGAGGTAATGGTAATGGCAATGGTAATCGTGGTGGGAATGGATATGGAAACAGAAACCAGGGAGGAAATAACTATCAAGGAGGAAATGGGAACATAAATGGAAATAGAAATCAGGCGGGTAATGGAAATCGTGGAGGAAACAATAACAAAAACCAGGGAGGTAATGGAAACGGACGCGGCTAGGGATGTTATGGCTACGGTGACATGGGGCACTTTAAGTGTGACTGCCCTAAAAACAATCAAGCTAGAGGAAGGGTGTTTACCATTGGTGCTAGGGAAGCACGCCAGGATCCAAACGTGGTTACTAGTACGTTCCCTATTAACCAACGTTATGCATCTGTGCTGTTTGATACTGGTGCAGATTTTAGCTTCGTATCCATAGACTTTAAGAATATACTTGGTTTAGTTGCAAGTAAGCTAGACGTCCTATATTCTATAGAACTGGCTAATGGAAAGTTAGCAGAGGCGAATGAGGTGATTAAGGGTTGTACTTTGGAGCTTGGAGAGCGCGAGTTTTCTATAGATCTTCTACCAGTTGATTTGGGAATCTTTGATGTCATGGTCGGGATGGATTTGTTGTCTAACAATCGTGCGGAGATAGTTTGCCATGAGAAGATCATTCGCATTCCGATGGTGAATGAGGAGACGATTGAGATTCATGGAGAGAAGCATGAAACGCCCTTGCGGATTATCAATTGTACGAAAGTGCAGAAGTGTCTACGTAAAGGATTCATGCCTTCTTAGCTCATGTAGTGGATAAGAAAGCCGAAGAGCCGAAGCTTGAAGATATCCCAGTGGTGAGAGATTATCCTAAGGTCTTCCCCGAAGACTTACCAGGCTTACCTCCGCAGAGACAAGTCGAATTCCACATTGACTTGGTTCCAGGCGCTGCGCCTGTAGCCAAGGCACCTTATCGACTTGCGCCATCCGAGATGCAAGAGTTATCCACGCAGCTACAGGAATTGTTGGACAAGGGATTTATAAGGCCGAGCTTCTCGCCTTGGGGACCTCCAGTGTTGTTCGTTAAGAAGAAGGATGGTAGTTTTCAAATGTGTATCGACTACCGGGAGCCTAACAAGTTAACTATCAACAATCAGTATCCATTACCGAGGATTGACGACTTATTTGACCAGTTGCAAGGATCGAGCTATTACTCCAAGATTGATCTTCGGTCTGGTTATCATCAGTTAAGGATTCAAGAGGAGAGCATACTGAAGACCGCATTCAGAACTCGTTATGGACACTACGAGTTCCTTGTGATGCCGTTCGGATTGACTAATGTGCTAGCAGTGTTTATAGATTTGATGAATCGTGTATGCAAGCCATATCTCGATAAATTTGTGATCGTATTTATCGACGATATCCTGATTTATTCACGGACGAAGGAAGAGCACGAGCAACATCTCAAAGCCATTCTGGAACTACTGAAGAAGGATAAGCTCTATGCTAAGTTCTCAAAATGCGAATTTTGGATTCACGAGGTACAATTCCTTAGTCATGTGGTAAACGAGAATGGTATTCATGTGGATCCCGCAAAGATTGAATCGATAAAGAACTGGGAAACTCCCAAAACACCGACTGAGAATCGACAGTTTTTGGGATTAGCGGGCTATTACCGCAGATTCATTGAGAATTTCTCCAAGATAGCTCAACCGCTAACTTCTCTTACTCAGAAGGACAAAAAGTATGACTGGGGAGACAACCAAGAAGAAGCCTTTCAACTACTCAAGAACAAGCTATGCGATGCACCGATACTATCCCTACCCGAAGGAACGGAAGACTTCGTGGTATATTGCGACGCCTCGCGTCAGGGATTGAGTTGCGTGCTCATGCAACACCAAAAAGTCATCGCTTATGTATCACGCCAGTTGAAAGTACATGAGAAGAATTATACCACTCACGACCTGGAGCTAGGTGCGGTGGTATTTTCCTTGAAGATTTGGCGACACTATTTGTATGGTACTCGATGTACTATCTTCACAGATCACAAAAGCCTGCAACACATATTCGACCAAAAGGAGCTTAATATGTGACAACGACGATGGGTTGAGTTGCTGAATGATTATGACTGCGAGATCAAGTATCATCCTGGAAAGGCAAATGTAGTGGCGGACGCGTTGATCGAAAGGAAAGGGTTAAGACCCTAAGTGATCGAGCTTTGGAAATGACTATTCAGACGAATCTCCCTTCACGTATACGTGATGCACAACAAGAAGCTCTTAAGAAGGAGAATCTTAAGGCTGAATATCTCCGAGGAATGGAGAAGAAGTTGGTGCCAAATGAGGAAGGAACCTTATATTTATGGGACGCATTTGGCTTTCGCTCTATGGCGGTATTTGCGAGGTTATTTTTGATGAAGCTCATAAGTCCAGGTACTCGATCCACCCAGGATCGGACAAAATGTACCAAGATCTAAAAGATTATTATTGATGGCCAAAGCTCAAGAGCGACGTTGCCATTTATGTTGGGAAATGCCTAACCTGTGCTAAGGTTAAGGCCGAGTATCAGAAACCTTCCGGTCTTTTGCAAAAACCTGAAATACCCGTATGGAAGTGGGAACAAATTTCGATTGACTTCATAACAAAATTACCCAGGACACCTAGAGGACATGATATGATATGGGTAATAGTAGATCAACTGACTAATTCTGCACACTTCCTACCTATTCGAGAGAAAGATAGCACGGGAAAGCTAGCTGAGCTTTACCTCAAGGAGATAGTAGCACGTCATGGAGTGCCTATCTCAATAATTTCAGATAGAGATGGACGATTTGTATCAAGGATTTGGCAGTCTTTTTAGGAGGCCTTTGGATCTCAATTGAATTTGAATACGGCATTCCACCAGCAAACAGACGGTCAGAGTGAACGAACCATACAAACACCGGAAGACATGCTTCACGCATGTGTGATGGATTTAGGTGGCAGTTGGGATACTCATCTACCGCTAGTTGAGTTTTCCTATAATAACAGCTACCATACGAGCATTCAAGCCGCACCGTTTGAAGCTCTATATGGCCGTAAATGCCGCTCACCGTTGTGTTGGGCAGATGCTGGAGATAGACAGATGGTTGGCCCCGAACTTGTTTAAGAAACAACAGACAAGATCATGCAGATCCGAGAGTGCATCAAGGCGGCTCATGATCGACAAAAGAGCTACGTCGATCGAAGAGGGAAACCTTTAGAATTCGAGGTAGGAGACATGGTTTTGTTGAAAGTCTCACCTCGAAAAGGTGTAGCACGATTCGGAAAACAAGGTAAGTTGAATCCACGATACATTGGGCCATTCAAAATTTTGGAAAGGGTTGGTACCGTAGCGTACAAGCTAGAATTACCAGAAGAACTAAACGGTGTACATGATACATTTCATGTGTCAAACCTGAAGAAGAGCCCAACCCAGGAAACAGTCATCATCCATGCGGATGAGGTGCATATCGACGACAGTCTCCAATTTACTAAGGAACCCGTTGAAGTCACGGATTGGAAAGTCAAAAAGACTCAGAGAAGTCGTATTCAGCTTGTCAAGGTTCGCTGGAACTCACGTCACGGCCCAGAGTTTACTTGGGAGCATGAAGATCAAATGAAATCAAAGCATCCGTATTTGTTTCCTAACTCTCCTGTGACGGATAACGCAACTTACATACAAGTGCATGAATGATTTTCTTATTACTGTCATATACATACAAGTGCATTACATGTTGCATGATTATTTATCAATATTGCAATGCAACACAATATGCTTCAATTAGTGCACGAAACAAAGTTAGCACAGTTATCAAACGAACTAGAAGTACTGACGGGAGTTCAGTACTCAGACAGACAAGATGTTAAGACACAGAATGAGCCCGAAACCAAGAGTTACACTAGTATAGTGTGTAGGAAAGTAAGGATCATAAAACTGTCTTCCTAGTGATAGTTTAAGTGACAGAAAGTGCGTAAAACTCTCAAAAACTGCAGAATTCTGCTTATTTCAGCAAAAATCAGCATTTTAACAACAAAATATAATGCATAATTTTGGTTTAATGCTCCAGAATAAATTCCTAAGTGTCGGGAATCAAAACTGTTATAAAGGGAACATAAAGAACACTAAACTGCGTAATTTAGCACCTTAACGAACCGGTAACCAACCGAACAAACGGACACTACCCAAACACCAAATTTTCACTAGAAGTATTGTTTTAACATTTCCGAGCTAGTTATGGTCACCAAACATCATGAAACATCATATAAAAAAATAACACATATAACACTAAACCTTATACTTAGAATCTAACTAATATGCTTAACTTATCATCACATCCCAACCAAGCCCCCCCCCCCCCAATTCGATGGTCGTCAAGGTGGTCCCACCACCTTGATTTTCTTGCAATTGTTTATTGGATTTTTTTAATACTTTTGGAACACAAGAACCACTAGTTAGTATGTTGTTAGAAGATCTTGATTTATAAACCACAAGTTACAACATAATACACATTTCACCCCTTAAAACAACTTCATCTCTTCCTCTCCTTCTTCTTGCTTACGGCCCAAACACACACACACACACACTACATCCATTTTCACTCCATTATCAAGCAATCTAAGGTGGTTTAGAGGTGCAAGGAGCTTAGTTAAGAAGCTTGGAAGCATTGGAGATTGAAGGACCTTCACCAAGAGCTATTATCCATCTCCTACATCATCATCTTTATCTTTGATTCTTCCCTAGCCATTATGCTAGTAGTAAGCTCTTCACAACTTGATTTTTTACTTCTCATTTTGATGGTTAAAAGGTCATGTAATATGTTAATCATAAGAAACTCAAGAAAACATAAAGATGATCATTCACATAAAACTTAATAACATAAAAATCTAAGATGATTTAGTGTATGTATGATACTTGATTGTTGATTTCTTGTGTTTATGAATGTTGATCATCATAAGAAGCTTGCTAGATGATGATTAAACACATGATCTAGCAAGTGAGAGGATGAATCTTGTGAAAATCATAACGATCATCCTTTATGTGGAACATTAACTTGAATATAAGCTTGTTTTTGAGCATGATGATTATGGATACATGTTATAAGTCTTGACAATGGATGATTTCAAAAATAATTTTCTCAAGAAACCAAAGTTATTTACAAGATTAACATGATCATGATTTTTAAAGAAATTAATCTTGTTTTAAGTGTTTAATCAAAGCTAGAAACATGTTGTTAACAAGAAGAATACAAGTAAAATCATTTTTAGAAAATCATCATGTAAGTTGTAAAGAACTAAAATCCTCAAGAATGAGTTTTATAAATTATAAACCTTGTTTTTAGGGGTAACTAAACTTAATAAATAACATGTGAAGTTACTACAAATTTTTACAAAATTTCAAGTTCATGTCATAGTGTAGTTTGCATATTTTTGGCTTATGGTAAGTCTTGTTTATGATGTTGATGATTGATGATGATTTTAAAAAGAAAATGATATGCTTTTAAAGCACGAAAACCTCCATTTTTAAGAGGAAACTATGGCAAAATTTTTGTAGAAATTAAACACTTAGAAAAATATTTTTAAACAAGTGTTTATAAAAATTACAAATGTTGGAGGTTGATTTTTAATAAATAAAAATGACCAAGTATATATTTAGTAAATTATATATTTAGATGTTACAGTTTGTGTGTTACTTGTATATTATGTGTATTAGTTATATTATTTTAGGAACTTGAAAATAATATAACTCACCAAAATACAAAAATTATAATACAAATTTATTACCAAAATTCCAAGAAAACTAATATATAAATTATACTCAAATATTGGACAAACCGGACAAGGACTATGAACTATATATATATATATATATATATATATATATATATATTCCGGAATTAAATTCATAGACTTCGACAAATGAGTTAAACGGTATTTTGGAAACCAAAGGAACGGAAAGTATGATTTTTACAATTATTACAAGATATATCATATTTTATCGAGTAGAAAATATATTCTTTTGTGTAGAGAAAAATATATATATTTTCTTGAACAATTAGAATATATATTATTTTTGAAGAAAGTATATATTTTCTTAAACAAGCTAAAAACATATTATTTTGGGTGAAAAATGGAATTATAAATATTTTCTAAGTTAATCTTGAAAATATATTATTTTTGCCAAGAAAAATTTATAGATATTCTTCTATAAAAGTTTTCTTAAAATACATATATTTTAAGAATATAAATTGGTGATTTTTAGTTAATTAAAAATAATATTCGGGAAAATTTAATACAAAATTAAGTATGAAGATACTTAATAAATACAATGAAAATACGTATTCTCGTACCTACAAATACACAACAGAGTACGTCACCAATACTTGGCAAAATACACAAGTCTAAAAATACACAAGTATAAGTTTACCCATCCTTGGGAAATATTCAAGAAAGAATTACAAATGATATAAGTCAAAAATATATTATCTTAACAAATATTCTAAATAATTGTTAGATATAATTTAAGTTAAAATTTTATTATTTAACCTATAATTATATACTTTGGAATTAAATAACATACATTCAAGACATAACTCAAAGTATACCATGAATTCCAAAATAAGTCATAATGATTAAGACTAAGAGTCGTTACACGACCTAGCCGTCTAATAAACATAGCACGTGTATAGGTAGTCGTACGACCAGAGGAAAGAAGATTTGAGTTACTTGATTGAAGAACGCAATTCAGTGAGTTCATGTCCCCTTTTCTTTTAACTGTTTTCGGTTTTATAAATATCGGGGTGAGATACATGTTTCAAAAGTTCAAATGTTTCAATGGTATGGTTAGCTAAGGAATGAATTGTTAGATCACGTGGATGATGTAGTATCTCTCCTAAGTGCCATTAATCTAGTTTAAGACCGAGTGGCAGGAGTGGTAGATCTATCTTGGTGTAGCGAGCCCCACCCATGGGTCCTTGTGTGGCCGCATGTGGTGACTATGTCGTTCCCGCCGGATGGACCGGAGGAAATCCGCTAGGTTTGAGCACTTCCTACATACCACACATATTAATGTCCTTGCAAAACATTAATGATCTGTTCATAGAGGCTTACATACCGGTTATCAAAGGAATTCTCTCAAATGTTTACAAGTCATTACGAGCTCACATACAAAACACATGAACTCGCTTAACTTTTGTTGATGTTTTCAAATTACATGTATTTCAGGAAATTGATATGGATCTAGCGGGCTTTTCAAAGATTTCAAGAAGTGTTTACAAGATATGATGTCATCCTTTTTGTAAGGGTTTGAATTGTGTATCTTATCCTTGATAAGATACATGAATCAAAGCCTTATTTATCTATGTCTTTTGTTAAAGTCCTTTATGGAACTTGTTTCAATTAAGTGGTTTGTAGGATAAATTTGTTATCCGATGGTTGGTACTAAACAATGTGGTTTGTATTATTTTGAAACATATTAATGGATGATCATCATGGTTTTAATAATATAGTTGTTTGTTATAATTGAATGAAATAATATTAAGCAAGTCACACATCATACGCTTCCGCAAAAGTCAGGGTGTGACATTTTCAATAAATGAAAAAAAAACCGAACCGAACCGAAACAAAAAAAAACATATATTTTTATGTTTAAGTTTAAGTGTTTAACCCATGCTATTTTAAATTGCTAATTCTATTCTTGAATATTAAGTACTTATGTCCCACCCCAACCGATGGCGGAATCATCGGCGCGTGGCACTAGGCGAATCAGATTGCTCAAGAGAATCCATAACAACTATTTAGCGACAATATTTAATGCGTTCATTATCCCATACTAATAAACAATATTTCAACAAACAGTCATATAGATTTCATGTCTCTCAAACAATACAAATCCGACAACCTAGATTTTAGGTGAGTTTCTAGACTTCCTAATCTTGATTCAAGATAACCTGCGATTAACCTGCAACATACTTTAAAATAAAGTCAATACAAAATGTATTGGCGAGTATACAAGTTTGCATAAGTATAGTATAAAAAGCGTTTACGCATAACCAACATGTAACACATAATAGGCGAATCAAGTAAGTTATCAACAATGCTACATCCTAACCACGTGACTGCAATGTAGAGTATGTGCGACACGTGTTCAACGAAGCGAAAACGTGAAGTTGAGTATGTGATTCTTAGCAACCCCTGTTTACAACAGGTGCTGAGTACAAACTATAGTACTATCGTTGCTAAAGGCAATCTAGTGTAACACTTTGTAAGCATAACAGCAAGTAATTCAACTAATCACGTATAACATGCGAGTGCGATTAGCGTTTGTAATGCGTTTAAGTGTTGTGTTTTTTATAGAGAACGTATGTTACACCCAAAAGTGCGTTAAATGAAAATGGGTTCGAGTATACTCACAGTGCGTGTTTAGGAGTAAACACGATCTAGAACGGAGTGGAGAGAGCGCCGGATCATCCTGCATTCGGGAACAGAAGTGCGTAAGCCCTCCAAAGTGCTGAAACGGTCGAATCGGAGTGTTGAGTGGGACACAGTAGCTTCGTACGAAGCTGTGCCTTCGTACGAAGGGGTGCCTTCATATGAAGTTGATGACTTCATACGTGTGTTGCTTCCGTTGTCTAAAATCGAGTGTTCTTCGCGTCGTGCTTCTAGAAATCGAGTGTTCATTCCTCCAACCTTAAGCTGCTAATTAAACTTAGGCTGGAAAGGTCTTTGTTCAAGTCACAGATGAGAACTTGGACTGTGTTGTGTGAAACCAGGGCCTTCGTACGAAGGCAGTGCTTTCGTACAAAGCCAAGGCTTCGCACAGAACAGTCCAGTTTCACAAGTGGCTATTCTTGGCATTCGGAGCTGTGTTTTCTTCTGAATCAGATGTGTTTTCGAGTCCAATCGAGACGGTTTCGACACCACCTCGTTCCACTATCCAGTGAACGAAATACATGTTATCTTAGGTCCGTTTTATTTTAAAAATTGAGTTTAAAAGGTTTTAAGGAGTTTTCACCCAGATCTAACACTTGGTGAGTGTGAAACCAACTTATTTCTAACTTAGGAAGCCGTAGCTAGTCCCAATACACTCGGTTAAGTGTAGATCAGGGGTGAAATAAGAAGATTTGATGAAAAAGATGAAGGTTTTGATGAAAACAGGGAAGTTTGCAAGGAAATATAAGAGTTTTGATGAAATGAAGAAGTTTTGATAAAATCGAAGTGAATCTTGTGGAAAATCGTAGTGGAAAACGTTGTGTGATTACGTAAAAATGATAGATCCTACTTGAAAACACTCGGATAGCAAGTCGGCAGCGCTTCGGTAAGAGTGGCTGCAAGCTAGAACGAGAGGATGAGGGGCTGGGTATTTATAGAGGAAGGCTGGCTCCTTGGTTCGAAGCTAGCTGCCTTCGTACGAAGCTGTTGGCTTTGTTTGAAGGTGCCAGTCTTGAGTGCGGGTTCTCCATTTCGCGTATAGGATGCTCGTCTGATGCCTTTTGTTGCGTTAGTTAGTGTAAGTACTTTAAGTATTTTATCAAGATATTAAGTGTCGGGTTGCGTTGCGTTTTGATGCGATAAACGGAGTTGCGAGAGTGAGTGTTTACACATATAAGCTAGTATATACATATATATATATATATATATATATATATACACTAGGTTAGAACCCCGTGTATTACACGGGTTGAATAAATATAATTTTATATATTAAATAATTAAAAACTCCGTATATTTCACAAGTTGAATAAAATTAATTATATACAGCAGATAATACTTATAGTTATTTTATCTGGTATATAAATTTAGATTTATTCAACACGTGAAATGCACAAAGTTTTTTTTTTTAAATATAAATTCTTTTATTATTTACTATACAAAATTCCATATATTCAACCCGTGTAATACATGGGGGTTTTAAAAATAAAACTTTTTATAATTATTATCTGGTGTATAAAATTATTTTTATTCAACTTGTGAAATATACGGGGTTTTTAATTATTTAACATATAAAATTATATTTATTCAACCCGTATAATACACGGGGTTCTAACCTAGTATGGGTAATAAAGAAAATGGATGGATACAATATATATCTTACTTGCTCTAAAAAAATAAAGATATAGTTACGTTTAGTCCGTATAATATTGAAAATTTTATAATCTATCAAGGGAATCGAATTGTATTGTATTCTGATACATTTGATTCGTGAGATTGAATAAAATCCTCTAATATAATGTAAAATTAATAATTAAATTTCCTGTTCTTTCTACCACTGGCCTTAATGCTATATCTACCCACTTTTTCACAATATTTGCAAGCACAGTTTGGGGAGTGTCAATTACCTTGGGGAAGCATCTGAAATAGAAAGAGAAGGGAACTTGATTCACCTGTTAAGGAAGCTACATGATGCACTTATTAAGGAAGCTACTTTGATAAAATCAGTCTGTACGTTGCAATCCCATAACATTTCTCAAAAACATATTTAGAATTTTATTTTTTTTAACATATTTATTTGGATTATGGAGTACATATTCAGCCCCCTAACTCTCTAACCATCATGAGCTGGTATATCTGAAAAGTGCCAAAAGTGATATTAAAGCATAATAAAAAACGTGTCCTTTTCTTATTTAGACGAAAAGCAGTGTTCATGAAATTCAGTACCGCTCATTCGTATGTATATATCTTGCCCCTTATTCGAAAGTATTCTCATATATATATCAGTTCATTGTACTATATTAAACAACCACTTCCTTCTTTTAATGTCCAAAGTCGCATAAGCCGTACAATTACACCACGTTGTGCATTTCATGCTACGTTGTGCATTTCATGCTACGTTGTGCATTTCATGCTACGTAGCATATAGGTAGCTTGTCGCTATTTACCGCTATTCCTTATTGACAACTATGATTGTTACTACAGAAAGGTGGGGGTGGCAATTTCGACCCATTCACTAAAAGAGAAACATGCCAAACGGGTTGAAACGGTATATATATATATAGATTCGAGTAATGGACAGAAAATATTTTTGCAGGTCAACACAATCTAACCCCGGCCATTTTAACTCGAAACTTGTTTTGACTCGTCACCCAAACAGGCGAAAAGTTTCAACTTTGATTCAGTAACACTTACCCGCGTATTGTTTTTTCAGAATTCCACCAATGCCCGCTATTGAACACGATAACATCCGCGCCTTTCCATTTCACAGAGCCCGAATCCATTTTATCGAGTTTCAAAGTGGTCCTCACTTGTTTTGGTAAGCTAGCCGGTGGCCGACTCTGCAGGACCAGGTATGGGGCCAGGTAATACTCGATCGTGCAATTAAACTCAACGAATTTAAACACCAAGAAACCGGTATGTTTAGTTATCAGTCTCCTGTTAACTTCATATATTGAAGATTTGTTTGTTACAGCAGTTGATAACAAACACAAAAGGGATTCCCATTGGTTTCTTCCAATTGAATCACCAACAAATGTTAATCCATTGGTTTCTTCCAATTGAATCACCAACAAATGCTAATCTTCTATTTCTCAGTCTTTCTAGCATAGTTTTTGCATCAAATCTGCATTTTACAATAATCAGTTTTGAATCTTATTTTCTAAGTTTTAAAATAATAATTCAAAAAAGTGAAACAAAATTCATAATTTATATAATAAATGTAAAATTACCTAACTACCCATGCGTTTTAAACCATACAATTGAGTGTATTAGATCCTTAAATTACAAAAAAAAAAAAAAAAATAGCATGTCCAAACGCCCATAATTCTCACAATTTGAATCTTACTTCCCAACTATTTAGACTTAATAACTCAAAATTATGAAATAAAACTCACAATTCCCATAAATAAATGTAGAATTACCAAACTACCCATGTGTGTAAACCATACAATTTTTTTATTAATCTTTAAATTACATAAATTCTTTTAAAAAGCATATCCAAGTTCCAAAGACCCCTAATTCTCGCATTTAAATTTTGACTGATTTAAGTCTCATTATTCATCCAAATGTAAACTCAACATGTCTTATACTAAAATTTCAAATAGCAATAATCCAAAAACTCATGTCCTAACAAAAACCCTTTGGAACACATGTGACCAAAGCCCCAAAAGTGGCAAACATGTTCCCACTAATCAAAACTCAAATCAAACAAAACCCATTTCAATTTTCACACAAAAACACACACCATGTTTTATACATATGTGTACGTATCTATATGTATATGTATAGAGAGAGAAAAAGAGATTAGAACCTGGGCAAGTTACAATCTTTAGGTTACCATCTCCACTTGGTATAAAACTGACCAAGTCTTCCATTTTCAGAACATCTAAAACCATCATCTAACACAAACATTGAACTTTATTATATAATCTAATAAAAATACAATATAATTAAAATAAAATAGGGAGATTACACCTGTCCCAGTACCAGATCTTGCAAGGTTGTCTTTCAAAACAAAAAATCCATCAGGTTTAACGTAGCCTGCACATAATGGCCATAATGATTTGTTAAATATTGGCATTTTTTGTTGGTGAATCTTTTGAGTTTTTAACTGTACAGCCCGCAATCATTATCTCAACCAAAATTAAACCTAATTTAAACATCTAACAACTACAAACTCTCTTAACCTCAAACAAATTATCCAATTGTAACAAAACATCTAACAACTCTTAATCTCAAAACAAATAATCTAATTGTCATCGGCGACAATAGTGGGTTTCCGCCGCTGGTAACTACATTAACATTTACCATCGTCAAAACCGCAATAATTTTTTTATGTTAATTTTAGCCATTTCAACCAACTTTACTTGTTATTCTTTGAAGCCATGTATCGTGGTATTGTGATTGAAAACAAAAACTAACCTCAGATTCCCTCTTGATAACGTGGTACGAAGCTTTGCCATCCTATAATCGCCATGAAAACTCACAGGTGGAGGAGCAGAAAATCGCAAGAGATGGAGCGTCGATGGAGGAGCAGAGAATCTAGGGTTTCATCCTGGATCATAGCAAAGAAGAAGAGGATGTAATCGCACATGGAGAAACCCTAAATTGTGAAGGAATTCTTAAGCAGCATATGTAGCGATTTGAAACTGGAGCATGAAAAGATATGGCGATGAAAGAGAACCATGCAACTTAACTAGCTTCCTCAGTGAGTACGTACCAAATTTGGGGACAAAATTTCTTTCAACTTAATGTGACAACTCGTATTTCAGAACCTATCTTTGTGTTAATGTAACGTATGTGAATCCTATGTGATTATGTGAACTTTGATGATTAATGAAATGCTATGTTTGATATGTGTTTATGTGTAACGAATGTATGTATATACACGAACCGATCGCACAACAACCCGATCGCACAAGCCCATTCAGGATACACAACTTGTACTCGAATCAATAGGGCAGCCCAAGTTTGGGTTCGGCCCACTCCCTTTTAAGTGAATACAAGCACCCATGTGTGGGGTTGCTTCTCATTACTTGAAAAATACATAACACACACAAACCCTATTCTCTCCTTCTCTCCTCTCGAAGCCGGCGACCACACATCCCCATTCCTTGAAGCTTTCTTGTTCGGATCAACCTTTGTTTATCCTCTAATCCGGTTAGTGTTTATTGTTGTTAATGTTGTGTATGATTAGATGATGAGTAATTGTTTGATGTCTCTCTAGGATTAATCTAAACCTGTTTAAATATATGATTTTGACCTAGAACCGATTGCATGTTGGACGAATATATATGGATGGTTTGATGGATTGATTATGTAAGTATGCATGCTAGAGATCGAAATCGTGATTCCTGTTAATATGCCTAAGTGTAAGGATTGTTGCTTGTGTTTTGTCATGCTTGAACGGATTAGGGTTCATATGAATCAACTGATTAAACCTTGTTTTAATCGATTATTGGTTTGAATGGAAATTGTTGATTGTGTTGATTGTTAAATTGCAAATATGGAAATTGTTAATTTGGTCAAACGAATTCATTGGAACTAGTAACTAACTTGCATGATTTTAGGGAATAATATAACCAATCGCACAAGACTCCTTGGTCGCACAAGATCAGATCGTACAAGATCTGATCTGATCGCACAATCTGATCTGATCGCACAAGGCAGTCGCACAAGATAGACTGATGTACAATAAGTTAGAACACAGTGTACAACTAAGATATGCATGATCGCACAAGAAGGTGCCGATCGCACAAGGCTTGGGCCTCACACGAACTGCATCACTGTTGGGCCTCAAAGCCCAAGTCCAGTCGCACAAGATGTTCCGAGTCGCACAAGACCAACTGGACCGCACAAGTTGAATTATGTTTACTTGTTTGGGCCGTATGCATGTTAGATCTGCTTGTTGATTGGGCCGGGTGTTTAACTGAATCGCACAACATGATGTGGGTCGCAAAAGGCTGTGCCGACCGCACAACATGTTAGGCTGGGGTGTTTAGTTGGGTTATGTTAGTGAACCGCACAAATGGTTTGGCCCAAACTATTGAATCACACAAGCTTGAATATGTTATGTACTTGATTGTTAATGTGTTGCCATGATCAATACGTGTTCTTAACCTGTTAGCTTATGTGTAAGCATACATGCACTTCTTGAACCTAGACCTGACTTGTATGGTAACCATGTTAGGACGTGGTTGACCTCTAGCAGCTCGATTGACCTTTCGTTTATCTGCCGAGCTAACCTAAGGTGAGTTCACACTTTCTACAAAGCATGGGATTCCCAGGGGTTAGGAATGGGTTAAGGAATATGGATTTCCTCGTCCTTCTTGGGTAGGACAGTACGGGTTCAGGAATGTAATTCCTCATCTTCATGGACAGTTAAATTTCACTAGACCAAAACTCTATCACGAAGTCCCTCCTTTTTATATTGACTTAATCGCCGGGCCAATGGCGAGCGGGTCATTAGTTAGATAGCGCTATTTAGGTCTGACAAGCCTCACACCGTGCCGCAGAGGACGGGCGTGAACTAATGGATCTGGGCACGTCAATGATGATAGACATTGACGCTAAGGGCACATAAACATGACTAAAGTCAGTGGTTGATATGGCAAGGAGTCTAGTAGTATAAACAAGGGGTAGCCCCCACGGCTAGATAGCCAGAGTAAACGGGATTAAACAAAACACGTTTTCAACTATGGGGTAACCCCCACGGCAGGGATGCCAGTTAAAGGAATCTATTTTTGGAACAACTTAAAACGAACACCCAACTGTGAACTAGCTCAACTTTGTTGTTGACTCGTTACTACATGCTTTGCAGGTCAATAGGTACTTAGCTGGAGCTTGCATGGGGAAGAGTCGTTGTGGGACATGGACAATTGTGTGCCATGTTAAACATTGAAACATTTGAACTTATATTTTGTTTTGGTTTTAATCGTTATGCTTCCGCTTGCAACTTAAACTATGTTTTGTTTGGACACCAATTGTATTGGTTGGATTTTTATAATTACTTACATGCTTGTTCAATATGATTGGTGGCTTGATCCTGGTCAGTCACGCCTCCAAGCGGTGATACTCCGCAGGTGGATTTTGGGGGTGTGACAGATTGGTATCAGAGCCATTGGTTATAGTGAACTTGGTTTTAATAAGGGAAAAAGTTTTTGTTAAAACCAGACTATAACCTGTACAGTGCTCAATGATCCACAATGACGCTTTGCTCCACGTGAAAGACTCGACATTCTAGGAGATATGGTTTATGTTTACATTGCCTACTTGCTAGATTACATAGAACTTTGCTTATGGTATGTTTAGATAAACGTAACAACTATAGTTTGAAAACACATGTGTGCTTACTCTCTTCTGTCATCGCACTTTCACGAACCTCTCTCACTCATGTTTTCCTCTGATATGAAGATCATGAGTGGACGCGTTAACATGACTCAAGCCTAGTTGACGGCTCTGATTAACCAACAAGTTGCTGCGGCACTTGCAGCCGCACAAGCAGGAGGTATACCCTGCAGTCTAAACTCACTCTAGGATCTTTAGGTCCTACTCTCGTAAACCAACACTTGTGCTTAATCTTGTCCCTTCTTACACCCACGACAGGTCAACATGCTCAGCCACCTGTGTGCACCTTCAAAACTTTTATGGACTGCCGACCTACTACTTTCAGCGGCACTGAAGGAGCCGTAGGCCTCCTCCACTGGTTTGAGAAACTTGAATCTATCTTCGAGAGGTGTGAAAGCACTGAGGCTCGTAGGGTGAAATATGCTACTGGTACCCTTAAGGGGATAGCGCTCACGTGGTGGAACGCTCAGGTCCAAATGCTGGGGTTAGTTGCTGCTAACGCCACCCCTTGGAACGATTTCAAGGAACTGATCAAAGAAGAATAATGTAGCCGTGATGACATCCATAAGCTGGAGGTAGAGTTTTACAACTTAAAGATGACGGGGTCAGAAATCGAAGCATATACAAGAAGATCAAACGAGTTGGCTATTCTGTGTCCTACTATGGTAGACCCTCCCATCAAACGTATTGAACTGTATCTCAAGGGTTTAGTGCCAGAGATTCAAAGTCACGTGACCTCAGCAAATCTTGGCACCATTCAACAGATCATCAAGTTGGCTCATCATCTCACGGATCAGGCGGTGGAGCAGAACAAGTTACCAAAGCGTATTGGTGCAACTGCTACTGATACTCCCAGCGATAACAAGCGTAAGTGGGATGGAACTTCTAGCAAAGGTTCAACATCTGTTCAGTCTCAGTCACAACAGAGAAGGACTGACGACTACAAGAGCCCTAGTCAACAAGCATCTGGTAGCCAAAGTCAAGGTGGGTACAGGGGAAATCAACCCAAATGCAATCGCTGTAACCTACACCACAGCGGGCCATGCACCAGGAGTAACTGTCATCGGTGCAACAAGCCAGGCCACGCCGCAAAGGATTACAGAAGTTTATAACCCGCAAACCAGAATCGTCAGCAACAACAAGCCCCACAAAATCAACGCCAGCAGCAGCAGCAAGGCATCAACAAAGGGTGCTTTCAGTGTGGAGCTGAAGGCCACTTCAAGAGAGATTGTCCCCAACTGAACCGGAACCAGAACAACAACAACAATAGTAACAACCAGGGGAATGGAAACAACGGGGGTAACAACGGCAATGGTGCCAGAGGTCGTGTATTCGTTATTGGCCAAGGTGAAGCGAGGAATGATCCCAATGTTGTGACGGGTAAGTTCCTACTGGACGACTTTTATGTTACTGTCTTATTTGATTCGGGTGCCGATACTAGCTACGTGTCCTTAAAAGTTAGTCAAATGCTTAAGCGTACCCCAACACTATTGAACACCAAGCACACTGTAGAGTTAGCTAATGGTAAAAGTTTAGAGGTCACACACGTAGTCAAGGGTTGTAATCTTGTTCTTGTTGGTCACACTTTCTCTATCGACCTCCTTCCTATCGTTTTGGGTAGTTTCGACGTTGTCATTGGGATGGACTGGTTATCCCAACACCAAGCAGAAGTTCTTTGCAACGAAAAGATTGTCCGTATTCCTCGTTCAGGTGATGAACCTCTCATGATTCGTGGCGACAAGAGTGGTGCTGTTGTGAGCGTCATCTCTTTCCTTAAGGCCCAGAAGTGTTTACGAAAGGGCCACACTGCTATTTTGGCTCTCGTTACGGACACCTCGAAGAAAGAGAAGAAGATAGAAGATTTTCCGATCGTACGTGATTTTCCTGAGGTATTCCCTGAGGAATTACCTGGCCTTCCGCCTCATAGACAAGTCGAGTTTCAAATCGAGCTAGCTCCTGGAGCAGCACCTATAGCTCGTGCACCTTATCGCCTAGCTCCATCAGAATTGGAAGAACTGTCCACGCAACTACAAGAGCTTTTGAATAAGGGTTTTATTCGTCCTAGCTCTTCGCCATGGGGAGCTCCAGTGCTATTTGTGAAGAAGAAAGACGGTACCTTCAGGATGTGTATCGACTATCGAGAACTCAACAAGGTGACGGGGAAGAATCGTTATCCTCTTCCACGTATTGATGACCTATTCGACCAGTTGCAAGGGTCGAGTTTCTATTCAAAGATTGATCTGAGATCGGGATATCACCAGCTGAGAGTCCGAGAAGAGGACGTCTCCAAAACAGCCTTTAGAACTCGTTATGGACACTACGAGTTTTTGGTCATGCCTTTTGGGCTGACAAACGCACCTGCAGTTTTCATGGACCTTATGAATCGAGTGTGCAAACCTTACCTAGATAAGTTCGTTATAGTTTTTATCGACGACATCCTGATCTATTCTAAGAGTCAGGAAGAGCACGAGCAGCATCTACGACTTATTCTGGAACTCCTTCGAACAGAACAACTTTATGCAAAGTTCTCGAAATGCGACTTCTGGCTGCATGAAGTCCATTTCCTAGGCCATGTGGTAAACAAGGATGGGATTCATGCTGATCCATCCAAGGTAGACTCGATTAAGAACTGGCCTGCGCCCCGTACACCAACAGAAATTCGCCAATTCTTGGGCTTGGCAGGTTACTACAGAAGGTTTATCAAGGATTTCTCCAAGATTGCGCAACCCCTCACCTCACTAACTCAGAAAGGTGTCACCTACCGCTGGGGTGACACACAAGAAATGGTGTTTCAGCACTTAAAGGATAGACTTTGTAGCGCCCCTATCCTCTCATTGCCTGAGGGCACAGACGATTTTGTGGTTTATTGTGACGCATCCATTCAGGGACTTGGATGTGTGCTGATGCAACGTGACAAGGTTATTACTTATGCGTCACGTCAACTTAAGATTCACGAACGAAACTACACTACACACGATTTCGAGCTGGGTGCTATTGTTTTCGCACTTAAGATATGGAGACATTACCTGTACGGTACCAGGTGCACCATTTACACCGATCACAGGAGTCTTGAGCAAATCTTCAAACAAAAGGAGTTGAACATGCGTCAACGTCGATGGGTTGAGCTATTGAATGATTACGAATGCGCGATCAAGTACCATCCAGGCAAAGCCAATGTTGTGGCTGATGCCCTCAGTCGAAAGGACACTACGCCTAAGCGCGTGCTAGCATTGCAACTCACCATTCAATCTAGTCTTCCTGCTCAGATACGAGATGCTCAGGTTGAAGCATTGAAACCAGACAACGTCAGGGCTGAAGCCCTACGTGGCTCAAGGCAACGGTTAGAACAAAAGGAAGACGGTGCTTACTACGTAACAGGACGCATTTGGGTCCCACTCTATGGCAACCTACGAGAGCTTGTGATGGATGAAGCACACAAGTCTCGCTACTCAGTACATCCTGGTTCAGATAAGTAATACCACGACTTGAAAACTACATACTGGTGGCCTAGTATGAAAGCCCACATAGCAACCTACGTCAGTAAGTGTTTGACTTGTGAGAGAGTCAAGACTGAATGTCAGAAACCATCAGGCCTACTCCAACAACCAGAGATACCGCAATGGAAATGGGAGCAAATTTCCATGGATTTTGTTACTGGCCTGCCTAGATCTCAATGTGGAAATGACACTATTTGGGTGATCGTGGATCGACTCACAAAGTCTGCACACTTCTTGGCTATCAAGGAAACGGATAAGTTCTCCACTCTAGCAGACGTATATCTTAAGGAAGTTGTCTCGAGGCACGGGGTGCCCACCTCTATTATCTCTGATCGTGATGCACGTTTTACTTCTGAACTTTGGCAAGCAATGCACAAGTCCTTTGGCTCATGTTTAGATATGAGCACAGCTTATCACCCGCAAACGGATGGGCAGTCTGAACGCACCATCCAGACACTTGAAGACATGCTTCGTGCATGTGTTATCGATTTTGGAAATGGCTGGGAAAAGCATCTCCCATTAGTGGATTTCTCGTATAATAACAGTTACCACACCAGCATTCAGGCCGCTCCATTTGAGGCATTGTACGGGCGTAAATGCCGATCACCTCTTTGTTGGGCAGAGGTGGGGGATAGTCAGATCACTGGCCCAGAACTTGTGGTAGACACAACAGAAAGGATTGCTCAAATACGACAACGAATGGCGGCAGCTCGTGACCGTCAGAATAGCTACGCCGATAAGGGCAGGAAACCACTCGAGTTCCAGGTTGGGGATCGAGTGCTACTCAAAGTCTCACCTTGGAAGGGTGTTGTTCGTTTTGGTAAACGAGGCAAGCTGAATCCACGATACGTTGGACCATTCGAAGTTATTGAGAAAATAGGCAGGGTGGCCTACAAACTAAACTTGCCAGCAGAACTCAGTGGAGTTCACAACGTTTTCCACGTGTCGAATATGAAGAAGTGTCTGTCAGATGAGACCCTCATAGTTCCTTTGAAGGAGCTCACTATCGACGAGCAGTTGCGATTCGTCGAGGAACCAGTAGAGATTACTGACCGAGATGTGAAGATTCTCAAGCGTACTAGAATTCCTCTCGTTCGAGTTCGTTGGAACTCCCGTCGTTGCCCAGAGTTCACCTGGGAACGCGAAGATCAAATGAAACAAAAGTATCCCCAATTGTTCGCAAACAGTACAACCACTACAGAGGCTGAAGCCACTGTGGAATTTCGGGACGAAATTCCAGATCAACGGGGGGAGGATGTGACACCCCAGGAAAACCAGGAAAACCATGCAACTTAACTAGCTTCCTCAGTGAGTACGTACAAAATTTCGGGACGAAATTTCTTTCAACTTGGGGATAATGTGACAACTCGTATTTCAGAACCTATCTTTGTGTTAATGTAACGTATGTGAATCCTATGTGATTATGTGAACTTTGATGATTAAGGAAATGCTATGTTTGATATGTGTTTATGTGTAACGAATGTATGTATATACACGAACCGATCGCACAACAACCCGATCGCACAAGCCCATTCGGGATACACAACTTGTACTCGAATCAATAGGGCAGCCCAAGTTTGGGTTCGGCCCACTCCCTATTAAGCGAATACAAGCACCCATGTGATGGGTTGCTTCTCATTACTTGAAAAATACATAACACACACAAACCCTATTCTCTCCTTCTCTCCTCTCGAAGCCGGGGACCACACATCCCCATTCCTTGAAGCTTTCTTGTTCGGATCAACCTTTGTTTATCCTCTAATCCGGTTAGTGTTTATTGTTGTTAATCTTGTGTATGATTACATGATGAGTAATTGTTTGATGTCTCTCTAGGATTAATCTAAACCTGTTTAAATATATGATTTTGACCTAGAACCGATTGCATGTTGGACGAATATATATGGATGGTTTGATGGATTGATTATGTAAGTATGCATGCTAGAGATCGAAATCGTGATTCCTGTTAATATGCCTAAGTGTACGGATTGTTACTTGTGTTTTGTCATGCTTGAACGGATTAGGGTTCATATGAATCAACTGATTAAACCTTGTTTTGATTGATTATTGGTTTGAATGGAAACTGTTGATTGTTAAATTGCAAATATGGAAATTGTTAATTTGGTCAAACGAATTGATTGGAACTAGTAACTGATGTCACACCCTGGCTTTGCGGAAGCGTGGTTAATTTTGGTGTGACTTCTTAATACCATAGCTTAATCATAACAAAGCTATATGAAATAAAATCATGCAAGATCATCCATGTGATTAAGTTTTAAAACCAAAGTAACGTAACATTGTCTTAGAGACTTACAACACCATAACATAAAACATTGTCTTGATAAACACAAACGTCAACACGAGATAAACGCAGTTTAAGATTTGTGACTTGTCCAGGAAAGAGTCACATTTCCTAAACTGGGATGACCTTGGAACACTTATGCAGCGGGAAAACATAACATACCGCGCCAGATCTTTAATTACCTGAAATACATGTAAGTTGAAAAATCAACAATAATGTTGAGCGAGTTCATGTGCAAGTGAGTATGTAAAACACTTGTAAGTATAAAAGTTCCCTGGTATGTAGCAGTGTAAGGAAAAGAGATCACCAATGGTTTGCAAGGCCATTAGTATGTTGTGAAGTGCAAGTAGGAAGACTCAACCTAGCAGATTTTTGCGTCGGGTACAAAGTCACTCAAGGTCCGTTCTGCTGGGCCTCTTAGAGGTCCGTTCTGTTGGGCCTAGAGTTGGGCTCGCTACACCCAGATAGATCTACCGCTTACGTCCCTCGGTGTTTCTGCCTACCCATTCACATGATCTAAGTAGTAAACCTCCTTACGCTAACATACCATGTATAAAGTACTTGTAATCAAAGTAACATGTATTTCACCCCCGCAGTTAAGAAAACTGAAAACAGTTAGAGAAAAGGGGGACATGAACTCACAGTCGGTGCGTCTCTACCAAGTACTCCAAATCAGAAAGCTGTGCGACGACCTACAAGTGCTAATTCTATTAGACGGACGGCCGTGCCTTAGCTTTATAGTTTAAGTCTCTGGGAAATAGTTAGACAACTATTTCGTGTTTACGTTCTGTATATACTTGGTAGTTAATCTCCTTCCCAAGGATGGGGGATTCAATTCATGTGCGTTCAAATTAAACCATTAAGTCTCACTTAATATATATATATACCTTTCCAATTCCAAAATATAAGTATTTTTCTCAAAAATATTATATTTTCGTTTCACATAGTTTTTCTCCAATAATACGTTGTTAAAATACGCGTTCATAAATATTTTCGTAAGTGCGTAAGTTACGTTTTAACAATCGAGTGGTAATATAATTACCGGTGTAACTTATATATATTTATGGTGAAAGCGTTCATATTATTTTGGATTCGTTAACGTTCGTAAATATTATTTTTACTCTAAAAATAATATTTATGTATTTCACAAAATAATCATAAACAGTGTGTGAAAAATATATATATTTATCACGTTAAATTTTGTGAAAATCCCACCTCCGAATATTTAGTAAATAAAGTCATGGCGAAACTTATGTTTCGAAGACATGTCAAAATAATTCTAACACTTGTAGTGTAAATAGTTCTAAGTGTTAGGTTTTTAGAAAAAATTTCGCCAGAGTTTCCTCTGTAACTGGAGGTGGCCACGCTTTCAAGCGTATCATTTTCTTTATCAAATCAACTCAACAATTTTCTTTATTTGATCAGAACAACTTTTATCGCATCAACAATTCAACATATGTGTAAATTGCCAAAAATTACATGAACTTGCAGTTTTCCCAAAACTGTGGTATAAATCCCCTTAAATTTAGTAGATCTTCATATAATATAATTTGATCTTGTAAAAACCTCGTTTTTAGAGAAAATCCATCTTTACAACCTCCCGTCGTCTTTTACAAAAACGGTTATTTTGTCGGATCTTTTCATTTCACAAGTGTTTACACACTTGTGGTTTATAAAAATCATGCTTGTTATTGTAAGATCCATCTCTTTAAAATACATGATTTCTTTGATACGTGGTTCTTTAAAAATACCACTTGCAGATGCGTAGATCCGCTAGTTTTAAACACTATTGTACAAGTTAAAACACTTTTACACAAGTAAAACATTTTTACACAAGTTCATGTTTCATGTGTGGTAGAGTTTCACCTTTTAACCCTTGTTACTTCTAAAATAGCTTTGTGTCATGATTCAAGAACATGACTATACCGGGTTAAACGATGATCCGAGCTACCACAACATAGATCGGGTCTAAATAATCACACATTTCAAATACTACATCATTTACACAACATAAAAGCTATTAACCACCATTTTTAGTGTTTTAAGTAAACTTTAAGGCATCAACTTGTAAGATTCCGAGTTTTAACCGATAAAAATCCTTTTAACCACTTTAGAATAGTTCAAATACGAGTTTTAAGTATTATACCTCTAGCTCAAGGCTAGGGAAGAATCTTGACGAAAATGGCGTGGATAAAAGCTAGATAAAGAGGTCCTTCACGTTCCGCTTGCTCCAAGACTCCTTGTATATGACCCTCGACACTTGTATGGACTTGGAATGTGATGAACAAGAACCGAAAATGGATGTGTGGGGAGGGGGGTGTTCGGCCGAGAGCTCAAGAGGGCAAGAGAGGAGAGAGTTGTTGTTGTGTTGAGTTGGAAAGATTATGTTGTGTTTAGCTTAGATCTTATAGGCAAAACATAAGTGTATTATCCAATGGTTCTTGTGTCAAGTAGATATTAGGCAAGATTAGATTAAGCAAATCTATCAAGTACAAAGCATGTCCCCTAGGGGACGGTTTCGGTTGGGGGGGGGGTCCTTGGTTCGATTACAACTAATCAATTAGGTAATAGTTTGGTTAAGTTAAGTAATTAACTCGGTTACTTGTGTATAGTATGTTATGATGGGTGTTAGGGTATTCGGGGACCCTAACTGGCTCAGAAAAAGACAAATAAGGAAAATAACAATATTTTCATGTTCCGGGTAAAGTCCGGTTGTTTGGTTGGATAGTAATCCGTTAAAGTGTTAACAAAGCTTTAAAGTGTCGTTATTACTCTCTTTAGTGACACAGCTTATTCCTGACACTTTGGAAAGTGTCTAGTAATATTTTTCTCATGTTTTGGCACTTTATTAGTTAGCTAAAAGCTGAATTGTTATGTAAAGTGCTGAATTTTGTACTTTAAGTACGTTTTAGGCACATCCAGTCACTGTGACTTATTCCTAGAGACGCAGTTCCACAACCCTTATATCCCTACACTCACCACTAGTGTAGCAAAACATTTCAGGCTCTTACAGGCCTTAGAGGCAGTGTTTGCCTGATGCTGGCTTTATCAGCATGTTCAGCATGTTCAGCATGTAAATAATGTAGTGACGATAAATAAAGTATGATGCAAGTAAGTACATGTATCATATATCAAGTAGCAGTTCATCAGCTAGTTCAAACAAGCACAGTAATTAAGCAGTAATTAATCAATAATTAAGTCGTACGGATACCTGGTTTAGTGAGGGTTGTCACATTCTCCCCCCGTTAAATAAATTTCGTCCTGAAATTTAAGTTCTGCTTGTAGATGCAGGGTTCTTAGGAAAAAGGTGGGGGTATTTCTCTTTCATCCGGTCCTCACGCTCCCAGGTGTATTCAGGACCATGTCTGGCATTCCAACGAACTTTGACGAGTTTGACACTGCTCCGGCGGGTCTTGTTCACTTTCCAATCCGTGACCTCAACAGGTTCTTCAACGAAGTGGAGCGTGTCATCAACATGAATCTCGTCGGTGGGAATAGCAACGGTAACTTGAGTTGGACTTTTCTTTAGGTTGGATACATGAAATGTATCGTGAACACCATTCAGTTCAGCAGGTAGGTCCAACTTGTATGCTACTAGTCCTATTCTTTCCAGAATTCTGAAGGGACCAATGTAGCGCGGATTTAACTTCCCACGCTTCCCAAAGCGTGCCACCCCCTTCCAGGGTGATACTTTTAATAACACCATTTCTCCAATTTGGAAATCCACATGTTTCCGGTTTGGATCCGCATAGGCCTTCTGTCTGTGGCGAGCTGCTTCGATGCGTTTAAGAATCTGCGCAATCTTGTCTGTCGTCTCTTGGACGATTTCGGGACCAGCAAGCTGCCTATCACCTTCGTCAGCCCAACATAAGGGTGATCGGCACTTGCGTCCGTAAAGGGCTTCAAATGGCGCGACACCAATACTGGTGTGGTAGCTGTTGTTGTACGAAAAATCGACCAAAGGCAAATGTTTGTCCCAGCTACCGCCCAAATCCATAACACACGCTCTCAGCATGTCTTCCAAAGTCTGTATCGTTTGCTCGCTCTGACCGTCAGTTTGCGGATGAAACGCAGTGCTCAGATTCAATTGTGAGTCAAAGGCTTCTTGGAAGGATTGCCATATCCTTGACACAAACCTTCCGTCTCTATCAGAGATGATCGAGAGAGGCACTCTATGGCGTGCAACGATTTCTCTCATGTAAATTTCAGCCAATTTGCTCGTATTATCCTTCTCTCTGATAGGTAAGAAGTGTGCTGACTTCGTTAATCGATCCACTATCACCCAGATAGTGTCATGGCCTCTTGGCGTTCTTGGCAATTTTGTAACAAAGTCCATTGAGATTTGTTCCCATTTCCACTTGGGAATCTCAGGTTGTTGCAGAAGTCCTGAAGGCTTCTGGTATTCCGCTTTAACCTTAGCGCACGTTAAACATTTGCTCACGTAAACAGCAACATCGCCTTTCATCCTAGGCCACCAATAATAATCTTTGAGATCCTGGTACATCTTATCCGCTCCTGGATGGATAGAGTACCGCGACTTGTGAGCTTCATAAAAAATAACCTCCCTTAAATCACCAAACAGAGGAACCCAAATCCTTTTCTCAAAACATAATGTTCCTTCCTCGTTTGGTACCAAAAGCTTCTCCATCCCACGGAGATATTCTTCTTCAAGATTCCTTTCCTTGAGAGCTTCCTTCTGCGCGGCACGAATGCGCAAGGAAAGATCGGTTCGTATAATCATTTCTAAAGCTCTAACCCTTATGGGCTTGATTCTCTCTTTACGACTTAGGGCATCGGCGACCACGTTCGCCTTCCCTGGATGATACTTTATCTCGCAGTCGTAATCGTTCAGCAACTCAACCCATCGTCTTTGCCTCATATTCAACTCCTTCTGGTTGAATATATGCTGTAGGCTCTTGTGATCTGTAAAGATTGTACACTTCGTACCATAAAGGTAGTGTCTCCAGATCTTTAAAGCAAAAACCACTGCGCCGAGCTCCAAATCGTGTGTAGTATAGTTCTTTTCGTGCACTTTCAATTGACGCGATGCGTAAGCAATAACCTTTTGGCGTTGCATCAACACGCAACCCAATCCTTGACGCGATGCGTCGCAGTATACCACAAAATCATCTGTACCTTCTGGTAGAGCTAAGATAGGCGCGTTACAAAGCTTACTCTTCAGTATCTGGAAGGCTTCCTCCTGTTTGATTTCCCAATCAAACTTCTTATCCTTCAGCGTGAGGAGCGTCAATGGTTGAGCGATCTTTGAAAAATTCTCAATGAATCTTCGATAATAGCCAGCCAAACCCAAGAATTGCCGAATCTCTGTCGGCGTCTTTGGCGTTTCCCAATCCTTGATCGCTTCGATCTTTGTTGGATCCACGTGGATTCCATCTCTATTTACCACGTGCCCAAGGAATTGCACCTCTCGTAGCCAAAACTCGCACTTAGAGAATTTGGCATACAGCTGTTCTTTCTTTAGCAGCTCTAGAATGGCTCTAAGATGCTGCTCGTGTTCAGCCTTCGTCTTTGAATAAATCAAGATGTCGTCAATGAATACAATCACGAACTTATCCAAGTACGGTTTGCAAACTCTATTCATCAAATCCATAAAGACTGCAGGTGTGTTTGTCAAACCAAACGGCATAACTAGGAACTCGTAGTGCCCATAACGAGTTCTGAAGGCTGTCTTTGGGATACTTTCCTCTTGTATCCTTAACTGATGGTATCCAGATCGAAGATCGATCTTTGAATAAAAGCTTGAACCTTGCAGTTGGTCGAACAGATCATCGATTCTTGGCAGAGGATATCTATTCATGATCGTCAGCTTGTTTAACTCCCGGTAGTCAATGCACATTCGAAAACTACCGTCCTTCTTCTTGACAAACAGGACCGGAGCTCCCCAGGGCGAGAAGCTTGGTCGGATAAAACCCTTGTCTAACAACTCTTGAAGTTGTGTTGATAGTTCCTGCATCTCAGACGGAGCAAGTCTATAAGGTGCCTTAGCCACAGGCGCGGCGCCTGGAACTAAGTCGATGTGGAACTCTACTTGCCTCTGAGGTGGCAGTCCAGGCAAGTCTTCTGGGAAGACTTCTGGATACTCCCTTACGACAGGGATGTCTTCGATTCTTGGCTCAGCAGCCTTCTTATCCACAATGTGTGCCAGGAAGGCAACACATCCTTTCTGCAAACACTTCCTTGCTTTCAAGCAGCTGATAATCCTCAACGGCGTCTCACGCTTCTCTCCATGAACAACAATGGTCTCACCATCATCGGTTGGGATACGAACAACCTTTTCGTGACATACTATCTCAGCCTTGTTGCCTGATAACCAATCCATTCCTACTACCACGTCGAAGCTTCCCAACTGGACTGGTAGCAGATCCAGAGCAAACTCACGTTCTCCTAATTCGATCACACAACCTCTGATAACTTCATTGGCTTCTACTAACTTCCCATTAGCTAATTCGATCGAGTAGGGAATATCTAACTTATTAACGGCTAACCCAAGCATATTCTTAAATTCTAACGACACGAAGCTATAATCGGCACCAGTATCAAATAAAACGGATGCATAGCGTTGATTCACAGGGAACGTACCAGTAACGACATTGGGATCCTGGCGCGCTTCCCTTGCTTCGAGTTGGAACACTCTTCCACGGGCTTGGTTTAAGTCTGGGCAGTTCTTCTTAAAATGCCCGATATCACCGCAGTGAAAGCACCCAAGTCTTTGCCCGTTTCCACCAACTTGATCATTCATCTGATTACGATTCACAGCGCCCGCTTGGTTAGCATTGTTGCCTCGATTTTCGTTACCTCCATAGTTTCCTTGTGGGCGATTTCCATTCCCACCCCGGTTGTAACTTCTGTTTCCGAAACCTCCCTGGCCTCCCTGACCAGCAGTGGCCCAACAAGTGTCCTTCGAGTGGCCACGTTTCCCACATGCTTCGCATACTTTTAGCCCGCAATGACCAGAATGGTGGCGCTGGCAGGTGTTGCATTTGGGCTGGGTGCCCATATACCCTTTTCCTTTCTTTCCTCTACCAGCTGTAACCTGAGCTGGCGTGTCTTGTCACACCCCCAAAATCCACACGCGGAGTATCACTGCTTCGAGGCGTGACTGACCAGGATCAAGCCACCAATCATATTGAACATTGTAAGTAATAAATAAAAGGCATTCATCAATACGAAAGGTGTTCAAAACCATAACATAGTTAAGCGTTTAGCGGAAGCATAAATATGTAAACCCAACATAAGTTTAAATGTTTCAAATGTTTAGCATGGCACACAGCAGTCCATGTCCCACAACGACTCCTCTCCACTCCCATGCAAGCTCCATAGATGCCTAACGACCTGCAAGGCATGTAACAGAGAGTCAACAACAAAGTTGAGCGAGTTCACAGTTGGTTGTTCAGAAATAAGTTCGTTTAACAAATCGTAAGTTCGTTTATAACCATGCCGTGTATTACTAGGCCATTTGTATGTTCATCTAGTGGGGGCTTCCCATGTTATAAGTTCAATTAGTGGGGGTTCCCATACTGTAACTTACTAGACTAGTTGTATCCATAAGTATCCTTCCCAATCCGAGGATAGTAGTAAGCATAAGTTTACGTAGGTTTTACGTAAGTGCCCTTCCCAACCGAGGACAGTGGTACGTAGCGAGTACGTAGATTTAGCGCTGGCGTCCTTCCCAATCCGAGGACGGTAGTACGTAGGTTTTAGGTAGGTTTAGTGCTGGTGTCCTTCCCAATCCGAGGACAGTAGTACGTAGGATTTACGTAGGTTTAAATACTAGTGTCGTTCCCAAACCGAGGACAGTACGTAGGCTTTACGTAGAGTTTGGCACAGGCATCCTTCCCAATCCGAGGACTGTGGTAAGTAGTCTAATAGTGATGTAAGTACAAGTAATCATTCAATCCCATTCCCAACCCACCGGGGAATCCCATGCCTTGGTAAGAGTGTTAACTCACCTTGGTTTGCTCGGTATGACTAGTTACTTTATTCTGGTCGCTCAACCAAGTCCTAATACGTTTACCAGTAACAATTAGTTCACACGCACTTACATTACATACAAACCGAACAACATAATTATGCAACACAAATTCATGAGCCCATCTTTGATATCGGTTCTTATTCAATCATCAAATTCGATCCATACAAAATTATTAGCATGAACCTATTACCACTCCCAATATTAATAAAACTCATGACCACCATAACATGCATTAACATTCTTAAACAATGATGATTAACCAACCAGCAATCATATTATCGCACAAGTCAATTACCAGCCATATTATTACCAACTGTTAACATCTAATGACCATACATATGCCAACAATCCCTATCAATTGTCATACATGAATGATTCCACAAATGTTCCATACGAAGTCAGGCAACCCAAAACACGATATCATGTATTTCACATAGACTCAATTCACAAACCATTATAACATTATTTAATACTCATTACACCCCTGACTCTCAATGACCACATTATTAGAATACATATATGGCTTGATTCGATCAAGACTACCCACATGGCCGCCATTTTATTCAGGGTTATCAACTATGTCAGACCATATCAATTACCATTCACCTTAAAGTCAAACAAAGGAATTTCATGCAATCTATATTACATATGCAGACAGTTAATTGATTATACAACTTTAGACCCTTGAAAATTAATAACCTCCACACAAGTTCTGTCAACACAAGTCCCAATGATTATAAAATAAACAATAACTTCAGACCTTAGCCCAACATACCATCTCTAACTTATTTATTGCCTTATTATTTAAACATAACAGAACATGCATAAGGGCGGCCCACTAAAATCAAGTCTTCGGCCCATGTGACTACAAGTGCAAGTTCCGATTCTTGAATTTCCACATCTAGATCCGATGACTAAACAGGCTTATGTCATTAATCAATAACCCGTGTTGTTCGGGATTAATTCTAATGAGTAACACAAGTTATTTATCAAGGATTTCACAAATCGTATTATGCCAAGCATATAACATCACGCAAAACATATCCAGACGCAACACTCGTATCGATCACATATTCACAAATCTAGCATAAATAGCATCACTACGTCTAACATGGTACAATGAGGAAACATACCAATCAAGAGTTATTGATGAAGAAACAGATTGCGAGTGAGAAGGGGGGGGGTAGACCTGTTGCCGTCGTACCACAAGTGAGGGGAATAGGGTTTGTTTTGGTTTGCCTTGTTAATCATATACGTACATGTAATTGTATGGTTAAAAGACTTAGGCCGGTTACAAGGTTTAATCATAAAAATAAATTGGTTGGGCCGGCTACCCATAATAGTCCACACAGTGAATTGGGTCGGCTGCATTTGTAAATCGGAACAATGACTTGGGCCGGATCTAAGGTTTATTCATTATCGTTATGTGTCATGTTTTGGTCCAAGTTCGATAACGTTTTCTTTATCAAGCAAACACATATACATTACGGTCCAATTATACTAACATATATTAACAACACACCCATATTGCACATCGCTTTATATACATAAAACACACTTATATTGCAAATAAGTGATAGGTTAAGTCGAGTAGAGACCTTGAAAACTCGGGTTGTCACATTATCCCCAACTTGAAAGAAATTTCGTCCCGAAATTTAGCACGTGGTTACTGAGGAAGCTAGTTGTGTTGCGTAGTTTACTGGTTTTCCTGGGGTGTCACATCATCCCCCCGTTGATTTGGAATTTCGTCCCGAAATTCTGTAGTAGCTTCAGCCTCAGTAGTGGTTGCACTGTTTCCGAATAACTGGGGATACTTGAGTTTCATTTAATCTTCTCGTTCCCAGGTGAACTCTGGGCCACGACGGGAGTTCCAACGAACTCGAACAAGAGGTATTCTGGTGTGCTTGAGGACCTTAACGTCTCGGTCCGTGATTTCAACTGGTTCCTCGACGAATCGCAACTGATCGTCGATAGTGAGCTCCTTCAAAGGAACTATGAGGGTCTCATCTGACAGACACTTCTTCAGATTCGACACGTGAAAAACGTTGTGAACTGCACTGAGTTCTGCGGGCAGGTTCAGTTTGTAGGCCACCTTGCCTATTTTCTCAATGATTTCGAATGGTCCGACATATCGCGGATTGAGCTTGCCCCGTTTGCCAAAACGAACCACACCCTTCCAGGGTGAAACTTTGAGTAGCACTCGTTCTCCAACTTGGAACTCGAGTGGTTTCCGGTGCTTGTTTGCGTAGGCTTTCTGAGGGTCGCGAGCTGCCGCCATGCGTTGCCGTATCTGAACAATTCTTTCCGTTGTGTCCACTACAAGTTCTGTACCCGTGATCTGACTATCACCCACCTCTGTCCAACAAAGAGGTGATCGGCATTTACGCCCGTACAATGCCTCGAATGGAGCGGCTTGAATGCTGGTGTGGTAACTGTTGTTATACGAAAACTCCACCAACGGGAGGTGTTTTTCCCAGCCGTTGCCGAAATTGATTACACATGCACGAAGCATGTCTTCTAGAGTTTGGATGGTGCGTTCAGACTGCCCATCCGTTTGCGGGTGGTAAGCTGTGCTCATGTCTAATCGTGAGCCAAAGGGTTTGTGCATCGCTTGCCAAAGTTCTGAAGTAAAACGTGCATCACGATCAAAGATAATAGAGGTTGGCACCCCGTGCCTCGAGACAACTTCCTTAAGGTAGACGTCTGCTAGAGTGGAGAACTTATCCGTTTCCTTAATAGCCAAAAAGTGTGCAGACTTAGTGAGTCGATCCACGATCACCCAAATAGTATCATTTCCACGTTGAGATCTAGGCAAGCCAGTAACAAAATCCATGGAAATTTGCTCCCATTTCCATTGTGGTATCTCTAGTTGTTAGAGTAGGCCCGAGGGTTTCTGATATTCCGTTTTGACTCTCGCACAAGTCAAACACTTGCTAACGTAAGTTGCTATATGAGCTTTCATGCTAGGCCACCAATATGTAGTTTTCAAGTCGTGGTACATCTTATCCAAACCAGGATGTACTGAGTAGCGAGACTTATGAGCTTCATCCATTACAAGCCCACGTAAGTTGCCATAGAGTGGGACCCAGATGCGTCCCGTTACATAGTAGGCGCCGTCTGCCTTCTGTTCCAACCGTTGCCTTGAATCGCGTAGGGCTTCAGCCCTGACATTTTCTGGTTTCAATGCTTCTACCTGAGCATCTCGTATCTGAGAAGGAAGACTAGACTAAATAGTGAGTTGCAACGCTCGTACACGCCTAGGTGTAGTATCCTTTCGACTGAGGGCGTCGGCCACCACATTGGCTTTGCCCGGATGGTACTTTATAGCACATTCGTAAACGTTTAAAAGCTCGACCCATCGACGCTGACGCATGTTCAACTCTTTCTGCTTGAAGATATGCTCGAGACTCCTGTGATCGGTGTAGATGGTGCACTTGGTACCGTACAGGTAATGTCTCCATATCTTGAGCGCAAAAACAACAGCTTCCAGCTCTAAATCGTGTGTATTGTAATTCCGTTCGTGAATCTTAAGTTGGCGCGAAGCATAAGCAATGACTTTATCCCGTTGCATCAACACACATCCAAGACCCTGAATGGATGCGTCGCAATAGACCACAAAATCGTCTGTACCCTCTGGCAATGAAAGAATAGGTGCGCTACAAAGTCTATCCTTTAAGTGCTGGAATGCTGATTCCAGTGTATTACCCCAACGGTAGATAACACCTTTCTGAGTTATTGAGGTGAGGGGTTGTGCAATCTTGGAGAAGTCTTTGATGAATCTTCTATAGTGCCTGCCAGACCCAAGAATAGGCGGATTTCTGTTGGTGTACGAGGTGCAGGCCAGTTCCTGATCGAATCAACCTTGGATGGATCAACGTGTATCCCATCCTTGTTTACCACGTGGCCTAGAAAGTGAACTTCACGAAGCCAGAAGTCGCATTTTGAAAACTTGGCGTACAGCCGTTCTGCTCGAAGGAGTTCCAAAATGAGTCGTAAATGCTGCTCGTGTTCCTCCTGACTCTTGGAGTAGATCAGAATGTCGTCGATGAATACAATCACAAACTTATCCAAGTAAGGCTTGCATGCTCTGTTCATAAGATCCATGAAGACTGCAGGCGTGTTTGTTAACCCGAAAGGCATGACCAGAAACTCGTAGTGGCCGTAGCGAGTTCTGAATGCTGTTTTGGAGACGTCCTCGTCCCGGACTCTCAGTTGATGGTAGCCTGACCTCAGATCAATCTTTGAATAGTAGCTCGACCCTTGCAGCTGGTCGAACAAGTCGTCGATGCGTGAGAGAGGATAGCGATTCTTCACGGTTACCTTGTTCAGTTCGCGGTAATCTATGCACATGCGGAAGGTACCGTCTTTCTTCTTCACAAACAATACGGGAGCTCCCCAGGGCGAAGAGCTAGGATGAATGAAACCCTTATTCAAGAGTTCTTGCAATTGTTTAGACAGTTCTTCCAGTTCGGTTGGAGCTAAGCGATAAGGTGCTCGAGCTATGGGCGTTGCTCCAGGAGCTAGCTCGATCTGAAATTCGACCTGGCGATGAGGCGGTAGCCCAGGTAAATCTTCAGGAAACACTTGAGGAAAGTCGTGTACAACTGGAATATCCTCAATCTTCTTCTCTTTTGTTGATGTGTCAGTAACAAGTGCTAAGATAGCGGTGTGGCCCTTTCGCAAACACTTCCGGGCCTTAAGGGAGGAGATGATGCCCACTACAGCACCAGTCTTGTCGCCTTGAATTTCGAGAGGTTCCTTGCCAGAACGGGGAATACGAACAATCTTCTCTTTGCATAGGATCTCTGCTTGCTGTTGGGACAACCATTCCATCCCAATGACGATGTCGAAACCATCACAACGTTGGGGTCATTCCTAGCATCACCCTGACCAATCACGAACACTCGACCCCTGGCACCATTGTCGTCGTTATTACCCCCGTTGTTGCCTCCATTATTATTCTCGTTTCCTTGGTTGTGGTTCTGATTCTGGTTCTGGTTCAACTGTGGGCAGTGTCTCTTGAAGTGACCTTCAGCACCATACTGAAAGCATCCCCTGTTACCTCGCTATCGCTGCTGGTTCTGTGGAACTGTTGGTTGTTGTTATTGGTTCTGATTCGCAGGTCATGAGCTCCTGAAATCCTTGGCTTCATGCCCCATCTTGAGACACCTCTGGCAACGACCCCTGTTGCACTGACCACTGTGGTGTCTGTTGCATCTATTGCACTTTGGGTGATTTCCTCGATATCCACCCTGCCCTTAACTACCAGAAGATTGCTGACCAGGACTCTGGTAGTCATCGATCTTTCGCTGCTGTGCCTGGGAGTGAACCATAGTCGAACCCTTGCTAGAGGTTCCATCCCACTTCCGTTTGTTGTCACTGGGAGTAGCTGAAGTAGTAATAGTAGTAGCACCAATACGCTTAGGCAGCTTGTTCTGTTCCACTGCCTGGTCTGTGAGACGATGAGCAAGACGGGTAACATCCTGAATAGTAGCAAGGTTGGCAGAAGTCACATGACTTTGAATCTCTGGTACTAAGCCTTTGAGGTACAACTCAATGCGCTTGATGGGAGGATCCACCATAGTTGGGCCTAACACTGCCAGTTCGTTGGATCGTTTCGTATACACTTCTATCTCTGACCCCGTCATCTTCAAGTTAAAGAACTCCACTTCCAGTTTGTGGATGTCATCACGACTATAGTATTCACGTTTGATCAGTCCCTTAAAATCATTCCATGGGGGTGGCATTAGCAGCCGCCAGCCCCAGCATCTGAACTTGCGCGTTCCACCAAGTTAGCGCAGTGCCTTCGAGAGTACCAGTGGCGTACTTCACCCTACGAGCCTTAGGGCATTCACACATCTCGAAGACCGATTCGAGCTTCTCGAACCAGTGGAGGAGTCCAACGGCCCCTTCAGTGCCACTAAAAGTACTAGGACGACGGTCCATGAACGTCTTGAATGTGAATACAGGTGGCTGAGCATGTTGACTTGTCGTGTGCGTAAGAGTAAACAAAATTAAGCACAAGTGTCGGTTTACGAGAGTAGGATCTAAAGATCCTAGAGTAAGTTGCGATGGCAGGCTATACCTCCTGCGTAGGCAGCTGCGAGTGCTGCAGTAACTTGTTCAGTGATAAAAGCCGCCAACTGGGCTTGAGTTAGGTTAACGCGTCCACTAATGATTTTCATATCAAAGGAAACATGAGTGAGAGTGGTTCGCGAAAGTTCGATGACAGAAGAGAGTAAGCACACAAGTGTTTCAATCAACAGTTGTTACGTTTATCTAAGCATACCATGAGCAAAGTTCTATGTAATCTAGCAAGTAGGCAATGTAAATATAAATCATATCACCTATTGTGTCGAGTCTTGCACGTGGAGCGAAGCGTCGTTGTGGATCGTTTAGCACTGTTCAGGTTATAGTCTGGTTTTAACAAAACTTTTTCCCTTATTAAAACCAAGTTCACTATAACCAATGGCTCTGATACCAATCTGTCACACCCCCAAAATCCACACGCGGAGTATCACCGCTTGGAGGCGTGACTGACCAGGATCAAGCCACCAATCATATTGAATATTGTAAGTAATAAATAAAAGGCATTCATCAATACGAAAGGTGTTTAAAACCATAACATAGTTAAGCGTTTAGCGGAAGCATAAATATGTAAACCCAACATAAGTTTAAATGTTTCAAATGTTTAGCATGGCACACAGCAGTCCATGTCCCACAACGACTCCTCTCCACTCCCATGCAAGCTCCATAGATGCCTAACGACCTGCAAGGCATGTAACAGAGAGTCAACAACAAAGTTGAGCGAGTTCACAGTTGGTTGTTCAGAAATAAGTTCGTTTAACAAATCGTAAGTTCGTTTATAACCATGCCGTGTATTACTAGGCCATTTGTATGTTCATCTAGTGGGGGCTTCCCATGTTATAAGTTCAATTAGTGGGGGTTCCCATACTGTAACTTACTAGACTAGTTGTATCCATAAGTATCCTTCCCAATCCGAGGATAGTAGTAAGCATAAGTTTACGTAGGTTTTACGTAAGTGCCCTTCCCAACCGAGGACAGTGGTACGTAGCGAGTACGTAGATTTAGCGCTGGCGTCCTTCCCAATCCGAGGACGGTAGTACGTAGGTTTTACGTAGGTTTAGTGCTGGTGTCCTTCCCAATCCGAGGACAGTAGTACGTAGGATTTACGTAGGTTTAAATACTAGTGTCGTTCCCAAACCGAGGACAGTACGTAGGCTTTACGTAGAGTTTGGCACAGGCATCCTTCCCAATCCGAGGACTGTGGTAAGTAGTCTAATAGTGATGTAAGTACAAGTAATCATTCAATCCCATTCCCAACCCACCGGGGAATCCCATGCCTTGGTAAGAGTGTTAACTCACCTTGGTTTGCTCGGTATGACTAGTTACTTTATTCTGGTCGCTCAACCAAGTCCTAATACGTTTACCAGTAACAATTAGTTCACACGCACTTACATTACATACAAACCGAACAACATAATTATGCAACACAAATTCATGAGCCCATCTTTGATATCGGTTCTTATTCAATCAACAAATTCGATCCATACAAAATTATTAGCATGAACCTATTACCACTCCCAATATTAATAAAACTCATGACCACCATAACATGCATTAACATTCTTAAACAATGATGATTAACCAACCAGCAATCATATTATCGCACAAGTCAATTACCAGCCATATTATTACCAACTGTTAACATCTAATGACCATACATATGCCAACAATCCCTATCAATTGTCATACATGAATGATTCCACAAATGTTCCATACGAAGTCAGGCAACCCAAAACACGATATCATGTATTTCACATAGACTCAATTCACAAACCATTATAACATTATTTAATACTCATTACACCCCTGACTCTCAATGACCACATTATTAGAATACATATATGGCTTGATTCGATCAAGACTACCCACATGGCCGCCACTTTATTCAGGGTTATCAACTATGTCAGACCATATCAATTACCATTCACCTTAAAGTCAAACAAAGGAATTTCATGCAATCTATATTACATATGCAGACAGTTAATTGATTATACAACTTCAGACCCTTGAAAATTAATAACCTCCACACAAGTTCTGTCAACACAAGTCCCAATGATTATAAAACAAACAATAACTTCAGACCTTAGCCCAACATACCATCTCTAACTTATTTATTGCCTTATTATTTAAACATAACAGAACATGCATAAGGGCGGCCCACTAAAATCAAGTCTTCGGCCCATGTGACTACAAGTGCAAGTTCCGATTCTTGAATTTCCACATCTAGATCCGATGACTAAACAGCCTTATGTCATTAATCAATAACCCGTGTTGTTCGGGATTAATTCTAATGAGTAACACAAGTTATTTATCAAGGATTTCACAAATCGTATTATGCCAAGCATATAACATCACGCAAAACATATCCAGACGCAACACTCGTATCGATCACATATTCACAAATCTAGCATAAATAGCATCACTACGTCTAACATGGTACAATGAGGAAACATACCAATCAAGAGTTATTGATGAAGAAACAGATTGCGAGTGAGAAGGGGGGGGGGGGGGGGTAGACCTGTTGCCGTCGTACCACAAGTGAGGGGAATAGGGTTTGTTTTGGTTTGCCTTGTTAATCATATACGTACATGTAATTGTATGGTTAAAAGACTTAGGCCGGTTACAAGGTTTAATCATAAAAATAAATTGGTTGGGCCGGCTACCCATAATAGTCCACACAGTGAATTGGGCCGGCTGCATTTGTAAATCGGAACAATGACTTGGGCCGGATCTAAGGTTTATCCATTATCGTTATGTGTCATGTTTTGGTCCAAGTTCGATAACGTTTTCTTTATCAAGCAAACACATATACATTACGGTCCAATTATACTAACATATATTAACAACACACCCATATTGCACATCGCTTTATATACATAAAACACACTTATATTGCAAATAAGTGATAGGTTAAGTCGAGTAGAGACCTTGAAAACTCGGGTTGTCACATGTCTGATCCTCCTTTCTTAACCACCACACTGGCGCCCTGCTTGAAGTTCGAGAACTTCCGTTTGTTACCTCCTGATGACTCGACGTGAGTCTCTGCCTTCTTGGTCTTGATCTCATCAAACTTGTTCAGGCGAATAGCCTCCTCAGTGAGAGCTACGCTAAAATCGATCGCCTTAGTAATGGTCGCAGGCTTGGATGAGGTTACCATGCTTATGATTTGAGGAGCTAGTCCCCAAATGAAATGTTCGATTCTCTTGAACTCAGGAGTGACCATGTAGGGTACCACATGCGATAAGTCATGGAACCTTTGAACGTACTCTGCTATCTTTGGACCGTCCATTTTCAAATGCCAAAACTCGGTCTCCAATCTCTGGATTTCTGCGCGAGAGCAGTACTTCTTGCGCATAAGTTCCTTTAGTTCGGTCCAGGTCAGCGCGTAGGCAGCAGCTTCGCCTAGTGTCTGAACTTGTAGATTCCACCAGGATAGGGCTCCATCTAGAAACAGCCCTGAGATATAGGTGACTTGCTGATCTAGTGTGCATTTACTCATGCGAAGAACAGATTCAATTTTCTCGGCCCAATGAACAAAGGCGACAGCACCTCCTGTGCCATCAAAGTTGACGGGCTTGCAGTCCAGAAACTGCTTGTAAGTGCACCCATGAGGTGGATTATTGTTGCCATTGTTGTTTGAGCTGCTTCCGCTGGGTCCTCCTTGCGAAGCGGCGTATTGTGCGATGGCAGCAGCGATGACTTGCTGGAGTTCTGCCTCATTGGTAGGCAACGGCGTTTGACGTCTTGGCGGCATCTTCTAAAAGATGTGTTTATGTCGGTCAGGCCATAGTTATAATACATAAGTCAGGTCATCATATAGCGTATGTATATAACGATAGTAATAGTACATAACATCTCATGTTATCAATCACATAACATCTCATGTTATAAATAGATCACCCATATTGATAGCTTCTGCAATGGTTGAGGGCTTTGAGGTAGTAACCATACCCCTGATCTGGGGTGCAAGTGTCCAAATGAATCGTTCAATCCTTTTGAACTCCGGTTGGACTAAGTAGGGGGGCGACCCTAGATAAGTCGTGCGATCGCTGGACAAGTTCAGGAATTTCTGGTTCGTCCATTTTCAAATTCCTGAACTCCACCTCAAGCTTCTAAATTCCAGTCCTAAAACAACATTTCTTCTCAATCGTTTCCTTGAGCTCGTCCCAGCTCAGTGCATAAGCAGCGTCTGTGCCAAGGGTCTGAACCTGGAGGTTCCATTAAGAGAGTGTGCCATCTAGAAATATCCCTGAGATATAGGTAACACTCTGTTGGGGCGAACAGTTACTCATTCTTAGAATGGAGTCGGTCTTTTCGGACCAACGAACAAATGCAACGGCGCCTCCTGTTCCGTCAAAGTTCAAAGGCTTGCAGTTCAGGAACTGTTTATAGGTGCAGCCAGTTGGAGGGTTATTTCTAGTAATGCCATCGTTGTACTTAGAGCGGAGGGCTTCATGTCGTGCATTTATCTGTGAGATGCGTTCTTGCAGCTCGGTTTCTGTCCTTGGCAACGTACTGGTGTTTGTGTCACGTCTGGGTGACATTCCCTTTTGTCGAAGTGGTGTGAAGCGGGTTAGACAACGTTTCAATTGTCTATGAGGTGTATATAGCAACATAAGCCATCATGTAATCACCCAATTTCACACGCAAATATACTCACTGTATGAGTGGGGAAGTAAAGTAAACGACGTAACTGGAGCCAGTCCTCCTCCATAGCCTGCTGGGTACGAATGATAGTAGCAACCTGCTGCTCTAGTGTAAAGAGACGGGCAGCATAATCTGGAGGTAAGGGTCGAAATGGCTGCAGAGGAGAGTGTGTCTGACCATGGCACTGGCATGGCGGCAGCTGAGCTCTCTCAAGCTCCTGGATGCGCTGCGTGTGGGACTCGTGCTGGGCGACAAAAGACATCAAAACGTCCTCGATAGTATACCCCATGTGGAAGGAATGGTAGGGGTCAGTAGGTGGCATAGCAGAGTCCGGTGCCCAAAGGAACGGCTCACTGGTGGGATCAAAAGGTGCCACATGAAATGGAGCAACAGAGGGTGGAACAGATGACATCTAGGGCATGAAGGGGATAGACATCGGTATGTGCCCAAAAGGATGGGCTGAAGAACCCTCTCCAGTCCTCGCTGGAGGTACAAACTGTGGAACCCGAAAAGGAGAATCAACATGTCGTGTATCAGGGATCTGAGGGGGAAAAGGTGGAACATCCTCATCAGCAGGTATCCAACCGTGCTGTGCATGCTCATCTGGTGGATCCATGCGTGCCGCGAACAGTGCATGCTCGGGCTCTAGTGGAATGGGATCGGGTGCAACAAAAGGGTGAACAGGTGCAATGTGCTCAACAGGATGGTCAACAGGTATATCAACAACAGGTAGAGGAACGACAGGATCAACAACGACATGATCGCCCTCTAACAAAGGAATATCCACGGGGAGATCATCAACAGGCGGGTGTGCTATAACAGGCTCAATAGGGATGCCAGCATGTACGAGGTCATGCTCAAGTATGGGGTCTAGAGCGGCTGCCTGCTCAGGAGCGACGACAGGCTCGGGATCATCAAAAGCCATCTCAAAGTCAAACTCGGGGTCGATAGGGTCTACTGGGTCAGCTGGATCCTCCATGGGCTGATCCATAGGTATAAACTCGATATCATGATCCGGGTCGTATCCCGGGGGAAAGATAGGATCAGAATCCTCTATGTCATCATGGTCAAACTCAAAGCTGGGAATAGGTGCGATAGAGGATGCCTGGTCAGGATCAGAATCATGCGCCAAGTGCTGTGCGCTCAATGTGTGAGAAGGTGCGGATGCCACAGACTCGAAGGAGTCTGGGACAGGAGAATGTGCAGGCGAATCCTCAGTGGGAACGCCGGCGATCAACAGAAGATCGTCCGCAGGAAGTAGGGCCTCGCCCTGGATCTCATCCTCAAAGGGCTCCTCCTCAAACAGGTCAACATCGCCGTCAGCCTCGGCGTCAGGAAGAAAATCATATGCTGGATAAACGGCTAAGGGTATAGGAGCCGGAATCTCTACTAGAGGTAGGTACTCAGCGGGAGGGTCATCTGCAGGCTCATCAGCACCATCGGGTAGTGCGAAGGGTTGGAAATCATCCTCGTCAGTACTGGTATAGTCAGATGTGTACACCTCATTCTCGGAGGATGTGAGGTCATCAGATACGATAAGTATGGGTCCAGTGGTGTCCGAATCGCCAGTACCGGCTGAATCCATGAGTCTGTAACATAAACACAAATATGCTCAAATAATCAGTCACACAATCAGATAATCACATAAGTCACCAAGTAAAGTATCACATAATTCTCCTAGTCCCACTAGCCTCCCAGTCTCCTAGACTGCTCTATCAACTACCTCGACCTCTCAGATCGAGCCTCGGTCTCCAATACCGAGCCTCAGCCTCCAAACTGAGCCTACTCTTCCTAGTCCAACTAGCTAACTACCTCGATCTCTCAGACCGAGCCTCGGCCTCTCAGACCGAGCCTCAGCCTTTCTAGACTGAGCCTACTCTTCCTAGTCTCACTAGCCAACTACCTCGGTCACCTAGACCGAGCCTCGATCCTCCAGACCGAGCCTCAGCCCTCCAGGCTGAGCCTATAATAAATCAACGTGCTCAACTACCTCGATCACCTAGACCGAGCCTCGATCCTCCAGACCGAGCCTCAGCCCTCCAGGCTGAGCCTATAAATAATAAAAGGTGCTCAACATTTGTTTGTAAAAAGTTTTGGATCTGGACTTAAGTGGTATGCAGAAAAATGTTTTCGTGAGAGCCCTAGTGATCATAGTCTAGACTCGAGAAAGAATCCTAGTTCGCTATGATCAGAGCTCTGATACCAAGCTGTCACACCCTGGCTTTGCGGAAGCGTGGTTAATTTTGGTGTGACTTCTTAATACCATAGCTTAATCATAACAAAGCTATATGAAATAAAATCATGCAAGATCATCCATGTGATTAAGTTTTAAAACCAAAGTAACGTAACATTGTCTTAGAGACTTACAACACCATAACATAAAACATTGTCTTAATAAACACAAACGTCAACATGAGATAAACGCAGTTTAAGATTTGTGACTTGTCCAGGAAAGAGTCACATTTCCTAAACTGGGATGACCTTGGAACACTTATGCAGCGGGAAAACATAACATACCGCGCCAGATCTTTAATTACCTGAAATACATGTAAGTTGAAAAATCAACAATAATGTTGAGCGAGTTCATGTGCAAGTGAGTATGTAAAACACTTGTAAGTATAAAAGTTCCCTGGTATGTAGCAGTGTAAGGAAAAGAGATCACCAATGGTTTGCAAGGCCATTAGTATGTTGTGAAGTGCAAGTAGGAAGACTCAACCTAGCAGATTTTTGCGTCGGGTACAAAGTCACTCAAGGTCCGTTCTGCTGGGCCTCTTAGAGGTCCATTCTATTGGGCCTAGAGTTGGGCTCGCTACACCCAGATAGATCTACCGCTTACGTCCCTCGGTGTTTCTGCCTACCCATTCGCATGATCTAAGTAGTAAACCTCCTTACGCTAACATACCGTGTATAAAGTACTTGTAATCAAAGTAACATGTATTTCACCCCCGCAGTTAAGAAAACTGAAAACAGTTAGAGAAAAGGGGGACATGAACTCACAGTCGGTGCGTCTCTACCAAGTACTCCAAATCAGAAAGCTGTGCGACGACCTACAAGTGCTAATTCTATTAGACGGACGGCCGTGCCTTAGCTTTATAGTTTAAGTCTTTGGGAAATAGTTAGACAACTATTTCGTGTTTACGTTCTGTATATACTTGGTAGTTAATCTCCTTCCCAAGGATGGGGGATTCAATACATGTGCGTTCAAATTAAACCATTAAGTCTCACTTAATATATATATACCTTTCCAATTCCAAAATATAAGTATTTTTCTCAAAAATATTATATTTTCGTTTCACATAGTTTTTCTCCAATAATACGTTGTTAAAATACGCGTTCATAAATATTTTCGTAAGTGCGTAAGTTACGTTTTAACAATCGAGTGGTAATATAATTACCGGTGTAACTTATATATATTTATGGTGAAAGCGTTCGTATTATTTTGGATTCGTTAACGTTCGTAAATATTATTTTTACTCTAAAAATAATATTTATGTATTTCACAAAATAATCATAAACAGTGTGTGAAAAATATATATATTTATCACGTTAAATTTTGTGAAAATCCCACCTCCGAATATTTAGTAAATAAAGTCATGGCGAAACTTATGTTTCGAAGACATGTCAAAATAATTCTAACACTTGTAGTGTAAATAGTTCTAAGTGTTAGGTTTTTAGAAAAAATTTCGCCAGAGTTTCCTCTGTAACTGGAGGTGGCCACGCTTTCAAGCGTATCATTTTCTTTATCAAATCAACTCAACAATTTTCTTTATTTGATCAGAACAACTTTTATCGCATCGACAATTCAACATATGTGTAAATTGCCAAAAATTACATGAACTTGCAGTTTTCCCAAAACTGTGGTATAAATCCCCTTAAATTTAGTAGATCTTCATATAATATAATTTGATCTTGTAAAAACCTCGTTTTTAGAGAAAATCCATCTTTACAACCTCCCGTCATCTTTTACAAAAACGGTTATTTTGTCGGATCTTTTCATTTCACAAGTGTTTACACACTTGTGGTTTATAAAAATCATGCTTGTTATTGTAAGATCCATCTCTTTAAAATACATGATTTCTTTGATACGTGGTTCTTTAAAAATACCACTTGCAGATGCGTAGATCCGCTAGTTTTAAACACTATTGTACAAGTTAAAACACTTTTACACAAGTAAAACATTTTTACACAAGTTCAAGTTTCATGTGTGGTAGAGTTTCACCTTTTAACCCTTGTTACTTCTAAAATAGCTTTGTGTCATGATTCAAGAACATGACTATACCGGGTTAAACGATGATCCGAGCTACCACAACATAGATCGGGTCTAAATAATCACACATTTCAAATACTACATCATTTACACAACATAAATGCTATTAACCACCATTTTTAGTGTTTTAAGTAAACTTTAAGGCATCAACTTGTAAGATTCCGAGTTTTAACCGATAAAAATCCTTTTAACCACTTTAGAATAGTTCAAATACGAGTTTTAAGTATTATACCTCTAGCTCAAGGCTAGGGAAGAATCTTGACGAAAATGGCGTGGATAAAAGCTAGATAAAGAGGTCCTTCGCGTTCCGCTTGCTCCAAGACTCCTTGTATACGACCCTCGACACTTGTATGGACTTGGAATGTGATGAACAATAACCGAAAATGGATGTGTGGGGAGGGGGGTGTTCGGCCGAGAGCTCAAGAGGGCAAGAGAGGAGAGAGTTGTTGTTGTGTTGAGTTGGAAAGATTATGTTGTGTTTAGCTTAGATCTTATAGGCAAAACATAAGTGTATTATCCAATGGTTCTTGTGTCAAGTAGATATTAGGCAAGATTAGATTAAGCAAATCTATCAAGTACAAAGCATGTCCCCTAGGGGACGGTTTCGGTTGGGGGGGGGGTCCTTGGTTCGATTACAACTAATCAATTAGGTAATAGTTTGGTTAAGTTAAGTAATTAACTCGGTTACTTGTGTATAGTATGTTATGACGGGTGTTAGGGTATTCGGGGACCCTAACTGGCTCAGAAAAAGACAAATAAGGAAAATAACAATATTTTCATGTTCCGGGTAAAGTCCGGTTGTTTGGTTGGATAGTAATCCGTTAAAGTGTTAACAAAGCTTTAAAGTGTCGTTATTACTCTCTTTAGTGACACAGCTTATTCCTGACACTTTGGAAAGTGTCTAGTAATATTTTTCTCATGTTTTGGCACTTTATTAGTTAGCTAAAAGCTGAATTGTTATGTAAAGTGCCGAATTTTGTACTTTAAGTACGTTTTAGGCACATCCAGTCACTGTGACTTATTCCTAGAGACGCAGTTCCACAACCCTTATATCCCTACACTCACCACTAGTGTAGCAAAACATTTCAGGCTCTTACAGGCCTTAGAGGCAGTGTTTGCCTGATGCTGGCTTTATCAGCATGTTCAATAGGTTATCCGTTATAGTGCTACTGTGCTTTTTGTGCATCACGGTTGTCACTAGGGTTCAGCATGTAAATAATGTAGTGACGATAAATAAAGTATGATGCAAGTAAGTACATGTATCAGATATCAAGTAGCAGTTCATCAGCTAGTTCAAACAAGCACAGTAATTAAGCAGTAATTAATCAATAATTAAGTCGTACGGATACCTGGTTTAGTGAGGGTTGTCACAACTGACTTGCATGATTTTTGGGAATAATATAACCAATCGCACAAGACTCCTTGGTCGCACAAGATCAGATCGTTCAAGATCTGATCTGATCGCACAGGGCAGTCGCACAAGATAGACTGATGTACAATAAGTTAGAACACAGTGTACAACTAAGATATGCATGATCGCACAAGACTTGTGGATCGCACAAGAAGGTGCCGATCGCACAAGGCTTGGGCCTCACACGAACTGCATCGTTGTTGGGCCTCAAAGCCCAAGTCCAGTCGCACAAGATGTTCCGAGTCGCACAAGACCAACTGGACCGCACAAGTTGAATTATGTTTACTTGTTTGGGCCGTATGCATGTTAGATCTGCTTGTTGATTGGGCCGGGTGTTTAACTAAATCGCACAACATGATGTGGGTCGCACAAGGCTGTGCCGACCGCACAACATGTTGGGCCGGGGTGTTTAGTTGGGTTATGTTAGTGAACCGCACAAATGGTTTGGCCCAAACTATTGAATCGCACAAGCTTGAATATGTTATGTACTTGACTGTTAATGTGTTGCCATGATCAATACGTGTTCGTAACCTGTTAGCTTATGTGTAAGCATACATGCACTTCTTGAACCTAGACTTGACTTGTATGGTAACCATGTTGGGACGTGGTTGACCTCTAGCAGCTCGATTGACCTTTCGTTTATCTGCCGAGCTAACCTAAGGTGAGTTCACACTTTCTACAAAGCATGGGATTCCCAGGGGTTGGGAATGGGTTAATGAATATGGATTTCCTCGTCCTTCTTGGGTAGGACAGTACGGGTTCAGGAATGTAATTCCTCGTCCTCATGGACAGTTAAATTTCACTAGACCAAAACTCTATCACGAAGTCCCTCCTTTTTATATCGACTTAATCGCCGGGCCAATGGTGAGCGGGTCATTAGTTAGATAGCGCTATTTAGGCCTGACAAGCCTCACACCGTGCCGCAGAGGACGGGCGTGAACTAATGGATCTGGGCAAGTCAATGATGATAGACATTGACGCTAAGGGCACATAAACATGACTAAAGTCAGTGGTCGATATGGTAACGAGTCTAGTAGTATAAACAAGGGGTAGCCCCCACGGCTAGATAGCCAGAGTAAACGGGATTAAACAAAACACTATTTCAACTATGGGGTAACCCCCACGGCAGGGATGCCAGTTAAAGGAAGCTATTTTTGGAACAACTTAAAACGAACACCCAACTGTGAACTTGCTCAACTTTGTTGTTGACTCGTTACTACATGCTTTGCAGGTCAATAGGTACTTAGCTGGAGCTTGCATGGGGAAGAGTCGTTGTGGGACATGGACAATTGTGTGCCATGTTAAACATTGAAACATTTGAACTTATATTTTGTTTTGGTTTTAATCGTTATGCTTCCGCTTGCAACTTAAACTATGTTTTGTTTGGACACCAATTGTATTGGTTGGATTTTTATAATTACTTACATGCTTGTTCAATATGATTGGTGGCTTGATCCTGGTCAGTCACGCCTCCAAGCGGTGATACTCCGCAGGTGGATTTTGGGGGTGTGACAAAATGAAAGGGGGAATTTAGAGGCTGGTGTTTGAAATCCATTTGAATTTTGAAATTTGATTACCTCTTTCATGTTTAACTTTTTGTTTGTTGGTTCTGGTCTGCAGGAAGAGATTACCTCTTTCATGTTTAAGTGAGTGTGTTCAACATACGAGCAGGAAGAGAGAGTTCATCTATTTGACTTTAGGTTTAATAAAAAAAAAGAAAAATCTCAGAAATTGACATGTGGACAAAATGAATGTGGGAGTGACAAGTAGGAAAGAGAGAAGGGAGGAGGGCTATGGGAGTGACACATAGGATTTTAGAACTTTGATTTATTATAATAGGAAGATATATATATATATATATAAGTAATAGTATAGTATAAGTCATGTATACGTAATCGCGTTTCGGGTTTGCGTTTGAGTTTGCGTTTGCGTTGTGATGAGCGAGAGCGAGTAGTTTAGATACTCACGTGATGTCATCACGTAATCGTTAGCGTTATAAGCGTATGCGTTGTGATGTGTGATATAGCGTGTGTAATAAGCGATGTAGTGCGAAAATATGTGAAGTAGCGTAGTAAGCAATATAGTTTACATTATGATCCGAATCTCTGGTGCTAGGCATAACGAGTGTAACGAGAGTAACAAGCGCGAAAGTGCGGGTTGTTACAACTTATAATAAAAACTTTAAGATGTTTATTTATAATTGAGATGATTTATTTATTGCCTATAACAAATAACAAAATTTAATATAAAAATTAAACAATCTTCAAAGCATTATAAAAGAAAAAGTCCTAATAAAAACTTTGAAGAAACATAAAAATAGATTAGAAGGTTAGGTTTTTGTAAACATTTTTAGTTAAAAAGATTAACTATAATAACTTCAATGTAACCAAATAAGAAAGATTCTTAAATTTTGAATTATACTTTTTTATTTTTGAATCTTACTTACTTTTGTTTCAACCGAAATAACCGAAAAACCGAACTGAACCGGTGTAAAAACCGAAAAAAAAACCGAAACCAAACGGCTTTGAAAAACCGAAAACTGACATTTCGGTTTCGGTTTTGATTTTGCCCAAAAACCGAACCGAACCGTGCACACCCCTAGTAACACATGTCGATCGAAATTTTGTCAGATGGTGACGTACGTACTTTTGTCGTGTACCTTTTGCATCTTATACTATTTCCGTGTATACGATATTTACATTGACGTAAATCACAAAAAATATAAAAAAATATACACGTAAAACATCAACAAACGTAAAACATGCTTATGATACAAAATTACATAGGAAAAATATAAAAATCAACTAGTTTGTTGTCCCTTGACATTTGTCGTTATCAATCCTTAAAACACATCTTTACATTTACGTAAATATCACCAAAGTTGTTCCACCAAAAAAAACTAAACTCAACTCATCTTCATTTGTTGTGTGTTATCCTCGTCTTTGACTGTAACCCTTGTGCAAAATTTCGGGCTTTCAAAAACTTTTTCTTTGAAAGCAATTCGATAACTGATGCTTAAACATAATCCGTTTAACGCAACGTACACACCAGGACAAGGACATAAGCTACACATACCCTAAATACCCTTTACATAACTTAGAAATAGGTTTCGAAGGGTTAGGGATGACTAAAACATGTTTATACAAGTACAAGGACTGTTTCTGACAAACTACGATAGTTTGCCAATTCTCGTAGAGACATACACTTTGGAACAGTGACATTAGCTAAACATACCTTAAATACCCTTTACATAACTTAGAAAAAAGTTTTGAGGGGTTCGGTTTGTGAAAAATAAGCTTATATGGTCACATGGACTAAAAGCGTCAAAACTGCGAAAGTATGCACATTCGCGCATAATCTGCATTCAGACCATATACGCACAACCAAAAAAATTTGTAATCATTAAAATATTATATTTTAGTGATGTGAATGCAAAAATACCATTAGTTGCGTAATTTGGATCGTTTTCGCACCCGTTCGAACGTTCGTCGTAATTAACCAAAAAACGCGACCGTACGACCGAACGAACCGACATCCAAGATATCTCCATAAATATTTCAAGTCGCTTATGCTTTAACATCCTTGTAGATCCTTGAAATTGGGTTAACGGGGGTTAAACGCGTCGAAAAACAAGTTTCGAGGCGGCAGGGATTGAAATTGCCAAAATCAGAAAGTCGGACCTGGATTGGCTCGCCTGGGGTGACGCATTTGGCCTTCTGGGTAGCGGCCCATGAGAGACTTCAGACACAGAACCTTCAAAACAGCTTCCCAGCTGTTTCCTACTGTTTTCAAGCCTATTTTTTTTTTATCTTGTGGGCTATTTTAAGTGTTCCCCAAGGCTCTTATTCATGTCCACACACTTGTAGGGCCATGATTCTTCCTTGGTACCACACAAACACTTGGCATGATCTTGTTGATTCTTGAATACTATAAATACCTTGCACCATTTCATCAACAACTTGCTCATTCCTTTCTTTTCTTCATCTCCTGCTCTACTTGGAGGCTACCACTTTGTTGGAGGCTTGCAAATTGAGTTTTCTTCATCCTAGAACACTTGCAAGTGTTCTTCCTAGTCTTGTTTATTTATTTTTAGCTATTTCAAACTAAAAGTCAAACAGTGTTTGACTTTTGGCTTTGACCATTGAATTGGTCAAGACAAAGTTCAATTGAACTTTGCAACGTGATCGTAATCACAATGGTTATAATCCCTAGCGATTATACCTACTGATTATCATGATTACTAGTCATAGTGACGAGTCAAAGTTTCGGTCAAAATGCACGTTTATGTGCATTTTAAGACGGAACTATTTTCGGGTATCAAAACACTTTGTTTTGATACCAAATCAGTTTTCTAACTTAGTTAAACATGTTTTAACATGTTTAACTCGTCACTTCTAGTTTAGTGTGTATTTAGGGTCGTAAGTCAAGCGGTTTTGACAACCGCTTAGACTTTCGAACCCGACCCACTTGGTCGATCATTAGGATCCGACCGAACACATATTTTGACCATAGTTATATAGGGAATAACCTCCAGAGGTTATACCTTATGGTCACTTTGTTTGGTTAGTTGTATGATAGGTAGTTATATGCCTTAGAAAAATGACCAAAATGCCTTTTTTACGCACAAATTCAATTTAAACATATGTAACCTAAATTTTGACACCTAAACTGATATTGCAACATTATTAAACATATTTAGGCATATAAGACTTATCATAGGACTAGTTTGACCATCCGAACACGCTTTTGCGCAAACGACACGTTAAAGTAGCATAAACTACCTTAACGAGTCGTAATGGGTCACAAGCACTTAGGATTGTTTCCAAATCAGAATGTTAGGTTTAGTAAACCAGTTCATATGAGTTCCAACACTCATTTGGTTTATAAAACTTCATTCTATCCGATTCCTCAACTTATATCCCGTTACACTAACATAGTATCTGATACACTAGGAACCACTTCAACACTTGAACTCTTAATCCTTTGAGCTTTGTTATATCATTTGAACAAAACCTATACGCAATCCCAAGTGAGTACATAGTTCCCCTCTTTTACACTTTTCAAATGTTTTGGGGTGATTCATATGTGTAATCGACATATTTTCAAATGTATGACATATATGTGTTTACTAAGTGCTTTTATATGTATTATTCCGATTATGCAAACACGACGATTATCCAAATCCTTATAGGATCTATCTATCTTCATAGTTAGATTCTTATAGGATATTTGAAGTACAATCTTAGATCTTTCTATCTTTATAGTGAGATTTTTAAGAAGTACTTTGCAAGACGATGGTTATGGTTTATGTGTAGAGATTGTTGGTGATTTAGATAACGAAACTAGAGTAATACAATAAGAACATGGTGGATACGCCGCTGGTGCTTCCTATATATAAGTGTGCTTATTGTATTACCCTTTGTAGCGTTATCCCGAATTACCATTAGGATTTAGGATGTTATGATTCAATGATTCAGTGTGACGAAAACAAATACTTATAGCATCTATCTATCTTCATACATTGATTCTTGTAGGATGTTTAAAGTACTAATATTGAAGTCCTTGGTTAGATTTAATTGTGTACTTTAAATGCGTATTTGACAAGACAATGTGACGAAACCAAATCCTTATAGTATCCATCTATCTTCATAGATTGATTCTTATAGGATGTTTAAAGTGCTAATATTGAAGTCCTTGATTGGATTTAATTGTGTACTTTAATGCGTATATGACGAGACGATGTGACAAAAACCAGATCCTTGTAGTATCTATCTATCTTCATAGTTAGATACTTGTGGGATGTTTAAAGTACAATTGAAGCCCTTTTTTGATTCATTCTATACTTTAATGCGTGTTTACAAGTTGGTGACAAGTTGACGATTTATGTGTTTATGTGGTTAGTTGTGATTTAGATAACAAAACGAGTGTAATACCATAAGAACATGGTGGATACGCCACTGGTACTTCCTATATATAAGTGTTCTTATTGTATTACTCTTGTAGCGTTATCCGAATCACATTAGGATTTAGGTGTTCAATTGATTCAATGTTCAATTAATCCAAATCCTTGTAGAATCTTCCATATCCTCATATGTTAGATTCTTAGAAGGATATCCAAAGTATTATTATAAATTATTGACTTGATTTTAGTAATACTCACACAAGTTATGACATATTTCAATATTGTTATTATTAATCCTTGATTGGATTTCTAATAACACACTCACAGGTTTTATGATGATATCAATGTGATTACAAAGTACAATTTTCAATGGCATAAAATTACCTAGTAATAATCATATTGCCATATACAAAACTCTTTGTCACAAGTTTTCACAATCAAAGTAAGGCATTGTAATACTAAATCTTTGGCCATTCTTTGGCTTCAAGATTTCATTTTCAATTGACAACTCTCGTAGATGTCAAAGTAATGCAATACCAAACTTTTGCCATTTATTTGACTAACAAAACCTATGTAGTCGCCAGCTTTGTTGCTGACTCTCATTTTCACATATGTTTCAGGTTTACGATATTCAAGCATGCAACACGTAGGATTGCATCAGGGCCTTAGACTTCTTTAAACAAAAGACGGATACATGTATTCTATGTTTTGTAAAACAATGTTTATAATAATGAAACGATTTAGTACCAGTTGTTGTGAGCAATTTGTAACGTGACTCCCCGATATTTCCGCTACGTGTTACGCGATTGGGGTGTTACAGACCATAAAGCCCAACACGATGCGAAATCAAAGAAAAAAGATAGCTTTCATTAGGCGCAAATTATCGTTTATGACAAACGTAAAACATAGACAAACCCACAAATCGAATTAAAAACAATGTCCAATGTTTCAAACATTTTTTTGTGCACGGTGTAGAATTAAACTCGCACGTAAATGTTTTTTTTACATCCGGTGTCGAATGTCAAACATTTTTTTAGGCACGGTGTAGAATTTAAATGTTTTTTTTTTATTTTTTACGCCCCTTTTAAAACATTTTAAACTTTTTTACGCCCCAGGTTGTAAACTTCTTTTACTCCCCCGGTTGTAAACTTTTTTTACTCCCCGGGTTGTAAACTTTTTTTGCGCCCCGGTTGTAAATTTTATTTACACAAGCGTAGCTCGTCGAAAACTAGCATTGCCACAAAATGTATTACCCGGCCCGAAAATTCTCCATCGTATGCAAACAACAATCACATTCGACACCCGTACGTAATTTTTTTTACAAAAGTATACACGTAAAAGTTGTTTCACGTATGGTGTAAAATCTCAAACGTAACTCGTAGAAAACTAGTTGTAAACTATTTTTACGCCCCTGTTAAAACATTTTAAACTTTTTTTACGCCCCAGTTGTAAACTTTTTTACGCCCCCGGTTGGAAACTTTTTTTACGCTCCAGTTGTAAATTTTATTTCCATAAATGTAACTCGTCTATAACTAGCACTGCCACAAAATGTGTTACCCGACCCGAAAATTCTCCACCGTATGCAAAAAAAATCAAATTCGACACCCGTACGTAATTTTTTTTTTACAAAAGTATAAACACGCAAAAGTTTTTTTTACGTATGGTGTCAAATCTCAAACGTAACTCGTCGAAAACTAGTTGTAAACTATTTTTACACCCCTGTTAAAACATTTTAATCTTTTTTTAACGCCCCGGTTGTAAACTTTTTTTACGCCCCAGGTTGTAACTTATCAAAAACTAGCATTGCCACAAAATGTGTTGCCCGACCCGAAAATTCTCCATCATATGCAAAAAAAAATCACATTCCACCCGGATGTAAAATTTTTTTACAAAATTATAAACCCCAAATACTTTTACATCCATTTTTATTTCTAAAACCTAATTTGTACACAAGTGTAAATCTGAACATTTACTTTTAAGAAACAATTTAATTTACACCAAACGTAAAACTTAGACAAAACTCACAAAAAGAAGTTTACATTCGACATTTAAAAAAGATAAAACATTTACACTCAACACCGTGCGTAAAAAAATCACAAACTATAAATAAATCCACTAAATTGCCCCCAATTTTAAACACAAAACAAGCCCCCTAAACTACACCTATAGCAGACAACATTCTTCAAGTCTTTACACTCATGAGACTTGTGGCCAGTCCTTTGCAGATGTCACATTGTTTCGGTTGTTGGTCAGTTCGACACTATTCCCAGTGTTGCCTCCCACATGCCTTTGTTGGTTCTTATTGGAACCAAACTTCCTTTTTTTAGCCTTAGAAGCGGTTATCCTCACGCTTCCTCTTTCCGTCAATCTCAGTGATTGACCTCCATCTCACTTCATCTTGAGTAAGTAAGTGAGAGAGATAGATCCACTGTGGATCTAAAAGTAGTGGGTCTAGAGGCCTTCACCATCCCTTTAATCTCGGGTTCCAAACCACCGATGAGACGCGCAATGCGTTTGGGCTCAGGAGTAATCAGATATGGAACCAATCTGTACATTGAGTTATAGTCAGATACATACTTCTGACAGTCCATGTTCCTCATGGTGAGAGTCAAGAAATCAGACTCTGCCTTTTCAACCTCATGAGGATGGCAGTAAGTCTCCTTGATTAGGTCCATAAACTTGGACCATCCCATACTATACAGGGAGACCTTCCCTGTTGACTGAACCATGGCCTTCCACCATGTCAAAGCATCGTCCTTAAAGGACTGGGATACATACTTGATAATGTTCTTTTCAGCACAACCGCTAATATCTACCACTGTTTCCATCTCATCCAGCCACTTCATGGCATCTATAGCTCCTTTCTCCCCCATGAAGTCAAGACGCTTGCATGAGACAAAGTACTTATAAGAACAACTTTCTTTAGCATTTCAAGGTTCCTTCTTGGCAACATGCTTTGGTTCACTACTCACACTCAAGGAATAATGTGAACTTTGGGTTTTATGTGTGGAAGATGGATGGATAGATGGGGATTTAGAGCGTAGTGGACCTGGCCCTTTAAAGTTTGCCATAAAATCGGCCATTGCCTTGCTGACTTCTGCAACAATCAGGGATCAAAGGTTATCTCCTTCTCCCTCGCGATTAGCATGCTCCATATTGTCATGCCCGCCATCAGCACCACTGGAATTTCGGTTTGCCACTATATCAGTATTTAGGCTACATGCCAACAATAATTATTGCTAAGTGCAATTCATTTGAACATATATCAAATGAGTAATTGATATTAAATTTTGTCTTGATGATTTGATTTTTCATGAATGATAATATTAGCCATGGTCTCATTCGAACTCGAGGGCTATAAGGCTTGGAGATATCTCCCCCACCTTTTCGATCGGTGTGCACCACATTGTCACAACCGCCATTATTAATTGTAAATAATTTAGGATTGCCATATTTTTTTATCTTCAAATCATCAAGAAGATTTATCGATATGTGGCAGATCAATAAAAGATCGAATTTTAAATATCGAGATGAATACTTGGATAATTGTGAAGGAAATTTAAAATAAAAATCATAATTTCCTAAAAAATTACAATACATTTCCAAATATTGACTTTAGGAAAAAAGATCACAATACAATGTCCATAAAGGACTTCTGGAAATAAAATTACAATGAAAGATAAAATTTTACAGTCTTCAATCATCTCTCCTTCTTTTAACTATTTTCGAGAGCTTCTTGAAGATTTTTTTTATTACTGAAATAATTCTTTTTCAAAATAATTTACATCGAGATAGTTGGTAAACGGGCAACAAGCTGCGCCGCTACCCCTTTTTGAATGGCAAAACTAAGCCTTTTAAAAACTACGTCCATAGATCTCGGGGTCATAACATTACTATGCATGACCCTTTGAACTCGACTAAGTAGGTCCACAGCCTCTGGCGCCAGAAAACCAAAAGTATCAAAAGCAAATGGGATAAACACGTGCTAGTTGTCAAGACACGCTTTCTCATGCTTGATCACTTTACCCGAAGCAGCCTTTAAAGTAGCCTGACCCACTGTGAAAGCACTCATCCCTAAGCCCACAAGCGGGGAAACCCCTGTTAGATCCACACAGGCGTGTTTTCCTCCTACCCATCCAAAGACCAGAATGTCGGCTGGTCGAAGGGTAGATCTCCCTTCCAACGGGTCCGTTAAGAAATTAACGGGTGCCTCTTTCTTAGCAGAAATACCAGCGCACCTGAATATGTCAAAAAGGACATCTCTAACCAAATCATGTCGGTATTTGAACCCTGGGAGCTCTCTACAATGAACTGCATGCTCACCAAAAGAATCCAAACACGCCTTATGACAAACTGGGCATACCTCATGAACTGGGAATAAAGGAATCATGAGGCGATATTTAAGGATAGTACGGTACTCCACCGGCGACATATGCTGGCCTAACCCATCTATAGGTATAGCAAGATTTTGCTCGTTCTTCGTTCATTCTTTTTTGCTTGTCATTGGATTTGCTCTGCTCGTTCCAATGTCTGGTTGATAGCTTCAGTTGGTAATTATTTTTGCAGTGGTTGAGGTTACAGAACAACCGAGTATGAATATCTAGGGTTTGGATATCCCGGGTTTTAGTAAATGGGGGGGGGGGGGGAATGGAGGTGGGTATAACACATTTTGAATGACCGCTTGAATATAGGGGACATATGACGGAGCCGGGTAGTTATAATCAGTAGAGGCTGTCGTATAATTATTATCATATCCGGTCATGCTCGGATATGTTGGAATAGGGTTACCATAACCCGTAGGTGGTTCAGTATTAGGAGGAGGATTGGAGGGTCCACCCATTTGGAGATCCTCTGGTATGGTTAGATAAATTAGGGGTAGTGGTGGAAGTGATCCATACCATTGCCCAACATGCATCGACATCCGTGCACCAGTGTGAGGCTTCCTCGGTTGCGGTGGTGGTCGTTGCTGCTCCATTTGCACATCCTCTTGTGGAGGTGGCAGAGTTTGAGGAGGTGGATAAGGAGGTGTTTGGGGTTGATGTTCAGGGGTATGGTAGAAAGTAAATTGGTTGAAATATTGGTCCCATTCATCAGGACCTTGATAAGGTGAACCTACATATGATGTAGTGTCGCTAGATAGCTCTATGGGATGCAGATTTGTCCCAGATAGCGGCATCTCCAGGTCAGAGTCGTTATCAAGTTGATTTTGGCTAGGATGGGGTGAATTTATGAAAAGGGCTAGATTAAATGAATCATGGTATGAGTGGCAGCGGGAATGGTGGGAATGGTGTAAATGAGAAGGGTGATGTGAGACTGAGTGTCTAACAGGTTGTGATAAATATGATTCACTCGAATGTTGGGAAGGTTTCAAGTGATATGAGGGTGATAGTAGTAGTCGTGACGGTCTTCCCTGCATGGGACCTTTTCTCGTTCCCCATCTTCTAGGTGGCATAGTTTACCTGTTAAATATTAAAATCAATAACTAAATAGATATGAGTAGTCTTAGGTTAATGCCTAGACTCAAAAAAGTCTAAGGAGTATGCTATTGCGATATTTGAGCTTAGACACAAAAGGCTAGTGTCTAATCCGCTCAAACGTTGGCTCTGATACCAACCTGTCACACCTTGATTTCCCGATGGGCTCGGACTTGGGGTTTATGCGTGACGATTGATATCAAATATTCACATATTGCTGAGCGGAAGTCTTAGGATTATAAATTTATATTAGAAAGTACAATCGTCAAAAAGTTCAAAAATAAATATACAGACCAAAAGTACTTACAAAGATTAGCTCTATAAAGATCCAATACTGTTCGTAGCTCAGAGTTGTATAGTGGAGAACAAATTAGTGTCTTTCACATACTTTGTTTTTCTGATAAAGAACAAGAGAAAGCGGCACAAAATGATCCCCACAATAGCGGCTTCAGTAATAAACTACCTATACTTGTTAGATCCGAACTTAACATCTGGCAACATAGGATGGGGCATATACTTGCTCAGCAAAGAGTTGTGGGATGCGCTGAAGGAACAATTTGGTGGAATGGAGGATGTCACCGAGAATGCTCAATAAATCCGTAACTAGCAATACGAATGCTTCAATCATGTCAAAGGGGAGACCGTGACTCAGCAGTTTGAACGTTTTTGCATGTTTAATCAGTAAACTAAAGTTGGTTAACAAAGAATTTATTAAAACAACTTTAAGTAGCTGATTTCTGATATCTTTGCCTGAAAAATGGGACACTATTGCTATAGTGATGAGAACATCCCCAAATTTCAAGGCATGAGCCTGACTTAGCTACATGGAAAGCTCCTAACATTTGAGAGGAAGCTTGTCCAAAAGAAAATCCCAAATTTCAAGGCATGAGCCTGACTTAGCTACATGGAAAGCTCCTAACATTTGAGAGGAAGCTTGTCCAAAAGAAAATGCTCCAGGAAACTGGAAAGGTGTCTAAGAGTTATGTTTTTGGTAACACAACACTTTTGAGTCAGGAAGGATCATCAGTTGGAATGGGAAATGATTAGAGTTTTGATTATTTTATAAATATATCTACTGGAATTAACTCTGATCAACATTCCACAAGTTATGCTTTCATAGCAAATGATGATACTCATGTCACTGATAATCTGTCGTTTGTACTCGATGATCTTAAGAACATAGACCTAACTGACCTAGAGGAGATGGACATATTGCACTAGATAGTCCTACTTAGTCTAAGAGCTAACAATTTTTACAAGAGGACTGGTAGGACTTACCTAGGATTAAGTGGGAGGTCGAAAATGGGGTTGGATAAATCTAAGATTAAATGTTTTAAATGTAATAGGTTAGGACACTTTGTTAGAGAATGCAATAGACAAACAAGAAACTCTGCACCAATGATCACATACCATAATAAAAGATCTCAACCTAATACACAACAACAGTTTTATCCCCAAAATACCCCTGGACCAAATGTGCAAAACACATCCCACTTTGCACAAAACTTAAATGCTATTCCAGTGCACTATGTTCATTCACCACAATTCCCTCAGGTTTAGTATGTCCAAATGCCTATTTCACATGTTAAAGCACCACAAGCTGCTCTTGCCCCTACACCAGCTGAGCCTAATCAACAAAGCTTTTTTACACAAGGCTATGTTGATTAGAGCAGTTATCCAGAGAATTTAACAGATAAACATTTTGAATTAATAGCAAAAGATTCTGATGAACATGAAAACTTTTATTTTATGGCTTTTGAGCATGTTCCAGGTGAAGAAGATCCAGTTCAAACAACTGTTGGTGAAGGAGTTATTGGTGAGTCTGTTGAAAGCCTTGGTCAAACATTTGTTGGTGACCAAGAGCATGCAAGAAGGATGGATGAAGAAATCCCAAAAGTTATTGGTGAGTATGCTGAAAGCCTTAGTGCACTATTTGTATGGCCATAGTAGAAATCTAACTGTATATGTAATGTCAAGAGTCTTGAGTCTGTAATATACTGGACAAAGGTTTTGCTAGGTTTCGTTAGGATAAGTTAGGATTTGGTACGACACAATATGAAGAGAGCGGGCGTGATCTGGAATGATTTCATCGCATTTATGTGATGACATCACAAGTCTACAAAAGCATGAGGTCATCTTCTTATCAATTGCATGGAATGTCAACTACAGTTAAATGTATTCATGCATGGGACTTGAATGAATGGATATATCATATATACGTACGGAGGAAGCCATACATACGTACGGATTAAGAAAATCACTTTCGTACGGAGGTCTTCTGCTATAAATAGGATTCAACTACATCCGTGCAAAACTAGACACATCCGTTCAAGCTGATAACTTCAAGTTCTTCATACGGATTCGATCTAGGATAGGTGATTATGCGTCGTAGGAATCAAAACTCTATCCGGTTATCGTCAGGATCGTAATAAATAGTTGTTATTTATGTTTGTGTATCAATTATGCTTCGTTTTACGGATTCCGCACGTAAAAACCATGTCATACACAGATCTTGTGTTCTTCGATGAACTGATCCTGCTCTTATAATCAGTGAGGATCAAGTTCAATTCGTTGCATCTAAGGTATCACCTCAAACTTTATAATTGAATCTTACGTGTTTATATTTATGTACAAGTTGGTATAAATTCAAGTTGATTTACGTTTTAAGCATATTTCTTTCGGTTGCTAACTAAACCAAAATATATATCGACCGAAACCCACCACGTAACGTGGGTAATCTTACTGGTTTATATACGAGAAAAATTCCCGAATAGTCCCTATGGTTTGTCTATTTTCACCTTTAGTCGCTAACTTTCTAAAATTAAAGCTATAGTCCCCAACTTTTACAATTCCGTTCCCGAATAGTCCCTGGTGCGGGTAGGGGGTTAGTTTTTGGTGTTAAGTGGCTGTGAAATGACCCAAATACCCTTATAGTTAAATTAATACTAATTATACTTAATATTTAAGTATTTATGTGGGACCCACCACCCACCCCAGCTATTTCATCTTCCACAAACCTAAAACTCTGGCATCTCTCTTCGACCAAACACCTAAAATTGCGGCCAAAACTAAAAATTCGGCCACCATCAGTTTGTTTTCCGGCTAAAATACAACCTGCAACTTCGTCTTCATCATCAATCTTTCTTATCCAAAAACCACCAAGAACCACAACCATGAATCTACCTTCCACCTTGTGGATCTAAAACTGGAAACCGAAAAAAAATAGAACAAAATTTTGTCGACAAGTACATGTGCCGCCGAAATAGAAGTCGGACCACCAGAGTCGTTTTTGCAGCCAGATTTCTATCAGGAAAAGAGCCCACCCCATCTTAAAAAGGCGGGTTGCAGAGGTGGGAGTCGACGGTAGTTTTGGTGTAATTACATTCATCTCTGCAACTAGAGCACAGTGGTTACCTTTTGACATCATGGTTCCTAATGGATTACAATGGTGGAGATTGTTGTTATTGTGGATATTGATATTGAAGAAGAAGAAGAAGATAATGGTGGAAGAAATACAGGGAAAGAAGGAAAGATCTGGATTGCTAGAAAAATGGTGGGTGTTACGATCCAGCAAGACCAGGCCCAAGAAGATGCTAAAGCTACTGATCCAACTGGAGTGGGCCCGCCCAAAAGAGATATAATGAAGCCTGTTCGATTCCAAGAGTAACCTTCAAGAAAATAATCAACAAACTTCCATTTTTAAGAGCACGTATTTCCTTTCTTCCTTGCATTAGTTTTTGTCTAGTATCCTTCCATGATCTCCTACATGAATTATGGAAGTAGTTTCTTTCTTTTCAAGTAATTCCTTGTTTTAAATACTTGTTTTTGCTTAATGAAAAATATAGAGAAAATTGTCCCAGTTCGTATCCTTTCCCTTCCTTCGTTCTTGAGTTTGATCCACTGATGGATCGCAACATTTGGTGCTTTAATTCTTGTTTTCATGCCTCCTCGCAAAGACGTTACAACCATGGATGATCTCATTGCCTCCATGATTGAACGGCTGGACCGCCTCCTTCTCAACCATGATGCCACCGCGGCTCAAAACACTGCACAATCGAATCCCTGCTACAAAACCTTACCACCCCTGTTTCCACCCTCACCGAAACCCTCAAAACCCTTCATGAACCTGCTAAACCCGTCACCACCTTCGCCGTCCTCTCGCAATATCCCTCGGCCACCTAAGCTTCTTCTTTCTTCTTTTGACGGTACCACCAATCCGCTGGACTGGATTTTTCAGGCGGATAATTTTTTTTGTTAGCATTTGATTCCACCAGAAGAACAGATCGAAATCGCTAGCTTCTACTTCACCGGTGAAGCGATCAGTTGGTATAAACACCTTGCTAACAACAAGTCCTTGGGTACCTGGGCCACGTTTACCCGAGCCCTCGAATTATGCTTCGGTCCGTCTGACTATGAAAACCACCAAGCGACGTTGTTTATGCTCCACCAAACCACGTCCGTCAAACCTACCAAACCGAGTTCGAACGACTCAGCAACTTTGTCATGAACTTACCAACTAAGACTCTCATAGATTGCTTTATTTCTGGCCTAAAACCACCTATTAAATCAGAAAATGCCATCCATAAACCAACCACCCTCCATCAAACATTTGGTCTAGCTTGATCAATAGAAGATAAACTAGCCGCCACCAATACATACAACCCACAACTACATACAACCCACAACCACCCAACTTTAATTCTACTCCACCTATTAAAACTCACCCTCCAACCACTGCTCTATCCAAACCACCCTTGCTACCACCACCCACAAAACCTACCATCCAAACCAACACCCAACCCCTACCTATGACTAAACTATCACCTGAAGCCCTTCAAAAACGGAGAGCCGAAGGCTTGTGTTTTCGATGTCCAGAACACTACTACCCGGACATAAATGCAATCCCCCTCAATTTTTGTTGATCGCCGACAACGAAGAACCTAGCGACTGCCCACTTCCGGAAGACACCACTATACCAACCACCGATGCTACATCTCCGACCGCCAACGATTTCTTTACACTTTATGTGGCTGCTTTCTATGGTATGTCATTTCCTAAGACCTTACGTCTTACCGGCTTTATCAACGGTCACAAAGTTACGGTTTTAGTCAACTCTTGTTGGTGCATGCGTCTGTCGACTTCGTCTTGTATCGAGTCTTGATTGTATTAGATAGATCAGGGCACGCAAAACTAGAAAAGTATGTGTGTAGGTAATTTCGCATGAAATTACATAGGTAATTTCGCACGAAATTAAGATGTTAATTTCGCACGAAATTACAAGTGTAATTCCATGCGAAATTACAATGCCTATATATATGTGTGTGTCTGATTCATTTGGTACGAAAATTAGCTTGAGTGTTTCCGATAGCGAAGCTCTGTCGAAGTGTCTACAGACTTGTAATTGTTACCAGATCAATACACAAGACAGTTTAAAGTGATATCTAGTTGAATTCAACTCATTATGTCTGTTTCCGCCTTACATTTTGAGTAGAACGCCTCTGACCGACTCGTTTAGGGTCCAAACACGATCCTACAATTGGTATCAGAGCTCAGGAGGAGGAGTTCTGAAAATTTCAGCTTTATTTCATCTCATTCTCTTACTTCTACACCTTCTTTTCTCAATTGAACAAGTTTTCACGGTGAAAATGTCCTGAATTTTTCACAACACAAGCGAAGCAGTGTTTAACAAAGCCTTGAGAGAATTGGACCTTAATTTGATCTAAAACTGATAATATTTGTAATTCCGCTTGAAAATCAGTTCGGAAAAAATGACATCAGCATAATCTCGCACGAAATAGCCTCTTAATTTCGCACGAAATTACATCTTTTGATTAATTTCGCACGAAATCGCTGTTAATTTCACACGAAATTACTGTTTTGTGTTATTCGCGTGAAATTACTTCAGGTTTGGTATTTCGCACGAACCAGTTTGTAATTTCGTACGAAATCATCTAATTTCGTACGAAATCACTTATTTCGTTCCAAAGGGTCTAATTTCGTTTGAATTGCTGATTTTGTTTGAAGTTTGTTTGTGCAGGTTAATCTTGTTTGAAAAGATAATCTCACTTGAAGGAATTTCATTTGAAGCACTAATTTTGTTTGGAAGTGTTTGTGTTGATAAATTTTGTTACTGAATCATGAGTGAAGAATTATATAACGCATTTGCCACATCTCCGACTACTCCGGCTACAATTGCTCAAAGCATGAACTTGGAAAACGAAACTGGAACCATGCAAAAACCCCCGAAGCTAATGAGCATTGAGGAGTATTACGGTGTGACAACCTGAGTTTTTCAAGGTTTCTACTTGATTTAATAACTGTGCACAAGTGTTGTTTTTATATTTATATTTGGTGTGCATCATAGTATGTTTTATATATATATGGGGTGCATTATATTTGAGTATATGTTAATAATGTGTTTTGTGGTAATTTGTGCTTTATATTTAAATAAGGAACATTGGCTGAACACCCCTACTCTCACGAAATCACCCCAGCCGAAAACACCCACTCACCCACGAAAACACAAGGTGTTTTCGTCCACCTTCTGGCCAACGAAAACAGAATGGGCTTTTGCCCAGTAACGTCCGGTTATAATATTTTGTTCATAGCCTTTACGCATAAGTTAATCGGAAAACCCTAACCATCTCTCATATTATCTCTCGTTTCGTTTGAACCCGACGGCTGCCTTCATCTTGTTCGAAATCAGATCCCCTTCGTGCGATCATTCCGTGTTCGGTTAGTGATTTATTTGCTTAAGTCTGATTGCATTTCTGAATGTATGCTTATACTGTAAACGTGTCCTTGACTGAAATACATCTGAGAAGTGATTTTGTGACTCTATGCAAATCGTGATGTTGATTTAGGGTGTCATTGTTACGAAGATTGTAACGAGTAATCTTGTTTCTATTTGAACTGAATGGATGATATATTGCAACATGGTGTAGTTTATTGTATGTGATGAATCGATATTACTGCATGTTGGACATGATGATTATAACAAACATTACTGAGGTTAAATGATATTCGAATTGTAAGTATGATTGTATTGTGTTTTAGTAAAGTGTACATTGTATTAGTTTTCTGATTGATTGATTGATTGATTGTGAAAGCGGTCGAAACTGTTTAGTGATGATTAGGGTTGTTATTGTTATTGGTAACTGTTACTGATGATGTTGATGCCACAGACGAAAACACAAGGTGTTTTCGTCAAACCATATGTCCGACGAAAACCCTTGGGTTTTCGTCAAAAGTGATTTCGCCATTAGTGTTTTCGCCAACATGTGTTTTCGCCACATACATCATTCCGTCGAATACTGTAACACCTTAAACCCGTTAAGTTATTAACTCTGTTAAACCCATTAACTCCGTTAAACTATGCATGTAACCCTGTTAGAAGGTAACTCTGTTAAGTAGGTAACTCTACTAGTTTGTTAACTCTGTTAGTTAGTTAACACTGTTAGTTTATTATTCCTATTATGTGTATTAATCCTGTGAAGCTTGTTATCCTTGCTAAATATATTAACTTTGTTAGGCCTGTTAACCCCATCAAGCATGCCAATTGATTTACCATGTTAGAATTTACTAAGAACTCAGTTGTATGGAGTATGAATGTATGAACATGAACTAACTGTTATGTGTTACTTGATGATGAGTGCTTAAACACACTATGTGACATAATGGCATGTGAATCGTTATTGAACTGATTTAATAGACGTGCATACTATAGGACTTGATTGATTACTTGCGCGCACATAGTTTAGCATACCGAGCAAACCGAGGTGAGTTCACACTCTTTCCAAGGCATGGGATTCCCAAGGGTTGGGAATGGGTTAATGATTTAAACGGTAACTACAACCATCCTCCATGGGTAGGATGCAAAGATTACACACTGGACCAAACCTCTATCATTGAAGTCCCTCATTTATATCGACTTAATCGCCGAGGCCTATGGCGAGCGGGTCATTAGTTAATAGAGCTATTAGGTTTAACGAACCTCACACCGTGCCAGTCGGACGGGCGTGTACTAATGAACTATGGGCAAAGGGTCAATGCTGATAGACATTGACTTAGGGCACCACTTACATTTTCATAGTAGTCGATACGCACGGTCTAGTAACACACGGGAAGCCCCCACTAATCTTCGCAAACATGTCTGGGGGACCGCGATACGAATTAATACGATACATGGTTTACGAAACGAACATATGATTTATGAAACGAATGCTATAACTAAACAACCAACTGTGAACTCGCTCAACTTTGTTGTTAACTCGTTGTTACATGCCTTGCAGGTCGTTAGGTACTCAAGGAGCTTGCACAGGGATGCGCGGTCGTTGTGGGACATGGCAGTGTGTGCCATGCTAGAAACATTACTTTATTACGTACTTAATACTTATATTGGGTTTTACAATTATGCTTCCGCTAAACACTTAACTACGTCTTTGATTTGAAACACCTTTCATATTGTGTGGTTGAATTTTACTTATTACTTGTTATGTTCAATATGATTGGTGGCTTGATCCTGGTCAGTCACGCCTCTAAGCGGTGTTTCTCCGCGTGTGGATTTTGGGGGTGTGACAGATAGGTATCAGAGCCATTGGTTATAGTGAACTTGGTTTTAATAAGGGAAAAAGTTTTTGTTAAAACCAGACTATAACCTGAACAGTGCTCAACGATCCACAACGACGCTTCGCTCCACGTGCAAGACTCGACACTATAGGTGATATGGTACATGTTTACATTTCCTACTTGCTAGATTACATAGAACTTTACTCATGGTATGCTTAGATAAACGTAACAACTGTTGATTGAAACACATGTGTGCTTACTCTCTTCTGTCATCGCACTTTCGCGAACCTTTCTCACTCATGTTTCCTTTGATATGAAGATCATGAGTGGACGCGTTAACCTAACTCAAGCCCAGTTGGCGGCTTTGATCACTGAACAAGTTACTGCAGCACTCGCAGCTGCCCAGGCAGGAGGTATAACCTGCCATCACAACTTACTCTAGGATCTCTAGATCCTACTCTCTTAAACCAACACTTGTGATTAATTTTGCTTTACACACACGACAGGTCAACACGCTCAGCCACCTGTATGCACATTCAAGACATTCATGGACTGTCGTCCTAGTACTTTCAGTGGCACTGAAGGAGCCGTTGGACTCCTCCATTGGTTTTAAAAGCTCGAGTCTGTCTTCGAGATGTGTGAATGCCCTGAGGCTCGTAGGGTGAAGTACGCCACTGGTACTCTCGAAGGCACTGCGCTAACTTGGTGGAACGCGCAAGTTCAAATGCTGGGGCTGGCGGCTGCTAATGCCACCCCATGGAATGATTTTAAGGAACTGATCAAACGTGAATACTGTAGTCGTGATGACATCCACAAACTGGAAGTGGAGTTCTTTAACCTGAAGATGACGGGGTCAGAGATAGAAGCGTACACGAAACGATCCAACGAACTGGCAGTGTTATGTCCAACTATGGTGGATCCTCCCATCAAGCGCATTGAATTGTACCTCAAAGGCTTAGTACCAGAGATTCAAAGCCATGTGACTGCTGCTAACCTTGCTACTATCCAGGATGTTACTCGTCTTGCTCATCGTCTCACAGACCAGGCAGTGGAACAGAATTAGCTGCCTAAGCGTATCGGTGCTACTGCTACTACTACTTCTGCGATTCCCAGTGACAACAAGAGAAAGTGGGATGGAACCTCCAGCAAGGGTTTGACTTCAGTTCAGTTCTAGGCACAGCAGCGAAAGATCGATGACTACCAGAGTCCTGGTCAGCAATCTTCTGGTAGTCAAGGGCAGGGGGGATATCGAGGAAACCTCCCGAAGTGCAACAAATGTAACAGACACCACAATGGTCAGTGCAACAGGAGTCGTTGCCAGAGGTGTCTCAAGATGGGTCATGAAGCTAAGGATTGCAGGAGCTCACGACCTGCGAATCAGAACCATCAACAACAACCACAAGCTCCACAGAACCAGCAGCGACAGCGAGGTAACAGGGGATGCTTTCAGTGTGGTGCTGAAGGCCACTTCAAGCGGGACTGCCCCTAGATAAACCAAAATCCAAACAACAACAACAACAACAATAATCAGGGCAATAGGAACAACAACGGGGGAAACAATGATGGAAACAATGGTGCCAGGGGTCGAGTGTTCGTGCTGGGTCAGGGTGACACAAGGAATGATCCTAACGTGGTGATGGGTAAGTTCCTTCTTGACGACTTTTACGTTACTGTTTTATTTGATTCGGGTGCCGATACCAGTTATGTGTCTCTAGAAGTTAGTCAAATGCTCAAGCGCACACCAACACTTTTGAACACCAAGCATGTCGTAGAATTAGCAAATGGTAAAAGTCTAGAGGCCACACACATAGTTAAGGGTTGTAATATCGTCTTAGCTGGTCAGACTTTCTCTATCGATCTCATTCCTATAGTTTTGGGTAGTTTCGACATCGTCATTGGGATGGATTGGTTATCCCAACAGCAAGCAGAGATCCTATGCAAAGAGAAGATTGTTCGTATTCCCCATTCTAGCAAAGAACCTCTCGAGATTCAAGGCGATAAGAGTGGTGCTGTAGTGGGCATCATCTCCTTCCTTAAGGCCCATAAGTGTTTGCGAAAGGGCCACACTGCTATTTTAGCACTTGTTACAGACGCATCAACAAGAGAGAAGAGAATAGAGGATATTCCAGTAGTACGCGACTTTCCTCAAGTGTTTCCTGAAGTTTACCTGGACTACCGCCTCATCGCCAGGTCGAATTTCAGATCGAGCTAGCTCCTGGAGCAGCACCCATAGCTCGAGCACCTTATCGCTTAGCTCCAACCGAACTGGAAGAACTGTCTAAGCAATTGCAAGAACTCTTGGATAAGGGTTTCATTCGTCCTAGCTCTTCGCCCTGGGGAGCTCCCGTGTTGTTTGTGAAGAAGAAAGACGGTACCTTCCGTATGTGCATAGATTACCGTGAACTAAACAAGGTGACCGTAAAGAATCGCTATCCTCTTCCACGCATTGACGACTTGTTCGACCAGCTGCAAGGGTCGAGCTATTATTCGAAGATTGACCTGAGGTCAGGCTACCATCAACTGAGAGTCCGGGATGAGGACGTCTCCAAAACAGCATTCAGAACACGCTACGGCCATTACGAGTTTCTGGTCATGCCATTTGGGCTAACAAACGCGCCTGCAGTCTTTATGGATCTTATGAACAGAGTGTGCAAGCCTTACTTGGATAAGTTTGTGATTGTATTCATCGACGACATTTTGATCTACTCCAAAAGTCTGGAGGAACACGAGCAGCATTTACGACTCATTTTGGAACTCCTTCGAGCAGAACAGTTGTACGCCAAGTTTTCAAAATGCGACTTCTGGCTTCGTGAAGTCCACTTTCTAGGCCACGTGGTAAACAAGGATGGGATTCATGTTGATCCATCTAAGGTAGACTCGATTAAGAACTGGCCTGCACCTCGCACACCAACGGAAATCCGTCAATTCTTGGGTTTGGCAGGTTACTACAGGAGGTTCATCAGAGACTTCTCCAAGATTGCACAACCCCTCACCTCATTAACTCAGAAAGGTGTTATTTATCGTTGGGGAAATGCACAGGAATCAGCATTTCAGCACTTAAAGGATAGACTTTGTAGCGCACCTATTCTCTCATTGCCCGAGGGCACAGATGATTTTGTGGTCTATTGCGACGCATCAATTTAGGGTCTTGGTTGTGTATTGATGCAACGGGATAAGGTCATTGCTTACGCCTCACGCCAACTTAAGATTCACGAGCGAAACTACACTACACACGATTTGGAGCTGGGAGCTGTTGTTTTTGCGCTTAAGATATGGAGACATTACCTGTACGGTACCAAGTGCACCATCTACACCGATCACAGGAGTCTCGAGCATATCTTCAAACAGAAGGAATTAAACATGCGTCAACGTCGATGGGTCGAGCTACTAAATGATTACGAATGTGCCATAAAGTACCATCCGGGCAAAGCCAATGTGGTGGCCGACGCCCTCAGTCGAAAGGATACTACACCTAGACGTGTACGTGCTTTACAACTCACTATCCAATCTAGTCTTCCTGCACAGATACGAGATGCTCAGGTAGAAGCATTGAAACCAGAAAACGTCAGGGCTGAAGCCCTCCGCGGCTCAAGGAAACGGTTAGAACAAAAGGCAGACGGCGCCTACAATGCAACAGGACGCATCTGGGTCCCACACTATGGAAACTTACGCGAGCTGGTGATGGATGAAGCATATAAGTCTCGCTACTCAGTACACCCTGGTTCGGATAAGATGTACCACGATCTCAGAACTACGTATTGGTGGCCTAGCATGAAAGCTCACATAGCAACTTACGTTAGCAAATGTTTGACTTGTGCGAGAGTCAAGACCGAATACCAGAAACCATCAGGCCTACTCCAACAACCAGAGATTCCACAATGGAAATGGGAGCAAATTTCCATGGATTTCGTTACTGGCCTGCCTAGATCTCAACGTGGAAATGATACTATTTGGGAGATCGTGGATCGACTCACAAAATCTGCACACTTTTTGGCTATTAAGGAAACGGATAAGTTCTCCACTCTAGCAGATGTGTACCTTAAGGAAGTTGTCTCGAGGCACGGGGTGCCAACTTCAATTATTTCCGATCGTGATGCACGATTTACTTCTGAACTGTGGCAAGCAATGCACAAGCCCTTTGGCTCACGATTAGACATGAGCACAGCTTACCACCCGCAAACAGATGGGCAGTCTGAACGCACCATCCAAACCCTAGAAGACATGCTGCGGGCATGTGTAATCGATTTCGGCAACGGCTGGGAAAAACATCTCCGTTAGTGGAGTTTTCATATAATAACAGTTACCACACTAGCATTCAAGCCGCTCCGTTTGAGGCACTGTACGGGCGTAAGTGCCGATCACCTCTTTGCTGGGCAGAGGTGGGTGATAGTCAGATCACGGGTCCAGAACTGGTGGTAGATGCAACGGAAAAAATTGCTCAGATACGACAACGATTGGCGGCAGCTCGTGACCGTCAGAAAAGCTACGCTAATAAGCACAGGAAACCACTCGAATTCCAAGTTGGGGATCGAGTGCTACTCAAAGTTTCACCCTGGAAGGGTGTGGTTCGCTTTGGAAAAAGGGGCAAACTCAATCCGCGTTACGTCGGACCATTTGAAATCATTGAGAAAATAGGCAAGGTGGCCTACAAACTAAACCTACCAGCAGAGCTCAGTGCAGTTCACAACGTCTTTCACGTGTCGAATCTGAAGAAGTGTCTGTCAGATGAAACCCTCATAGTTCCTTTGAAGGAGCTCACTATCGACGATCAGTTGCGATTCGTTGAGGAACCAGTTGAAATCATGGACCAAGACGTTAAGGTCCTCAAGCACACCAGAATACCTCTTGTTCGAGTTCGTTGGAACTCCCGTCGTGGCCCAGAGTTTACCTGGGAACGAGAAGATCAAAAGAAACTCAAGTATCCCCAATTATTCGGAAACAGTGCAAACACTACTGAGGCTGAAGCTACTACAGAATTTCGGGACGAAATTCCAAATCAACAGGGGGATGATGTGACACCCCAGGAAAACCAGTAAACAACACAACACAACTAGCTTCCTCAGTAACCACGTGCTAAATTTCGCGATGAAATTTCTTTCAAGTTGGGGATAATGTGACAACCTGAGTTTTTCAAGGTTTTTACTTGATTTAATAACTGTGCACAAGTGTTGTTTTTATATTTATATTTGGTGTGCATCATAGTATGTTTTATATATATATGGGGTGCATTATATTTGAGTATATGTTAATAATGTGTTTTGTGGTAATTTGTGCTTTATATTTAAATAAGGAACATTGGCTGAACACCCCTACTCTCACGAAATCACCCCAGCCGAAAACACCCACTCACCCACGAAAACACAAGGTGTTTTCGTCCACCTTCTGGCCAATGAAAACAGAATGGGCTTTGGCCCAGTAACGTCCGGTTATAATATTTTGTTCATAGCCTTTACGCATAAGTTAATTGGAAAACCCTAACCACCTCTCACATTCTCTCTCGTTTCCTTTGAACCTGACGGCTGCCTTCATCTTGTTCGAAATCAGATCCCCTTCGTGCGATCATTCCGTGTTCGGTTAGTGATTTATTTGCTTAAGTCTGATTGCATTTCTGAATGTATGCTTATACTGTAAACATGTCCTTGACTGAAATACATCTGAGAAGTGATTTTGTGACTCTATGCAAATCGTGATGTTGATTTAGGGTGTCATTGTTACGAAGATTGTAATGAGTAATCTTGTTTCTATTTGAACTGAATGGATGATATATTGCAACATGGTGTAGTTTATTGTATGCGATGAATCGATACTATTGCATGTTGGACATGATGATTTTAACAAACATTACTGAGGTTAAATGATATTCGAATTGTAAGTATGATTGTATTGGGTTTTAGTAAAGTGTGCATTGTATTAGTTTTCTGATTGATTGATTGTTTGTGGAAGCGGTCGAAACTGTTTAGTGATGATTAGGGTTGTTATTGTTATTGGTAACTGTTACTGATGATGTTGATGCCACAGACGAAAACACAGCAACCGGACGAAAACACAAGGTGTTTTCGTCAAACCATATGTCCGACGAAAACCCTTGGGTTTTCGTCAAAAGTGATTTCGCCATTAGTGTTTTTGCCAACATGTGTTTTCGCCACATACATCATTCCGTCGAATACTGTAACACCTTAAACCCGTTAAGTTATTAACTCTGTTAAACCCATTAACTCCGTTAAACTATGCATGTAACCCTGTTAGAAGGTAACTCTGTTAAGTAGGTAACTCTACTAGTTTGTTAACTCTGTTAGTTAGTTAACACTGTTAGTTTATTATTCCTATTATGTGTATTAATCCTGTGAAGCTTGTTATCCTTGCTAAATATATTAACTTTGTTAGGCCTGTTAACCCCATCAAGCATGCCAATTGATTTACCATGTTAGAATTTACTAAGAACTCAGTTATATGGAGTATGATTGTATGAACATGAACTAATTGTTATGTGTTACTTGATGATGAGTGCATAAACACACTATGTGACATAATGGCATGTGAGTCGTTATTGAACTGATTTAATATACGTGCATACTATAGGACTTGATTGATTACTTGCGAGCACATAGTTTAGCATACCAAGCAAACCGAGGTGAGTTCACACTCTTTCCAAGGCATGGGATTCCCAAGGGTTGGGAATGGGTTAATGATTTAAACGGTAACTACAACCATCCTCCATGGGTAGGATGCCAAGATTACACACTGGACCAAACCTCTATCATTGAAGTCCCTCATTTATATCGACTTAATCGTCGAGGCCTATGGCGAGCGGGTCATTAGTTAATAGTGCTATTAGGTTTAACAAACCTCACACCGTGCCAGTCGGACGGGCATGTACTAATGGACTATGGGCAAAAGGTCAATGCTGATAGACATTGACTTAGGGCACCACTTATATTTTCGTAGTAGTCGATACGCACGGTCTAGTAACACACGGGAAGCCCCCACTAATCTTCGCAAACATGTCTGGGAGACCGCGATACGAATTAATACGATACATGGTTTACGAAACGAACATATGATTTACGAAACGAATGCTATAACTAAACAACCAACTGTGAACTCGCTCAACTTTGTTGTTGACTCGTTGTTACATGCCTTGCAGGTCGTTAGGTACTCATGGAGCTTGCACAGGGAGGCGCGGTCGTTGTGGGACATGGCAGTGTGTGCCATGCTAGAAACATTACTTTATTTCGTACTTAATACTTATATTGGGTTTTACAATTATGCTTCCGCTAAACACTTAACTACGTCTTTGATTTGAAACACCTTTCATATTGTGTGGTTGAATTTTACTTATTACTTGTTATGTTCAATATGATTGGTGGCTTGATCCTGGTCAGTCACGCCTCCAAGCGGTGTTTCTTCGCGTGTGGATTTTGGGGGTGTGACATACGGTTGGAAAGATCGGTTTGAAAATTTGGTTCAAGCAAATCACTTGAGATCTTGGGAGTGTATTTTGAAAAAGTATGTTCTACCACGTACTGATCTGCAAGTTGAGAAAACAATTTCTGAGTTCACTGATAAAGAACGAGACATGTACAAAGCTGAAAAGATGATGATTAGTCTACTTCAGCAAGCTATTAAAGAAGACATCTTTGTATTGCTTCAACATGACAAAACTTCAAAATCAATTTGGGATGCACTTAAAATCAAATTTGAGGGAAGTGAGAAGATGATTAAGAGTAAAAAGGCACTGCTTAAGAAAGAATTTGATCTATTAACAAGTTTACCGGGAGAAGATACAAAGAAGTTGATTGAAAGATACTGCCACTTAGTTCGTTCAATGTCGTTGTTAAGCATAACCAAAGAACGAGAGGAATTGGTAGATAAATTAGCTGATGCTTTACCTCAGAAAGAATGGGGTACATTTTTTATGATCTTAAAAAAACACCAGAGAATATGATGGTTTGACGATTTCTCAGTTTATCGAGAAGATTGAAGGTCAAGATCTTGAACAGCAAAAGATTGCGAGGATGAATAATCCGAGTGGTCAACAAGATGTGAAAATGTATTACAAAGGCAGTGTTCAAGAGGTTGAAATGAGTCCGAAAATTCAAACTGCTTTTAGTGCTGGAAACTCATCTGGAACTGTTGAACAAAGTCCAAATAGCAGCAGTGGATTTTCTTCATATTCAAGTGTTAATCCTAAAAGTTCAACTTCAAGTTTTTATTCTCAAAGTTCAAAAAGTGGGAATGGTTGTGTGATACAGTGCAACATTGCATTGAATCTTCCAGATGGTCAAAGTTTTTCTGAAGAAATTGCAAAAGATCACATGGCTTTACTTGCAACTGTGTTACAATCCTATGAAGGTTTGGTTGCAGGGAGGATCGGAAATCCTATGCTGACGAAAGAGGATTACGATCAGATAGACGCTGAAGAGATGGAGCTCATGGACATCAAATGGTGCTTAGCTAGTGTCTTGAGAAGAGCTGAAAAGTTCAAAATGATTACAGGAAGAAATGATTTCTTGGATGCACATGTTTCTACTTTAGGTTTTGATAAATCTAAAGTTACTTGTTTTTGATGCAGGGAGAAAGGTCATTTCAAAAGAGAATGCAAAAACCAGGAAGCGAGTGGAGTAAAGAATCCATTTGGAAAAGATGATTACTATCGAAAAGCAATATATCAACAAGTTGCTCAACAGCCATATCAACAACAACTGCAAACTGCTCATGGCAGGAAGGAGATTGAAGAATCCTCAAAGAGAGCATGTTTGGTAAATCAAGATGATCAAAAATCTTCAACAAATTTCAGTTGGAACAAATATATTTCAGCTGATAGTAAAGCATGTCTAATAAACCAATATGATGAAAAATTACCTGAAGGTTTTAGCTGGGATAGGTTTGTGGATGAGAATGGGGAGTTTAAAGCTTTCATTGCAAAGATGGTTCAAGAACCTGATTTGTTTACAGAATGGATGAAAGTGATTGGTGTTCATGAGAAGAATCAAGAAGAAGAGTCTGTTTCATCCTATGAAAGTTCAGAAGAATCAATTGTTTTTTATCAAACACAGTCTGATTCTGGTTCTTCAGATGATAGTTCTAAAAAGACAATAGATTTTGATCAATTATCAACTGATGACAGTGGTGATGATGAGGAAGAAAGACATATTAATATTGCAAAATCCCATTTATCTTCTGAAAGTTTTCAATTTTATTTTGCAGATCGCTTGGAGAAGCTGAAGGAGAGACGAGCAGCAAAAGAACAAAAGAAAATGAAGTGTGAAAGTGTTGATAAAATAGAAGAAACTGTTCAAAATGAAGAAGTTAAAGCTGAGAAGGTGATTGAAGCTGAAACAGTGATTGAGGTTGAGAAAGTCATCGAAGTTGAAAAGATTGTGGAAGTCATCAAACCTTGCTCAAAGTGTTTGGAATCTTGCAAGCAATGTGCAGAAAAAGATGAGAAATTGGTTGAGCTTGAAAAGATGAAAGAACAATTATTGTTCAATCTCAATTATGTGAAAGAGTCGTATGATGTGCTAAACAGAACAGTAACTGGTCTACAAAAGACTAATTCAGAAAGAGAAGATTCGTTGAATATGATGAATGCTGTGATGATGACAAAGCAAAAGGCGATTAATCATTACATTGAAGAATGTGCAAAGTTGCAGCGGGAGTTGGAAAATGAAAAGATAGAAAACGAAAGAATCAGACGGTTATTACAGAGTTATTCTAGTTCTGATTATCTCATTGACCGAATATATCCAACTGTTGCAGGTTTTGAAGCATTTAAAGATGATGAGAAGCTAAAGAAGAAGGATACTGGTAAGAAACAGAGTGTTAGTTATAACAAGTGTCCGCCTCCAATTTGGGAAGGGTATTCTCCTAGAAAACCGAATGAGGAGCAAGTTGAAAAAGCAGTCAATATAAAGTTAAAGTCCGATAAAACCGATGAATTACCAGAAAACATTGATGTCGTTTTTACATCATCTGACACTGATCATGAGTCCGAGTTAATAAAAAAGGTGGTCGATCAGGTGTTGGATACAAATGAGGAGTCGGAGTTAAAGTCTAAGTCAAAGTCCGAGTCTGGATGTTCAAGTTCGTCTGTAAAAAGTTCGAGTTCGTCAGTCAACAGTTCAACACCGTCGGATAAACGGGTTTACAATAAAGAATTCATGTTATCAAAATCTAATTTGAATGATGAAACAGTCAAAGTTGCATATACTTTGATTGATTCAGACAAATTATATTCTGATGAGGAAATTTCCAATAAGAAGTGTTCAAATTGAAAAGATCAAAAAGGTTTTTAAAATGACAGAAATTAATATTTCTGAAATAAAAGATTTAAATTTTACAGAAAAACCTAAAAAGTACACTTCAAGAGTTCAACAAAGATTAAATAAGAAAAAAGGTTATGGTTCTGGTTCTGGTTTTCAAAAGAAATCAAACCATAATGGTAATTTCAAAAAGAAGGGTCTTGGATTTATTCCACCAGAAAATTATAAAAATGAAAAATATGTTTGAGATTTTAAATCAAAAATAACATTTGTTTCAGGTACAAGCTGTGAAGAGGAATCAAAAAGTCCATTCTGGAAGCAATCGAATAAAGAATTCCTTGCCAAAAAGCAAGAGAATGTGAAGAATGGAGCTAATCAAAGAAAAGAGACAAGAATCTGTAACAGATGCAATGAAGTTGGTCACATTGCATGGAATTGTCCATTGACTTCAAAGGATAAACAGGGAGTTTCTGAAAAACTCAAAGAAATTGTTGTCGATAAAACTGAGCTACCAACTGAAAAATTCAAAGTTTTTGAAAATTCAACATATGAAGTTGGTGAGTGTTCAAAGACACATTTTTACAAAAAGAGAGCCAAGAATGACAACCAAGTGTGGGTTGTTAAGAAGGTTCATGATGTGAAATTTGGCGATGAATCTGATTCCACAAAGTCAGATGAGCCACAAGTTGAGTTAAAAAATGAAAACTCAGTACCTCCAATGGATGATGTTCATTTTCCACCATTGAGGGCTGAAAATTTTAAATCAAAAGTTGGGAAAGTTGATATCTCAAATCAGTTCTATTCTGAGAAGAAAGAATTTGATGTCGATAAAGCTTTTAACGGAAATGTGAAAAAGATTTTTGGAAAAATGGTTGAGGGTAAGGTGAAAGGGGTAAAAGAATTCTATGAAACAAAGAAAGCAACATACACCCTGACTGAAAGTGAACTTGATAAGCTTACATCCAAGCTTGCTGAGGCTTGGATGTCTGTGTTTAATATGTGATAAGTATGACTTGCCGGAGCTCCCAGGTTGGTAAGAGTGGAGCAGGAATCGGCATCATTCTTCATATCAGTTTTGATTGTGCCTATTTACAAGTGGTACAGAGGTTTGTTCTGACAAAGTGATTAATCAAGGTCATTAATTTGAACTTGATGTAATCCTCATGCAAGTGTTTGAAAACAATGTGATGAAATGATCCCCGTTTCCTACAAGTGGTAAAATCAACGAAACTTATTTTCTGGAAAAACCATTTGATTAAAACAAACTTAAGTGTTTTGAAATCACAATGGGAAAATGTTTTGTTGTAAGGGGGAGTTCTGATTGTTTTTGCCAAGTGGATGGCGAATTGAAGCAATTTGATATAAGTTGTCACGTTTCTTGTATAGTTTGTTTTCAAATTTTTTTAAATGTGTTTGCATTTTAGGGGGAGTAAGAAAATTTCAGAAAATCCAAAAACATTTGAAAATTTAAAAACCAAAAACATGATAAAATTCAAAAACGAGTTTTGTTGTATAAAAGAGGAAATGATAGTACATCAGTGGACGATCACAGCATGCTAAAGAATTGGAAAGAAATATGTGATAAACGGTCTCACTGATGATGTGTCGGTAGGTTTTTGCACATTTAGTAGATTGTGACGAGATATAAACCTAAATTCAAACTTGCTTATATTGTGGGGAACATCTCTCGGATATATGGGTAACCCCCGAAATCTTGTTTGAAAGGTCCCTCTTTCTGAGATACTAGGTCTTTATACTCAGTGATATCTGGGGTATTATCCCGGGACTTCTGATTTTGCGGAAGCAATGGCCTAGTCCCCGTATAATACTTTCTGCTTGCTTGAAATATAGCACCGCCCTCAGTACAAAAAATGATGAAACATTGAAAAATGCTAATCATGTGCTGTTGTAAAAAAGATCCTCTAAAGGGGACCCACCAAAAGTCGAAGCCGTCATCTCTCTACTGAACGGAAGTTCTGACCTGAGCTCTCACGGCCCTCGCAATTTAACCCCTTACAGATATCATCTGTGGTATATTCACCTGTAAGACTGAATATTGGGATCTGGATACGGGAGTATATTCTGAGGTGGGACACGCGATTAACTTTAAGTGCTTAAAACATTAATTTCGTATCTCGAAACAGTTGAACTTTGTGTGAGAATTTAAGTGGATCAGTATACTGACAATCTAAGTGAATCGTTTAGAACGTAAAATGTTTATAGCTTAACGGTGTTGGTGATTTGTCTCATAAACTGATATAATCCTCTTACTCAAACTCACAAAAATATTGTTTGTATATATTTCTTTACTGCATTTCATTTCATTCATAAATCCAAAAAGATTTTAGTGTGTTTTAGCATAAAATTTTGAAAAATTCAAAAAGATTTTCGACAACTGATGTTGGAGAGCTGATTTTTAAAATTCCAAGTGCTAAACATGATGAGCATGTGGTGAGGGGGAGTGTGTGTTTAAATGAGAAAAGATTTTGTATATTTTCTTACAAGTGGTCATCAGTAGCTTTTATAATGATAAATCATTCGGGATAAATTTGAAGGGGAGTCTGGATATATAATTTTTGTCAAATGTTAAATTTGTGAAATTTATTTCTGGGTTAAGAATGTGCAGGTTTTACCAGGTTTCGATTCTGAACCTGAAGAAAGAGTACAAAGCCAGGTCACGATCCTGATACTTATCAAAGAAAAGAGTATTTGTTCATGGAGAGTATGCTGTTGCTGATGAAGAAAGAGAGTAATCAGAATGATAAAGACTGAAGACGTTGAAGACTCGACACTTAAGACTCGTCAACATTCGAGGGGGAGTCTGTTGGTGCATGCGTCTTTCAACTTCGTCTTGTATCGAGTCTTGATTGTAGTAGATAGACCAGGGCAAGCAAAACTAGAAAAGTATGTGTGTAGGTAATTTCGCACGAAATACAAGTGTAATTCCATGCGAAATTACAATGCCTATATATATGTGTGTGTCTGATTCATTTGGTACGAAAATTAGCTTGAGTGTTTCCGACAACGAAGCTCTGTCGAAGTGTCTACAGACTTGTAATTGTTACCAGATCAATACACAAGACAGTTTAAAGTGATATCTAGCTGAATTCAACTCATTATGTCTGTTTCCGCCTTACATTTTGAGTAGAACGCCTCTGACCGACTCGTTTAGGGTCCAAACACGATCCTACAACTCTGGTAGCACCCATAATATCCTTCAACCTCGCATTGCTTCCCTTTTGGCATTATCTACCAAACCCATCATACCATTTTCCGTTATGGTCGGTAACGGTGATCACTTAAAATGTACCGGGTTCTTGCCAACTGTTCCATTAACACTTTCCAAATGTATGTTTCACATACCATTTTATCTACTTCTCATTGAAGGTGCCGATTTAGTATTAGGCATGGAATGGCTTGCTTCACTTGGACTCGTCATTGCTGATTTTTCCGTTCTGTCACTTGCATTTCAAAAAGATGGCGACCAATGTATTTTGAAAGGTGAATCATTAAATTCATTGGTTTCCCCTAGTTCATTATCCTCACTTGTGAAGCATACATCTATTGCTTCCTTACATACCATGGTCTTTCACCACCAACCACCTACTGTTTCCCCTACGTTTGATGTTACTCACCCTGACCCCACTATCCAACTTATCCTCAATAAATTCCAACCTTTATTCGACCATCCACACGGCTTGCCACCACCCCGACTGCATGACAATTTTATCCCTACTCTCCCGGATGCAAAACCAGATAATGTCCGCCCATATCGGTACCCACATTATCAAAAATAGGTTATGGCATACTTAATTAAGGAGATGCTACAAGAGGGTATAATCCAACCAAGCCACAACCCATACTCTTCTCCAGTTTTACTCGTCCAAAAGAAAGACGGGTTGTGGCTCTTTTGTGTCGACTATCGCGCCTTAAATGCAATTACTATACGTGATCGTTTTCCAATTCCAACTGTTGATGAACTCTTGGACGAGTTACATGGCGCAATAGTTTTTTTCTAAAATCGACTTACGTGCCGGCTATCATCAAATTCATGTTGCACCCGGTGACATTGGTAAGACCGCGTTTTGTATGATTGATGGACATTACGAAGTTTTAGTAATGCCTTTCGGCCTTACAAACACTCCGTCCACCTTTCAATCAGTCATGAATGACCACTTTCGGCCGATTTTGTGACATTTTGTCTTGGTGTTTTTTGACGACGTACTCGTCTATAGCCCATCGTTGGAAACCCATTATCAACATTTGGAGTTTGTCTTGGAAACTCTCAGGAATAATCAGTAACATGCAAAGTAGCTGCTGATCTTCCCTTTTTGGGTCACCTTGTTTTGGCAAAAGGTGTACCGTCGAACAAGAAAAACTAATTGCTATTCAATCTTGGCCAACCCTGAAATCCAAGACTACGTTATGAGCCTTTTTGGGTCTTACCGGGTATTACCGACGTTTTGTCAAGAATTACGCTCGTATCGCATTACCATTAACCGATATCATCAAACTACCTAAATTTGCATGGACATCTGAATCATCATCATCTTTTCAACAACTCAAAGACTCCATGGTACACCTTATCACCCTCGCTCTACCTGATTTTTCCCAACCTTTTGATATCCACCGATGCCTCGGGTACGGCTATTGGCGCCGTCCTTGCTCAAAACGATAAACCTATCGGTTTTTTTAGCAAGAAACTATGTTCTCGTTTGCAAACTCAATCGACATATAACTGGGAACTCTATGCCATTACAGAGGCTATCAAAAAGTGGAGGCAATACCTACTTGGGGGCAAGTTTCGGATTTTTATAGACCATCATAGCCTTAAGAGCATGCTCACCTAATCAATCCACACTCTTGAATAACAGAAATGGATTTGAATTTGAAGTGCACTTCAAACCGAGAAAAGACAACCGTGTCACCGATGTATTGAGCCGCATCGAGCAACCAATCTTTTTAGCGCTTTCAACACAAACGGCAACATGGGTAGAAGTTATCTGACAATATTACTATGAAAATGATGATGGGAAACAACTTCTAGCTACGGTGCAGGCTGACCCTACGGGTTTTCCACATCATAGAATTAAAGATGGCCTCCTGTTTCTTCATGGTAAACTTTATATCCCAAAACTCCACACTTTACGTACTTATTTATTGGAGGAATTTCATTCCACACCTTTGGGAAGCCACTAGTGAATCGAGGCCACTACTAGAAGATTATCTCAATTTTTTTCTTGGACCCACTTAAAAAAAGATGTAAACCACTTCATACGCAACTGTGTTGTTTGTCAAACTACAAAAGCACAAAACCACAAACCATATGGGCGTCTCCAACCACTTCTGATTCCTTCCAATACATGGGAAGATATTTACATGGACTTTATTACCTAATTACCACCATCTCACAGAAAAACCGCCATTTGGGTCATCGTTGACCGACTCACAAAAGCCGCTCATTTCATCGCCTTACCACCAAACTTGACTGCCATAACCATGGCCACCATTTTTTGCGGGAATTCTATAAGCTTCATGGGTTACCAAAGTCTGTTGTTTCCGATCGAGATCCATTGTTTCTAAGCAAATTTTAGAAGCAACTATTTGAACAGTTGAGTACAAAACTTCACCATTCAAGTGCTTATCATCCAGAAAGTGATGGCTAATCAGAAGTTGTTAACCATTGTCTCAAGGGTTATTTACGTATATTTGTTCATAACGAACCAAAGAAATGGTTTCAGTATCTCTACCTTACCGAATTTTGGTACAACACTTCACATCATTCAGCAATAAAAATGACACCGTATCGAGCCGTCTTCGGACGTGAAGCTACCGCCATTCATGGTGACATCCTGCCCACTATTAACATAGCTTCCATCGAGTCATCTTTGGTAGAACATCATCGTCTCTTAGTGTCACGTCCCCTGACCCCACCCTGGACGGAATAGAGAGCCGCGAACCAGTTCAGTGGTACCGGTGGTTATTTTGAAAAGTAGTGCAGCGGAAATTTCATCAGGATCGTGAGTTAGGAAAAATATCAGAGTTTAGAAAACACCGGATTTTATTTATTAAATAGATGGGATAAAACCCATGTTTTACAAAGGTAGCTTTAATAAGGGATAAACCCGAATATATGAAACCATGTTTTCTTAATTTAATTCAATTGATAAAATAAGCCACTTCAGTAAGCCTTTCGGTGCCGTATCATCACTCTTATTCCAATCTACTGTCATTACCTGAAACGCGTTTTAAAAAGGATTTGGTCAGCAGGAAATACTGGTGAGTTCATTCAGTTTGTACAAAAATGACACATAGTTATAAATTACAGCATAAGAGCGATTATAATGGCTACTATCTTATTTTTATCTGGCGTCGTGTCACAGCCTTGTGACGATGGTCATACCACTATTGGGTCCTTTCACCCAAGTAGTGATGATTATCACTGTTAGGTTGATGAACCTAACTGTGAGAAATTAGTAATGTGCACAATACCCCACTTGCCAGTGATTTAAGATAACCACGACTTAATCCCTGTAATTATAACTTTGAAAATAGTTTGAGGTATTGTAAAATAACTGTAATAAAAAGAGAATGACTCACTTTATAAGCATGTAGTATTGATTTAACAAGCTTCTTGATTCTACTCCTTCTGATAATTAAGCATATACTTTATGGTTTTGAACCTTCTGATGATTAGGCATCCATTTTGATTGTAAGAGTATGGTGTAGAGTTTCGGGTAGTTAAACATTTAGTTTAACAGAGTGGAATACGTATTAGTGTAAAACCACATCAAACCTAACGATGGTCACGAGATCCGAACCTTAACGAAATTCACAAAGTATAGTCTTGTTTAGACAACACTTTGGCATTCGTTTAACGAAATTCACAAAGTATAGCACTTTGGCATCCGTTTAACGAAATTCACAAAGTATAGCACTTTGGCATCCGTTTAACGAAATTCACAAAGTATAGCACTTTGGCATCCATTTAACAAAATTCACAAAGTATAGCACTTTGGCATCCGTTTAACGAAATTCACAAAGTAGAGCACTTTGGCATCCGTTTAACGAAATTCACAAAGTACAGCACTTTGGCATCCGTTAGTTGGTTCCTGAATCGATCGGACAGAATATCGCATCGGTGATTATTGGTTAGAACACCAACGTATAGAGAGAAGAAGAAAAGAAATGAGCAAGGAAGAATGAAATCCTAAGCTTCCTATTTATAGGTAGGAAGTATGAAATTTCTAGGAAATTTCATATAGCTTTTCTAGGAAGTTACCTATACATTTTCTAGGAAGCTTCCTACCCATATATATATATCTTCTTATATCTTCCTTGCACCTTCCTTTGATATTATCTATCTCATATATAATTATTTTCATGTATATCTATTTAGGTGTTTAATTTACTTACTTAATTAATCTTGCTTAGCTTAATTAATCTTGCTTAGCTTAATTAATCTCGCTTAGCTTAATTAATCTCGCTTAGCTTAATTAATCTCGCTTAGCTTAATTAATCTTGCTTAACTGATTAATTAATCATACTTAACTTAATTAATCATACTTAACTTAATTAGCAGATTAATTAATCTACTCAGCTAGCTTAACTGCTAAATTTCCTTAACAACTAAGTGTACGTAATTAGTATGTTTAATAAGTTTATTTAACTACTAAGTTTACTTAACTATTAAGTTTACTTAGCTATTAAGTTTACTTAGTTGCTAAGTATTCTAGCAGCTCCCTGATTATGAGTTCTAATTTCTAGATATAATGGAACTCGTATTAGTGTATTAACTTAATTCAACTTTAACGATAATCACGAGATCGAAACCCTCACATCGAATGACAAAGTATAGCCAAATATTGGCAGCACTTAAACATCCATTGGATCAGTTTCAATCGATCGGATAGGGTATCGTACCAGTGATTAGAGTTATTACCCTAATAACGGGCAAAGTTTCGGGATTTAGAAGGTATAATCCCGAGCTACTTTTTACTATAATAAAAGCTGAAGGAAAGAAAATAATTGAGCAGTTTGAAATGTAGCAGTGATCGAGTTAATACCCTGGATTCGTAGCAGCATCTTGACACCGAAAAACTCATTTTCAGCAGAATATGACCGTTTTGAGACTGAGATTTCGAACATAGAAGCAAGTCCCATGCACAGGCTACTTATAGCAACATTTTAGGTTTTACGCGGCTCGTGTAAACCTTAACATGAATCTTACGCGGCCCGCGAGGGCCATAAAGGCGGCAGTAGGGTTTGCTGAGTCATCGGTGGTCTTGACACGGGGACGACACGTGCCCCTTAAGCTTATCCGGAGACTTTCAAGTTGTCGCGGCCCGCGTAGCCTTACCTTATGGCTTACGCGGCCCGCGTGAAATGCAATTTTCTTGATTTCTTGATTTTTCATGCTCATTAGGTTTCAGGGGTCCGAGTTTTCACTTACAGGTCGATTTGGGGCATTTTTGCTGGTCCTTACACTTAGGCATGCTTAAAATCGCATTGGAACAGTCTAAAGTCGCTATGACCACACAAGCAAACCACCATAGACTCGACAAGGAATTTCAAGTTGGTGACTTTGTCTATCTCAAGCTTCGAAAGTACCGGCAACTCACTGTTGATCGCAGCAGCAAGCATAAACTCTCAAAGCGTTATTTTGGTCTGTATCGTGTACTCGAACGAATTGGTTCTGTGGCATATAAACTCGACCTCCCGGTTGGCGCCAAAATCCACCCGGTCTTTCACGTCTCCTTGCTTAAGCCGGGTGCGTCTACCGAAGCATCTTCTGAAGTTCCAGCGACTGAGGTAAAAATTGCATAAGACAAGCTTCCTCAACCAGTTACTATTTTGAATCATCGCATCTATAAGATCGATGAATCGTCCAAACGAGTCAATCAGAGTCAGATCTAGTTTCTAGAAAGGCGGAATCAGACTAGAAACCGTCAATCAGTGTTAGAACAAGAGTAGAAGAGTAGAAAGTCACTTTAAACATGATCTTCATTGATATAATATGTTTTGGTACAGAGAGAATCGGACAGCACTTCGGTACACAATTCTCCAGAAAGTTACAAATGAAGAACACTACTAACCTATTTATAGACTTGCCAGACCGCACGGACTGACACACTCCAGACCGCATGAGCTGAGGATACCACCTCGTGCGACCTGACCTTACCAGGTCGGGTTAACTGGCTAAATTACATACAAAACCTTGACTTTTTAACATATTACATATAACTGACACGACATAGACTGATGACGCAGGCGATCAACATTATGCATTAACAAACTCCCCCTTGGATATTGTCGCAGTCTTCAGTTAGCCTGTCTTCAAAACATTATTTCACAAAGACTTGAAAAATTCTTCTCTTTGCTTCGACTTTTTCAACAACGCTTTCCTGAACTGTTCCTTTTCTTTAGCAGCTCTCTTTTCTTCCTCAGCTAACTTTTGCCTCCATGTAGCTCGAGCGATTCTATCTTTTTCTTCACGCTCTTCTCTTTCCTTCTCTGATTTCAGAAACTCTTCTCTTTTAATCTCTCTCCAACTTGATAACCACGCATTTTCAGAATTTATACCCTTCTGAAAGCATACTGTAGCTACCTTTTGAAACTGCAGAGCTTGATCTCTATCTTCCGCCTTATATCCAATCTTGTTTATAAACAGACATTCAATATCCTTCGCGGAACAATTTACTATCCACATCGGATCATACAGATGAATATATCTGACTTCATCCCCAACTTTGTACACAATTACTGCTTCGGTCGACATGCAACTATAAACCCAGCATACAAACCCTTCATGAAAATTCTGTTCCATCTTTGGCAAAGGAATATTCTTCATAACCCTGGGCTTCTTGATCTTCATAATTGTTTCCACAATACCTGTAACAGGATCCGTCCTTTTGACTTTCTTAGGATAATGTTGCTTCCAGTGTTTAAATTCTCTGAAGGCTTCAAATTTCATCAAGCCCCATGTTGGCATATCATGAACTCTGACTGGATATGATAATGTTCTAACTTGGGACAACTCTTCAACATCCCACCAAGGTAGAGATATTATATCTTGAATATATTGGAAATATTGAACACCAAACTCTCTTCTAATAGCATAAGCGTTGACTTGTGGCAAGTAACCCCAGCTTATGATCTCACCAAGAGAAACATCTCTATCCCTTCTGTAATACTGTAGTGGTCTTTTGTATTTTCTTTCCGTATCTTTCTTGAACCACTTCTTTCGTTCTTCACGTTGTTCTTCTTTAGACATTTCTTTAAAACTCTTACTCTTAACACTTTCTGTAACTTTTCTTCTCAATTCATCTTCATTTGCTTGACTGAATAACTCAACAAGAGTTGGAAAGCTAGAAGTATCAACATTAACATTCTCAGACTGATCATCGTTGCTCCAGTCTTCTACTTCCACTTTATCATAATTATCAGCTTCTTCAACATACTTGTACTGATATGCAGGTTGATGATTGATATCAAATTCGTTCAACTCTTCTTCAAAATCGAAGTTAAACTCACATTCTTCAACATCCATCATCTTAATAATCTCAGCTCTAGTGTAAGTATGCAAGAGCTAACCTTCTTCTATATCATGTTTAAGACGTAGAATCAAACCTGCACCCTGATCAACAATCTCATCAACATTTTCAGTATCACCATGCTCCCCCTTTCCTCCTGCATTTTCTGGTTCTTCGTTTGCATCATCATGAAGATACTCGCCAATATTCTCTTCTTGTGACGCTTCAGTTACTTTTATACCAGAATTACCTTGATCAGCATCATCATCTCCATCATAATCATCATCGCTATGAACATAATATACTTCATCTGCATCATCTTTCAGATTATCATCTTCGTCTTCTTCATCATCTTCGATCTTAATCATACCAGGTACTGAAGTTAATGGACAAGGATCTGGAATAGACGATTCTGGAACTTTTGTCAGGGATTTCAGCTCAATCAGAATAATTTCCCTTTCAGTCACTTGAACATCATCTACAACTTGAACATTTTTACCCTTATCTTTCTATTTCAGCTTTACGTCTTGCTCTAACTTCCGCAAGTTCTATCTCTTCAAACCTTTGTTCAATCGGCTTACCAATCAAATCTTCAAACACTTTCTTTAACATATACTCTTCATGTTCCTTTCTAGCATTCTTGGCTTCTAACTCTTGTTTTTTCAACTTGAAGTACTCATTCTGCTCATCCCTTCGAGACTTTTCTTCTTCCAAGTCAGCTATTCGAACTTTCAGAATATCTATGTCGACTTGATCAGCTTCAATCTTTTTCAACAAATATGAATTCTCAGATTCAACAGACTTGACACGTTCCTCTAACTTCTTTTTCTCACTTAACACCTCATTCACCTTCTTTTGCAGCTTCCTCACAAGATCATCATTCACAAAGCTAAAATCATCAAGCTCTTCAAGAACTGTACTCTCTGGAATATGTGGAAAATTTTCAAAACCAGACGATCCAGGAGTAGTATGAACTGGTGGTTGTGTGGTTGGTGGTGTTTGTTGGATGTGTGATAAAGTTATTGGTGGTTGTTCATGAATAGGTAATGAAATATGATGTTGTGATGGTGATTGTGGTGATTGTAAAGGATCAGGTGATGGTTGTTGTGGTGGTGGTGATATTGGTTAATTTTGTGGTGGTGATGGTGGTTTAGTTTGTGGTTCTGGTGGTGGATTTATTTTCAGCTTGAATTTTAACCTTCGTGCTGCTGGAGTTCCGACACGTTTTCTTGATGTTGATTTCTTTCTACCTCCTGAAGATGGTGATTTCACAACCTGAACATTCTCTGGTGGAACATATGTTTCATCATCATCATCCGAACTCCTCTTTCTCTTCTTTTGTTTCTCTCTATCTTTTGGATCATAGTTTTCTCTGATCCAACGTTCAACTTGAGCATCAATATCACTTTCTGAACCAGATGAACTCTCCTTTTCATCATCAACTATTATCTTACTAGCTTCTGCAGTATCATCAATATCTCTCAACAACTGCTCAGTTTCAGGAGTTAATGGTTCTTGATCTTTTTCAACATTAGCTTCTGTTTCATCTTCTTCTGGTTCATCAACCAGCATTGTTTCAACTGCTTTCCTTTTCCATTTCTTCTGAGGTTGAGAAGATGATCCTTCTTCAGCTTGGACTTTCGGTGTAGGATCTCTCTTTCCACCTTTTTTTCTTCTTTTCTTTTTCTTTTTCTATTTTTGTATACCAATCATTTCTAGTTTCACAGAAATCTTCTAACTTCTTTAATTCATCAATTGCACTCTGTTCTTTCATTTCAGCTTCATTCCTCCACTTTAAATGATCTACTGGATCTGGATCCTCATACTTATCACTTTTGATGAACCCGGAAAACTTTGTCTTCTTCGGTTCAGGCCAATTCTTTATATACTTGGATAATCGGATTAACGTTTCATTATCCATGTGATGCAACATCATCAAATCATTTTGTTCATCTTTCACCAGATTTGGATAAGCATGATCCAACATCATCTGCACAAACCTTGGATACACCCAACTTCGACTACCAGAAGTAATATTATCTTTCATGTAATGAAAAACAATTCTAGAAAAATTGTACTTCTTGTTTAGTACCAACGCCGTCACCATACACATTTGATAGTCTTTCATAACATCGTATCCACCTTTCTTGTGACTTAACGCTTGAATCACTGAGTGAATAAAGAATTTGTACGGCTTCATAAAACTGGCTTTCAGATAACTTGCTTTGTTCAACGGGCCGTTATAACCCATTCTAAGCATACATCCTTTGACCATCCTTTCTGGAAACCCTATTGGCGAATTATCATCATCTGGAAACTCTAATACTTCTCGTACAAGCTGTTCTGTGATTATGATTTCTTTATCTTCATCATCTATACTCACACTTGAATTAATAATATCATTCACTTCATCATAACTAGCATTCTTCCAAAAATGATGAACATGAGATTTGAAGACTTTGTGCTGATCCGTTAAAGCCTTTTGAATTGGAAAACGTCTCATGAATGGCAAAATCTCCTTAAACACACTCATCTTTGGTAGAGTTTCATTGTAAACACAGCAAATATTGTGCGATGGATCAAACAACACGTTCGATGCCTGAAAAACAAACAGAAACAAACAAGTTAAACATTTTGCACAAGTTTCAAGCCAAAGCTATACTACACACGATCTGGCCTCATGCGATGTGGCTATTTCATGCGACCTCGTGCTAAACTGATTAGACTTTTCATACGATCTGGTGTTCACACGATCTGACCCATCTCATACGGTCTGGTGGTCAAACGAACTGATCAAACCAAACAACCTGGAACTTCAAACGAGTTGGCCAATTTCAAACGGTCTGAATCATTCACACCGTCTGGCCATCTCGTGCGGTCTGAATCATCACCTCGTTTGAGCATACATATATGAACAGTTAATTTGCAGGTTTTCAAATCTTGTTTTTACCATGAAATTGATACCCTAGATATGTTCTACAACAAGATCCGAGCACATTAATATGATCTTTATTCAATTTAATCCACAATATAACCCTAGATCTAAGTTCAAAGAATCTGTTCGTTCGTGTTCATACGAATTTATGAGATTTGGTTTAATTTAACCAACAATTTATACCTTTCCCATGATATAAGTTATGTGAACCAACTTATACAAGGATTCCGAACACAAAATCACAAGATTAAGGCTTGAAAGTCAGTGAAATCGATCAAATCGCTTTGAAGGTGTGTGTTTGATGCGGTGTGAGGACAGAAAGTTGTTCACACGATCTAGTCTATCCTTTATATAGAGGATGCCAGATCGTGCGAGTTGAAAGTTGAGGCGGTTTGGGATATTCATGCGGTCTGGCCATTATTTGACACGATTTGGCTAGTTCGCACGAGTTGGCACCTCGTGTGAGTTTTTTAATTTTTTCAAATTTTGAATTTTGAATTTTTTTAATTTTTTAACTTTTTACCAACTCACTCAGTTAACCAAGTTCAATTTAATGACCCTGGTCAACTGTTTAGCCTGCCAAATCCAAATTAATGACTTTGGCCGACCAAATTATGATCTCGCTGACAATTTTGAAACATTTTAAGTTCAAATTAATGAACTTTTAAGCGTTTTGAGCAATTACCAACACTTTTCTCAAACTTTTCTTATCCAACCCAAATGATCCAACTTGTTTAGCGCTGTTGGACTTTGATCATCAGATCCCCAATGTCTGTTGTCAAAAATAAGATGAAATGACAAATCTTTTTGATTTTTTTAGCATTTTGGCTAAACAAACGAAAATCTTTTGGAATTGAAGAAACTGGAATCTGTACAAACATATTTACAGACAATTTTTGTGAGATTGTGTAAGAGGATCATATCAGTTTTTGAGACATATCACTAACACCGTTGATCTTGATTTAACTTTAAGTTTTAAACAAATTCACTTCTGATTGTCAGTATTGTTGTCCACTTAAACTTCTACACAAGTTTCAATTGATTCAAGATACGAATTAGTGTTTTAAGGACTGAACTTATTCGCGTGTCCCACCTCAGAATATACTCCCGTATCAAAATTCCCTAGATTCAGTCTTACAGGTGAGTATACCAATCTGATATCTGTATTCGGGTTAGTGCGAGACCTTGAGAGCTCAGGTTAGAACTTCCGTTCAGACAAAGAGATGAAGGCTCGACTTTAGGTGTGTTCCCTTTAGAGAATCTTTTCTTCAACTTCAATTGATTCGTATCTTTCGATATTTTATCAATTTTTATGCAGAGGGTGAGCTTTAAAAGCGCCTAAAGTATTATACGAGGTCTAGGCCATTGCTTCCACAATATCAGAAGACCAGGTATAATACCCCAGATATCAAACAGTATAAAGACCTAGTATCTCAGAATCAGGCAATCTCTCAAACAAGATTTCGGGGGTTACCCATATATCCGAGAGATGTTCCCCACGAGTATAAGCAGTTATTCGTTATGTTTATATCTCGAACTCAATCTACTAATCGTGTGAAGTCTACTGGCACATCATCAGTGAGACTCGTTTAAAAAACATTTTGACTTTCCATTTCTTTAGCATGTTATGATAGTCCACTGATGTACTATCATTTCCTCTTTATACGCAAACCTCTTTTTGTCTTTTTCAATGTTTTTGTATTTATGAAATTTTATCATGTTTTTGTATTTTCTATAAACTTTCTCCACCTAAAATCAAAAACATATTTTTGTGTTTTTGGTTTTATCAAAAGCAGTAAAGAAAACTGTACAGAAAACATGAGAACTAGACGCAGATCACTTCTGATCGCCGTCCGCCTCGGCCACACACTCTACCACCCTCACAGAAAACAAATTCTTTAACCCGTTTAATTTCAAAAGATAATTAAATCTTGTTTTATCAAAGGGTTTAGTGTAAAAATCAGCTCTCTGATCATCGGTGTGAATATAATCAATTCGAATCAATTTTTTCTCGTAGCAATCACGAATAAAATGATGTCGAATCTCAATATGTTTTGTTTTTGAGTGTTGAACCGGATTTTTAGTGATATTAATAGCTGCCTCGTTGTCCACAAAAACTGGTGTGTCTAAGAATTGCAAACCATAGTCCCTCATTTGCTGTTGAATCCAGAGAATCTGGGAACAACAGCTGGAAGCCGAAATGTATTCAGCTTTACAAGTCGAGAGAGCGACTGTGGTCTGTTTCTTACACTGCCAGGTGATTAGCCGAGTTCCGAAGAACTGGCAACCCGCAGTTGTGGACTTAGCATTCAACTTACAGCACCCGAAGTCAGAGTCAGAATATCCAGTTAGAGAGAAGTCACCAGATCGGGGATACCACAAGCCGGTGCTTGGGCAACCTTTGAGATACCGTAAAATCCTCTTTACTATCGTCATGTGTGATGCTCTGGGACTTGACTGGTACCGGGCGCAGAGGTAGGTTGGATACATGATGTCCGGTCGTGATGATGTCAGATACATTAGCGATCCTATGATGATGTCATCCACTTTCTCACCACTTTCATCCGGACATATGCCATGATTCGTAGCCAGGGGGTTGATATGGAAAATGATTCGGACATATTGAATTTGTCCAACACATCATTCACATACTTGGTCTGGTGTATGAAGATTCCATCGGGCAGTTGCTCAACTTGAAGCCTGAGGAAGAACTTCATCTCCCCCATTGAACTCATTTCTAACTTCTGCTTCATGACCTTCTCAAACTCTTTGCACAACTCATCATTCGTTGATCCGAAAATTATATCATCAACATATATTTGCACGATCAGTAGATGTCCTGCAACCTCTTTAGTGAACAGAGTACTATCGACAGTCCCTCTAGTGAACCCGTTGGTCAGCAGATGCTAGGAAAGCATCTCGTACTAGGCTCTTGGAGCCTGGTGTAATCCGTATAACGCCTTGTCGAGTAGATACACCTTGTCTTTGTGTACAGGATCGGTAAAACCCGGTGGTTGACCGACATACACTTCTTCTTTAATCTTGCCATAGAGGAATGCAGATTTGACATCCAGTTGATAGACCTTGAACCCCTTCCATGACGCAAATGCCAAAAAGATTATGATTGCCTCAAGTCGAGCAATGTGAGCATATATCCCTTCTTGCTGACTAAATCCTTGGACTACCAACCGTGCTTTGTTCCTTACTATAACCCCTCTATCATTTCTTTTACATTTGAAGACCCACATGGTCTTGATCAACTTCTGATCTTCCGGGAGATCAACCAACCTCCACACTCCAAGCTTTTCAAACTGTTGTAACTCTTCTTGCATTGCATTTACCCAACTCTATTCGGTCAATGCTTCTTTGTATGTTTTTGGCTCTACCTGCGAGATAAAACATTTTAATGAGAAGTCTACTTGTAAAGGTGCTACAGGGGAGTAAAAACATGTAAGCCCTTTGTTTATTTATTCACGGGTTTTCACACCGCTTTGAAGGTCACCAATGATTTGCTCCGACGGATGGTAAGATAACGTTCTTGGCATAACTGTATCCGGTACGCTCACTTCCGATTGCAAATTTGTTATATTCTGATCACCCGTGTGATCAATAGCATTTGAAGTCGCAATATTTGGTTCCTAATCATAAATCGGATCAGTTTCCGATTCTGAGTAGTCAGAATGATCAAATATTGGAGCTATTTCTTCTGGGGGTATATGTGCAGTTCCACTAGGACCAGCCTCATGATCATTTGAACTTTCGGTGGGCGAAGAAACCACCAACGGTCTCGGCACTTGTTCTTGGGAAAGAGACTATTGTTGTTGGTATAAGAACACCAGTTCCTCCTCATTCGGCTCTGTCGGTAAATGGAATGACTCCCAGAGATTGTCGTAATCAAATAGCAACCTGTTTCCGGGGAAGTTGATTTGGAGCGGTAAACCGTTGACAGTCAACGTGTTGAACTTGTATGATTTTCCCCAAACTCGGAACAAAAACTCTCTTTAACGGACTAGCGTATCCTACAAAAAAAACCTTCATTAGCTTTCGAACCAAATTTACTGTCTAGATCAATGAATGTGCATGGTGATCCGAATGGTTCTAAGTGCTTCAGATTCGGTTTGTAAAGATGAAGCAATTCAAAACACGTTTTCTTGTACTTCTTCACCGTAAGAACCCGATTGAGCGTGTAACATGCCGTGGCGACCGCTTCACTCCAAAAATATACCGGTAATTTCGAATCTGCTAACATGGTACGAGCCGTTTCGATCAATGTATGATTTTTTCGTTCCGCGACACCATTTTGTTGAGGAGTATACGGTGCGCTGAATTCATGAAGAATGCCCTTTTCGTTGCAGAATTCGAGCATACGGTTGTTCTTGAATTCCGTGCCATTGTCGCTTCGAATACGTCTAATCGGCAGTTTGTAAACATTCTCCATCTTTTTGAATAGTTTCATCAAAGAATCAAACGTTTCATCTTTTCTCTCTAGAAACATCACCCAGGAAAATCTTGTAAAGTCGTCAGTAACAACTAAACAATATAGATCTCCACTTATGCTCTTCACATTTACCGTGTCACACCCCGACCACGTAGAACATACAAAAACGTGGCGGAAACGTCGGGGAGTGTTGTAACAGAATTATTGTTTCACAACCATGGCATACAAAGTTATATTTTATTTATTAAACAAGAGTGTTATTTTGTCTTAAACAGGAAACATAGAGTTCTTAACATAATTAAACTAGTCTTCTTCATTTTTAGTCTCTAAGGCACAGGTCCGCCCTAGTGTCACGATCATCATCCTATGGAAAAGCTCCTGAAAACACATGTGAAAATAGGTACGTCAGCATAAAAATGCCTGTGAGATACATAGGTTTTGTAAAAATATGATTCATGACTTGTGTTTAAGAAAATGTTTAGTCATGAACCTTGTAATTTGCTTTGTCTTATAAATCATTTGAAAAACGATAAGATCAGATGATATGTATAAATAAATGTAAGGTTAAATGAATAACCATGAAAAAAATGAGTTTGTGTAAGATAAGTTGTTTGTAAACAATGTCTTGTAAAAAGTATGTTATTTGTATAAAATGTCATGTGTCATAAATTGAAATGATTTAAATAACGCTACGATATGTAATACCATACAAACACTTATATATAGGAAGTACCAGCGGCGTATCCACCATGCTTGTATCATATTACACACGCCTCGTTACTTAAATCACTTACTCAAACCAAACCACCAATGTAAATTGTTTATGTATAATCAAATGTCAAAATGTTATTGTGTAAACCATATCAAATGTCTGTGTTTAATGCAAATCATGAATTGTGTATATCAATGTCAAAGTGTTTATGTCTAATGTAAATCATGTAATGTGTATCCAAAAATGTCATGTATGGTATGTGAAATATATCAACTAAACCATATGTAAAATGCACAAAAACAAGGAATTGAAGTAAAACATGGTTTAAATCAAAGTTATGTTTTGTGGAACAAATGCATGCTGTACTGATATAAACATCTATGCGGTATTGTGAAAATGCATACATCCAAGCCTTGAGACTGTGGCGATAAACCCTTAAACAAATTAAAGTTTTATCTAAGTTATGTATATCGAATTCGGTCATTCCTTCCAATCTAAACAAACCCAGGATTTCAGGAACGGGAGTTGTCAATTCCTATGGTACCACTACCTACTAACGAACGGCGTAGCTAATGTTAATGAATGTATTGTTCCATTGAAACAAACCAAATGTCATACCAAAATGTAAGCATGTGATGAAAACAACTGTACTAAGTATGTAACAAATGGACATACATAGCATGTGACGTGAAACAAATGTACTAAGTATGCACACAATGGGCATACATAGCATGAAATGTAATGTGAAACAATGTACTAAGTACGCACACAATGGGCATACATAGCATAAAATGTAATGTAAAGCAATGTACTAAGTACACACACAATGGGCATACATAGCATGAAATGTAATGTAAAGCAATGTACTAAGTACGCACACAATGGGCATACATAGCATGAAATGTAATGTAAAACAATGTACTATAATGTACTAACGAACATAGCAGGTATATGATGTGAAAACATGGAAAGCATGAAAGTAACAAGTAGGCACATGTGTTCCACCCCAAAACAGTTTGGAAAACAGTAAAAGAGGGGTCTATGTACTCACTTGAGATTGCTCAGAAGTCCTAAGATAACCACCAAGCAATGCTAGAGATCACGGAATCAAACGGCACCTAATATAGGTAACTATGTTAATATACCGGACCTAAATCGGAAGATCGGATAGAATGCGGGTTCGTAAACCAAACGAGTATGGAGACTCGTGTAATATGGTTTAACAAAGCCTACATACTAAATGAAACCTAACATAACTGCTTACGACCCATTACGACCCGTTTAGGTAGCTTATGCTACTTTAACGCGTCGCTCGCGTGAAACGCGTTCGGACCGCCTAACTAGTCCTATGACAAGTAAAATATGCCTTAACATATCTAATATTGTTACCAAAACAGTTTAGATACCAAAATTTATGTTACATATGCTTAAAATGAATTTTGGCGTCAAAAGGGCATTTTGGTAATTTACCTAAGGCATATAAACTACCTATCATACAACTACCTAAACGAAGCGACCATAAGGTATAACCTCGGAAGGTTATTCCCTATATACTATGGTCACCTAATGTGTTTGGTCGGATCCTAATGATCGACCAAATGGGTCGGGTTCGAAGGTATAAGCGATTTATCAGATCGCTTACCCTTACGACCCTAGACAACGTGGTAATCAGTAGGCATAGTCACAAGGGACTATAACCATCGTGATTACAATCACGTTGCGAAGTTCAAATGAACTTCGCATTGACCATAAACTGGTCAATGCAGAAAGTCAAACAAAGTTTGACTTTCGGACTCGAAAAGAAATAAAAGAACGAAGGAACACTTACGAAGGGTCCCCGAATGCTAATCTAGATCAAAATAGCTCAGGTATGAAACAAAGGTTTCAACTTAGAGCACATTAGATCAGATTCTTGTGAGGAAAAGTGAAGGGTGGAGGTGGGTATTTATAGTTTTCGGTTCACCGTTAGGATCATTTCTTGGAAAAGGGGGCATTATCTAAGCCGTACACTTGTTGGAAAGTTGTGGTAACTCATTTGCCATCCACCATAAGAGTTTGACACTTGGCACTTGGCCTTTGGAGAGTGTTAAGGGATGTTAAAAGCTGAAAAAAAACGTTTTGCTGCATCTGGCCCCTGTTTACGGACCTAGTTTGGTAGATTTACAGTTTCAGTCCCTGCAACCTCAAAACTTGGTTTTCGATGCGTTTTTTTTTTTTGACATGTTTAAGCCCCGTTAACCCCATTTCAAAGCTCTAAAATGAAGTTAAAGTATAGGGAACTTAAAATGTTCTCAAAAATATCTCAGATGTCGGTTCGTTTGGCCGTACGATCGCGATGTTCGCTTAATTACGACGGAATGCGCATAAGCGCGAAAAACGATCCAAATGACGCGACGAATGGATTTTTCTCAAGCCTAAACACTAAAATAAAATATTTTAGTGCTTACATAAATTTTTGGATGTCCGGCTGCATTCAGAACGTAAGTTATGCGCGAAAGTGTAAACTTGTGCACTTTTTGACGCTTTTAGTCCCTGAATGTCCCAAAAGTTTATTTTAGCACAACGAACACCTCAAAGCCTATTTCTAAGCTATGTAGAGGATATTTATGGCATGTTTAACTTATGGTCATGTTCCGGAATGTTCGTTACTGTTCAAATTGGCATACTTTCACAGTTTGTCAAGTTTAGTCCCTGTAAGCGAATTAACTTGTTTTTGCCATACCAAAGCCTTCAAAACTTATTTCTAAGTTATGTAAGGGTTATTTAAGGTATGTTAAGTATATGTTGATGTTCCGGAGTATTTTTCGCATTAAACTGATTACGTTTACGCACCAGTTTGCGTATAACTCTCCAGAAAGTGATATAGAGTTTGAAATTGAATAAAAGTCAAAACATGAAAAATGTAAAACATAACCAAACAAACATTGGGATCAAATAACATTTTTTTATTGATAATTGAACTATTCACAATGATTACAACCACAGATGTTACAGTTTCCCCTACTTGTGGAAATTTCGTCCCGAAATTTATTTAGAGGAAACTCGTGGGAAAAGATGCGGATACTTCGCCTTCATTTGATCTTCGCATTCCCAAGTAAACTCAGGTCCACGTTTAGCTTCCCAGCGAACTTTACCAAAGGAATGCGCTTGCGTTTGAGCCACTTGACTTCATGTTCCATGATTTCCACAGGTTTCTCAACAAATTTCAGTGTTTTACCAACACGAATTTCGTCAAGTGGTATGTGGAGGTTCTCATCAGCTAAACACCTCTTGAGATTGGACACGTGAAAAGTTGGATGAACATTTCCAAGTTCAGGAGGTAACTCAAGTCTGTAGGCTACCTTTCTGATTCTTTCGACGATCTTGAATGGTCCAACGTATCTAGGTGCAAGTTTTCCTTTCTTTCTAAATCTGATCACACCTTTCCAAGGTGAGACCTTAAGTAATACTCGATCACCGACTTGAAATTCCAAAGGCTTGCATTTCGGGTCCGCGTAACTCTTTTGACGGCTTCTAGCTGTCTGAAGGTTATCACGAACTTTCTTAATCTTGTCAGTTGTCTCTAAAATGAGGGCAGGTCCAGTAAGCTGAGCCGCGCCGATCTCATTCCTGCAGACTGGTGAACGACATTTTCGACCATAGAGAGCCTCGAAAGGAGCCATTTTGATGCTGGTGTGATAACTGTTGTTCTAGGAAAATTCAATTAACTGAAGATGTGAATCCCAACTACCACCAAAATCGATCACACAAGCTCTAAGCATATCCTCCAGAGTCTGGATTTTTCTCTCAGATTGACCATCAGTTTGCGGATGATAAGCTATGCTCCGGTTAAGTTGGGTCCCCATAGCAGATTGCATGGTTCTCCAAAAATGAGAAGTGAAACGAGCATCTCTGTCAGAAATGATGTTCAAAGGAACACCATGTCGAGCTACAATTTCATCCACATAGATTTTAGCAAGTTTGTCAGCAGAAAAATCCTCACGGATTGGCAAGAAATGTGCTGACTTAGTAAGACGATCAACAACTACCCAGATGGCATCATGTGTGACAACCCTCGAATTTACATGTAACCATACAATTTATTAATAATAATTAATGTGCTTGACGACTGTGTGGAATCACTTAACTGCTTTCTGATATCTGTGTTATGCTCACAAGTATTTGTTAATATACTAACAGTGTACAGAAAGGTCACTAAATAGTCCATTATATTTTCCTAAGTGTAGAAAGTAAAAACGTTGCAAAAATATATAAGTAGGACGCCATACGGATTAATTAAGCAGTTTATCGGAACAGTGTCGAACCGAACAACCGGACTTTACCCGGAACCTAAAAATATTGCCATTCACATTGTTTATCTTTTTCTGAGCCAGCTAGGGTCCCTGAATACCCTAACACCTGCTATAACGCATAATGCATAAGTAACCGAGTTAACCTTCACTTAACCTAACTAAGGCTTAACTATTTAGTTGGATTTGAACCAAGACCCCCCCCCCCTCAACCAAACCGTCCCCAAGAGGGGACACCCCTTGTCCTTGGTTGATTATTTAAATCACATGTGTTTAATATCTATTAGACATAAAACCCATTGGTTATTTGTGAAAGGTTTGTCTATAAGTTCTAATCTTGGCACACTAGCACATAATCATCACAACACAAAACACAAACTCTCTCCCTCTCCTCACAAAGCTCTCGGCCGAATACACACACCCACATCCATCCATTTTTTGATTTTGATCTTCACATTCCAAGTCCATACAAGCGTTAAGGATCACATACGAGGAAGCTTGGTGCATTCGGAACGCGAAGGACCTCACCCCATTGCTTTTATCCACGCATTTTTCGCCTAGTTTCTCCCCTAGCCTCGAGCTAGTAGTAAGTGACTCTAAACGCCTTCTTGATCTTTTCTAGAGTGGTTAATAAGAGTTTCGTCGGTTAAAAATTATGAACATATAAGATCGAAGTCTAAAAGTTTACTAAAGTGATGAACATGGTGGTTAATGGATGAATATGTGTGTAAATCATGTAGATCTTGTGTGATTATGATTATTGGTTGATTATCTGATGTTTTACTGATTAATATTAATGTATCATGTTGTTGTGGTCACTAAAGTTTTTAACGGAATCGATCGAACACGATTTAGAGGGTTAAACACATAAAATCAGAATCTGTCCAACTTTTACAGCCAACTTCAGTTGGCTGTAAACAGGTCTTAAACTCAACGAAAAATCGATATTTTGAATCTAAAATATGTTATTATGAAATACGGTTCTAATGGCACCGGAATCGTAATTTTTGGACTCCGTTTACTATTTTTAAAGTGTTAATTTGTAACAGCAACTTAAGCTGAATTTTGACAGCAATAAATGGGTGTCGTACTTTCAGTCATAACCTGAGTTTTGTGATGAATCAAACCATGAAATTTGTACAGTAGATAACAACCTATGTATTTGTAATTACCCCACTGGAATTTCGTAAATCGGACACTCGATGAATTTTTAATAAATTATTTCGCGGACTGTGGTCAGAAATACATAAATCTGAGTTCAGTCCCGAATATGAATTTTTAAAAAAATGTGGGTAATGAACCGGACCCCGATATTTTTACACAATAAAATATGGAATGTTTATGACATTTTATAAAAATTTGGGAATTTTTGGAATAATCTAACTATTTTATTTAAATGTCCGAAAAACAGCCAGTTTTGAGTATTAATGCTGAATTGACATAAGTTGTGACTTGCGTGTCTAAATGTCGAGTATGCTATCTGTGAATGATTTAACAGGTTATATATGTTATGTGCATTATCGTATGTTTGATTTTGAGTGGGGAATGGACGGGAAACTTAGATGGGCATAAACCGTTACAGTGATGCATGTTGTGTGATAGATACGTGTAGGAACTTTGTGTTCTATTTGAAAACCACTAAATGACTAACTGGTAAATCATACTAGGACGTGATTGACCGACCTTGACTGTTAGCTATATCTGAGAGTCTAACCGAGCAAACCGAGGTGAGTTCACACCCTTACTAAGGCATGGGATTCCCGGTGGTTGGGAATGGGATTGAATAACTACTCGTACTATCACTCTATTTATATTACCAACACTACTAGGCTACCTACTACTGTCCTCGGATTGAGAAGGGCACGTACGTAAAACCTACGTACACTCACACTTACTAGTATCCTCGGATGAGAAGGGCACGTACGTAAAACCTACGTACACTCACACTTACTACTGTCCTCGGATGAGAAGGGCACGTACGTAAAACCTACGTACACTCACACTTACTACTGTCCTTGGATGAGCAGGGCACGTACGTAAAACCTACGTACACTCATACTTAACACCGTCCTCGGATTGGGAAGGACACTTATGGATACGCCTAGTCTAGTGACATACATAATGGGAAGCCCCCACTAAATATCGTAAAGGTTTGGGAATCAATGGGTAATACTTGGTTATGAAACGAACTTTCGATTCCTGATACGAACTCATTAAGTAAACAACCAAACGTGAACTCACTCAACTTTGTTGTTGACTAGTTGTTACATGCCTTGCAGGTCGTTAGATGCTGTGGAGCTTGCACATGGAGGTGGTCGTTATGGAATGCGAACTAATATGTCCCGTACTTACTAAATAAACGTTATGAACTTATGAAACTTATGTTGGGGTCTTTAAACTTATGAAACTACAAACTTATGTTTTGGTTTAACGTCTTATGCTTCCGCTGTTTAGATTGAACTTGGTTAACTTCCTTTTGGTCACCAATTGTATTGTGATTGGTTTTATTTACTAAAATACGTTGTTCGATATGATTGGTGGCTCGATCCTGGTCACGTCACGCCTCCAAGCGGTGGTACTCCGCATGGTGGATTTCGGGGGTGAACAGATTGGTATCAGAGCCATTGGTTATAGTGAACTTGGTTTTAAAAAAAGGGAAAAGTTTTTGATAAAAACCAGACTATAACCAGTACAGTGCTCAACGATCCACAACGACACTTCGCTCCACGTGCAAGACTCGACACCATAAGTGGTATGAATTATGTTATATTGTCGGTTAGATAGTTCTCACTGTGCATTAGATAATGTAGTAATTACTATTTGAACCTTGTGTGCTTACGCTCTACTATCGTCCCATACACTTACACACTTTCGCGACACTTTCCTCACTTACGTTGCTTCATTATGAAGATCATGAGCGGACGCGAAGGACGTATCAACCTCACTCAAGCCCAGTTGACGGCTTTGATCAACGAACGAGTGGCGGAGGCACTCGCAGCTAATCCTGCAGGAGGTATAACCTGCCATACCAACTCACCTTAGGACGTTTAGATCCTACCTTCACAAACCAACCCTCGTGCTTAACCATGCCTATTATGCTCGCACTACAGGTCAACATGCTCAACCTCCGGTGTGCACGTTCAAGACGTTCATGGACTGCCGACCTACCACTTTCAGTGGCACCGAAGGAGCAGTGGACCTTCTTCACTGGTTTGAAAAGCTCGAGACTGTTTTCGAGATGTGCGAATGCCCCGAAGACCGTAGGGTGAAATATGCTACCGGAACACTTAAAGGAGCTGCGTTAACCTGGTGGAAGGCACAAGTTCAACTACTAGGACTGGCAGTTGCTAATGCCACATCCTGGAATGGTTTCAAAGAGCTGATCAAGGAGGAGTACTGTAGTCGGGATGACATCCATAAGCTAGAGGTGGAATTTTACAATCTGAAGATGACGGGGTCTGAGATTGAGGCGTATACTAAGAGGTCAAACGAGCTGGCCATCCTGTGCCCTACGATGGTGAACCCTCCCATCACACGTATTGAGCTGTACCTCAAGGGCCTTGTACCCGAGATTCAAAGTCACGTGACTTCAGCCAACTTGGGTACCATCCAGCAAATCGTCAAACTGGCTCATCGCCTCACCGATCAAGCAGTTGAACAAAACAGACTACCCAAGCGTATTGGTGCTGCTACTTCTGATGCACCTACCGACAACAAGCGAAAATGGGATGGGAATTCCGGCAAAGGCTCTACCTCTGTTCAGTCTCAGTCTCAGCAACGAAGGACTGAGGACTATAGGAGCCCTGGTCAGCACTCTTCTGGTAGTCAAGGGCAGGGTGGATATCGAGGAAACCACCCAAAGTGCAACAAATGCAACAGACACCACAGTGGTCAGTGCAACAAGGGACGCTGTCAGAGGTGTCTCAAGATGGGTCATGAAGCCAAGGATTGCAGGAGCCCACGGCCTACGAATCAGAATCGTCAGCAGCAACAGCAAGCACCGCAGAATCAGCAACAGCAACAGGGCAACAAGAAATGCTTTCAGTGTGGTGCTGAAGATCACTTCAAGAGACACTGCCTGCAGTTAAATCAGAATCAGAATCACAACCAAGGAAACGGGAACAATAATGGGGGCAACAATGGAGGAAACAATGATGGCAACGGTGCCAGGGGTCGTGTGTTCGTGATTGGTCAAGGTGATGCAAGGAATGATCCCAACGTTGTGATGGGTAAGTTTCTTCTGGATGACTTCTTTGTTACTGTTTTATTCGATCCGGGTGCCGATACTAGTTATGTCTCCTTAAAAGTTAGCCAAATGCTTAAGCGCACTCCAACACTCCTGAACACCAAACACATGGTAGAACTAGCTAACGGTAAAAGTCTTGAAGCCACACACGTAGTTAAAGGTTGTAACCTCGTCTTAGCTGGTCAGAATTTCTCTATCGATCTTATTCCTATCACACTGGGTAGTTTCGATGCCGTTATTGGGATGGATTGGCTATCTCATCATCAAGCGGAGATTGTTTGCAAGGAGAAAATCGTCCGCATTCCTCGTTCTGGTGAAGAACCTCTCATGATTCGTGGCGACAAGAGTGGTGCTGTCGAAGGCATCATCTCTTTCCTTAAGGCCTAGAAGTGTTTGCGAAAGGGCCACACTGCCATTTTAGCACTCGTGACCGACACATCAACGGAAGAGAAGAGAATTGAGGACATTCCTATCGTGCGCGATTTTCCCGAGGTATTTCCTGAGGAATTACCTGGTCTTCCGCCTCATCCCCAAGTCGAGTTTCAAATCGAGCTAGCTCCTGGAGCAGCGCCAGTAGCTCGAGCACCATATCGTCTAGCCCCATCAGAACTCGAAGAACTGTCTACACAACTACAAGAACTCTTGGAAAAGGGTTTCATACGTCCTAGCTCTTCGCCCTGGGGAGCTCCAGTACTGTTCGTGAAGAAGAAAGACGGTACCTTCAGAATGTGTATTGACTACCGCGAACTTAACAAGGTGACCGTGAAGAATCGCTATCCTCTCCCACGCATTGACGACTTGTTCGACCAGTTGCAAGGGTCGAGCTATTACTCCAAGATTGATTTAAGATCGGGATACCATCAGCTGAGAGTCCGAGATGAGGACGTCTCCAAAACAGCATTCAGAACTCGTTACGGCCATTACGAGTTTCTGGTTATGCCATTCGGACTGACGAATGCACCAGCGGTCTTCATGGATCTCATGAACCGAGTGTGCAAGCCTTACCTGGATAAGTTCGTTATTGTGTTCATCGACGATATCCTGATCTATTCTAAGAGTCAGGAGGAACACGAGCAGCATCTACGACTTATGCTGGAACTTCTTCGGAAAGAGCAATTGTATGCCAAGTTTTCCAAATGTGACTTCTGGCTTCGCGAAGTCCACTTTCTAGGTCACGTGGTAAACAAGGATGGGATTCATGTGGATCCATCTAAGGTTGAATCGATCAAGAACTGGCCTGCACCCCGCACACCAACAGAAATCTGCCAATTCTTGGGTTTGGCAGGATATTACAGAAGGTTTATCAAAGACTTCTCCAAGATTGCGCAACCTCTCACTTCACTGACTCAGAAGGGTGTCATCTATCGTTGGGGTGATGCACAAGAGTCCGCATTTCAACATCTAAAGGATAGACTTTGTAGCGCGCCTATCCTCTCATTGCCCGAAGGCACCGATGATTTCATGGTTTATTGCGACGCTTCCATCCAAGGACTTGGTTGCGTATTGATGCAACGTGACAAGGTCATTGCCTACGCATCGCGCCAACTTAAAGTTCACGAAAGAAATTACACTACTCACGATCTGGAGCTGGGAGTAGTTGTTTTCGCGCTTAAGATATGGAGACATTACCTGTACGGTACTAAGTGCACCATTTACACCGATCACAGGAGTCTCGAGCATATCTTCAAACAAAAGGAGTTAAACATGCGTCAACGACGATGGGTTGAGCTCTTGAACGATTATGAATGCGCTATCAAGTATCATCCGGGCAAGGCCAATGTTATGGCCGACGCCCTCAGTCGAAAGGATACTATACCTAAGCGTGTACGTGCTTTAAAGCTTACCATCCAATCTAACCTTCCCGCTCAGATTCGTGATGCTCAGGTTGAAGCACTGAAGGCAGAGAACATCAGGGCTGAATCCCTGCGAGGATCGAGGCAGTGGCTAGAACAAAAGGAAGACGGCGCTTACTATGTAAACGGACGCATCTGGGTTCCATTTTATGGCAACTTACGCGAGCTTGTGATGGATGAAGCACATAAGTCTCGTTATTCTGTACACCCTGGTTCGGACAAGATGTACCACGACCTCAAGACTACGTATTGGTGGCCTGGCATGAAAGCCCACATAGCAACCTACGTCAGTAAGTGCTTGACTTGTGCGAGAGTCAAGTCTGAATATCAGAAACCATCAGGCCTACTTCAACAACCAGAGATCCCGAAATGGAAATGGGAGCAAATTTCCATGGATTTCGTTACTGGCCTGCCTAGATCTCAACGCGGAAATGATACCATTTGGGTGATCGTAGATCGACTGACCAAGTCTGCACATTTTCTGGCCATCAAAGAAACGGATAAGTTTTCTACTCTTGCAGACATTTACCTAAAGGAAGTGGTATCAAGGCACGGAGTGCCAATCTCTATTATATTTGATCGTGATGCACGTTTTACTTCTGAACTGTGGCAAGCAATGCACAAGTCCTTTGGCTCACGTTTAGATATGAGCACCGCTTATCACCCACAGACGGATGGGCAATCGGAACGCACCATCCAAACCTTGGAAGACATGCTTAGGGCATGCGTAATCGACTTCGACAATGGCTGGGAAAAGCACCTCCCGTTAGTGGAGTTTTCATATAACAACAGCTACCACACCAGCATCCAAGCCGCTCCATTTGAGGCATTATACGGACGCAAATGCCGATCACCTCTCTGTTGGGCAGAAGTTGGTGACAGCCAAATCACTGGCCCAGAACATGTGGTAGATACCACCGAGAAAATTGCTCAGATACGACAGCGAATGGCGGCAGCTCGTGACCGTCAGAAAAGCTATGCTGATAAGGGAAGAAAACCACTCGAGCTCCAGGTTGGGGATCGAGTGCTACTCAAAGTCTCACCTTGGAAAGGTGTAGTCCGCTTTGGCAAAAGAGGCAAACTCAATCCGCGGTATATCGGACCATTCGAAGTCATTGAGAAAATTGGGACGGTAGCCTACAGGTTGAATCTACCCGAAAAACTCAGCGGAGTTCACAACGTCTTCCACGTGTCAAATCTGAAGAAGTGTCTGTCAGATGAGACCTTCATAGTTCCTCTCAAGGAACTCACAATCAACGACCAGCTGCGATTCGTCGAGGAACCAGTAGAGATTACTGATCGAGATGTTAAGATTCTCAAGCACACAAGAATACCTCTCGTTCGAGTTCATTGGAATGCTCGTCGTGGCCCAAAGTATACCTGGGAACGAGAAGACCAAATGAAACTCAAGTATCCCCAACTGTTTAAGAAAAACGCAACCACTACTGAGGCTGAAGCTACCGCAGAATTTCGGGACGAAATTCCAAATCAACGGGGGGATGATGTGATACCCCAGGAAAATCTGGAAAACAACGCAACTTAACTAGCTTCCTCAGTAACCACGCACTAAATTTCGGGACGAAATTCTCTTAACAAGGGGAGAATGTGACAACCCTCGAATTTACATGTAACCATACAATTTATTAATAATAATTAATGTGCTTGACGACTGTGTGGAATCACTTAACTGCTTTCTGATATCTGTGTTATGCTCACACGTATTTGTTAATATACTAATAGTGTACAGAAAGGTCACTAAATAGTCCGTTATATTTTCCTAAGTGTAGAAAGTAAAAACGTTGCAAAAATATATAAGTAGGACGCTATACGGATTAATTAAGCAGTTTAGCGGAACAGTGTCGAACCGAACAACCGGACTTTACCCGGAACCTAAAAATATTGCCATTCACATTGTTTATCTTTTTCTGAGCCAGCTAGGGTCCCTGAATACCCTAACACCCGCTATAACGCATAATGCATAAGTAACCGAGTTAACCTTCACTTAACCTAACTAAGGCTTAACTATTTAGTTGGATTTGAACCAAGACCCCCCCCCCTCAACCAAACCGTCCCCAAGAGGGGACACCCCTTGTCCTTGGTTGATTATTTAAATCACATGTGTTTAATATCTATTAGACATAAAACCCATTGGTTATTTGTGAAAGGTTTGTCTATAAGTTCTAATCTTGGCACACTAGCACATAATCATCACAACACAAAACACAAACTCTCTCCCTCTCCTCACAAAGCTCTCGGCCGAACACACACACCCACATCCATCCATTTTTCGATTTTGATCTTCACATTCCAAGTCCATACAAGCGTTAAGGATCACATACGAGGAAGCTTGGTTCATTCGGAACGCGAAGGACCTCACCCCATTGCTTTTATCCACGCATTTTTCGCCTAGTTTCTCCCCTAGCCTCGAGCTAGTAGTAAGTGACTCTAAACGCCTTCTTGATCTTGTCTAGAGTGGTTAATAAGAGTTTCGTCGGTTAAAAATTATGAACATATAAGATCGAAGTCTAAAAGTTTACTAAAGTGATGAACATGGTGGTTAATGGATGAATATGTGTGTAAATCATGTAGATCTTGTGTGATTATGATTATTGGTTGATTATCTGATGTTTTACTGATTAATATTAATGTGTCATGTTGTTGTGGTCACTAAACTTGTTAACGGAATCGATCGAACACGATTTAGAGGGTTAAACACATAAATCCAGAATCTGTCTAACTTTTACAGCCAACTTCAGTTGGCTGTAAACAGGTCTTAAACTCAACGAAAAATCGATATTTTGAATCTAAAATATGTTATTATGAAATACGGTTCTAATGGCACCGGAATCGTAATTTTTGGACTCCGTTTACTATTTTTAAAGTGTTAATTTGTAACAGCAACTTAAGCTGAATTTTGACAGCAATAAATGGGTGTCGTACTTTCAGTCATAACCTGAGTTTTGTGATGAATCGGACCATGAAATTTGTACAGTAGATAAAAAACTATGTATTTGTAATTACCCCACTGGAATTTCGTAAATTGGACACTCGATGAATTTTTAATAAATTATTTCGCGGACTGTGGTCAGAAATACATAAATCTGAGTTCAGTCCCGAATATGAATTTTTATAAAAATGTGGGTAATGAACCGGACCCCGATATTTTTACAAAATAAAATATGGAATGTTTATGACATTCTATAAAAATTTGGGAATTTTTGGAATAATCTAACTATTTTATTTAAATGTCCGAAAAACAGCCAGTTTTGAGTATTAATGCTGAATTGACATAAGTTGTGACTTGCGTGTCTAAATGTCGAGTATGCTATCTGTGAATGATTTAACAGGTTATATATGTTATGTGCATTATCGTATGTTTGATTTTGAGTGGGGAATGGACGGGAAACTTAGATGGGCATAAACCGTTACAGTGATGCATGTTGTGTGATAGATACGTGTAGGAACTTTGTGTTCTATTTGAAAACCACTAAATGACTAACTGGTAAATCATACTAGGACGTGATTGACCGACCTTGACTGTTAGCTATATCTGAGAGTCTAACCGAGCAAACCGAGGTGAGTTCACACCCTTACTAAGGCATGGGATTCCCGGTGGTTGGGAATGGGATTGAATAACTACTCGTACTATCACTCTATTTATATTACCAACACTACTAGACTACCTACTACTGTCCTCGGATTGAGAAGGGCACGTACGTAAAACCTACGTAATACTGTCCTCGGATGAGAAGGGCACGTACGTAAAACCTACGTACACTCACACTTACTACTGTCCTCGGATGAGAAGGGCACGTACGTAAAACCTACGTACACTCATACTTAACACCGTCCTCGGATTGGGAAGGACACTTATGGATACGCCTAGTCTAGTGACATACATAATGGGAAGCCCCCACTAAATATCGTATAGGTTTGGGAATCAATGGGTAATACTTGGTTATGAAACGAACTTCCGATTCCTGATACGAACTCATTAACTAAACAACCAAACGTGAACTCACTCAACTTTGTTGTTGACTAGTTGTTACATGCCTTGCAGGTCGTTAGATGCTGTGGAGCTTGCACATGGAGGTGGTCGTTGTGGAATGCGAACTAATATGTCCCGTACTTACTAAATAAACGTTATGAACTTATGAAACTTATATTGGGGTCTTTAAACTTATGAAACTACAAACTTATGTTTTGGTTTAACGTCTTATGCTTCCGCTGTTTAGATTGAACTTGGTTAACTTCCTTTTGGTCACCAATTGTATTGTGATTGGTTTTATTTACTAAAATACGTTGTTCGATATGATTGGTGGCTCGATCCTGGTCACGTCACGCCTCCAAGCGGTGGTACTCCGCATGGTGGATTTTGGGGGTGTGACATCATGACCTTTCTTTGTGCGTGGAAGTTTGGTAACAAGATCCATAGTAATGTTTTCCCATTTCCAAACTGAGATCTCTGGTTGCACCAATAAACCCGAAGGACGTTGATGTTCAACCTTAACTTTGAGACAAGTAAGGCATTTTGATACATATAAGGCAATGTCTTTCTTCATACCAGGCCACCAATACTGAATACGAAGATCCTTATACATCTTATATGAGCCCGGATGAATAGAATAACGAGATTTATGGGCTTCATCCATAAGCAAGGTGCGAAGATTTTCTTGGCTTGGGACCCACAACGGTCCATGAAGTAATACGATCCATTGTCCTTCAGTTCCAGATCAGGAGTTATGTGATAGGGAAATTCTTTATCCATCAAACCTTGTGAAACACAAGATTGTTGAGCCTGAGAAATACGGGCTTGGATATCGGATCGAGCTTGAATAACATATTGAACACGAACACAATGAAGCTTAGTACGTTCCTTACGACTCAATGCATCGGCTACGACATTCGCCTTACCAGGATGGTAGCGAATTTCGCAGTCATAGTCGTTTAGAAGCTCGACCCAACGTCGTTGCCTCATGTTGAGTTCTTTCTGATTGAAGATATGCTGAAGACTTTTGTGGTCTGTGAAAACCACACATTTTGTGTCACACCCCGACCACGTAGAACAACAATACGTGGCGGAAAATGTCGGGGAGTGTTGTAACAGAATCATTGTTTCATAACACATGGAAATTGAAATATTGTTTTATTGATTAAAGTAGATACAATGTCATGACAGTCAAAGAAACATAACATAAATAACTAGTCCTGCATCTTTTATTGTCGCTAAGGCCCAAGTCCGCCTAAGTGTATCTTGATAAATCCTATGCATCATATCCTGAAACACATGTGAAAGTAGGTACGTCAGCATAAAAATGCCTGTGAGATACATAGGTTTATGAAAATAGGATTCATGACTTATTGTTTAAGAAAAATGTTTAGTCATGAACTTTGTTATTTGCTTTGTTTTGTAAATCATTTGAAAAACGATAAGATCAGATGATATGTATAAATAAATGTAAGGTTAAATGAATAACCATGTAAGATGAGTTTGTATAAGATAAGTTGTTTGTAAAACAATGTATTGTGAAAAGTATGCTATTTGTATAAAATGTTATATGTCAAAATTTGAAATGATTCATATAACGCTACGATATGTAATACCATACAAACACTTATATATAGGAAGTACCAGCGGCGTATCCCCCATGCTTATATCATATTACACACGCCTCGTTACTTAAATCCCTTACTCAAACCAAACCAACAATGTAAGATGTCTATGTTTAAACCAATTGTCAAATGTATTGAATAATATACCAAAATGTTTATGTCAAGATGTAAATCATGCAACGTATAACCAATGTTGAAAATGTTTATGTGTCAAATGTAAATCATGTAATGTGTAACCAAAATGATATGTATGGCTAGTGAAATACATCAACTAAACCATAGGTGAAATGCACAAGACAAAGTATTGAAGTAAAACTTGGTTTAAATCAAAGTTATGTTTTGTGTAGTAAATGCATGCTATACTGATATAGACATTTATGCGGTATTGTGAAAATTCATACATCCAAGCCTTGAGACAGTCGGATAACCATGTAAAAATGGGTTATCAAAAGAATATGTATTCGGATTCGGTCATTCCTTACGTCCAAACAAACCCGAGATTTCAGGAATGGGATTTGTCAAGTCCTATGGTACCACTACCTACTACCGAGCGGCATGATCGGTGTTAATGAATGTATAGTATAGTTTAAACAAACCAAATGTCATACCAAAATGTAAGCATATGATGAATAAGAAATGTACTAAGTATACAAAGCAGAAAAGTCATGTAAATCAATGTGCTAGCATGCTATCAGTTAACATACATAGCAGAAATGTAATGTAGAACCATGTACTAAGTATGCACACAATGGACATACATAGCATAAAATGTAATGAAATCATGTACTATAATGTACTAACAAACATAACAAGTATATGATGTGAAAACAGGAAAAGCATGAAAGTAACAAGTAGGCACATGTGTTTCACCCCAAAACGTTTGGAAAATAGTAAAAGAGGGGTCTATGTACTCACTTGAGATTGCTCAGAAGTCCTAAGATAACCACCAAGCAATGCTAGAGATCACGGATATCAAACGGCACCTAATATAGGTAACTACATTAATAAACCGGACCTAAATCGGAAGATCGGATAGAATGAGGGTTCGTAAACCAAATGAGTATGGGAACTCATGTAATATGGTTTAACAACGCCTACATACTAAATGAAACCTAACATAAGTGCTTACGACCCATTACGACCCGTTTAGGTAGCTTATGCCTACTTTAACGCGTCGCTCGCGTGAAACGCGTTCGGACCGCCTAACTAGTCCTATGACAAGTAATATATGCCTTAACATGTCTAATATTGTTGTCAAATCAGTTTAGATGTCAAAAGTTATGTTACATATGTTTAAAATGAATTTTGGCATGAAAGGGGTATTTTGGTAATTTACCTAAGGCATATAAACTACCTATCATACAACTACTTAAACGAAGCGACCATAAGGTATAACCTCGGAAGGTTATTCCCTATATACTATGGTCACCTAATGTATTTGTTCGGATCCTAATGATCGACCAAATGGGTCGGGTTCGAAGGTATAAGCGATTTATTAGATCGCTTACCCTTACGACCCTAGACAACGTGGTAATCAGTAGGCATAGTCTCAAGGGACTATAACCATCGTGATTACAATCACGTTGCAAAGTTCAAACGAACTTCGCATTGACCATAAACTTGGTCAATGCCTTTCGGACTCGAATGCAATAAAAGAACGAAGGAACACTTACAAAGGGTCCAAGAATGGAAGGTTTGAATCCGAGTACTCTCAGGTATGAAGTGTTAAACACAACAACTTAGAGAGCAAACTCAGATTTCAAAGGTGTGAGGAATGAGTGAAGTGGGTGTTGGGTATTTATAGATTTCGGTTAACCGTTAGGATCATTTCTTGGAGAAGAGGGAATGATCACATCCCTACACTTGTTGGAATGTTGTGGTGGCTGATTTTGGCCACCATAAGAGGTTAACATGTGGCACTTGACCTTTGGGAAGTGTTAGGGGATGTTAACATGTGCTTAAAATGACCTTTGCTGATCAGAAGAGGCCTAGCGTGACGCTAGGGGGGCTAGGCGTCGCGCTAGGGTCCCCCTGATCAGCAAACACATTCAAATGTTTATCTTTCAGTCCCCGTTGCGTATTCAGGCCATTTCCGACGTGTTTAAGGCTCGTTAAATCATTTTCAAGGCTCCACAAGGATGCCTAAACATTGTGGGTATGAAACATGCTAAAAAATATGCCGGATGTCAGTTCGTTTGGTCGTACGATCGCGATGTTCGGTTAATTACGACGGAATGCGCATAAGCGCGAGAAACGATCCAAATGGCGTGACGAATGGATTTTTCCTATGCCAAACACTAAAATAAAATATTTTAGGGCTTACATAAATTTTTGGATGTCCAGATGTATTCAGAACGTAAGATATGCACGAAAGTGCAAACTTGTGCACTTTTTGACACTTTTAGTCCCTGAATGACTCAAAAGTTTATTTTAGCACACCGAACCCCTCAAAGCCTATTTCTAAGCTGTGTGAAGGATATTTAGGGTATGTTTAACTTATGATCATGTTCCGGAATGTCTGTTACAGTTCAGATTGGCATACTTTCGCAGTTTGTGAACTTTAGTCCCTGTAAGCGATTTAATTTGATTTCGGCATACCAAAGCCTTCAAAACTTATTTCTAATTTATGTAAAGGTTATTTAAGGTATGTTAATCCTATGTCACTATTCTGGAGTGTTTGTTGCATTAAACTGGTTATATTTACGCATCGGTGCGCGTATAACCTTCCAGAAAGCGATTTAGAGTTTGGAATTGAACAAAAATTGATATGTGCAAATGATACACATATTTTTACAAATCCCAAGTATGAAATATAATATTTCATTGGTTCGGTATTTGTTTGATGGCCGTGGAGGCACATGTGTTACAGTCTCCCCTACTTTAGGAAATTTCATCCCGAAATTTTATCTAGAGGAAACATGTTGTGAGTTTGAAAACATGAAGTTGAAAAGATCGAACAACATTGGTTAGGGTTCTGAACTTCTAGTAACTTTAATAACATCATGCTTGCAATGTAAGAGGGATACTTATATACAAGTATATGAAGCGTCATTGGTGCGTCCACCGTACCTCCATTACATCGTTCTCATTTCGTTATTGTTGTCACTATCGGTTCTTACACATAATAAATCTTACTGTGGTTACCGTGCACTTAATCTCATAATTATGTACGCGTCCATAATTAGACAATTCCTTGCACAGTTCACACAGTCTATTTTATAATATGTAGGGTAAAACCAAATGAACAATCCTGTGATGAGTGTGACTAGACCGCCATAGAGTCCTTTTAATTAAATCAATAAATGATCTGAATAGACTATCAAGGAGTCTGTTCAGCTACATCACTAGATGTCATTCTTTAACCAAATTGTGAATCAATCTTTTTGACCAGACCACTAAAGGGTCTCTTATGAATCATGGAGTGGTACTATATAATCCCAGGGTCTTAACTATTACATAGAAGCCCATTAAGGATTTAAGGTAGTACCTTTTTGAATATCCTACTACGAATCCCTCATATGAAGATATGAAAGATTCTACGAGGATTTGGATAACGAATATCCGGAGTATACAAAAACACAAAATGTATAAAAGAAAGCATAAGATGAATAAACACATAGTCATATAACCACAAAGATTGTTTATCTAGATATTTAATTTGTTGATTTGTTTTGCTAACAGGGCACATGTATTTAAAGCACACTAGGAATCCATCTCGTGGATTTCATTTGGTACTTTAAACATTATCACGAATCTAACTATAAAGATAGAAAGATTTTTAAAAGAAAAATTCGATTTCGATTATAAGGAACCGAAATGTTCGAATTTAGGTACACAAGGAATCCAATTAAGGACTCTGATTTGAATGATGATCATCCACAAGGGTCTAAATGTGAAGATAAAAAGATCCCATATGGATTTTAGAAGTTGAAGATGTTTTGAAACCTTGCATTGGACGTGCTTAATTCAAAACATGAAGTAAAATGCTTATGAAGTTGAGATGCTAGCTATGTCAAGGCGACATATGAAGCGGAATTTGAAGGCTAAGTCAATGTATGAGGAAAATATTTTTGAAAACCATGCATGAGGTTCTAAAAAAAATGTGTTCAATGTTTTTGAAACCTTATATATAATACCTTTGAAATCATAGAGTAGGTGTATTAGGTAGGTATATATATATATATTTTTTTTTAAATTGTTTTAAAATCATGCGAGATAAATTTTGAAATTATGTATAAGGTTTTTGAAAGACATGAATGATGCTTTTCGAAATCATGCACTTGATAAGAAAATGTACTGTGTTAATATTGCCTTCAGACTATATGAAATATTTTGAAATTTGGAAGGTTGGTTTTGATAACATGGCCAATGTTTTTGAAATAACATAGACATGCATTTAGAAAAAATGTTTTCAAACTATATGAAATGTTTTGAGATCATGAAGATTGTTTTTGAAATACTTGTACTGTATATGTTGAAAAATCAAAACGTAATGGGTATGAGATTTGGAAATACCCTTAGTTATTTAACCAAGGATTCAAAGGCACAGATGTGCAGAAGCATGATTACTCATAATGTCACTTTATTTTTTGTACTTTGTTTCTTAGAGTGAAACGAGTACTTAAAATTTTCGAGGGAATCATGAGCGATCATTCGAAAGAGAGAAATCACAAGAGTAGTTTGTAAGGTACATAGTTTCTTGATGTAGGTATCATAGGAAAAGTCATACACACATGCAACTACACTTGTATATCAGAATTTGTGATCAACGATTTATTTATAAACAAAACAGATTGTTTCACATTACAAGAGAACAAAGAACAAAAGCATAAGACAACAACATCTCCTAGTCAGCCAACTGCTCATCCGTGGGTTGGATTTGCACTAGCAAGCCTTGGGCAATCCCTTAGGAAATGGCCCATCTCGCCACAGTTGTAGCAAGACCCTGGTGAGAAACGAGCTTGAGCAGAGTTGGCTTGTGGTTGTTCTGGACCACCTTGGTTCGGGTTACATCGACAAGCACTTACCAGGTGACCAACTCGCCCACATGATACACACAGACGACACGGTAAGTGAGCTTGGTGATGCCCATTACATTTGTCGCATATTGGTGCCGTTCCCTTGTATTGCTTCTTAGCAGGTGGTGTTGCCACCCGGATGGGTCCTGTTTGATTTGGTATTGCTGTAGTTGGGCAAACCCTTGCCGTATGACTTATAAGTCCACAAATTTGGCATTTGCGGCACTTCACACTAGTCTGATGATGAAGGCTACATTGGTTGCACAAGGGTGCAGTTCCGTTGTATTGCTTCCTAGCAGGGGGTTGAGCTGGTTGGTTGGGGACGGCTTTACCATTGTGAGCGACCATGGCGAAGTTCTGAGAAGCCTTTCGCTTCTTTGACTTCTTAGGGGATCGTTCATCCATGGTCTTTGATTCCTTGATTGCTTTCTTGGCTGGTGGTGTTGTCATTTGGCTAGGTCTTGCCTGTTTTGGTGCCACCGCTGCGGGTTTCCTTGAAGCCTTACGTTTCTTTGGTTTAGGTGAAGGCTTGGCTTCTGCTTCCTTTCGTGGCTCTTGAGTGGCGTCATTGTTGAGACGAGACATAGCAATTCCCAATTCAACAGTCTTCAGAATCACTTCACCTATTTGTTGGGCAAGTTTGGTTGTTTGCTCGGACATTTGGCCGTTGCTGAGAGGAAGAGACATTCTAGAAGAAAATGAAAGACATAGGATGAAACAAGTGAAACGTCATCGGCTAAACAAATCAGAATGGTAATGCATAAGAATTTGCGATCATTTGTTTGTTACCAAAGGCAAACAAATGAGACGGTGACTAATCAAAGTAAACAGGTCTTATTAATGTATCACTGAAGACATGCTCGCCTATAAGTGAACACTCATCCCAAGAATTCCCAGGTAAGCACAACTGGTCTCGCGTCTGATGAGATATATACGAAGTGCTTGCCTAGACAGAAAACCCAGAATACAGGCATTCACCCTTCCAGTTTGCACATGTTCACATTATAAGACCCAAACTTTGACGAGATTTTGAAAATTCAAAGGGGTTCAAAACCATATAACAGAGAGTTCAAAACCTTACAATAGAGGGTTCAAAACCTAGTAATCAATCATCCTAGAACAGATGATTAGTTTTCAAAGCGGTTTGAAAATTTATGTTCTTGTTGTGGTTGTCGCCTAAGGATAGGTGACAGTATTGTTTTATGACTAAACGCAAGTAAACTCGCGTTAGGGTCCTAGGAAGGTTATAGACTAGGTTAAAGTATTACTAATAACCTAATTCTCTATAACCATGAGCTCTGATACCAACTTTTCTGTCACACCCCGACCACGTAGAACAACAATACGTGGCGGAAAACGTCGGGGAGTGTTGTAACAGAATCATTGTTTCATAACACATGGAAATTGAAATATTGTTTTATTGATTAAAGTAGTTGCAATGTCATGACAATCAAAGAAACATAACATAAATAACTAGTCTTGCATCTTTTATTGTCGCTAAGGCCCAAGTCCGCCTAAGTGTATCTTGATAAATCCTATGCATCATATCCTGAAACACATGTGAAAGTAGGTACGTCAGCATAAAAATGCCTGTGAGATACATAGGTTTATGAAAATAGGATTCATGACTTATTGTTTAAGAAAAATGTTTAGTCATGAACTTTGTTATTTGCTTTGTTTTGTAAATCATTTGAAAAACGATAAGATCAGATGATATGTATAAATAAATGTAAGGTTAAATGAATAACCATGTAAGATGAGTTTGTATAAGATAAGTTGTTTGTAAAACAATGTATTGTGAAAAGTATGCTATTTGTATAAAATGTTATATGTCAAAATTTGAAATGATTCAAATAACACTACGATATGTAATACCATACAAACACTTATATATAGGAAGTACCAGCGGCGTAACCACCATGCTTATATCATATTACACACGCCTCGTTACTTAAATCCCTTACTCAAACCAAACCAACAGTGTAAGATGTCTATGTTTAAACCAATTGTCAAATGTATTGAATAATATACCAAAATGTTTATGTCAAGATGTAAATCATGCAACGTATAACCAATGTTGAAAATGTTTATGTGTCAAATGTAAATCATGTAATGTGTAACCAAAATGATATGTATGGCTAGTGAAATACATCAACTAAACCATAGGTGAAATGCACAAGACAAAGTATTGAAGTAAAACTTGGTTTAAATCAAAGTTATGTTTTGTGTAGTAAATGCATGCTATACTGATATAGACATTTATGCGGTATTGTGAAAATTCATACATCCAAGCCTTGAGACAGTCGGATAACCATGTAAAAATGGGTTATCAAAAGAATATGTATTCGGATTCGGTCATTCCTTACGTCCAAACAAACCCGAGATTTCAGGAATGGGATTTGTCAAGTCCTATGGTACCACTACCTACTACCGAGCGGCATGATCGGTGTTAATGAATGTATAGTATAGTTTAAACAAACCAAATGTCATACCAAAATGTAAGCATATGATGAATAAGAAATGTACTAAGTATACAAAGCAGAAAAGTCATGTAAATCAATGTGCTAGCATGCTATCAGTTAACATACATAGCAGAAATGTAATGTAGAACCATGTACTAAGTATGCACACAATGGACATACATAGCATAAAATGTAATGAAATCATGTACTATAATGTACTAACAAACATAACAAGTATATGATGTGAAAACAGGAAAAGCATGAAAGTAACAAGTAGGCACATGTGTTTCACCCCAAAACGTTTGGAAAACAGTAAAAGAGGGGTCTATGTACTCACTTGAGATTGCTCAGAAGTCCTAAGATAACCACCAAGCAATGCTAGAGATCACGGATATCAAACGGCACCTAATATAGGTAACTACATTAATAAACCGGACCTAAATCGGAAGATCGGATAGAATGAGGGTTCGTAAACCAAATGAGTATGGGAACTCGTGTAATATGGTTTAACAACGCCTACATACTAAATGAAACCTAACATAAGTGCTTACGACCCATTACGACCCGTTTAGGTAGCTTATGCCTACTTTAACGCGTCGCTCGCGTGAAACGCGTTCGGACCGCCTAACTAGTCCTATGACAAGTAATATATGCCTTAACATGTCTAATATTGTTGTCAAATCAGTTTAGATGTCAAAAGTTATGTTACATATGTTTAAAATGAATTTTGGCATGAAAGGGGTATTTTGGTAATTTACCTAAGGCATATAAACTACCTATCATACAACTACTTAAACGAAGCGACCATAAGGTATAACCTCGGAAGGTTATTCCCTATATACTATGGTCACCTAATGTATTTGGTCGGATCCTAATGATCGACCAAATGGGTCGGGTTCGAAGGTATAAGCGATTTATTAGATCGCTTACCCTTACGACCCTAGACAACGTGGTAATCAGTAGGCATAGTCTCAAGGGACTATAACCATCGTGATTACAATCACGTTGCGAAGTTCAAACGAACTTCGCATTGACCATAAACTTGGTCAATGCAGAAAGTCAAACAAAGTTTGACTTTCGGACTCGAAAGCAATAAAAGAACGAAGGAACACTTACAAAGGGTCCAAGAATGGAAGGTTTGAATCCGAGTACTCTCAGGTATGAAGTGTTAAACACAACAACTTAGAGAGCAAACTCAGATTTCAAAGGTGTGAGGAATGAGTGAAGTGGGTGTTGGGTATTTATAGATTTCGGTTAACCGTTAGGATCATTTCTTGGAGAAGAGGGAATGATCACATCCCTACACTTGTTGGAATGTTGTGGTGGCTGATTTTGGCCACCATAAGAGGTTAACATGTGGCACTTGACCTTTGGGAAGTGTTAGGGGATGTTAACATGTGCTTAAAATGACCTTTGCTGATCAGAAGAGGCCTAGCGTGACGCTAGGGGGGCTAGGCGTCGCGCTAGGGTCCCCCTGATCAGCAAACACATTCAAATGTTTATCTTTCAGTCCCCGTTGCGTATTCAGGCCATTTACGACGTGTTTAAGGCTTGTTAAATCATTTTCAAGGCTCCACAAGGATGCCTAAACATTGTGGGTATGAAAAATGCTAAAAAATATGCCGGATGTCAGTTCGTTTGGTCGTACGATCGCGATGTTCGGTTAATTACGACGGAATGCGCATAAGCGCGAGAAACGATCCAAATGGCGTGACGAATGGATTTTTCCTATGCCAAACACTAAAATAAAATATTTTAGGGCTTACATAAATTTTTGGATGTCCAGATGTATTCAGAACGTAAGATATGCACGAAAGTGCAAACTTGTGCACTTTTTGACACTTTTAGTCCCTGAATGACTCAAAAGTTTATTTTAGCACACCGAACCCCTCAAAGCCTATTTCTAAGCTGTGTGAAGGATATTTAGGGTATGTTTAACTTATGATCATGTTCCGGAATGTCTGTTACAGTTCAGATTGGCATACTTTCGCAGTTTGTCAACTTTAGTCCCTGTAAGCGATTTAATTTGATTTCGGCATACCAAAGCCTTCAAAACTTATTTCTAAGTTATGTAAAGGTTATTTAAGGTATGTTAAGCCTATGTCACTATTCCGTAGTGTTTGTTGCATTAAACTGGTTATATTTACGCATCGGTGCGCGTATAACCTTCCAGAAAGCGATTTAGAGTTTGGAATTGAACAAAAATTGATATGTGCAAATGATACACATATTTTTACAAATCCCAAGTATGAAATATAATATTTCATTGGTTCGGTATTTGTTTGATGGCCGTGGAGGCACATGTGTTACATTTTGTACCGTACAAATAGTGTCTCCAGATCTTTAGAGCGAAAACAACTGCACCCAACTCAAGATCATGAGTGGTGTAGTTCTTCTCATGTATCTTCAACTGCCTCGATGCGTATGCTATGACTTTGTTCCTTTGCATCAGGACACAGCCAAGACCCAATTTAGATGCATCGCAATAAACGACGAAATCATCATTGCCCTCAGGCAAAGTTAGAACAGGCGCGTCAAAAAGTTTCTGCTTCAAGTGTTGAAAAGCTTCCTCTTGCTTGAATCCCCAATCAAAGGGTTTGTTCTTCTGAGTTAGAGCAGTTAGAGGAACTGCAATCTTTGAGAAGTTTTCAATGAAGCGGCGGTAATAACCCGCTAGACCAAGAAAAGAACGAACTTCAGTAGGAGTAGTAGGCGTATCCCAATCCTTAATCGCACTGATCTTGGAGGGATCTACATGAATGCCTCGTTCGTTGACAATATGTCCTAAGAATTGAACCTCTTTAAGCCAGAATTCACACTTGGAGAATTTGGCGAAAAGTTGCTCTTTCTTTAGGAGTTCCAGAGTAAGACGAAGATGTTGCTCGTGATCAGCTCGCGTCTTAGAATAAATCAAGATGTCGTCAATTAAAAACAATGACGAACTGATCCAAATAAGGTTTGCAGACCCTATTCATTAAGTCCATGAAAACAGCAGGAGCATTAGTCAGACCGAATGGCATGACTGTGAACTCATAATGCCCATAACGAGTACGGAACGCTGTCTTGGGAATATCTTCTTCATGCACCCGAAGTTGATGATACCCAGAATGTAGATCAATCTTCGAAAAATAAGAAGCACCCTGTAACTGATCAAAGAGGTCGTCTATGCATGGTAGGGGATATCGATTCTTGATGGTAAGCTTGTTAAGCTCACGATAATCGATACACATCCTAAAAGATCCATCCTTCTTCTTGACAAAAAGAACGGGAGCACCCCAGGGTGAAAAGCTAGGACGGATAAAACCTTTGTCAGAGAGTTCCTGAAGCTGCTTAGACAACTCTTGCATCTCAAATGGTGCAAGACGGTATGGAGCTCTGGCAATGGGATTTGCACAAGGTACGAGATCAATGCGGAACTCGACTTGGCGTGCTGGGGGTAGACCAGGTAACTCTTCAGGAAAAACTTCAGAATAATCCCGAACGACAGGAATATCTAAAATAGACTTACCCTTGCCTTTATCTGCTGTGACATGTGCCAAGAAGGCCACATAGTTCTTTCGGAGATACTTCCGAGCTTTAAAACAAGACATGAGTTTGAGACCACCGGCAGGCTTCTCACCACGAACCTGTAGGATCTCGCCTGTCGAAAGCGGCACACGAACAATCTTCTCAGAACAAACTATCTCTGCGTGATGCTTAGATAACCAATCCATACCCACTATAACGTCGAAGCTTCCAAGTTGCATTGGCGTGAGGTCAATAGGAAAAAGATGGTCGTTAAGGTTCAACTGGCAGTTGTGAAGAACAGAATCAAGAACAATGGGTTCACCACTAGCAACTTCTACTGTCAAGGGTTTTCCTAGTTTCGTTCTAGACACGCGAAGCACTGGCTCAAAAGACAATGACACAAAACTCTTATCGGCACCCGTATCAAAAAGAACAGATGCAGGCTGATTATTAATAAAGAACGTACCGTTCACCACATTATCGTCCGCCTGCGCCTCTTGGGCATTCAAGTTAAAAGCTTGCCCTCGAGCATGAGCCTGATTCTGGTTTGCATTCACCAATCTTGGGCACTGGTTACGGTAGTGGGTCAGATCCCCACAGTTATAACAAGCACCCGGTGGGTAGTGTGGTCGTGCAGCTTGGCCCTGTTGTTGAGAAGGAGGCTGAGCAACTTGTTAAGCCGGGTTCTGAATTGCCCGATTCTGAGCAAATCGACAAACATCGGCAAGGTGACCTGACTTCCCACAGTTAGTACAGAAACGGCACTGATGTTGCGGCTGATGGTGACTGTTGCATCTATTGCACAAAGGTGCATTCCCTGAATAGGGTTTCTTCGCTGGAGGCTGTGCGGGTTGGTTGGGAGCTGCCTGGTTAGCTTGGGCAGTGACAACAAAATTTTGGGAAGCCTTACGCTTCCTTGACCCTCTCGAAGAACCCGAATTCTTTCCATTCTTGTTTTGACCTTTCTTGCTATCTTCCTTGTCAGCCGACTGTTTCTTGCCCTTGTCACCCTTCATGTGTAACTTATTCTTCCGAATCTGTGACTCAGTCAATGTCACTGCTAACTCGATAGCCTGACGGAGTGTCATAGGGTTACTACCAGTAATGATGTCTTGTACCGAGTCAGGTAGGCTGTCGATGTACCTTTCGATAGCCTTGTCGAGTGGGGTAACCATAGTCGGGCAAAGCACACTCAACTCCTCAAATCTATCAGTATACGCCCTGTGCTCACCACTATCTTGCTTCAAATCATCGAACTCTCTCTCCAAAGCTCGCTGTTCATGACGAGGACAAAATTCCCTCATCATAAGAGCTCTAAGTTCAGCCCATGTCTGTGCTAGAGCAACTTCTGCACCACGATCTCTCATAACCCCGTTCCACCATGTGAGAGCCCTCTTCTGAAACACACTCAAAGAAAACTCGACCTTGCGATTGTCAGGACACTGAACATGACGGAAAGTATTCTCAATGCTCTCGAACCATTGAAGAAGCCCAGTCGCTCCTTCAGAACCACTAAACTTGAGTGGTTTAGCCGAGTTAAAATCCTTGTATTTGCATGGAGCATTGTTGTTGTTGTTGGCTTGGTTCCATTGAGCAAAGAGGTTTGGAAATTGAGCAGCCATCTGCTGCGCAATGATTTCTGCCAGTTCGGCAGTCGCTATCTGGTTTTCGCGTCGAGGAGGCATTCTAAAAGAGGAAACATGAAAGGAAACGAGTGAGATGATTGGATGAAGAGAATGAGATGAAACAAAATTAACAAAAGAAAAGATGGTGGTCATTTGTCCACATTACCAAGCAAACAAACGACACATAGTGACTAATCAAAGTAAATGGATCAAAAATAATGTATCGCGAAGACAAGCTCGCCTATAAGTGAACACTCATCCCAAGAATTCCCAGGTAAGCACAACTGGTCTCGCGCCTGATGAGATATATACGAAGTGCTTGCCTAGACAGAAAACCCAGAATACAGGCATTCACTCTTCCAGTTTGCACGTGTTCACATTATTTAAAACCCAAAACCTTGACGAGATTTTGAAAATTTGAAGGCACAAGGCCAAATACCAAACTGGAAGGGTTCAAAACCATATAACAGAGGGTTCAAAACCTTACAATAGAGGGTTCAAAACCTTGTAATAAATCATTCAAAACAGATGATTGTTTTTCAAAAATCGTTTCGAAAAATTTGGTTTTTGTTTTGATAATCACCTAAGGATAGGTGATGTGCATGTTTTAAGATCTAAACACAAGATAACTTGTGTTAGGGTCCTAGAAAGGTTATAGTCTAGGTCAAAGAATTACTAATAACCTAATTCCCTATAACCATTGGCTCTGATACCAACTCTTCTGTCACACCCCGACCACGTAGAACATACAAAAACGTGGCGGAAACGTCGGGGAGTGTTGTAACAGAATTATTGTTTCACAACCATGGCATACAAAGTTATATTTTATTTATTATACAAGAGTGTTATTTTGTCTTAAACAGGAAACATAGAGTTCTTAACATAATTAAACTAGTCTTCTTCATTTTTAGTCTCTAAGGCACAGGTCCGCCCTAGTGTCACGATCATCATCCTATGGAAAAGCTCCTGAAAACACATGTGAAAATAGGTACGTCAGCATAAAAATGCCTGTGAGATACATAGGTTTTGTAAAAATATGATTCATGACTTGTGTTTAAGAAAATGTTTAGTCATGAACCTTGTAATTTGCTTTGTCTTATAAATCATTTGAAAAACGATAAGATCAGATGATATGTATAAATAAATGTAAGGTTAAATGAATAACCATGAAAAAAATGAGTTTGTGTAAGATAAGTTGTTTGTAAACAATGTCTTGTAAAAAGTATGTTATTTGTATAAAATGTCATGTGTCATAAATTGAAATGATTTAAATAACGCTACGATATGTAATACCATACAAACACTTATATATAGGAAGTACCAGCGGCGTATCCACCATGCTTGTATCATATTACACATGCCTCGTTACTTAAATCACTTACTCAAACCAAACCACCAATGTAAATTGTTTATGTATAATAAAATGTCAAAATGTTATTGTGTAAACCATATCAAATGTCTGTGTTTAATGCAAATCATGAATTGTGTATATCAATGTCAAAGTGTTTATGTCTAATGTAAATCATGTAATGTGTATCCAAAAATGTCATGTATGGTATGTGAAATATATCAACTAAACCATATGTAAAATGCACAAAAACAAGGTATTGAAGTAAAACATGGTTTAAATCAAAGTTATGTTTTGTGGAACAAATGCATGCTGTACTGATATAAACATCTATGCGGTATTGTGAAAATGCATACATCCAAGCCTTGAGACTGTGGCGATAAACCCTTAAACAAATTAAAGGTTTATCTAAGTTACGTATATCGAATTCGGTCATTCCTTCCAATCCAAACAAACCCAGGATTTCAGGAACGGGAGTTGTCAATTCCTATGGTACCACTACCTACTAACGAACGGCGTAGCTAATGTTAATGAATGTATTGTTCCATTGAAACAAACCAAATGTCATACCAAAATGTAAGCATGTGATGAAAACAACTGTACTAAGTATGTAACAAATGGACATACATAGCATGTGACGTGAAACAAATGTACTAAGTATGCACACAATGGGCATACATAGCATGAAATGTAATGTGAAACAATGTACTAAGTACGCACACAATTGGCATACATAGCATAAAATGTAATGTAAAGCAATGTACTAAGTACACACACAATGGGCATACATAGCATGAAATGTAATGTAAAGCAATGTACTAAGTACGCACACAATGGGCATACATAGCATGAAATGTAATGTAAAACAATGTACTATAATGTACTAACGAACATAGCAGGTATATGATGTGAAAACATGGAAAGCATGAAAGTAACAAGTAGGCACATGTGTTCCACCCCAAAACAGTTTGGAAAACAGTAAAAGAGGGGTCTATGTACTCACTTGAGATTGCTCAGAAGTCCTAAGATAACCACCAAGCAATGCTAGAGATCACGGAATCAAACGGCACCTAATATAGGTAACTATGTTAATATACCGGACCTAAATCGGAAGATCGGATAGATTGCGGGTTCGTAAACCAAACGAGTATGGAGACTCGTGTAATATGGTTTAACAAAGCCTACATACTAAATGAAACCTAACATAAGTGCTTACGACCCATTACGACCCGTTTAGGTAGCTTATGCTACTTTAACGCGTCGCTCACGTGAAACGCGTTCGGACCGCCTAACTAGTCCTATGACAAGTAAAATATGCCTTAACATATCTAATATTGTTACCAAAACAGTTTAGATACCAAAATTTATGTTACATATGCTTAAAATGAATTTTGGCGTCAAAAGGGCATTTTGATAATTTACCTAAGGCATATAAACTACCTATCATACAACTACTTAAACGAAGCGACCATAAGGTATAACCTCGGAAGGTTATTCCCTATATACTATGGTCACCTAATGTGTTTGGTCGGATCCTAATGATCGACCAAATGGGTCGGGTTCGAAGGTATAAGCGATTTATTAGATCGCTTACCCTTACGACCCTAGACAACGTGGTAATCAGTAGGCATAGTCACAAGGGACTATAACCATCGTGATTACAATCACGTTGCGAAGTTCAAATGAACTTCGCATTGACCATAAACTGGTCAATGCAGAAAGTCTAACAAAGTTTGACTTTCGGACTCGAAAAGAAATAAAAGAACGAAGGAACACTTACGAAGGGTCCCCGAATGCTAATCTAGATCAAAATGCTCAGGTATGAAACAAAGGTTTCAACTTAGAGCACATTAGATCAGATTCTTGTGAGGAAAAGTGAAGGGTGGAGGTGGGTATTTATAGTTTTCGGTTCACCGTTAGGATCATTTCTTGGAAATGGGGGCACGATCTAAGCCGTACACTAGTTGGAAAGTTGTGGTAACTCATTTGCCATCCACCATAAGAGTTTGACACTTGGCACTTGGCCTTTGGAGAGTGTTAAGGGCTGTTAAAAGCTGAAAAAAATGTTTTGCTGCATCTGGCCCCTGTTTACGGACCTAGTTTGGCAGATTTACAGTTTCAGTCCCTGCAACCTCAAAACTTGGTTTTCGATGCGTTTTTTTGACACGTTTAAGCCCCGTTAACCCCATTTCAAACCTATAAAATGAAGTTAAAGTATAGGGAACTTAAAATGTGCTCAAAAATATCTCAAATGTCGGTTCGTTTGGCCGTACGATCGCGATGTTCGCTTAATTACGACGGAATGCGCATAAGCGCGAAAAACGATCCAAATGACGCGACGAATGGATTTTTCTCAAGCCTAAACACTAAAATAAAATATTTTAGTGCTTACATAAATTTTTGGATGTCCGGCTGCATTCAGAACGTAAGTTATGCGCGAAAGTGTAAACTTGTGCACTTTTTGACGCTTTTAGTCCCTGAATGTCCCAAAAGTTTATTTTAGCACACCGAACACCTCAAAGCCTATTTCTAAGCTATGTAGAGGATATTTATGGCATTTTTAACTTATGGTCATGTTCCGGAATGTTCGTTACTGTTCAAATTGGCATACTTTCGCAATTTGTCAAGTTTAGTCCCTGTAAGCGAATTAACTTGTTTTTGCCATACCAAAGCCTTCAAAACTTATTTCTAAGTTATGTAAGGGTTATTTAAGGTATGTTAAGTATATGTTGATGTTCCGGAGTATTTGTCGCATTAAACTGATTACGTTTACGCACCAGTTTGCGTATAACTCTCCAGAAAGTGATATAGAGTTTGAAATTGAATAAAAGTCAAAACATGAAAAATGTAAAACATAACCAAACAAAAATTGGGATCAAATAACATTGTTTTATTGATAATTGAACTGTTCACAATGATTACAAGCACAGATGTTACATACCGGTCCGAAAAGATCCATATGGAGTCTTTCGAGCGATAATCTGATGGAGTTCAAGAGCTTTTTCGGGTGCGAGTTCTTTGTCTGCTTCCCTTTCTTACATTCAATACAGTCATCGTTAAGATGGAAGCTTTTCAAATTAATACCGTCTACAAGATCATTATGAACTAAAAAGTTCATCTTTCTAAAATGAATATGGCCCATTTTACTATGCCACATGATGGATTCTTTCTCAGTCGCCTTCGTCTTACTCACAAAGCATTGTGCCTTTTTATCTGTCATTGTTGCAACGCTCATGTCTACTACATAAAGATCGTTTTCCCGAAGAGCGCGCATCAACACCATTTCTTTGGGTATTTTAAACCCTGGTTTAAGAATCAGACATTCCTCTTTTGTAAAATGAACAGTGAATGACTTATCACAAATCTGAGAGATGCTCAACAGATTGTTTTCTAACTCAGCAATGTAGTTCACTTTATCGAATGTTACGACCCCATTAGTAAGTATTCCTTCTCCAACAATTCTACCACCTTGAGTTCTAGCAAACCCGATATAACCTCCATTGATTGACTTGACGTCGTATAGCAGTGCTAACATCCCTGTCATGTGCCGTGAGGCGCCACTATCCATTATCCATTTAGAAATGATCGACCTTGGAAGCCCCTACACATACCAAAAAACATTTACTTAAACAACGATACCCAAGATTTTTCAACATTTGGTACACTACCAAAGACTATATCATGAGCTACTATGTCAACTTTTGGAATGTTAAAAACAACATTTGGAACATCAGATTCTGGTTTTGATTTTAGAGCTCCTTCCTTGATAGGTGGGAATTCTTCAATCAACTTATCTAATTCAAACTCAATTTTCTCATCATTGGTTGCAAAGATTTTCTGTTCAGATTTTAAAACTTCTTCCATTTTCTTTTCCTCAAAAGAATGTTTAGGTTTTTTCCACCCATGATTAACTTTGGGAAGTCTTTGTTTTAGAATAAACCTTTGAAGTCTTTTGTGATTTTGAAGATTCACCAATTTCAAAAGTTAATTTTGGTTTGTCCTCTGACTTCAATGATTCACCACGTTTAAGAATACGCACGGGGGATACCATAGGTGATTTTCCCTTATCATCCTTTGAAATTTTTTATTTTGGTTTATGGAAAACTGTTTTTATTATCTTTTTGACACATTGTTTGGCCATGTGACCGATTTCATTGCATCGATAACAGATTCTTTTGTCGTATTTAACAAAAGTGGATATGTTGGCCTCGTCTCTTATCTTTTTGGCCGTAATAAAATCGTCAATTGCTTGCTTACTAAAGATATAATCCTTTTCGACTTCTTTATTATTACCAGACACAAACACTTCACTCAATTTTTCTTTTGGCTTAACTTCTTTCTTAGCCATTTTCATCTCAAAACCAACACCTTTCTTTTTGTAATTATTACCATGTCTCTTGTTATTACCATTGTTACCCACCCTTTCATTTTTCTTTCCCGGGTTGTTTGTCGGTTGTTGTTTAACAAAAGATTTTTTCGGTTTTGATAGAAACGAATTGTTGTTAACTTCTGAGATATCAATTTCCACGAGTTTAAAAACTTTTTCAACATTTTCCAGGTTTGCATTCTAAATCGGATACTCAATATCAGTATACAGTTTGTCAGTTCCGGTCATCGTGTAAACTACAATGATCGAATCGTCATCCAGAACTTTATCTGACTTTGGGATAAACTTATCAAGAAAGTTTCCGTCATCTTCAGAATCTGAACTGGAATTCTCAAAATGAGTTTTAACCGTTTCGAAATTAGTGTTATCACTCTCTTCATCCAACACTTGGTCTACATCTGTTTTAACCAGTTGTGACTTGTTGTCGGTGTCAGACGGAGAGAATGTAACATCTATGTTTTCCGGTAACTCATTCTCTTCTGTTCTCAGTTTGAGATTCAATGCCTTCTTCACCCCGTCTGGATATTTCTGAGTATAATGATTCCACATTGGGGGTGGAACATTTTTGAAAGCTGGTTTAACTTCAGTTTGTTGAGGAACGATCTGATCAATCATATAGGAAGATGAAAGATAACTGATCAACTTTTTGTCGACTCTTTCTGTCCCAATGCGCATCAGTTCAAGTTCATTCTTCAGAGATGCGATAGTGTCCAGATGGATGTTAATCGACATTTGCTTTTCCATGACCGTAGCTTTGAGCAAATTAGCAATTTTATCATGTTCTTTACTCTCAGTGTGAATCATTTTAATTGATCGTGACAGAGTGTCATAAGCTTCTTTAACATCATTAAAATCAAATTTTAATTTGTCGTTAAACTTTTTCAACTCTTGAAACTGTTTGTCTTTTTCAAGACAATCCATGCATGGTTTCAAACAGTTTTCACATGGCTTTTCAAGAATTGGATCAACTTTTTCAAAAACATTTTCTTGTTTATCATTTTTACTTTCCGATTTACCAAACTCTCCGGACTCAGACTCAGATTTCTCTTCGGATTCGGGTTTCACATTTTCTAATTTGTCATCGGACTCGGACTTCTCTCCTGACTCATACGTATCACAAGTCTCGATAATTGACTCCTTTTCAATAGACACTGACTCTTGAGTTGGATCTTTGGTCTCATTGTTATCAGAAGGTGTTTTAGTTCGTTCTACCTCTTGCACCTTGACCATAAGAGCTTTGTCTGCTATTTCTTTCAAAGTCTCTTCATTCATTTATTTTGAGACATCAATGATCTCTTGAACCAGAGTTTGTTCAACTTCGTACTATGGGCAAAAACCCGTAGTCGGTTCACTAAAGAAACCTGCAAAAGAATCAAACACATTAGCTGGCATTATAGTTTTAAATGCATTAGTAATAACCTCCTGTTCAGACTGATAATAGTAGACCGCTGCTGTCTCCTCTTCTAGATCTGCAAAACTTTCTTCATTCACCACTTCACTGACTTCTTCAATTTCAGGAACACATTCCTCAATTTTCGCTTCCGGGTCTTCAATAATTTCAACCATCATTGCAAGACCACCTCCTGGAATGTACTTATCCCAACTGAAACCTTCTGGAATCTTTTCGTCATCTTGATTCACCAAAAGAGCTTTTTCTGTTTGTTTGGATTAACTATTCTCAATTTGAGGTCGTGGATTGAATGGTTGTTGACTGTTTTTATGATAGATGGCCCGTCGGTAATAATCGTTGGCGAATGGATTCTGGTGGTTATTAACTTCTCTGTTCGGACATTCACGCTCGAAGTGTCCCTTCTCTTTACATTTGAAGCAAGTCACCTTTGATTTGTCGAATCCAAGTTTAGGATCAGGACCTGCGAGACTACTTCTTCCGGTAATTTCTATGAACCTCTGAGCTCTTCTCACAATGCTCGCCATACCCCCATTTTATGTCAATGAGTTCTAGTTCCTCCGGATCAATTTGATCGTAATCTTCTTTAGTCATGTCTGGGTTACCAATTCGTCCGGCTACTAGACTCTCGTAAGACTCAAGTACAGAAGCTAGAAGTGCTATATGCTGCTTTGCGGCTATCTCGGTAAAATCTTGACCGTTTTTTATATTAACAGCGATATTGCACTGTATCCCATGACTATAACTCTGATTGTTCGATCCTGAAGAACTTTGAGAAGAAACCTGTTCTTGAAAACTCTGAACCTTAGGATTCGGTTCGTAATTTGAAAACGGTGAAAAGTTGTTGTTAGGCATGCTTTGAGATACTCCCGATGAAGAATCTGCACTGAATGCCGTTTGAATCTTTAGACTCGGAGCAGATGTGGCAGATGAGTTTCCTTTGTAATAAAGCTGAACATCTTGCTGTACGTTTGCAGATTTCATTTTCCTCATCTTCCGAAGTTCAAGCTCTTGAGCTTCAATTCTCTCAATAAACGTACTCAAATTGAAACCCATGTATTCCAAATTGTTCTTCAAAACCAATAAGAACGTACCCAACTCTTCTTGTGGTAGTGCGTCAGCCAACTTATCAACCCACTCTTCGTCTGATTTGTCTATATTCAAACGTTTCATCTCCACTACCAAGTGACAATACCTCTCTATCAACTCTTTCGTTGATTCTCCACTGATAGCAGTAAATATGTCGAATTCTTTTTTCAGTAGCGCCTTTTTGCTTTTGATCATTGCAGCACTCCCAAGAAATTTGATTTTAAGAGAGTTCCAAATAGATTGTGCATCACCCTGATGCTGTAACAATACCAAAATGTCTTCCTTAATTGCCTGTTGCAATATACTGACCATCTTCTTCTCGGCTTTAAAATTTTCTTGTTCAGCCGGAGTTAACGTGTTAAGTGTTTTCGGAAGACCAGCATCATTCATAGGAACTACATATTTCGTTTCAACTTTCAGCCAGCATTCGAGGTGATTCGAGTGAACCCACGTGCGAAATCTATCCTGCCACCCCGAATAATCTTCAATGTTGAGCAGTTTCAGTGGTTTTTGCATGGTTCCTAGCTCGTTCTCCATATTCACATTCTGGGCTATACTTGCTGGAGTTTGAGGACTCATACCTCCTCTTAAAAACGCATTAAAAAACTCTTGATTGTCCGTTTTTAAACTTTGAAAATGTTTCGAAAAATTTTTAAGTTTTGAAAAATTACAATTTCAAGTGACCTGTACTTTCAAACGATTTGGACTTTCAGACGATCTGGACCTTTCAAATGACCTGGACTGTTTCAAACGACCTAAACTGTTTCAAACGACCTGAACTGTTTTAAACGACCTGGACTGCCAAACCGTGTGACCTAGATTGCCAAACCGTGCGAGATGACAGATACTAGTTAAAAATTTGCAGTTCATGCATTCTGACCACTCCGTGCGATCTGGTCACACAATTTTGAAATTTTCAAACGATCTGGTCCAATCCGTGCGATCTGGACAAGAATTTCAAATGGTTTGAACAAAAATCAAACGATCTGATCAATTTCACACGATTTGAGCATCATTTTCATACGATTTGGACAGTTTCACCTCGTTTGAAGACTTAGTTTATCAAGATTTCAAGTTTTTGACATTTTTTATCAGTTTTAGTTCGATTTACGGTCTGTAACTTTGTACAATTGTTCAAAATGATGTTTTACACATAATATCCAAAATTCAGTCCATTTTGTCCGTGAATTCGTCTGAAAATCCAAGAAAGAGTAGAAGTATATGGTTCTAAACCATTCAAAACACTGATATCAACAGATTTGACTCATCCTGAGCTCTGATACCACTTGTAAGATCGATGAATCATCCAAACGAGTCAATCAGAGTCAGATCTAGTTTCTAGGAAGGCGGAATCAAACTAGAAACCGTCAATCAGTGTTAGAACAGGAGTAGAAGAGTAGAAAGTCACTTTAAACATGTTCTTCATTGATATAATACGTTTTGGTACAGAGAGAATCGGACAACCCTTCGGTACACAATTCTCCAGAAAGTTACAAATGAAGAACACTACTAACTTATTTATAGACTTGCCAGACCGCACGGACTAACACACTCCAGACCGCACAAGCAGAGGATACCACCTCGTGCCACCTAACCTTACCAGGTCGTGCGAACTGGCCAAATTACATACAAAACCTTGACTTTTTAACCTATTACATATAACTGAAACGACATAGACTGATGACGCAGGCGATAGACATTATGCATCAACGACCAAGGGAGGGACCAACTTTTAGTTTAGTGGAAAGACCAAGATTTAGCTGAAGCAATGTGGGAAGATATGGATGCGTTTACACTGCAATTTCCCTTGTTTCCATTTAACCTCGAGGATGAGGTAGCTTTTCGAGACCTGGGAATTGTTACGATCCAGCAAGACTAGGCCCAAGAAGATGCAAAAGCTACTGATCCAGCTGGAGTGGGCCGGCCCAAAAGAGACATAAAGAAGCCCATTCGATTCCAAGAGTAACCTGCAAGAAAATAATCAACAAACTTCCATTTTTAAGAGCACATGTTTCCTTTCTTCCATGCATTAGTTTTTGTCCAGTATCCTTCCATGATCTCCTACGTGAATTGTGGAAGTAGTTTCTTTCTTTTCAAGTAATTCCTTGTTTTAAATACTTGTTTTTGCTTAATGAAAAATATAGAGAAAATTGTCCCAGTTCGTATCCTTTCCCTTCCTTCGTTCTTGAGTTTGATCCATTCACGGATCACAACAGTGGGGGTGGGGTGGGATAGGGTTGTAGACAGTGTATCCTATTTTTCTTAAGTTTTATTTATTAGTCCATTAATAGCAAGGACATTTTAGTAAATTCACACTCACCTAACACCAAAAACTAACCTTCATCCACGCCAGAGACTATCCGAAAACGAAATATGCAAAAGTTAAGAACTATAGCTGTAATTTTAAAAAGTTAGGGACTAAAGGTGAAAATAGACAAACCACAGAGACTATCCAGACATTTTTCTCTTTATATACATTAACAAAATTCATTAGTATACCCTGAAATTATTAATATAAAAATAACGTAGCAGGTAATTGTTGAAGAAGGTGTGAACAATAATTCCATATTTGATGCTGTTCGGGAGAGGTTGAGGCTACAGTTCATGTGGGTTCATGTCACACCCTGATATTTCCACGTATTACCGGTGGGCCCGGTGGGGAGTATCGTGACGTAGTTGATATCATCATAGTCAAATAATCACAGTTCAATGCACAGCAGAAGTCTAAAGTAAATATATTACAAACCGATTCAAAAGTAACATCAAATATTACAACCGGATTGTAAGATGGATCCACAGGCGGATCTTAAAACAGAAATATAAACACTGTTCAACAGACTTTAGACGTTTAGAACTTGCAAGATTCCTTATTAACGCCCTGAGCTCCTAGCCAATTTACGTACAGTACCTGTCACTTAACCTTTTTGGAAAATACATCAGTTTACCCTGGTAAATACAATTAACTGACTCTTTTGAAAATCTTTATGAAAATTGATTTAAATGCACAAGGCACAAATATTCTTTTATGACTTGGGACAGTTATATTAATAACAATCTTGTATCAGATTTACATGTTTGTCCAACATTTAGGGCCGGTGATTAAACAAACCGATCAAGATTAATCGACACACCACAAATATAACTCACAAGAAGTTACATCACGAGTGAGTATATCTTTTACATACGCAACAGGAGGTGTTATGCCTACACCTTGTGCTTAAGTTGTGGCCATTTACACTTTTTAAATGAGCCAAGGATATTTAGGACATGGTCATTAACCCCCAATGTTATTTGTTATCAAGCAATACTGATTAAAACGGGATTATGCATTTTAATCATCTCCGATTAAAAGGTTTCTACACCCGACCAAGCGGTATTTTTATAATACCGTATCCCAAGCCCGTATAATGGAAAATAAGTTAAAAGTATTTACCTGAGCTTAAAATGCAATTTATACTCAGCCGTATATTCTAATCAGCAAGCACAAGCACAAGTACCTCTACTGGGGCTCTCAATCTGGAGCGAAGGTTTTATTAACCTATTAGATTCCTAACGGGTCTTATTTAAGTTGTAACTTAGACCGGTTAGTTTTAAGGAAAGTTTACGGTTTAAAATGCAAGATTAAGCGAAGACCGGATTAGAGTGTGATTTAGACCCGAAAAGTATGGAGACTTGTATAATATGGGTAAACTAAACACATTATGAATTTTGAAGTGAAAATGATAAGGTTTGACCCGTTTCGGTTAATTTATGCAAACTAGTTACATAAACTGTACCGAACGCGAAAGATGCATAACGGGTAACCAATGAGTCATGAACATGTTTCACAAGTTTATATGCCTTAAATATGTTGTGATATCAGTAGGATACCTTCCATTATGCTCAAAACGAATTTAAAACCAATTTATGCCCCGTAGAGGTATTTTGGTCATTTTAATGTTTATAAAAGAGGTTAAATAATAATCTGAGTTTCTGGTTTAAATAATCAGTAAAATATTTATTTTATCAAGTTATATCAGTAAGATATCTCACATATGTGAAATTTATCATTTATGGCCAAACTATGAACCGTAGGGGCATTTTGGTCATTTCACATATGCTTTATGGGTTAATTTTGGAAATCTGAGTTCAAAACTGTCACACCCCCAAAATACCACCTAGGGAGTGTCCCTGTTAGGCGTGTGACGTACCAACAATGAGCCACTAATCAAATTGAACCCATACAGGTTTCTAAATAAAGTTCTCAATCATTAATAAAATACCATCAACAAGTTTAAATGAAAACCAATATGTTCAGCAGAAGCAAATAGTAAACCAAGTTAAATTGTTTCAAAACCAAAGTATAGTATCAAGAAATCGATTACATAAATCCTTCCAGTCGACCCATGACCACTCCAGCTACTCCAGACAGCAAGTTCCCAAATCCAAGATATCTAACGACCTGCGAGCATGCAACAAGTGTATCAGACAACGCTGGTGACTTCATAGTTTTATGAAAACATTGGTTACCAAGTGTTTAGTTAATCCATTGAATTTACAATGTTGAAAATATCCCGAATACAAGACGGCTCCTGATTTACATGGCCCTTTCTCCAATGCTCCTATCAAAGCATTGGTCCTGACTAGGTCATTAGTTCAACACCCGTCCTCCCAGGTACGGGGTGAGGTTGCCAAACCCAAGTAGCGCTACTAACTAATACCTTGTTACCTCTCAGGTAACCAAACAACACGGAGAGACTTTAAAAGTGACAGGATGAGTATATTATCCAACATTACTGATTTACAACAAGACGTATTCCTCTCAGGAATACCCAAACAAGTTACCCAAAACCTATCCCTCCCAAGGATACCCAAACACTGTCCCAACCACCGGGACGCATGCTCAAAAGAGATGAACTCAGCTTTGGTTTGCTCGGTAAGATTAGTGACGTGTTCAAATTGCTCAAACGATCCTAACATGGATACCATTAACAATCAGTCGTGTATCTCTTAATCCTTACATTCTATACACACATTACACAAATAGGCACCGTATAATATCATGCAAGTTTTCAGATTATGCAACTAAACAATTTGCAACAAACACCATGCTTTCATGTAACAAGTGTTTTGAATCCCCACCATGTTGATGATTCACCGGGTTCCACTTTAAATATCAATTTATTAAACGTCTATTATGTAAACAAATACTTGTGCTAGACTAAGCCCCTAAACCCTCTCCAATGTGTGGCCGGCCCATTACCATTCACTCGGCCCATTGTTAACCCTTACATCAAGTTATAATCCATCATGTATTGGGATTACATTAACATAACAACTAATTCATTTATTGGATCTCGGCCCACTATCCAAATATTCTAATTAAAAGTTGCAGCCCCATTATATCAGAAACTCTACAACATTGTGTGGTCCGATCATAAATAAATTAGTCTAATAATGTTTAGCAGTCCATTTAACCTATAATGACCCAACTAACATACATGCAATCTGCCAAAGTATTCGGCCCAGATTTTTATGTGAAGCCCAATGAATTTCTTTGTGTTAATTACTTCCAATTACCAGCCCAACACAAATCAATTATCATTCATATTAACCGTAACCTAGTTTCATATCACAAGCAAATAAAATCACCTAACAATATACCCTACTTGCTAATGAATGGCTAAAATAAGATTATCGATCAAATCGAACCGATATGACACACAAACAGACCACATTGTTTCGTTAATTTATGTGTATCTACTCATGCACTAACTATGTACAATTAAAACCACCACTTGTAGATCGAAATCTGTCCGAACGTTACACATAAAATAACCAATTTGTTTAGTGACTAATTAGCATGTTGTCAAATTGTGATACATATGAGTCTTATATCAATAACCACTAACCTTAAACATATTATAATAACAACTATCAATCATGCAATACTACCTGTTAATTCAATCAATATTACATGTTTATTACCACACTTTAAATCATTCACGATTCATGATCAGTTACATATAGATGAACACAATAAATCAAGAGTTTAGTAAGCATGATTGACTAACCAGAAGATTGATATTTGTTAAACACAAAGGGTGATCTCCAGGAGGAAAAGACTTCGACACAAAGGAGGGGGTCTACTGCCGTATGCACCCTTAGGGGAAGATAAGGTTTTTATTTGAGTTTTTGTGATAAACATTACAATGTTACGTATGCATATATATTACCAGTTGGGCTGTTCACTTATTTGGTCATGGTAACGGGCTTAAAGCCCAAATAAAAAGGGGCTGCCGAATACCCATAATCAAGGGGGTAGATTCATTAGTTGGGGTACGGCCCAATCATATACATCACACTAGGTTCGGGCCCAATTGTTCACTGATTTTTATCGTCGTACCGAATATGAAAGAGAAAATCACAAGAAACAGAACCACGTGACGAAAAGATACTGACCTTGAAAGTTCGGGTTGTCACATCATCCCCAACTTGAAAGAAATTTCGTCCTGAAATTTAACAAGTAAGCACAAAGGAGTGAAGTGAGAAATCAAGATTGTTGCGGATTATTCTCAGGTGCCACATCATCCCCAACTTGAAAGGGAATTTCATCCTCGAAATTCACCAGTTGTATCGGAATTGATTCAGCAGATTCATACAATTGCGGATGCTTAGTCTCGAGTTCCAACGAACTTTCATAATTGGAATTTGACAGTGCTCGCAAACCTTAACCTCCTGGGGCATGATTTCAATAGGCACCTTGACAACTGCAACTTGTCATTAGCCTCAGACTCTAAGAAGGTATCACAAGCATATCGTCGGACAAACACTGCTTTAGACTCACGACATAAATGACATCATGAACGTTACCTAATTCGTCGGGTAACTCGAGTTTTAGGCGACGTGACCGGTTCTTTCCAGAATTCCGAATAACCCAACGTAACGTAAATTAAGCTTGTCACGCTTCCTAAGCATACCACACCCTCCCAGGGTGAGACTTTCAACACGAAACGATCGCCTACGGCAATCTTCCAGCGTTTCCCAAGTTTATGAGCTTTCCTGACGGTCAAGCGTTGCCGCCAATCGACTCCTGATCCAAACAACCTTCCCAAGAGTTTCGAGTACCAGTCCTGGACCAGTAATTAAGTTGTCAACCATCTCAGTCTAACAAGAAGGTTGGCATTATTGTTTATGTAATGCCTCAACAGAGCTGTCTGGTTACCAAAATGATAACTGCCGTAGTAGTACTCAACCATAGGTAAGAGTCCTTCAAATTTGCACCAAAGCCAGTCACACGCATGCTCGCAACATGTCTTTGAGTGCCAGGAGAGTTCGTTTTCTCTGATCGTTTACCCAACGGCGATAAGCAATGCTCTGGTCCTGACGTGAGCCAAGGGTGTTGTGTATTCCCTGACATAGATCATGCGTAGATCAAATTCAGAGATAACAAGAGTTGGCACCTCGTGCCTAAAAGCCGCCTCTCTCAGAGGAACATTTACAACTGTGAAGACTCGTCAGTTTTCTTGATTGCAAGAAAGAGTGCTGGTAACTTGAGTCCATCAACGATCACCCAGGTGATAATGTTTCCATTTCGAGTTGTAAGTAGACTAGTGACAAAATCCATGGCAGTCTGTTCTCATTTCCATATATGTGTTTCTGATTGCTAATATCCCGCCTTGACTTTCCCACATGTCAAACATCGTTCTCATGCGTGGCTATGTGGGCCTTCAGGCCCGGTCACCAGTACATGGTCTTCAGGTCTTAATACATCCTATCAAAACTCAGATGAATAGAATATCGAGGCCCGTGTTCTTCGCCTGCACCAGTTCCCGAAGTTTGCTGTATAGTGAGGTCCATATTCATTCCATGATGTAGCAAATATCGTCCGACCTGCCAAAGGTTGCTTCCCCATGCCCCGCATGGGTCAATCTTGAGAACTCTCTCCCTTCAGTTCTTCAATTCGAACAAGACGAGTCTGATCAGGTATGTTAAAGTCGATAGCAGGCTGCAAAGCTCGTGCACGTCCAGGTTTCATGGTCGTATTCATGCAAAAGTTCCATCCAACGATGCTATTACATGTTTAGCTCTTCCGAAACTAAGGTACACGGGAGGCCCTTGTGATCGGTCTAAGTAATGCATTTGGTACCATCCAAGTAATGCCTCCAGCTTAAATCCAAAGACCATAGCTTCCACCGTAGGTTGTGACGCGTGCAAATCCTCTTGTAAATCCACCGAGTAGATCATTACTTTCTTCGTGTTGCGTTGGCGTGTAACTAGGACTCTGATTCGAACCATCATGGTACACCGCCAGATCATCAGTTCCCTCGGATAGGAGTGATGCTCAGTGCATTGCAGGGTTGGGTTTCAAAAGCTGAAAAGACGTTCCTCTGTTTATTTCCCAGGAATTCACAGCTCCCCGTTGTGCGAAGGAGGTTGAAGTTGCGTAATCTTCAAAAATCCCATGATGAATCTGCGATAGTATCCAGCGAACCCAAAGGATTTCTGTATCCCAGAAGGAATCTAAAATTGCATAAGGTCAATCTGAAATTCCACCTGACGATGTGGAGGTAAACCAGGTAACTCTTCAGAAAACACGTCAGAAAATTCACGAACAACTGGAAGGTACTCGATCTACCTTTCTTCAGGTTGCGAATCGGTGACGAGAGCTAGTATAGTAGGGTAGCCCTTCCGTAGACACTTCTGGACTTTCATGGCTGAGATGATGCCAACCATGGCACCACTACGATGATCTTGAACTGATAAGGATTCCCCACTAGGGAGAGGGATACGCACGATTTTCTCTTTACAGAGAATTTCCGCTTGATGCATAGATAACCAATTCCATGTCAACGACCACGTCAAAACTTACAAGAGTATCGGGAAGAAGGTCAATGTCGAACACTTGACCCATGAAATCAAGTTTACAATAAAAAAGAACATGAGAAGCTTCTATCGATTTACTATCAGTTAATTCTACTACATGCTTATTTACAAGAGGGGTGGGAGTCAGTCTTAACTGTCGACTGAACCCCAAAGACACATAACTCCAGTAGGTACTAGAGTCGAATAAAACAGAAGCAAAAGAATCGTTCAAAGAAGACGTACCGGTCACAACACTGCTATCATTGCGAGATTCCCCCAGCGCCAATAGTAAATACTCTTCCACTTGCCTCATTCCCACCATTGTTCCCATTGTTGTTATTCCCAGTATTGTTGTTGTTGTCGGCATTCTGATTAAGCTGAGGGCAATCTCTCTTAAAATGACCCTCATCACCACACTGAAAGCACCCCTTTTGATTACCCTGATTCTGTTGAGGCTGCTGCCTCTCCTTTTGTTGTGGCTGCTGCTGCTGCTGTGGCTGCTTAGGAAGCCAGACCCAACAATCCTTATCCATATGCCCCACCTTGTTGCACCTGTGACATACCCGGGTGCACGGCCTGCGATGGTGGAACATACACTTATTACACTCTGGTAGCTTTCCCGCGTAAGAACCCTAATTTGAGTTGTTGCTCTGATTCTGGTTCGCAGAAGACGACTGGCTAAAACTGCGGTGGATGCTATTGTCTGCCCTTTTCTGAGATTGGCTGGCACTGGTTGCTTTGTCAGTATCATTCCATTTTCGCTTGTTATCACTAGCAGGTGTGGTAGCGGTAGCAGCAGGGGTAGTAGCAGAAACACGAGGCGATAGCGATCCATGCTCAACCTCCTGGTCAGTGATCTTGTGCGCTAAATGAATAATCTGAGGTAGATTGTTAAGGTTTGCAGCAGTGACATAACCCTTCACAGCTGGTGCCAGGCCCTTGAGGTACAACTCAATCCTTCGAGGCGGAGGTCGAGATAGGTTAGGACATAAGGTTGCTAACTCATGAGATCTCTTCGTGTATGCCTCGATCTCCGACCCCACCATCTTCAAATCATAATACTCGTTCTCCAGTTTCTGCACCTCATCACGAGGACAGTACTCTTCACGCATCAGCTCTTTGAAATCGTCCCAAGTAGTGGCATTCGCCATCTCAATACCCAACATCTGAACCTGGGCATTCCACCAAGTCAAGGCACCGTCCTCGAGCGTGCCTGAAGCATACTTCACCCGGTCCCCCACGGGACAGTTGCACATAGCAAAAACAGATTCGGCTTTCTCAAACCAACGCAAGAGTCCCACAGCTCCTTCAGTCCCACTGAAGGTCTGTGGCTTACAATCCATGAAGGTTTTGAACGTACACGCAGGTGGATTGTTTTGATTCGCAGGTTGACCTAAAACGGAAGAACGTACAACACACAAGTAAGGTTCGAGTATACGACACAAGGATAGAAAGTAATTGGCACATATCGTACGAGCCTGGTAAGCCGCTAGGGCTTCAGCTACACGAGTGTTAATCAAGTTGGTTAATTCGGCCTGAGTCATAGCAATGTGGCCGCGTCCATGGCCTCGTCCGCTCATGTTTCTATACAAGAAGAGGAAAGATTCAAAATGTGAGTTCAAGTAGGAGTCAAGCATTACTATGACCTTCATAAGCTACTGAGTTCTAACATAACGTCAATTAACGGAACGGAACCCCTTTTACACTCGTCAAGTTTCACTGGGATTCACATGCACCCCACATTATTATTATGTGTGCACCCATAATAAGAATCCAATTTGCATTTTTATCTCAGCTCCTCTCAATTTGTGTTAAAAGGTTCCCCGAATTCGAGTAATAAGACAGATGACACCACAACATAGATCATGAAAATTCAAGAAGAGTCGCACTCTTAAAACACGTAACGTGTCTTAAAGCACGTAACGTGGGTTGACAACATATAACTCATATTGTAGTGCCAAGTGTGTATTCACGTGTGATGTTATTCATAAGCAAACACTAGATATGCTATGCAATAGTAAACAAGAGACGAACCTTGCAATCTGGAGCCGAGTGTCATGGTCGATTTCGGATCTGTTCAGTTATAGTCTGGTTTTATGAAAACGTTTTAAAACCAAATTCACTATAACCAGTGGCTCTGATACCAAACTGTCACACCCCCAAAATACCACCTAGGGAGTGTCCCTGTTAGGCGTGTGACGTACCAACAATGAGCCACTAATCACATTGAACCCATACAGGTTTCTAAATAAAGTTCTCAATCATTAATAAAATACCATCAACAAGTTTAAATGAAAACCAATATGTTCAGCGGAAGCAAATAGTAAACCAAGTTAAACTGTTTCAAAATCAAAGTATAGTATCAAGAAATCAATCACATAAATCCTTCCAGTCGACCCATGACCACTCCAGCTAATCCAGACAGCAAGTTCCCAAATCCAAGATATCTAACGACCTGCGAGCATGCAACAAGTGTATCAGACAACGCTGGTGAGTTCATAGTTTTATGAAAACGTTGCCAAACCTAAGTAGCGCTACTAACTAATACTTTGTTACCTCTCAGGTAACCAAACAACACGGAGGGACTTTAAAGGTGATAAGATGAGTATATTATCCAACATTACCGATTTACAACAAGACGTATTCCTCTCAGGAATACCCAAACAAGTTACCCAAAACCTATCCCTCCCAGGGATACCCAAAGACTGTCCCAACCACCGGGACGCATGCTCAAAAGAGATGAACTCACCTTTGGTTTGCTCGGTAAGATTAGTTACGTGTTCAAATTGCTCAAACGACCCTAACATGGATACCATTAACAATCAGTCGTGTATCGCTTAATCCTTACATTCTATACACACATTACACAAATAGGCACCATATAATATCATGCAAGTTATCAGATTATGCAACTAAACAATTTGCAACAAACACCATGCTTTCATGTAACAAGTGTTTTGAATCCCCACCATGTTGATGATTCACCGGGTTCCACTTTAAATATCAATTTACAACATTAAACGTCTATCATGTAAACAAATACTTGTGCTAGACTAAGCCCCTAAACCCTCTCCAATGTGTGGTCGGCCCATTACCATTCACTCGGCCCATTGTTAACCCTTACATCAAGTTATAATCAATCATGTATTGGGATTACATTAACATAACAACTAATTCATTTATTGGATTCGGCCCACTATGCAAATATTCTAATTAAAAGTTGCAGCCCCATTATATCAGAAACTCTACAACATTGTGTGGTCCGATCACAAATAAATTAGTCTAATAATGTTTAGCAGTCCATTTAACCTATAATGACTCAACTAACATACATGCAATCTGCCAAAGTATTCGGCCCAGATTTTTATGTGAAGCCCAATGAATTTCTTTGTGTTAATTACTTCCAATTACCAGCCCAACACAAATCAATTATCATTCATATTAACCATAACCTAGTTTCATATCACTAGCCATTAAAATCACCGAACAATATACCCTACTTGCTAATGAATGGCTAAAATAAGATTATCGATCAAATCGAACCGATATGACACACAAACAGACCACATTGTTTCGTTAATTTATGTGTATCTACTCATGCACTAACTATGTACAATTAAAACCACCACTTGTAGATCGAAATTCGTCTGAACGTTACACATAAAATAACCAATCTGTTTAGTGACTAATTAGCATGTTGTCAAATTGTGATACGTATGAGTCTTATATCAATAACCACTAACCTTAAACATATTATAATAACAACTATCAATCATGCAATACTACCTGTTAATTCAATCAATATTACATGTTTATTACCACACTTTAAATCATTCACGATTCATGATCAGTTACATATAAATGAACGCAATAAATCAAGAGTTTAGTAAGCATGATTGACTAACCAGAAGATTGATATTTGTTAAACACAAAGGGTGATCTCCAGGAGGAAAAGACTTCGACACAAAGGAGGGGGTCTACTGTCGTATGCACCCTTAGGGGAAGATAAGGTTTTTATTTGAATTTTTGTGATAAAAATTACAATGTTACGTATGCATATATATCACCAGTTGGGCTGTTCACTAATTTGGTCAAGGTAAAGGGCTTAAAGCCCAAATAAAAAGGGGCTGCCGAATACCCATAATCAAGGGGGCGGATTCATTAGTTGGGGTACGGCCCAATCATATACACCACACTAGGTTCGGGCCCAATACACACCCATACATATTTACTCGAACATATTATACGTGTAGCCATTATATTACCGTCACAAGTGTTCAATGATTTTTATCGTCGTACGGAATATGAAAGAGAAAATCACAAGAAACAGAACCACGTGACGAAAAGATACTGACCTTGAAAGTTCGGGTTGTCAAAAAAACTCTTATTTACTATTAAAGTATAAAATTTTATTCATAAAATCAGTAGGTATCAAGCTTTAGGTGTATAATATGGTTTTAAACCACACTATGCGCCTAAATCGCATAAAAGTCGGTATTTGACGATATTCGGGTTGATTAAGGAAATCTGAGATTTTGATCAGCCTTTACTGCTTAAAATAACTTATTTAATATATAATATTAGTAGAAAAAGGTTTGATGTGTAAAGGATGTATAAAACTCATTTTATTAGCAAAAAGGGCGTTATCGTCAATTACAGAGCCTATGCGAGAACTCTATGTTATGATCATTTTAAAATTTAATAAAAATTTCCAAAAATCCCAAAATATTATATTACATCAGTAGGTAAAAGGTTTGATGTCAAAATTTGATTTTAAATAGGATTTATATCAAATATGTCGTTTAATTAATAAAAAGGCTTCAATTTACGATATTGAGCATAACTCCTAATTTAGACCACAAACTGATGTCAAATTTTTAGGACATGTTTATAAATTAGTAATAAAGGTTTTTGTCCTCTCATCTTTTCAAAAATCTCGTTTTTACATCAAAAGGGCATAATAGTCAACTTTTAGGCAATTAACGGAAACATGCAATGAACTAGGACTTCTAAGGAACCAAGTTGTATAACCTTGGAGGGTTATACTAACATATAATATGGTCCTAAAGGAAACCTAAGGCATATTTAAACTAAGCTAAATTGGGTCAGAACTGAAAGTCAAAGCAAAAGTCTACTTTTGCGACTTTCGGTTCTGAACCGAGCCTAAACTCAGAATTGTCGGGTTGAACATGCCTAGACATGTTCAATTTATATTTACCAAGTTATTAAAGTGAAAAAACTGATTATATTGCCTTTACATCTTTAGTTATGAATTTTATTTAAAAACCGACTCGCTTGACTTTTATTTTAATTACTTTGACCCGACAATTAACTAAGCAAATGTGGTGATTAGGAGGTGCCCTTTTGAGGGTTTAATACCTACCTAATTACGATCACGTAGCCATGTTCGTTGCGAACAATGGCTCGACCGTTTAAAAGTCAAAGCGTTTATCGTAAACGCTTGACTTTTCGGCTTTTAAGCCAAATAAAAATAACTAGACATAAGAGGGCACTTACAAGGGGTCCAAGCAAGGATGATATTGATCTAGAATACTTAGGTATGAAGCATAAAGCTTCAACTTAGAGCAATTTAGATCAAGTGTGAGAAATGAGAGCAAAACTAGTGGGTATTTATAGGATTTCAAGAACCGTTAGGATTGTTCCTCGATAATTGAGCTTCGATCTGGACCTTACACATAAGGCACATGGTTTTGGAATACTAGGGGTGTCCAAAACCATCACACGGTATTGAGAAAAGTTACACTTAGGCCCCTGAAATTCAACCTGGGTTCAAAAATGAAGTTTCTGCCCAGATGAGGCTGTGGCGTCATGCCACGGCAAAGCCCTATAGTGGTGGTGCAGCGCCACCATGTACCAGCTCCCAGAAAGTTTCAATAAATGACAGGTTTGGTCCCTGCAACACTTTTAAGCCATTTTCGATGCGTTTAAACCCCGTTAACCCCATTTCAAGGCTCTAAAATGAAGTTAAAGTATAGGGAACATGAAATATGCTCAAAAACATCTCAGATTTCGGTTCGTTTGGTCATACTGTTGCGTTATTCGGTTAATTACGACGAAACACGAACGGACGCGAAAAACGACCCAAATTACACGACGAATGGAATTTTATCATGCCAATCACTAAAATAAAATATTTTAATGATTACATAAATTTTTGGATGTCCGGATATATTCAGAACGTAAGATATGCGCGAAAATGCAAACTTATGCACTTTTTGACGCTTTTAGTCCCTGTTGATCAAATAAGTTTATTTTTGCGCACCAAACACCTCAAAGCCTATTTCTAAGATATATAAAGGAAATTTAGGACATGTTTAACTTATGATCATATTCCGGAAGGTTCGATACCATACAAATCGGTATACTTTTGCAGTTTGACGCAAAGAGTCCCTCTAATGCGCAAACTTAGGCATATCATCGTTTAATAGCATCGAAGCCTTATCTAATCCATATTAGGCATTATTGAGAGTATTTTAAAACATCATAATGCTTCGGGTTCATTAAAAGGTCACTCAGAGGTAAGAATTAACATGTTGATGCTTTTAACCCCTCGTCGCGCAAACTTTCAATTAATTACGCAAACGGCTACACTCGTTCAACAAGTGGCTCATTTGTGAATATAAATACCGTAAAAGTTTATTCAGAAACTTATTTTAAGCATGATAACACTTCCAATCCTTTCATAATCTAAGTTTTCGACTTTTCGAAAAATTAGTCCCTTAAATTCAACGTTTGACTTTATTAGGGTTTATTACACGTGTCAATACATCATTGGATGTGATTTTACGAGGTGTTATAGTTCATTAATCGGGGTGGATTTAAACAGCTTTCAATCTGCAATGGAGCAGGTAATTATTGAAGAAGGTGTGAACAATAATTCCAGATGAATTGTTTGTCTGTCAATTTAAGGGGGGTGAGAAACAACCGGAAGTCGGACTGGATTCGGGGGCTTAAGACTAGTTATGGGATCCATTTTCTCGTGATACAGGAAACTAAGTTGCAGGATTCAGAATCTTTTATGTTTAATCAATTTTGGGGGCAGAGCTGAATATAAAATCGTTGTTGTAACTCGCAAGGCAGATCAGGAGGATTGGCTTGCCTGTGGTGTCCAGCAGTATTCAGGTGTGTGTGAATCTTATTCATAATCGGAATTTTATTGTGGTTTCGGGTATTCTTGTGCAAACTGGTTGTAGTATTAATTTTATAAATGTGTAGGCACCGAATGATGCGGCTAGTAGGCGAGACGTTTGTTTGGAAATACTGGGGGTTAGGAACTCGTTACAAGGGTTATGGGTTATTATGGGCGATTTCAACGAGGTTCGGAATGCTAATGAGCGGTTGAACTCTGAATTTATTGAAAGAAATGCAGATGCTTTTAATCAGTTTATTCTCTCGGCTGGTTTGGTGGAATATAACATGGGTGGGGGTAATTTTACTTATATTTCAGACAATGGTAGAAAGCTGAGTAAATTGGATCGGTTCCTAGTTTGTTTAGGCTTTATGGAGAGATGGCCTAATGCATCGGTGATTGCTTTAGACAGAGAAGCATCTGATCATCGTCCTATCATTCTCTCTACTATCCAGTCGGATTTTGGCCACATTCTGTTTAGATTTTTTAACTCATGGTTTGAGTTTCTGGGTTTCCTTGAGTATGTGTTACATAAGTGTTGATTGTTCTCTTTTTTTGGTGCCTGAAGATCTTGCCTTAGCCATTAAACTTCGGTGGCTAAGGAATAATATAAAATACTGGGTGAAAGTGGATAAGGAAAGTAGGGAGGGGATTTATGGTAGGAAGGAGAGGAGGTTAGCTTGTATTGAAAGTTTGGCTGAAGAAAGGGCGCTCCTGGAAGAAGAATTGGCTGAAAGAGCGGAATGTAAATGTTATGTGGTAGAATTTGACAGGTTAAAGTAGTTAGATGTGAGGCGAAAATCTAGATCAAAATGGGCGATTGATGGGGATGAGAATTCTGCTTTCTTCCATCAGGTCATTAATTCTAATATTAGTACCAACAGGCTGAATGGGCTGATGATAGATGGTGGATGGGTGACTAATCATTTATCTATTAAAGAGCATTTATATGAGTTCTTTTTCCATCAGTTTACGGAAGCGATGTCAGTTAGGCCGGAAATGATATGTCCGAATCTGGCTACTATTTCTGATACAGAGGCAACCATGTTGGAGAGTCCATTTTCAATGGAGGAAATTAAAGTTGCTGTATAGGATTGGGATGGTGATCGTGCTCCGGGGCCGGATGGCTTCAACTTTAAGTTTATTAAAAGGTGTTGGACTGGTCTCAAGGATGACATCTTTAGACTGTTCAATAAATTCTATGTTGATGGGTCTCTTAACAAGTGTTGTACTTCATTATTTATTTCCTTGATTCCAAAAGTTAAAGACCCGGTTAGCCCAGCGGATTTTAGGCCAATTAGCCTAATTAGTGTAGTAAACAAGGTGATTTCAAAAGTTCTTGTTAACCGTTTAAAAGAGGTGATGGGAAATCTGATTTCGGAACAACAATCGGCTTTTTTTGTTGATGCATAATGTCTATCGCCTGCGTCATCAGTCTGTGTCATGTCAAGTATATGTAATAGTGTGAAAAAGTTAAGTTTTATATGTATTAAGGCCAGTTCGCACGAACTGACATGTTATAGGTCAGGTCGCACGAACTGAAAGTTGTCCAGTTCGTGCGAAGTGGATGTTTAACTCGTGCAGACTGGTGAGCCTATAAATAGGAAAGTTAAGTTTTTTGTTGGTGCATGTTTCTGTCGACTTCGTCTTGTATCGAGTCTTGTATTGAACTAGATAAATCAGGGCACGCAAAACGAGAAAATGTGTTTATTAGTAATTTCGCACGAAATCTAATTTCGTGTGAAACCTAGTTTTGTGTGAGTTATTTCGTGCGAAATTAGGATGCCTATAAATACCCCTAATTTCATTTCATTTGTAACGATTCCGGTCAGAGCAACGAAGTGCTGCCGAAGTGTCGTCTTGCTGTAAAACGTCATCTAATCAATAATACGACAGTTTAAAGTGAATCTTGCTGAATTGATCTTGATACTTGTGTTTCCGCCACTCGTATTGAGCAAAACTCTTCTGATCGACTCGTTCGGGTCTGAAAACGATCCTACAAGTGGTATCAGAGCTCAGGAGGAAGAGTTCATACCAATTCAGCTGCATATTCTGTTTTCTACATCTTCTTTTTCAAATTAAAGTTGATTTCACGGACAAAATGACTTGAATCTTACACATCATAAGTGTAACTATGTTTTAACAAACCCTTGAAAGTTTCAGACCTAAAATCGGACAAAAACTTGATCATTTTTGCCAAAAACAGCTCGAGATGATGACATCAGCAGTATTTCGCACGAAATAAGGTTCTTATTTTGCACGAAATAGCATTTTCAAGCTGATTTCGCATGAAATCACACAGATTCAGTAATTTCGCACGAAATCAAGAAATAATTTCGTACGAAATTAAGTATTTCGCACCAAATCACATATTTTGTTGGAAATTGTGTTATTTCGCATGAAATTAGTAATTTCATGTGAACTAATTTCTTTTGTGAGTGTCTTGCAGGTAATTTCGTTTGGAAATTGATTGTTTGTGAACATTTGAAAATCAAATCATGGACAACGAGTTTTACAATGCTTTTGCTAGTCCGATATCAATTACCCAGAACACGATGCTTGAAAATGAAACTGGAACAACTCAAAAACCGCCTAAGCTTTTGGATATTGATGATTTTAGTGGATGGGCTGAACGATTTGGTAACTGGGTTGAAGCTTATCATTTAGATGCATGGGAACATACTGAAGTTCAATATTTTAGACCAGTTGGTAGCGATCGAGAGAAAATACCAATTAGAGATTTGAGTGCTGAGGAGAAAAAGAAATATAAAGATGAGAAGTTGATGGTTAGTTTGTTGCAGCAGGTAATTAAAGAAGACATCTTGATTTTACTTCAACATAATGGAACTGCACATTCGATATGGACAGAATTAGAAGCAAAGTTTCTTGGTAGTGATGACATGCTTAAGAACAAAAAGTCGTTGATGAAGAAGGAATTCGATTTGTTTCGAGGTTTAAGAAATGAAAGCACCAAGCAGATCATTGAAAGATACTGCAATTTATTGAAAAACATGAACAGATTGAGTATCAGAAAGGATAAAAATGAGTTGATTGAAAAGTTAGCTGATGCGTTGCCACATGATGAGTGGGGCACGTATCTTATGATGTTGAAAAATAAACCGGGTTTTATTGATCTAACATTGAGTGATTTTATTAAACAGCTTGAAGCTCAAGAAATGGAGCAACGAAAGATAGCGAGAATGAAGAATTATGATGGAGAGCAAGACATTGGTTTGTACTACAAGAGTGGTGTTAATGACAAAACCAAGTTTTCGCCGAAAATTGAAACTGCTTTCAATACAACAGGATCTTCTGAAAAGCCATCTCAAGGATCAAGTAACAAGACGGGATTTTCTTCATTTCCATCATTTGATCCACATTTCTCTACTACAAAGAGTGGCAAAGTACTTCAATGCAACATTGCTTTACACCTTGAAAATGATCAGAATTATACAGAGGAAGTTGCTAAAAGTCACATGTCTTTGTTGGTAACTGTGCTTGAATCCTATGGAGGTTTAGTTGCAGGAAGGATCGGAAATCCAATGCTAACAAAAGAGGATTACGATCAAATTGATGCTGAGGAGATGGAATTGATGGATATAAAATGGTGCATGGCTAGTGTATTGAGACGAGCTGAAAAGTTTAAAGAAATTACAGGCAGATATGATTTTCGCGATGTAAATATTTCAAATTTAGGATTTGATAAGTCTAAAGTTACTTGTTTTCGATGCAGGGAAAAGGGCGTTTCAAGAGAGAGTTCACAAATCGTGAAGCAAGTGGAACTCAAAATCCCTTTGGAAACAATGAATACTATCGAAAAGCGTTATATCATCAAGTTGCTCAACAGCCACATCAACCACAACAACCACAAACAGCTCATGGTAGGAAAGAAATTGAAGAATCAAAGAGAGCATGTCTTGTTAATCAAGATAAAGGAAATGGTTTTAGTTGGGATAAATACATTCCAAAAAATAGTAAAGTATTTGTGGCAGAACAAGAAGATGAAAAATTGGTAAAAGATTTCAGTTGGGATGATTATTACCCAGACAAAGAATTCCTGGCTAAAGGATTTGTTGCTCATGTTATCAATGATTATACTGATGATTATTGGGCAGAAAAAGTCAGAAAACGGTTAAATGGTGAAGCTGAGAAAAAGAAAGAAGTTGTAGAAGAAGTTCAAGTAAGAGTAGTTAAAGAAATTCCAGCATTTGAAATCAAAACAGATGATGAGGTAGTCAAGGTTACTGAGAAGTGTATGAATTATGACTCTCTGATAATGCAGAACAATGAATTGCTGCACAACATAAAAAGGCTGAAAGAATCATATGATACTTTGAACAGAGAGATGAATAAGTACAACGAGTCAAGCAGTGAACAAGCTTTAGCAATGAATACACTCAAAGGAGCTTACATGAGACAGCTTGATGATGTCAACTACTACACAGAGAAGTGTGCTGAGCTTGAATTGAAGTTGGCAACACAAAGAATTGAAACTAAAAGAGTTAACAATTTATTAAAAAGTTACTCATGTTCTACTTTTGTTGTTGACAGGATTTACCCCATTGTGGAAAAATTGAAGACATTCGAAGAAGAGAAGACTTCGAAAGAAGAAAAATCTGTGACAAAAGAAGATGATGAAGTGAATACATCTGGTAAGAAATCAAGTGTGGTTTATAACAAATGTCCACCTCCTGTTGAAAATGCATATTCTCCGAGAAATGCTAATTCTGAAAGAGTCAAAAAGGCAACGAACTTACAGTGGGAGTCTAAGTCGTCAGATAATTTGCCAGAAAGTATAGATGTCACTTTCACATCGTCCGATACTGATCATGAGTCCGAGTTAATTAAAAAGGTGGTCGATCAGGTGTTGGATAAGGATGAATCAGAGGAGTTAATGTCGGAGTCAAAATCAGAGTCCAAGTCAAAGTCCGACATGTCAAATCAAAAAGTCAAACAGGAAAATCGGGTGTATAATAAAGAGTTTTTGTTATCAAAATCTAATTTGAATGACGAACCAGTCAAAGTAGCATATACTTTGATAGATTCTGACAAATTATATTCTGATGAGGTTTTTCCAATAAGAGGTGTTAAACCAGAAATGATTAAAAAAGTTTTCAAATTAACAGAAATTAATATTTCTGAAATAAAAAATGAAAATCTTTCTGAAAAACCAAGACATTACACCTCAAGAGTTCAACAACGATTAAACAAGAAAATGGGTTACAGTTCTGGTTATGGTTATCGAAAGAAACCAAACCATAACGGTAATTTCAAAAAGAATGGTTTGGGTTTTATTCCACCGAAAAACTATAAAAATGAGAAAATTTATAAACCTAAAACTGTTTTTGTTTCAGGAACAAGTGCTGAGAAAGAACAGAAGAGTTCATTCTGGAAGCAAACAAACGAAGAATTCCTTATAAAGAAGCAAGAAGAGATGAAGAAAAGTGTTGTTCAGAAGAAGACCGAGACAAGAACCTGTTTTCAATGTAAAACAGTTGGTCATATTGCCAGAAATTGTCCAAAGACAATACAGACAAAACAGGAAGTCTCTGGTAAACAAAAAGAAAAAGTTGTTAAGAAAACTGAACTTACAACCAGAAAATTTACAGGTTTTGAAAATTCAACTTTTGAAGTTGGTGAATGTTCAAGGAATGTTTTAAAAAGAAAAGAAAATCTGAAAAATCAAAAGTGGGTGGTTAAAGGTTCAGGGAATAGTTCTGGTAATGAATCTGATTTCACAAAATCAGAGGAGCCAAAAGTTGTTATGAAATAAGAGAATTCAGTTCCAATTGTGGATGATGCAAACTTTCCACCACTGTGGGCTGAAATTTTTAAGAAGAAAGTTGGAAAAGTCGAAATCTCAAATCAATTCTATTCTCAAAAGAAAGAATTTGATGTTGAGAAAGTGTTTAATGGAAATGTTAAAAAGATTTTTGGTAAAATGGTCGATGGGAAGGTAAAAGGGGTAAAAGAATTTTATGAAACAAAAAGAAGTGTTCAAATCCCTGAAGAAGTTGAGAAGGTTACACCTAAAGCTGGTCAGGCTTGGGTGTCTGTATTCTTTACTTAAAATCCTGACTTGCCGGAGCTCCCAAGTTGGTAATCGTGGAGCATGAATCGGCATCATTCTTATATTGTTTTTGAAAAATTGAAAATTGGTCACAAGTATGACTTGCCGGAACTCCCAGGTTGGTAAGTGAGGAGTAGGAATCGGCATCTTGAGAATTCAACCTACAGATTGGTAAGTGTTGGTAAGTAAACCGACATGTGGTTGAAAATGAAGTTCTACCTACAATGGTATTTGATTGAAATTGTAGAGTTGATTTTACAAATGGTAAATCAAGGACATTAAGTTGTACTTGCATTTTCCTACAAGTGGTTGAAAGACAAAATGATGAACCAAACCCCTAATCGATAAGTTTGAATTTTTACAAGTGGTAAAATCAACAAAACTTATTTTCCGGAAAAACCATTTGATTAAAACAAACTTAAGTGTTTTGAAATCATAATGGGAAAATAGTTTGTTGTGAGGGGGAGTTCTGATTGTTTATGCCAAGTGGATGGCGAATTGAAGTGATTTGATATCAGTTGTCACTTTGTTTGTATAGTTTGTTTTCAAATTTCTTTAAATGTGTTTGTATTTTAGGGGGAGTAAGAAATTTCAGAAAATCCAAAAACATTTGGAAATTTGAAAAAGACAAAAACATGATAAAATTCAAAATGATTTTTTGTGTGAAAGAATAGGAAATGATAGTACATCAGTGGACTATCACAACATGCTAAAGAATTGGAAAGTTAAAATGTGATAAACGGTCTCATTGATGATGTGCCAGTAGGTTTTTGCACATTTAGTAGATTGTGACGAGATATAAACCTAAATTTTAAACTTGCTTATATCGTGGGAAAACATCTCTCGAATATATGGGTAACCCCCGAAATCTTGTTTGAAAGGTCCCTCTTTCTGAGATACTAGGTCTTTATGCTCAGTGATATCTGGGGTATTATCCCGGGACTTCTGATAATGTGGAAGCAATGGCCTAGTCCCCGGAGAATACTTTACGCTTACTTGAAATATAGCTCACCCTCAGCATAAAAAATGATGAAACATTGCAAAATGCAAATCATGTGCTGTTGAAATAAAAGATCCTCTAAAGGGGACACACCAAAAGTCGAGCCATCATCTCTCTGCTGAACGGAAGTTCTGACCTGAGCTCTCACGGTTTCGCAATTTAACCCTTTACAGATATCATCTGTTGTATACTCACCTGTAAGACTGAATATTGGGATCTGGATACGGGAGTATATTCTGAGGTGGGACACACGATTAAGTTTAAGTGCTTAAGACATTAATCTCATATCTCGAAACAGTTGAACTTTGTGTGAAAATTTAAGTGGACCAGTATACTGACAATCTAAGTGAATTGTTTAGAACTTAAAATGTTTAAAGCTTAACGGTGTTGGTGATTTGTCTCAAAAACTGATATGATCCTCTTACACAAACTCACAAAAATATTGTATGTAAATATTTCTTTACTGCATTTCATTTCATTTAAAAAAATTCAAAAATATTTTAGTGTGTTTTAGCATAAATTTTGAAAAATACAAAAAGATTTTCGACAACTGGTGTTGGAGAGCTGATTTTCAAAGTTCCGAGTGCTGAACATGATGAACAAATGGTTTGAGAGAGTGTGTTTTGAAAAGAAAAATGATATATCTTCAAGTCGTTCATCAGAGATCTACATTGTAAAATCATTCTTTGATTGAATAATTCCTGCAAGTGGTTTATTGTCTGAATATCTTATCCACAAGTGTTCATTAGATGGTGAGATTATTTTTACAAGTAATCATCAGGAAATTTATTGTGAGGTAGAGATTTGTGCAGGAAACATGATAAAAGCTAGGTGATCTTGAGATAGATGATAGAGAGCCAGGTTTCGATACCTGAGGACTCTGTGATTTGAACAAGCCAGGCTGCGATCCCAGCATATCGAAAGGGAGAGTCTGAAGACACCTAAAGGAAGCAATAGGTTGATGCTGATGAAAAAGAGAAGAGGGAGAGATTGAAGATGCTTACAGTGTCAGATACTTCAGAAAGTTCGAGAGGACTGATAAAGACTGAAGATGCGAAAACTCGACACTAAAGACTCGTCAACATTCGAGGGGGAGTCTGTTGGTGCATGCGTCTGTCGACTTCGTCTTGTATCGAGTCTTGTATTGAACTAGATAAATCAGGGCACGCAAAACGAGAAAATGTGTTTATTAGTAATTTCGCACGAAATCTAATTTCGTGTGAAACCTAGTTTCGTGTGAGTTATTCCGTGCGAAATTAGGATGCCTATAAATACCCCTGATTTCATTTCATTTGTAACGATTCTGGTCAGAGCAACGAAGTGCTGCCGAAGTGTCGTCTTGCTGTAAAACGTCATTTAATCAATAATACGACAGTTTAAAGTGAATCTTGCTGAATTGATCTTGATACTTGTGTTTCTGCCACCCGTATTGCGCAAAACTCTTCTGATCGACTCGTTCGGGTCTGAAAACGATCCTACATTTTTCATTTGTAACTTTCCAGAGAACTTTGCCACAAAGTGCTGTTGGATTCTCTCTCTGTACCTGAACGTCTAATATCAATGAAAAACATGTTTAAAGTGACTTTGTACTCTTCTACTCATGTTCTAACACTGATTACAAGGTTTCTAGTTTGATTCCGCCTTTCTAGTAACCAGATCTGACTCAGATTGACTCGTTTGGTCGATTCATCGATCCTACAAGTGGTATCAGAGCTCAGGATGAAGAAAAGGGAGAGATTGTTTGAAATGAGAAATGATTAAACGGTTCATTAATTTGAAATCATAATTTGAGTGTTACGAATACAAGTGGTATCAGAGCTCAGGATGAGCCAGATCTGTTGATATCAGTGTTTTGAACGGTTTAGAACTCTATACTTCTACTCTTTCTTGGATTTTTGGACGAATTCACGGACAAAATGGACTGAATTTTGGATATTTTGTGTAAAACACCATTTTAAACAATCCTACAAAGTTACAGACCATAAATCGAACTAAAACTGATCCAAATTATCAAAAATGTCCAAATCGTGTGAACATGATGCTCAGATCGTGTGAAACTGATCAGGTCGCATGAGTTTTTGCCAAACCGTTTGAAAACCTAGTCTAGTTTGCACGAATTGGTCCAGGTCGTTTGAAAATTTTCAAAAAGTGTGACCAGTTTGCACGACTTGAGTATCCAGATCGCACGAAGTGGTCAAATCGCACGAATTGAAATTTCTTTTATCAAATATTGTCACTTCGCATGAGTTGGACATCCCAGATCATTTGAAACCTTCAGTTCGTTTGAAAATCAGTTCATTTGAAAGTCCAGAAAGTGTGAAAGTCCAATTCGCTTGAAAATCTGATTTTTCAAAACTTAAAAATTTTTTGAAACATTTTTCAAAGTATAAAATGGACAACCAAGAGTTTTACAATGCGTTTTTCGAAGGAGGTATGACTGTTCAATCTCCGGCAAGTATAGCACAGAATGTGAACATGGAGAACGAGCTAGGAACCATGCAAAAACCACCGAAACTGCTCAACATTGAAGATTATTCAGGGTGGCAGGATAGATTTCGCACGTGGGTTCAGGCGAATCACCTCGAATGTTGGTTGAAAGTTGAAACGAAATACGTAGTTCCTACAAATGAAGCTGGTCTTCCGAAAACACTTAACACGTTAACTCCGGCTGAAGCAGAAAGTTTTAAAGCCGAGAAGAAGATGGTCAGTATATTGCAACAGGCAATTAAGGAAGACATTTTGGTACTGTTACAGCATCATGGTGACACGCAATCGATTTGGAACTCTCTTAAAGTCAAATTTCTTGGGAGTGCTGCAATGATCAAAAGCAAAAAGGCACTACTGAAAAAAGATTTCGACATATTTACTGCTATCAGTGGAGAATCAACGAAAGAATTGATTGAGAGGTACTGTCACTTGGTAGTGGTGATGAAACGTTTGAGTATAGATAAAACAGACGAAGAGTGGGTTGATAAGTTGGCTGACGCACTACCACAAAAAGAGTGGGGTACGTTCTTAATGGTTTTGAAGAACAACTTGGAATACATGGGTTTCAATTTGAGTACGTTTATTGAGAGAATTGAAGCTCAAGAGCTTGAAATGCAGAAGATGAGGAAAATGAAACTATAAACGTACAGCAAGATGTTCAGCTTTATTACAAAGGAAACTCATCTGCCACATCTACTCCAAGTCCAAAGATTCAAACGGCATTCAGTGCAGATTCTTCATCGGGAACAACTCAAAGCATGCCTAACAACAACTTTTCATCGTTTCCAAATTACGAACCGAATCCTAAGGTTCAGAATGTTCAAGAACAGGTTTCTTCTCAAAGTTCGTCAGGTTCGAACAATCAGAGTTATAGTCATGGGATACTGTGCAATATCACTGTTAACATCAAAAAACGGTCAAAATTTTACCCAGACAGCCGCAAAGCAGCATATAGCACTTCTAGCTTCTGTACTTGAGTCTTACGAGAGTCTAGTAGCCGGACGAATTGGTAACCCAGACATGACAAAAGAAGATTACGATCAAATTGATCCAGAACTAGAACTCATCGACATAAAATGGGGTATGGCGAGCATTGTGAGAAGAGCTCAGAGGTTCATGGAAATTACCGGAAGAAGTAGTCTCGCAGGTCCTGATCCTAAACTTGGATTCGACAAATCGAAGGTGACTTGCTTCAAGTGTAAAGAGAAAGGACATTTCAAGCGCGAATGTCAGAACAGAGAAGTCAATAACCACAAGAATCCATTCGCCAATGATTATTACCGACAGGTCATTTATCACAAAAACAGTCAACAACCATTCAATCCAAGACCTCAAATCGAGAAAAGTCCATCCAAACAAACAGAAAAAGCTCTTTTGGTGAATCAGGATGACGAAAAGATTCCAGAAGGTTTCAGTTGGGATAAGTACGTTCCAGGAGGGGGTCTTGCAATGATGGCTGAAATTGTTGAAGAATGTGTTCCTGAAGTTGAAGTAGTCAGTGAAGTGATGACTGAAGAAAGCTTTGCAGAACTAGAAGAGGCAGCAGCAGCAGTCTACTATTATCAGTCTGAATAGGAGCTTATTACTAATGCATTTAAACCCATAATGCCATCTAATGTGTTTGATTCTTTTGCAGGTTTCTTTAGTGAACCGACTACGGATTTTTGCCCACAGTACGAAGTTGAACAAACTTCGGTTCAAGAGATCATTGATGTCTCAAAGGAAATGAACGAAGAGACTTTGAAAGAAATAGCAGACAAAGCTCTTATGGTCAAGCTGCAAGAGGTAGAACAAACTAAAACACCTTCTGATAACAATGAGACCAAAGATGCAACTCAAGAGTCACTGTTAGTTGAAAAGGAGTCAATTATCGGAGAGAAGTCTGAGTCCGATGACAAATCAGAAAATGTGAAGTCCGAATCCGGAGAGAAATCTGAGTCCGAGTCCGGAGAGTTTGGTAAATCGTAAAGTAAAAATGATAAACAAGAAAACGTTTTTGAAAAAGTTGATCCAATTCTGGAAAAACCATGCGAAAACTGTTTGAAACCCTGCATGGATTGTCTTGAAAAAGACAAACAGTTTTAAGAGTTGAAAAAGTTTAACGACAAATTAAAATTTGATTTTAATGATGTTAAAGAGGCTTGTGACACTCTGTCATGATCAATTAAAATGATTCAAAATGAGAGTAAAGAAAATGATAAAATTGTTAATTTGTTCAAAGCTACGGTCAAGGACAAGGAAATGTCGATTAACATGCATCTGGACACAATCGCATCTCTAAAGAAGGAACTTGAACTGATGCGTATTGAGACAGAAAGAGTCGACAAAAAGTTGATCAGTTATCTTTCATCTTCATATGTGATTGATCAGATCGTTCCTCAACAAACAGATTTCAAAAATGTTCCACCCTCAATGTGGAATCATTATACTCAGAAATATCCAGACGGGGTGGAAAAGGCATTGAATCTCAAATTGAGAACATAAGAGAATGAGTTACCGGAAAACATAGATGTTACATTTTCTCCGTCTGACACCGACAACGAGTCACAACTGGTTAAAACAGTTGTAAACCAAGTGTTGGATGAAGAGAGTGATAACACTGAATTCGGAACGGTTAAAACTCATTTTGAGAATTCCAGTTCAGATTCTGAAGATGACGGAAACTTTCTTGATAAGTTTATCCCAAAGTCAGATAAAGTTTTGGATGACGATTCGATCATTGTGGGTTACACGATGACTGGAACTGACAAATTGTATACTGATTTTGAGTATCCGATTCAGAATGCGAACCTGGAAAGGGTTGAAAAAGTTTTTAAACTCGTGGAAATTGATATCTCAGAAGTCAACAACAATTCATTTTTATCAAAACCGAAAAAATCTTTTGTTAAACAACAATTGACAAACAGCCCGGGAAAGAAAAATGAAAGGGTGGGTAACAATGGTAATAACAAGAGACATGGTAATAATTACAAAAAGAAAGGTGTTGGTTTTGAAACTAAAATGGCTAAGAAAGATGTTAAGCCAAAAGAAAAATTGAGTGAAGTGTTTGTGGCTGGTAATAACACAGAAGTCGAAAAGGATTATATCTTTAGTAAGCAAGCAATTGACGATTTTATTGCGGCCAAAAAGATAAGAGACGAGATCAACAGATCCACTTTTGTTGAATATGACAAAAGAATTTGTTATAGATGCAATGAAATCGGTCACATGGCAAAACAATGTGTCAAAAAGATAATAAACCATTTTTCCAAAAACCAAAACCAAAAATTTCAAATGATGTTAAGGGTAAATCACCTATGGTATCCCCCGTGAGTATTCTTAAACGCGGTGAATCATTGAAGTCAGAAGACAAACCAAAATCAACTTTTGAAATTGGTGAATCTTCAAAATCACAAAAGACTTCAAAGGTTTATCCTAAAACAAAGACTTCCCAAAGTCAAACATGAGTGGAGAAACCTAAACTGTCACACCCCGACCACGTAGAACATACAAAACGTGGCGGAAACGTCGGGGAGTGTTGTAACAGAATTAATTGTTTCAAATCCATGGCAATTGAAGTTTCGTTTCATTATCATACATGAAGGTTTACATTGTTTTAAACAAGAACCAAAGAGTACATAACATAAATTAACTAGTTCTTGTCTCGTTTTAAGTCACTAAGGCACAGGTTCGCCTAAGTATGTCTTGATAAGTCCTATGCATCATCTCCTGAAAACACATGTGAAAATAGGTACGTAAGCATAAAAATGCCTGTGAGATACATAGGTTTTGTGAAAACAGAATTCATGACTTATGTTTGAGAAAATGTTTAGTCATGAACCTTGTAATTTGCTTTGTCTTGTAAATCATTTGAAAAACGATAAGATCAGATGATATGTATAAATAAGAGAATAATGTATGGTTAAATGAATAACCATGTAAAATGAGTTTGTATAAGATAAGTTGTTTGTAAATCAATGTCTTGTGAAAAGTATGTTATTTGTATAAAATGTTATATGTCTCAAATTGAAATGATTCAAATAGCACTACGATATGTAATACGATACAAACACTTATATATAGGAAGTACCAGCGGCGTATCCACCATGCTTGTATCATATTACACACGCCTCGTTACTTAAATCACTTACTCAAACCAAACCATCAAGATGTAATGTTTACCAATTGTAGAAATGTTTATGTATAGTCCAAAATCTATTGTCAAATGTAATTCATGTCAACAGATACAAATGGTTCACACGGATCAACAGTTACAAACGGTTCACATAATCAAATAGTTACGACGGTTCACATAGTCAAACAGTTACAACGGTTCAAAATGTAATATAATGTGTTCATATGCTGGATGAGCATATGCAACAGAAATGCAATGTAAAACAATGTACTAAGTATGCACGTAATGGACATACATAGCATGAAATGTATTGTAAAGTAATGTACTAAGTATGCACACAATGGGCATACATAGCATAAAATGTATTGTAAAGTGATGTACTAAGTATGCACACAATGGGCATACATAGCATAAAATGTATTGAAATCATGTACTATAAATGTACTAATAAACATAGCAAGTATATGATGTGAAAACAGGAAAGCATGAAAGTAACAAGTAGGCACATGTGTTTCACCCCAAAACAGTTTGGAAAATAGTAAAAGAGGGGTCTATGTACTCACTTGAGATTGCTCAGTAGTCCTTGAGTGACAACCAAACAATGCTAGAGATCACGGATATCAAACGACACCTAATATAGGTTACTATGTTAATAAACCGGACCTAAATCGGAGGATTAGATAGAATGAGGGTTCGTAAACCAAACGAGTATGGAGACTCGTCTCATATGGTTTAACAAAGCCTACATACTAAATGAAACCTAACCTAAGTGCTTACGACCCATCACGACCCGTTTAGGTAACTTATGCTACTTTAACGCGTCGTTCGCGTGAAACGCGTTCGGACCGCCTAACTAGTCCTATGACAAGTAGAATATGCCTTATCATGCCTAATATTGTCGCCAAATCAGTTTAGATGTCAAAAGTTATGTCACATATGTTTATAATGAATTTTGGCATCAAAGGGGTATTTTGGTAATTTACCTAAGGCATATAAACTACCTATCATACCACTACTTAAACGTTGTGACCATAAGGTATAACCTCGGAAGGTTATTCCCTACCTACTATGGTCACCTAATGTATTTGGTCGGATCCTAATGATCGACCAAATGGGTCGGGTTCGAAGGTATAAGCGATTTATTAGATCGCTTACCCTTACGACCCTAGACAACGTGGTAATCAGTAGGCATAGTCACAAGGGACTATAACCATCGTGATTACAATCACGTTGCGAAGTTCAAACGAACTTCGCATTGAACATAAATTGGTCAATGCAGAAAGTCAAACAAGGTTTGACTTTCGGACTCGAAAAGCAATAAAAGAACGAAGGAATACTTACGAAGGGTCCCCGAATGCTAATCTTGATTCAAGTAGCTCAGGTATGAAACAATGGTTTCAACTTAGAGCTTCTCAAATCATATTCTTGTGGGTTTTGCAATGGGGATGGATGAGTATTTATAGATTTTGGTTCACCGTTAGGATCGTTTCTTGGATAACGTGCCTTGATCTCACCCGTACACTTGTCGGAATGTTGTGGTAACTCATTTTGCCCCCACCACAAGAGTTTGACATGTGGCATTGGCCTTTGGGGTGTTTGAAAGGCTGTTAACAGGCTGTTAATACATTGAATCTGGTCTGGGAGCCTGATGCGGGCCGCGTAAGGTGTCACCTTGGGTTTACGCAGGCCGCCTGGCCTGTCTGATCAGCAAACATCTTTCAGAAATGACAGTTTTGGTCCCTGTTGTGTTTTAAGGCCATTCCCGACACTTCTAAGGCCCGTAAAGCCAACTTTAAGGCCCTAAAATGATGCCTAACCATTGTGGACATGAAACATGCTCAAAAATATGTCAGATGTCGGTTCGTTTGGCCGTACGATCGCGATGTTCGCTTAATTACGACGGAATGCGCATAAGCGCGAAAAACGATCCAAATGATGCGACGGATGGATTTTTCTTATGCCAAACACTAAAATACAATGTTTTAGTGCTTACATAAATTTTTGGATGTCCGGATGTATTCAGAAAGTAAGTTATGCGCGAAAGTGCAAACTTGTGCACTTTTTGACGCTTTTAGTCCCTGAATGACCCAAAAGTTTATTTTAGCACACCGAACCCCTTAAAGCCTATTTCTAAGCTATGTAAAGGATATTTATGGTATGTTTAACTTATGGTCATGTTCCGGAATGTCTGTTACAGTTCAAATTGGCATACTTTCGCAGTTTGTCAAATTTAGTCCCTGTAGGCGAATTAACTTGATTTTGCCATACCAAAGCCTTCAAAACTTATTTCTAAGTTATGTAAACGTTATTTAAGGTATGTTAAGCCTATTCCACTATTCCGGAGTGTTCGTTGCATTAAACTGGTTATATTTACGCATTAGTGCGCGTATAACCTTCCAGAAAGCGATTTAGAGCTTGAAATCGAACAAGAATTGATATGTGCAAAAGATACAAATATTTATACAGATCCCAAGTATGAAATACAATATTTCATTGGCTTGGTATTTGTTTGATGGTCGTAGTGACCCAGGTGTCACAATCTCCCCTACTTTAGGAAATTTCGTCCCGAAATTTATTCGTAGGAGTCTATTTGTGACTTTGTGTCAAATAACCACCAGAGATATGTAAGGCATAATCCTGTCATTTCCTTAACGGACATTCTTCAGAATGAAAATGAGCAGACGGAGTCATTTTCCTCAACGAGTATTCTTCAGAAGCGGAAATGAAGGAATAAACAAACGGGGATTCATTTCCTCAACGGACAATCTTCAGAAACGTAAAATGAACTTACGGAGTCATTTTCAACGGGTTCTTCATCAGAAATGGAAATGAAAAGGAGAAACAAACGGATATTCATTTCCTCAACGGACAATCTTCAGAAACGAAAAATGAACTGACTGAGTAATTTTCAACGGGTGCTTCATCAGAAATGGAAATGAAAAGGAGAAACAAACGGATATTCATTTCCTCAACGGACAATCTTCAAAAACGAAAAATGAACTGACGGAGTCATTTTCAACGGGTGCTTCCTCAGAAATGGAAATGGAAATGAAAAGGATAATCAAACGGATATTCATTTCCTCAACGGACAATCTTCAGAAACGAAAATGAACAAACGGAGTCATTTTCAACGGGTGCTTCCTCAGAAACGGAAATGAATAGAGTTAACTTCTAGGCACATGACAAAGCTCGTTGTGGTTTCTGTGCACTAAATTCCATAATTATGTATGCATCCATAATTACGTAATTCCTTGCACAGTCCGCACAGTTTGTCTTGTAATGTTTAGGGGAGGAAAATCAAACCTGTGATGAGGGTGACTAGACTACCATAGGGTCCTTTTAATTAGATCGACAGATGATCTTATTAATTTGGCCACCAAGGAGTCCTTTCAGCTATATCATCACATGATGTTCCTAACCAGATTTTTGGATCAATCTGTTTAACTAGACCACTCAAGGGGTCTAATTATGGAGTAGTACTTTATAACCCAAGGGACTTAACTACAACGTAGAAGTCCATTAAGGATTTTAGATAACAAAAACTTGGATTACACAAAAACATAAAAGGGAACACATAAGCACATAATCACATAGTTGTTTAACTTGGCTATTAATTTGTTATTAACTTGTTATCGATTGAAAATGGATATGGAAACCAGTAGATGGGCTTCAATGTCCTCTGGGATTTATCTGAAAAGATAGGATGATCTCCCAAAAATTCGATTTTGTTTTCAAAGAAACGTAATATTCGAATTTAAGGAACACAAAAATTTTAGGATTTACGGAAATATCCTTAAGTACCCTTATTAAGGATTTATAGTGGTACTTTGGGTATTCGTCTCGTGTTGTAACTTACGCCTTGTACATCGTTTCCTTAGAATAAATGGGTACTTAGGAATTTCGTGGAAACGCAAGAGATCATAAGATGGAAAGAAAATTTTGGGGGTAGTTTGGTTTACAAGGGATACGATTCCTTGATTGTCGCTATTGTAAGAGATATGTTGTTTATACATACAACCACATAAATACATTGCAATGTAAATAAAAGATTTATTTATAAACAATGATAACAACTGTTTCTTGGACCTTGACAACAAAAGAAAATAATACATAAGACATGATTATTTCTAAACGATGTTGTCTTCTAGCCAATCAGATGCTCATCCCTGTGCTGGATTTGCATTAGCAAGCTTTGGGAAATTTCTTCGGAAATGACCCATCTCGCCACAGTTGAAGCAAGAACCTGGTAGAAAACGACCTTGAGCAGGATTGTTGCCAGCTTGGTTTGGTGCAGCTGCAGCTGGGCAGACTCTTGCTGTATGGCCTATAAGTCCACAAGTTTGGCATTTGCGGCACTTTACGTTGGCATGATGATGGAGGCTACATGTCACACCCCGACCACGTAGAACATACAAAACATGGCGGAAACATCGGGGAGTGTTGTAACAGAATTAATGTTTCACAACCATGGAAATTAAAGTTTCGTTTTATTGATTAAAAGTGTTACAATGCCTTAACAAACAAAGAAATACAACATAATTAACTAGTCTTGCATCTTTTATTATCACTAAAGCCCAAGTCTGTCTATGTGTATCTTGATCATCTTATGCAACAGTTCCTGAAAAACACATGTGAAAATAGGTACGTCCGCATAAAAATGCCTGTGAGATACATAGGTTTTGTGAAAATAAGATTCATGACTTATGTTTGAGAAAATGTTTAGTCATGAACCTTGTTATTTGCTTTGTCTTTTAAATCATTTGAAAAACGATAAGATCAGATGATAAGTATAAATAAATGTAAGGTTAAATGAATAACCAAGTAAAATATGTTTGCATAAGATAAGTTGTTTATAAATCAATGTCTTGTGAAAAGTATGTTATTTGTATGAAATGTTCTATGTCTCAAACTGAAATGATTCAAATAACGTTACGACATGTAATACCATACAAACACTTATATATAGGAAGTACCAGCGGCGTATCCACCATGCTTGTATCATATTACACACGCATCGTTACTTAATCACTTAATCAAACCAAACCAAACAATGTAAAATGTTCATGTCAAGATGTAAATCATGTCAAAATGTCTATGTCAAATATCCATGTCAAATGTCTATGTCAAATATCCATGTCAAATGTCTATAGTCCAAAAGTAGTCAAGTAATGTATAACCAAAATGATATATATGGTAAGTAAAATTTAGACTACTTAACCCATAAGTAAAAATGTACAAAACAAAGTATTGAAGTAAAACTTGGTTTAAATCAAAGTTATGTTTTGTAAGATATATGCATGCTATACTGAATATGAACATTTATGCGGTATTGTGAAAATTCATACATCCAAGCCTTGAGACAGACGGATAACTATGTAAAAGTGAGTTATCAAGAGAATATGTATTCGGATTCGGTCATTCCTTTCATCCCCTTTCCCTGGGATGTCCGGAACGGGATTTGTCAAGTCCTATGGTACCACTACCTACTACCGAGCGGCATGATCGGTGTTAATGAATGTATAGTATAGTTTAAACAAACCAAATGTCATACCAAAATGTAAGCATGTTTTATGAAGATAATGTACCTAGTATGCTAGAGTAAACATACAGGGTAGAGCTGTAAAACAATGTGTCCATATGTTACTGGAACATATGCAACAGAGATGCAGTATAAAACAATGTACTAAGTATGCAAAGTCATCATACAAAGTAGAAAAGTCATGTAAAACAATGTACTAAGTATGCAAAGTCATCATACAAAGCATAGAACACCATGAAATCATGTACTATAAATGTACTAATGAACATAGCAAGTATATGATGTGAAAACAGGAAAGCACGAAAGTAACAAGTAGGCACATGTGTTTCACACCAAAACAGTTTGGAAAATAGTAAAAGAGGGGTCTATGTACTCACTTGAGATTGCTCAGTAGTCCTTGAGTAACAACCAAACAATGCTAGAGATCGCGGATATCAAACGGCACCTAATATAGGTAACTATGTTAATTAACCGGACCTAGATCGGAAGATCGGGTAGTATTAGGGTTTGTAAACCAACGAGTGTAGAGACTCGTGTTATTTGGTTTAACAAAGCCTACATACTAAATGAAACTTAACCTAAGTGCTTACGACCCATTACGACCCGTTTAGGTAGCTTATGCTACTTTAACGCGTCGTTCGCGTGAAACGCGTTCGGATCGCCTAACTAGTCCTATGACAAGTGTTATATGCCTAAACATGTTAAATAATCAGTTATGTGACAAAAGTTTAGGTTACATATGCTTAATTACCAATTATACATGAAAAGGGTATTCTGGTAATTTACCTAAGGCATATAAACTACCTATCATACAACTACTTAAACGATGTGACCATAGGGTATAACCTCGGAAGGTTATTCCCTACACTATGGTCACCTAATGTATTTGGTCGGATCCTAATGATCGACCAAACTGGGTCGGGTTCGAGGTATAAGCGATTTATCAGATCGCTTACCCTACGACCCTAGACAACGTGGTAATCAGTAGGCATAGTCCCAAGGGACTATAACCAACGTGATTACACTCACGTTGCGAAGTTCAAACGAACTTCGCATTGACCATTACTGGTCAACGCTGAAAGTCAAAAAAATTTTGACTTTCTGACTCGAAAAGCAGTAAAATAAGGAAAAGAACGAAAGAATACTTACCCAGGGTCCCCGAATGCTAATCCCGATTCAAGAATCTCAGGTTTAAAACAATGGTTTCAACTTAGAGTTCCTCAAATCAGAATTCTAGTGATTTTTAAGCAATGGGGGGTGGGGTATTTATAGTATTCGGTCCACCGTTAAGATCGTTTGTCGAATATCGTGCCTTAATCGAAACCGTACAAGTGTCGGAAAGTTGTGGTGCCTAAAAATGATGTTTATCAGCTGAATATGCAAGTTGCAAGTGTGTGGTTGTGGTTAAAACAGCTGGTACACGCTGACTGTTCGTTCTGATCTGTTCTGGGAGTCTGACGCGGGCCGCCTAAGAATGTTAAGAAACTGAGGCGGGCCGCCTGGCTGTCTGATCAGCAAACTTCTTGCAGAATTGACAGTTTCAGTCCCTGCACGTGTTTAAGCCCATTTCCGACACTTCTAAGGCCCGTAAAGCCAACTTTAAAGCCCTAAAATGATGCCTAAACATTGTGGACATGAAATATGTTCAAAAAATATGTCTGATGTCAGTTCGTTTGGCCGTACGAACGCGATGTTCGCTTAATTACGACGGAATGCGCATAAGCGCGAAAAACGATCCAAATGACGCGACGAATGGATTTTTCTTATGGCGAACACTAAAATATAATGTAGTCATGCTTACATAAATTTTTGGGTGTCCGGATGTATTCAGAACGTAAGTTATGCGCGAAAATGCAAACTTGTGCACTTTTTGACACTTTTAGTCCCTGAATGACCCAAAAGTTTATTTTAGCACACCGAACCCCTCAAAGCCTATTTCTAAGCTATGTATAGGATATTTAAGGTGTGTTTAACTTATGGTCATGTTCTGGAATGTCTGTTACAGTTCAAATTGGCATACTTTCGCAGTTTGTCAAATTTAGTCCCTGTAAACGATTTAACTTGTTTTTGCCATACCAAAGCCTTCAAAACTTATTTCTAAGTTATGTAAAGGTTATTTAAGGTATGTTAAGCCTATTTCACTATTCTGGAGTGTTCGTTGCATTAAACTGGTTATATTTACGCATCGGTGCGCGTATAACCTTCCAGAAAGCGATTTTGAGTTTGGAATGGAACAAAAATTGATATGTGCAAATGATACACATATTTTTACAAATCCCAAGTATGAAATATAATATTTCATTGGTTTGGTATTTGTTTGATGGCCGTGGAGGCACAGGTGTTACAGTCTCCCCTACTTTAGGAAATTTCGTCCCGAAATTTATTTAGAGGAAACTTGTGAGAGCTTAAAACATGAAATTGAAAAGATCGAACAATATTGGTTAGGGTTCTGAACTTCTAGTAACCTTAATAACATTATGCTTGCAATGTAAGAGGGATACTTATATACAAGTATATGAAGCGTCATTGGTGCGTCCACCATACCTCTATTACATCGTTCTCATTTCGTTATTGTTGTCACTATCGGCTCTTACACATAATAAATCTTACTGGGTTTCTGTGCACTAAATTTCATAATTATGTACGCGTCCATAATCAGACAATTCCTTGCACAGTTCACACAGTCTATTTTATAGTGTGTAGGGGAAAACCAAATGAACAAACCGGTGATGAGCGTGACTAGACCGCCATAGAGTCCTTTTTATTAAATCAATAAATGATCTAAATAGACTATCAAGGAGTCTGTTCAGCTACATCACTAGATGTCGTTCTTTAACCAAATTGTGAATCAATCTTTTAGACTAGACCACTAAAAGGATCTCTTATGAAACATGGAGCGGTACTTATATAATCCAAGGGTCTTAACTATTACATAGAAGCCCATTAAGGATTGAAGGTAGTACCTTTTGAATATCCTGCTACGAATCCCTCATATGAAGATATGAAAGATTCTGAGAGGATTTGGATAACGAATATCCAGAGTATTAAAAACACAAAAAATGCATAAAAGAAAACATAAGATGAATAAACACATAGTCACATAACCACAAAATTGTTTAACTAGAAGTTTGTTCTGCTAACTGAGTACATGTATTTAAAGCACACTAGGAATCCATCTCGTGGATTTCATTTGACACTTTAAACATTATCAAGAATCTAACTATAAAGATAGAAAGATTCAAAAAGAAAATTCGATTTCGATTACTAGAACCCGAAATGTTCGAATTAAGGTACATAAAGAATCCAATTAAGGACTCTGATTTGAATGATGATCATCCGCAAGGGTCTAAATATGAAGATAAAAAGATCCCATATGGATTTTAGAAGTTTGAAGATGTTTTGAAACCTTGCACTGGATGTGCTTAGGTCAAAACATGATGTAAAATGCTTATGAAGTTGAGATGCTTGATATGTCAAGGCGACATATGAAGCAGAATTTTGAAGGTTAAGTCAATGTATGAGGAAAATATTTTTGAAAACTATGCATGGGGTTCTTTTAAGAAAAAATGTGTTTACCGTTTTTGAAACCTTATGTATAGAATACTTTTGAAATAAAGTAGGTGTATTAGATAGATATATTTACAAAAATGTTTTAAAATCATGAGAGATGAATTTTGAAATTATGTATAAGGTTTTTGAAAGACATGAATGATGCTTTTCGAAATCATGCACTTGATAAGAAAATGTATTGTGTTAATATTGCCTTCAGACTATATGAAATATTTTGAAATTAGAAATGTTGGTTTTGATAACATGGCCAATGTTTTTGAAATAACATAGACAATGCATCTAGAAAAATTTTTTTCAAACTATATGAAATGTTTTGAGATCATGAAGATTGTTTTGAAATACTTGTACTGTGTATGTCGAAAAATCATAACGTAATGGGTATGAGATTTGAAAATACCCTTAGTTATCTAACCAAGGATTCAAAGGCACAGATGTGCAGAAGCATGATTACTCATAATGTCACTTTATTTTCTGTACTTCGTATCTTAGAATGAAACGAGTACTTAAAATTTTCGAAGGAATCATGAGCGATCATTTGAAAGAGAGAAATCACAAGAGTAGTTTGTAAGGAACATAGTTCCTTGATGTAGGTATCATAGGAAAAATCATACACACATGTAACTACACTTGTATATCAGAATTGTGAACAACAATTTATTTATGAACCAGACATATTGTCTCACATTACTAGAAATAGAAGAAACGAAGCATAAGACAGCAACATCTTCTACTCAGCCAACTGCTCATCCGTGGGTCAAATTTGCATTAGCAAGCTTTGGGCAATCTCTTTGGAAATGGCCCATCTCACCACAGTTGTAGCAAGACCCTCGTGAGAAACGAGCTTGAGCAGGATTGTCGCCAGCCTGATTTGGTATAGCTGCAGTTGGGCAAACCCTTGCTGTATGACCTATAAGTCCACAAATCTGACATTTGCGGCACTTCACACTAGGGTGATGATGAAGGCTACATTGGTTGCACAAGGGTGCAGTTCCACTGTACGGCTTCCTAGCAAGGGGTTGAGCTGGTTGGTTAGGGATGGCTTGACCATTGTAAGCGATCATGGCAGAGTTCTGAGAAGCCTTTCGCTTCCTTGACTTCTTAGGGAATCGTTCATCCATGGTCTTTGATTCCTCGATTGGTTTCTTGTCTGGTGGTGCTATCACCTGACTAGGTCCTGCCTGTCTTGGTGACTCTTGAGTGGCTTCATCCTGGAGACGATACATGGCAGTAGCTAATTCCACAGTCTTCAGGACTACTTCGCCTATTCGCTGAGCGAATTTGGCTGCTTGCTCAGATATCTGAGCGTCATCGTGATGAAGAGACATTCTTGAAGAAAAAGAAAGGCATAGGGAGAAACAGGTGAAAGGTTATTGGATAATCAAAACAGAGTGATAACGCATGAAAATTGCGATCATTTGTTTGTTACCTAAGGCAAACAAATGAGACGGTGACTAATCAAAGTAAATGGATCAAAAATAATGTATCGCGAAGACATGCTCGCCTATAAGTGAACACTCATCCCAAGAATTCCCAGGTAAGCACAACTGGTCTCGCGTCTGATGAGATGTATACGAAGTGCTTGCCTAGACAGAAAACCCAGAATACAGGCATTCACCCTTCCAGTTTGCACGTGTTCACATTATTTAAAACCCAAAACCTTGACGAGATTTTGAAAACTCAAAGGGGTTCAAAACCATATAATAGAGAGTTCAAAACCTTACAATAGAGGGTTCAAAACCTAGTAATCAATCATCCTAGAACAGATGATTTGTTTTCAAAGCGGTTTTGAAATTTATGTTCTTGTTGTGGTCGTCGCCTAAGGATAGGTGACGGTATTGTTTTATGACTAAACGCAAGTAAACTCGTGTTAGGGTCCTAAGAAGGTTATAGACTAGGTCAAAGCATTACTAATAACCTAATTCCCTATAACCATTAGCTCTGATACCATCTTTTCTGTCACACCCCGACCACGTAGAACATACAAAACGTGGCGGAAACATTGGGGAGTGTTGTAACAGAATTAATGTTTCACAACCATGGAAATTAAAGTTTCGTTTTATTGATTAAAAGTGTTGCAATGCCTTAACAAACAAAGAAATACAACATAATTAACTAGTCTTGCATCTTTTATTATCACTAAAGCCCAAGTCTGTCTATGTGTATCTTGATCATCTTATGCAACAGTTCCTGAAAAACACATGTGAAAATAGGTACGTCAGCATAAAAATGCCTGTGAGATACATAGGTTTTGTGAAAATAAGATTCATGACTTATGTTTGAGAAAATGTTTAGTCATGAACCTTGTTATTTGCTTTGTCTTTTAAATCATTTGAAAAACGATAAGATCAGATGATAAGTATAAATAAATGTAAGGTTAAATGAATAACCAAGTAAAATATTTTTGCATAAGATAAGTTGTTTATAAATCAATGTCTTGTGAAAAGTATGTTATTTGTATGAAATGTTCTATGTCTCAAACTGAAATGATTCAAATAACGTTACGACATGTAATACCATACAAACACTTATATATAGGAAGTACCAGCGGCGTATCCACCATGCTTGTATCATATTACACACGCATCGTTACTTAATCACTTAATCAAACCAAACCAAACAATGTAAAATGTTCATGTCAAGATGTAAATCATGTCAAAATGTCTATGTCAAATATCCATGTCAAATGTCTATGTCAAATATCCATGTCAAATGTCTATGTCAAATATCCATGTCAAATGTCTATAGTCCAAAAGTAGTCAAGTAATGTATAACCAAAATGATATGTATGGTAAGTAAAATTTAGACTACTTAACCCATAAGTAAAAATGTACAAAACAAAGTATTGAAGTAAAACTTGGTTTAAATCAAAGTTATGTTTTGTAAGATATATGCATGCTATACTGAATATGAACATTTATGCGGTATTGTGAAAATTCATACATCCAAGCCTTGAGACAGACAGATAACTATGTAAAAGTGAGTTATCAAGAGAATATGTATTCGGATTCGGTCATTCCTTTCATCCCCTTTCCCTGGGATGTCCGGAACGGGATTTGTCAAGTCCTATGGTACCACTACCTACTACCGAGCGGCATGATCGGTGTTAATGAATGTATAGTATAGTTTAAACAAACCAAATGTCATACCAAAATGTAAGCATGTTTTATGAAGATAATGTACCTAGTATGCTAGAGTAAACATACAGGGTAGAGCTGTAAAACAATGTGTCCATATGTTACTGGAACATATGCAACAGAGATGCAGTATAAAACAATGTACTAAGTATGCAAAGTCATCATACAAAGTAGAAAAGTCATGTAAAACAATGTACTAAGTATGCAAAGTCATCATACAAAGCATAGAACACCATGAAATCATGTACTATAAATGTACTAATGAACATAGCAAGTATATGATGTGAAAACAGGAAAGCACGAAAGTAACAAGTAGGCACATGTGTTTCACACCAAAACAGTTTGGAAAATAGTAAAAGAGGGGTCTATGTACTCACTTGAGATTGCTCAGTAGTCCTTGAGTAACAACCAAACAATGCTAGAGATCGCGGATATCAAACGGCACCTAATATAGGTAACTATGTTAATTAACCGGACCTAGATCGGAAGATCGGGTAGTATTAGGGTTTGTAAACCAACGAGTGTAGAGACTCGTGTTATTTGGTTTAACAAAGCCTACATACTAAATGAAACTTAACCTAAGTGCTTACGACCCATTACGACCCGTTTAGGTAGCTTATGCTACTTTAACGCGTCGTTCGCGTGAAACGCGTTCGGATCGCCTAACTAGTCCTATGACAAGTGTTATATGCCTAAACATGTTAAATAATCAGTTATGTGACAAAAGTTTAGGTTACATATGCTTAATTACCAATTATACATGAAAAGGGTATTCTGGTAATTTACCTACGGCATATAAACTACCTATCATACAACTACTTAAACGATGTGACCATAGGGTAAAACCTCGGAAGGTTATTCCCTACACTATGGTCACCTAATGTATTTGGTCGGATCCTAATGATCGACCAAACTGGGTCGGGTTCGAGGTATAAGCGATTTATCAGATCGCTTACCCTACGACCCTAGACAACGTGGTAATCAGTAGGCATAGTCCCAAGGGACTATAACCAACGTGATTACACTCACGTTGCGAAGTTCAAACGAACTTCGCATTGACCATTACTGGTCAACGCTGAAAGTCAAACAAAGTTTGACTTTCTGACTCGAAAAGCAGTAAAATAAGGAAAAGAACGAAAGAATACTTACCCAGGGTCCCCGAATGCTAATCCCGATTCAAGAATCTCAGGTATGAAACAATGGTTTCAACTTAGAGTTCCTCAAATCAGAATTCTAGTGATTTTTAAGCAATGGGGGGTGGGGTATTTATAGTATTCGGTCCACCGTTAAGATCGTTTTTCGAATATCGTGCCTTAATCGAAACCGTACAAGTGTCGGAAAGTTGTGGTGCCTAAAAATGATGTTTATCAGCTGAATATGCAAGTTGCAAGTGTGTGGTTGTGGTTAAAACAGCTGGTACACGCTGACTGTTCGTTCTGATCTGTTCTGGGAGTCTGACGCGGGCCGCCTAAGAATGTTAAGAAACTGAGGCGGGCCGCCTGGCTGTCTGATCAGCAAACTTCTTGCAGAATTGACAGTTTCAGTCCCTGCACGTGTTTAAGCCCATTTCCGACACTTCTAAGGCCCGTAAAGCCAACTTTAAAGCCCTAAAATGATGCCTAAACATTGTGGACATGAAATATGTTCAAAAAATATGTCTGATGTCAGTTCGTTTGGCCGTACGAACGCGATGTTCGCTTAATTACGACGGAATGCGCATAAGCGCGAAAAACGATCCAAATGACGCGACGAATGGATTTTTCTTATGGCGAACACTAAAATATAATGTAGTCATGCTTACATAAATTTTTGGGTGTCCGGATGTATTCAGAACGTAAGTTATGCGCGAAAATGCAAACTTGTGCACTTTTTGACACTTTTAGTCCCTGAATGACCCAAAAGTTTATTTTAGCACACCGAACCCCTCAAAGCCTATTTCTAAGCTATGTAGAGGATATTTAAGGTGTGTTTAACTTATGGTCATGTTCTGGAATGTCTGTTACAGTTCAAATTGGCATACTTTCGCAGTTTGTCAAATTTAGTCCCTGTAAACGATTTAACTTGTTTTTGCCATACCAAAGCCTTCAAAACTTATTTCTAAGTTATGTAAAGGTTATTTAAGGTATGTTAAGCCTATTTTACTATTATGGAGTGTTCGTTGCATTAAACTGGTTATATTTACGCATCGGTGCGCGTATAACCTTCCAAAAAGCGATTTAGAGTTTGGAATGGAACAAAAATTGATATGTGCAAATGATACACATATTTTTACAAATCCCAATTATGAAATATAATATTTCATTGGTTTGGTATTTGTTTGATGGCCGTGGAGGCACAGGTGTTACACTACATTGGTTGCACAAGGGTGCAGTTCCATTGTATGGCTTCCTAGCACGGGGTTGAGCTGGTTGGTTGGGGACGGCTTGATCATGGTTAGTAACCATGGCGAAGTTCTGAGAAGCCTTTCGTTTCTTTGACTTCTTAGGAGATCCAGTCTGTTCATCCATGGTCTTTGATTCCTCGATTGGTTTCGATTCCTCGACCGGTTTCTTCTCACCTTTCCTGAAAAGTTTACCTTTCCTGATCTTTGATTCGGTCAAGGTTGCAGATAGCTCAATGGCCTGTCTAACTGTAGTAGGGTTGCTACCAGTCACAATGTCTTGTATTGAGTCAGGGAGGCCATCAATGTACTTTTCGATTGCCTTATCCAAAGGCGTGACCATGTTTGGGCATAACAGACTTAACTCCTCATAACGGTCCGTGTAGGCTCGATGTTCACCGCTATCTTGCATAAGATCGTCAAATTCCCTTTCCAAGGCCCTGATCTCGTGACGAGGACAGAATTCCCTCATCATAAGGGCCCTAAGTTCAGCCCATGTCTGTGCTAGAGCAACTTCTGCACCACGATCTCTCATAATCCCGTTCCACCACGTAAGGGCCCTCTTCTGGAACACACTTGAAGAAAACTCGACCTTGCGATTGTCAGGACACTGCACGTGGCAGAAAGTATTCTCAATGCTCTCGAACCATTGAAGAAGCCCAGTCGCTCCCTCAGAACCACTAAACTTGAGTGGTTTAGACGAGTTAAAACTCTTGAAATTGCATGGACCATTGTTGTTGTTGTTGGCTTGGTTCCATTGAGCAAAGAGGTTTGGGAATTGAGCAGCCATTTGCTGCGCAATGATTTCTGCCAGTTCGGCTGTCGCTATCTGGTTTCGCGTCGAGGAGGCATTCTAAAAGAGAAACAAGAAAGAAAACAAATGAAATGGCATTGGGTAAGAATAGGATGTTACAATTACCGACCATAATCATGGTTGATGGTCATTTGTTTGAACCACGAAGCAAACAAACAACACAAAGGCTGAATCAAAGCAAATAGATCCTCATAGTGTATCGCGAAGACATGCTCGCCTATAAGTGGACACTCACCCCAAGAGTTCCCAGGTAAGAGTGACTGGTCCGATTATGTGGATTTGTACGAACACTCTAGCCTTAGACAGAAAACCCAGGGTACAGGCATTCACTCTTCCAGTTTGCACGTGTTCACACTATTTAGGACCCAAAACTTTGACGATAGTTTTGAAAATTCAAAGGGGTTCAAAACCTTATAACAGAGGGTTCAAAACCTAGTAATCAATCATCCTAGAACAGATGATTAGTTTTCAAAGCGGTTTTGAAATTTATGTTCTTGTTGTCGTCGTCGCCTAAGGATAGGTGACGGTATTGTTTTATGACTAAACGCAAGTAAACTCGCGTTAGGGTCCTAGGAAGGTTATAGTCTAGGTCAAAGCATTACTAATAACCTAATTCCCTATAACCATTGGCTCTGATACCAACTTTTCTGTCACACCCCGACCACGTAGAACATACAAAACGTGGCGGAAACGTCGGGGAGTGTTGTAACAGAATTAATTGTTTCAAATCCATGGCAATTGAAGTTTCGTTTTATTATCATACATGAAGGTTTACATTGTTTTAAACAAGAACCAAAGAGTACATAACATAAATTAACTAGTTCTTGTCTCGTTTTAAGTCACTAAGGCACAGGTCCGCCTAAGTATGTCTTGATAAGCCCTATGCATCATCTCCTGAAAACACATGTGAAAATTGGTACGTCAGCATAAAAATGCATGTGAGATACATAGGTTTTGTGAAAACAGAATTCATGACTTATGTTTGAGAAAATGTTTAGTCATGAACCTTGTAATTTGCTTTGTCTTGTAAATCATTTGAAAAACGATAAGATCAGATGATATGTATAAATAAGATAATAATGTATGGTTAAATGAATAACCATGTAAAATGAGTTTGTATAAGATAAGGTGTTTGTAAATCAATGTCTTGTGAAAAGTATGTTATTTGTATAAAATGTTATATGTCTCAAATTGAAATGATTCAAATAGCGCTACGATATGTAATACCATACAAACACTTATATATAGGAAGTACCAGCGGCGTATCCACCATGCTTGTATCATATTACACACGCCTCGTTACTTAAATCACTTACTCAAACCAAACCATCAAGATGTAATGTTTAACAATTGTAGAAATGTTTATGTATAGTCCAAAGTCTATTGTCAAATGTAATTCATGTCAACAGATACAAATGGTTCACACGGTTCAATAGTTACAAACGGTTCACATCATCAAATAGTTACGACGGTTCACATAGTCAAACGGTTACAACGGTTCAAAATGTAATATAATGTGTTCATATGCTGGATGAGCATATGCAACAGAAATGCAATGTAAAACAATGTACTAAGTATGCACGTAATGGACATACGTAGCATGAAATGTATTATAAAGTGATGTACTAAGTATGCACACAATGGGCATACATAGCATAAAATGTATTGTAAAGTGATGTACTAAGTATGCACACAATGGGCATGCATAGCATAAAATGTATTGAAATCATGTACTATAAATGTACTAATAAACATAGCAAGTATATGATGTGAAAACAGGAAAGCATGAAAGTAACAAGTAGGCACATGTGTTTCACCTCAAAACAGTTTGGAAAACAGTAAAAGAGGGGTCTATGTACTCACTTGAGATTGCTCAGTAGTCCTTGAGTGACAACCAAATAATGCTAGAGATCACGGATATCAAACGGCACCTAATATAGGTAACTATGTTAATAAACCGGACCTAAATCGGAGGATTAGATAGAATGAGGGTTCGTAAACCAAACGAGTATGGAGACTCGTCTCATATGGTTTAACAAAGCCTACATACTAAATGAAACCTAACCTAAGTGCTTACGACCCATCACGACCCGTTTAGGTAGCTTATGCTACTTTAACGCGTCGTTCGCGTGAAACGCGTTCGGACCGCCTAACTAGTCCTATGACAAGTAGAATATGCCTTATCATGCCTAATATTGTCGCCAAATCAGTTTAGATGTCAAAAGTTATGTCACATATGTTTATAATGAATTTTGGCATCAAAGGGGTATTTTGGTAATTTACCTAAGGCATATAAACTACCTATCATACCACTACTTAAACGTTGTGACCATAAGGTATAACCTCGGAAGGTTATTCCCTACCTACTATGGTCACCTAATGTATTTGGTCGGATCCTAATGATCGACCAAATGGGTCGGGTTCGAAGGTATAAGCGATTTATTAGATCGCTTACCCTTACGACCCTAGACAACGTGGTAATCAGTAGGCATAGTCACAAGGGACTATAACCATCGTGATTACAATCACGTTGCGAAGTTCAAACGAACTTCGCAGTGACCGTAAACAGGTCAATGCAGAAAGTCAAACAAGGTTTGACTTTCGGACTCGAAAAGCAATAAAAGAACGAAGGAATACTTACGAAGGGTCCCCGAATGCTAATCTTGATTCAAGTAGCTCAGGTATGAAACAATGGTTTCAACTTAGAGCTTCTCAAATCAGATTCTTGTGGGTTTTTCAATGGGGATGGATGGTATTTATAGATTTCGGTTCACCGTTAGGATCGTTTCTTGGATAACGTGCCTTGATCTCACCCGTACACTTGTCGGAATGTTGTGGTAACTCATTTTGCCCCCACCACAAGAGTTTGACATGTGGCATTGGCCTTTGGGGTGTTTGAAAGGCTGTTAACAGGCTATTAATACATTGAATCTGGTCTGGGAGCCTGACGCGGGCCGCGTAAGGTGTCACCTTGGGTTTACGCGGGCCGCCTGGCCTGTCTGATCAGCAAACATCTTTCAGAAATGACAGTTTTGGTCCCTGTTGTGTTTTAAGGCCATTCCCGACACTTCTAAGGCCCGTAAAGCCAACTTTAAGGCCCTAAAATGATGACTAACCATTGTGGACATGAAACATGCTCAAAAATATGTCAGATGTCGGTTCGTTTGGCCGTACGATCGCGATGTTCGCTTAATTACGACGGAATGCGCATAAGCGCGAAAAACGATCAAAATGACGCGACGGATGGATTTTTCTTATGCCAAACACTAAAATAAAATGTTTTAGTGCTTACATAAATTTTTGGATGTCCGGATGTATTCAGAACGTAAGTTATGCGCGAAAGTGCAAACTTGTGCACTTTTTGACGCTTTTAGTCCCTGAATGACCCAAAAGTTTATTTTAGCACACCGAACCCCTTAAAGCCTATTTCTAAGCTATGTAAAGGATATTTATGGTATGTTTAACTTATGGTCATGTTTCGGAATGTCTGTTACAGTTCAAATTGGCATACTTTCGCAGTTTGTCAAATTTAGTCCCTGTAGGCGAATTAACTTGATTTTGCCATACCAAAGCCTTCAAAACTTATTTCTAAGTTATGTAAAGGTTATTTAAGGTATGTTAAGCCTATTCCACTATTCCGGAGTGTTCGTTGCATTAAACTAGTTATATTTACGCATTAGTGCGCGTATAACCTTCCAGAAAGCGATTTAGAGCTTGAAATCGAACAAGAATTGATATGTGCAAAAGATACAAATATTTATACAGATCCCAAGTATGAAATACAATTTTTGATTGGCTTGGTATTAGTTTGATGGTCGCAGTGACCCAGGTGTCACATAAACCTTCTTTTGAGGAAAAGAAAATGGAAGAAGTTTTAAAATCTGAAACAAAAATTTTTGCAACCACCGATGAGAAAATTGAGTTTGAGTTAGATAAGTTGATTGAAGAATTCCCACCTATCAAGGAAGGAACTCTAAAATCAAAACCAGAACCTGATGTTCCAAATGTTGTTTTTAACATTCCAAAAGTTGACAAAGTAGCTCATGATATTGTTTTTGGTAGTATACCAAATGTTGCAAAATCTTGGGTATCATTGTTTAAGTAAATATCTTTTGATGTGTGTAGGGGCTTCCAAGGTCTATCATTTCTAAATGGATAATGGATAGCGGCGCCTCAAGGCACATGACAGGGATGTTAGCACTGCTATACGACGTCAAATCAATAAATGGAGGTTATGTCGGGTTTGCTGGAACTCAAGGTGGAAGAATTGTCGGTGAAGGAATACTTACTAACGGAGTCGTAACATTCAAAAAAGTGAATTACATTGCTAAGTTAGAAAACAATCTGTTGAGCATCTCTCAGATTTGTGATAAGTCGTTCACTGTTCATTTTACAAAAGATGAATGTCTGATTCTTAAACCAGGGTTTAAAATACCGGAAGAAATGGTGTTGATGCGCGCTCCTCGTGAAAACGATCTCTATATACTAGACATGAGCGTTGCAACAACGACAGATAAAAAGGCACAATGTTTTGTGAGTAAGACGAAGGCGAATGAAAAAGAATCCATCATGTGGCATCGTAAAATGGGGCATATTCACTTGAGGAAAATGAACTTTTTAGTTCATAATGATCTTGTAGAAGGCATTAATGTGAAAAGCTTCCATCTTAATGATGATTGTGTTGAATGCATGAAAGGGAAGCAGACGAAGAAATCGCACCCAAAAAAGCTCTTGAACTCCATCAGATTACCGCTCGAAAGACTCCATATGGATCTTTTCGGACCGGTAAATGTGAAAAGCATAAGTGGAGATCTATACTGTTTAGTGGTTACTGACGACTTTACAAGATTCTCCTGGGTGTTGTTTCTAGAGAGAAAAGATGAAACGTTTGATTCTTTGATGAAGCTATTCAAAAAGATGGAGAATGTTTACAAACTGCCGATTAGACGTATTCGAAGCGATAATGGCACGGAATTCAAGAATAATCGTATGCTCGAATTCTGCAACGATAAGGGTATTCTTCATGAATTCAGTGCACCATATACTCCACAACAAAATGGTGTCGCAGAATGGAAAAATCGTACGTTGATCGAAACGGCCCGTACCATGTTAGCAGATTCGAAATTACCGGTATATTTTTGGAGTGAAGCAGTTGCCACGGCATGTTACACACTCAATAGAGTTCTTACGGTGAAGAAGTACAAGAAAACTTGTTTTGAATTGCTACATCTTTACAAACCGAATCTGAAATTTTTAGAACCATTTGGATCACCATGCACATTCATTGATCCAGACGGTAAATTTGGTACAAAAGCTAATGAAGGTTTTTTTGTAGGATACACTAGTCCGTTGAAAAGAGTTTTTGTTCCGAGTTTGGGGAAGATCATACAAGCTCAACATGTTGACTGTCAAAGGTTTACTGCTCCGAGTCAACTTCCCAAAAACAGGTTGCTATTTGATTATGATAATATCTGGGAGTCATTCCATTTACCGACAGAGCCAAATGAAGAGGAACTGGCATTCTTATACCAACAACATCAGTTTCTTTCACAAGAACAAGTGCCGAGACCGTTGGTAGTTTCCTCGCCCACCGTGGGTTCAAATGATTATGAGGCTGGTCCTAGTGGAACTGCACATGCATCCCCAGAAGAAACAACACCAATATTTGATCATTCTGACGACTCAGAATCAGAAAACGATCCGATTTATGACGAGGAACCAAATATTGCGTCTTCAAATGATATTGATCACACGGGTGATTAGAATATAACAAATTTGCTATCGGAAGTGAGCGTACCGGATACAGTCATGCCAAGAACATTATCTTACCATCCGTCAGAGCAAATTATTGGTGACCTTCATAGCGGTGTGAAAACCCGCGATCAAATAAACAAAGGGCTTACATGTTTTTACTCATATGTCGCTCCTTTACAAGTAGACTTCTCATTAAAATGTTTTATCTCGCAGGTAGAGCCAAAAACATACAAAGAAGCATTAACCGAAGAGAGTTGGGTAAATGCAATGCAAGAGGAGTTACAACAGTTTGAAAAGCTTGGAGTGTGGAGGTTGGTTGAACTCTCGGAAGATCAGAAGTTGATCAAGACCAAGTGGGTCTTCAAATGTAAGAGAGACGATAGAGGGGTTATAGTAAGGAACAAAGCACGTTTGGTAGTCCAAGGTTTTAGTCAGCAACAAGGGATTGACTTTACTGAAGTATATGCTCCCGTTGCTCGACTTGAGGCAATCAGAATCTTCTTAGCGTTTACGTCATGGAAGGGATTCAAGGTCTACCAACTGGATGTCAAATCTGCATTTCTCTACGGAAAGATTAAAGAAGAAGTGTACGTCGGACAACCACCGGGTTTTACCGATCCTGTACACAAAAACAAGGTGTATCTTCTCGACAAGGCGTTATACGGATTACACCAGGCCCCGAGAGCCTGGTACGAGACGCTTTCCCAGCATCTGCTGACCAACGGGTTCACCAGAGGAACTGTCGATAGTACCCTGTTCACTAAAGAGGTTGCAGGACATTTACTCATCGTGCAGATATACGTTGATGATATAATTTTCGGATCGACGAATGATGAGTTGTGCAAAGAGTTTGAGAAGGTCATGAAAAAGAAGTTTGAAATGAGTTCAATGGGGGAGATGAAGTTCTTTCTCGGGCTTCAAGTTGAGCAACTGCCCGATGGAATCATCATACACCAAACCAAATATGTGAATGATGTGTTGGACAAATTCAATATGTCCGAATCATCTCCCACATCAACCCCCTTGGCTACAAATCATGGAATATGTCCGGATGAAAGTGGTGAGAAAGTGGACGAAACGCTTTATCGGTCAATCATAGGATCGCTTATGTATCTGATAGCGTCACGACCAGACATAATGTATCCAACCTGCTTCTGTGCCCGGTATCAGTCAAGTCCGAGACAATCACACATGGTGATAGTTAAGAGGATCTTACGGTATCTCAAAGGTTGCCCAAGCACCGGCTTGTGGTATCCCTGATCCGGTGACTTCTGTCTAACTGGATATTCTGACTCTGACTTCGGGTCCTATAAGTTGAATGCTAAGTCCACAACTGCTGGTTGTCAGTTCTTCGGAACTCGGCTAATCACTTGGCAGTGCAAGAAACATACCACATTCGCTCTCTCGACTTGTGAGGCTGAATACGTTTCGGCTTCCAGCTGTTGTTCCCAAATTCTCTGGATTCAACAACAAATGAGGGACTATGGTTTGCAATTCTTAGACACGCCAATTTTTGTGGACAACGAGGTAGCAATTAATATCACTAAAAATCCGGTTCAACACTCTAAAACAAAACATATTGAGATTCGACATCATTTTATTCGTGATTGCTACGAGAAAAAATTGATTCGAATTGATTATATTCACACCGATGATCTGAGAGCTGATTTTTACACAAAACCCTTTGATAAAACGAGATTTAATTATCTTTTGAAATTGAACGGGTTAAAGAATTTGTTTTCTGGGAGGGTGGTAGTGTGTGTGGCCGAGGAGGACGGCGATCAAAAGTGATATGCGTCTTGTTGTCATGTTTTTCTGTACAGTTTCGTTACTGCTTTTGATAAAACCAAAAACACAAAAATATGTTTTTGATTTTAGGGGGAGAAAGTTTATAGAAAATACAAAAACATGATAAAATTTCAAAAATACAAAAACATGATAAAATTTCATAAATACAAAAACAGTGAAAAAAGACAAAAAGAGTTTTGTGAAAAAGAGGAAATGATAGTACATCAGTGGACTATCACAACATGCTAAAGAAATGGAAAGTCAAAATGTTTTTAAATGAGTCTCACTAATGATGTGCCAGTAGGCATCACACAATTAGTTGATTGAGTTCGAGATATAAACATAACGAATAACTGCTTATCTCGTGGGTAACATCTCTCGGATATATGGGTAACCCCCGAAATCTTGTTTGAGAGATTGTCTGATTCTGAGATACTAGGTCTTTATACTGTTTGATATCTGGGGTATTATACCTTGTCTTATGATATTGCGGAAGCAATGGCCTAGACCTCGTATAATACTTTATGCGCTTTTAAAGCTCACCCTCTGCATAAAAATTGATAAAATATCGAAAGATACGAATCAATTGCAGTTGAAGAAAAGATTCTCTAAAGGGAACACACCTAAAGTCGAGCCTTCATCTCTCTGATTGAACGGAAGTTCTAGCCTGAGCTCTCAAGGTCTCGCATAACCCAATTACAGATATCAGATTGGTATACTCACCTGTAAGACTGAATCTAGGGAATTTTGATACGGGAGTATATTCTGAGGTGGAACACACGAATAAGTTCAGTCCTTAAAACATTAATTCGTATCTTGAATCAATTGAAACTTGTGTAGAAGTTTAAGTGGACAACAATACTGATAATCAGAAGTGAATTTGTTTAAGACTTAAAGTTAAATCAAGATCAATGGTGTTGGTGATAAGTCTCAAAAACTGATATGATCCTCTTACACAATCTCACAAAAAGAAGTCTGTAAATATGTTTGCACCGTTTACTGTTTCTTAAATCCAAAAAGATTTCCTGATTGTTTAGTAAAATGTTTAGAAAATCCAAAAAGATTTGATACTTCATCTTATTTTCGACAACAGACGTTGGGGATCTGATGATCAAAGTCTCACAGTGCTAAACATGTTGGATCTTTTGGGTTGGTAAAGAAAAAGTTTGAGAAAAAGTATTGGTAATTGCTCAAAATGTATCAAAGTTCATTAATTTGAACTTAAATTTGTTTCAAAATGTCAGCGAGATCATAATTTGGTCAACCAAGGTCATTAACTTGGACTTGGTAGGCTAAACAGTTGACCAGGGTCATTAACTTGGACTTGGTTAACTGAGTGTGGTGGTAAATAGTTAAAAAGTTAAATATTTGAAAATTTTGAAAAAATAAATTGTTCACACGAGGTGGCCAACTCGCACGAACTGGCCAGATTGTATTAACTTGGCCAGACTGTTCCAAAAGTGCCAACTCGTGCGAGCTGGGCCAGTCCGCTTGAACCCCACACCGCCTCAACATCAACTCGTGCGACCTGGTACTCCCTATATAAAGGATAGACCAGATCGCATGAATCATTTTTCTGTCACCACTCGGCACCACCGACACATCTGTTCGAGCGATTCGTCTGATTTCGTTGATTTCAAGTCTGAATCTTGTGTTCTTGTTGTTCGGAATCATCATATAAGTGGGTTTACACAACTTGTATCATGGGAAAGGTATTGTTTGATGATTAATTGAACCGAATCACTTGAACTCGAATGAACCAAAACTTTGATCTTAGATCTAGGGTTTTATAATGGATTAAAATGAATAAAAATCACATCAGTGTACTCGGAATTTGTTATAGAACAGATCTAGTGTTTCAATTTCATCATCAAAACATGTTTTAATCACCTGCAAAATCACTGTTCATAATGTGTGTTTCAAACAAAGTGATGACTCAGTTCGTATGAGATGGCAGATCGTTTGATGATTCCAGATCGCACGAAATGGCCAACTCGTTTGGGGTTCAGATCGCTTGAAATTGTTCAGTTCGTTTGAACACCAGTCCGTTTGAGTGGCCACATCGTTTGAAACCAGACCGTTTGAAAAGTCTGAATTAGTTTGTATACCATATCGTTTGAAACTGATCACTTCGCATGATCACCAGATCGTGTGAATGATAAGTCTTGAAATTTGTGCAAAAAAAGTTTAACATGTTTGTTTTGTTTGTGTTTTCAGGCATCGAATGTAATGTTTGATTCATCGCACAACATTTGCTGTGTCAACGATGAGACTCTACCAAAGATGACTGTGTTTATGGAGATCTTGTCGTTCATGAAGCGTTTGCGATTCAAAAAGCTTTAACGGATCAACATAAAGTCTTCAAGTCTCATGTTCATCATTTCTGGAAGAATGCTGTTTACGACGATGTGAATGATGTTATTAATTCAGTTGTGAGCATAAATGATGAAGACAAAGAAATTATTATCACTGAACAGCTTGTACGTGAAGTGTTAGAGTTTCCGGATGATGAAAATTCGCCAACAGGGTTTCCAGAAAGAATGGTCAAAGGCTGTATGCTGAGAATGGGATATAATAGGCCATTGAATAAAGCAAATTATCTGAAAGCTTGTTTTACGAAGCCATACAAGTTCTTTATTCACTCAATGATTCACGCGTTTAGTCACAGAAAAGGTGGATATGATGTGATGAAAGATTATCATATGTGTATAGTGACAGCGTTAGTGCTGAACAAGAAGTACAACTTTTCAAGAATTATTTTTCATTACATGAAAGATAATATTACTTCAGGCAGTCGAAGTTGGGTTTATCCGAGGTTTGTGCAAATGATGCTGGATCATGCCTATCCAAATCTGGTGAAAGATGAAGAGAATGATCTGATGATGTTACATCACATGGATAATGAAACGTTGATCAGATTATCCAAGTATAACAAGAATTGGCCAGAACCGAAGAATAAGACAGAGTTTTTCGGGTATATAAAAGATGAGAAATATGAAGATCCAGGTCCTGTAAATCATTTGAAGTGGAGGAATGATGTTGAGATGAAAGAAAATAGTGCAGCTGAAGAATTAACAAAGTTAGAAGAATTCAGTGAAACTCGTAATGATTGGTATACAAAGGTTGAAAAAGAAAAGAAAAAAGGTGGTAAGAGAACTCCAAAAGCTCAAGCTGAAGAAGGATCATCTTCTCAACCACAAAAGAAGCGTAAGAAGAAAGCTGTTGAAACAATGTTGGTTGATGAACCAGAAAAAGATGAGCCAGAAGCTGATGTTGAAAGAAATCAAGAGTCGTTAACTCCTGAAACAGAGCAATTATTGAAAGATATTGATGAAACTTTAGAAGCTGAGAAAGCAGCTGGTAAGAAAGTGGTTGATGATGAAGAAAAGAGTTCATCTGGTGAAGATTTTGATATTGATGCTCAAGTTTATCGTTGGATCAAAGTAAACTGTGATCCAAAAGATAGAGAGAAACAAAATAAAAGAAAGAGGAGTTCATAAGATGATGATGAAACTTATGCTCCACCAGAAAATGTTCAAGTTGTATCACCACCATCTTCAGGAGGTAGAAAGAAATCTACTTCAAGAAAATGTGTCATAACTCCTGCAGCTCGAAAGTTGAAATTCAAGCTGAAACTAAATCCTCCACCAGAATCACAATCAAAACCACCATCACCACCACCACAACAACCATTAACTGAACTTTTACAATCACCACCACCACATCATATTTCATCACCTATAACTTCACCACACATTCAACAAACACCACCAACCACACAACCACAAGTTCATAAAACTCCTGGATCATCGGGTTTTAAAGATTTTCCACATATTCTAGAGAATATAGCTCTTGAAGATCTTGGTGATTTTAGCTTTGTACATGATGATCTTGTGAAGAAATTGCATAAGAAGGTGGATGAAGTGTCTAGTGAGAAAAAGAAGTTAGAAGAACGTGTAAAGACTGTTGAATCTAAGAATTCATCTTTGCTGAAGAAGATTGAAACTGATCAAGTCGAAATTGATATTCTGAAAGTTCGGATAGCGGTCTTGGAAGAAGAAAAGTCTAGAAGAGATGAGCAGAATGAGTATTTCAAGTTGAAAAACAAAGAGTTAGAGGCCAAGAATGCTAGAAAAGAACATGAAGATTATATATTGAAAAAAGTGTTGGAAGACTTGATTGGCAAGCCGATTGAACAAAGATTTGAAGAAATAGAGCTTGAGGAAGTTAGAGCAAAACGTAAAGCTGAACTAGAAGCTGAAATGAAAAATAAAGGAAAAAGTGTTCTAGTTGAAGGTGAAACTCAAGTGACTGAAAGGGCAATTGTTCTGACTGAGCCTTGTCCATTAACTTCAGTATCTGGTTTGGTTGAGCCGGAAAATGATGAAGAAGATGAAGAAGATGATGATGATATTCTGAAAGATGATGCAGATGATGTTTATTCTGTTCATAGTGATGATGATGATGATGATGATGATGATGATGATGATGATGATGTTAAAGGTACTTCGGGTATCAAAGTAACCGAAGCATCTCAAGAAGAGAACATTGATGAATATCTTCATGATGATGCAAATGAAGAACCAGAAAATGCTGAAGGTAAGGGGGAGCATGATGATGCTGAAAAAGTTGATGAGCATGTTGATCAAAGTACAGGATTGATTCTACGTCTTGAACATGATGTAGAGAAAGGTGAAATCTTACATACTTATACTAGAGCTAAGATTGTTAAGATGATGGTTATTGAAGACAGTGAGTTTAATTTCGATTTTGAAGAGGAGTTGAACAAGTTTGATATCAATCAGCAACCAGAATATCAGTACAAGTACGTTGAAGATGCTGATAACTATGATAAAGTGGAAGTAGAAGACTGGAGTGACGAAGATCAGTCTGAAAATGTGAGTGTTGATACTTCTAGCTTTCCGACACTTGCTGAGTTTTTCAGTCAGGCGAATGAAGATGAATTGAGAAGAAAGGTTGCAGAAAGTGTTCAGAATAAAAGTTTTCAAGAAATGTCAAAAGAAGAGCGTCGCGAAGAGAAAAAGAAGTGGTTCAGAAAAGATACAGAAAGAAAATTCAAAAGACCACTGCAGTATTACAGAAGAGATAGAGAGATTTCTCTTGGCGATATCATAGTTGGGGTTATTTGCCACAAGTGAATGCTTATGCAATCAGAAGAGAATTTGGTGTTCAGTATTTCAAGTACATTCAAGATATAATGTCTCTGCCTTGGTGGGATGTTGAAGAGTTGCCCAAAGTTAGAACGTTATCATATCCTGTCAGAGTTCATGATATGCCTACATGGGGCTTGATGAAGTTTGAAGTATTCAAAGAATTTAAACACTGGAAGCCACATCAGCCTAAGAAAGTCAAGAGAGTGGATCTAGTTACAGGTGTTGAAGAAACAATTCTGCAGATCAAGAAGCCCAGAGTTATAAAGAACATTCCATTGCCAAAGATGGAACAGAACTTTCACGAAGGGTTTGTTTACTGGGTGTATAACTGTTTGACGACAGAAGCAGTGATTGTTTACAAAGTTGAGAATGAAACCAGATATATCCATCTGTATGATCCGATGTGGATAGTGAATTGTTCTGCGAAGGATGTCGAGTGTTTGTTTGTGAACAAGATTGGGTATAAAGCTGAAGATAAAGATCAAGCTCTGCAGTTTCAGAAAGTGCTACAATTTGTTTTCAGAAAGGTATAAATTCTGAAAATATGTGGTTATCAAAGTGGAGAAAGATTGAAAAGGAAGAGTTTCTGAAAGCTGAGAAGGAGAGAAAAGAGCGTGAAGAAAAAGACAGAATTGCTAGATTTACATGTGTACAAAGGCTAGCTGAAGAAGATAAGAGAGCTGCGAAAGAGAAGGAACAACTTAGAAAGACGTTATTGAAGAAGCCAAAGTGTCATGAGGAGAAGTTCAAGTCTTTGTGAAAGAATGTTTTGAAGACATGCTGACTGAAGACTGCGGCAATATCCAAGGGGGAGTTTGTTGATGCATAATGTCTATCGCCTGCATCATCAGTCTGTGTCGTGTCAAGTATATGTAATAGTGTGAAAAAGTTAAGTTTTATAAATATTAAGGCCAGTTCGCACAAACTGACATGTTATAGGTCAGGTCGCACGAACTGGAAGTTGTCCAGTTCGTGCGAAGTGGATGTTTAACTCTGCGGACTGGTGAACCTATAAATAGGCAAGTGGTGTTTTTCATTTGTAACTTTCTAGAGAACTTTGCCACGAAGTGCTGTTGGATTCTCTCTGTACCTGAACGTCTAATATCAATGAAAAACATGTTTAAAGTGACTTTCTACTCTTCTACTCCTGTTCTAACACTGATTACAAGGTTTCTAGTCTGATTCCGCCTTTCTAGTAACCAGATCTGACTCAGATTGACTCGTTTGGTAGATTCATCGATCCTACATTTTTGTCGGGTAGAAATATTATGGATGGCCCATTAGTTCTTAATGAAGTGTTTAGTTGGTTAAAGAGGTATAAGCGGAAGGGGATGTATTTTAAAGTTGACATTAATAAGGCTTATGATTATGTCAACTGGGCGTTCCTGAATTCGATTATGGCACAAATGAACTTTTCGAGTAGATGGAGAGCATGGGTGATGGCTACACTGTATTCGGCCAGAGCTTCCGTTCTAGTCAATGGTTCTCCTACTAGGGAATTTGATTGCTCACGGGGGCTTCGCTAGGGAGATCCGCTGTCTCCATTTTTGTTTGTTATTGTTATGGAAGCATTATCCGGTATAATGAAAAAAGCTACTTCAATTGGCTTGTTCAATGGGATTAAGGTTTCCGGTGACAGTCCATCCTTATCTCATTTGATCTATGCGGATGACGTGATGTTCATTGGTGAGTGGTCGTCGTCGAATATAATTAATCTGCGGAGGATGATGAGATGTTTTTATCTCGCTTCGGGTTTGAAAGTGAACCTTGCTAAGTGTAGTATTTATGGAATTGGGGTGGAAGAGCAGGAAATTCAAGACATGGCTCTTCTATTGGGTTGCAAACAAGGTACATTTCCATTTAAACATCTCAGCTTGTTGGTAGGTGCCAATATGAATCATGCTCGCAATTGGAAAACAGTGATTGAAATATTCAAGAATAGGCTTTCTCTATGGAAAGCCAAAACTTTATCATATGGTGGGAGAATTACTTTAATTAAATCGGTGTTAAATTCGCTACCAACCTATTATTTTTTCTTGTTTAAAGCACCATTAAAAGTTCTAGAATCATTGGATAAGATAAGAAGGGTCTTCTTTTGGGGTGGATCGAAAGATAAGGCCAAGATGAATTGGGTGGCGTGAGGAAAAACAATCGCTCCAGTCGAATATGGGGGGGCTAGGGTTCGGGTCACTCAGGGATGCGAATTTAGCTATGTTAGCAAAGTGGTGGTGGCGGTTTAAAACTGAAAGGAAAGCATTGTGGCGAAGAGTAATTTGGGCGATTCATCATAGACCAAGGGCATGGTGTGACACTCCAGTTAAAGCCTCAATTGCTGGGCCGTGGAAAAGTATATTCAGCATTTGGTCAGTTACTTCTTACCGCTGACATTGATTTGAGACAAGCTATTTCAGTGGTTTTAGCTAATGGGCAAAATATATCTTTTTGGCTGGATACCTGGGCTGACTCTTTACCACTTTATTTAAAATTTCCAGCCTTGTTCAAAGAAGAATCGGTTAAGGAGTGTTTGGTTGCAGACCGCGTGGGCGAGTCTGGATTCGTTTTAAACTGGGCTTGGGCTCGGCCTATACTCGGTGTGGAGGAACAGAATCAACTTTAGCAACTTATTGCCTTGATCGGCTGTCCGGCCATGTCGACGGGTTCTGATGTTTGGAGATGGAAATATGAATCAAATGGTAATTTTTCTGTTGCTAGCATTAAAAAAGTTCTTAGTTCAGTAATTCGTTCCAGACCTGTTAGAGTTTTTGAGTGGAACAATTGGGTTCCTAAGAAAGTGGGCTTGGTGGCTTGGAGGGCGGATATGGAGAGGCTGCCGACGAAACAAGCACTATCGGTTCAGAATGTGCCGGTTCAAGACCAGATGTGTGTGTTTTGCGGCGACTATGTTGAGACGTGTGATCACATCTTCGTGTCGTGTCATTTTGCACAAATGGCTTGGCTAAACTTAGCGGATTGGTGTAGGCTGCCGCCAATTATTGCTTTTGGTTTAAAAGACTTATTGACGCTGCATGAATCAAGCTCGGTATCGGGGAAAAAACGGAAAGCGATACATGCCGTGGTCTTGGTAGCAATTTGGAATATATGGAAAATGAGGAATGATGTGCTATTCAGACAAGCAAATCCAAACGTGGTAAAGGTGTTGGACGAGATAAAAGCAATGGCGTATCTTTGGATAAAGAATAGATCAAAAGTGGCGTCTTTAACATGGGAGGATTGGAGCCGGTTTAAATTTGGAGACTAATTTGATGTAATTGTTTTATGTTTTGGTGGTTTTTTTTGGTGTGAAAACATTTATATATTTGGTGGGTAGCGTCTTGCTACAATAAATAAAATCTTTTGTCGGCCGTTAAAAAAAAATAAAAATATAATTGACAAAATAAATAAAGCAAGCTCATAAGGTTTAGCATTTTGAGTAGAACGTTTTCTCAGTTGACCCTTAAATTAAAACTATTGATTATTCAAAGTAAACGCAGAAAAAGTTGACAAAATGTCACCTAGCCGACAATTGAATTGAAACTAAAATAAAAACAAAACTAGAAGTTGAAAACGAAACACCCAATCACCTATATCACTTTAAATCAATGTCCACTAAACATCATCCTCGATCCCCATCAACCACTATGAATTTCACAACAAACATTCAACTATTTCTCTTCTTTTTTATTTTTGCATTCACTCATTCTACGTCTCAATCAAACACCACCAGCGATGTGATCACCATCACAAAAGCCGCAAACGTAGCCAAACCCGGCTGCCAAAGCCTATGTGGAAACGTAACCATTCCATACCCGTTTGGCATCGGTCCAGGCTGCTTTCTAAGCGAATGGTTCGAAACAACGTGCAACACGAGTGTTAATCCTCCCAGAACCCAGATCGGCACTCTACCAATCCTCGAATTCACGGATTACACTTTCCGAGTGCTCAATAAAGTGGCAAGCAAATGTTACGATCCATTCGGAAACATCACCGAAGACACTCCAGCCCTCACAAGTCTTGGATGGTTATCACCCTTTTCATTTTCACAAAAAAACCAGTTTACTTTACTCGGGTGTGATGATTTCACCTTGTTTTCAGACCCTATGCTAGTAACAAACTTTACCACTGGTTGCATAGCATTGTGTTCAAAACCCGAGGAGGTGGTTAACGGGTCGTGTTCGGGTGTTGGGTGTTGTCAAACATCAATCCCAAAGGCACTCAAGTCTTACTACACTAATGTTTATAGTATGTCTAATAATAACCACACTCACATATGGTCTTTTAATCCTTGTATGTTCTCGTTTTTGGGTGAGCAAGACCGGTTTACATTTCATGGGGTGTCGGATTTTATGGACCCCGATTTCAAGAACCGGACCAGGGCTAGTGTTCCTATGTTGGTCGATTGGGTAGTCGGGAACTTGAGCTGTAGTGAGGCTAGGAGTGCTGGTGTGTTGGCTTGTCAAGCGAATAGCGAGTGTGTTGATTCGGATACTGGAGTTCCGGGATATAGATGCATTTGCAATAGTGGGTATCAGGGTCAGCCTTATCTTGAACCAGGTTGCCGAGGTTAGTTTTGTGATTGTTATTGGAGTTTATTAAATTATTAGAACTCAATTTTATATAATAAATAATAAAAAACATATATCTTTCAAAATCACTTGCATTGCACGTGTTAAATAAAATATAATATCATATGTTAATAATACATACAATCGTCAAGATTTTTTTTTTAAATGAACTTTGATGTACTAATTACTTATTATAACATTTTACTTTGTTTTTTATTTATTATTTGGTCAAAACACATATATTACATGGGGTTGAATCATGTTTTTATGATGCATTCAAATTATGAGATACAATGATTTTAGTTAGTTTTATGTACGCATTCAAATTATGAGATACAATGATTTTAGTTAGTTTTATGTACATTCATGCTTATTTGTTTATTTCATTCATAAAACATTCGCCTCAAATTTGTATTTCAAAGGGTTTACGGTACAAAAAAGTGGAGATCGATCCTCACGTTTTTATACATTTCATCTTTTTTATGAATTATACCACAAAATCGAGAATTAAATTCTATTTGATAGGAGTTTAGAATTGTTATATTTAAAAATGATGTTCTTTCTAAATGTTAATGCAATTTGTGATAAATGATTGATTTAAACCAATTATAATAGTACGCGTAACATTAAAAATGTGAAATTAAGTTGTCTAGATTTGACATTTGAAAGAATTGTGCGACTATAATAGTGAAGCATATGCCTCAAACCTAGAATAATTATTTAATTCTAGTGAAAAAAAAAACAATAATACAATAATTATCGATAATAATACAATAATTCTAGTGGAAAAAAAAACAATAATCATCAAACGGGAACCTTTGATTCCTAATTTACCATAATTTCAATCATCGAACTCTAAAATATATATATTTAAATATATATATATATCCACTCATATTACTTAGGAAATAACTTTATGATTATATAACTAAACAAGTTACTATTACTACTACTACTACTACGTAATATGAGAGACAAATTGCAAAATAGTATTTAACTTCATAAAAAAATTGGAAAATAAGATGAGAAATCACTATGAAGTGACATGTCTCCAGAAATGATTTCATTTATTAGTATAGGAAGATTATTATTATTATTGTTGTTGTTGTTGTTAATTACACCGTTAGTTCCTGTGGTTTGTGAAAGTAACAACCTCGGGTACTAATAGTTTAAAATAACAGTCTAAGGTTTTAACTTTTGATTTGGTAAAATCATAGGGCCTTAAGGCTAACCATTGTTAAAAATTAACTCGGAACTTAATACCCAAACTTGAACTTTAGAGAAACAACAAGGGCTAACCACAAAATTAACTCTTGTAATATTTAAAACACAATTTTTCTTTTTCTCTTGTTATTCAACTAATTTTTTTTAATTATTTAAGTAAACAATTTTTTAAACGGTTATACAAAATTAAAGCTAATTTGAAGCCACTTTCGTAATTAGATTACATATAAATTAACTAGCTTATATGTAATTAACGTATTAAAGCTACTTTAAAACCAATTTTGTAAAGATAATCATCATACAAAGTAACAAATAGATATATTTTTTATTTATTATATATTTATTAGTGTAATATTCTTCCATCTTTTGGTATATAGTATAAGTGAAATAGGATAACTTTTATATACTAACAAATTGACGCTAACATGTGTGTTGCTGCGGAATGTTGATTATAAATGTTTTGGTATCACTGTATTAATTGCGGAAATTCTTAAGCTTTGTTCAACTAACCGTAATTTATACTAATTGTGCTAAAAATCTTTAGTTGAAAAAGCAACAATTAGACAGTATTTTATATTCAAATTTTATCAAAGCTAGCTTTAAATAATTAGGACTTATAAATGTTTTAAATACATTACTTTTTTCACCATTTTAAAAATTATTTAGTTAAATAATAAAAAAAACTTAGTTAAATAAAAAGAGAAAAAATATGTTTTAAATATTATAAGAGTTAATTGTGGGATTAGTCCTTGTGGTTTCTTCAAAGTAACAATGTTGGGTACTAAGTTCTGTAATGACAAAAATACCCTAAGTTTTCGGTTAGTATTTAACAACTATTAGCCTTAACGCCCTATGATGTTATAGAATCAAAAGTTAAAAACTTAGACTGTTATTTTAAACTATTAGTACCTGAGGTTGTTACTTTCCACAAACCATAGGGACTAACGGTATAATTAACTCTTATTATTATTATCATTATTATTATTATTATTATTATTATTATTATTATTATTATTATTATTATTATTATTATTATTTGACTAATCATTAATCTGTTTAACATTTATTGAACTATGTTAGAAATCCGGGTATTACATATTGAATAAATGAAATATATGAAATACTAGGTTAGAACCCCGTGTATTACACGGGTTGCATAAATGTAATTTTATATATATTAAATAAAAAACAATATATTTTTAAAAACCTCATTTATTACACGTATTGAGTAAATATAATTTTATAAGTTAAATAATAAAAAAAAAAACTATACCTTTAAGAACCTCATATATTGTACATGTTGAATAAATGTAATTTTATATATCAAACAATAAAAAAGTTATATTTTAAAGAAACCCTGTGTATTCACTGGTGGAAGAAATATAATTTTATATACTAAATAATAAAAATTTATATTTTAAAAAAACTCTATGTATTGAACGGGTTGAATAAATCTAATTTTATATAGAAAATAATTAAAAATATTTATATCTTTAAAAACCCTGTGTATTACACGGGGTAGTGTTTGATATGCAAGAATGAGATACGAAATGGAATAGACCATTATGGAATAGACCTTTTTGATACTTTTTTAATGTTACTTTTTAAAAAAAAAAATATAGCAAAATACTTCATTTTATGGTATATATATATTTTTTAAATAATGAAATATATAAAGTTATTTTAGTTTTAAACACTTGATGGAAAGAAAATGACTAAATGACTAAAATAGTCATATTTCTCATTATATAATATATCAATTGTTAATGATGATCCTATTATCACATTTTTAGATAACATAATGATTCATTGAAACTCTTTGGTCGTTAATTTAGAATGAAAATTTTCAATTCTATTTTACAAATTGTCTTTTTATATCACGATAACAGTTATATTCAATTATTTTTTTTCTGATGTATTTTGATTCATAAATGAAATGCTATTAAACAGGTTGAGTTGTTTTTTTTCCTTTTCTAATATACAGTTTGTATGACCTTATCTAATGATGTGTATGATTCATTGAAATTCTTTGGTTGTTAATCTAGAATGAAAAATGCTAGTTCTATTTTACAAATTGTAGAGTTGATAAGATTTATAATAATTTAATTAATATTTAATAATTTAAATTTAATAATAATTATCTACAATTAAGGATGGTCTGGAATAATGACAAATGGAACCTCCATTAATTGGTTTCATATAGTTGATAAGATTTATATTTATTTAATTAATATTTAATAAATTAAATTAAATAATAATTATCTATAATTAAGGATGTTCTAAGGGGGTGTTTGGGGTTGAGTTTTGAAAATAGATTATGCGTTTTGAATAATCAGAATCAGATAATTAGCTGTAACAAAACGTGCTGCAGAAAGATAGTGTTTGGATTTGATTATGTTGTTTGATATCACAATAATCAGATAATCAACTATTTGAGTGTTTGGCAAGTATATATATTTTAAAAAAATAAATAAGTGAAACCAATCTATATCGTTTGCTGCCCGTTTACCAACTATCTCGATGTAAATTATTTACTAATTAGACAAAAACCAATCTATATCGTTTGCTGTGTAAAAAAAAAAAAAAAAATAAGTGAAAACGTAAAAAATCAGTTTTTGGATTATCACGTTTTCCTGCAGCAAGGGGTGGCCTACTTATGGATTATCACGTTTTGAACTCTACAAAACGTAAAAAATCACTTTTTATTAATTTTTTTACCAAACACTCAAAATAGATTTTTTTGTGATTTCAAAACACAATAATCAAATAATCAGGTTGAAAACGTAATTCCAAACACCCCCTAAAATATTGACAAGTGTCCCTCTATTGATTTCTTTTATTATATAGTATAGATATAGATTATATAGTTAATAATAAGAATTTATAAATTTTAGAATGAAATTTATAGATAAATTTTTTTGTTTTTTTAAATTAAGAAACAGAATACAGGAAAGACTTTGGCTAAACTTGCACACCATAATGATTGAATCTAAGACCTTCTACTATTCCAAACTTTATCTAATTCACCAACACCACTAGGCTATTCCTAAGTAGAAGTATATTATATAGTTAAAAGACACATTTTGTGTTTGATTATGACAGACATCAACGAATGTGAAGATCCCAATAATCTTTGTGGTGCGGTTTGCACGAATACGCCTGGAAGTTATACGTGTAGTTGCGAAGATGGATACGTCGGAGACGGCCTGAAAAACGGACGTGGTTGTGCAAAGGAAAATTCAGAGTTCCCCGTTATTAAGTTCTCTTTAGGTAGTTATCCATATTCCACTAGTTTTCTCATGCTAAAAACGTATCTGGTTGTATTGCAGGAATAAAAGTATCTATCCTACTACACAACAAAGTATCTAAATAAATAACTAGGAATAAAAAGTTACAAATAAAAACTAACAATATTGTAATTAAATATTTTCAAAATGTTAAGTACAAAAGAAAAGTTACAATTTTTAAAAATAATATATATATATATATATATATATAGGGTGGAGCTCATGCGAGAACCACCATTATTGTGAGAACCGCGAGAACCAATGTGAACACAACCTAAAATAGCCAAAAAAACCTAAAAAAAACCTAACCCCCACCCCCCCCCCCCCCCCCCAAGCTAAATGCTAAAAACTAAAACCCCCAAAAAACCTAAAAAAAACCTAACCCCCCCCCCCCCCCCCCCTAAAAACCTAAACCCCCCTCCCCTACCCCCCAAAAACCTAAACCCCCCACCCCCAAGCTAAAATGCTAAAAACTAAACCCCAAAAAAACCTAAAAAAATCTAAAAAAAATTTTTTTTTAATTTTTTTATGTTAAAATCGCTACTTTTAGAAGCAAAAAATTTTTTTTTTTTTTTATATATATATATATAGGGAGAAGATCATGCGAGAACCACCTCTTATTGCGAGAACCGCGAGAACCAATGTGAACACAACCAAAAATGCCTAAAAATCACACAAAAAAATATTTTTTTTTAATATTTTTATATAAAAATCGCTACTTTTCGAAGTCAAAAAAAAAATTAAAAATTTTTTTTTTTTACCACTAAAAGTAGCGATTTGAGCATAAAAATATTAAAAAAAAAATTTAGATTTTTTTTTTATTTTTTTAGATTTTTTTTAGATTTTTGTAGGTTTTTGGGGGTTTAGTTTTTAACATTTTAGCTTGGGGGGGGGGGGGGGGTTTAGGTTTTTTTAGCTATTTTAGGTTGTGTTCACATTGGTTCTCGCGGTTCTCACAATAAGGGTGGTTCTCGCATGATCTCCTCCCTATATATATATATAGGGGACCGCTAAAATGAAAACCACCTCTAGTTGTAAGAACCGTGAGAACTACACCGTACGGGGCGAGGTGGACCAAATTTTTTTTTTCATAAACGTAGATACGTGTATTATAAACACATTTGTAAAAAAAATTCAAAAAAAAAATGTCGTGTGTGTAGTTTTGAGCACCACAAACAAAACTACACACATGACATTTTTTTTTAATTCTTTTTTTTTTACAAATGTGTTTATAATACACGCATCTACGTTTATGAAAAAAAAATTTGGTCCACCTCGCCCCGTACAGTGTAGTTCTCACGGTTCTTACAACTGGAGATGGTTTTCATTTTAGCGGCCCCCTATATATATATATATATATATATATATATATATATATATATATATATATATATATATATATATATATATATATATAAATAAAGAATAGCATACTACATTAACTACTAAAATTTACACCACTTGTCTATAATAAGACTTGAACTCTCACTACTTGGGAGTGAGACACCAATGCTACACCTTGATACCATTGGTCTATAAGCCATTTATTGGTATTTAAAAAATTATGACACCTTGGATTCTAATCCAACTATATTTGATGTCCTAAAATGTAGGTATGGGGTTTGGTTTCTTGGGCGTTTTAGTAGGAACAACATGGCTTTATTTTGTTTTCAAGAAAAGGAATCTTGTTAAACTCCGACGAAAGTTGTTTCAACAAAACGGGGGTTTGCTACTCAAACAACATATTACGACCAGCGAAGGCAATGTCGATTCAACAAAGGTCTTCACAGCACAAGAGTTAGAAAAAGCCACCAACAATTATGCTGAAGACCGGATCTTGGGTCGTGGTGGGTATGGGACAGTATACAAAGGCATTCTCAACGATCAACGGGTAGTTGCAATCAAGAAATCACGAGTTATAGATGAAACTCAAATCGAGTTATTCATCAACGAAGTGATTATATTAACACGAGTTCACCACAGGAACGTGGTGAAGCTATTGGGATGTTGCTTAGAGACCACAATTCCATTATTAGTATATGAGTATGTATCTAGTGGGACACTTTTTAATCATATTCAAAGTAAAGAAACCATCACTTGGTTATCATTGGAGAATCGGTTAAGAGTAGCAAATGAAGTTGCTGGTGCACTTTCGTATCTTCATTCAGCTACATTGACCCCTGTTATCCATAGAGATGTGAAATCCGCAAACATATTATTAGACGATAACTACACCGCAAAGATGGCGGATTTTGGAGCTTCTAGATTAGTCCCACTAGATCAAACACAAGTGACCACTTCAAGGGACATTAGGTTACTTAGATCCAGAGTACTTTCATACAAGTCAGTTAACTGAAAAGAGTGATGTTTACAGTTTTGGTGTGGTGCTTGCTGAGCTTCTAACTGGGGAAAAACCACTTTGTGCGGAACGAGGTGAAGCAGAACGAAATTTAGCAACTTATTTCATCATGTCGCTAAAAGAAAACCGTTTGTTCCAAATTCTTGAACCTAGATTTGTAAGGGAGGGTACCCTAGAGCAACTTCAACAAATTGGTGAGCTTGTGAAAAGATGCCTTAACCTATTAGGAGATGAGCGACCAACAATGAAAGAAGTCGCGAGTGAACTTGAAGCGTTACGTAAGTTTACTCAACATCCATGGGCGAGTCGACATGTTGATGAAGAGAATGCAAGCTTGTTAAACGTGGAGAACCAAGAAACCGACCTTTACGCAAATCAATAAACCTGTATTCTAGTGCTGGGGAAATCTCTCATGCTTTTAGCATTGATAATTGTCTTATAGTTCCTACAAGTATTCTTCGATAATAAGATTTGTTATTGTTTGAATGTTCTTGAATAAATCTAAAAATGTGTTTGTAAGTCTTAACTTTATTAGCTATTCCATGAATGCTCATGAGACATTTTGATTATTTTGTGTGCAAGTTAATAAGAAAGAGTCTCAAAGGGATAAAAAGGGAAACATGGAAAAATATGAGGTGGAATTATTTGTAAAAAGATTAAACACTACTCTTCTATAGTTAATTTTTAAGATATGGTAAACCCATTTTTTAGTGATTAAAAATCAAAGGAATTGTTGCAAGGATTCGATAACTATAGATTTCAATTATGAAACACCATCACCAACACTTGGTGTTCCTTGATGAGTTGGGATTTCAAGGGGTAAGAATTCAAGATTTAAGTGTTTTTAGCGTGTAACAAGTCATTCATTTAATTTAAAAAAGATGAAACTCGATTCGAATTTTAGATCGAGTCAAATGATTCCAAAATTTGTTTCAATGGTGATAAACATATGGATAAGCTTATTCTTCACTCGTGTTAATCAAAGAGTAAGCTTTGAATGATTTGGGGTCATTCAAAGGTTAAACTTGAAAATATTCATGTCAGAACTTATTGAATGTGCCGTGTTAACCTTAACCTAATTGATACGAATGTGACCCTTTGACTTGGAAAGCAAATATTTTTAGAGGAGTGAGAGGTTTGTGTATTCCCAACATTCATGATAGAATAATTCAACCAGGTTGGTATGTATGAAAGAAAACGCGGTTGTGCAATTTTTAATACAATAATGAATATTAAAGAAACATGATCATGTTATTTAATACATGTTTTATGCCAAGATGAGACATGGGTCGCTGATAATATGTAAAGAAATATCTTAATTTCACTTAAAATTTGTGTTTCTTCCTTAAAAATACAAGGATGGAGGGGGCGCCTCCCGCATATGGCTGGAAGGTTGGTAATCTCGTCTGGTACATCGCCGTCACCCATACGAGTAGGCTGTGGGTGGGTCGAATAGTCTTATGACCGTTGGGGTTAAAAGATTTTTAAAATAAATACCCTATAAACACAACTCCTTTCTTTCACAAACACTACGCCACACTTTACGTACTCTTTTCTTTCACAAAAACTACACAATCTCCTATCATTCAAATGGTCGAATGGACCAAAAACGAAGAAATCGTGTTGGTGAGGACTTGGGTTACTCTCACCGTGAACAAGGTTCAAGGGTCTTGTGGAATGTGGCTTCAAACCCTAGACGTATTTCATGAAAAAATTGGTAACAAAACATGTAAGGTATATGAACAGGTGGCATATTTTCCTAATTAATGGTCCAAGTTCGACACACTGTTCAAAGAGGCAACGAGCAACCAACAGATGCAAAACAAGGAATATGCCATTCAGGTTGCCCTTCTTGAGAATTAACAGACGTACGAGCCCTATGAATTTGATTCTCACCTTAAGGCTTGGAAGATTGTGAGAACTCATCCGCAATGGAGATAATTTCTTTAATTCAAATTTTATGTTATTTCTAAGTTATATAATATTTCTATTTTTTATGAACTTATAATCTAGTTATTTTATTTTGTTGAATTTGTTTTTTATTTAAAAAAATCTAGAATAACAGAAATGAGCGTTGCTAATGTTTTGATAGTTTAAGAGTAGTTTATGATAAAAAATGATGTGAACTTATAGATTTGTGAGTTGAGATTTATGAACTTATATATATTTCTTGGTGTGATTGCTATGATACAAGTACCTACTCTGGGCAATCCTAACCCAAAGGTTCAACCTTGGGAAATTTTAAACGTTTTAGTTATGCTCTGAATTGCTCTAAGTCAACTTATATTCACTATAAGCATATTGGAAAACATGAAGCGGATATAGTGGGTTAGATTGGGATGGAAAAAATAATGGTTCATAAATCCTTAATTTGTGCCCCATTTTGATTGGGATAAGCTTGTTAAGATTCTTCATTCCATACAAACAATAGTTCGAGAAATTGATGGACATTATTAGGCTATGTGTGACTATCCCCTTCATCTTTAACTGTCTCGTCATCGTCGCATCACCATCTCTTCCGTCTTTCCCCTCAATCCCCAAACCTATTTTATGTCCATGTGGTACTATCCCCCTCTTCTCTAACTGTCTCGACATCGTCACATAACCATCTCTTCCGTCTTTCTTCTCAATCCCAAAACCTGTTTTATGGTTATCCCATAACCCTTCTTTTTTAATTATTTTTAAACAATTAAGTAATTCTAATTTTGTTAAATATAACAACCCTCCTAAAACACCCTTGACATGTCACACCCCGACCGCGTTAAAACAACAAAACCGCGGCGGAAACATCAGGGAGTGTTGTAACAGAATCATTGTTTCACAACACATGGATTAAAGTTTCGTTTTATTGAATTAAGTTATGTACATTGTCTTGAAATTTAAAAGCAAAACACAAACATATTGTCTATCATTGTTATTAAGTCACTAAGGCCTCGTCCGATCCTATGTGAGCATGCATCCTAGTCATCATCAAAATCATCAAACAACACCACCAGAAACATATGTGAAAATAAAGTCAGCATATAAATGCCCGCGAGCACATAGGTTTTGTTAGTGTGTCAAATTCATGGCTTGTACAAGTATTGCAATACCTCGTACGACTACAAGAGTCGATAATTGAAAACCTTGTTTTGAAAAGTGTTTTCTATTGCAATATGATTAACCAACTTAAAACAGGTTGGTTATAGTTGATAAAACCTCGTTGCGACTAAAACATTTCTTTTTGTAAACCAAATTGTAAATCGTTCTTGTAATAAAAATCGCATGGTTTATATCATTTAGTAAACATCGTTGCGTGTCATCGTTTGAAATCAATCGTTCAAGTGAACTAAATAACGCCACGGAATGTAATATTATAAAAGCACTTATATGTAAGAAGTACCAGCGGCGTATCTACCATGCTTTTATCACATTACACCCGTCTCATTATCTAATCACATACCAAAAACCAATCGTTCAATTGTACTTGTTCTCAAATCGTTCATGTTATCAACACCAATCATTCAAATCGTTCAACTCATTCGTGTTATAAACCATCGTTCAATCGTTCAAATCGTTCAATCGTTCGTGTTTTAAATTGTGAAAACTAACTTTTGGTCGTTCTCGTTGAATACATTCAAACCTGTGTTCTGACTTGACTATACCACCAAAGGGTATCTTTAACTCGACTAACAAACCACCAAAGGGTTTGTTAAAATTCATCAGGTTCTGTCGTTACCCACATTACCCCATAACCATGGCGATAGTCCGATAACGGGATTTATCAAATCCTATGGTACCATGACATACTATTGGTTGGCTCGGCCAAAGCTAATGAATGTCATTCGTGTTATGTATTAACGCACCAACAAGTTTGTTCACATTATTGAAATCGTTCTGTTTAATATAAACCATAGCATTTGATTTGTTTTGAAAAAACTCGAAATTGTTTAGCACATATGAATCACCCCAAAACAATTGAAAGCAGTAAAAATAGGGGAACTATGTAATCACTTGAGATTGCAAGGTATCCTCAATTTAAGTGAACTAACAAGCTCGGGCAATCAAGGAATCAAGTGGCACCTAGTATCGGATCACTATGTTAATAAATCGATCCCTAAATAGGGAGATCGGGTAGAATGAGGTCTTGTAAACCAAATGAGTATTGGAACTCATGTGACATGGTTAATAAAGCCTACATTCTGATTCGGAACCTACCCTAAGTGCTTATGACCCATTATGGCCCGTTAAGGTAGTCTATGCTACTTTAACGCGTCATTTGCGCAAAAGCGCATTCGGATAGCCTAATGTCACGGCCCCCGACCCGGTTTGACCCGTTTCAGGAGCCGCGGGACAGAAATACTGCGGTATTTAATTAATTGAGTTTGACAGCGGAAGTATTCATCAGGATCTTTTAAAAAGGTAAATATTTCCCGATTATTTATTTCACAACGCGGGATAAAACCCGGTAATTTACAATCATTTGATTTCACAAAGAAATCTTTTATTTTACAAAACATGTTTCTTTATTTTATACTGAGCCACTTCCTTGAGCATGTAGTGCTATATGGCACTTTTCCTGATTCATAACAGGTCACCTGAAACATGTTTGAAAAAGGTTTTGTCAGCGGGAAATACTGAGTGAATCATTCTATTTTGCATAATGATGCATAGTTATCAATTACAGCATAAGAGCGATTACAATGGCTTCTATCTTATTTTTATCTGGCATTCTGTCACAATGGTGACATGTCACAATGGTGACGATGGTCATACCACTATTTAGATCAATGAACCTAAATAGTGATGATTATCCCTGTAGGTCAATGAACCTAACAGTGATTATCCCGAGTAGGTCAATGAACCTAACTGGGAGACAATTAGTAATGTGCACAATACCCCACTAACCAGTAATTCAAGATATCCACGACTTAGTCCCTGTAATTATAACCTTGAAAATAATTTGAGGTATTGTAAAATAATTTGATAAAAAGAGAATGACTCACAAACTGTGAGAAAAGGAGAATGACTCACATTGCAAATTTATACGGGCAGAGCCTAGCCTACTGATTAGCCTTTTATCCTAATTTAATAACAGGCACACAAAACTGGGTTAGTAATCAATCCAGCAATTACGATAATTCACGAGATCAAATTCTCACAACGAACGACAAAGTGCAATACTTCATCCATCGATTTAACGATGATCCGTCAAATTAATGACGAACGATAAAGTGCAATACTTCATCCATCGAATTAACGATGATCCGTCAAATTAATGACGAACGATAAAGTATAACCCTAATGTGGGCGGCACTTAAACATTCATTGGATATATTGATCGTCGGAAAATGAATCGTAGCAGCGATTGTGCTAATACCCTGATTGCGGCGTCGATTAGTGAATCGTGTGTGTTAATTGGAGTATACAGAGCATAACTCCGTGTAGAATTGGAATTTCTTCGTCGTTTCAACTCCCAGAATCAAGTCCCAAACTCCTGTATTTATAGGTGAATTTTGTCCCTTAGGCGGCCCGCGTGAGAATTAAGCTAACTTGAGGCGGCCCGCGTAAGAACTATTTTTATGTATAGGGTTGCCACGTGTGGGACTAGCTCAGCTGAGTCGACGGTTTTCGTAAATTCCTTTCTGCCTACGTTTTAAGTGGATAATCGTAACTAGGAAATACCCCCCCTGAGTTTTAGGGGCCCTGATCCTGATTCTGATTTTTCTGAAAATCTTAGGGTTTGTACAGAATCACTTGGGTTTCTCAATTAGGGTTTCCTATTGGTCAATTAAAGTAATAATTAGTACTTTTTGATGAGAGTTGTTACACCTAACTAGTCCTATGACAAGTATTATATGCCCTAACATGTTTAATAATGTTGCATAATCAGTTTAAGTGTCAAAATTTAGGTTACATAGGCTTAAATTCAAATTATGCATGAAAAGGGCATTTTGGTCATTTTCCTAAGGCATATAAACTACATATCATACAACTAATTAAACTAAGTGACCATAAGGTATAACCTCGAAAGGTTATTCCCTATACAACTATGGTCACAAAATAGGTTTGGTCGGATCCTAACGATCGACCAAAAAAGTCGGGTTCGAAAGTCTAAGCGGTTGTCGAGACCGCTTGACTTACGACCCTAAATAAACACTAAATTAAAAGTGACGAGTTAAACGTGTTACAACATGTTTAACTAAGTTAGAAAACTGATTTGATATCAAAACAAAGTGTTTTGATACCCGAAAATAGTTTCGTCGCAAAATGCACATAATCGTGCATTTTGACCGAAACTTTGACTCGTCACTTTGACTAGTCAATGTGGTAATCAGTAAGTATAGTCGCAAGGGACTATAACCATCGTGATTACGCTCACGTTGCAAAGTTCAAACGAACTTTGTCTTAACCAAATCATGGTCAAAGCTGAAAGTCAAACACTGTTTGACTTTCTTGCTTGAAATAAATAAACAAGCATGAAAGAACACTTACAAGAGTCCAATGCTTGGAAAAATGAACTAGAATGCTTAAGTATGAGGCCTCCAAGTTAATGTGGTAGCCTCAAATCAGAGCAATAGAGAGAAGAGAATGAAATGAGCAAGTTGAAATGTTGAAATCTCTTGCTATTTATAGGAATTCTTGAACCTTTGGATCAATGCCAAGTGTTTTTGAGTTGATTAAAGCATGATCTTGACCCTACACTTGTTATACACTGATTTGGGGGCTTGGGGAAAACTTAAACCAGCCATCGTATGCAAAAACTAAGGTTAAAAACCAATTCAGCAGCTGATTCTGAAGGTTCAATGAATCTACCCAGATAGGGCTCTCGCGCCCCGTGAGCTAGTGTACCAGAACTTTCGAATTTTGGCAGAACAGGCCCCTGCATGCTATAAACTTGATTTTTGATGCATTTACCCCCCGTTAACCCCATTTCAAGGCTCTAAAAGGATTTTCAAGCATAGGGGACTTGAAATATGCTTGAAAACATCTCGGATGTCGGTTCGTTTGGTCGTACGATCGCGTTATTTGGTTAATTACGACGAAACTCGAACGGACGCGAAAACGATCCAAATTACACGACGAATTGTATTTTTGCATTCCTATCACTAAAATATAATATTTTAGTGATTAAAAAAAATTTTGGATGTCCGGATATGGTCAGAACGTAAGATATGCGCGTATATGCAAACTTATGCAGTTTTTGACGCTTTTAGTCCCTATGATCAAATAAGCGTATTTTTCACATAATGAACCCTTCAAAGCTTATTTCTAAGCTATTTAAAGGATATTTAGGGTATGTTTAGCTTATGATCTTGTTCTGGAGTGTACGTTGCTATACGAATCGGCAGATTTTTGCAGTTTGTCGCAAATAGTCCCTGTGATCGAATAAACTTGTTTTTGACACACCAAACCCTTCAAAACTTATTTATAAGTTATGTAAAGGTTATTTAAGGTATGTTAAGATTATGTCACTATTCCGGAGTGTTTGTCACGTTGAACTGATTACGTTTATGTAACAGTTTGCGTATAACTTTCTAGAAAGCGATTAAAAGCTTGAAATCGAATTAGAATCAAAACGTGAAATTTTCAAACACAAATAAACAAATATTGAGACCAAAACCCATCGTTTCATTGATATTTGATATTGTTCTACATCATTCAGTGTTTACATAGCACAAATGTCAAAGTCTCCCCTACTTTAGGAAATTTCGTCCCGATATTTTAACTAGAGGAAACTTGTGAAAACAAATGTGGATATTTCGCTTTCATTTGGTCCTCACGTTCCCAAGTAAACTCTGGGCCACGTTTCGACTCCAGCGAACTTTGATTATTGGAATTCGCTTGTTCTTCATTCGCTTGACTTCACGGTCCATTATCTCCACAGGTTTCTCGACAAAGTGCATTGTATCATCAACTTGAATTTCGTCGAATGGAATGTGAAGATCAGTATCGGCTAACACTTTCGTAAATTGGACACATGGAATGTGGGTGAATATTCCCAAGTTCAGGAGGTAGCTCAAGTCGATACCTTTCCGATTCTTTCAACAATCTTAAATGGTCAAACGTATCGTGGTGCAAGTTTTCCTTTCTTTCCAAATCTCACCACTCCCTTCCAAGGGGATACCTTGAGTAGGATGTTGGTGCATATGTCTGTTGACTTAGTCTTATATCGAGTCTCGGTTTCGTTGCGAATCTGGTCAAGAATGATGTCATCATTCTCAATGATGACATCATATATGTGACATCACAATATGACATCATCATATGACATCAATATTGCAACATACACGAAACAGATTAGTCTAGGTCATGTATGGTAGATTGTATAGAAGTTTAGGGGGCTGAAATGTAAATTTATGGGTTTTTTCAAGGAGTCTAGTTTGAAGAGTGGCCTGTCACTTTCTAACGGGAGGGTTTAGTCGTGACCGTTTGAAACTGGTCATGTCAGTTTCAAACGGGAGGGTCTTTGCCTATAAATAGGCATGTTAATTTCTCATTTCAAACGGTCAGAGCTGAAGTGTAACAAGGTGCTGCCAAATTTTCACGTGAATTTTAATGAGAAACAAGTGATTAAAAGTGATCTACATCTATTTTCTACTCCATTCTATCTGATTCTAAGCTGTTTAAGTGTTTCCGCCACTTAAACAGTGTGTATTCACTCAAATTGACTCATTTGATCGGTCAAATCGATCCTACAATTAGTATCAGAGCCAGTTGTGAGTAAATACACCTGAATCAGTTGGTTTTTCTACACAAAATTTGATTTCTGAACTTTTGGCCGGACAAAATGGACTGATTTTTGGACATAGTGTGTAAAACTGATTTTTAACAAACCCTTGAGAATATCAGAACTTAACTCATAGTAAAAGTGGTAAAAATGACTTGAAAACTGGTGCCCGTTTGAACGAAGACCATTTGAGGACTGACCCTATTGTTTGAAATTGATCCATCCCGTTTGAAAACAACACCATACCGTTTGAAAAGGGGGGTCCTGTTTGAACCTCTAGTTTGAAGTGGTCCTCTAGTTTGAAGGATACACCTCCAGTTTGAAGGTGTCACTAGTTTGAAACTGTCACCAGTTTGAAGGTGTCACCTGTTTGAAATTGTCACCTGTTTGAAACATAACTTCTGTTTGAAAATGATTCAGCATTTCATGTGATACGTGTCTTAATCTGATCAAATGTCATCATTGGGTTTGAATTAAAATCGGTTGCATGTGATTGATGATAAGCTCAAAGTATCAGTTCTATCAAAGTATTCGATCAAAGTTTGTTGTCTGCCAAATACTTTAGCGACCCAATAGAATTAAAGGATTGCATTGGTTCGATTAAGTGATTCAAAAAAGTGCATGTGATTCCAGGTCTTGTAAATTGTAGTCTGCATGTGATTTGTTTGTATAATGTGTGTTGTCGGCCACGAGAATTGAAAAGGAAATCCATTAAAGCAATTAATGTGAATTTTGAGACCCAATGAGATTTTGAGTAGTGAACTTAGTTTGTCGGCAATTTGAATTGAATAGGTGCTTGTGATAATTGTTCATTTGCATGTGTTTGTTAGCGGCCCAATCAACATATTAAATCAATTACTTTTGTCGGTTCATTAAAATCAAAGAAAAGAGTGTGTTGTGAATTGTAGATGTCGGCTTAGTGGTATTGTTGGTCCTATCACAATTGATTCTAATTCAGTCATCACGTGAATACATGTGAATTTGAATTGTGGTTAAAGTTGTCGTTTATAAATAAAAAATTTGATTTGAGTTTGCATGTGACTCTCCGGCCCATTCATTGTACATCAGTTCATCGATCCAATTAAAAGTTTTAGAGATGATTAATTGAGGCCCAAATAGCAAAACAATTGTTTTAAAAATTGTTGGACATTTTAAATTTGACGGTGCATGTGATTTTATATCTTTTGGCCCAACAAGTTACAAGTGTGATTATTGTTTGTGATATTAACGGCCCACTAATATTTGATGACACTAAATTTTTGTCGAATATTTGCATGTGATTAGTTGCTTGTGAATTGTTTGAATCAATAACAGTTGTTAACCTTCCTGATCGGGTCACAATCTGATTCAAGGCATTTTATGTGTTCAAGTTTAAAGTGCAACAAATCGAGCGGCAATCCAAACAAATTGCCACCCGATTCTAATCAGTTCTATTTGTCTTCATTTAAGGAGATTTGTCAAGCATCGGATACCCGCCCGAGCTAATCCTCACCCGATCCATTGTCACCAGATTTTTGTCACTCAATCGGATATTCATCTGATTCAGTGGTTTGATAAAGTGATTGAATTGATTTTAGACTGTGTGAATTTTTATATTGTTTGAAAATCTATCTTTGAGAATCTTTCAATACCGAAACATGGGTTCTGAGATTTATATTGTACAGAAGAAGTTTGATAGTTTTATTGGTATCAAGGGAGAGTCTGCAAAAGAATTGATTGATCGATATTGCCATTTAGTTCTGGAGATGGGGAGATTGGGAATAACCAAGACTAATGAGGAGTGGGTTGACAAGTTGGCAAATGTTTTACCGGGTGATATGTGGAGAACGTATTTGTTAGATTTGAAGAAGATATATTTAGACTTGACTTTGAGCATGTTTATCGAGAAGATCGAAGCTCAAAAACTTGAACTCCAAAAGATTAGAAAAATGAAGTCTGTTGATGAAAAATTCGAACCTGAGAAAAATGTTCAAGTGGTAGAGGAGCAGGTTGAAGAAATTTCAGCTATCAAGGTTGAGAAGAAAGCTGAAGCTGAAATGATGTCCGAGAAATGCTTAAACTGTGAAAAATCTGAATCAGACAATACCAAACTCTTAAAGGATTTGGAGAGTTTGACATTGGAAATAAAAAATTTGAAGGATGAGAAGAAATCTGATGATAAACAGATTCTTGAAATACAGGAAAATTTTGAGAATTTGAAATCTGAAAATGTTAAACTGTTGAGTGGTTTGGACAGTTTGACATTGGAAAACAAAATTTTGAAAGAAAAGGAAAAAGATTTTGAAAATGAAAAATTAAAATTTGAAAAAAATTTTCAAAGTCAAATGAAGATTTTAGAAGATGAAAAATCTGTTATTTTTAAAAATAATCTTGAAAAACAGATTGAAATAAATTCTCATCTTCAGAAAATCATTCGGTTTGAAAATGAAGCTGAAAAAGCACGGATTAAAATCAAAGAGCTTGAAGAAAAATTGAAAGGTTTTGAGACTTCGTCATCAACACCAGATTATCCATGTCCAAAACCAATTAATTCTGTTCCAATAAGTGACAATGTCACAAATTTTGACAAAGTCAAAATTGGAGATTGTGATGATAAAGCTGATGATGAAAAAGAGAAAAAGAAAATATTTTTGGAATTAAAAGAAAAATTTAAAGAAATTGTTTTACATTCGACTGAAATAGGTGAATGCTCAAAGCAAAAACCTGTTAAGAAGAATGTAGAACAAAAACAAAATGTTAAAAATTCGAAAAATTTTCAAAACAACAATAAAAGCTCATCAGTTCAATCATCCAATCAAGATAAAAAAACCACAAAAATTGAAAAACCAAAACTCACAAAAAGTTGGTGATATGTGGTGTAGGTTTGACGACAGTGCTCAAGCGTCAAATCAAGATTATAGGAGAAGTCATGAGTACTACAAATCAAATCAGTGTTATGATTTGAGTGTTTGGATTGATGGTGGAGATTGGTACGATAACAGGGTGTGTTACAACTGTGGTTATAGAGGACACATTGCTGTTAACTGCCAAAGTTGGAGGTTTGAGATGAGAAGATGCTTTGAATGCCAAATCAAAGGACATATTGCAAGAGATTGCCCAATGAGATCAATGGAAAGATCGAGGGCTGAATCTCAGAAAAAGATGAAGAAATTAGTCAAGGTCGAAGTCAAGCCCAAAGAACAGAAAGTGGAAGAAAAGAAAGTAAAGCTTTCACAAGGGCAGAAAGACAGACTGAGGAAGAAGAGGAAGAAAGCACGAGAGTACCTTGAAAGGATTTTGTCCTCGGATACAACAAGTAAAACAGAGAAGAGTTCTGATAAATCGTCTTGCTCTTCAAAGAATGACAAATCAAGCAAAACGAATTCATTAGATGCAAATCTGAGGACAGAATGGAGTGTGAAGAAAGGAAATGTTCCTGGCGATGAATTTGTTTCTTCGGAAACAAAGGAGCCACGTTCTGGCGATGATTCTGATTCGTCAAAATCAGAGGAGCCACCTGTTGAGCAAAAAGGAGAAAATTCAGTTCCGCCAATGGATGATATCAACTTTCCACCATTGCGGACTGAAAATTTTAAACAAAAAGATGGGAAAGTGAAAATTTCGAATCAGTTCTATTCTGAAAAGAAAGAATTTGATGTTGAAAAGGCTTTTAATAGCAAAGTAAAAAATATTTTTGGAAAAATGGTTGAGGGTAAGGTAAAAGGAGTTAAAGAATTTTATGAATCAAAAAGGTATGTTCAAAACACCCAAGGACCGTCAGGCTTGGGTGAATCTCTTTAACTGAAAAACCTGACTTGCCAGAGCTCCCAAGTTGGTAATCGTGGAGCAAGAATCGGCATATTTCTTGAGAAATTCACTCTGGTGATATTTCGACTTACAAGTGGTTAATCAAGGTCATTAAGTTGTACTTGCTTTAACTATCTTACAAGTGTTATGATTGTGGAAATTGTTTTTGTGATAAACCTACAAGTGATTGAAAAACAGTGTGATGAATTAAACCCCATGTTTGTGAAACGACACACAAAACTAATTTTCCGGAAAAACCATTTTGATTAAAATAAACTTAAGTGTTTTGAAATCATAATGGGAAAATAGTTTGTTGTCAGGGGGAGTTCTGATTGTTTATGCCAAGTGGATGGCGAATTGAAGAGTTTCGATATTATGTTGTCACTTTATCTGTATAGTTTGTTTTCAAATTTTCTCAGAAAATCAAAATTGAAACATATTTTGATTTTAGGGGGAGAAAATTTTTAAAAAAATTAGAAAATTTGAAAATGCCAAAAACATTGAAAAATTCAAAATGAGTTTTGTTGTGAAAAAGAGGAAATGATAGTAGATCAGTTGGACTGTCACAGCATGCTAAAGAAATGAAATGTCAAATGTGATAAACGGTCTCACTAAAGATGTGACGATAGGCTCAGCTAGACTAGTAGATTTGCGATAACGATACAAACTTAAATGAAAAAGCCTAGTTCTGGTGGGAAACATGATTGAAAGCATAGTACTTAGTTTTGTCCTTCTTGATTGTGTGCCTACTCAGTAATTGTTGAACGCAAAGAGCATAAAACCGGTTAAGTTTGTAAGCTTTCACAACTTTGCTGAAAAGTCACTGTGATTGTGCATTTCATTTTGCAAAGATTTAAACTTGTTTTATTTCTTTATTTTGTTTAAGCATTGGACATCCTCTGCGTATACGTGAGTATCGACCTGGATGTTATTGCCTAAACGTTCTGCTTTATTTTCTTTGGTGTTTCGTTTAAGCTTTGGATCACCTCTGCGTATACGGGAGTATCGACCTGGTGGTTAAAGCCTAAACAACTTCAACTTATTTTTATTTTTCTTATTTTGTTTAAACATTGGACTTTCTCTGCGTATCGAAAGATCGACCTGATTGTTAATGTTTAAACATTCTGCTTTGTTTTTCGCACAAATCACAGTTGATAAAAGTTTAAAAGCATTACTTGAGTTAGTGTATTGCATGATGAGGGGATATGCTGAGATCGTGGGGTCCATAAGAACTTAGTGCAAAATTAATACACCTTAACGTATCGGTAAGCATTTCGAAAGTTTTTAGATTGAGTTTAAGTGGACAACAATATCGTCAATCTATGTGAATCGTTTAGAACTTAAAATGTTTAAAGCTTAACGGTGCTAGTGATTGGTCACATAAACTGATATGGTCCTCTTACACAAACTCACAAAAAAAATTGTATGTAAATATTTCTTTACTGCATTTCAATATTATTTTTTCTAGAAGTTTAGTTTTTATTTGAAAGTCCAAAAAGATTTTAGACAACTGATGTTGATGAGCTGATTTTCAAAATTCCAAGTGCTAAACAAGAAGAACTGGTTTGGGAGTGTGTGTGCTAAATTGAAAATTTGTTTAGAATGATTGTATGATTAGTTAATCAAGGTCATTATTTTGAAATTGATGTAACTATTAATAATTGATGAATGAATGTTCTCTATCAGTAAGTTTTTCAAAGTGATATAAACAAAAACTTATGATTTGGGCAGAGAATGTGCAGGAAATGTTGAAAAATCTAGGTTTCGATTCCTGTGGATTAATGCCAGGTTTTCAATCCTATGCTACAAATTCCAGACTGCGATCCCGGTACAACTTAAGGGGGAGTTTGTTAGAAAAGGAGAGTTTGAAGAGTGTTAGAGCTAGTCTCAGATTCTGGAGAATAGCTGTTAATGGTGATTGAAGAGAAAGAGAGAGTTTGAAGGATGCTTCAGCGTCAAATTTTTTGGAAAGCGTGAAGACTGATTAAGACTGAAGTTTTGACGTACTAAAGTCTCATACTGAAGACTCCGTCAACATCCAAGGGGGAGACTGTTGGTGCATATGTCTGTTGACTTCGTCTTATATCAAGTCTCGGTTTCGTTGAGAATCTGATCAAGAATGATGTCATCATTCTCAATGATGACATCATACATGTGACATCACAATATGACATCATCATATGACATCAATATTGCAACATACACGAAACAGATTAGTCTAGGTCATGTATGGTAAATTGTATAGAAGTTTAGGGGGCTGAAATGTAAATTTATGTGTTTTTTCAAGGGGTCTAGTTTGAAGAGTGGCCTGTCACTTTCAAACGGGAGGGTTTAGTCGTGACCGTTTGAAACTGGTCATGTCAGTTTCAAACGGGAGGGTCTTTGCCTATAAATAGGCATGTTGATTTCTCATTTCAAACGGTCAGAGCTGAAGTGTAACAAGGTGCTGCCAAATTTTCACGTGAATTTTAATGAGAAACAAGTGATTAAAAGTGATCTACATATGTTTTCTACTCCATTCTATCTGATTCTAAGCTGTTTAAGTGTTTCCGCCACTTAAACAGTGTGTATTCACTCAAATTGACTCATTTGATCGGTCAAATCGATCCTACATAGGACATGGTCTTTGACCTGAAATTCCAAGGGCTTGCGTCTCATATCTGCATAACTCTTTTGACGGCTTCTAGCTGTCGGAAGATTATCGCGAATTTTCTTGACTTTGTCTGTCGTTTCCAGAATGAGTTCAGGTCCAGTAAGCTGAGATTCACCGATCTCATTCCAACAGACAGGTGAACGACATTTTCGACCGTATAAAGCTTCGAACGGTGCCATATTGATGCTAGCGTGATAACTATTGTTGTAAGAGACCTTGATCAATGGTAGATGCGAATCCCAATTACCACCAAAGTCTATCACACATGCTTTAAGCATATCCTCCAATGTTTGTATCGTCTTCTCGGATTGTCCATCCATTTGGGGATGATAAGCAGTGCTCAGATTTAGTTGGGTTCCTATAACAGATTGCATGGTCTTCCAAAAGTGAGATGAGAATCGAACATCACGGTCAGATATGATGTCCAAAGGAACACCATGTCGAGATACAATCTCGTCAACGTAAATCTTGGCGAGTTTATCAGCAGATAGATCCTCGTGAATCGGTAAAAAGTGAGCTGAATTTGGGAGACGATCAATGACTACACAAATGGCATCATGACCTCTAGACGTGTGCGGTAACTTAGTGATGAGATCCATCGCAATGTTCTCCCACTTCCATACTGGTATCTCTGGTTGTACAAGAAAACCAAATGGACGTTGATGTTCGGCCTTGACTTTGAGACAAGTTAGGCATTTCGATACATACAAGGCAACATCCTTCTTCATACCAGGCCACCAGTACTGAGTACGAAGATCCTTATACATTTTGTTAGCACCAGGATGGATTGAATAACGAGACTTATGAGATTCGTCCATCACTAAAGTGAGAAGATTGTCTTGACTCGGAATCCACAGTCGGTTCTTGAAATAAAGTAACCCATTATCTTTCATTTCGAGTTGAAGCTCAAGATTTAATGGTAGCTCATTTTTCAACAAGCCTAGGGTTACACATGTTCGTTGTGCTTCAAGGACACGTGTTTGGATATTGGATAGAACTCGAACACAGTGTAGCTTGACACGTTCCTTTCGACTTAGAGCATCGGCTACAACGTTCTCCTTACCAGGGTGGTAGCGAATCTCGCAATCGTAATCGTTCAAGAGTTCAATCTAGCGTCACTGTCTCATGTTTAGCTCCTTCTAATTGAAAATGTGTTTGAGACTTTTGTGGTCTGTGAAAACCACACACTTCGTGCCATAAAGATAGTGTCTCCAGATTCTGAGAGCAAAAACTACAGCACCTAACTCAAGATCATGAGTTGTGTAGTTCTTCTCGTGTATTTTCAATTGTCTTGACGCATATGCTATAACTTTTCCTCGTTGCATGAGAACACAACCAAGGCCTAAATTCGATGCGTCACAATAGACAACGAAATCATCATTGCCATCAGGTAAAGATAAGACAGGAGCATCACAGAGTTTTTGTTTCAGTGTTTGGAAAACTTCCTCTTGTTTGGGCCCCCGCTCAAAAGGCTTATTCTTTTGAGTCAAAGCAGTGGGAGGAACCGCAATCTTTGAGAAGTTCGCAATGAATCGACGGTAATAACCAGCAAGACCAAGAAAAGAACAAACTTTTGTGGGAGTTGTAGGTGTGTTCCAATCCTTAATCGTAGTGATTTTGGAAGGATACACATGAATACCTTGTTCGTTGACAATATGGCCCAAAAATTAAACTTCCTTAAGCCAAAATTCACACTTGGAGAATTTGGTAAAGAGTTGTTCCTTCTTTAGGAGTTCCATTGTCAGACGAAGGTGTTGTTCGTGATCGGCTCGTGTCTTAGAATAAATAAGAATATCGTCGATGAAAACAATGATGAACTTGTCTAAATAAGGTTTACAAACCCTATTCATTAAGTCCATGAAAACAGCTGGGGCATTCGTCAAACCAAAAGGCATGACAGTGAACTCATAGTGACCATATCTCGTGCGAAAAGCAGTTTTGGGAATATCTTCTTCGAGTACACGAAGCTGATGATACCCAGAACGCAAATCGGTTTTGGAAAAACATGTAGCACCTTGCAACTGATCAAAGAGATCATCAATTCATGGTAGGGGATATCGATTCTTGATGGTGAGCTTATTGAGCTCACGATAATTGATACACATACGGAAATATCCATCTTCCTTTTTCACAAACAGGACTGGAGCGCCCCAAGGTGAATAACTCGGACGGATGAATCCTTTATCAGATAACTCTTGAAGCTATTTTGATAATTCTTGCATCTCAGATGGTGCAAGACGATAAGGTGCTTTAGCAATCGGGTTGGAATTAGGTACAAGATCCATATGAAACTCGACTTGACAAACTGGAGGCAAACCAGGCAGTTCATCAGGAAACACCTCTGGATAATCTCGAACAATAGGAATATCTTGAATACTTTTGCTCTTGCCTTTCTCCTCTACGACATGTGCCTGAAAAGCCACATAACCCTTTCGTAGGTATTTTTGGGCTTTCGTACACGACATGAGTTTCAAACCATTTGAAGGTTTCTCGCCATGAACTTCTAGAATTTCACCAGATGAAAGAGGAATACGAACAATCTTATCGAAGCAAACCACCTCAGCATGATGTTTAGTTAACCAATCCATTCCTATGATAATATCGAAGCTTCCAAGTTGCATCGGTGTGAGGTCAATAGGAAAAAGATGGTTATCGAGGTTCAATTGACAATCGCGAATGACAGAATTGAGCACAAGAGGTTCACCAGTAGCAATTTCGACAGATAAGGGCTTCCTTAGTTTAACTCTAGGCATCGCAAGTAAAGGCTCAAAGGCTAACGATACAAAGCTTCTATCGACACTAGAATCGAAAAGAACAGATGCAAGTTGATGGTTAACAAGGAACATATCGTTAACGACTTCGTTATCAGCATGGGCCTCATTAGCGTTTATGTTGTATGTTCGCCCACGAGCGGGATTGGCATTCGCGTTCATCGGTTTCGGACAGTTGTTTCTGAAGTGACCCATTTCACCGCAGTTATAACATGAACCAGGTGGGAATGGAGGTCTAGCAGCATTTCCCTGAGCCTGTGCTGGATTCTGTGCAGGTTGATTTGGGACAGCCCGACAAATATTGGCCGTGTGGCCAAGTCTCCCACAAGAGGTACACTGTCGACACACTAGCTGAGCCGAATGGTGACCATTGCACCGATTACAGTAAGGTGTAATACCAGCATAAGGCTTCCTCGCAGGAGGTTACGCTGGTTGGTTCTGTGTGCTCTGATTGGGTTGTGCAGTAACATCAAAGTTTTGGGAAGCCTTACGCTTCCTTGACCTCCTCGATGACTCACCTTTATTCTTGTCTTTCCCTTTGTCTTGAGTGGTGTTGGCTACCTGTTTCTTGTCACCCTTATGAGTTAGTTTTCCCTTTTTGACCTGAGACTCAGTCAGAGTTGCAGCCAGCTCAATGGCCTGACGCACAGTGGTAGGGTTACTACCGGTAACAATATCTTGTACAGTGTCATGTAATCCATAGATATACCTCTCAATTGCCTTCTCCAACGGGGTAACCATGGTGGGACAAAGCAGACTCAGCTCCTCATAACAATCCGTGTAAGCACAGTGTTCTCCCCCATCCTGTTTTAGATCATCGAACTCCCGTTCTAATGCCCTTATTTCGTGTCAGGGGCAGAACTCCCTCATCATGAGAACCCGAAGCTCTTCCCAAGTCTGTGCCATTGCCACATTGGCACCCCTATCTCTCATTACCCCGTTCCACCATGTTAAAGCACGCTTCTCGAAAACACTAGATGCGAACTCGACCTTTCGCTCATTTGGACATTGAACATGTCTAAATGTGCTTTCTAGAGTCTCGAACCATTGTAGGAGCACAGTTGCTCCTTGAGACCCAGAAATTTTCAGTGAATTAGCCGAATTAAACTTCTTAAAACTGCACTGAGCATTGTTATTGTTGTTATTGTTGTTTGCTTGATTTATCTGATTTATGAGGTTCGAAATCACAACAGCGATCTGTTGAGCGACTAGGACTGCGAGTGCAGCATCCTGTGTTTGATCGCGTCTAGGAGGCATATTCTAAAAAGAATAAGGAAAACATGTGAAACGAGTGAGATTGACAATTGGATAAATAAAAGAGGTGTTGAAAACATCGACGAAACATAAGGAAGGTGATCATTTGTTCGTTACCTCGAACAAACAAACGACACACAGTGACTTATCAAAGTAAATGGGTCATAATAATGTATCGCGAAGACATGCTTTAGCCTATAAGTGGACACTCATCCCAAGAGTTCCCAGGTAAGAGTGATTGGTCCGATACTACGGATTTGTACGAACACTCTAGCCTTAGACAGAAAACTCAGGATACAGGCACCCACCCTTCCAGATTGCACGTGTTCACATTATATGACCCAAACTTTGACGAGATTTTGAAAACTTTAAAGGCTTGAAGCCTAAAACAAATCATCTAAGAATAGATGATTGATTTTCAAAATGGATTTGTTATTTGTTTTCTTGGTTTGGTTGTCACCTAAAGATATGTGATGGTATTGTTTTAAGATCTAAACACAAGATAACTTGCGTTAGGGTCCTAGTAAGGTTATAGTCTAGGTCAAAGCATTACTAATAACCTAATTCCCTATAACCATGAGCTCTGATACCAACTCTTCTGTCACACCCCGACCGCGTTAAAACAACAAAACCGTGGTGGAAACGTCGGGGAGTGTTGTAACAGAATCATTGTTTCACAACACATAGATTAAAGTTTTGTTTTATTGAATTAAGTTATGTACATTGTCTTGAAATTTAAAAGCAAAACATAAACATATTGTCTATCATTGTTATATACGACTAGTGGGTATGGGGAGGCTCATCCCCATGAGGATGGGCCGCCACGTAGGCGCCACATCACCATCTCATGGAGGATGGGCCTCCTTGCTTTTTGAGGGGGTGGAGGATTGGGCTACCCCACCTAATTTTTTATTGTTTAATTTATTTTATTTGTTTAACTTTTTTATTTGTTTAATTTTATAAAAATAATTCAAAATTTAAATAAAAATAAGACATAAAAGAAGATAATAAAATTCATTACATAACATAAATAAAAATTACATAACCTAAAAAAAATTACACTACCTAAAACTTATAAAAAAAGACAACATTTAAAAATTTATAAAAATTACACTACTCGTCTTCGTCTTTGTCTTCATCACCGTCCCCGTCGTTTCCGTTGTTCCATATATGTTCTACCAAATCATGTTGAAGGTTTGCATGCGTGTAGCCGTTGGTTAGCGCGAACGAGTTTAAATCCTGTTACGTCGGATCTACCGGGACAGTATTCTCGTAAGATGCATTCTCATCATACTCACAACTCCCCCGACCTTCGTCTTCAATAATCATGTTCTGGAGCAAAATGCAAGCGTACATACAAAGGTGCAACCTCTTCGGTGTGAACGCCCGTGCCGGTTGTTAAATGATGGCCCATTTTTTTGTAAAACACCAAAACAACGTTTGATGTCTTTTCTTGCAGCTTCTTGACGCTTGGCGAATTTTTTCCTTTTTTCGTCCTCGGGAAATGGAATAGTCTTGACAATTGTAGACCAAGACGGATATATTCCGTCAGCAAGATAATACCCGCGTCTATACTCAACCCCAGAAACTGTAAAACGGGTGTCCGGACCGGTTCCATTAACGACATCGCTAAAGATCGCCGATTGGTATAGCACGTTGAGGTCATTGAGTGAACCAGGGAGACCAAAGAAAGAATGCCAGGTCCACAAATCTTGTGACGCCACGGCCTCAAGTATTAAGGTTGGATGGCCGTGATCACCTCGCATGTATTGGCCTCGCCACGCAGTCGGGCAGTTATGCCACGCCCAATGCATACAATCAATGCTACCAAGCATTCCTGGAAACCCGTGCCGTGCTTCATGAGCTTGGTACAACTGTTAAACATCATACGCGTTTGGTTTCCGCAAATATTGTTTGCTATACAGTTTCACCACATTATGGAAAAACCGATACAAATATTCCCGCGTAGTTCTTGCCGACATCTGTAAGTACTCGTCTAAAGCGTCGGCCACTGACCCGTACGCCAGTTGGCGAATGGCCGCAGTACACTTTTGTAACGTGGTGAACCCTTCATAATTCCGAGCATCGGGTCGTTGCGTGAAAAACGGGTCTAGCCCCGCCAAATCATCAGCAATCCGTGTGAATAACCGGCGACTCATTCAGAACCTTCGTCTGAAAATGTCGGCATTGTAAAGGGGTGCATCCGAAAAATAATCGTTCACCAATTTCTCGTGCGCTCCTGTCGTAAAAAATATATAAATACGAGGAAATAAGGAATAAGGATAATAAAATTTATTAATGACAAACCTTGGCGGTCTCTGTTAACCCGTATTCGTCTGGTAATAACGCTTTCAGACAAGACGTCTTCTTCTTCCTCCTCCACAAGAATCTGTGCCGCCTTTACCACAGCGTTTGCGAAAAACATCTCCTCTTCGTCCGAAGAAGACGAGGACCACCAAGAATTAGATGCCATTGTGGATGAAAAGATATTTTTTTATAAAAGAATAATATAAAATTTAGAGTGTTTTGGGTTGAAAGTGGGGAGAAAATGGTGAAAAATGGTATAAAATGAGATGGTTTTATAGAAAAGGGATTTTTTTTATTAAATGTTATAGCCGTTCAACGGCTATATTTTCAAACATTTGGCCCGTCGAGATCGTCTAGAGGGAGCCGGAAAGGACGGGACGGGGCGAGGGGCGCGGTGTGGGGGACCGGAGCCGGGCCTCGCCGGGCCTAAGCCGGCCCCCATACCGCTTGGTCTAAGTCACTAAGGCCTCGTCCGATCCTATGTGAGCATGCATCCTAGTCACCATCAACATCATCAAACAACACCACCTAAAACATATGTGAAAATAAAGTCAGCATAAAAATGCCGGCGAGCACATACATTTTGTGAGTGTGTCAAATTCATGGCTTGTACAAGTATTTCAATACCTCGTACGACTACTAGAGTCGATAATTGAAAACCTTGTTTTGAAAAGTGTTTTGTATTGCAATATGATTAACCAACTTAAAACAGGTTGGTTATAGTTGATAAAACCTCGTTACCATGAATCTCGACTAAAACATTTGCTTTTGTAAACCAAATTGTAAATCGTTCTTGTAATAAAACTCGTATGGTTTATATCATTTAGTAAACATCATTGCGTGTCATCATTGAAATCAATCGTTCAAGTGAACTAAATAACGCCACATAATGTAATATGATAAAAGCACTTATATATAAGAAGTACCAGCAGCGTATCTACCATGCTTTTATCACATTACACCCGTCTTGTTATCTAATCACATACCAAAACCAATCGTTCAATTGTACTTGTTCTCAAATCGTTCGTGTTATCAACACCAATCGTTCAAATCGTTCAACTCATTCGTGTTATAAACCATCGTTCAACCATTCAATCGTTCTTGTTTTAAATTGTGAAAACTAACTTTTGGTCATTCTTGTTGAATACATTCAAACCTGTGTTCTGACTCGACTATACCACCAAAGGGTATCTTTAACTCGACTAGCAAACCACCAAAGGGTTTGTAAAAATTCATCAGGTTCTGTCGTTACCCACATTACCCCATAACCATGGCGATAGTCCGATAACGGGATTTGTCAGATCCAATGGTACCATAACATACTGTGACACCTGTGCCTCTGCGACCATCAAACAAATACCAAATCAATGAAATATTGAGTTTCATAGTTGGGATTTGTATAAATATGTGTATCATGTGCACATATCAATTCATGTTCGATTTCGAGCTCTAAATCGCTTTCTGGAAGGTTATACGCGAACTGATACGTAAAAATAACCAGTTTAATGCAACAAACACTCCGAAACAGTGACATAGGCTTAACATACCTTAAATAACCTTTACATAACTTAGAAATAAGTTTTGGAGGGTTTGGTATGCCGAAATCAAGATAATTCAATCACAGGGACTAATTTCGACAAACCGCGAAAGTATGCCGATTCGTACTGTGACGAACATTCCAGAACTTGATCATAAGTTAAATATGCCCTAAATATCCTTTACATATCTTAGAAATAGGCTTTGAGGTGTTTGGTGCGCAAAAATAAACTTTTTGGTCAATAGGGACTAAAAGCATCAAAAAGTGTATAAGTTTGCATTTTCGCGCATATCTTACGTTCTATATATATCTGGACATCCAAAAATTTATGTAATCATTAAAATATTTTATTTTAGTGATTGGCATGATAAAATTCCATTCGTCGCGCAATTTGGATCGTTTTTATGTTCGTTACGACTTCCGTCGTAATTAACCGAATAACGCAACCGTACAGCCAAACGAACCGACATCTGAGATGTTTTCAAGCATATCTCATGTTCCCTAAGATTTAACATCATTGTGGAGCTTGGAAATGGGCTTGACGGGTGTTAAAAGTGCCAAAACACGACGAAACAAAGTGCAGGTGCTAAATTGTCATTTTTTGAAAGTGCAGGCCTGATGGGCCCCTTACGGACCGTATGTGAGACCTCTTGCGGTCCGTATGCAGTGCCCGGATCAGCAGAAATGCAGAAACATTGAATCTGGACAATACCACCTATTCCAATGGTTTTTAACCCCTGATTTTTTATTCTATGGACTGGTATTTGAGTACCCATTGTATTCTAAACCATGTGCCTAAGTGTAAGGCCAAGATTGAATCTCGTTTATCGAGGAACGATCCTAACGGTTGTGGAAATCCTATAAATACCCATCACTTCTCATTCATTCAGCTCACACCTTGCTCTAAATTGCTCTAAGTTGAAGCCTTAGCTTCATACCTGAGTATTTTAGATCAAGTCTCCATTGCTTGGACCTTTTGTGAGTATTCTTTCATGCTTTTATTGCTTTCTAAGCTTGAAAGTCAAACTGTGTTTGACTTTCTGCTTTGACCAGTCTTTGGTCAACACGAAGTTCATTTGAACTTCGTAACGTGAGCGTAATCACGATGGTTATAGTCTCTTGTGACTATACCTACTGATTACCACGTTATTTAGTCGTAGTGACGAGTCATAGTTTCGGTCAAAATGTGTATTCTTGCGTATTTAGCAACCAAAGTATTCTTGGGTATCAAGACCCTTTGTCTTGATATCAAACTTGTTTTCAAACTTCGTTAAACATGTTTCAACATGTTTAACTCGTCACTTTAGGTATAGTGCTTGTATAGGGTCGTGAGATAAGCGGTCTAAACAACTGCTTAGACTTTCGAACCCGACCCGTTTGGTCGATCATTAGGATCCGACCAAGCATTTATTGTGACCATAGTTGTATAGGGAATAACCTTCCGAGGTTATACCTTATGGTCACTTCGTTTAGTTAGTTGTATGATAGGTAGTTTATATGCCTTAGGAAAATGACCAAAATGCCCTTTTTACACATAAATTCATTTTAAGCATATGTAACATAAATTTTGGCATCTAAACTGATTAGGTAACATTATTAAACATGTTAAGGCATATAATACTTGTCATAGGACTAGTTAGGCGGTCCGAACGCGTTTTACGCGAACGACGCATTAAAGTGGCGTAAGCTACCTTAACGAGTCGTAATGGGTCGTAAGCACTTAGGTTAGGTTTCGTTTTAGAATGTAGGCTTTGTTAAACCATATTACATGAGTCCCTACACTCATTTGGTTTACGAAACCTCATTTTATCCGATCCTCCGATTTAGATCCGTTTATTAACGTAGTTACCTATACTAGGAGCCGTTTGATTTCCGTGATCCCTCTAGCTTTGCTTGGTTGTTGTTCAAGACTTCTAAGCACCCTCAAGTGAGTACATAGTCCCCTCTTTTACCGTTTTCAAATGTTTTGGGGTGTTACACATGTGCCTACTTGTTACTTACGTGCTTTTCATGATTTCATAACTCATACTTGCTATGTTCATTAGTACACGTATAGTACATGATTTCATTATGTTTTGCTATGTATGTTCACTTAGCATGCTAGCACATTGATTTTTGTATATTACATTTTGTTGCATATGTTCATCCAACATATGGACACATTGTTTTACATATGTGAACTGTTTCAATTTGATTGACTATGTGAACCGTTTGAAACTGTTGATTTATGTGAACCGTTTGAATCTGATTGATTATGTGAACCGTTTGAAACTGATTGATTGTGTGAACCGTTTGAAATTGTTTGAATCATTGGGTTAGGGAAGTGATTAGGTAACGGGGTGGGTGTAATGTGTTAAAAGCCTGGTGGATACGCCGCTAGTACTTCCTATATATAAGTGCTTTTAACACATTATATATCATTGTGTTATCTAGATCACTTGGGCAAGGTTATCAAAACAAAGTTATATTACAAGGTTTTTTCTAAAAATATGAAACATTCGAGTTTTATTTCAAAAACGATTTACAATTTGGGTTTACTTAAACAAATGTTTTGAGTAAGATTCATGGCATCGAGGTTTTATAAAACAAATCTGTTTTGACTTAGTTATTTCAATTTACATTACAAACATTTTACAAAACTTGGTTTTCTAATTATCAATTTTCAAAGGTGTTTAAGTTATATTTTCAAAACATAAATGAGCCATGAATCTGACACTCTCATAAAATCCTATGTACTCGCCGGCATTTTATGCTGACGTATTTTCACATGTGTTTCAGGTACCATAGTTGGTGATATTTGATGATGATATTGATGCATGCTCACATAGGAATGGACGAGGCCTTAGTGACTTAATAACAATGAAAGTCTATTTGTTCATGTTTTGTTTCTAATTTCAATGTAATGTAATACATTTAATTTAATAAAACAGAACTTCAATCCATGTGTTATGAAACAATGATTCTGTTGCAACACTCCCCGACGTTTCCGCCATGATTTGTTGTTTTTCGTGGTCGGGGTGTGACAGAAAAGTTGGTATCAGAGCTCAAGGTTATAGGGAATTAGGTTATTAGTAATGCTTTGACCTAGTCTATAACCTTCCTAGGACCCTAACGCGAGTTCACTTGCGTTTAGTCATAAAACAATACCGTCGCCTATCTTTAGGTGACAACCAGAATAAGAACACAAATTTCGAATCCGCTTTGAAAACTAATCATCCGTTCTAGGATGATTTATTATAAGGTTTTGAACCTTCAAAGTTTTCAAATTCTCGTCAAAGTTTGGGGCTAAATAATGTGAACACGTGCAAACTGGAAGGGTGGGTGTCTGTACCCTGAGTTTTCTGTCGAAGGCTAGAGTGTTCGTACAAATTCGCAGTATCGGACCAGTCACTCTTACCTGGGAACTCTTGGGGTGAGTGTCCACTTATAGGCAAGCATGTCTTCATGATACATTATGAGGACCTATTTACTTTGATTCAGCCTTTGTGTGTCATTTGTTTGTTTCGTGGTTCGAACAAATGACCATCACCCATGCTTTTTGGTCAGTAATTGCAACATCCCATTCTTACCCAATGACATTTCACTTGTTTTCTCTATTGTTTCCCCTTTTAGAATGCCTCCACGACGCGACAATCAGGTATCTAATGAAGAACTGGCAGCTATCATTACGGAGCAAATGGCTGCTGCAATCCCAAACATCATTGCTCAATGTAACCTTGCCCTCAACAGCAATAATGCCCCATGCAACTTCAAGACATTCAACTCTGCCCAGCCATCAAAGTTTTCTAGGTCTCAAGGAGCGACTGCACTTCTGCAATGGTTCGAGAGTCTAGAGAGCACCTTCAGACATGTTCAGTGTCCGATCGAGCGAAAGGTAGAGTTCGCATCTAGTGTTTTTGAGAAACAAGCTTTAACATGGTGGAATGGTGTGATGAGAGATAGGGGTGCCGAAGTGGCACTGGCTCAAACATGGGAAGAGCTTCGAGCTCTAATGATGAGGGAATTATGTCCTCGTCATGAGATTAGGGCATTGGAAAGGGAATTCAACGATCTTAAGCAAGATAGAGGTGAGCATCGAGCCTACACGGACCGTTATGAGGAGTTAAGTCTGTTATACCCGAACATGGTCACGCCTTTGGATAAGGCAATAGAAAAGTACATTGATGGCCTCCCTGACTCAGTTCAAGACATTGTTACTGGTAGTAATCCCACTACCGTTAGACAGGCCATTGAGCTATCCGCTACCATGACTGAATTGCAGATCAGGAAAGGTAAACTTTTTCGAAAAGGTGACAAGAAACCGATCGAGGAATCGAAACCGAAGGATGAGCAGACTGAATCCTCCAAGAAGTCAAAGAAGCGAAAGGCTTCTCAGAACTTCGCCGTGGTCGCTCACAATGATTAAGCCGTCCCCAACCAACCAGCTCAACCCCCTGCTAGGAAGCCATACAACGGAACTGCACCCTTGTGCAACCAATGTAGCCTTCATCATCATGCCAGTGTAAAATGCCGCAAATGCCAAATTTGTAGACTTATAGGTCATACAGCAAGAGTTTGCCCAGATGCAGCTGTACCAAATCAAGCTGGCAACAATCCTGCTCAAGCTCGTTTTCTACCGGGGTCTTGCTACAACTGTGGCGAGATGGGCCATTTCCGAAGAGATTGCCCAAAGCTTGCAAATGCGAATCCAGTGCAGGGATGAGCATCTGACCGACTAGAAGACGACGTTGTTTAGAAATAATCAAGCCTTATGTAATATTTTCTTGTGTTGTCAAGGTCGATGAAACAGTTGTTGTTGTTTCTAAATAAATCCTTTGTTTACATTGCAATATACAAATGTGATGGCATGTATAAACAACATATCCCCTACAATACCGACAATCAAGGAATCGTATTCCTTGAAGAACAGACTACCCCCAAAATTCTTCCATCTTATTCTTGCGATTTCCACGAAAAATCGTAAGTACCCGTTTCTTCCAAGGAAACGAATTACAAGGCGCAAGTTACAACTCTGGACGAATACCCAAAGTACCACTATAAATCCTTAATAAGGTACCTAAGGGTATTTTCGTAAGTCCATAATTGTTGTGTACCTTAATTCGAATGTAATAATTCCTTGTAATCAAAAATCGCATTTTTGGAAGATCATCCTATCTTTTCAGATAGATCCTTGAGGACGTTGAAGTCCATCAACTGGGTTCCTGGTATACCTTGAATACCCATGTTCAAATCGATAACAATTAATAACAAACTGATAACAAATTTATAACCAAGAAAACAATTGTGTGCTTATGTGTTTATGTGCTAACCCAATCAAAGTTGTCTCAAGATTGTTCAAATTATGTCCCTTTCACATTATGAAATACACTGTGCGGAATGTGCAAGGAATTACGTAATTATGGATGCATACATAATTATGGAATTTAGTGCACAGAAACCACAGCAAGTTTTGTCATGTGTCTAGAGTTAATTCAATTCATTTCCATTTCTGATGAAGCACCCATTGAAAATGACTCCATCCGTTCATTTTCATTTCTGAAGAATGCCCGTTGAGGAAATGAATATCCTTTTGAGTTAACTATATTCATTTCCATTTCTGATGAAGCACCCGTCGAAAATGACTTCGTCCGTTCATTTTCGTTTCTGAAGAATGTCCGTTGAGGAAATGAATATCCTTTTGTTATTCCTTCATTTCCATTTCTGAAGAATACCCGTTGAAAATGACTTCGTCCGTTCATTTTCATTTCTGAAGAATGCCCGTTGAGGAAATGAATATCCTTTTGTTTATTCCATCATTTCCATTTCTGAGGAAGCACCCGTTTAAAATGACTCCGTCCGTTCATTTTTGTTTCTGAAGAATGTCCGTTGAGGAAATGACAGGATTATGCCTTGTATATCTTTGGTGGTTATTTAACACAAAGTCACAGACAGACTCCTACGAATAAATTTCAGGATGAAATTTCCTAAAGTAGGGGAGACTGTGACACCTGTGCCTCTGCGACCATCAAACAAATACCAAATCAATGAAATATTGTGTTTCAGACTTGTGATTTATATAAATATGTGTATCATGTGCACATATCAATTCATGTTCGATTTCGAGCTCTAAATCGCTTTCTGGAAGGTTATACGCGAACTGGTGCGTAAAAATAACCAGTTTAATGCAACAAACACTCCAAAATAGTTACATAGGCTTAACATACCTTAAATAACCTTTACATAACTTAGAAATAAGTTTTGAAGGGTTTGGTATGCCGAAATCAAGTTTATTCAATCACAGGGACTAATTTCGACAAATTGCGAAAGTATGCCGATTTGTACTGTGATGAACATTCTGGAACTTGATCATAAGTTAAATATGCCCTAAATATCCTTTACATAGCTTAGAAATAGGCTTTGAGGTGTTTGGTGCGCAAAAATAAACTTTTTTGTCAATAGGGACTAAAAGCGTCAAAAAGTGCATAAGTTTGCATTTTCGCCCATATCTTACGTTCTATATATATCCGGACATCCAAAAATTTTTGTAATCATTAAAATATTTTATTTTAGTGATTGGCATGATAAAATTCCATTCGTCGCGCAATTTGGATCGTTTTTGCGTTCGTTACGACTTCCGTCGTAATTAACCGAATAATGCAACCGTACAGCCAAACGAACCGACATCCGAGATGTTTTCAAGCATATCTCATGTTCCCTAAGATTTAACATCATTGTGGAGCTTGGAAATGGGCTTGACGGGTGTTAAAAGTGCCAAAACGCGACGAAACAAAGTGCAGGGGCTAAATTGTCATTTTCTGAAAGTGCAGGCCTGATGGGCCCCTTACGGACCGTATGTGAGACCTCTTGCGGTCCGTATGCAGTGCCCAGATCAGCAGAAATGCGGAAACATTGAATCTGGCCAATACCACCTATTCCAATGGTTTTTAACCCCTGATTTTTTATTCTATGGACTGGTATTTGAGTACCCATTGTATTCTAAACCATGTGCCCAAGTGTAAGGCCAAAATTGAAGCGCGTTTATCGAGGAACGATCCTAACGGTTGTGGAAATCCTATAAATACCCATCACTTCTCATTCATTCAGCTCACACCTTGCTCTAAATTGCTCTAAGTTGAAGCCTTAGCTTCATACCTGAGTATTTTAGATCAAGTCTCCATTGCTTGGACCTTTTGTGAGTATTCTTTCATGCTTTTATTGCTTTCTAAGCGTGAAAGTCAAACAGTGTTTGACTTTCTGCTTTAACTAGTCTTTGGTCAACACAAAGTTCGTTTGAACTTAGCAACGTGAGCGTAATCACGATGGTTATAGTCTCTTGTGACTATACCTACTGATTACCACGTTATTTAGGCGTAGTGACGAGTCATAGTTTCGGTCAAAATGCGTATTCTTGCGTATTTTGTAACCAAACTATTCTTGGGTATCAAGACCCTTTGTCTTGATATCAAACTTGTTTTCAAACTTCGTTAAACATGTTTCAACATGTTTAACTCGTCACTTTAGGTATAGTGCTTGTATAGGGTCGCGAGATAAGCGGTCTAAACAACCGCTTAGACTTTCGAACCTGACTCGTTTGGTCGATCATTAGGATCCGACCAAGCATTTATTGTGACCATAGTTGTATAGGGAATAACCTTCCAAGGTTATACCTTATGGTCACTTCGTTTAGTTAGTTGTATGATAGGTAGTTTATATGCCTTAGGAAAATGACCAAAATGCCCTTTTTACGCATAAATTCATTTTAAGCATATGTAACATAAATTTTGGCATCTAAACTGATTAGGCAACATTATTAAACATGTTAAGGCATATAATACTTGTCATAGGACTAGTTAGGCGGTCTGAACACGTTTTACGCGAACGATGCGTTAAAGTGGCGTAAGCTACCTTAACGAGTCGTAATGGGTCGTAAGCACTTAGGTTAGGTTTTGTTTTAGAATGTAGGCTTTGTTAAACCATATTACATGAGTCCCTACACTCATTTGGTTTACGAAACCTCATTTTATCCGAACCTCCGATTTAGATCCGTTTATTAACGTAGTTACCTATACTAGGTGTCGTTTGATTTTCGTGATCCCTCTAGCTTTGCTTGGTTGTTGTTCAAGACTTCTAAGCACCCTCAAGTGAGTACATAGTCCCCTCTTTTACCATTTTCAAATGTTTTGGGGTGTTACACATGTGCCTACTTGTTACTTTCGTGCTTTTCATGATTTCATAACTCATACTTGCTATGTTCATTAGTACACGTATAGTACATGATTTCATTATGTTTTGCTATGTATGTTCACTTAGCATGCTAGCACATTGATTTTTGTATATTACATTTTGTTGCATATGTTCATCCAACATATGGACACATTGTTTTACATATGTGAACCGTTTGATTCTGATTGATTATGTGAACCGTTTGAAACTATTGATTTATGTGAACCGTTTGAATCTAATTGATTATGTGAACCATTTGAAACTGATTGATTGTGTGAACCGTTTGAAACTGTTTGAACCGTTGGGTTAGGGAAGTGATTAGGTAACGGGGCGGGTGTAATGTGTTAAAAGCATGGTTGATACGCCGCTGGTACTTCCTATATATAAGTGCTTTTAACACATTATATATCGTTGCGTTATCTTGATCACTTGGGCAAGGTTATCAAAACAAAGTTATATTACAAGGTTTTTCTAATAATATGAAACATTCGAGTTTTATTTCAAAAACGATTTACAATTTGGGTTTACTTAAACAAATGTTTTGAGTAAGATTCATGGCATCGAGGTTTTATAAAACAAATCTGTTTTGACTTAGTTATTTCAATTTACATTACAAACATTTTACAAAACTTGGTTTTCTAATTATCAATTTACAAAGGTGTTTAAGTTATATTTTCAAAACATAAACGAGCCATGAATCTGACACTCTCATAAAATCCTATGTACTCGCCGGCATTTTATGCTGACGTATTTTCACATGTGTTTCAGGTACCATAATTGGTGATATTTGATGATGATATTGATGCATGCTCACATAGGAACGAACGAGGCCTTAGTGACTTAATAACAATGAAAGTCTATTTGTTCAAGTTTTGTTTCTAATTTCAATGTAATGTAATACATTTAATTTAATAAAATAGAACTTCAATCCATGTGTTATGAAACAATGATTCTGTTGCAACACTCCCTGACGTTTCCGCCATGATTTGTTGTTTTTCGTGGTCGAGGTGTGACACATACTACTGGTCGGCTCGGCCAAACCTAATGAATGTCATTCGTGTTATGTATTAACGCACCAACAAGTCCATTCACATTATTGAAATCGTTGTGTTTAATATACACCATAGCATTTGATTTATTTTGAAAACTAGAAATTGTTTAGCACATATGAATCACCCCAAAACAATTGAAAACAGTAAAAATAGGGGAACTATGTACTCACTTGAGATTGCAAGGTATCCTCGATTTAAGTGAACTAACAAGGTCAGGTAATCAAGGAATCAAGTGGCACCTAGTATCGGATCACTATGTTAATAAATCGATACCTAAATCGGGAGATCGGGACGAATGAGGTCTTGTAAATCAAATGAGTATTGGAACTCATGTGATATGGTTTAATAAAGCCTACATTCTGATTCGGAACCTACCCTAAGTGCTTATGACCCGTTAAGGTAATCTACGCTACTTTAATGCGTCATTTGCGCAAAAGCGCAATCGGATAGCCTATCTAGTCCTATGACAAGTATTATATCCCCTAACATGTTTAATAATGTTGCATAATCAGTTTAAGTGTCAAAATTTAGGTTACATAGGCTTAAATTCAAATTATGCATGAAAAGGGCATTTTGGTCATTTTCCTAAGGCATATAAACTACCAATCATACAATTAATTAAACTAAGTGACCATAAGGTATAACCTCGGAAGGTTATTCCCTATACAACAATGATCACAAAATATGTTTGGTCGGATCCTAACGATCGACCAAACGGGTCGGTTCGAAAGTCTAAACGGTTGTCGAGACCGCTTGACTTACGACCCTAAATAAGCACTAAACTAAAAGTGGCGAGTTAGAAAATTGATTTGATATCAAAATAAAGTGTTTTGATACCCGAAAATAGTTTCGTCGCAAAATGCACATAATCGTGCATTTTAACCAAAACTTTGACTCGTCACTTCGACTAGTCAACATGGTAATCAGTAGGTATAGTCGCAAGGGACTATAACCATCGTGATTACGCTCACGTTGCAAAGTTCAAACGAACTTTTTCTTGACCAAATCATGGTCAAAGCTGAAAGTCAAACACTGTTTGACTTTCTTGCTTGAAATAAATAAACAAGCATGAAAGACACTTACAAGAGTCCTATGCTTGGAAAAATGAACTAGAATGCTCAAGTATGAGGCCTCCAACTTAATGTGGTAGCCTCAAATCAGAGCAATAGAGAGAAGAGAATGAAATAAGCAAGTTGAAATGTTGAAATCTCTTGCTATTTATAGGAATTCTTGAACCTTTGGATCAATGCCAAGTGTTTTTTAGTTGATCAAAGCATGATCTTGACCCTACACTTGTTATACACTGATTTGGGGGCTTGGGGAACACTTAAACCAGCCCATAGAATGCAAAAACTAAGGTTAAAAACCAATTCAGCAGCTGATTCTGAAGGTTCAATGAATCTGCCCAGATAGGGCTCTCGCGCCCCGCGACAGCTACAACATAAGTTGTCGCGCCCCGTGAGCTAGTGTACCAGACCTTTTGAATTTTGGCAGAACGGGCCCCTGCATGTTATAAACTTGATTTTTGATGCATTTAACCCCCGTTAATCCCATTTCATGGCTCTACAAGGATGTTCAATTATAGGGGACTTGAAATATGCTTGAAAACATCTCGGATGTCAGTTCTTTTGGTCGTACGATCGCGTTATTCGGTTAATTACGACGAAACTCGAACGGACGCGAAAACGATCCAAATAATGCGACGAATGGTATTTTTGCATTCCTATCACTAAAATATAATATGTTAGTGATTACAAAATTTTTGGATGTCCGGATATGGTCAGAACGTAAGATATGCGCGTATATGCAAACTTATGCAGTTTTTGACGCTTTTAGACCCTATGATCAAATAAGCGTATTTTTCGCACACCGAACCCTTCAAAGCTTATTTCTAAGCTATTTAAAGGATATTTAGGGTATTTTTAGCTTATGATCTTGTTCCAGAGTGTACGTTGCTATACGAATCGGTAGACTTTTGCAGTTTGTCGCAAATAGTCCCTCTGACCGAATAAACTTGTTTTTGACACACCAAACCCTTCAAAACTTATTTCTAAGTTATGTAAAGGTTATTTAAGGTATGTTAAGCTTATGTCACTATCCCAGAGTGTTTGTCGCGTGAAAATGATTATGTTTACGTAATAGTTTGCGTATAACTTTCTAGAAAGCGAGTAAAAGCTTGAAATCGAACTAGAATCAAAATCTGAAATTGTCAAACCCAAATAAACAAATATTGAGAAAAAAACACATCGTTTCATTGATATTTGATATTGTTCTACATTGTTCAGTGTTTACATAGCATAAATGTCACATGACACCCCTAAACGTCTTAAATTATACCCCGTATTCGAGAAACGGACCTAAAATACCTTAATATTTATAAAAATCAAGTAAAAACAATATACGAAGACATCGCAAGCCGCAACCTGGTCAAGCCATGCCTTCGCGGGGCGTGACAACGTGTCACCAGGCGACACCCTGATCCGCCACGTGTCCCGTTACGTGTTGAAGCTAGATAGGTGAGTCGACAAGGCTAGGGCCTACCCTAGTAGCCTCGCGGGCTGGGAAAGATGAGAGATGGGGCGTCACGGGGCGCGAGCCGCCGTACTCCAGGCCTATAAAAGGGGCGATTGGCCTCATTTCTCAACGTTCAAAATTCTTTTCTTTCCTCTGAAACTCTAAAGCTATTATAAGCCGGTAATATACCCCTAAAAAGCGAAGCTCTGCCTCGTTGTAAGTATTATAACCCCTGATCACTTATCTGTTACCCTACCCAATTGACCTAGGGCTCCGTAACGCATGTCAAGGCTCTGCCTGACTCAGTCATTGGAGTTCTGTCTTGTGTTACACCCGATTGATCTAGGACTCCGTAATGCATGTCAAGGCTTTGCCTGACTCAGTCATTGGAGTTCTGTCTCGAGTTGTACGGTTAATGTGATTTGGGTTATCTTACTAACACGTGTGCATTGTTTAATTTTAATAGATAATAACCAGGAGAATCACCAGGAAGCTCTAGTAGTATCACCTAAGTCAACAATGTGAGTACATCTTGATTTTTGTCACCTTTTTGTAAACCTTTTTACCAAAACCTCAAATGTTTTCAATTATACTTAACAGTGATTGAGTCTATGTATTCTACAACTACTGCCGGTATGTTGGGGTTTTGTATACATTATTTTAATCCGTTACTATTGGACAAAGAGTTAGCCAATGAGTAACATGACCCATAAGTCAGGTGTTGACAGTACTGAATGAGTAACTGTGTAGATATAAACATTGTAATCACTCTCAATACTGTGAAATTATAAAAGCTATTTTGATTAAACTGGGATGCACTCACCAGTATTTCTTGCTGATAAAACCTTTTTAAAACGCGCTTCAGGTAACTTAATGTGAAGCTAATAGAAGCCAGCTAGAGAGCACTTAAGGCTTGGAAAAGTGGCTATAAAAGTTACCTAAATAAAAAGGAATTTGTTTTCAATAAACTAGGGTTTACCCCTATAAATGTATTGCAATGGAAACTTAGGTTTTGTCCCATTTATTTATTATAAAAAGTTTGGTGTTTTAACTCTGATAAAATATTTCCTAACTACAGTCCTGATGTCTCATTTCCGCTGCCAAATTAAAAAACGCCGATACCACCAGCTCTGAGTACGCCGCGGCCGCCCGCCTCCCGGGGTAGGGGTCGGGGGCTGTGGCATTAAACATTTGATAATTAAAATAAAGTAGCCTTTTAAAAAACTAATATTAGCAAAATAAATATGGGTAGTAGGTAAACCATCCTATTTTTAGTTTTATCAAATCTTCATCTTCATCACCCACACATTTAATAGTTAAAATAAATTTATTTTGTCTCTATCCTTCATCTTCATCACTGTCCCATTTTTAACCTCAACCATTTTGAGGACCGTTTTCCATACACATATAGCTCAGGTAATATCTATAACCTAGTCAAACTGTGCGGAATCCATTTTGGTTAGGTGACAATACAAGATTACTTAATTTTTCGATGTTTTCATTAATTGTTCAACGTTTACAACCAGAAAAACAATCTAATAGGGCTTCACCGTCAGTTGCGCAAAATCCTATCTAACACTCAGTCCACCACAGCTATTTATACACGTTCACCTTCGTGCGAACTAGTGTTTCCTTCGTACAAATGTGACCTACATCCGTGCGAATGAACTACCTTCGCATGGATGTGTTACCTTCGTACGAAAGTAACTTACAACTTCAAAATCATAATCTTACATTTTATCCCTATTACAGGACACGACTCGATAACGTAGGCAGCAGACATTATATATCAACAAACTCCCCCTTGGATGTTACCGTAGTCTCGATCAGTCTTCAAAAATCTTCATAACTTCAAAAACTCTAACGTCTGAAGAAATACTTCCTTGGTCATTGATGTTTTAGCTCAGCATAGGACATCAGAGTTTGATCAGTAGGAATTGGCTTCTTGATGAATTGAAATCTTCTAATCGATGCTTTTTTCATGATTGCCGCTATCCTTTCTTCATTATTTACATATTTCAAAAACTCCTTTCTTTCCATCTCTCTCCATTTTGTTTCCCACATCTTTCCAGAATTGATGTCATATGCATAACAGATTCTTATGACATTCTAATATTGCATGGATTGTACTTTGTCTATCACTTCATATCATATCTTATTGTAGTACAACATTCAATATCTTTCGCTGATAGATTCACCAGCCACATTGGATCTAGAATCCTTATCACCCTCCAAATACCTTCAGACTTTAATACAATCACCGCTTCACCCGTATCTCGATCACACTCCCACCATTTAAAATCTGCATGAAAATCTTGTTCCAGCTTCATCAGTGGCATGTTCTTCATGGCTTGAGGACCTTTAACGATTAGGGTAACATCAGGAATTTGTGAAACAGGATCAATCTTTGTAATCTTCTTTGGATAATGTGGTTTCTAGTTTGGATAATAGGGTCGTGCCTCACTCAAGATTCTAGGAAGAAGAAGACAAACAAAAGCAGACAAGAGACACGGGGCCGTGGTCAACTCCCAGATATGCAAATCTTGGATCGTACAACAAGTACAATGACCATGGGGTCGTACCGTTGACACTCGGGGCTGTGTGAGTATCTGGACTGACAATCTCATTTAATGAAGATAGAGAAGAAAAAGGGCACGGGGTCGTGCCTACCAGGCACGTGGCTGTATAAATTGTCTGTTTCCAACTATAAATATGGGTGCTTGGTTCATTTGCAACTCATCCCTTGGCAAACCATTTCTCTCACTTCCACCACCACAACACCACCATCTTCCACCACAATCATTAGAGTTAGAGTGGGTAATAATCTCGGGATCCAAGATTGGTAGTAAGAGCTTTTGTCAAACTATGGCCATGCTTAGCTAATCTCTTACATTACTTGGTGAGGACAAGATCTTTTATGTATTACTTTTGATTTCTAATCCTTGGTGAACTTTTTATTGGGTATGTATTAATTGTTACACCCTCAAATTCCACATACGGAGTTCTATCGCGAGGCACATGACAAACCATGATCACAGTGATTAGTCATACTGAACGACCACTATATGAGTTCAAAAATTTTCCTTATTTGCTCATTCATGAGAAAATACTATTTATACAAATAAGTTGCGGAAGCATATCAGTAACAAAACCAAAATAGTTAAAGTAAATTAAAGCTGAGTCTATTTTTTTGATGAAATCAATGTGACTCTAAAATGCATCCTAGTCCTGATGTGTGCTACCTTAGCAACCTGAGAAAGACATGCAAGAACAAGTGTCAACACATAATGATGAGTGAGTTTATAGTTTTTAGGTTACAGATATAAAATAAGTTGTTTCTCAAGAGTTTTCCACTGTTTCAAACCCGAAACAGTAAGTTGTAGTGTTTTGCTGTTAATTATTATATTTGTAGGTAGCTAACCTAAGTTACGTCAGTTCGAAACCGAAGCTGACTGTTGTTGCCTATGTTTGCCAGGTCTATCACTGACCATGGCGATAAGTTAGGCCAATTCTACACCCGTTGACCATTACCGGTCTAGCTAACGCGACTAGCTCGAGTGGGGCTTGTCGGGCCTAGTAGGACTACTCAAAATTACCCCGCTATCCACCCAATACTAACGGTCCAAGGTTTGTGAGGACTTTATGTGATAAATGCTACTTTGTGACCATAACTGTTTTGGTAAAAAAATTACCGAATCAATTAAGTGATCAAATTAGTTTTGTGAGGTAGTGTGCTAGTAATACTCGTGGAAAATATGTTGGTTTGTTAGTTTGCAAAAACAATTTTAGGATATAGCTCAGGATACCAAGCTATATCAACAATCAAACAATGAGCAGAAATGTAAAAGTTGACACGAGATATACGAGGAAAGCCCTTGATCAATCTAGATCTTCGGCATAAAACCTCGGGAGCTGACAATCGTCGGCTGCCTTGTTCTTCTTATTACTTCAAAATTCAGGATACAGTGCAAGATATGGCTCAGATCAATGCTAAGTGGTACAACAATTACAAGTGTTGAGTGTTAGTGCGTAATAGAAAGAAAAAGAAGTGTGAGTTCGAGAGTCGAGAGTGAAGTGTGTGTTCCTATTGATCTGGCCTTCTATTTATAGTTACAATTAACGAACTAACTTTCCTATAAACTAGGGATACTCCGGAGTATTCCCTTTTGAACGTTGGAGACCCCTTCTTCTAGCTTCAACGTCCTTCTTCCAACTGATTGGAGCGAATCTTCAGGAGAAGAAGTCCACACGAACATTATAAGCCTGCAGCCATAACCTGCACGTGAATAATTAGTAACTGGCAGGATACTGCATCAGGATGTTACCAATATCCTGATCCGGTATCCTGGTCATAATAAAAAACAATAAAGTCAGGATATAATTCCAGGATTTGGGTTTAGAAAACCACCCATAACAATTGTCCCCAAAATATATCTGTTAGAATTCCTAAATTCAAACGGATATATTTTAAACTCTTCGCGTCGACCAAGGAAATTAAGACGAAAAGACGGTTGATGTGACAATGTGCAACTCCCCAAGCGATTTTTACTCATTGCCTATCTATCTTGCCCCTATATCTTCTCACTTTCTTGTTGAAAATCAGCCAACTTTCTCAGAATTCTCAGGTACAATCTCTTCTCCTTTCTCTCGAAACTTTTTCTGTTTAACTTTCTTGATGGCTACAAGAACTCAATCCCATTCCGGCGAATCGACTTTGCCGTTTGCCAACCAAAACTTGCTTAAACACCCTGAGAAGGTGTGACAACCAGTGATTTACGGCCCTTAATTACATGATTAACAGGAGATTAACGCGGCAATAAATAGTGTTTACGACGCAAATTAACTTAATTAGTCCCTCAGTAAGCTTAGGAATGCCTATGCGGTTCTACAGTACGCGTATGACGGTCTGCTGGAAATCTGTGGAATATTAAACGGCAACGAACGAAACCGTACGAAATACTGACAACGCCGACAAATACGGATTAAAGACGGCGACGATGTAATTTTTCGCGATTATTACCGTTATCGACGCACAAACGCGACTACGTCAGATGCCGACATTAGTTTTTTTACACGGAATATTATTGTTACTAGGCTACGGTGATTTCGGTTTTAAAAACGTGTCTCGTAGGAATTACGGGCCACTAACACATGAGATGGGCTTGTGGGCCCTGGGCCCAAGCCTAAACCTACACATAATATATTAGATCTTATAAGATCTTTAAAGATCTCTACAAATCTTATAAAATCTCTTCAAATCTCTATAAAATCTCTTCAAATCCTTTCAAGATCCCTAAAATATTTTGTCTCAAAAGATGGAAACACAAGATCTCTACAAATCTCAACATCCCTATAAAAAGACCCATGCCCACCTTCTGTCCGTGTGTACATGAACAGCCGGCCACCGGTGAAGCCTGTGGCGGCGCGGCGTCAACAATAACAGAGAACCGGCGAAGCTGGTGGTGCCACTGAACGACAAATCACCACCACCGCCGTCTGTGGCGGTGTGGTGACAAGGGAGAGACGGCGAGACGGAGAGATTGAGAGGACAGAGAGGGAGGGCGATGGGGATGGAGCCGACATCAGAGGATGGCAGCGGTGGTCTCAAGAAGGCTCGGTGATGTTGATGGTGTCTTCGACGACGGTAACCCCCCCCCCCCCATGTTTATTTCTTTTTTTTCCTTTGAAGTTGATGACTGATGACGATTTGGGTTGGGGTGGCCGACATCGGCAGGACGGCGGAGCCGTCGGGTTACCGTCCGACGACAAGGCAGCAGCAGTGGTGTTATTTCGGGCTTCGGTCCAGTAATGAATCAGCTTCAAGTTTGGTTCGAGTTGTTTTAGTCAAGGTTCGAGAGTCTCGGTCAGATTTGTTATGGATGCGGGTTCAGTTTCGGTTCGGGTCCCATTCGGGTTCAGTCAACGCTGGTCAAAGGAAGTCGACGCGGTTAACAGTTCGGTTCGGGTCTCGGGTTACGGGTCAGGCTTCAGGTTTGGTTGATTCGATCAAACCGAGTCAACTCGGTCAAACCCGGTCAACTCAGTCAAACGTCTCGACGTGAAAGATTTGGTAAAGAATTTAGCGACACGTTTAATATTTACGTTTTTAAATATATTTTTATTATTTCATGACTAACGAGCTCGAACTGATTAATTATAGTTTACGATTAATATATTTGACAAATTACATGTATATTGTTTGAATCTTGTTGAAGTTTGAAAATAACGACAACTTGTGTTGTCGGGGGCGTCCAAAAACAGAGGAAACTCTGCCCGTTTTTCGAGAAAAGTCCGTAAGACGATTCGCGTTTTAATATAAAAATATAGCCGAACAACTACAAAGGATTTTTATAAAAGTAAAAACAAGTGTATAATTTTCGATAACACTTTATGATATACGAAAACAACGATCCGGATATTATTTGCAATAATAAATATAGTATTTATGCTTATTCTAAACTTCGAAATTTCGACGATTCTTTTATAAACTTAAATATAGTTTATATGTTATTTCGACTATCAAACAACACGATTTCATCTTATAAAATAAATATAGTTTTTATACTTATTTCAAATATCGTATCATACGAATATTCCTATTTACACAACGACTTCTCAAGACGTCTAACGCGATTATAACCATATATTTATATATTTTTATATAAATATTTATATATTTTAACATCTTTCGAGAACTAAGTATTCCAAGACTTAGTAATCGTATCGACAATAAATGAAACTTAACTTAGTTATTTTCGTTAAGTTAACAATTTACCGTCAAATCGTTCGGTCAACGATTCGGTAGAGCTCGGTGACACGTAGTTTTAATTACCGCTTTTGGTTAGAAACTTATAAGATATTCCATGTTAGGAATATTGTAGAATGCACCCTAGCGAGTCACATCTTGGAAACGACATCACGAAGTCATAATTAGCTAGCTTGGCATATGGAAATCCAGGTGAGTTCATAACCCCACCTTTTACGGTTTTACATTTTTCTAAATGTTTTCGGGGTGGAAAGACATGCACTTTTTGCAAAGCATACAAAGTTTTCAATAAACATGAATTACATATTTCTAAACCATTTTACAAGCAAGTTTTAACTGACACAAATGGTTTACGAAAAGCTTATGTTTTATACCGGTTTTTCAAACAAGCGTATTTTTCGAAATGTGCATTCACACGAATTCTAGTTTTCTAAACTACGGGAAAACAAAAGTACAAAGAGGTACATTAAACTAAGGAATGACACAATAGATCCTGTCACGAATAGGGAAACATAAGCGCCATTAATCGTGTACATACTAAGACCGCAGAACAAAAGGTTAGATCTAATGGGTTTCAGGCAGCCACACTCTTGGTGATAACTAGTACCAAGCAGTGCTTTTGTGTCTCAGTCGTGAATCGACAACGAAAAATGCCTATGGTTTGGATGCTTCCTATGTCGTTACATATGTTAGTGGCCTCGCGAACCATTAACAATCTCGTATTCCTTACATATACAGAACTCAGTTTCAATACGTCTTTACAGATTACATACCATGTTTTATATAAATTCAAAGCATAGGAATTATGCATGTATGTCGTCAATGTCAGGGTGAACATTGACGGATACACAAACTTTACAAATTCAAGAGTTTACAAATACATGGTTTTTCAAACATAATGCGTTACAAATACGAAGTTACATGAATACAGAGTTTCCATATAACATGACAAGAAAATGATTTTAAATTCGTTTTCTCAATAATACTTCAAAAACCGGTTATTCAAAAATATTTATTTTAAATCTTTTCCAAAAACAAACTATGAACTCGCTCAACTTTATGTTGACTTTTTCGCATGTTTCTTTCTCAGGTTACTTTTCAAAGTTATGGCACGGTTGGAATAGGAGAACCATGTGGAGTCGAGTACTTAGTGGCGTTCATTTTCTAAAAGACTTAGCTTATTTGCTCCCGCTGTGCCATGAAGATACCAGTCCAGTCACGCCAGCTCTGATAATTTCGGGGTGTGACAGATTGGTATCAGAGCTATAGGTTACAGTGAATAGGGTTGTCTGTAGAGATACCTAGGCTCTAACCTCAATTTTCTCTGGGACTTAGACTACTGAGACTTTAAATACATACAGAACGCCTAGTACTCGAGAATGGTCTCCAACCGTTGCCGAAAAACAAACAGTCAAAATTTTGATTTTAAACATACGCTAAAGCTGTGTTTTACACACGGTACACCAAACAGTCGCATAAAGTACACAAAACTCTGAGAGTTTAGGAAACATGCATTTAAGACCTTCGGAAACTCATGTTGAAGTTCATTAAAAGTCATCACGTAGGAACCGCAAATATTAACTCGGGCACACACTATTATCCATATTGTCTATGATATTTTGACTTCCCAAGCAGGCAGCCTACGCAAATCGAAACGCTAGTGCACAGGTATTCGTGAAACTTAAGCTATACATCAACGGAGGTTGAAGTACGTTACATACGTCTTTCGAGGAAGCGGCAGTTGGCACGCGGTCCTGCAAACGACACGAATCATGCCAAGGAGAAGCCACATGTCTCCGTGTTCCCCATATCTCAATAACGACGAATATGCCATGTTTGACATTCCATGGTAATGTCACCTAGCAACCGGTTATCAAATGCAACCCCAGGTAAAGTCCTTAAATTTCTTTTATTGAAATTCCGACTTTTGCATTTACTGAGTAGATTCTCGTATCCCTACTCCTCTTGATGGTCATTATATCACGATCATTTCTTTCAGTATAGCGAATATTCAATTGCTTCAATTCTTGAGGAATTTATATGTTACGCATGCATCATTTGTTACGCATGTGGTTTCGTTTCGAATAAGCGTTTCATTTGTTCCGAGTCATAGTGGACTTGTTTGGTCTACGACTCCATTAAGTTGTTTGTTGATTTCGATACCTTGTGATGGTGTTTTCACTAATTGAAGCTTGCGCTAATCTCGTTTACACATCTCATGCACGGATTTAAAATATTTATTTATTGATTTGCTTTAAATCCGATTTGATTTATCATATTACAGCAGTCCTAATACAATAGTGTGTTAAGACAATGGTACACAAATTCATTTTATATTCCGGTGTACCTACTAACGGTTCTTTCATTATCGATCGAAAGTTTTGCGATATCCATTGCTTCTTCCTCTTCGATCGAAAACATTATTTCTTTGATGTTCCATTTCCAATTGAAAATTCTATGATGTCATTTGAAACAAACTTTCAGATTCACTTTATTACGCTTTCATTCGATTTCAAACACGGTGAATTTGTGGTGTCAGTACAAACTTGTAGCTTGGGCTAATCATGATTGAGCATTTTATGCAAAACATAGGTGATACTTGTTCGATCACCGCTATATTTGAATTGTTTCATTCACTACGACACCTTGTGGCGTCAGTAGAACTTGTAGCTTGGGCTAATTGTGACACCCCAGGAAAACCAGGAAAACCATGCAACTTAACTAGCTTCCTCAGTGAGTACGTGCTAAATTTCAGGACGAAATTTCTTTCAACTTGGGGATAATGTGACAACTCGTATTTCCAAACCGATCTTTGTACTTTGATGTAACGTATGTGTACGATATGTGATTTTTATGAAAGTGAATGTCTATGTGAATGTTATGTTAATACGTGCTTGTGAATGTATGTATGATATAAACGCACAACACACACTCGACCGCACAAGCCATTCGGGCTACACAACTTGTACTCGGACTCTTAGGGCAGCCCAAGTGTGGGTTCGGCTCATCCCCCTTAGTCGAATAACACATGGGGCGCTAGCACCCATCTCACACTTTACCAAAACAAACAAACCTACAAACCCTAGTGCTCTCCTCTCTCTCTCTAAGCCGACGGCAAGCATCCCCTTTCTCTTGAAGATCATTCCTCGAATCGGATCACCCTCTATCTTTCGGTTAGTGTCTAATAATTTATTAACTTGCTAATACTTGATACTTGATAATGTAGTTGTTATAATATTGTATGATGATTCTGCTTATGTGCAATCGGATCTATCAAATCATATATGTATGATGACACATGTTGATGTAGCAATAGGCTTTGATGATTCAATAGATTTGAGGTCAATAGTTGATAAAGTTGGATAACCATGACAATCAAAAATGGCGGCCATGTGATCAATTATGTTACCAATGACTGTTGCTAGTAATATGTGAATTGAATGGACTTGTATTTTAAGGATCCTTCATGATCACTTGCACATGAATTGTCAGTATGTCTTGTGATTGTTACATGTATTTTAAATGGAATAGATCTCAGTGCATGTTCAAATTAATATATGATAATCCTGATTCGCATGCATGTAATCGGCTGGACACTCATGAAATCGAAACATATAATAATATTTGATAAGTTGTCGGCCATTGTTGTTTATTTCGATGATGATCATGTGTGGTTGTTGTTCATAATTATGATGTTAGGGTTATGTGAAACAAATGATTAAAAACCTTGTTTGATCGAGTAAGGGATTGGTTAGAATCCATGATTGTGTTAATTGATAAAGGACAAATTTGGAAACTACTTAATGTTTGTAACAGATAGGCATGAAATCTGGGATTTTAAACTAATCGCATAAGACATCTTGGTCGCACAAGATGTCCATACGCACTAGATGATCAGTCGCACAAAGACATTTGAGTCGCACAAGACCGTTTGCCAGTTTGTCTTTTGGGCCGTATGTTGGGCTGGGTAATAAAACTGATCGCACAAGATGTTGTTTAGTTAAATTGGTTGGGCCGGGCTTTTATCAGGTCGCACAACACGATGTGGATCGCACAAGGATGTGCTGATCACACAACGTGTTGGGCCGAGACTTGTGTGGGCTTCATTTGTATGCTAAACTGATAACATATAAAACGTTCTATGTGTATACTATGTTGCCATGATCGATACGTGTTAGCAATCTGTTAAACTATGTGTAATCATACGTGCTTTACTTGAACCTAAACCTGACATGTGTGATAACCATGTTAGGACGTGGTTGACCACTAGCTGCTAGACTTGACCTTTCTGTGTAATCTGCCGAGCAAACCAAGGTGAGTTCACACTAGCCAAGGCATGGGATTCCCAGGGGTTGGGAATGGGATTGAATAACTACTCATACAACTATTACTATTAAACAAATTATTACTGTCCTCGGTTGAAGGGCACGTACGTAAAACCTACGTACAGTTATACTTACTACTGTCCTCGGGTTGAAGGGCACGTACGTAAAGCCTACGTACACGATCTTAAGACCATCACCTCTATCAAAGGAAGTCCCTCAATTATCGACTTAATCGCCGAGGCCTAGGGCGAGCGGGTCATTAGTTAATAGCGCTATTAGGTTTAACAAACCTCACACCGTGCCAGTCGGACGGGCGTGTACTAATGGACTATGGGCAAAGGGTCAATGCTGATAGACATTGACTTAGGGCACATATTATATTTTCGTAGCAGTCGATACGCGTGGTCTTGTAACACATGGGAAGCCCCCACTAATCATCGCACACATGCCTGGACTGGCAGCAAGGATTAACGCGATACATGGTTTACAAAACGAAGACATACGATTTATGAAATGAATACGTTAACCAAACAACCAACTGTGAACTCGCTCAACTTTGTTGTTGATTCGTTGCTACATGCCTTGCAGGTCATTAGGTACCCATGGAGCTTGCACAGGGAGGAACGGTCGTTGTGGGACATGGCGATGTTTGCCATGCTTTAGACTTTACCTTATTTCATATTTAATACTTGTTATGGGTTTTTACAAATTATGCTTCCGCTAAACACTTAACTATGCTTTGGTTTTGAACACCTTTCATATTGGTTTGTTGAATTGCGTTTACTTATTTACTTGTTCAATATGATTGGTGGCTTGATCCTGGTTAGTCACGCCTCCAAGCGGTGATACTCTGCGTGTGGATTTTGGGGGTGTGACAGATTGGTATCAGAGCCATTGGTTATAGAGAACTTGGTTTTAATAAGGGAAAAAGTTTTTGTTAAAACCAGATTATAACCTGTACAGTGCTCTACGATCCACAACGACGCTTCACTCCACGTGCAAGGCTCGACATTCTAGGTGATACGGTTTATGTTTTATTGCCTACTTGCTAGATTACATAGAACTTTGCTCATGGTATGCTTAGATAAACGTAGCAACTATAGTTTGAAAACACATGTGTGCTTGCTTCCTTCTGTCACTCCACATTTACACACATTCGTGACACCTTTCCTATTTTTGTTTCCTTCGATGTGAAGATCATGAGGGGACGTGTGAACCTAACTCAAGCCAGCTGACGGCTCTTATCAACGAACAAGTTACGGCAGCACTCGCAGCCGCTCAGGCAGGAGGTATAACCTGCTAATCCGAACCTAACCTAGGACGTTAGATCCTACTTTCATGACCCAACTCTCGCGCTTAACCCTGTCTTTTCTTCCTAGCGCAACAAGGACAGAACACTCAGCCGCCTGTATGCACATTTAAGACGTTCATGGACTGTCGTCCTAGTACTTTCGATGGCACTAAAGGAGCTCTTGGACACCTCCATTGGTTTGAAAAGCTCGAGTCTGTCTTAGAGATGTGTGAATGCCCTGAGGCTCGCAGGGTGAATTACGCCACTGGTACTCTCGAAGGCACTGCGCTAACTTGGTGGAACGCGCAAGTTCAGATGCTGGGGCTGGCGGCTGCTAATGCCACCCCATGGAATGATTCTTAAGGAACTGATCCAAACGTGAATACCGTAGTCGAGATGACATCCACCAGCTGGAAGTGGAGTTCTTAAACCAGAAGATGACAGGGTCAGAGATAGAAACGTACGCTAAACGATCCAAGGAACTGGCAGTGTTATGTCCAACTATGGTGGATCCTCCCACCAAGCGCATTGGGTTGTACCCCAAAGGCTTAGTACCAGAGATTCAAAGTCATGTGACTTCTGCTAACCTTACTACTATCCAGGATGTTACTCGTTTTGCTCATCGTCTCACCGACCGGGCAGTGGAACAGAACAAGCTGCCTAAGCATATTGGTACTACTACAACTACTTCTGCTACTCCCAGTGACAACAAACGTAAGTGGGATGGAAATTTAAGCAAGGGTTTCACTTCGGTTCAATCTCAGTCGAGTACAGGAGCCCCAGTCAGCGGTCTTTTGGTAATCGAAGTTAGGGTGGATACGAGGGAAACCACCCTAAGTGCAATCGATGTAATTTGCACCACTGCGGGCAGTGCAACAAAGATCGTTGTCAGAGATGCAACAAGCTTGGTCATGGAGCCAAAGATTTTAGAATCTCACGTCCTGCAAACAAGAACCGACAACAGCAGCCACAAACTCCACAGAATCAGCGGCAACAGCAGGGTAACAAGGGATGTTATCAGTGTGATGCTGAAGGTCACTTCATGAGACACTGCCCAGAGTTGAACTAGAATCAGAATCAGAACCACAACCAAGGAAACGGGAACAATAGTGGAGACAACAACGGGGGTAATAACGACGACAATGGTGCCAGGGGTCGAGTGTTCGTGATTGGTCAGAATGATGCTAGAAATGACCCCAACGTTGTGATGATTTCGACATCGTTATTGGTATGGATTGGCTACCTCAACATCGAGCAGAGATCCTTTGCAAAGAAAAGATCGTCCGCATTCCTCGTGCTGGTTAAGAACCTTTGGTAATTCATGGTGACAAGCTCCAGGAGCAGCGCCCATAGCTCGAGCACCTTATCGCTTAGCTCCATCAGAGTTGGAAGAACTCTCTACGCAACTACAAGAGCTTTTGAATAAGGGTTTTATTCGTCCTAGCTCTTTGCCCTGGGGAGCTCCAGTGTTATTTGTGAAAAAGAAGGATGTTACCTTCCGAATGTGTAATTGACTAACGAGAACTCAACAAGGTAACTGTGAAGAATCGCTATCCTCTTCCACGCATTGACGACTTGTTCGACCAGCTGCAAGGGTCGAGTTACTATTCAAAGATCGATTTGAGATCAGGATATCACCAGCTAAGAGTCCGAGAAGAGGACGCCTCTAAAACAGCCTTCAGAACCCGTTATGGACACTATGAGTTTTTGGTCATGCCTTTTGGGCTGACAAACGCACCTGCGGTCTTCATGGACTTGATGAATCGAGTGTGCAAGCCGTACCTAGACAAGTTCATTATTGTTTTCATCGACGACATCCTGATATATTCGAAGTGTCAGGAGGAAACACGAGCAGCATCTACGACTCATTTTGGAACTTCTTCGAACAGAACAGCTGTACGCCAAGTTTTCAAAATGCGACTTCTGGCTTCGAGAAGTCCATTTCTTAGGCCATGTAGGGAACAAGGATGGGATTCACGTTGATCCATCCAAGGTAGAGTTAATCAAGAGCTGGCCTGCACCCCATACACCAACGGAAATTCACCAATTCTTGGGATTGGCAGGTTACTACAGGAGGTTTATCAAGGATTTTTCCAAGATTGCACAACCTCTCACCTCACTAACGCAGAAGGGAGTTGTTTATCGCTGGGGAAACGCACAGGAGTTAGCGTTTCAGCACTTAAAGGATAGACTTTGCAGTGCACCTATCCTTTCATTGCCAGAGGGCACAGACGACTTCGTGGTTTACTGCGACGCATCAATTCAGGGTCTTGGTTGTGTATTGATGCAACGGGATAAGGTTATAGCCTACGCTTCACGCCAACTCAAAGGCCACGAAAAGAACTACACCACACACGATTTAGAGCTGGGAGCTGTTGTTTTTGCACTTAAGATATGGAGACATTACCTGTATGGTACCAAATGCGCTATCTACACTGATCACAAGAGCCTCGAGCATATCTTTAAACAGAAGGAACTCAACATGCGACAACGACAATGGGTCGAACTGCTGAATGACTACGAATGCTCGATCAGGTACCACCCGGGCAAAGCCAATGTTGTGGCTGACGCCCTCAGTCGGAAGGACACTGCACCCAAGCGCGTACAAGCTTTACAACTCACCATACAGTCTAGTCTTCCTTCCCAAATACGAAATGCTCAGGTAGAAGCATTGAAACCAGAAAACGTCAGGGCTGAAGCCCTACGCGGCTCGAGGCAACGCTTGGAACAGAGGGAAGACGGTGCCTACTACGTAACAGGACGCATTTGGGTCCCACTTTATGGCAACCTACGAGAGCTTGTGATGGATGAAGCACACAAATCTCGCTACTCAGTGCACCCTGGTTCGGATAAAATGTACCACGATATCAAAACTACATATTGGTGGCCTAGCATGAAGGCCCACATAGCAACTTACATTAGCAAGTGCTTGACTTGTGCGAGAGTCAAGGGGGAATACCAGAAACCTTCAGGCCCACTTCAACAACCAGAGATACCACAATGGAAATGGGAGCATATTTCCATGGATTTTGTTACTGGTCTGCCCAGATCTCAACGTGGTAATGATACTATTTGGGTGATCATGGATCGACGCACAAAGTCTGCTCACTTCCTGGCTATCAAAGGAACGGATAAGTTCTCCACCCTAGCAGAAGTATATCTCAAGGAAGTTGTCTCGAGGCACGGGGTGCCCACCTCTATTATCTCGGATCGAGATGCACGTTTTACATCAGAACTGTGGCAAGCAATGCACAAGTCCTTTGGCTCAAGATTAGATATGAGCACAGCTTATCACCCGCAAACGGATGGGCAGTCTGAACGCACCATCCAGACCCTCGAAGACATGCTTAGGGCATGTGTAATCGACTTTGGCAACGGCTGGGAAAAGCATCTGCCACTTGTGGAATTTTCGTACAACAATAGCTACCACACCAGCATTAAAGCTGCTCCGTTTGAGACATTGTACGGGCGTAAATGCCGGTCACCTCTTTGTTGGGCAGAGGTGGGGAATAGTCAGATTTCTGGTCCAGAACTAGTGGTAGACACAACAGAGCAAATTGCTCAGATACGACAACGAATGGCGGCAGCTCGTGACCGTCAGAAAGTCTACGCCGATAAGGGCAGAAAACCACTAGAGCTCCAGGTCGGGGAGCGAGTACTACTCAAGGTTTCACCCTGGAAGGGTGTGGTTCGTTTTAGTAAACGAGGCAAACTCAACCCACGATACGTCGGACCTTTCGAAGTTATTGAGAAAATAGGCAAGGTGGCCTACAGACTGAACTTACCAGCGGAACTCAGTGCAGTTCACAATGTTTTCCACGTGTCGAATCTGAAGAAGTGTCTGTCAGATGAGACCCACATAGTTCCTTTGAAGGAGCTCACTATCGACGAGCAGTTGCGATTCGTCGAGGAACCAGTCGAAATCACGGACCGGGATGTTAAGGTCCTCAAGCGTACTAGGATACCTCTCGTTCGAGTTCGTTGGAACTCACGTCGCGGCCCAGAGTTCACCTGGGAACGTGAAGATCAGATGAAACAAAAATATCCCCAACTATTTGCAAACAGTACAACCACTATTGAGGCTGAAGCTATGGAATTTCGGGACGAAATTCCAGATCAACGGGGGGAGGATGTGACACCCCAGGAAAACCAGGAAAACCATGCAACTTAACTAGCTTCCTCAGTGAGTACGTGCTAAATTTCGGGACGAAATTTCTTTCAACTTGGGGATAATGTGACAACTCGTATTTCCAAACCGATCTTTGTACTTTGATGTAACGTATGTGTACGATATGTGATTTTTATGAAAGTGAATGTCTATGTGAATGTTATGTTAATACGTGCTTGTGAATGTATGTATGATATAAACGCACAACACACACTCGACCGCACAAGCCATTCGGGCTACACAACTTGTACTCGGACTCTTAGGGCAGCCCAAGTGTGGGTTCGGCCCATCCCCCTTAGTCGAATAACACATGGGGCGCTAGCACCCATCTCACACTTTACCAAAACAAACAAACCTACAAACCCTAGTGCTCTCCTCTCTCTCTCTAAGCCGACGGCAAGCATCCCCTTTCTCTTGAAGATCATTCCTCGAATCGGATCACCCTCTATCTTTCGGTTAGTGTCTAATAATTTATTAACTTGCTAATACATGATACTTGATATTGTAGTTGTTATAATATTGTATGATGATTCTGCTTATGTGCAATCGGATCTATCAAATCATATATGTATGATGACACATGTTGATGTAGCAATAGGCTTTGATGATTCAATAGATTTGAGGTCAATAGTTGATAAAGTTGGATAACCATGACAATCAAAAATGGCGGCCATGTGATCAATTATGTTACCAATGACTGTTGCTAGTAATATGTGAATTGAATGGACTTGTATTTTAAGGATCCTTCATGATTACTTGCACATGAATTGTCAGTATGTCTTGTGAGTGTTACATGTATTTTAAATGGAATAGATCTCAGTGCATGTTCAAATTAATATATGATAATCCTGATTCGCATGCATGTAATCGGCTGGACACTCATGAAATCGGAACATATAATAATATTTGATAAGTTGTCGGCCATTGTTGTTTATTTCGATGATGATCATGTGTGGTTGTTGTTGTTAATTATGATGTTAGGGTTATGTGAAACAAATGATTAAAAACCTTGTTTGATCGAGTAAGGGATTGGTTAGAATCCATGATTGTGTTAATTGATAAAGGACAAATTTGGAAACTACTTAATGTTTGTAACAGATAGGCATGAAATCCGGGATTTTAAACTAATCGCATAAGACGTCTTGGTCGCACAAGATGTCCATACGCACTAGATGATCAGTCGTACAAAGACATTTGAGTCGCACAAGACCGTTTGCCAGTTTGTCTTTTGGGCCGTATGTTGGGCTGGGTAATAAAACTGATCGCACAAGATGTTGTTTAGTTAAATTGGTTGGGCCGGGCTTTTATCAGGTCGCACAACACGCTGTGGATCGCACAAGGATGTGCTGATCGCACAACGTGTTGGGCCGAGACTTGTGTGGGCTTCATTTGTATGCTAAACTGATAACATATAAAACGTTCTATATGTATACTATGTTGCCATGATCGATACGTGTTAGCAATCTGTTAAACTATGTGTAATCATACGTGCTTTACTTGAACCTAAACCTGACATGTGTGATAACCATGTTAGGACGTGGTTGACCACTAGCTGCTAGACTTGACCTTTCTTTGTAATCTGCCGAGCAAACCAAGGTGAGTTCACACTAGCCAAGGCATGGGATTCCCAGGGGTTGGGAATGGGATTGAATAACTACTCATACAACTATTACTATTAAACAAATTATTACTGTCCTCGGTTGAAGGGCACGTACGTAAAACCTACGTACAGTTATACTTACTACTGTCCTCGGGTTGAAGGGCACGTACGTAAAGCCTACGTACACGATCTTAAGACCATCACCTCTATCAAAGGAAGTCCCTCAATTATCGACTTAATCGCCGAGGCCTAGGGCGAGCGGGTCATTAGTTAATAGCGCTATTAGGTTTAACAAACCTCACACCGTGCCAGTCGGACGGGCGTGTACTAATGGACTATGGGCAAAGGGTCAATGCTGATAGACATTGACTTAGGGCACATATTATATTTTCGTAGCAGTCGATACGCGTGGTCTTGTAACACATGGGAAGCCCCCACTAATCATCGCACGCATGCCTGGACTGGCAGCAAGGATTAACGCGATACATGGTTTACAAAACGAAGACATACGATTTATGAAATGAATACGTTAACCAAACAACCAACTGTGAACTCGCTCAACTTTGTTGTTGATTCGTTGCTACATGCCTTGCAGGTCATTAGGTACCCATGGAGCTTGCACAGGGAGGAACGGTCGTTGTGGGACATGGCGATGTTTGCCATGCTTTAGACTTTACCTTATTTCATATTTAATACTTGTTATGGGTTTTTACAAATTATGCTTCCGCTAAACACTTAACTATGCTTTGGTTTTGAACACCTTTCATATTGGTTTGTTGAATTGCGTTTACTTATTTACTTGTTCAATATGATTGGTGGCTTGATCCTGGTCAGTCACGCCTCCAAGC